>JAVANC010000004.1:50480928-52980928 GCA_033319125.1 Parnassius glacialis
TTCCCTAAATAGCTATTAAAAGAAACAGTGCACAATGACAATGACTACCCTTTATACAGACGCAGAGCTCCCGAAGATGGTGGCAGGAAAGTTACAATCAAATCTCGCTCTGGAGCGTTCGAAACCTTAGATGACAGCTGGATTGTCTCATATTCGCCCATTCTATGTAAAATGTTTAATGCCCACATTAATGTAGAAGCATGTAGCTCTGTCCATGCAATCAAGTATATCTGTAAGTACATAAATAAAGGAAGCGATCAATTAATATTTAATCTCAGTAGTGAAGGTGAGGCAAATTCCGTTAATGAAGTACAGACCTTTCAAGCAGGGCGTTATGTCAGCAGTAACGAGGCAGCGTGGCGTCTCCTTGACTTCCCTTTACACGAAAGGCACCCAACAGTTAATAACCTTGCTGTGCACTTAGAAAATGGAGAGCGTGTATATTTCACTGAAAGAAATTTCCAAGAAAGAATTGCATCACCGCCAAAAACTACACTAACAGCCTTCTTTCAACTTTGTCAAACCGACCCCTTTGCAAAAACGTTGTTATATTCTGAAATCCCCCGCTATTATACTTGGAACACTTCTAGGAAGGAGTGGAAACGCCGTATTCAAGACGTGCCTGTTGCAAATTGGCCCGGTGTAAAGTCATCAGATGCCCTTGGTCGTGTGTATACCGTCCATGTAACTAATTTTGAATGTTTCTGTTTACGATTGCTGCTGCACCATGTTCGGGGTTCTACAGGATATAAAAACCTTAAAACTGTCAACGGTCAGGAATGCGCAACTTATAGAGAAGCATGTGAAGCTCTGCATCTTTTAGAAAACGATAATCACTCGGATAAAACCATGGAGGAAGCTGTGCAGTGCCAGTTACCAGCCAAAATTAGGGATCTTTATGCAACTCTCATGTCATCTTGCGGGCTATCTAATGCACATGAATTGTGGGACAAATATAAAGAGTACATGGCGGAAGATATTTTGCGAAGGTTACAGCAGATACACGCGAACATGACATACAATGAACACATTTATAATGAAGCACTTGGAAAAATTGAAGATAAAGTAATGGCAATGGCAGGCAAAACATTAAGCGCCTTTTGAATGATAAGCCCTCAGCGAACAACCGAAAATGAACTAAGTGATGAAATTATAAAACAAACTACGATATACCAGCTTGGCAGCAGCAAGTTGCCGAATTTGTACCCCGCTTACTTCCCGAACAAAATCGAGTTTTTGACAAAGTATTAGGACAAATTGAATCTGAAAATGGTGCACTTTTCTTTTTAGATGCCCCTGGAGGAACTGGGAAGACATTTTTGTCAAATTTATTTTTAGCGCAAGTACGAAAAGATAAAAACATTGCTGTGGCCGTAGCTTCCTCCGGTATAGCCGCCACGCTGCTAAGCGGGGGCCGCACTGCACATTCTGTTTTAAAACTCCCTCTAAATCTAGCCCAGGAAGAATCGCCGATCTGCAAATTTAGCACAAATAGTGCACGAGGTATAATGCTACGGCAATGCAAACTTTTAGTGTGGGACGAAAGTACAATGTCGCATAAAAAAGCTGTAGAATCACTAAATCGAACGCTCCAGGATTTGTGCAGCAATACCGATGTAATGGGAGGAATGGTGGTTTTACTGGCTGGTGACTATCGCCAAACTTTACCTGTCATTCAAAAGGGCACACCTGCAGATGAAATTAAAGCATGCCTCAAGTCGTCTATTTTATGGAACAAGGTGACAAAATTCAGTTTAACTACGAATATGAGAGTGCATTTGTATAATGATATCAATGCTGGAAACTATGCTGACACACTATTAAAAATTGGCAATGGGCGGTAGGAAACAGATGCTGAGGGCTGCGTTAAATTGACGAGAGATTTTTGTAATTTAGTACAGAGTCATTCCGAATTAATTGCGACCGTTTATTCAGATTTAACGAACAACATGCATGAAGACAAATGGTTATGTGAAAGGGCGATTCTTGCACCAAAAAATGAGAGCGTTAACAAAATAAATTCAGATATATTACGCGAAATAGCAGGAGAAATAACAGAGTATTTGTCAGTAGACACAGTTATGGACACAGAACAGAGCACTTCATATCCCGTAGAGTTTCTAAATTCTCTAGAGTTGTCAGGTTAGCCCTCACATAAGCTTCAATTAAAATTAGGCGTTCCAGTCATGCTAATGCAAAATTTAGATGCTCCTCGGTTATGTAACGGAACAAGGCTGCGTGTGACACATCTTGGACGGAACATAATCGGTGCTACAATTTTGACAGGCGTAGGAAAAGGTGAAAATTTTATTATCCCACGGATCCCTATAATTCCCACAGATCTTCCTTTTCAATTCAAAAGTTTGAAGTTCCCTATTAAGCTCAGCTTTGCAATGACAATTAATAAAGCGCAATGGCAAATGTTACAGCAGGGGTTAACTTAGAAAACCGTTGAATAAAACTGTTTTTTACGGATTTTATCGCGTTTATTTTATTATTTTTATTCCCGACGTTTCGAGTGCTTTTCAGCAACCCATGGTCACGGGGGGGACTGAGATGTTTGACGTCCCAATGTCACAGTTAGCCCGGCTACCTTCAGTTTTTTAATATTAATTTTTGGTTCGATTTACGCAGAATGAACTTACAGTATCCGGAAGTCTTGCAGTGTTATGCTTGGGTTTGGATTTAATTTTGTTAATTATAGGATAAAAATAATAAAATAAACGCGATAAAATCCGTAAAAAACAGTTTTATTCAATGTGTAGTGTTCGCGTAAATATAAGAAATCATTAGAAAACCGTGCTTCTCTCATGGTCAGCTGTATGTAGCATGTTCGCGTGTGTCAAATACCCAGAATCTCCATATTCTTTCCCCGAATGGCAATACATATAACATTGTGTACAGTAGCGTCTTAAAATAGTGTTCAGTTAGTTTTTTTTTCCAAAATTCCCACAATCAATTAATCAGAATTCCCACAGATCTTCCCTTTCAATTCGAAATTTCCTATTTAGCTCAGTTTCTTTTCGATTCCAAATGCTGCACCTCTGACGGACCTATTAAGCTCAGTTTCCTTTCAACTCAAAAGATGCTGCATCGCTGACGGATCTTTTATTTGGCTCAGTTTCCTTTCAATTCAGAAAACTGCATCTCTGATGAATCAATTTAGCTTAGTTTCTTTTCAAAAGTCTGCATCCCTGACGGATAATTATGCTCAATTTTCTTTAATTAAAAAAATATCCCATTTCCATTTGGAATAAACAGGCTATTTTCATGATTTCCTATACGCTGCGTTTCAAAACATTTAAATAGGCTGACGAATCAATTTTGCTCAGTTTCCTTTTAATGGCTGCATCTCTGACAAATCTATAAAACTCAGTTTTCTTTCAATTCAAAATGCAATGGATAGTTCATTTCCCAGTAACCATGCGGGCGAAGCCGCGGGTAACAGCTAGTAAATAGATAATTATAACATAATGATACCTCCAGACTGAAATTACGGTCAGCTGCTGCGCAGGTCATACTCTCATAGTCCGATTCAACGGCAAGCCGACACGACCGCAGAGAGAATTGGCGCAGGACCAACGGCTTTACGTTCTTTCCGACGCACGGAGCTAAAACACAACTGCTACTAAAAATTTCATAAGAGAAAAACCCAATAATTGATTTTGGACCTCATTATATAGGGAAAATACGCATATAAACTTCATTAATCTCGTGCGGCTTTTCGGTGTATCTCACACCAACAATGCATATTTCATAATTAAACTATACTGTATTCCCGTAAAATCCAGTTACACGATATAGGATGCGCTCGGTCGGATATTGGAAAACTGATATAATGTTGCCTTCAAAGTAAATACGTTAACAACATATTTATACACCCTTTGACAAGTTCATGTGATTAAAAGTTTATGTGCAGTTAGTTAAACACGTTAAAAAGGGGAAATTATATTTGCGTACCTTTAATGTCATCAGATTTCCAGATTATTGAATGAAATTTCAATACTAACTTTGTTCCGAAGTACCTCTACAAATTTCTTAGCGTATTTGTTCATTAATCGAATTATAACATAATATATAAAACTGTTCTACACTTTCCTATTTAGCACTGGAACTTTCCTATTTTTGTTTAGCAATCAAAATTTTGTGGTAGGTTAGTTTAGGTTAGGGTATGAATCATAATTAAAGAACTATGCTCTCGTTACTAACAAACGGCGGCATATTCATTCGAAAATCCCAGCTACAGTGTGATATAGTGTGTACGGTGATTGAGGAGAACGGGATACTATTTATACGCTTGACGTGGCATTCAGCGTTTGTCCTAAGGGACAACAATGCATGTCCATTATGATTCTAGGATAGATGTAGATGTCTATGGCGATGGCATGTTGTTAATATCAGGGAGACTGTGGGTTCGTTTGTCACCATTATTCTACTGAAATGCAATTATCTATCTAATATCGGTTATCGTACCGTATAGTATAGGTTTTATAATATCTAATAAATTATGAAACCACCATGATAAAAAAATATTACGTTCACTTCTCACTCCTTCGAAGCAAAAATTTTGAGAGACAGTTAATAGATAGGCAGACATCGAGCGTAATTTGACTTCTTAGTAGCGCAGTGGCCTTCGCGCTGAGGGCTGCGGGCTTTAACTCCAAACGGAACGGTGTTTGTATGGCCTAAAAATAAATTTTCCTGGTTTGAATGTTTAAGAAAATGCAAGTGTGTAGGTAATTTTCTTTTTCTAAAAATTGTTCTGCCAATAAGTGTTTCATTTATTGATATTTTAGCTACTTTTTAATCAAAGGCTGTTAAAAACATTTGGTTCTTGTTGATAAAAATTTATTTAATAACAAATATGAGAAATGACCGCGCTTATAAAAACCTTACCTAGCAACCGTGGCCTCCTCCTCCCCTACAGCCTTACCAGATCTCACCTTAAAATGTTATATATTACCTTTAATAAAACACTCTGATGTGCTTGAAGCCTAAGATTTTAAATATAGTTCTACTACATTATGAAAGAACGTAAAAAGAGTCAAAATACAGTCATTATAAACTACATATTTTCGTACTTTGTAATAATGTGTCTGTAATTAATAATTGGCGACGACGATGGAATATACGAGGGTGGATTGAAAAGTACTCGGCCTAACCAAGAAAATAAACACATACTAAATCAGTTATATTTTTATTTTTCTACATAATCACCATCAAGTTCAATACACTTTTGCCACCTCCCCTTCCAAGCATTTAGACCGTTGAAAAAAAATGATTCTTCCTTAGAGTCAAAATATGCGTCTACAGCTGCTTTGACCTCGTCGTTTGTCGAAAATCTTTGACCTCCCAAGTGCTTTTTTAGGTTAGGGAACAGAAAGAAGTCTGATGGTGCCAGATCAGGTGAATACGGCGGATGCGGTAACAGTTCAAAGCCACAGTTGTGAATTTCAGCCATTGACTGTACTGACGTGTGAACACGGGCGTTATCTTGATGAAACAGGACTTTTCTTCTGAGCATTCCTCGACGTTTTTCTTTTATTTCCTCTCGTAAACGACGTAGTAAGGTGCAGTAGTAATCAGAGTTTATAGTCTGACCCCTTTCAAGATAATCAATCATAATCACACCTTTCGAGTCCCAGAATACTGAAGCCATCACCTTATTTGCCGTAAAAATCGACTTAGCCTTTTCAGGGGGTGGTGAACCAGGTCTTCTCCACTGTTTTGATTGTTGTTTTGTTTCCGGTGTACAGTAATGAACCCATGTTTCGTCTATAGTAACAAAACGATTCAAAAAATCATCTGCATCGGCTTCAAATAACTCCAAACAGTCGCGTGAAATAGTCAATCGCGTCCTTTTTTGTTCAACTGAAAGCAGTCGCGGAACCCACCTTGCAGACACCTTGTGGAAACCCAACTCGTTGACAATGATGTTTTGAGTTCGTTCATAAGAGATGCCTATAATCTCGGCTATCTCTCTAATTTTTAATCTGCGGTCTCCCATCATTAAATCAAGTACTTTTTTAATATTTTCGTCAGTAGTTGACGTCGAAGGCCTTCCAGAGCGGGGTTCATCTTTCACACTCTCTCTACCACGCTTAAATTCTGCTATCCATTTTTTGACGGATGAATATGACAGAGCACAATTAAACAAAATATTAAGTGTTGTTAAGTGGTAAAAAGAAATTTTTACCACTTAACAACACTTAATAATGTTGTAAGCCGAAAACAGAGCATATGAGTGCATTAACGTAAGTTTATCACAAGAAGAAAATGATCTCTAAATGCCAGTTGTGATTTTGAATATAATAATCGTAAAAAGTCCATTTCGGAAAAAATATTATTCCTAAAACTTATTAGAGGAAAACATTGTGATGATAACATTCGCAAATAAAATTTGCTTCCACAGCTTTATTATTCAAACTACAATTTCGACACCAATGGGTAAAATAGAAAACAGAATTAAGTACATCAATACGCACGTCATGGTTTGATCTTGAGCATAGAAATCATCTAAGCCTTAAAAGCCAACGTCAAAATAGACCGAAATCAATTTCGGACCATAAAGGTAAATGTGACAGATTTGGTACAACTGATAATCGGGCTAATTAATATGACAGCATTAATAATACATGTCATAGATGTAAACGTAAATGCCAGCTGGCACGAATATATTTAGATAATTAGATAATAAACAGAGATGAAAGTTTATGTGACATAAATATGTAATTGGCCAATTAATATACAGACAATAGACAGGCAGAAAATGAGTGTAATATGACTTCTCATTAGCGCAGTGGCCTTGGAGCTCTGGGCTGCTTGCTTCACTCCCAAACGGAACGGTGGTTTTATGGACCACAAATAAATGTTCCGGATGTGAATGTTTGCGAAAATGATAGTTTGTCTATTGTTTTCTTTTTTGTTTTTTTTGAAGTGAAAACTTCTTTAGCGGCGTTGTGCACTTTTTTGTAATGGGTAAAAAATGTTAAACTCGCGTCAGATCACGTATCCTGATCGAAAATTCGTAAGACGGACGGAGAGTAGACAGCCGGCGCGGCGTAGGAGAGGAAGTAAGTTAGGTTTAATTAATTTTTATTTATTAATTAATATAATTTTATTATTAAAATTAGGTTTCGATCGAGTCTACTGTACTGCTTGACGAAATTATTAATACAGATGCATATGTACTTACACATTATAGATGTAATATTTGTAATATATTTATACTTTACTGCATTAACCTATATTTTCATAACATCACAATAAGCACATGTGCGGTGTAGGTTAACCAAAAAAATAATTTCGAATGAAAATAAATGAAATAAGATAATAATAAATAATCTCCGCCCTTCCAAAATATCAAAAATGTACAACGTTAATATTCAAGTTTTCACTTTTGCCGGCACTACCGGAGTGCAACCCGTCGTTTTTTTTTGTAGAAAGTTAGGTCATCATCCATGAAATAATGCATAACTTTACAAGACTAAACGGAAAAACTAGGGCTAAAAGAGACTAAGCTAAAAATTAGCCTCATTACAAAATGTGTTTGGCGTCGCTGCGCAAAACAGTACGTAACTGGTTATTCGTGGCATCCTTCGTTTCCCTCACAACCACCCAGATCTCACCAAAAAAAAACGAATGGCTTTGTATCAGCTTATCAGTCAACGAGATCACTTTATACAGAAAGAGGTCCAAAACAAGAACTAGAAAGTGATCTAAACCTGATCGACCATGCGACCGTTCACAGCTTTGAAAAAATACCGACAGCTTGAAAATAAAGCGCATCAAAATTACTACATAATTATAAGACGAAAACACAGCCCAGTTACATAGTGAAAGCCATACCATAGTTAAAAAAATCAAAATCATACCATAGTTAAAAATCACAGCAGAGATACACAACTTAGTTATGTAATAAAGCGAATAAAATCACAGCTCAGTTACACAATTTAAATACGTAATAAAGCGTATCATGTCACAGCCCATTTACATAGTGGAAGCCAAAAAAATCAAAGCCGCTTCAGATATTTGCTCTTAATTGCAGCATCGCTAAAAACAGCGCAACGTTAGTTGTAGCCACCTCCATTTCCCCTCACAGCTACCTAGAACTCGCCCTAGCAAATGTATGGCTTTGTTTCAAATTATCAGTCAGCGAATTCACTATTCCTAATAATATAACTACAGACACAGGCATAGAACAATAATTAGAAAGTAATCTACACCTTATCGACCAAGCGACCGTTCATAGCTTTGAAGAAATAACGACCGTTTGAAAATAAAGCGCATTAAAATTACTGCCTGGTTATAAAATAAACTACAGCCAAGTTAAATAGTGAAAGTCTAAAAAAATTATTACTGGATTAAAAATCACAGCTCATTTTCACAGCCTAGTTATGTAATAAAGTGTATAAAATCCAAGCCCAGTTACATAGTGAAAACCTTAAATATCATAACAAGTTTACTCAGTTTCACAGCCTTGTTGTTTAATAAAGCTTAGAAAATCGCAGCCCAGTTAGGTAGTGGAAGCCAAAAAAATCAGAGAAAATATTAGCTCTTAATTCCAGCAGCGCTAAAAAACTGCGCGGCATTTGTAGTAGCCTCCTCCATTTTCCCACACAGCTGCCCAGACCTTGCCCAAGCATTTATTTTTAGGTTGTTACAAATACAATCAAGAAATAAATTATAAACCCCAAAATCACTGAGATAATAATAGTTTAAATTCAAAAAAAAATCATAAAGATTATTAATGTGTAAATAAAAACAATTTTATTTCAACATTAATATTAATTAATACAATTCAAAATAGAGACTATCGATCCGTGGGGTCCACGTGCGGTGAGGTTCCTAAAGGAACTCTATCCGCGGCTGGTCGTTGCTGCTGGTGATAAGAGGGCTGGTTCTTTACTTGCTCAAAGGCTAAGTATAGCCATTCAGCGGGAAAACGCAGCCAGCGTTCTTGGCACGATACCGCGGAGAGTAGGACTATATGATATTTAAGTTTCTAGTTTTAGTTTTTTTTTTTAATTATTATTATAGTTTTTAGTATTGTATATTTTAATTCAAAATAGATTCCCAAAATAATACTTTTCTTCAAGCGGCACTGTTCATTTAACTTTAACCCGCATTATTAATGACTATAAAATATTACGATTATTATTGTTTTACTAAGCCACATATATTTACCCTTTTCGTCATCACTGCGGAATAATAAAGTTAGAATGCCTGTTTAGAAGTACAAAAGTGTATATACACTCACCATTCGAAATACCTACTGCAGAATCAAGCTGCACTTTAACGCAAAAGAAATTGCAGTTTTTGCCAAATTAATGCAGTAAGCCGTAAAATGTTTGCAGCATATGCTTCAATCCGGAGGCTTAACTACTTTTTAAGCATTGCCAACAAAATCACGCTTGCACAATCTTTACTACTCCTTATCCTCGACTATGCTGACATTTGTTACCTTGACATCACCGAGGAGCAACTTAACAAGCTTGAGCGACTCCAAAATCTCTGTATACTGTTTATATTTGGGCTTTGCAAATATGACCATGACTTAGAAAACCGCACTAAGCTTAAGTGGCTCCCAATCCGTCTTCGCCGGAATACTCATATACTTTCTGCTCTCTACTGCGTCTAATTAATATTAATATTAATTACTAATTGATATTAATATTAATTAGACGCAGAGACGAGTAGGAAGGACTTTATTAATTAATAATAACTAATTAATAAAGGCTTTCCTACCTAAAAGAACGTTTTAAATTGCTCAGCTTCAGTTATCATTTTTCCTTACGATCCAAAGAAAATATTTCCCTTCAATATCTTGTGTACTCCCCGACTTATTATGATAATTCTTGTTCTGTTCTTGGAGTAAGACTTTGGAACTCATTATCCCAGTCAATTAAAAGTACTCTTACCTTAGATGTGTTCCAGAAACAGGTTATGGAATACCGTTTGTCTCTCTAACCCTTCTCCCTTCCTCTGCTTAATTATGGTCGTTGATCTACCTGAAGAATGTTACCCTTTTAATGCATACGTTTCTACCTATACTTTTTTTTTATTTTAGTGTACCCTAGTCATTGTTCATTTTCATATTTTTATCTATTTCTTTTTCTGGGTTGTCTGGAAGAGATTGATATGGAACAACAAGACCGCCCATTGCATTTCCCTCAATAGTAGTTTATTTTTTCTTTTACATATATTTTTTTTTATGTACAATAAAGAGTACTGTATTGTATATTGTATTACAAATTTACGACGGAACTCTGTGAGAACGTTATATTATAATCTATCTAAATAAATGAAATTGAAGTGTCTGTTTGATTTCATAATAATAGCTTTTTACTTATACCGTACTTATAACAAAAATAAATTTAAAATGTTGGTGTCTATCTGAGCTGTTTGTTCCGACTAATCTCTGAAACGGGCAGATAGCTGATGTTATAAAGGGTTACTTAGGCTACTTTTATTTTAGAAAAAGTTCAGGATTAATTAACTCTGGATTTTCTAAGATGCACCGTAACACAGGTTTATGTATATTTTCTCCTACCTATTTATGCCATGCTTGAGATCCTATAATTAATTAAATCCAAACCAAGGCATACCACTGGAAAACTTCAAGATACTGTAAGCGCATACTGCGTAAATTGGAACAAAAATTAATATTCAAAAACTGATGGTAGCCGCGCTAACTATGTCATCGGGACGTCAAACACCTCATTGTCCCCGTGACCATAGGCGCTGTAAAGCACCTGAAACGTCATAAATTAACAAGTTAAATCAAACACGATAGAATCTCTAAAAAAATGTTTCATTTAATGTGTAGTCTTCGCGTAAATATAAGAAACCGTTAAGTTGGTCGACTATTACTCGTTAATTTCTTAATTCTACTTAGCTGTGATAGTTTTCCTTTTAACTTCATTATATATACTGCTGTCGTGTATACTTTTCACATTTTCAAAAATAGCGGCTTAGTTGTTAGAGGGGGGGTGTGGGGGTGTATCACTTTAAAATTATATATTTCGCAAACGGACCCATGTATCGAAAAAATGTTGTTCCACACCCCCATGGTTTTTGAAATACCTATCCAACGATACCCTCCCCCCCCCCCCCACACGATGGAGAAGACGAGTAAAAAGAAATCTAAACCTCAATTTACCTAAATGAGAGTTGCCCAAAAAAATATTTTTTAAGATTTTATTTTACAGTTTGAAACCTATAAAACTATCCTGAAAGGAACCATCACAAATCTAGCAGGAATTTCGGAAATAAAAGTTTACAATCATGTTATGTGTAATTTATTTGAAATAAATAGTCGTAAAATAAGCTTGTCAACGCTGCCTTTCTCACTAACAGTCAGTTAATATGCATCTTTATTGTAATAATACACAATAAAAACAATAAATAGATGAGATATAAAGTAAGTAAAATAGACGATTTTATTGTCTTTATAGGAATTTCTCTCAGACAAACTTTTATGTACACAATTGTTGTTATCAAAATAGAACAGTGTACTTTAATCAAATTCACATTTTAATTGGATATAATTACATAGATTACTTTTTATTCAATATATGTTATTAGATGGCACTTATTAAAAGCCATTTTATTATTTAACAATGGTTGAAAAAATACTCCTCATCTGGGAAGAACCGGCATTTGAGATATTTTTTTATAAACATCTAATTTTACAATAATACGAAAGTCGTGTATCCATATACAGCCGCAATTCGACTACCGTCCTGCATCACTCCCAATGCAAGCATTTTAAGTTTAGTTGGTGTGGTTAATACTCCTTGTATTTGTATGTTTCTTTACAGCGGTACTAGTTATATTATTAATAGAGAATCGTAATAACATTCCTTGGGCCTCCCCCAAGCAGTTCAGCAGTGGGCTTGTGAAGGGCTGTAGTCGGTCCAGAATATTCTAAATTGTTCTCAAAATTCAATGAATGATCTAAGAAATTCCATCATATATTTAAACACAATTATTAATTAAATTAAATTGTTATAGATCTTGAATATTGTGAATATTTCTAGATTAATCTGGAAAGCTTTAAAATATATTAAAATGTTCAATATTATTTAGAAATTGAAATATATAAATTTTACACTTTCTATGTGGTTTTAAACATTTCTAAAACATTCTAAAAATATATAAAATATTTTTAAATGTTTAAAAATTTTTGCAAGTGATTATAGTGGATCTAAAATTTTTTAGATTATTTTAAACTTTTTTAAAACAATCTTAAATATACAAAAATTTATTTAAATTATAAAAATCGATTAAATATAATTTTAATCGATCTAAGAGGTCTTGGAGTCTTCTCAAAATTTCACGAATGATCTAGGTAGTACTGTCATAGATCCAAACACAAAATGATTAAAAATAATATTTATTGGTCTAGAATATTCTTAATTATAAATATTCTAAATTATTTGAATGTTCAAAATTATTCAAAAATATTTTTTGATTGTTTGGAATATATAATCAGGAATACAGGGGATCGCTCGACAACCGACGTTGGATTTGAGCTTATTAAACATAATTTTTGTGCATGGGAGAATTCAGAGGATACTTTGGGTATTTTGTATGACCAGTCCAAGGCCTTCGACTGTGTTCACCATGCGACATTAATCAGGAAACTACAACATTATGGTGTCAAGGACACAGCGCTTAAACATTTAAATTCATATTTAAGTAATAGAACGCAGAGAGTTGTTATCAATGGGGAAAGTTCTTCCGGGACACCTGTACTAACGGGTGTCCTTTAAGGCTTAATTCCATTCCTATTTCTAGTGTATACTAATGACTTCCCTTCTGTTGTAGGGGATAGTCATGATATAGTATTATTTGCTGATAATACTTCCTTGATTTTTAAACTTAAACGTCAATCATTTAAATGTAACTAAGTAATTAATGCTATATAAAAATTAGTGCATTGGTTTAAGGTTAATAATCAACATTTAAACAGAAATTAAATTAAATGTATTAAATTTGCAACACCTAATGTTAAAAATCTGAATACCAATGTATTTTTAAATGGGTAAGAATGATCCTGTTGAATCCAATGTTTTTCTTGGTATCACTCTAGACACAAAGTTTCAATGGGGCCCACACATATTCAAACTATCAAGCAGTTTAAGTTCTGTAGCTGATGTAAAAAAGATTAGAGGTCTTACTAATATCGATTTTGCTATTAGGAAATGCGGCTGATTTAGAATCAATGTTTTGTAGAAGAGGGCCATTAGAGCTATTTACAACCTTAAACTGAGAGAGTCCCTTAAAGAAAAAATTAAAGAAATAAATAAATTAACTTTGGTCTCTCAGTATATTCACGAAACTTTAATGTATGTTCACAAAACAAAGGTAGTTTTAAAAAAAATGATCTAAGCTCTGTAACTATGAAAAAATACAAGCTTTGACTCCACACAGTCAGTAATTCATTCTTGGGGCAATGAATACGCTATTGCAAGAAAGTCCAAGAAAAGATACAAGGTCTCTCTATTACCAAGTTTAAATATTTTATTAAACAATAACTGTATATAAATGAATAAATGGTTGATAATAAGCCCTGGGAATGAGGTGCTCGCTTCCAAGTTGTTTCTAAAATAAATATTAGAAATAGTATATACAAACAATCATGTAAAATTTTCTTTAAAAAAAGTCCCGCTGGGTGTCTTGCTGGTTCTTCCCAGGATAGAGATCTTTTTCCGAACCAGTGGTAAAGTAAAAAATTACTTTCAATAAGAATTACATACATGTGAACATTGAATAAAAAATTATTCTATTCTAATCTATTCTATTCTATTCTATTATGTTCTATTCTATAACTTTTAATGTAGTCTTAAAGTTTGAAACTCACTAAAATATATAAAAAATAAAATTTGCTGATTTTTTAAATAACGGATCTGTATTATAGTCTATTTTAAATATCTTCGATATTTGCTTTTGTATTGTTTATTCTACTCGCGTATCAAAAAATTCATCATACCTATAAATTAAGCTAATATTGTAATAAAATCTGCCTTAAACCATTTAACAGTTATAAACTACCTATTATGGTAAACTGTTCGCCTATAACTTACATTGAACAAAAATAATGCACCCGTTTGTATTTTGTTTTTATTCTACAAATCTGTTATTAGGTGATTATACGAAAGCAAAAGTTCATGCATCAATCCTGTTAACATCCTATAAAAGTAAGAACAAAATTAAAAAATCGTTTCATTCTACCATTAGTTCTAGTGTTTTTCAATTATTTTTAATGAGCAATAAATAACCTTGAACTTGCCGAGTCTTTTTCTTCTAAGCATTGTTTCTTCATGTCTGTGAGAGTCATTTCCATTAACTTTTTTACAAAAACGTTTTTACAAAAATGGCGCTTGTTAACAGTAAAAACGAAATGATAGTTAATCTGATCACAATTTATTTCCTAAGCGACGGACCTGCTACCAAGTACCGAAATAAATCTATGTTTTATTTAATTGCGAATCTTATTACACCTGAACAGAACAGAATTGAATGTGGCACTATAATAAGTCAGTTCATGGGAAGGCAACTCCGACGGACACGTGATATTGTAAGCCGCAGGTAACGCAAGGGCTGTGGAACGTGATGTAACTTATTTACGGAGTTGATTTACTGCTCACTAGATAATTCCAAGAGGGTTCAAATTATTGCTGTAGATAACGTTGAATTCGTTAACAATGTGTTAAAATCAAGTAAATCAAAAACATTCAACGATACATTAGGTATATAATCAGAATAGATTATCTCCAAATTATTTTGCATGCTTAAAGTCAAAGCTGTTGCAAATGAAAATCATCAAAATATCTGCGCTCATTACGAAATCGATTAAATAAATATATTTAGCGCAGATATTTTCAACCCCAATTAGCCTGGATTTAAGCTAAAATTGTGCAATTGGAAATGAATACAGCAGATGCGAGTTCATTAAAATTTCAACCGATCAATGCAGTGTATTTTCGCCATCGCAAGTTCTTCATGGTCAAGTTAGTTCTTCAGATTTTCTTGCTACTTTACCAAGCTTATCTTAGCCATGGAAATGGCTATTATTCTAGATATTGTCAGCGGTCAATCTAGGGATGATACTTCAGACACCACCGAACTAAAATGCGTTGTTCGGTCGCCGCATAGTAAATAATTGCCACACACGGGACATTCAAAGTGAAGATTTATTTGAACATCGAGATCGAAAGCACAAAAATACCAAACCTTGCTTCTTCGATGAAATTGATCACGATTCAGATTCCTAAGACAAAAGACAGTTTGACAAGAACCATTGCCGGGTTTTCTTCAACCAATTTTTTAGATATTGAATGAGACATCACCCGTCGCCTTCCAAAAAAAAACCGTTTCCTTTAGAACATTAGAGTTTCATTTTTGTTTGTTTGTTATTACTATAAATACTATTTAATGTTGATGTTAAGTGTACGCTTAGCATTCTTAGAAATACACAGGATAACATAAGATTTTTTTTAGGTAGTTAATTTATTTATAGAAAAAGTGTGATAAACGAGCACACAGTCTACCTGATGGTAAGTGGATGCTGTGGCCCATAATATCTACATTTATATTAGATTAAGAATCAAAATGCAGTCACCCCTGTCTCACCTGATGACTAAGATAGAATACTTCGTTTCCAGTAAAAAGGGTTTCCGGTTCTCTACACTCACCATACGAAACTACTCAATAATTCCTCATTTCTGTCAATATTTTAGTTATCAACTACTTTTATAATTTCGATGATTTCTACTTTTTAATTAGATAGCTCACTTTTGATTTCCATTTTAATATCTTTGATAATATATGATTAATAATTTAAACTAAACAAACTACATGAAATGCAGTTTTATTTTTTTACTTGCATGGCCCGAAGGGAAACTAAAAAGTATTAACCCTCTCCAAAAAAAGAGACAAGTGCCTAGCAGTGGAATATACGTTACGATTTCTTTTTGTATCATTACAGTTATGATACTTTGCCTAACCACAATAACCCAATCTAATTTTATTTAGTAGTTAAGTATATTAATTATTGATGATCTCTCTTTGATCTCTTTAAAAATAACGTTACCCCCACACTAGAATTTTCTCCTGTATCGTGGAGGTAGTTTACAAACATACATTGCACGGGGATAAACATCCAGACCTGGAACAATTATTTGTAGGCCATACATATACTCAGGATTCGAACCCGCGGCCCCGCACAGCAACTCATTGCTAAGCCACTCAGCCACGGAGCCGTTATTATTATATTACTTATGAAATTATTGTATTTAATATATTTAAACAATTATAATGCCATTATCAAGGCCAATGATACATGTATTTTTTTTATAGAATAGGGTGACAAACGAGCACACAGTCCATCTGATGCTAAGTGGTTGCTGTGGCCCATAGACATCTACATCTATCCTCGTTTGCGAATCAAAATGCAGATACGTTGTCACCCGTGAGAACTAAGATGGATTGCCTCTTTTCCAATAAAAAGGGTCTCCGGTTCTCTACACTTACCATACCAAACACAGCAGTGTTAAGCTGCTATTTAACGCTGGTATTCTGTGAGAGCGTGGTCCTTCCCTGGTCGGGCCGACCCATTCATGCTACAACTATACTACTAATATAGCTGCAGCATGGCTCTACCACGTAAAAAATCAAATCATGTTGTTTAATACGTAACCAAAAATATTAAAGGTAATAAATATGTTGCAAGCCAGACGAGAACTACGAGAACCAAAATTATTGATATAGCTTTCCGTTTTCATGAACTGAAATTGCAATGGACTTGTCATGTCTATCGCAAAAGTGACAACAGATAGATGATTATATATATAAGTACATGAAGAATGATGATGATATATAAGTAGATGATTATGCTAGATGCCTGGTAGAAACTGGATGAGTGTAGCCAAAGACCGGGCTAAGTGGCACGCCTTAGCAGTGAACTACTATGATGCTTATATTATGATTTGAATCCCAAGAAGACCAGTGCCAAAAGCAGCACATTTTCATAAGTTTGACGCATATGGTAGCCATTCACCCCTGAGACTCATCAAAGACATCTGGTTAGGTGTGCGAGATACGTATTTCTGATTACACACACGCCTCTTCCACAACATGTTTAACATCGTAATATGCTGTGACCTCAGTTTACCGTATCCGTACTAACAATCCACTCCGCCGGCTTCGCAAGGTTAATTTTAACATCGACAACAACGCCACCTACCGGGTCCAATTGTGAATCTAAGCCATTCTCATCAAAATCGGTCCAGTCGTTTAGGAAAAGTTCAATCACTTACACACGGACAAAAGTATTATAAATGCAAATACGCAAGTATTATACATTTAAACTTTTCACTTGAATAGTTCTCTTTATTGATGAAACCATATCAAAATCCGTTATGTAGTTTAAAACATCTAAGCGTACAGACGGCGGGAAGCGACTTTGTTTTGTATTATGTAAATATTACTTAAGACTGTATACATTTTACTTTATACGCTATTTTTTAAAAATTTAAAAAGATGTGTTTTAAACTTATCTCTGCTAGTTCTTCCGCATGTGGAGGTACGGATGAGTTTAAAAAATAAATTGGCCGCCTGCGGCGTATAAATAAGTAAATGAGACTGCAGAAAGATTTAATCCCGAGGGACATAATCTGACTTGGTGAAAAAAGTCTTTTTTAATTTCGACGTGGCGTAAGTTTGTCAGGGAGTCATTAGTAACTAAAAATAACGACAAGAAAAGTAAATATTTGATACGTTGTGAAGAAAACGTTGAAACATTATTTACTCGCAGTGACCTTTGAATTTTGTATTAAGAAAATAAAATATACGTTTAAATGTAATAGTCAGTATTCAAGAACTTATTAGCTCACTAAATGTACAATAAGGTATTATTTTTTATCTTCTATACATAAATAAAATTAAAGTGTTCGTCTGTCTGTGTGTGTCAAAAACTGCCTTTTTGCTAAGGTGGCTATTGAGATGATAACTTCAGGGTATGAAATTATTTAATTCTCTTTAGATATTTTTTCTCTTTAGATTTTTAACAGTGGTAGAGCCACGCGGCAGCTTTTGCTGTCTCACGGATGGGTTGGCTCAAACCGGGGTGGTACCACGACCTCACAGAAAACCAGCGTGAAGTAGAGATTTACCTCTGCGTTTCGCTTGGTGAGTGCAGGTGGCCGAGGCCCTTTTTACTGGAAATGAGGCATTCCATCTTAGTCCTCACGAGTGACAACGCATCTACATTTTGATTTGTAATAGAGGATAGATGTATATGTCTATGGGCCGCAGCAACCACTTACCATCAGGTGGACTGTGTGCTCGTTTGTCACCCTTATCCTATAAAAAAAATGCCATCAAAACATAACTTGTAAAAAAAGCCAAGTCTCGCAACTCAGTTCTTCTACCGTAAAAAGTTGTGAGATCCATGTAATACCAAGTCGGTTAATTTATTCAGTCCATAGATTGATACATAGATTTACTTGGCAATCGCATGAAAACACAATATATCTCACAAGTAATACATATTATATTAAAGTAGATTGTTTAGTGCGATTGCCAAGTCAATCTATGTATCAATCTATGGACTGAATAAATTAACCGACTTGGTATTACATGGATCTCACAACTTTTTACGGTAGAAGAACTGAGTTGCGAGACTTGGCTTTTTTTACAAGTTATGTTTTTGATGGCATCTCATTTCTTTTTGTAGATAGTTATATCTAGGTAGTAGGTTGTATCTATTTACACCTATTATTCCATTATAAATATATAGGTACACTGATTCATTCACTGCAAATGTAACTTTGTAATACTATATAATTATATGGGATTACAAAGTTATTTATGCAGTTGGTGTATCTCAAAAACTGGACCGAAATTGTAAAATATTTTAATTTTTCCTCAATTAATATATTAAAAAATAATTGTATTCCAAATTTGAAGTTTCTATGTCTGCTAGAAGTGCCTCAGAATTTTGATGATCGGTCAGTCAGTGAGAGACAAAATTAAGAAACTTTGACTAGTTATAATTCTTAAACTACTCGTTCAAATTGAAATATACCGAGTTTATATATATATAAACAAAAGCTGATATATTTTTAAAATTTGACTCTATCAAGAAGAAATATTTACATTATATCTTTTTAAATAGAAATACACAGATTGAAATTAAAAATAAAACTATTTTTATTTTTAATAACAAAAATTGAGTAATTCGATCTTAACGTAATTGTAACAGAAATTGGTTGGATAGAAAAAGATTGTTTTTTTTTTATAGGATAAGGGTGACAAACGAGCACACAGTCCACCTGATGGTAAGTGGTTGCTGTGGCCCATAGACATCTACATCTATCCTCGTTTGCGAATCAAAATGCAGATGCGTTGTCACCCGTGAGGACTAAGATGGAATGCCTCATTTCCAGTAAAAAGGGCCTCCGGCCACCTGCACTCACCAAGCGAAACGCAGAGGTAAACCTCTACTTCACGCTGGTATTCTGTGAGGTCGTGGTACCACCCCGGTTCGAGCCGGCCCATCCGTGCGACAGCAAAAGCTGCCGCGTGGCTCTACCACTATTAAAAACTGTTTAACCAAACATATACAACACTTTGTTAATAGAAGGTTTTTATTTTACATAACTGGTAACCTAGTAGTAACTATCTGGCTCGAACACATGCGGAGATTCGCCTGGGCATACTGAGGATCAAGCTAACCAGCATTTTGCGGCAGCCTGTCCCATTCTCGAATAGTGGCTTCCCTAATCTCTGGCACTGTCTGGGGAGGTGGCTGACGGCTTACCAAAGAGCTCACTTAAGAGTATCACACGAGTGCTCTATTGGGTTTAAGTCAGGCGAGACAGCAGGACAGTCAACCTTGTTTTGCAATTCCGAATGGTGTGAGTACTAACTTACATCCCAGAGGTGGCCCGCACTTCTCTGCTTTATTATAGTGTTGTTGATTGTTGGGTCACAAGTTGCCAGAAATCTGATATAGCGCTTTTGTGCAGCAGTCAGAACAGTTGGGTCACCACTGCGGGGTCGGTCAGCTAATATCAATTATCCTATTTCCCTCGTGGAATATTCTTCTTCGCTCAAAATAACAATTCTTGCTTGTAAAATTTCTGATAATCCTCTTGGAATTTTTTCAATCCTCGAAAAAATATATTAAATCCGTTAATATTGACTAAGTCAGATTTTTCAATGAGCGTATGCTTGGATTGAATTTTTTTTATATGGAAAACCAATTGAATTTGTTTTATTGTTTTATACTCTAATTCTATATTTGTAAGTAAAGAATCTAAAAAGAAGAAGAAATTATAATGAATTCTTCCGTACATAACAAAAAGATTTCAAATTCCCAAACTTTTTTGATGCGTACAATATGTCTATTTCTTAGGCATGCGCCTTTTTTCTTTTCAGTAAATTTTTTGGGCAGACGGAATTACTGTTTTAAAGATAGGTTTTTAATCTAATGCCGTTTCAAAATGACGTTACTTTGTCTGGAGAGGAGACGACGAATAAACCTGCGAAGGTATCCTTTATAATAAAGTTCTTTTGTGAGTTGATAGATATTTCTTTTATCCCCAATTTTAATAAAAAATTATTTAATTTAATTTAATGTGTAGTATTCGCATGTAATAAATATTTATACAAGGGATCTCTTCAACACTTGATACTAGTGCAGTAAATGTAATTATCAAATGCAGTAAGTACCGCACTGCAGTAGTGGGATTATGTGCATGCAAGTTCAATGAATACATCTTCAAGACAGTAATTCCAAACATGTTTCTGTGACTGAACTGTATTTAATAACAATTTGAAACAAGAATCAATACAGACTTATTTTAAACCTTCCTGATAACAGCAATAGTGCAAAAAAACTGCGGTTGTCAACCCGTTCAACAAGCGTGGCAACTATGGCAACCCCCCCGCCCCCCCCCCCATAATTTCCTGGCCCCGCTTTTTCCTGGCTACGATGGTGACCGTCGTAACGGCGGGGCAGGGGTTGCTAAGAATCTCCGGTGGAGGTTCGGTTGCCAACTAAGACGACTCGACCTGGCAATATGTAACGCCAGCACCCTGAGGACTGATAAGAAGACCCTGGAGCTGGAAAAAGAGATAGACAAGTTGCGCTGGTATTTTTTTATTAGAATCTGGAAACTTGTTTTATCGTGACCATCTGTCCTAAGTAGGAGTCCAATTTATTATCCACAAGTCTCTCGGTAACAACGTAGTAAAGATTGTATGTATGTCGATGAGGGTTGCGTACCTTATACTCAGAATCACCAAATGATTTTCGTTGAAGACACTCTCTCTCGACTCAACACATCTCGATGAGTAGGCGGAGGAAATGAATCTCTAAAGTCATACATTACTCCAAAACCCACTATGCGGTGTTAATGGGAGACTTTAACGCAAAACTAGGCGTAGGTAGCTGTCATGAGGCGCACGTGGCCAAAACAACAGCACAGGACACTTGCAGAGTGAGCCGTCACACCGCACCAGCGCCAGTGAGCTGCTGCCCGGTACCACGCACTCGAAGCGACAACGGGAGCAACAGGAGCACCTGAGGGTTCACAGGCATTGTAGGGTTTGTGCTCATCGTGACTTGCGTGAAAAACAAATTGTTAATTATCAAAACAATGTACACCGTTGCCTATGATCTCATCCGTCACGCATACGAGGCTCTCAAACAGAAATGCGCTCTCATACCGCAGACTATAATAGAGTATTTCGCTTTCACAAGTATGCATCTCCATACGAGGTATCTCACACATATGTACTTGTACTTCAACTTGCAAGTTCCCACGTTAAACACGTGACCAACATTAAAAACGTGAACAAGGACAGCACCTGGAAGGACAGAGCCTGAATCATGTTCAGAAAACAACTTCTGCGCATAAAGAGTATACTAATTACGCGCACACAGTGTACACGACTGCAGCGCCAACACATAGTGTACGACTTCCGAGGCACCGCCATGTACAGTACGCGCGCTCAGGGACATCATAACCACGCGTGCAGCATACGCGTCTATCGAAACCAGGCCATGCTACAGCTGGACCTGGCAGTCCGTTCCGAACGGCAAAGTACACACTCGCACACATGTAGTCATATCACACGTACTACTGTAACACATAAAATGAAACATTGAACAACTTACAAGTAGCAACTTTTTAAAAAAATGCAGCACTACTCTCGGGACACCATTCGCCTTTCCAGGGTAGCATATACTGAGCTGCGGCTACACGACCACCTCTGGTACGGTCCGATCCTCGTGTAAACTTAAATACTCTCTTCAATGTCAGAAGTAATTTGATTTACTTCAATTTCGTCAGTTATACTTTGGTTTTCCGGCATTTTTCGTAACCATTAAAAAGTTTAACACTTATTCTTACAAAATATTATTTAAAAGATAAATTTTCTCTCCTCATGTATCAAATGGTGATTGATAGCAGCGACAATTATTGTGTCTGCGGCGTCATAAGCCAACAGCTTATTTCCAGTCAAAAGCGAGCGCCACTAAACATTCAACATTAAATTTCAAATTTATTGACTACATAATATGCGGAGTAAACTGTAACATTATTAACACATTAGAACACAAAAAAGGCTACTTATTTTTTTATTCGTAGCACGTTAAAGTTAAACATTTTTCCGTAAATCATTTAAACATTTCGAAGTTTAAATATACCACATGTAAATAATATTTCGCATAAACTATCAAATTATAACATAACTCGAACAGTTTAAAATTCCACTAAATGAAAAACTATAACTCTTCTTAAAATTTTGGATTAAAACATTTTACTCTAAACTTTCTACACTTTAATGGTATGTCAAAGTCGTAAATAGGATTCAAAAAAAGCATAATTAGGACATTTAAAGTAAAAGCATAACACGAGGCGCTTCATAGTGTTTCACTAACGTAATAACCCTCAGACTATTCCAAGATTATATGTGAAAGATTACAGGGACTATATCCCACTTCTGATGTCAGAAATTCAACAGAATATATACGTCGGAGATTTAGAAGACGACCGCAATTTTAATCTCGAAAATACATCAGGATTATAATCATCATCATTACAGCTTTCATAAGTCCACTGCAGAACATAGGCCTCACCCCAGGAATGCCACAAAGCACGGTCCTGAGCCCCTTGCATCCATCGACTTCCTGTATGTCTTACCAGGTCGTCACTCCATTTAGTGAGGGGTCACCCTACACTTTGCCTACCGGTACGAGGCTGCCACTCAAGAACCTTTCTTCCCCATCGGTTGTCGGTTCTTCGAGCTATATGGCCGGCCCACTGCCACTTCAGCTTACTAATTCGTTGGGCTATATAAGTTACTCTAGTTCTACTGCGGATATCCTCATTTCTAAGTTTATCACGCAGGGACACCCTGAGCAAAGCCCTCTCCATAGCTCGCTGGGCGACCTTGAGCTTCCACATACGGCCAGCAGTGAAGGACCACGTCTCAAATCCGTAAATATCAGGCATCACGCACTGGTTGTACAATCTTACTTTCAGGTTTTGAGGTATGACAAACGAGAAGATGTCGTAGTTTCCCGCATGCTGCCCAGCCGAATTGAAACCGTCGATTGAGCTCTCGGTCGAAGTTGAAATTACCTAGTCGGACTATTTGTCCCAGGTAAACATACTCGCCAAGTACTTCGAGCTTAGTGCTTCCAACAATTACCGGCATAGGTGTGACATGGACGTTAAACATGATTTTTGTTCTGTCCATGTTCATCTAAAGACCTATCCGTTGTGAGACACTATTGAGGTCATTGAGCATAGTGCTTAGGTCCTCCAGAGATTCTGCCATGAGAACTATATCGTCGACAAATCGAAGGTGAGCAATGTGATGACACCTCTCTGCAGTTGGATAGGTTTCGTACTCTGGTTCTGTACTCGGATAGCCATCGTAGCCCTACTGTACAAGCACTTCAGCACTTTGATATACCGACAGTCAACTTGGCACCGCTGAAGGGACTGCAGCACCGCCCAAATTTCGACGAAATCAAAGGCTTTGTCATAGTTCACATACGCCAGACATAGTGGCAAATTGTACTCCTCGGACTTCTGTACAATTTGCCGAAGGGTATTTATGTGGTCTATGGTGCTAAAGCCTTTTCGGAAACCGGCTTTTTCGGGAGGCTGGAAGTCGTCAAGGCTGCGCGCGGGACGATTCGTAATGACTCTCGAAAACAGCACGTAGACGCGGCTCAGAAGGGAAATTGGTCTGTAGTGCTTCAAGAGAGCGTTGTCGCCTTTCTTGAAGAACAAGACCACCGCATTTCTGCTCCATGCCTCCGGAGTAGTACCACCATGGAGGACAGAATTAAAGAGCTTCTAAAGGACTTCAAGTACCGGTTTTCCACCCGCTTTTTGAAGCTCCGCTGTAATTCCACACTCGCCTGGGGCCTTGCCGTTTTTAAGGTGCTGGAGAGCCATTCTAATCTCGCTCAGACTGACGTCCGGCATGTCATCGGAATAATGTCGGATAAAACTCGCTCTTGGATCGGTACTCACACTTGCGTGTGGCTCGAACGTTGACGTGTACAGCTGCCCATAGAACCTCTCAATCTCACTCAAAATCTCAGGTGCCCTGGAAGTTATGCTGCCACACTCGGTCTTCAGCTTTGACAGTTGGCACTTTCTGGCAGACAGATCTCTGGCAAAGACTTTGGAGCCTTGGTTCCGCTCGATCACTTCTTCAATACGAGCTGTATTGAAGTTGCGTAAGTCCCGCCGCATGCATTTGGAGATCTAACTGTTCAGTTGCCTGTATGCTGTCAAATCTGTTGAAGAATGTAGCTTCATCTCCCGTCTAACAGCCATGAGATTAAAAGTGTGATCGGAGAGTTTTTGTGTTCTTCTGCGGCGGGTCTTGGAGAACTTACCTCCGACCGCATGGACAGTTTCCACGAGCTTGTCATTCAAATCGTCCACTTCATTGCAGTCTTCTAGGCACTGAAATCGGTTTTGTTACTCGAGCTGAAAGGTTTTGGGACTTTGGATTAGAGCACGAGGGGGACGGAGCGTTGACTTCATTAGACGAGACCTCTCCAACTTAACGTTTAGGTTCAGTGTGCCTCTAACCATTCGGTGATCGCTGCCAGTTTTCACCCTCGCGATCACTGAGACATCACTGAACAGTTGTCGTCTGGTCGTCATAATGAAGTCAATCTCATTTTTGTCGAACCGTCGGGGCTCGACCCCCACTTCCTGTGGGGCCGCTTCTGGAAGAAAGAGTTCATCATAAAGAGTCCCTCTTTCTCCATGAAGTCGGCCAGCTGCTGGCCCCTTGGGTTCCGTTGCCCTATTCCAAATTTCCCTACTTTCAGCTCACCATTCTCTCTTGTGCCTAGTTTTGCATTGAAGTCTCCCATTAACACCGTATATTGGGTTTTGGAGGAATGCATGGCTTTAGAGATATCCTCATACATTTCCTCCACCTCCTCATCGGGGTGTATCGAGGTTGGTGCATAAACCTGTATGACCTTCAGCGAATACCGTTTGGTGATTCTGAGTATAAGGTACGCAACCCTCGTCGACACACTCTCAATCTTTACAACGTTGTTAACGAGAGACTTGTGGACGATAAATCCGACACCTCCTTGGGACAGATGGTCGCCCTCCCGGTCATAGAGCAAGTTGCCGGATTCGAGGATTACCGTGTCCTCCCCCTCTCTTCGGACTTCGGATAATCCTATAATAAGCCATAGTAACTTGTCTATCTCTTCTTTCAGCTCCACAATATTCTCGTCAGTCCTCAGGGTGCGTGCGTTATATGTTGCCAGGTCAAGTAGTCGTAGGTGGCAACCGAACCTCCACCGGAGATTCTTAGCACCCCTTGCCCCGCCGTTACCATGGTCGCCACCGTAGCCAGGAATAGCGGGGCCGCCGGGGACTGGGGGCCGTCTCTTCGTAACTTTCATCATGGGGGGTATATTGCCATAGTTGCCAGGCTTGGCGAGCGGGGCGAAGATATGGGGTAGTGGATATTCTTAACCGCCACTACACGGCACGGCCTCTACATATCAATCCTTAATCGACAGTAAATTGTGTCTATTTTTGTTCTATACTATATGTATAGAACTAAGAACCCCGTAGGGAAAGAGTGAGCGAAATAGTTGAAAGGTGACTAAAGGCGACTTAACTCCACTTCACTTTACAGTCATTGCTCGGAGGCCTTAGGCCTTGATATTAACGCTTTTTTCACCACAGTTACTTGCTACAAAACTCACACAAGGAGACGATCTCTTAAGCCGTCTTCAAAAATGATAAATAAAACAGTAGAATGTTTACCCTTCGCTTCTGTAACCCTAAGTCAGTGCGATTTATCTTCTAGGGCTTCATAGTTTTGAAACCCTAGAAGATAAATCTTACTGAACCTTAAATGATAGTAGGTAGTTACTTACCATCATTTGAGATCGTAGTCAAGCCCCAGCCTATAACATTTTAAAATATGTCGTATATCATTATAAAGATTAAGCCTTATTTCGTCTCGTTCACTTTTCCGTAATTCATATTGTTTACAATAGACGTATGTTTTGATTTTATGCGGGCAATCAAAGTGCGCGTTTCAGTACATGCTATTAAGCGTAAAAACAAGCAATATATGAGATTTTCAATGTGCAGTGCATTATTTGATTAACATGTAGGTTATGCTTAACTAATAATTAATTTAATAGGCACTGGACTGCAGTATTCGTATAAAAAAATGTACGTACGTTAAAACTTGACTCAGTACCTCGTTAAAATTAATGTAAAGGTATATATAATTTTTTACAAATTATATACATTGGAATGTTTTTTTTTTTATAAAACTGAGATGACAAACGAATACAGTCCACGTAATGGTAAGTGCTGGCTAGCTAGTGTAGTCCATACACCATCAGCAAACTTCAAATAAAGAAGGCAATAGATACATTGTCACCTCTAAAGTCTAAGATGGAACGCGTCACAGCCTGTAATTGTTATACGTCACTCTTCAGACTGGGACAAAGCTGTACTTGTACGGCTATTAAATAATGTTGGTTTTAATTAATAATTCCTAAATACCTTAATATAATTATTTCTTTATGTGACAATTGTTCATGACTGCTACGGTTACATTAACATTGTCCGTTACCCGTGAAATTATGATTGTGTTTTTAGTGTACCTATGTTATAATTTGCGACACTGCCTATCACTGTTAATATCATTGATCTAGTGGTTGCTGATCATAAGGTCCACCACTTATTGGGTTTTTCAGCCTATAAATTCTCATTTACACACCGGAGTGAGGAAATTGCCAATGTTTCACCGCCGTGCGTAGGAAAATAATAAGATCTAGTAGTAATCGGATAGAGAGTGCACCTGTGTTTAGATGACTTTAATACTTATTACTTTCTACTTGTGAGAATTTAAAGTAATAACAAGCTTAATGTCTAAAACTGTCGTTAAAAAAAGTCGGCTGGAATTGAACCCGGGTTGTTCGCGCACTTTGAAATTTAACCAGAGCGCTTAACCCATATGCAACTACGGCGCTAAGTACCAATTTACCTCGTGCTCGGCGCGAACAAATATATTTTGAGGAAACCAGCATATTTGCCGTATAAAAAAGTTCGAAAACATGCACTAAAGTAGCGCTGCAGACTAATAACTCCATAACTATTTCAGAAATAAGACGAGGCCCTTGCCCAGCGGTGGGAGGTATAACGATTTTTACTTTATCTTTGACCTTTTTATTACTAATACGATATAATAATAAATTAGTTGCTGTTATAATTTCTAGATACTATTAAAAACCTCACGATACCTTAAAAATGATACCCTAAAAATCTCAAAACTAAACCTCCATCCTACCATGTAGTAATTACTAGAATGAAATAACTTAAGAGATATCTTAATTTTCTATTATTTTAGAAATTTAACTTTATTACGGCTTTTGGGATCCGCGCCAGTTCATATCGCGGGCTCCGTTAACGCATGTCCTAGATTGTACCGCAGTGCAGAGGGAAGCTACTCAGTATAAAAAACCGGTTATCGTTTTTAACGGTTTACTTAACTACGCCTATTATGAGTTTTACCTATTGGAAACATAGTAAAATAAAGGAAATATTAGTCTAAAAATATCACACAATATGACACCGCCTCCTCTTTCTACTATGAGGTTTGTGACTTGCAAATCTCTAAATAATTTTCTCTTCTTTTATAAGACAAATTAAAGTTACTTCGTAGTTACGTCCCAATGCTGGGAAACGCTTTCTCTTATTTTTGAGACAGTTCTATAATAATTAGTCCGCCACGCTGCTCCAATGCTTGGTGGCGGTCTTTACATTCACCATACGAAACACATCAGCACTGAGCTACTACTTTAAGTTGGTATTCTGTGAGAGCGTGTCCTTTCCCCGGTCGAGCCGACCAATTCGTGCTACAACCATAATAAAGCTGCAGCATGGCTCTACCCCGTAAATGTCCTTGAAATATTTTTATTTTTAAGATATACACGTTTACGTGATACATATTGATAAGATAAGCATGTTTCTATTTTCGTCCTTCCTTCCCTGCTGTGTCCTTCACTGCTGGCCCTATGAGGAAGCTCAAGGTCGCTCAGCGAGCTATGGAGAGGGCTATGCTCGGGGTATCTCTGCGTGATAAACTTAGAAATAAGGATATCCGCAGTAGAACCAGAGTAACCAGTAAGAAGTGGGCTGACCATATAGCTCGAAGAACCGACAACCGATTGAGAAGAAAGGTTCTCGAATGGCAGCCTCCAGCCGGTAGGCGAAGTGTAGGGCGACACCCCACTAGATGGAGTGACGACCTGGTAAAACATGCAGGAAGTCGATGGATGCAGGTGGCTCAAGACCGTGCTTTGTGGCATTCCTTGGGGGGGGGGGGGGGGGCTATGTTCAGCAGTGGACTTTCGAAGGGCTGTAATGATGATGATGATAATTTATTCACCACCGAGAATATGGTAAATAAGCACTTACAATTGATCTAACCTTATCTTCAGTGCTAACCTTAAACAAGACGTACGACTGGCAGCAACTATATGAAGTCGGGGATCGGGGAAAGCTTTGTCTTCTCAATTATTGAACATAATATAAATTATAAAACTATGCCAACCGATATCCAAATCTCGAAGTGTAAATTGTTTCTAGCAAGTGAATGAGCATATGCAAGTGCATGTGCAAGTGCATGTGCAAGTGCATGTGCAAGTGCATGTGCAAGTGCATGCGTATTATGGATTAAGAATGTGCAACCATATTATCGATTCTGCTGTCGTTCAGCAGGGTGACCTACTAGGTCCAGCACTTTTTAGTTTGGGACTTCATCCCATTATTTCAAATTTGAAGCTGAATGTCTAGTACCTGGGCGACGGTACACTGGGAGGTAGAGTAGATGACGTTCTCGGTGTTCTTACCCATATTTATCGAACTTTTAAAAATATTGGTCTTGAACCAAATAACAATAAATGTGAAAATGTTTTTTCAATAATTTATCTAGTTCTTAACAGAGACACTTTTTTTTATTTTTTTCTTTATTAAGATTTTTTTAAAAACTTTACCCCACACTAGGATTTTCTCATGTATCGTGGAGGCAGTTTTCAAACACAAATTGCACAAGGACAAACATCCAGACCCGGAACAGTTATTTGTAGGTCAAACAAATACTTGTTCCGTGCGGGACTTTAATTCAAAACTTCAGTCATATTTATCCAGGAATAAAAACTCTCAGTACAGAATCGCTATACCTATCTCGTTGGTTTTCGATAGTATTAAACCTGTTTTAAAAACAAAACTTTATCAGTTTTTAAACCACGTTGATAAATTGTGTATCTTGAACCCCCACAATTCTCTTACTATTTTAAAATATTGTTTCCTTGTACCTAGATTTACATATTTACTCCGCACGAATCCAGACTTTTTTTTAAACGTTACCCCCACACTAGGATTTTCTCCTGTATAGTGAAGGCAGTTTACAAACACAAATTGCACAAGGACAAACATTCAGACCCGGAACAATTATTTGTAGGCCATACAAATACTTGTTCCGTGCGGGATTCGAACCCGCGGCCCCCAGCGCAGCAACTCATTGCTAAGCCACTGCGCCACGGAGCCGTCAAATCTGAAAACGTTACGATATTTTAAAAGATATTGATAATAATTTTAAAATGGCTACAGAACTATTCTAAATTTAACTTTAAATACAACAGCCAATACTCAAACTACATTACCTATAAAATATTGGCGTGAGAAATATTTCTAGCACTGCATTGCCTGCTTTCCTTGCTTCCGTGCATAGTGTCAGTGACTTATGTAACATAATTTTAAATAATAAAGTAGACCTATGCTTTGCTACGAAAGCAGGGCAGACATGGCAAACGCTCTGTCTCGGCGGGAATGTTCCACTGGAAGTTAACCAACAAAAACAGTAGGATATTCCGTGGGTACAAAGTGTGCAGAAAGATTTTTTTCATAATTTACGTAGTGACCAAGATCAGTCACGCCCTCTAGCTGTTTCGACTAAAGAATCTAGTCACTGGTGACTCGCTTTACCACCAAGTAATCTCGGCACATTACTTGATAGGGAAAGCTGGCGTATCGCCATAGGAATCCGACTAGGAGCGGCGATTTGTCAACCCTTTGGCAGCCTCTCATCTCCGGGGTAACGCGTTTAGAGCCGGGTTGGTATCAGAGATAGATGAGCTGAGTAAGTAGCGCAAATGTGAGTTTTTGAGAAAGAGAATATTTGTGCCATTTGCTGTAGAGACTATCGGTCCATGGGGTCCACGTGCGGTGAGGTTTCTAAAGCAACTCTATCCGCGACTGGTCGTTGCTGCTGGTTGTGGTGATAACAGGGATGGTTCTTTTCTCGCTCAAAGGCTAAGTACAGGCGTTCAGTGAAGAACTTCTTGGCACGATAACACTGTAGACTGTATGATAATTGACACAGTAAGACTGTATGATAATTGTGTTTTTTTATACGATAAGGGTGACAAGCGAGCACACAGCCCACATGATGGAAAGTGGCTGCTGTGGCCGATAGACATCTTTTTTTTCTTTTTTTTATAGGATAAGGTTGACAAACTAGCACATAGTCCACCTGATGGTAAGTGGTTACTGTGGCCCATAGACATCGAGATCTGTTTTCGATTACGAATTAAAATGCAGATGCGTTGTCAGCTGTGAGGACTAAGATGGAATGCCTCGTTTCCAGTAAAAATGATCTCCGGTTCTCTACACTCACCAAACGAAACACAGCAATGTTAAGCTGCTATTTTACGCTGGTATTCTGTGAGAGCGTGGTCATTCCCCGGTTGAGCCGACCCATTCGTGCTACAACCATAATATAGCTGCAGCATGGCTCTACCACATATAATGTATAATAAATATGTATAATAATAAAAAGTAAATTGTTTTATTGTTTACCTAATTACAGACTTATTTTCAATGTTTATATTTTTGATATTATCGACATAATATTTGAAAGATAAAAGCTTTGTTAGACGCACCAGTGTAATTAAAAAATAAAGAAAATACATAGCGCGCAATTGAAAAATAACGCACCTTAGCATTGTATACGTAGTAATGTTTTTCTTTTGTTTTCAATGCGAAAACTCTGTCACGACACGTGGAGTTCGCGTGTAGGAAATACGTACAATGTGATAGAACAACGGTCAGTCAAAGTAAACAGTTGTAAACTTATTCAATAAACCTAAAACTTTAATTTTCTTGGTAAATTGTACAAAAAAGTATTTTAAAAATAAAATACATTGAAAATCTAACTACCACAACATCAAAAGCATAAAACTATAATTATACATTTAATTTATTATTTTATACATTTTTTTATATTAGAATAAGGGTGACAAACGAACACACTACCCACCTGATGGTAATCTCGAGTACCTCGTTTCTAGTAAAAGGGTTTTTAATATAACAATATCAAATCAAGCAAAATTTGAAGTAGAAATTAAGAGTTGGGATAGAAACTTACCTTTTAATTACTAATCCATGTATTTACCCGCGCTTCACAAGAGACAGAACAACAAATAGAGAACATCAACATGCGGACAGCAACATCAATTTACTAACACAGAAGTAGGAAGACGTAAGGTCCATAGGATAGAGTACAACACAGCATTTAAGAAAAATAACGCACCATTCCTCCGCCTTACTCACACCACCGCTAACTTTGCACTTCCTGACTGAACTGTTTCCGAAAACTTCTCTGTTCACCCGCTACGAGAACAGTGTGAGAGTCCCGTGCCGCAGTACCGCATTTATAGGCAAATTAGTGAGAGGCGCTTACATTGTTATCGACGAAAATATTTCGAATAGTTTTGTGAATAAATTATTCAAATCTTAATATTTTATAGAAGTAAACCAATATGTACGCCCAAGTATTAATTAGACTAATGTGTGCTTAAGTTCACTGTATTTATTGTATGGTTTATATTTGTTTCATTACAAAATATAAAGATCCATAAAGTTATATATTTTTTTATGGCAGTTTATTCTACACTTTTATAGATATTTAATATACTTGACTTAGTCATTCTGTTAATAAATAGGTTTAGTATTGAAGTTAGTACATAATAACCACATATAACCAAACAGATAAAAAATGGTGTGTTTTTTTACGTGGTAGAACCACGCTGGTGGTATGGTAGACCCATTCATGCTACAATCATAATACAGCTGTTAGGGTTATAGCACGAATGAGTCGCCTCGACTGAGGAAGGAACACGCTTTGACAAAACACCAGCGTGTAATAACTGCTAATAATTAATACTGCTTTGTTTGAAATGGTAAGTATAGAGAACGGGAGACACTTTTTCTGGAAACAAGACATTCCATCTTAGTTTTCGAGGGTGACAAAGCATCTGGATTTTGGTTCTTAATTTAGGATAGATGTTTGGACTACAACATCCATTTGCCATCAAGTGGCGTCTGTGTGGTAAATGAAGTAAAAGATGACTTGTTTTAATATTTTTAAAACTTTTATCGATATCTGACTTGAAACCGTGTCACGGCCCAGTTCGATATATCGGCGCGCGCAACTATGCATCATTTAGCCCCGCCTCCACTTTTCGTACCGAATTATACCTTACTTGTTAAATTTTTTTTCAAAAATTTGTCGTAAAATCTTAAAATGTTCATTTTTTATATTTCATTGCTTTATATCGACGAAACTTATTAAAATTATTTATAAGTTATTTAAAAACCATGAAATTATCCATACCAAGTCCAAAGTTTCATACTAAACTTTTCATCCATTATTTTTTAACATATGTTTGAATGTATGTTTTAATATTTTTGATACTGTCTTCTAAAGTGTTTAATGTGTTGTTATATTTGCCATCCAAATACAAAATATTAAACTGGTTATTTAGAATATATTGTGACAGTTAACATAAAATCACTAAAATCGTGCTAAATGTACGTAAACAATATTTCTCGAAACACTACTTTGTTCTATTCTTTTTAGCCAACTGTATATTAAGTTAATCTATGAGTGTTTGATAAAAAATGCATAAATGCATTAACAAAGCAATGCATAAAATGTAATATATGTACGAGAAACGACGGCCTTGTAATCTGCTTTCAAAATAAACTATATAGTTAAATATAATATAGATATATATTAAAGTCTAGCTTTTATTTGATAGTGAGTTAAAGTAGATAGATATTAACTACTTTCGTAAAATGGGACTGGGGCGTATCGACATTTCGTTGTAAATGGCTCAAGTTTGAGAGACATAGCTCATTACTTGCGCTTAGCTTTTTGACGAATTATATTCTTAAAGTGTGTTTTGTGTATTAAAAATGTGATAAAATTATAAGTTACCGAAGTATACTTTTTCTAAAGCTATATTGTGATAGTTTTTTAAAATAAAGATTATCGAGCTTTAGGATAATTTAAAATTAAAAATTATGTAAAACCGACGTCAATGTAAGTTATTAAAAATAAATTAAATAACTATTGGTCAGACCTTGATCGAATTCATACGGGACCACATGTGAAGCACCAGCTTTCATCAAAAAATCATCGAAATCGGTTTACCCAGTAAAAAGTTATGTGGTAACACACATAAAAAAACATACAGTCGAATTGAGTACCGTCTCCTTTTTGAAGTCGGCAGAAAAGAGCTGAGATCGTGATCTCTACAACTTAGTTTATAAAAAGATATTTCAGACAATGCATAAAAGTGTTTTATGAGTTTACACATTTTTCTACCGACTTCAACTAGGAGACGGTAGTCAATTCGACTGTATTTTTTATGTGTATTACCTCGTAACATTTTACTGGGTGAACCGATTTCGGTGATTCTTTATTTGAAAGCAGGTGCTTAACATGTGGCCCCATATAAACTTTATCAAGGTCTGACCAATACTTTTTGAGCTTTATATTTTATTTTGAAGTTGGTTGTACAAAATGTTTAATTTTTAATTATTTATTTCGTTATATTTTTTAAATCTTTAAGTTTTCTTGTCAACTTTTATATAACGAATTTCAAGTTACTAATAATTGTATATTAAATATACTGAAACATGCTTGTACGTGGTAGAGCCATGCTGCAGCTATATTAGTAGTATAGTTGTAGCTCGAAAGGTTCGGCTCGACCGGGGAAGGACCACTCTCTGACAGAATACCATCGTAAAATAGCATAACGCTGCTGTGTTTCATATGATGAGCGTAGAGAACCGGAGACCCTTTTTTGCCGGAAACGAGGCCTTCAATCTTAGTCCTCACGGGTGACAACGCATCTGCATTTTGATTCGTAATCGAAAATAGATGTAGATGTATATGGGCCACAGCAACCACTTACCATCAGGTGGACTGTGTGCTCGTTTGTCACCCTTATTCTATAAAAAAGTGCTTTTCATACCGTGGTGTTAACCGCGTCCATGATCGCAGATTTTTAGATAATAAAAGAGCCTTTCGAATAGCGAAAACCACTCTAACAATCTTGCTCTTCGTACCTCAGATCATTCACCATCCTTCTTTAATACATTGTTTTGTGGATCTTCAGAATTTATTATTTCTAGAATTACACTTTAGCTGTTTGGGCTGTGCGTCGATTAATAAGTCAGCCACTTAGGAAATCCACTTTAATATATATATATATATATATTATAATTAATTTTATATTTAACTAGTTGTCCAGGCAGACGTTGTTCTGCCCTTTCCGACGACCATGTGTCCTAAAAAAATCATTAAATTCACAATAAAAAAATTGAGGGTCACTTATCAGGATAAAAACTATCCTATCTCTCAAGTTGGACTAAACTGCACATATTGTGAAACATTTCATTGAAATCAGTTCAGTAGTTTAGGAGTTCATCGCGGACAAACAACGTGACACGTAATTTTTATATATAAAGATTATTAGTTATCCCTATATCTTTCTCTTTTTTGTCATTTAGTGAAAAGAACAACTTTAAACATTTCTTAAATTGATTTCAATATTTATGAATAACTCTGTTACAACTCTGTTATGTAACTCTGTTATGTAAAAATAAGATTCAGTGTTGTACAGTTGTTAATACATTGTAAACTTAAAACTGAAGGCATTTTATGCAATGATTATTTTATTTGAGTAATCATGAAATAATCAATGTTCTCCAGACCGAACTTTGATCACGGCGGCCAATCTTAACGGAAATTAACCATCAGCGCTGTATAGGATTATAGTGCGCCAAGTGAATGCGCAAGCACAGGTGCACTTTCTATTGCCTCACTCTCATAGTCCGATGGGACGGTAATCAACTTAAGGAAGTTTTCTACAAAAGGAAAGAGCGAGCAAGCGAGTATCTTCCAGCCATGAGGTGGTGATGGCATAAGAACATCCATTCGATTACTTCGCTTTGAAAACACCAGAAATATATTATGCCTCCGTTAGATGGCGTTAAAATTATAATTATGTTAGCTTTATTCGCTCCCACAATATTTGATTATATATTTATATAGGAAAAACCTATACGTCTAATCACTGGACTCCATAATCGTTGTGTTTTTTGTAAATTAAAGTTGCAATAATTAATCTAATTTACACGAGAGCCGTTGTATGTGTAAGAGTTAATGATTTATATATTTAATTCGTATTTTTGAGATTAGGTTTAACATTTTTTATGCCATTTTTTAAAAATGAAAAGTTAGATACTTGATAAAATATGTATATGTAAATTAAAAATGTAAGCGCACACTGTGGCACTACTGTAAAGCGAATGAATATCTTGCTACAAAAAATGCTACCTACAAAGGCCATAATGTTACCAGTAATAATGATAGCTTATAACATAATAATAATCAATTTTCAAGCATAATTTTACCTCAAATTTTCAATTGTGTTTTATGTTCATGCATTTAACATCAGACGTAAAAATTCCAGACCAGTAACAGGCAACAGCGTCAAAATAGGTGGTACTCACGTCTAGTATTCTTATCGTGAAAACAAAGCTCTCTCCTCCTGCGAAGCGTAGTGATTAAGGCAAATTAACCCTACAATAGAAGAGGCCCATATCTATCAGCGACTTCTACGGGATGCTAAAGAAGAATAAACATAGTACCTTAGCAGGCAGTGCATTACTTGGCTATAAAGCGCTAGTTCTGGGTTTTAGTCTAAGCTGAAGTTAAAATTTACACAGCTAACACACATCTGCCATGATACACAAAGTTTCATGAAATACTAAATAAAAGTACTTATATAGATTAAATCGTGTTTTATTTACGTTGCAAACACTAGAAACGTCACAAAACAAGTTAAATAAAACGCGATAAAATAGTAAAAGTAGTTTAATTTAATGTGCAGTGTTCGCGTTTTTTTTTATAGGATAAGGGTGACAAACGAGCACACAGTCCACCTGATGATAAGTGGTTGCTGCGGCCCATAGACATCTACATCTATCCTCTATTACAAATCAAAATGTAGATGCGTTGTCACCCGTGAGGACTAAGATGGAATGCCTCATTTCCAGTAAAAAGGGCCTCCGGCTACCTGCACTCACCAAGCGAAACGCAGAGGTAAACCTCTACTTCACGCTGGTTTTCTGTGAGGTCGTGGTACCACCCCGGTTCGACCCGACTCATCCGTGCGACAGCAAAAGCTGCCGCGTGGCTCTACCACTGTTAAAAATTATATTTTGCATAAATTATTTTACATAGTTTATATGTAAAAAGAGGAAGATAAATCATAAATATATATGTTACACAGTAACTTCTTAGGAAATGTTTTACAGTTGGCGCTAGCTTCATATGCCAATGTTCACTAGTAGATTTATGAAAGCTGACTATGATGATAATTAGAATCATCATCAATTTGAATTTTCGTCAATATTATCAATCATCCTTTAGTGTACTAACGTATCCTGTAGTGCTGTAGCCTATCATAGTGCAATGCTGCACATATAAGGTCTCTCCATAGATTGCCTCAATAGGTCCTCATTAATATTTTCCTTAATTGTTATGCTTGGCATTCACGTTTTCAACTGCAGTTCTTTTATTTTCTAGTTGTTATTAAAAATACGGTGTTACCTATCTCCGTTGAAGTAATTAGCTTTTTATTATGTGGTAGAAGAGACACCGATACTTGGTCATCTGCACTATGTATTAAAAAGCCTACGGGATCAAACTTACTTAGCCTGTGCCATAAAAATGTACTCCGCATTGTCGCACAGATTTTGTTCGCGATGTCTGCTCTAATACGTAGTAAGTACATATTAGTTTCATATTATCCTGGAGGTAAAATCCCTCTGTCACCTCTTATGACACTCACGGGATGGTATATGGTTTAGGATATTCTAACACCGCCACTTCATGACCAGCTTTTAAAGCTCTGCTGGTGATTATTGGCATTCATAGCAATGCGTCAATAGTATTACATTTATTGAAAGATTTGTTCATATTCTTGGTTTCGCTAGGAGTTGTAGCATTAGTTGTAGAGATAGTGCAATTGTGACGGTAATATTAATCTCAATTATAAGATTTTTTTACTTACATTTACCGTATTATTAACATATACCGTTACAACCTATTAAAAGTTCACTACTGAACATAGATCTCCCTATAGATTGCCTCATAGGTGAGATATTTCCACAGTTCTCTTAATTTTGGTTGTTATTGAGATAAGGTTGCTGTCCATCTGGTTTATTTCCCTCTGTCGTCCCTTACAATACCCACGGTATGATATGGGGTAGTGGATATTCTTATAACGCTACTACACGGTCAGTAGTATTGGATTTAGATTTAATATATATCACGTGTGTAATATAAAAGTATGACACCTGCAAACGAGTTCCACTTAAAAGTATTATGGGACTTAACAACAAGCTTAAAGCTCTTTACAAGTAAATAGAGCTACGACGTTAACCTTTGCTTTATGCGCTACGACGCTACGACGCTACAGCGCTACGAAATTTAAACAGAATAAATTCTTTGAAATATTAATTTAAAGAACCCACTCGTTGTAAGGAGAAGGATACAAGGACAACTGACAAGTTTAGTACAGACATATCTTAAATGACGAGTTTATTTTTAAACTAGATCATGCACAATGTAAAGATTCTTTGCACCGCTACAATAATTTATATTACTTAAAGTTAGTCTATAACATTGTATTGTATAACTAGCGACCCATGCCAGCTTTGCCTGAGATTTTAGTATAAATGATAAATGATTTTGATTCAGATTCAAGCTGTCTATACTTTCTTAGTAATAAGAATAAATTTAAACTTAGTGTAATAAATGTAAAGTATTCCACAAAGAAATGATAGATTAACACTAAACTTCGGTTTAATAAACTTGCTACAATTTATAATAGTTAATATTAGTAAGTTTTAATTTTTTGACGTTTAGGGCATGCCAACAGTTTGAGGTTCAAAGGGTAAGGGTACGAATTGTGGATCTGTTTGCTGTTATAATGACAACATATAAAAACGTAATGGTTTGCTATTTGTAGAATATTTAACAATATACTGATGTTTAATGATTTTTTATAGGATTAGGGTGATAAGCAAGCACACAGTCCACCTGATGGTAAGTGGTTGCTGTGGCCAGTAGACATCTACATCTATCCTGGTTTGCGATTCAAAATGCAGATGCGTTGTCAGCCGTAGGACTAAGATGGAATGCCTCTTTTCCCGTAAAATGTGTTCTCTACACTCACCATACGAAATACAGCAGCATTGAGCTGCTATTTAAGGTATTCTGTAAGAGCGTGGTTTTATCCCGGTCAAGCCGACGCATTCGTGCTACAACTATATAAATAATACAGCTACAGCGTGGCTCTACCACGGTTATATACTATAATATACATATGAACAAAATATCTTGAATAGTTATGTCTTACTAACACTTATTTGCTCGTATGAGTTGGAGTATTATTATTATATAAACCAGATCTTAAGACAAGACAGATATTAAATTAAATATTGTTCAAATGTGTGAATGGTATGATCAATAAATACATTCTTATTTTATATAAAACATAACAGCTCTGGAATCCATATGCACAGTGTTTCAGTGCCGCATAAGCGGGCCATTATCTTCCCAATACGGTACAAAGGAGTCCTTTAGTACTGTCTCGAATACTACGCATCAGGGAAGCCCCTCTCTACCGCAATACATCTAATGCACTACAATAGCGAGGCAGCCCAAAACAAAAACATACCAGATGCAATACAATAATGATATAGCCCCATCAGCATCCTAAAGACATTATTATAATAAAAACGTAGAGCATTTACAGATCTGCAATTATACTTAATCCACAGTCTTAAAACGTATGTCATCTGACAGTATGCTGTAAAAAGGGTTATCTTGACGACTCTTGTACACCTTCCAAACCTGCGAATCAGCATGTTGCTCCACAATGCTAACTCGTTCAATATCAAAAAATGGCTTTCAATAAGTAATCTATGTTGAGTAAAAATGATTATTTTCTATTCTATTCTAAGTCATCACAGACATCACTTCCCTTGTCCACGCATTATCCTAGATATTTAAATATCGTGACTCTACTTTACGGAATCCCTACAAGATTGGCAACTAGGATTATTTTATAGGATAGGGTGACAAACGAGCACACAGTCCACCTGATGGTAAGTGGTTGCTGTGGCCCATAGACATCCTCATCTATCCTCAATAAAAAATCAAAATGCAGATGCATTGTCACCCGTGAGGACTACGATGGTATGCCTCTTTTCCAGTAAAAACGGTCTCCGGTTTTCTAGCGTGGTTCTTCCTTGTTCGAGCAAACCCATTCGTGCTACAACTATAATAAAGCTGCAGCATGGCTCTACCACTTGAAAAAAATATTGGAGTATTGCATTGGGTTCTTTGTTACCTGCCTTGGAAACAGTAGTTTACCCAATTTGGAGTTATATCTGAGGCCATTCACTTCTGCATATGTCTCCTTAATGTGAAGTCATTTAGATTTTAAGAAAAGTGATCCATGACCATTTATTTTATATAAATTACCATTTCACAAAAAATATGTTTTACCAAGTTTTTAGATAAAATTTATCTTAGATAATTTTTCAGATAACTCTCTATTTGTTCGTGAAGTTTCATTACCATTGGTTCAGCCGAATCAGTTCAGCCGTTGAAGCTGCTCGTGTCCGTAGGAATTATTTGAATCCTGATTCCCTACACGTATCCCCTGAGTAGTGCTAAACGAGCAGTACTACATACTGGTGGTAGGTTGCTCCTCTACTAGTGAGAATCCCGGCCGAGGGTTAGTTACCACCAACCTGGCAAAAACATAACGCCAAATGATGCAAATCGTGTTCCAATATGATATTAGGTGAAACCCATTTCTTAGGGACAATGGGTCTGGACAATTGCGTTGCGCATACGAACTGGTTACGGCGCGGCCGCTTTTTTGTATCAGGTGCCTGGTTATGGAGGTTAGCGGGATCCGAAGCAAGGTGGCACCGCTGGCCGACCGTAGATAGATTTTGGATCCCAATTAATGAGCCAGCCACTCATGAAAGGCTGCCTCACTATCTTACGAAAAATCCTGGGATGGCTCCACCATGCTAGTTGGCGACCGGTGGAGAGGGCCTGGTGGCCATTTCCAGGTGGGTTCGGGCGTCCCCGCAATCTTCATGCTAGGTACCATCGATGCTGTGACTCTGTTTGCGTTCCTAGGTTATATGTGTGACGCCTAGTCCAACTGCCACTCTCTCAACCTATTCACTCCCACCATTAATGAAAAAAAAGAAGAGTACATTTGTACAGCGGTTGCACTCCCTCTCCATCAAAGTGCACCTCACAGACATCCGAGACCTGCACTGTAATCTCAATACAGTCCATTACCACCTTGAGAATAACAAGCCGCACTTACTCTTCTTAACTAAGACATAGATCAGATGTCCTTTAGATGCGGCGTACCTCGGCTACCCTGGGTATACATTGGAGCATAATTTCCATCAGCGCGCCGGAGTCTGTGTTTACGTCCGCAACGACATCTGCTGTAAACGTCTCCGTCGCCTTGAAGACCCCACTTTCTCTACGATCTAGGTATTGATAGACACAGGAATGGATACAAATATTTATTCTTGTGTCTACCGATAGCACAGCGGTGGTCAGGAGACAACTAGGCTGTTTGAACATCTCAGTGAAGCCTCTGATGTGGCTCTAAATCGGTACCTAAATACATAGTTGGTTTTTCTGGGGGACTTTAATGCCTGCCTGAATGTAGCCATACAAGTCAGCAGATTGGAATGAGATGCGGAATTTCTTTACATCTTATCCTTGGCGGCAGATCTGCTTCTCCTCTGAATACCCGTAGATTTGCGCGAATGCCATGAACAATGTGATACGTCAAGCGATGGAGTATTTCATCCCCTTTGCTGAAGTGTCCATTGGTGGTAAAGCTCGCCCATGGTTTAACTCAAAGTGCGCTAGTGCTGAAAAGCACAAGCACATGGCATACTTATCCTGGGTAATGCTCGAAATCGTAAAGCTACGGATGTTAGCCTTATGAAGAGAGCCTTTAACCAAGCCGCCAAGTCCTACAAAAAGGCGTTACGCCAAGCCAAGTTCGACCGTATTAAACGCATCGGCACAAAGCTCTCTGAAAAACCATCTGGCAGTACACCTTTTTGGTCTCTCGCCAAAGCGGTCGAGACAAACTTCTGTCGGTCTACACTGCCTCCGCTGGTAAAACCAGATGGCTCACTGGCGCATGCACCTCCATAGGTGCATGGACTTATTTGCTTCTCTTTTTACTTGCAATTCGCGTCTGGTCAGTAGCAACAGCGTACCATCTCAATTAACTCACTGCGGTACCTCAGAGGTCAAAGGTCCGTATAATCAATAAAGAGGTTCTTAAAACCTTGCGAAGCCTAGACGTGAACAAAGCTAGTGGACCTGATGGTATACCAGCTATTATTCTAAAGGTTTATGCACCTGAGTTGTCTCCTGTGTTGACACGCTTGTTATGCCCCTCATTCAGGACTGGAATAGTGCCTAAATCTTGGAAGCTGGCCAATGTGCAGCCTGTGCCTAAACAAGGTAGCTGTACCGACTCTGTCAACTATCGGCCAATTTCAATTACCTCCATACTCTGCGAGATTATGGAGCGTATATTAAACGCCCACCTCATGGCATACCTAGAGCAAAGTGATCTCCTCAGTGATCGCCAGTACGGGTTTCGCGGAAATCGATCAACAAGGGACCTTCTAGCGTATGCCACTCACATATTAGGCGAGGCTCTCGAGAACAGTGGTGAAGCACTTGCTGTTTCTCTCGATGTTTCGAAGGCTTTTGACTGGGTTTGGCTAGCGTGACAAACTTTGTCAAAGACCTATTGGGCAAGCTTTCAGCGTACGGCTTATCCCCTGGTCTGATTGTTTAGGTGAAGGACTTTCTGAGTGAACGGTCTCTCCGGGTCGTCGTCGATGGCTGCTTATCCGATACTGTGGCGACTAACGCCGGTGTTCCTCAGGGGTTCGTTCTCTCGGCAACTATCTTCCTGCTGCATATACATGATCTGCTCATTTCGGTATCTATGAGTATGCAGACGATAGCACAGTTGTGAAGAGATACCAACCAAGCGCCCGGGCCAGTCGGGATCAAATCCAGTCAGAAAGAGAGGCTATGGTTGAGCGTGTGAGTCTCACACTACAAGCAGTTTCCGAATGGGGTGATGCCAATCTCGAGATTTAACGCCTCCAAAACACAAGCGTGTCTTTTTACCGCTAAAAGGAGCCCGCTCACTTTGGATCCTACTTTTCGGAATGTATCCTTGTAGTACGCTGTCCGCCTTCAGTTGTTAGGGGTTGAATTTTCTTCAAACCTAAACGATGGGCGGTTCATTGAGTCCAGAGTCAAAGCAGCCGCAAGGAAACTTGGTGTCCTTGCAAGTGTGCGGCGTTACTTCACGCCAGGGTAGCTTTTTACCTTATATAAAAGGCAAGTGCTGTCGTGCTGTCATATAGGTATGGGCTGATGCTGCAAAATGCAAAATGGAGAGACGTGCTAAAAGGCTCATTGGTGACCTTTATATGGTTGAAAAGTGTCAGCCTTGAGCACAGACGCAGAGTAGCTAGTCTCTCGATATTCTATGGGATGCATTTCGGTGAGTGTGCGGAATTACACACTTTAATTCCCCACTCTCCTTTCCACCATCGGACCACCAGATGGTCGGCGAGTTTTCATCCCTTTGTTATCGATATTTCACGCATTTTGTTCGTCTTGCTTCGTTGAAACGGTTTGCTTCGTCTTTTGTAATGCGTAGAGCAAAGAAGTGGAATAATTTGCTGGCGTCTATTTTTCCGTCCGAATACAATCTGAGCGTCTTCAAGGCAAGAGTGAATACGCTTTTGTTATGATAAGACAGTGCGATTTACCATCTAAGACTGCATCACCACTTACCACCAGGTGGGATTATGGTCAAGCCCTGGCTTATAATAAGTAAAAAAAAACTTTAAAAAGATAATTTAAGAAAATTTTAAAACATTGCGTATTAACATAAAGTAAAAAAATGCATAAAGTGTAATACGAGCAAATTTATACCTATTCTCCACATAATAAATCTTAAACACAACCAAATTTGTCAAAAGAGCAAACCTGTTGCCAAGCAATATTTCTCCGAAAGCTTATTACTCAGTTGATAGTAGAAAGATCTTTAAACTTTTGTGGGATGAATATACCATCGAAAACATTTTTTTGTGCCAAGAAGAAAATATTTTATTGGTAGACAAGCTAAAGAATGAGGGGGATTATAGAATCTATAAATATAAATAACTCTATATATACATTAATTTATACAAAATCATTATCTATACAAAAATGTATGTCTGTCTGTTATACCGTAAAACTGTCTTATATTGATAACTTTTTTGAGCTGAGGTTTTTTGCATGCTATTGAGATATGAATTACCATTTTTAAAATTTGCTGAACCGAATCTAATGAAATTTCACTAACAGATAAATAACAATGCCAGGAGTGTAGATTACTTTTATCTAAAAACTTGGAAAAAGAAAAGATAAAATGGTCTTTGATTACCTTAATTCTTAATAACAATTGATATTGCCTACCCAGGCGTAGCCAGTACGAGTGGTTAGTGATAAATAAGATTATAAATGTGCTGCATTTTCTATACCATCCAATCAACTCTTCCGTAACAACTGATTAATTACAACTTAAAAAATAATTTTCTAACAAACAACGTATAGGTATTTCAATTTATATGATATTTAAGAATATAAAACCTCAAGCTTTTCCTGGCGCACTCTTTCTAAATGAGCAACAATCAATGGAACGGGCATCATAATTGTGCACATATTAAATGGAGCTGATATGGTCATTAAGCGCGCTGATACGCTCATGATACGTAGTTATTTCCACGATTGTCAGGTGGATCGGCCGCCCCCGTCTCCGGTTAGGGTAAAAATTATTGAGTTTCGGTCACGTGTAGTACACGTGTGTATGCTCAAACATAAGTCCCCTCTTTCACTCTCATATTGTTCAATGGGTTATAGGTGTTTGAATCAGAAACTGCTATATTAATTATATATATATATATATATATATATATATATATATATCTGTGTGTGTGTGTGTGCAAATATAAGGTGTGCTCTGTTTCCATGAACAACTTATGCAGAACTTCCTCTCCTGGACCTCTTTCTTTTCTTCTATCTTATTTACCTTTTTCAGTATATTTCAATTCAATTCCAATATATTTTTTACATGACTCATTTTTCATGCTATTATAGCACTCTTCACATGCTTGAGCTAATTCCTAATTCACAGCTTTGAAATTCGTTTCGTTATCAATATACATAACGGCCGGTTTTCATCTTCTGGTGATAAATCGCCTTAACGCATTATGCTGGCATAACGCTGGTTTCAATGATGGACCTAACTCCAGATGTACTTCTCTGAGACACGTAAATAAAACACCACAACGTTTTTCATGTCTCCTTTCCACAGAGTATATTAGCCGTAGATTATTTCTGACCATTACTCATAGGTCCGAAATAATCTACGGCTGAACACGTGAAGGGTGACTGATGGAGAACTATTCTTCTCAATGGAAGGTTTCCTTGTGGGCTGCGGCTTTGACTTTTATGTTTTGCACCACTGACAGTTGTGTGATACACTACGGTCGTGCTAATGTAAACAATGACATCTTTTTAATTTTGTATGCCAGCTATATATAAAACTTATACGCATGGATTTGTTATGAATTAAGATATTTAATTCTACTTTATAAATATCAAATTCAATTTTTATAACATAACCAATCTCATTTCCAATTTGGGCGACGTAATTTAGCCGGTTTCTTGTACTTAATATGTAAGGATTATGAAATTAAGCCATTATATAAAAAGGTATCTGTTTTATTTGTATAACAATACAACATTATATCAAAAGAGATAAAAAAATCACACCCTCGAAAAGAAAAGCAATGTTTCTTTCACACAACAAACTTTTTAATATCTACCTCTTTTTACGCGACAGAACAAAAACAGGTTAAAACAATCGAAAATGTTAAAATCGAAAACGTTTGAAAACGTTATATTATGGCCTTGTCTTTATTAAATGTTGTTCAAAGATTAAAACAGCGTTTCAATCTTTGAAGTGTTTATTTGCAAAATGTGCACATGGGGTCGGCTGACACACGGCCATGCATAAGCTGTCAACCCCCTGCGAGCATCATGACATGTATTTATATCTATATAATAAATTTCAGTAATTTGTTTATATTATATATCTTAGTATGTAGGCATTATGTTATGTGTTATGGCAACATTATGTAGACATAGATATTTTTAACTTAGCTGTTTGCACTTTGCACCTACAATATTTTCTCTGGTTAGCCTGGAGGTAGACCGGTAAAAAATGCCTTATTGCATTAAGTCCGCCTTTTTGTACCTGGTGTGCTAATAAAGCATAAATAAATAAATAAAATGGGACGGCAAACCGATACGACTAGAGAAATATCAGGCTCAGAATCAATGACGTGACGTGCATTGGGGTGAAACACCGTCAACTCTTGACTCCAGACTGCTACTGAGTATTGCTTCACAGAAAAACCCAATAACTGATTGTGGTGCGACCTGGGATTCGAACCCGGGACCTCATGAACAGCAACCGCGTTTACGGCCACAAGACCAACGAGACAGCAGTGGTTAGGGTATTTAACGTCTGGCGTAATTAGGTGGGTTACACCACCATCTGACAGAAGCTGTAAGATCTTTGTGGCATTTCCAATGGTCACCTCTTAAGACACGCAACTATCGGCTCGGACCCTGTTATAAAGGAGCACCCCGCTGCATATTCTCCACTTAGACCGAACCCTTAGTCTAAAAAGGAATGCCTGACGCTTGTAATAATTATAGGTACTGGCGTATTTACCTATCAAACCAGAACACGGAAGTTAGCATAAGGCCTCATTAGAGATTAAGCATGGCGGTCTAAGATCGGTTAATCAGATAATCGATTTCTTGTTCTAATAAAAATCGATTCTTTGTTCGATATATAGTACTGAATTGATCCAGTAAATCGATATTTCGCCCGCTATTCGTTTTTTTCTGTTTTGATAATAACCATAAAATTATGTACATTATTTACATTAGTTGAATGTACTCAAACACTTAAAGAAATAACAGTCACTTAATCATCAAAACTCGCGAGTTGGCTAAGTGCTCAGCAGAGATGTGAATTATTTGAAATAGATATTATATTAAGAAATGCAAATATGAATGCAAAATACCTATATTTGGTATAACTATAAGATACAACAAGAGATATATCTTTTTTCTATTTTATTTATATATAAATATTTGATTTATAAATATTTAGTATTTGTAAAATGCAAAACTGTTTTCTTAAATTGTTTTTAATCTGGGTAGTTAGGGACCCGGGCAACTTATAGAACTTTAAAATAGGAGGGTTAAATATTTCCCTTCCTCAAGATGTTAATTTCTATTTTATATGATTGATATATTTTTAAATAACATATTTATAAATAAAGCCTAAAATTAGTTGTAATCGTTGCGTAATAATTTGAACTACGACGATAATTAGAGTTAAGTGTTTTTTTAAAAACGGTGCCTTCTAACGTGAAATTCATAAGTAGTAACATTTTATTTTAGAGAAAAGTAAGATTCAGTGTTGTCAGGTATGTCTTAAAGATTCCTATCCACGAACAGCTTCTTCATCTATCTGTGCAGTGTGTCTTATTCAAACCACAATACATGTTTTGTTGGAATGCAAAACAATCATAATATTGTGCGAGCATAATTGTATTTATGTTTATCCTTCTAAAATATCTTTCAAACAACCTTTGCGTAGAGAACTGGCAAAGGTTAAAATAAAAGAGTGTAAGGTGTGAACGGAAAAAATATTTAAAACATGTAAATATATACAGAATTATTCTCCAAAAAGTAGCCAAATTTTAAACTAAATTTCAAATGCGAGGGCGACACTGAAAGTTTTTGGAACAGGCCACTTGAAAACGATATAATAAAAAAATAACTTCAATTTTGAGAATGGAACTCGTGCCGATATTATTATGTTGTCAAATCGTAAACAAATGACAAATTAATAAAATACATACCATTTTATTAATTTGTCATTTGTTTACGATTTGACAGCAAAATTGAAAATTGTCTATGTCACGTCATTGTGAATTTAACGCGAGAAATTCTCTCCTATCGTATTAATGATTAGCTTTTAATGTGCGGATTGACGATCACAGGATCAGACGACAGCTCCCTGGTGCATTGGCTTACGGTAAGAGTAACGTTTAAATAAAACATATGCCTAGAGGTCTATATATACGTAGACGTCAACCCTAATGAAAATCGAGGCAGTCATTTGTTTGAATGAAATCACCCGCCATGTTTATTAAGTTCATTTCCATCTGAGTTCTACAGTTACCAGGAGTTAAACAATGGCAAAAGTAGTCTGCAAACAAGTACACAGATAGGGTTTCAACACCGTTTTGATTAAACGCGCAATATAAAAATACTTTACAAAGACGAAGCTGTTCAACAAGTAGTTCTAGATCATTTTTCCATCCGAAGCGGAGTTTATTTTAAAACGAAAAGAAATGCCAAACTGGTTAAGAAATAAAAGTAAAGAGAAAAGAAGGTAAGAGTTAATTGTATTTGCTTTATTTTTTATTTTACGGGATCCTTTGTTTACTTTATAGCCCTAAATATCTTCTTTGTCGATTAGCAACCCAATGCTGAATGTAGACTCCTACTAACGTAAGATGCATTTTTCGTGACCAAGTGGTAAGAATTAACGAACGCACCAAGTAACATATCAGTGGACTATCTAAGGTTCATTAGTTCATCTTACTAAACCCACGGAACGATATGGGGCAGTGGATATTCTTACACCGCCACCATACGGTTTTCTTCATTATATTGTATTAAATACCTAAGCAAAGCGTTAATACTGATACATATTAAATCTCAGTGCAGAACAAAGGTCTCCCGCTCATAGTTTCCACGCGTGCTAGACGTTATAGCAATTCCAGTTTTTTTTTACATTAATATAAATTTGATTTTAGGAAATTATTTCTGCCTATTTCCTGTTTCAGCGTCCCATTGTCTCTTCTTACGACATCCACGGTATTATATGGTGCTGTGTATTCTCTTAGGGCGCACTTCAAGGCAATTATGCCGTATTAGAAAGTTCTTATAAAGTATTGGCTGTAATCTCTGAGGTTTTCATTGAAATTTTATTTTAATTTACTTTCCCTTTAAATGAGATTTATAAAGATTTGCAAAAATTGCGTAATTAATGGCACGTCTAATTTCTGAAAGGGTTTATTTCTAGGAATGAAACCACCACAATGCTTCAACGAGTGAAGACGGACTTCAATCCTAGTTTTCTCACAACGTTTTTCTTCGCCGTCAAGAACATGATAAATTAGTACCCGAAATTGCTATTAACAATTTTATTGATGTATAGAAACCTGCTAGGCGAACTATAAAATGTAAGGCGAACGCCTCTCTCCTGAGACACTTATATACGAAGTAGTAATTACATGCGGATAAGTGGACTTCATCAAATAGGTAGTTACGAGATCTATTGAATGCCAGATAATTATTACATCTGTAGTCCAATAGTCCATCTGTATTTTTATAACATAAAACAAGCAAACTGTCTACTTTATGGTAAGTGCCTACTGCAGCAAATGGACAATTTTATACTAGTAGTATTAATACTCACTCTTTATTCTTCAAACAGAAACAGAGGGTGCACTGTTCCTTGCCGGCGAAAATAGCCTAGACAGTATTACTAACTTACTCGTACTCTTAGCCCTTCTAGATAGACCTATATATCTATCCCATGGGCCGATATGGCGTGATAATATTCTCTTTACCGCCATCACTTAGTGGAAGACCACATCATACATAAGGAAGGATAGTCGTCAACATAAAGATGCAATACTTGACATAGACCCTTTTAAAATTAAAAAAATATTTTTGATAATAATTAGAATCAATGACGCAATCTATGATAGAGGCCTTTTTTTAAATGGGGAAATACCACGCATACCCGCCTCGCGGGAGCAAGGACGGGTTATGTCGGACTCGTACCGACTAAAACCCCATGGTGTTCCACCTTCGCCGCATATTGGCAAGGCCACGGGAACGATTTCGCACACATCCGCGGCCACACCAGTGCCGGCCGCCCCATGGCAGCCCCTTCCCGGGGGAGGACCTATCCTCCCCATTCTCCTTCTCAGGCAAGACGCACCAGGAACACAAGGAACGCCCCCCTCCACGGCCTCCAACTCCACCTGCGTATTGGATCCCCCCGAGTCCGATACGTGGAGGCCATGGGCCAGGAAAATCGAGCGCTTAGTAGCACTCGCTTTCCCGACCCCAGCAGCGGATCTGGTCTCTGGCTCCGCCGCTAAGTTTCAGCCGCGGAGAGCAGCGGGAGCGGCGCCTCGTAATACCGATACTCCTCTCCCCCCGCGGCCCCACCACCACCGCATCAACGGTGCGGCCCCATCAGAGTCATGGAGGATAGGGCGAGTAGCGATTCGCCATACCAACACTCCTTTTCCTCCGCGACTCTACCTCGGCTGCAGCGGTAGGGGGAGAGGACACCCCTCTCACCGCAGCCCACCGACATACATGCAAACGAGGAGTGGCCACCTCGGGCCGGCCCTTCACCACGGGCCAGCCAAGGGGTTCCTCTTTGTTCACCGCGGGTGACCAAGCTACAGCTACTAAGCCCCCCGCCGCCACAACAAGGCGGGAACACGTTCGGGAGGGGATGTTAGAGGCCTATATTGAACAGTGGACTTTAGTAGGCTGTAACGACAAATTACCAAGATATTGCGTAGCTTACATACAAAATCAGACGACTTGTGAACTGCCTCCATTTTGAAGTCGGTTAAAACCGCTAAAAAGTAATCGTCAAACGTAGTAAGCAGTTAAGCGATCCGAATAACACTTATCTAGTATACTCTCAAAGTTATGAGATATCCCTTTGACATGCAAATATTTGCACTGCTTTATACGGTTTGAAAACTTTATAAAATGTTTTCAACGTGCATAAAAAACATAATAAATAATATGAGCTGAAATGCTATATATGTAAAGAATGAATGAAATAATATTAGTCATTCTACGCATCTTATTTATATGATATCGGTACTTGCTTACATACATAAATTAAAATTCATAGGATTGAACTGCATATTGATCATAAATAAAATACGATAATAACAAACAAATCCTAATAAATCTTAGTAATACTAATATTTGTGCACCAGTGTTATGCGAACCCGAATCGTGCTATGAATATGTGACTAAACCTCAGAATAATATAATTATACTACAACAAAACATTCGTAGCAGAAACCAAAATTTTGATGAAATATCATTACTATTAAACCGACTGAATATTTATTGTGATTTAATAGTATTGTCTGAGTGCTGGCTCTCGTTTGTTCAAAATTTACCCCAGTTAGATGGCTACAAGGCTTATTGCACAACAGATAACTATAATCAAAACGATGGTGTTGCCGTCTATCTTAAAAACAATCTTATGACAACTGTAGAGGAACCACTAATAAATGAGTGTAATTGTTTACTTATTAAAATTAATAATTCAATTGCAGTGCTAGCTATTTATCGCCCCCCCTGTTTTAAAGTCATTAGTAAGTTTCTTCAATCCCTACACAGTATTCTTACTTCACTCGCTACGTATAAAAATGTAATAATTGTAGGGGACATTAATGTCAATATATCCTTAATAAATAGTGACACCCTCAACTATCTTGAACAGCTACTCTTTCATGGGATGACTTCTGTATATTCAAATATTTTAACCACGGATATAAGTTGCCTCGATCATGTCATAGTCAAAACTAAGAAACCACTTCGCACTTTCATAATGAACACCACAATAACGGACCACAAAAGTATATTGACATGTATTGATATGAAAAATAAATCACTTTTCTGTAATAAATACATCAAAAAAATTAATTATGATAATCTTATTAATGATTGCAAATATATCGATTTTAATATTTTTTTTTTATTAGGAAATAACGCTAATAATTATACTTCATATTTTGTGAACACACTACAGAGTCTAATAAATAGTAATTTAAGCATAATAAAATTGCCTAGGAGTAGGCTCACTATAAAACCGTGGATATCTACAGGTATGTTAAGATGTATAAGGAACAGGGACAGATTACACTCTAAAGCAAAACAAAATCCGAATAACGATATTTTAGTAAAAACATATAAGAGATATAGGAACTTTTGTAATGATTTAATTAAGAAGAAAAAAAGAAAATATCACCAAAACGAAATAACTAAAAATAGAAATAATATTAAAGAACTTTGGAAAACAATACACAACGCGACTAATACTCAGAATATCAAAAATATTCCTCAAGAGCTGTTGACCCTTAAAGACACACCCGAGTAGTCAGTAAATTATGTGAATAATTACTTAACCACCATAGGTTCCAAATTAGCTAATAATATCCCTAAAAATGTTCCACAATTGCCTCACAATGCTGTAAAAATTTTTTTGTCTAATACTAATTCTTTGTGATGCAGGATTCTTCACAGGACGAAATTGAACAATTGAAAATTAGTCTAAAAACTGGTCCTGGATGGGATGGCATTTCGGCAAAAACAATTAAAGCTTTAAAAGATTACATTGTTCCCCAACTTACGAAGCTCTTTCACTAATGTATAAAAGACGGTGTATTTCCTGATTCTTTTAAGAAATCAGTTCTACTGCCTATCCACAAGGGAGGGAAAAGAGACTGTATCAATAACTATCGCCCCATATCAATACTCTCTACTTTATCAAAAATCTTTGAAAAAGTTATAAATAAAAGACTTTTAGAATATTTAGAAACAAGTAAATTACTGTCTGAAAATCAATTTGGTTTCAGAAAGTTTAAATCTGCAGAAGAAGCAGTAAGAATGTTCGTAGATTACGTTGCAATAAATTTAGATTCTCATTCAAAAGTCTTGACTATATTTTTAGATCTTGCTTAAGCGGTTGATACCGTCTCTTTCCCAGAACTTTTAGCAATTATGGAGAAATTGGGCATCAGAGGTACCCAACTTCAATTGCTAAGCGATTACCTACACAATCGCACTCAGAGCACTATAATTGATGATATTATGAGTGACGATTGCTGTATCACGCGCGGAATTCCCCAAGGCAGTGTTCTGGGCCCTACCCTCTTTTTGTGTTATATTAATAACCTCTGTCAAATTAATATTCTTAATTGTAAGGTTATGTGCTATGCTGATGACACCACACTTACCTTTTACGGTTACTCTTGGGAAGAAGTTTATTCTGTTGCACAAACTGGTCTCAATACAGTCCAAAAATGGCTTGCTACACATTAACTATCTTTAAATGCAACCAAAACTAAATACATTCCTTTTTGTATTACCACACCAGCACTAAAAGGCCAAGAGAACTTAAACTTATACGTCCATGATTGCTGCATACCACCGCTTTGTTCCTGTACGTGTCGCTCTCTTGAAAAGACCACGAACACAAAATACTTAGGTGTTATAATAGACTACAAACTTTTTTCGAAGAGCATATATACCACATTTCTTCCAGAGTTCGTAAACTTACATACATTTTTAAGCAACTTCGTCATCTTGCTGATACCAGTATTATAAAATTTGTTTATGCCTTATGTCAGTCTATTATTAACTATAGCATAACGTCTTGGGGTGGTGCAGCAAAAAGCCACATGATTAGGTTAGAGCGTGCACAAAGACTTATACTTAAAATATCTTATAAAAAACACAGATTATTTTCAACAAATGAACTTTACAAATTCTGTGAATTACTCACGGTACGTCAGCTCTATATTCTTGGGACAATATTATTAAATCATTCAAAAACAGAATATAATTTATCCAATCCTGTATTAAACAAAAGACTTCCTCATATGGTATGCACAATACCTGTTACAAATTTATTATTTGCTCGAAGATTTTTCAATTACAGAGGTTCAGTCCTATATAATCTTGCTAACAAATTATTAAATATATATCCGTTAACTAAAAGACAGACAAAAATTTGCATAATCAAATGGCTTAAATCATTAGACTACGAACAAACAGAAAAACTATTTGAACGTATTATTTAAATATATATTACACACCACATGCATACACACACACACACACACACACACGCACACACACACACACACACACACACACACACACACACACACACACACACACACACACACACACACACACACACACACACACACACACACGCACACCACATTATTAACACTTATTACACCTGCTTACCTTTACTAGTACTTAAATCATGTTTTTCTTTTTTGTATATATACATAACAAGTAATTTTTACACAGTTTCTCCAAACTGAACAAGTATATTTTAATGTAATTTTATTACACGTAGCTGTGTTGCTTATTATATGTTTTACAGCAATATAACTTCTGTTGACGGAGAGACCTGGTGATCCCATAGCACAGGGCAACCTAGTTTGGGCACCAGTTTACCACCTAGATCTTATTTAGCTAATATTTATAGCCGTTATTTAGTTGTATAGTTCATTGTTACTAAGTTTTTTGCGATGTACTGATTGTAATATGTGGGAGAAAATAAATACCAATTAATATTATTATTATTATGCAATATACTTAATAATATATATTTTTTAATATTCCACTAAGCAAGCGCTTATCTACGATTCCATCTGATAGTAAGTGGTAATGTAGCCTAAGATGGTGAAGCGCACTGACTTAACAAAAGCCTATTTACTCTTGCCTTGAAGACACCCACAGTGTAATCGGATGGAAAGACAGATGCTGGCAACTTATTCCACTCCTTTGCTGTACGCTGTCGTGAAGCGACAATTAAAAAAAAATAGAACAAAAAAAAATAATTTATTTAAAATTTTAAAAAGATATTTACAATTTTATATAAAAAAATGAAGTATGATGATGGTGATGGGTGACGTGAATTACAATATTTTTTTTAAATAATAAAGATAGATGAATACTGAAGCGGAGCCTGAAAATCAAAGTGGCACACCGCACTTGGCGGTGGTGGCGCCTGGTCTAGGCACACGCAGCGCCTGGAGTAGGCACACGCAGCGCTTGGAGTAGTCACACGCAGCGTCCAGAGCAGGCACACGCTGCGCCTGGAGTAGGCACACGCAGCGCTTGGAGTAGGCACACGCAGCGCCCAGAGTAGGCACAAGCTGCTCTTGGAGTAGGCACACGCAGCGCCCAGAGTAGGCACACGCTGCGCCTTGATTAGGCGCTCACAGCGCCTGGAGCAAGCACGCACAGCGGCTAAAGATAGCGCGGGCACTAGTAGGTGGAGGCGTAGGCGTAGCTAGGCGACGACTTCAGATGAAGGCAGAGGCTTGCAGAATCCCGGAGCAGTGCGGCCCCGAGATAAGGCCTTTAGGAGACGCTTCCAGTTTGAAAGCTGAAGCGAGACTGCCTTTATTGACCGATTGTTCGGCTTTTATACCTTTTTAGAGAGCTCGACGACGGATCTGGGATGAACGGGAAATTATTTAAATTAAAAGCAAATTTTTGTAAATGGCCAAGAGGAAAAGAGTATTTTTGTGGAAGTATTGAAGTAAAAACATCAGACCGGTAACGAATTTGTATAAAAATTGCCATGACAACCAGATAAACAACGATGTCAAAATATGTCAAATTTTGGTTTCAGGCTCGTAATAGAGAAACGGCAAGATTTAAGTAAAAAATGAGATATTATTGATATAGAAAAAAAAGGAGCGCAACAGCGCGCACGAAACCCGAAATCGCAGAATTACGGAGAACTAAATAAAAGATCGAAAAAGGTAGACTCCATCGACACCGATTTAAAAAGTGCTGATAGCGTGAAAATACGAAGTGAAAATGATTTTTTATTGTGTTCTTGTGGTATAAAAACGTTACAGGATCCTATGGAAATAAAGGTGATGCAAAATATCCAGTGAATGCAGAAAATCAAAAACAGAATGGAAAAATAAATTTAAAATAGTGTAAAATGATATGTAAGTAGCATAACACTACATTTTCCCCTGATCCCCTCCAAAAATCTTGTTGTAGTGCTCAAATTTACGATCAGGTGTTTCTTCAATGTTAATAGGATGTACGCCTTGAGGTGAAGTTTCTCGTCTATCAGGACGTTCTTGATTCTTATGTCTTGATAATAAATCTGGAACAACGTTATCCTTTCCTTTTTTATGTTTCAGGACAAAGTTAAAGCATGATAAGCGTAAAGTCCAGCGAGCAAGTCTTCCTGATGGATTCGATAAGTTCTGAAACCATTTAAGTGCAGCATGGTCAGTATATATTGTAAATTCTTTACCATTGTCTAGGTAACATCGCCAATGTTCTAACGCAGTTATTACAACCAATGTTTCTCTTTCAGTAGTTGAGTAGTTCTGTTGATTTTTGTTTAGTGCTTTACTCATGTAAGCAATCACGACTTCTTTGTCATCTTGATGTTGAGTAAACATTGCTCCTATGCCATAATTTGATGCATCACAATGTACAGAGAAGGGTAGTTCGAAGTTAGGGCAAGCAAGGACAGGAGCAGTTACCAAAGCTTCTTTAAGTTTCTGGAAAGCAGCTGCAGCTTGTGAATTCCATAAAAATTTAGGAGCGTTCTTCCCGGAACAGGTTAGTTGGTTGAGTGGAGAGGCAATAGTGCTAAAGTTTGGAATGAATCTTCTGAACCAGCTGCAGGTGCCTATGAATCTTCGTACTTCTTTTCTGCAAGTAGGTACAGGATATTCTAAAATAGCTTTTATTTTATCTGGATCAGCACGTAGACCATACTCGTTCACTAGAAAACCAAGGTATTTCAGTTCTTTCTTGAAGAATTGACTCTTCTCAAAGTTAATAGTCAGATTAGCATATGAAAGTTTTTCATGAACTTTCATGAGAAGCAATATGTGTTCATCAAAAGTCTCGCTAATAATAACGATGTCATCCAGATAGCAAAATACCTTGTTCTCAAATTCAGGAGTAAAATGCATATCCATTAATCTTTGAAGAGTTGCAGGTGAGTTAGTGAGACCAAAAGGCATTACCTTGAATCTAAACATACCTCTTCCAGGTACATAAAATGCCGTTTTATCTTTATCAGCAGGATTCAAGGGAATTTCCCAAAATGCTTTCGCAATGTCGATGCTTGATAAGTATTTGGCATTCTTCAGGTTGTCCAAAATTTCGCTTATTAGTGGCAGACTATAAGCATCACGACGGGTAACTGAGTTAAGCTTCCTGCTGTCTACGCAGAAACGCCATTCACCATTCTTCTTCGGAGTGATGAGAACTGGAGATAACCAAGGACTTTCGCATTGTTCAATGACCTTCCATCCCAGCATCTTGTCAACTTCATTAATTAACGCCTTTTGTTTATCAGGAGACAGTCTGTAACATCTTTGTTTGATTGGAAGAGAATCACCAGTATCAATCTTGTGGGTGATTAAGTGTGTGCTTCCCAGTATACCTTTTTCTTCAAAAGAAATTGTCTTGAAGCGTTGGATGATGTCGTTAGCGATGTTCTTTTGGTTAGGAGTTAAATGCTCATAAGGTAAAACTTTAATATCTTTAGTTTCGATAGCAGAGTATTTAGATTCTGTAAAGTTAAGAGAAGATAAAACACTAGGTAAAAGATTAAATTTTCTCCAAAAGTCAATACCTAGTATTAGCGAAGGAAATATTTCAGGGAAAACATAAGCTTTAATCAAATGGGTTTGATTATTGAAATGAACAGGTAAGTCAAAATAACCCAAGGAATTAACTTTTTGATTATTAGCAGTAGAGAAAGTAATAAGATCTGACTTGAAAAGTTTACAGCCCAGTTTAAGAATTTCCAAATGAGAATTATTACCCAGAATAGTTACTGAGCTGCCAGAATGTAGTAAACCAGATAAAGTTAAGTCATAAATTTTGACATTAACGAATGGACGATTAAGATCTTGTTCTTTGGAGTAGAGTGTAGAAGAGATTTTGTAACAAGAAAAGAAGTTTTGAATTGTTTTAATCCAACTAGTCCAATCGTCATTATCAAAGTTTAAGTTACTTTTCAAGTCAGAAGTTAGTTTTTTGAACTAGTATGTGGTTTGGGAGAACAAGTAGGGCAATCTGCAGTTTTAAAACCTTTAAGACCACATTTGAAACAAATCACGAATCGTGGTTGAGTACAATTGTTCAAAGTATGACCTTGTTTACGACAGCGAACACAAAAAGAGCTTTCTTGATGAGCTTTAGTTTGAGAGAGACTATTAACTTGTCTAGAAGGGTATTTGTAGGATGAAGTGAATTTATTCATGAAGGGAGGAGAAGGTCGTGAGTTATTAGAAGAATTTGGATAGTCAACTGAACTTGAAGTGGAATGCTTGTAGTTGAATTCAGAAATAAGAGGACTTTGTTGTACATTTGGTTCTTTAAATTGTTTGTCTCTGTCTAGGAACTTTTCAATAGTTTTGGCAAGTAGCCAGAAGAGAGTCGATAGAGTCAATGTCTTTTAGAGCTACGAAGACTGAATAACATGGGCGAATATTCCTCAAAATAATCTCCAATTGTTCTGTTTCAAAAAGTTTCTTCGAAAGACGAGAGAACATTCCAGACATGATGGAAATATAGATGACGATAGGTTCATCACGGCCTTGAGTTCTATTCCTAATCGCTTCAAAGTTTATGATCATAATCAAAACCACCAAAGCCTTTGATTAATAAAGAGGAAAGTTCGTTCCAAGTTAACTTTGGATTCTGATTATATTTAAATCTGAACCAATGAAGAGCATTGTCGGTGAAAATTTCGAACGCTTGAGAAATCAACAAGTCTTTGGACAAGCCACGAGCTAAGCAGTATTCTTCAAGTTTTTGAAGAAAGGATCTTGGACAGCTTTTACCATTGAAGGTGTGTCTTTTCAGATTTTTGAAGACGTTAGTTGGAGAAAAAATTGAGGTGGTGGTGCAGGATACGGGGTAATGATCTTAACAGAAGTTTGAGAAACAAGAGGAGGTTCCATGACAGTCGGATCAACAGGAGGGTCAAGTGATGGAGAGTCATTTTCAGTTGAAGGTGGAGTCAAGGATTCGAATTGTTTAGTAATAGCGTCAAATTTCATCTTCAAAGTATCGAAAATAGCTTTAAAGTCTGGATATAAGTCAGTATCTATTCGCTCCAATCTGTAAAAAACATGATTAATAAAAGTTTCTATTAGTCGTAAGTATTTGGTTTCACCTTGTAAAAATTTTTCAATTTTACAGTCCAGGTAGGTCAAAGTAGAACCAATTTGAGACAAGTCATCCTCGATCGGAATCGGAGAAGTCAGAATATCTTCAGGGTGAGAATTCACAACTAAACGCAAAACCTGTTTTTTTAGAAGCAAAACAGTATTAGCTGGTTCCTCACATCTAATCTTCACTTCGTATTCGAGTTCGGCCTTGTTAAGGAATTCGTACTTAATAACTCTTTTCATTGTTATAATTAAGTGCAAAGTTAAGTTTAAGAAATAAAAATTTAATTAAAAATTGTACCTCTTTAAGTTATCTAGAATAAAAATATTAAAGTGATGAATGTAAGTGAAGTGTTATATGTAGGTCTAAATATAATCCAGATAAGTTAAAAAACTACATGAAGTTTTGTTTTAGAATTTGGAAGATGTGAAAAGGATGAATAAATAAAGAGTTAAGAACGAAAGAGAAAGCAATTAAATCAAAAGGAAATGGACAAGGCGCAGTTAAAGTGAAGAAAAGAGAAAAAAAATTAAGAGAGAAAGAGAACTTTTACGTTGGGCGCCAAAATGTCGTGAAGCGACAATTAAAAAAAATAGAGCAAAAAATAATTTATTTATAATTTTTAAAAGATATTTACAATTTTATATAAAAAAATGAAGTATGATGATGGTGATGGGTGACGTGAATTACAATTTTTTTTTAAATTAATAAAGATAGATGAATACTGAAGCGGAGCCTGAAAATCAAAGTGGCACACCGCACTTGGCGGTGGTGGCACGCAGCGCCTGGTCTAGGCACACGCAGCGCCTGGAGTAGGCACACGCAGCGCTTGGAGTAGTCACACGCAGCGTCTAGAGTAGGCACACGCTGCGCCTGGAGTAGGCACACGCAGCGCTTGGAGTAGGCACACGCAGCGCCCAGAGTAGGCACACGCTATAATTGGAGGCGTAGGCGTGGCTAGGCGACGACTTCAGATGAAGGCAGAGGCTTGCAGGATCCCGGAGCAGTGCGGCTCCGAGATAAGGCCTTTAGGAGACGCTTCCAGTTTGAAAGCTGAAGCGAGACTGCCTTTATTGGCCGATTGTTCGGCATTTATACCTTTTTAGAGAGCTCCGCGCTCGACGATGGATCTGGGATAAGAACGGGAAATTATTTAAATTAAAAGCAAATTTTTGTAAATGGCCAAGAGGAAAAGAGTATTTTTGTGGAAGTGTTGAAGTAAAAACATCAGACCAGTAACGAATTTGTATAAAAATTGCCATGACAACCAGATAAACAACGATGTCAAAACATGTCAATTTTGGTTTCAGGCTCGTAATAGAGAAACGGCAAGATTTAAGTAAAAAATGAGATATTATTGATATAGAAAAAAAGGTAGCGCAACAGCGCGCTTGAAACCCGAAATTGCAGAGTTACGGAGAACTAAATAAAAGATCGAAAAATGTAGACTCCATCGACACCGATTTAAAAAGTGCTGATAGCGTGAAAATACGAAGTGAAAATGATTTGTTATTGTGTTCTTGTGGTCTAAAAACGTTACAGGATCCTATGTAAATAAAGGTGATGCAAAATATCCAGTGAATGCAGAAAATCAAAAACAGAATGGAAAAATAAATTTAAAATAGTGTAAAATGATATGTAAGTAGCATAACACTACAACGCATGATGAACGACGTGGCGAACCGTTTGCTTCGAATGCGTGGAAAGTCAACAACGAAAGGGTGGAGACTGGCCGACGCTTCACGACAAGTCTGGTTATCCGATGGTGGAAGGGAGAGGGTGGAATTAAATAATGCAATTCCTGCGCACACTCTCCGAAATGCATCCTGTAAAAAACCGAAAGGCTGGATACTTTACGTCTGTGTTCAAGGCTGGTAAGATTGGTTTTAACCAAATTCGGGCCACCAATAAGCCTCTTAGCACGCCTTTCCATTGAGTCCAAAGCTGATAGGTGGCATTTTGCAGCACCAGCTCATATATGGCAACGATATTCCATGCACGACCGGACTTGCGCTTTATATAAAGTAAGCAGCTATCCCGGCCTGAATTATCGCCGCACCTTTGCAAGGACTCCCAGCTTCCTTGCAGCTGCTTTGGCCTTGGACTTAATGAACCGCCCGAAGTTCAAATTTGAGGATATTTCAAGCACTGACAACTGAAGGCGATCGGTATATTTCAGTGATACATTTCGGAAAGAAGGAGCCAAGGTGAGCTGGCTGCGTTTTGCAGTGAAGAGACACGCTTGCGTTTTGGAGGCGTAGAACTTCACAAGATTGGCATCGCCCCATTCGGGGACTGCCTGTAGTGAGTTTCACATGCTCTACCATAGCTTTTTTTCCGTCTGGATTTGATCCTGACTGACCTGAGGACTTGGTTGGTATCTCTCAACAACTGTGGTGCTATCGTTTGCATACCCATGGATACCGGGTATAAGCAGATCATTAATATGCGTCAGAAAGAGAGTTGCGTAGAGAACTGACTCCTGAGGAACACCGGCGTTAGTCGCTATGGGATCGGATGAGCAGCCATCGACGACGACCCGGAGAGACCGTTCACTCAGAAAGTCCTTTACCCATTCAATCAGACCAGGGGATAAGCCGTACGCTGTAAGCTTACCAAAAAGGCTAATGTGCCAAACTCTGTAGAAGGCCTTCGAGACATCAAAGGAAACAGCAAGTGCTTCCCCACTGTTTTCGAATGCCTCGCCCCATACTTGTGTATCAAACGCTAGAAGGTCCCCAGCTAACTGATTTCGGCGAAACTCATATTGCCGGTCACTAAGGAGGTTATTCTGTTCTAGATATGCCAATAAGCAGGCATTTAATATACGCTCCATAATCTTGCAGAGTATGGAGGTAATTGAAATTGGCCGATAATTGGCAGGGTTGGCACGGCTGCCTTCAGAATACGACAAACAAAGCTTTTTTCGATTGTACATACTAAAACAAATTATGCCCAAAATTCATTAGTCTCGCGGAGACACAAATAATATAACAAAACGTTTCACTCTGGAGACATATTCTGTAGAAGTAAACCAAACTGTGAGAGAGGTTTTGAAAGTACTTAATGATTAGGTATTTCATAACAAACACACACACACACACACACACACACACACACACACACACACACACACACACGTGCGAGCACATACTATTGCATATAAATTTTAATGGTACGGTTAATAAGAAATGTTTTCTACAAAAAAAAAATGTAAATCCTTATTGGCTGTTACAAATAGATGTATATGGAAAATAGTTAGAAGAACTTTAAAGAGCTCTTCATTTTATTAAATAAATAAAATAAAAATTGTCTTGATCATGTATATGTATGCGAGCCGTGTACGTGAAAGAAGTGACACAAATATTTAATGAATAGCTAAATGCAGAATAGTAAAATGGAAAATAAGTAATGGTTAACTAACGGTAAAGTTAATATATGAAGTAAAAGGATGTATTGAAATTCGAAAACAATATATAAAAATGAGAAGAGTATTGAATAAAACTGTTTTTTACGGATTTTATCGCGTTTATTTTATTATTTTTATTCCCGACGTTGCGAGTGCTTTTCAGCAACCCATGGTCACGGGGGGACTGAGATGTTTGACGTCCCGATGTCATAGTTAGCCCGGCTACCTTCAGTTTTTTAATATTAATTTTTGGTTCAATTTACGCAGAATGAACTTACAGTATCCTGAAGTCTTGCAGTGTTATGCTTGGGTTTGGATTTAATTTTGTTAATTATAGGATCCCAAGCAGATGGCAGCATCCATCCATCTTCTCTATTGAAATTAGGATGTTTTTTAATTTCAATAGCCTCGCGTATCATCCTTGGTAGGAATCGGTGTTCTTTTGCAAGGATTTGTAGTCTATCAAATCTGATGTAATGGCGGGGACGATCTTGAACATGTTCACAGACTGCAGACTTCCCAGAGCGTCGGTGCTTCATGTCAGCTATATGTTCTTTCACGCGGGTTTTAATGGATCTTTTTGTTTGTCCTATGTAAGAGAGACCACATTCGCAATCAAGCTTGTACACTCCTGCATCTTGTAGAGGGATATTACACTTGACGGATGGTAAAAATCGACTAATCTTCTTCGGCGGCTTGAAGTATGTTTTAATAGAAGCTCGCTTCAAGATGTAGCCAACCTTGTCTGTGACTCCTCTGACATAGGGTAGTACAGCAGGCACACGCTCGACTGTGGTCGGCTTCACCCGGTCACTGTGACGTAGGCGCGGGACCCAAAGCTTGTTGTCTTGCAATACTTGCTCGACGTACTGAAGCTCGGCGGCCAGATGTTTTCTGTCACAGATCCCTCGTGCTCTCTGAAACAAAGATTATCCCACGGTAGCTAACTGTGATGGATGATGGTGCGGATTCACCATTTAAATATCGGTTAGTATGGGTCTTTTTTCTATACACAGTATGACCAATAGTGTTATCAGGATTTCGGATGACTAAAACATCTAGGAAAGCTAAAGAATTGTTTGCCTCTAACTCCATTGTGAATTGTATTTTAGAGTTTATGGAATTAACGTGGTCTAAAAATGCAGTTACTTTGTCAGATGGTAAAATTGTGAAAGTGTCGTCTACATACCGCTTGTAGAATCTTGGATTTACAGGAGGAGTAAGAAGGGCTTTCTTCTCAAAGTTCTCCATGAATATGTCGGCAACTATGGAAGATACAGGTGAGCCCATCGCCACTCCATCTACTTGCTTGTAAAACTCCTCCTTCCACAATAGATAGCCAGATGTAAGGCAGTGTTTGAGTAATACTGCATATTCTGTAGGCATATTGTATTCTTCTAGCTTCCTGGTTACAATTGAGATGCAGTCTTCAATAGGTAAGCATGTAAATAGTGACTGAACATCAAAACTGACCATAGTTTCATTGTCAGCAAGATGTAGGTCTTTTATCTCACTAACAAAATGGTACGAATCCTTTGTGTGTGCTCTAGTTTGTCCTCTCAGTGGTGACAGAATTTTTGCCAGGTGTTGAGCCAACTTATAAGTTGGTGAATCGATTTGGCTTACTATGGGACGTAGTGGAGCGTTTGGTTTGTGTATTTTCGGTAACCCATATAACCTCGGTGCTTTAGTACACGGTGGTATTATCGAGTTTACGTCGAGATTTAATTTTTCGGAGTAATTCTTTATTAGATCGCTAGTTGTTTTAAGCACATTGGTTGTAGGGTCTGTTTTGACCTTTTTGTACGTACTTTCGTCCGATAAAAGTTGTTGTATTTTCAAATTATAATCTGACGTATCCATTATTACCGTAGCAGTTCCTTTATCTGCACGGAGAATCGTGAGCTCGGGTCTGTTGCGTAAGTTGTACAACGCTTTAATCTCGTCTTTGGGGAGATTTAGTTTCAGCACTGAACTACGACGTAATAAGGACGAAATGTCTTGACGTATGGCCTCAACATCTTCCTTTCCCACATTGTTTTTATACAGACAATCCTCCACGTTGCATATAATTTACTCATACGGAATTTCTTTCGGTGTTATTGCGAAATTCAGGCCCTTCGATAATACTTTTAATGTAGGTTCGTCCAGTGTTTGTTGTGACAGATTATAGACCGTGCGTTGTTTATTGTTTGTGTCTGTGGTCAACGGTTGTGTATCGTTTCTACGTTGACATGGATGTTTGGCATTTGATTTGATCGTTAATTTTTGGTATTTCTCTTATGTTTATTTTTGCATTCATTATATTTAGCTTTTTCACGTTTGTTCAAAGTTTCTATGCAATTATTAAAATCAAATGTCGTTAAAACTGTCTTTAACTCACTGGACAAATTGTCTATGGTATTATTTATGAATTGTAGATCGAACCAAGTAGTCAGTAGTAAGTCAATTTTTACCATCCGTCAAGTGTAATATCCCTCTTCAAGATGCAGGAGTGTACAAGCTTGATTGCGAATGTGGTCTCTCTTACATAGGACAAACAAAAAGATCCATTAAAACCCGCGTGAAAGAACATATAGCTGACGTGAAGCACCGACGCTCTGGGAAGTCTGCAGTCTGTGAACATGTTCAAGATCGTCCCCGCCATTACATCAGATTTGATAGACCACAAATCCTTGCAAAAGAACACCGATTCCTACCAAGGATGATACGCGAGGCTATTGAAATTAAAAAACATCCTAATTTCAATAGAGAAGATGGATGGGTGCTGCCATCTGCTTGGGATCCTATAATTAACAAAATTAAATCCAAACCCAAGCATAACTTAGACTTCAGGATACTGTAAGTTCATTCTGCGTAAATCGAACCAAAAATTAATATTAAAAAACTGAAGGTAGCCGGGCTAACTGTGACATCGGGACGTCAAACATCTCAGTCCCCCCCGTGACCATGGGTTGCTGAAAAGCACTCGAAACGTCGGGAATAAAAATAATAAAATAAACGCGATAAAATCCGTAAAAAACAGTTTTATTCAATGTGTAGTGTTCGCGTAAATATAAGAAATCATGAGAAGAGTATTATTATTGTTCGCAGTAGATAAGTTGTAAAATGACAAGATGATTTAAGTGACTAAATGACTGAATACCTAAGTATTAAGCATTCTTGTCACAACCACAAATTTAATCTCTTCTTTGTGGAAAAAAACTTTGACTTACTAATGTACTAGTAAGAGTGTGATGGAATAAAATAACTTCGAGCTTACAGCTCGGCCATCCGTCTACATAACGAGTCCTGTCGTTTTATCAAAAAGAAAATTTGCAATAAAAAAGTATTTAACATAAAGAAATGAATATTTCTGTTTATACTACTTTATATTTAACAGCATGTTCATATAATTCCACACAGTTTTACTAACAGTTATAATACTATAAATGATAGGTATAAAAACATTACACTAGTCAAACTAATATCAATACTAATGTTTGTAATTGTTTTTACAAATCCTCTTTTCCATTATTATATCAATAATATTCTTTAACAATTCAAGACGGTATGTGACGTGAATCAGCTTAAAAATGTTTAGTGAACTTGAATAGGGATACCAGTGTTAAGCCATGCATTTTTTTATAGAATACGGGTGACAAACAAGCACACAGTCCACCTGATGGTAAGTGGTTGCTGTGGCCCATAGACATCTACGTCTATCTTCGTTTGCGAATTAAAATGCAGATGCGTTGTCAGCCGTGAGGAATAAGATGGAATGCCTCTTTTCCAGTAAAAAGGGTCTCCGATCTCTACCATACGAAACTGTGGTATTCTGTGAGAGCGTGGTCAATCCCCGGTTGAGCCGACCCATTCGTGCTACAACCATACTATTAATATAGCTGCAGCAAGGCTCTACCACGTACAAAATGGATAAGTGTGACCAAGTGTCTTAGAATAGAATAGAATAGAATAGAATAATTTTTTATTCAATATTGATTATTACATAATACTTATTGAAAGTCATTTTTTATTTACCACTGGTTCTGAAAATACCTCAGTCCTGGGAAGAACCAGCAAGAAACCCAGCGGGACTTTTTTTTTAAACATAATTTCACTGTTTATACAATTTTTAAATGATATTTTCATAGAACCAGCATGGTGGCGATCACCCTATTCCCAGGGGTTATTTTCATTCATGTATTCCTTGATATTATAATAACCCTTCCTGTACAGTTTTTCTTTAATAAAACTTTTAAACTTGTTTATTGATAAACTTTGAATATGTTCTGGGATTTTGTTGTAAAAGCGTATACATTGCCCCATAAATGAATTACTGATTCTGTGGAGTCTAGTAACTGGCATTACAAGCTTATGTTTGTTCCTAGTATTTAAAGTATGCACATCCTTATTCTTATTAAAGCTATTTATGTTTTTATGCACATACATTACATTTTCATAAATATATTGCGATGCAAAAGTTAATATGTTTATTTCTTTAATTTTTTCTCTGAGGGACTCTTTACAATTTAAGTTATAAATCGCCCTTACGGCTGTCTTTTGCAAAACAAATATAGCTTCAATATCAGTCGCATTACCCCATAGCAAAATTCCATAAGACATTACGCTATGAAAGTAACTAAAATACACTAATCTAGCTGTCTCAACATCTGTGAGACTTCTAATCTTTCTTACAGCATATGCTGCAGAACTAAGTCTGCTTGCTAATTTAGGTATATGGGGGCCCCATTGAAGTTTCGCGTCAATAGTAATACCAAGAAAAACAGTGGTATCCACAAGACTCAACTCCTCCCCATTTAACAGCACATTGGTATTCGAATGTTTTACATTAGGTATTGTAAATTTAATACACTTTGTCTTATTGCCGTTTAAGAGCATATTGTTGGCGTTAAACCAATGTACCAATTTCGATAGAGCATTATTTACATCGTCATAACTAATTAACTGTCGTTTGAGTTTGAAAATCAAAGAGGTATCGTCAGCAAATAATACTATGTCGTGATTGTCCCCTACAAGATAAGGTAAGTCATTAATATAGATTAAAAACAGGAATGGGCCAAGAATCGAGCCCTGAGGAACGCCCATTGATACTACCGATCCTGGGGAACCTTTACCATTTTGACTGCCTCATTGGTCTTGTGGTTGTAGTAGTGCGACTGCTGATCATGAGGTCCCGGGTTCGAATCCCGGGTCGGGTCAAAAAACAGTTATTGAGTTTTTCTATCAAGAAATTCTCAGTAGCTGCCCGGAGTCGGGAAGTTGGCGGTGTTTCACCCCCGTGCCTCGGAAAGCACGTAAAGCCGTTGGTCCTGCGCCTGATCTCTCTCCGGTCGTGTCGGTTTACCGTCCCATCGGGCTATGAGAGTGAGGGAATAGAGAGTGCACCTGTGCTTGCGCATACACTTGGGCACTATAATCCTGTCCTGCGCCGATGGCTAGTCTTCGTTGAGACTGGCCGCCGTGGCCGAAATTCGGTCTGGAGGACATTATTACCATTAATCACTACTTTTTGAATTCTGTTACTTAAATATGAAGTAATAAGTCTAAGCGCTAAATTTTTTAGACCGTAATGTTGTAGTTTCCTGATTAATGTCTCATGATGAACACAATCGAAAGCCTTGGAAAGATCACAGAAAAAACCTAAGGCATCTTGTGAATTCTCCCAGGCATTAAAAATATATTTCATAAGCTCAACACCGGCGTCCGACGTCGAGCGACCCCTTGTAAAACCAAATTGGTTTTTATGAAGTAATTTATTTGTATTAAAAAAAAGTAAAAATTGATCCAAAATTATTTTTTCAAAAATTTTACTGAGAGTTGGTAGTACAGAAATAGGTCTAAAATTAGCGGGGTCCAATGTACTACCAGATTTAAATAAAGGTATTACTTTACTATACTTCATCAAATCAGGAAACACACCAGAATCGATACAAGTATTAAAAATAATAGCAAGATGAGGTGCAATTAAATCTATTATGGACGCAATAACTGTAACGGAAATCCCCCACAAATCTGCGGTCTTCTTTACATCAATGGTTTTAAAGTATTTTACAACATCTTGCGATAATACTTTTTCAAATCTAAATTCTTTTAAACAGGTGTTAACATTCTGTTTGAGTAATGACTCGGCGACAGTTGGAGAAGTATTCAATGACTCGGTTGTCAATATACTCGGTTGTCGATAGGAACATCAGTGAAATATTTCTCAAACACCGCTGCGACTTCTTGATTTGATTTATTCAATTCATTGTTAATTTTTAATTGATAGTTTGAGTTACGAGGTTTGTCTTTACCGGTTTCATTGTTAATTATACTCCACGTCATTTTAATTTTATTCTTAGCCGTCTTAATTTTGTTGCTAATATGTAACGATTTGGCTGTGGAGCAAACTCTTTTAAACATTTTAGAATAATTTTTAACATATTTTTAAAAGCATCGGAAAGATTATATGATCTTTCATGGTAAAGGTCATATAACCTTCGTCTTCTTTTATGAATTCCTACTGTCGCCCACTCATTAAATGCCTTGCGACTGTTTCTGGAGAATGTTTTAGAAGTAAATATTTTTTTAAATTCATTGCTTATAAGGGTAAATAATTGTCCATATAAATAGTCTGCATTGTTCTTATAAGAAAGTGATGGAAGGTTTTTTATCATATTACTTCTAAATCTCTCCAGGCGTTTTGTATTAATAGGAACAAACACACTTTTCTCAATTACCTGTTTTTTGTGCATATAAGGTAATGAAACCAGTTGTCCACAGTGATCTGAACTAAGTTTTTGAATTATTGATTTGTTGATTGGTACAACACCTGTAAAAATATTATCAATACAAGTTGCACTACACCCTGCAATACGTGTAGCTTCAAAGAATAAATTACCAAGATTATAGGATTTAAACAAAGAGCAAAATTTTATACTGATGGAAGAAGTTTCCAGGAGATTGATATTAAAGTCTCCACACACTACAAGAGATTTATTCTGTTTATTAAGCTTAACTAAAACTTCTTCCATAACCTTTTCAAAGGTATCATAATTTGAACATGGGGGTCTGTAAACACTGACAACAATAAGGTGCTCAAGCTCAACGCATGCCATTTCTACAGTACGCTCAACAGAGAGGCTCACAATGTCTTTACGTTCTTTACATGATAAGGATTTATTAGCTAATATTAAGGAGCCACCACGTAACTTAGTATCTCTATTGAACGAACTGACCACCTAGTGATTACTGAAATTAAATATGGAGTTGTAATCTTTCAACCAATGTTCAGTAATACATAAAATATGTATACTGTTACTATTTAAAAATAAGGTGGTCTTTTACAGCGACCACAAGTCCCTGACATCAAATGTTAGCTCCAAAGCTGGTCGGTGACCTTGGCCAGTCCGAAAAACACAAATCCATGGACTCGATCTGTGCATTAACAATGGTTTCGTGATCCATGACTTTGACCATAAACCTTTGTTGCCAGTCCTTAAGTCTAGAACTAACCGGTGACCTTGGTTTAGTTCAGGCCATCCATGATCCAACACAAGCACCAACTATTAACTTTGTGACATATCGATCCATTACCTTGATCGAGTTAAGTAAAGAGTGATCCATTACACTGATCACCACTTACAAATACTTAGTCTAGTTCAAAACAATATAGTTAAATACACACACAACGGAAACAAACTAACAGTTTAAAAGCGAAAAATGCTTTTGTTGTTTACTATCGTAATATCTAATTATCCATATACTCCATTTTACATAACCTCATTTGTTTGCATTCTTATTTCAATACTATACTCGTATAACCTGACAAGTTATCCCTTTAACTATCAACAGCTGTAATCGTGTCTATATTAGTATTTTCATCGTTGGACTATTCATCACTATCTGAAGACATAGATTTATTAAAAGCGAGCCAGGGGAAGATCTAATCAATAGCGACTATTGCTTCGTAAGGTCTCTCCTTCCTCGTCAAAGGAGTGTCCTCAATAACAAACCTGTCATTAGGGAGTACGTTTTTATTCCTATACATATCCCTGACATTTTGTTTCTATCTTCTTAGACTGTCCCGCAATGGCGGTTGCTGCCCTAATTACTCTAACCAAATCACCTTTCTTCTTCCGAAATTCTCCTTATCTTTTCCCTGTTGTTCCTGAATTTGATCCCGATCCCTAGCATCAGCCCGGATTACTTCTAAATCGATGGTAGTATCTTAGTCACTTTAAAAATTACGCCCATTAATAGTCCTTGGGTTGGGTTAACGGCATTTTATCAAAACAATAGTTCGGTTGGAGTCCTTTTGGTGGTGGCGTTAATGGTCGTATTAATTCCCAATTGTATGTCAGTTAAATTTTCATCCCATTTGCCATTTCGTTTACCGTGGTTCATAGCGCTTAAGAATTCCAAAATAGTGCGATTATACCGCTCAACTTGTTCATTGACACGGAGAGTGGTAACAGCGTTATAAATGTGTTTAATCCCAGTAGTCTTAATAAAGGATTTGAATGCCCCACTTGTGAAACTAGTATCTTGATCAGTAATAAGACGAGTGGGTGTTCCAAAGTAGCTGAAGTAATCTCTGAATACCTTTATACTTGTGGTCGACTTCAAATTGCTTACGGCGGTGAGGTTAATGAATTTCATAAAAGCGTCAATTATTACAAGGGTGTAAGTATTCCTACGCTAAGTTCTTATAAACGGCCCTAAGTGGTCCGCATGAATGGTGTGGAAGGGCTTGTCACCCTTTGGGATGGGATGTAATTCACCTACCTTAGCACCACTAGGTGTTTTGTGATGAGCACATTCAAGACATGCGGATACGTATTTCTTTACGTATCGTCGCATTTTTAGAAACCAATAATTTGATTGAATCCAAGCCAGCTTTTTATCAAAGCCAAAGTGTCCAATATCATAATGATTACACTTTATTATTTGCCATCTAGCCCCCTTTGGAACCAGCCAACGCTCAAGGTTGTCACTTAAAATAAGATATACCCTGCCATTTTTAAGTTTATAGTTGTTAAAGAAATCGGCAACCTCTTTCGTCTTTGGATCATTTTAAATATCACTTATCATTTTATGTCCTCGTCTGATAGCTGTGCTCTAACAATCCAGTCTTCAACGTTAACATTAAGGACATCTAGAAAATGAGAATCGTTGAAAACATTGTCGACTGGACCTCGACTTAAGGCATCCACGTAGGCCATTTTCACACCTGGCCGGTATTCTATTTCGCAATCAAATTTCAAGAATTGTACCCACCAACGAGCAATCCGTGGAATGAAGTCGCGTTTGACTAGAGTACTACGTAAAGTGATACAATCTGTTATAATTTTAAAACGGATTCCTAAGAGATAAACCCTGAATTTGGCCAGCGATAATTTAATATTTATATAAATAATAAAATTATTTATATACTATTAAAATAATTTGCACTTGCATAGTTTTAGGGTTAAACCACTTGCCTTTAACAGATCGAACACCTGTCGTAGACGACTAATGCCCTCGTCAAATGATTTTGTTAGAATAAGTATATCGTCGATATACACTAATACATACGAACGTACGGGGGACTTAAATTATTTTGCTCAATCGTTGAAACACTGATAGTGCATTAACAAACCCAAAGGGCATACGATTATACTCCCATTGACCATCAGGTGTTACGAATGTAGTTTTCTCGCGCTATTTTTTTGAAATGAGAATCTGATACTAGCCCGAGGCTAAATCTAATGATGTATAAGATAGACCACCTATTGTCCTCAATCTAGGAAGAAGGAAGTGTTCGCGTTTGGTTTTCCTATTCAAAGTCCTGTAATCTACACAAAGCCTCTTTCGCCCGACTTCTTGTTACCAGTACAATAGGACTGGCAAATGGAGACTGGGATTCCCTTATTATGCCACTTTCTAACATGTGGTTTCTAACGTGCTGTCGCTTAGAGTAAAAGAGCCTATACGGCCTATACACAACAAACGTCGAAACTACCAGATGAATCACCATTTCAATTTCAGTAGTATAACCAAGATCTCCTTAGTAAGATAAGAAACAATGTTTATACTCATTCAATAGCAATTTAAGCATAGATTCATTTTCTGGTGTTATACTATCACCTATACTTAATGTCACTTCATCCGGTTCCTAAGTTCCTAAGTCTGCTTGAACTCTATTGACACATATACCCTCATCTATTTTAAGGCTACGAGTAATAAGCTCGTCGATTTTAAATGTTATATCGTTGACACTAATGTTTTGTACAAGTAAAAAAAGTCCTTCATTTATCTCATATTCCCCGGGTAAAAGTTAGTGTTCCTTATGCTCGAATCCCCTTACACCTCCGTTTACATATATTTTTCCCGAAATTAAATCATTACATTTCACCGGTACCAATTTTATCTCCCCACTACAAGTAAGGTACCACTGGAGCAAAGAAGTAAACATTTATTATTACTTTGTGCTAAAACTATTTGAAAAATCACGTCTGTTCCGGTTTTAATAATTTCAATTGATGGTCTTTTAGGGAACGTGTGACTAAGTAATATGGGGCAGTTTAGTAGAGAATCATCGACTATTAATACGTCTACAACTCCTTGAATCTCTATGTTTACCGAACTAACCCAAGGTCTATAAGTAACATTACCAAATCCTGAAAATAGTGGTCCTTCGACAGGTTTCCATATTAAATGAAGGCGCTTGGCGTCCGAAATCCGTATAAGTGTGCCTTCTCATCCCAAATTAACAAGACAATGAGACATCTTATTATCGACCTTTATTGTCATTCGATATTTTACACTAGTATCGCCAACTCTTCATATACGTGACACATTTTCACTTGTATCCATGTTAGACTGTACAATTTTGGGACAATCCGTTGCCAAATGGCCCCTATAATTACACTTAATATACTGTATCGTTGGTTTAGTACATCGATAAAATGGATGCCCAGAATCTTTGCAATTATAACAACGACTTTGTCATAATTATGTTTATGAAACTGAAAAACTCTGGTATTATTAGTAGATGCATTAGCACCATAGGTAGTTAAACATCCCCGTTAGTTCTTGTTTCTTGGCAGCTCCGTATTACTCCTATCATGTCTTCTACCTTAAGAGATTTAAAGAATTTGAGGAGTTGCTCTGGTTCATTAAATTCGGCACCGTGAGCCCCTAAAGGTATTCCACTGTCCTCAATACCGAAGATCTACTACACGTCTACCTAAAATCTCACAACGGTTAATAAGATTCATCTTAGTGTAGTTGGATGCGCCAGACATCGGTTCCTGCTATTATTTTAAATTATCTGTTTCATATCTATATAATAAATTTCAATAATTTGTTTATATTATATATCTTAGTATGTAGGCATTATATTATGTGTTATGGCAACATTATGTAGACATAGATATTTTTAACTTAGCTGTTTGCACTTTGCACCCACAATATTTTCTCTGGTTAGCCTGGAGGTAGACCGGTAAAGAATGCCTTATTGCATTAAGTCCGCCTTATTGTACCTGGTGTGCTAATAAAGCATTATTAAATAAATAAAATGGGACGGCAAACCGACACGACTGGAGAAATATCAGGCTCAGAATCAATGACGTGACGTGTATTGGGATGAAACACCGTCAATTCTAGACTCCAGACTGCTACTGAGTATTGCTTCACAGAAAAACCCAATAACTGATTTTGGTGCGACCTAGGATTCGAACCCGGGACCTCATGAACAGCAACCGCGTTTACGGCCACAAGACCAACGAGACAGCAATGGTTAGGGTATTTAACGTCTGGCGTAAGTAGGTGGGTTTAACCACCATCTGAAGGAAGCTGTAAGATCTTTCTGGCATTTTCAATGGTCACCTCTTAAGACACGCAGCTATCGGCTAGGACCCTGTTATATAGGAGCATCCCGCTGCATATTCTCCACTGAGACCGAACTCTTAGTCTAAAAAGGAATGCCTGACGCTTGTAATAATTATAGGTACTGGCGTATTTACCTTTCAAACCAGAACACGGAAGTGAGCATAAGGCCTCATTAGAGATTAAGCATGGCGGTCTAAGATCGATTAATCAGATAATCGATTTCTTGTTCTAATAAAACTCGATTCTTTGTTCGATATTTAGTACTGAATTGATCCAGTAAATCGATATTTCACCCGCTATTCGTTTTTTTCTGTTTTGATAATAACCATAAAATTATGTACATTATTTACATTAGTTGAATGTACTCAAACACTTAAAGAAATAACAGTCACTTAATCATCAAAACTCGCGAGTTGGCTAAGTGCTCAGCAGAGATGTGAATTATTTGAAATAGATATTATATTAAGAAATGCAAATATGAATGCAAAATACCTATATTTGTTATAACTATAAGATAAAACAAGAGATATATCTTTTTTTCTATTTTATTTATATTTAAATATTTGATTTATAAATATTTAGTATTTGTAAAATGCAAAACAGTTTTCTTAAATTGTTTTTAATCTGGGTAGTTAGGGACCCGGGGCAACTTATACTCACTAGTGTATATATTACTACTTATATTACTCACTAGTGTCGAGACAGCTAGATTAGTTTATTTCAGTTATTTCCATAGCATAATGTCTTATGGGATTTTGCTATGGGGAAATGCGGCTGATTCGGAAACTATTTTTGTTTTACAGAAGAGGGCCATTAGAGCTATTTACAACCTAAAACCGAGAGAGTCTCTTAGAGATAAATTTAAAGAAATAAATATATTAACTTTGGCCTCTCAGTATATTTACGAAAATTTAATGTATGTTCACAGAAACAAAAGTAGTTTTAGTAAAAAAAAGTGATGTGCATTCTGTAAACACTAGGAACAAACACAAGCTAGTGATACCAGTTTCTCGACTCCACAGAGTCAGTAATTCATTCTTGGGGCAATGTATACGCTATTACAACAAGGTCCCGGAAAGTGTACAGGCTCTCTCTATTAGCAAGTTTAAACGTTTTGTTAAGTTGAAACTGTATAAAAAGGGTTATTATAGTATAAATGAATACATGGTTGATAATAACCCCTGGGAATGAGGTGATCGCTTCCAAGCTGTTTCTAAAATAAATTTTGTACTTATATAGTTTGTACAACCATTATTGTAAAATTTGCTTCAAAAAAAAGTCCCGCTGGGTTTCTTGCTGGTTCTTCCCAGGATAGAGGTTTTTTTTTCGAACCAGTAGTAAAGTAAAAAATGACTTTCAATAAGAATTACACATGTGATCTATATTGAATAAAAAATTATTCTATTCTATTCTATAGAACTTTAAAATAGGAGGGTTAAATATTTCCCTTCCTCTAAATGTTAATTTCTATTTTATATGATTGATATATTTTTAAATAACATATTTATAAATAAAGCCTAAAATTAGTTTTAATCGTTGCGTCATAATTTGAACTACGACGACAATTAGAGTTAAGTGTTTTTTTAAAAACGGTGCCATCTAACGTGAAATTCAAAAGTAGTAACATTTTATTTTAGAGAAAAGTAAGATTCAGTGTTGTCAGGTATGTCTTAAAGATTCCTATCCACGAACAGCTTCTTCATCTATCTGTGCAGTGTGTCTTATTCAAACCACAATACATGTTTTGTTGGAATGCAAAACAATCATAATATTGTGCGAGCGTAATTGTATTTATATTTATTCTTCTAAAATATCTTCCAAACAACCTTTGCGTAGAGAACTGGCAAAGGTTAAAATAAAAGAGTGTAAGATGTGTACGGAAAAAATATTTAAAACATGTAAATATATACAGAATTATTTTCCAAAGAGTAGCCAAATTTTAAACTTAACTTCAAATACGAGGGAGACACTGAAAGTTTTTGGAACAGGCCACTTGAAAACGATATAATAAAAAAATAACTTCAATTTTGAGAATGGAACTCGTGCCGATATTATTATGTAGGTGTGTATTTTATTAATTTGTCAATTGTTTACGATTTGACAGCAAATTGAAAATTGTCTGTGTCAGGTCAGCGTGAATTTAACGCGAGAAATTCTCTCCTATCGTATTAATGATTAGCTTTTAATGTGCGGATTGACGATCACAGGATCAGACGACAGCTCCCTGGTGCATTGGCTTACGGCAACAGTAACGTTTAAATAAATCATATGCCTAGAGGTCTATATATACGTAGACGTCAACCCTAATGAAAATCGAGGCAGTCATTTGTTTGAATGAAATTACCCGCCATGTTTTTTAAGTTCATTTCCAACTGAGTTCTACAGTTACCAAGAGTTAAACAATGGCAAAAGTAGTCTGCGAACAAGTACACAGATAGGGTTTCAACACCGTTTAGATTAAACGCGCAATATACAAATACTTTACAAAGACGAAGCTGTTCAACAAGTAGTTCTAGATCATTTTTCCATCCGAAGCGGAGTTTATTTCAAAACGAAAAGAAATGCCAAGCTGATTAAGAAATAAAAGTAAAGAGAAAAGAAGGTAAGAGTTAATTGTATTTGCTTTATTTTTTATTTTACAGGATCCTTTGTTTACTTTATAGCCCTAAATATCTTCTTTGTCGATTAGCAACCCAATGCTGAATGTAGACTCCTACTAACGTAAGATGCATTTTTCGTGACCAAGTGGTAAGAATTAACGAACGCACCAAGTAACATATCAGTGGACTATTTAAGGTTCATTAGTTCATCTTACTAAACCCACGGAACGATATGGGGCAGTGGATATTCTTACACCGCCACCATACGGTTTTCTTCATTATATTGTATTAAATACCTAAGCGAAGCGTTAATACTGATACATATTAAATCTCAGTGCAGAACAAAGGTCTCCCGCTCATAGTTTCCACGCGTGCTAGGCGGTATAGCAACTCCAGTTTTTTTTTTCATTAATATTAATTTGTTTTTAGGAAATTATTTCTGCCCATTTCCTGTTTCAGCGTCCCATTGTCGCTTCTTACGACACCCACGGTATTATATTATGGTGCTGCGTATTCTCTTAGGGCGCACTTCAAGGCAATTATTCCGTATTAGAAAGTTCTTATAAAGTATTAGCTGTAATCTCTGAGGTTTTCATTGAAATTTTATATTAATTTACTTTCCCTTTATATTAGATTTATAAAGATTTGCAAAAATTGCGTAATTAATGGCACGTCTAATTTCTGAAAGGGTTTATTTCTAGGAATGAAACCACCACAATGCTTCAACGAGTGAAGACGGACTTCAATCCTAGTTTTCTCACAACGTTTTTCTTCGCCGTCAAGAACATGATAAATTAGTACCCGAAATTGCTATTAACAATTTTATTGATGTATAGAAACCTGCTAGGCGAACTATAAAATGTAAGGCGAACGCCTCTCTCCTGAGACACTTATATACGAAGTAGTAATTACATGCGGATAAGTGGACTTCATCAAATAGGTAGTTACGAGATCTATTGAATGCCAGATAATTATTACATCTGTAGTCCAATAGTCCATCTGTATTTTTATAACATAAAACAAGCAAACTGTCTACTTTATGGTAAGTGCCTACTGCAGCAAATGGACAATTTTATACTAGTAGTATTTATACTCGCTCTTTATTCTTCAAACAGAAACAGAGGGTGCACTGTTCCTTGCCGGTGGAAATAGCCCAGACAGTATTACTAACTTACTCGTACTCTTAGCCCTTCTAGATAGACCTATATAATAATAATCTAAACCAATACATAATAATCTATCCCATGGGCCGATATGGCGTGATAATATTCTCTTTGCCGCCATCACATAGTGGAAGACCACATCATACATAAGGAAGGATAGTCGTCAACATAAAAGTTGCAATACTTGACATAGACCCTTTTAAAATTAAAAAATATTTTTGATAATAATTAGAATCAATGACGCAATCTATGATAGAGGCCTTTTTTTAAATGGGGAAATACCACGCATACCCGCATCGCGGGAGCAACGACGGGTTATGTCGGACTCGTACCGACTAAAACCCCATGGTGTTCCACCTTCGCCGCATATTGGCAGGGCCACGGGAACGCTTTCGCACACATCCGCGGCCACACCAGTGCCGGCCGCCCCATGGCAGCTCCTTCCTGGGGAAAGACCTCTCCTCCCCATTCTCCTTCTCAGGCAATACGCACCAGGAACACTAGGAACGCCCCCCTCCACGGTCTCCAACTCCACCTGCGTATCGGATCCCCCCGAGTCCGATACGCGGAGGCCATGGGCCAGGAAAATCGAGCACTTAGTAGCACCCGCTTTCCCGACCCCAGCAGCGGATCTGGTCTCTGGCTCCGCCGCCAAGTTTCAGCCGCGAAGAGTAGCGGGAGCGGCGCCTCGCAATACCGACACTCCCCCCCCCCCCGCGGCCCCACCACCACCCCATCAACGGTGCGGCCCCGTCAGAGTCATGGAGGATAGGGCGAGTGGCGCATCGCCATACCAACACTCCTCTTCCTCCGCGACTCCACCTCGGCTGCAGCGGTAGGGGGAGAGGACACCCCTCTCACCGCAGCCCACTGACATACATCCGAAGTGGGCTCGCCAAGCCCAATGGGAGTGGCCACCTCGGGCCGGCCCTTCACCACGGGCCAGCCAAGCGGTTCCTCTTTGTTCACCGCGGGTGACCAAGCTACAGCTACTAAGCCCCCCGCCGCCACAACAAGGCGGGAACCCGTTCGGGAGGGGATGTTAGAGGCCTATATTGAACAGTGGACTTTAGTAGGCTGTAACGACAAATTACCAAGATATTGCGTAGCTTACATACAAAATCAGACGACTTGTGAACTGCTTTCATTTTGAAGTCGGTTAAAACCGCTATAAAGTAATCGTCAAACGTAGTAAGCAGTTAAGCGATCCGAATAACACTTATCTAGTATACTCTCAAAGTTATGAGATATCCCTTTGACATGCAAATATTTGCACTGCTTTATACGGTTTGAAGCTCGAAGAACCGACAACCGATGGGGAAGAAAGGCTCTCGAGTGGCAGCCTCGTACCGGCAAGCGAAGTGTAGGGCGTCCCCCCACTAGATGGAGTGACGACCTGGTAAGATATGCAGGAAGTCGATGGATGCAGGTGGCTCAGGACCGTGCTTTGTGGCATTCTTTGGGGGAGGCCTATGTTCAGCAGTGGACTTGTGAAGGGCTGTAATGATGATGATGATACGGTTTGAAAACTTCATTAAATGTTTTGAACGTGCACAAAAAACATAATAAATAATATGAACTGAAATGCTATATATGTAAAGAATGAATGAAATAATATTAGTCATTCTACGCTTCTTATTTATATGATATCGGTACTTGCTTACATACATAAATTAAAATTCATAGGATTGAACTGCATATTGATCATAAATAAAATACGATAATTACAAACAAATCCTAATAAATCTTAGTAATACTAATATTTGTGCACCAGTGTTATGCGAACCCGAATCGTGCTATGAATATGTGACTAAACCTCAGAATAATATAATTATACTACAACAAAACATTCGTAGCAGAAACCAAAATTTTGATGAAATATCATTACTATTAAACCGACTGAATATTTATTGTGATTTAATAGTATTGTCTGAGTGCTGGCTCTCGTTTGTTCAAAATTTACCCCAGTTAGATGGCTACAAGGCTTATTGCACAACAGATAACTATAATCAAAACGATGGTGTTGCCGTCTATCTTAAAAACAATCTTATGACAACTGTAGAGGAACCACTAATAAATGAGTGTAATTGTTTACTTATTAAAATTAATAATTCAATTGCAGTGCTAGCTATTTATCGCCCCCCCTGTTTTAAAGTCATTAGTAAGTTTCTTCAATCCCTACACAGTATTCTTACTTCACTCGCTACGTATAAAAATGTAATAATTGTAGGGGACATTAATGTCAATATATCCTTAATAAATAGTGACACCCTCAACTATCTTGAACAGCTACTCTTTCATGGGATGACTTCTGTATATTCAAATATTTTAACCACGGATATAAGTTGCCTCGATCATGTCATAGTCAAAACTAAGAAACCACTTCGCACTTTCATAATGAACACCACAATAACGGACCACAAAAGTATATTGACATGTATTGATATGAAAAATAAATCACTTTTCTGTAATAAATACATCAAAAAAATTAATTATGATAATCTTATTAATGATTGCAAATATATCGATTTTAATATTTTTTTTTTATTAGGAAATAACGCTAATAATTATACTTCATATTTTGTGAACACACTACAGAGTCTAATAAATAGTAATTTAAGCATAATAAAATTGCCTAGGAGTAGGCTCACTATAAAACCGTGGATATCTACAGGTATGTTAAGATGTATAAGGAACAGGGACAGATTACACTCTAAAGCAAAACAAAATCCGAATAACGATATTTTAGTAAAAACATATAAGAGATATAGGAACTTTTGTAATGATTTAATTAAGAAGGAAAAAAGAAAATATCACCAAAACGAAATAACTAAAAATAGAAATAATATTAAAGAACTTTGGAAAACAATACACAACGCGACTAATACTCAGAATATCAAAAATATTCCTCAAGAGCTGTTGACCCTTAAAGACACACCCGAGCTGTCAGTAAATTATGTGAATAATTACTTAACCACCATAGGTTCCGAATTAGCTAATAATATCCCTAAAAATGTTCCACAATTGCCTCACAATGCTGTAAAATTTTTTTTGTCTAATACTAATTCTTTTGTGATGCAGGATACTTCACAGGATGAAATTGAACAATTGATAATTAGTCTAAAAACTGAGTCTGGGCCCGGATGGGATGGCATTTCGGCAAAAATAATTAAAGCTTTAAAAGATTACATTGTTCCCCAACTTACGAAGCTCTTTCACCAATGTATAAAAGACGGTGTATTTCCTGATGCTTTTAAGAAATCAGTTTTACTGCCTATCCACAAGGGAGGGAAAAGAGACTGTATCAATAACTATCGCCCCATATCAATACTCTCTACTTTATCAAAAATCTTTGAAAAAGTTATAAATAAAAGACTTTTAGAATATCTAGAAACAAGTAAATTACTGTCTGAAAATCAATTTTGCTTCAGAAAGTTTAAATCTGCAGAAGAAGCAGTAAGAATGTTCGTAGATTTCGTAGCAATAAACTTAGATTCTCATTCAAAAGTCTTGACTATATTTTTAGATCTTGCTTAAGCGTTTGATACCGTCTCTTTCCCAGAACTTTTAGCAATTATGGAGAAATTGGGCATCAGAGGTAACCAACTTTAATTGCTAAGCGACTACCCACACAATCGCACTCAGAGCACTAAAACTGATGATATTTTGAGTGACGATCGCTGTATCACGCGCGGAATTCCCCAAGGCAGTGTTCTGGACCATACCCTCTTTTTGTGTGTGTTATATTAATAACCTCTGTCAAATTAATATTCTTAATTGTAAGGTTATGTGCTATGCTGATGACACCACACTTACCTTTTACGGTCAATCTTGGGCAGAATCTGTTGCACAAACTGGTCTCAATACAGTCCAAAAATGGCTTGCTACACATTAACTATCTTTAAATGCAACCAAAACTAAATACATTCCTTTTTGTATTACCACGCCAGCACTAAAAGGCCAAGAGAACTTAAGCTTATACGTCCATGATTGCTGCATACCACCGCTTTGTTCCTGTACGTGTCGCTCTCTTGAAAAGACCACGAACACAAAATACTTAGGTGACTACAAACAAAAGGTGACTACAATAAAAGACTACAAACTTTCTTTCGAAGAGCATATAAACCACATTTCTTTCAGAGTTCGTAAATTTACATACATTTTTAAGCAACTTCGTCATCTTGGTGATACCAGTATTATAAAATTTGTTTATACTGCCTTATGTCAGTCTATTATTAACTATAGCATAACGTCTTGGGGTGGTGCAGCAAAAAGCCACATGATTAGGTTAGAGCATGCACAAAGACTTATACTTAAAATATTTAATAAAAAACACAGATTATTTTCAACAAACGAACTTTACAAATTCTGTGAATTGCTCAGGGTACGTCAGCTCTATATTCTTGGGACAATATTATTAAATCATTCAAAAACGGAATAAAATAAATCCAATCCTGTATTAAACAAAAGACTTCCTCATATGGTATGCACAATACCTGTTATCAATTTATTATTTGCTCGAAGATTGTTCAATTACAAAGATCCAGTCCTGTATAATCTTGCTAACAAATTATTAAATATATATCCGTTAACTAAAAGACAGACAAAAATTTCCTTAATCAAATGGCTTAAATCATTAGACTACGAACAAACAGAAAAACTATTTGAACGTATTATTTAAATATATATTACACACCACATGCATACACACACACACACACAAAACACACACACACACGTGCGCTCATGCGCTCATACTGGTTGTCCGATGGTGGAAGGGAGAGGGAGGAATTAAATAATGCAATTCCTGCGCACACTCTCCGAAATGCATCCTGTAGAAAACCGAAAGGCTTGCTACTTTACGTCTGTGTTCGAGGCTGGTAAGATTGGTTTTAACCAAATTCGGGCCACCGATAAGCCTCTTAAATTAAAATGTAAAACTTAAATATGAAGTAATAAGTCTAAGCGCCAAATTTTTTACACCGTAATGTTGTAGTTTCCTGACTAATGTCTCATGATGAACACAATCGAAAGCCTTGGAAAGATCACAGAAAATGCCTAAGGCATCTTGTGAATTCTCCCAGGCATTAAAAATATATTTCATAAGCTCAACACCGGCGTCAGACGTCGAGCGACCCCTTGTAAAACCAAATTGGTTTTTATGAAGTAATTTATTTGTATTAGAAAAAGTTAACAATTGATCCATAATTATTTTTTCAAAAATTTTACTGAGAGTTGGTAGTACAGAAATAGGTCTAAAATTAGCGGGGACCAATGTACTACCAGACTTAAATAAAGGTATTACTTTACTATACTTCATCAAATCAGGAAACACACCAGAATCGATACAAGTATTAAAAATAATAGCTAGATGAGGTTCAATTAAATCTATTATGGACGCAATAACTGTAACGGAAATCCCCCACAAATCTGCGGTCTTCTTTACATCAATGGTTTTGAAAAATTTTACAACATCTTGCGATAGTACTTTTTCAAATCTAAATTCTTTTAAACAGGTGTTAACATTCTGTTCGAGTAATGACTCGGCGACAGTTGGAGAAGTATTCAATGACTCGGTTGTCAATATACTTGGTTGTCGATAGGAACATCAGTGAAATATTTCTCAAACACCGCTGCGACTTCTTGATTTGATTTATTCAATTCATTGTTAATTTTTAATTGATAGTTTGAGTTACGAGGTTTGTCTTTACCGGTTTCATTGTTAATTATACTCCACGTCATTTTAATTTTATTCTTAGCCGTCTTAATTTTGTTGCTAATATGTAACGATTTGGCTGTGGAGCAAACTCTTTTAAACATTTTAGAATAATTTTTTACATATTCTTTAAAAGCATCGGAAAGATTATATGATCTTTCATGGTAAAGGTCATATAACCTTCGTCTGCTTTTATGAATTCCTACTGTCGCCCATTCATTAAATGCCTTGCGACTGTTTCTGGAGAATGTTTTAGAAGTAAATGTTTTTTTTAAATTCATTGTTTATAAGGGTAAATAATTCTCCATATAAATAGTCTGCATTGTTCTTATAAGAAAGTGGTGGAAGGTTTTTTACCATATTACTTCTAAATCTCTCCAGGCGTTTTGTATTAATAGGAACAAACAAACTTTTCTCAATTACCTGTTTTTTGTGCATATAAGGTAATGAAACCAGTTGTCCACAGTGATCTGAACTAAGTTTTTGAATGAACGATTTGTAGATTGGTACAACACCTGTAAACATATTATCAATACAAGTTGCACTACACCCTGCAATACGTGTACAGGAGCACTGGCATTAGTCGCTATAGGATCGGATGAGCAGCCATCGACGACGACCCCGAGAGACCGTTCGCTCAGAAAGTCCTTTACCCATTCAATCAGACCAGGGGATAAACCTTACGCTGCAAGCTTACCAAAAAGGCTAATGCGCCAAACTCTGTCAAAGGCCTTCGAGACATCAAAGGAAACAGCAAGTGCTTCCCTACTGTTCTCGAGTGCCTCGCCCTATACTTGTGTGGCATGCGCTAGAAGGTCCCCAGCTGACCGATCTCGGTGAAACCCATATTGCCGGTCACTAAGGAGGTTATTCTGTTCTAGATATGCCAATAAGCAGGCATTCAATATACGCTTCATAATCTTGCAGAGTATGGAGGTAATTGAGATTGGCCGATAATTGGCAGGGTTGGCACGGCTGCCTTCAGAACACGACAAACAAAGCCTTTCTCGATTGCACGTACTAAATCAAATTATGCCCAAAATTCATTAGTCTCTCGGAGACACAAATAATATAACAAAACGTTTCACTCTGGAGACATATTCTGTGGAAGTAAACCAAACTGTGAGAGAGGTTTTGAAAGAACTTAATGATTAGGTATTTCATATCAAACACACACACACACACACACACACACACACACACACACACACACACACACACACACACGCACACACACGCACACACACACGCGTGCGAGCACATACTATTGCATCTAAATTGTAATGGTTCGGTTAATATGAAATGTTTTCTACAAAAAAAAATGTAAATCCTTATTGGCTGTAACAAATAGATGTATATGGAAAATAGTTATAATAACTTTAAAGAGCTATGCATTTTGTTAAATAAATAAAATAAAAAAATAAAAATTTTCTTGATCATGTATATGTACGCGAGCCGTGTACGTGAAAGAAGTGACACAAATTTTTAATGTATAGCTAAAATGCAGAATAGTAAAATGGAAAATAAGTAATGGTTAACTAACGGTAAAGTTAATATATGAAGTATAAAAGAAAGTATTGAAATTCGAAAACAATATATAAAATATATTGGTAAATCCAATTTAGCATACCTTAAGCGCATTAAAATAATTACGTATAACATGATTATACGGAATTATTAAAGTAGTTTAAATACATTTCGACAGCACTATCGGCTTCAACACCCTCGAAAACCATGAAAATGACACCCATGATGAAAAAATTGATACCTATTGCAGCCGCCATCTTGGGTTTACATTTCGACAGCACTATCGGCTTCAACACTCTTGAAAACCATGAAAATGACACCCGAGATGAAAAAATTGGTACCAACTTCAGCCGCCATCTTGGATTTACATTTCGACAGCACTATCGGATTAAACACCCTCAAAAACCATGAAAATGACACCAATGATGAAAAAATTTATATCTATTGCGGCCGCCATCTTGGATTCACATTTCGACAACCCTATCGGTTTCGACACCCTCGAAAAGCATGAAAATGTCACCCATGACAAAAAAAATTATACTACTAACTTTTAGTACGTACTACTATTATTATTTATTCTGTGCTTTTAAATATTATAATAAAAAAATCTCTTATTATTATTATTATAATCAAGTATTTAAGAAATTTGGTTATTCGAATATTGTGTATTTGTACAGCGATCTTTTTGAGCCGCTGATAACAACCGAAACAATGTCCACTCTCGACGGCGACTGAAGCCGAACTAAACTTAATACAAAGGTACTCTGTGAACTAAAGTACTCTGTGGCTGTAGATCCCCATTTACAGAAACAATTTATATACGAATTTAAATCCACACCATAAGCCACTAAAACCCTTTTGCATACCTTAAGCGAGAGCGCAGGGTATGTTCTACTATCGCCTAAAAATTAAGATTCCAACGTTTTATCGAATAAAATCGTATCTAGCAATCATATTTTACATATAAATGATATAAAAAGCACATTGTTAGAAAGATAAATGATTGTTGAACTTATTAATATTTTTTTAAATCGATTAAATGCTAGCTATAAGGGTTTTAGTGGTTTATGGTGTGGATTTATCATGTCCCTGTGGCTTGTAAACACTATAACTTTTGAAAATATCAATTGTTGAACTCAATCTATTTTTTAATCTCTTAATCTATCATGTGGGAAGCCACTGAATGTAAATGGCAGTGTAATTTTGTTTTGTTTAGCTATAATTAATTTTTTTCGGCTCCAAAATGGCGAAATTTTCGTTGATTTGTTAGCCTTGTATGTAAATTAATTCTGTAAAGGGAGCTAAAGCCACAGAGTAGTTTACTCACTCACTCAGTTCGACGCACAGAGTACTTTTTATATACTGATCAGTCGCCGTCGTGAGTGGACATCGTTTCGGATGTTTACAGCGGCTCTAAAAGATCGCTGTACAAATACACAATATTCAAATATCCAAATTTCTTAAATACCTGATTATAATAATAATAAGAGATTTTTTATTACAATATTTTAAAAGCACAGAATAAATAATAGTAGTACGTACTAAAAGTAAGTAGTATCAATTTTTTTTGTCATGGGTGACATTTCCATGGTTTTCGAGTGTTGAAACCGATAGGGTTGTCCAAATTTAAATCCAAATAGCGGCGACAATAGGTATAAATTTTTTCATCATGGGTGTCATTTTCATGGTTTTCGAGGGTGTAGAAGCCGATAGTGCTGTCGAAATGTAAATACAAGATGGCGGCTGAATTAGGTACCAATTTTTTCATCATGGGTGTCATTTTCATGGTTTTCGAGGGTGTTGAAGCCGATAGTGCTGTCGAAAAGTAAATCCAAGATGGCGGCTGCAATAGGTATCAATTTTTCATCATGAGTGTCATTTTCATGGTTTTCGAGAGAGTTGAAGCCGATAGGGTTGTCGAAATGTAAATCCAGGATGGCGGCTGCAATAGACATCAATTTTTTCATCATAGGTGTCATTTTCATGGTTTTCGCGGGTGTTGAAGCCGATAGTGCTGTCGAAATGTAAATCCAAGGTGGCGGCTGCAATGGGTATCAATTTTTTTATCATGGGTGTCATTTTCATGGGTTTTGAGGGTGTTGAAGCCGATAGTGCTGTCGAAATGTAAATCCAAGATGGCGGCTGAAGCAGGTACCAATTTTTTATCATGGGTGTCATTTTCATGGTTTATGAGGGTGTTGAAGCCGATAGTGCTGTCGAAATGTAAATCCAAGATGGCGGCTGCAATAGGTATCAATTTTTCATCATGGGTGTCATTTTCATGGTTTTCGAAAGAGTTGAAGCCGATAGGGTTGTCGAAATGTAAATCCAAGATGGCGGCTGCAATAGATATCAATCTTTTCATCATGGGTGTCATTTTCATGGTTTTCGCGGGTGTTGATGCCGATAGTGCTGTCGAAATGTAAATCCAAGGTGGCGGCTGCAATGGGTTAAATTTTTTTATCATAGGTGTCATTTTCATGGGTTTCGAGGGTGTTGAAGCCAATCATCATCATCATTACAGCCCTTCACAAGTCCACTGCTGAACATAGGCCTCCCCCAAAGAATGCCACAAAGCACGGTCCTGAGCCACCTGCATCCATCGACTTCCTGCATGTCTTACCAGGTCGTCACTCCATCTTGTGGGGGGACGCCCTACACTTCGCCTACCAATACGAGGCTACCACTCGAGAACCTTTCTTCCCCATCGGTTGTCGGTTCTTTGAGCTATATGGCCGGCCCACTGCCACTTCAGCTTGCTAATCCGTTGGGCTATGTCGGTTACTCTGGTTCTACTGCGGATATCCTCATTCCTAAGTTTGTCACGCAGAGAAACTCCGAGCATAGCTCGTGGAAACTGTCCATGCGGTCGGAGCTAAGTTCTGCAAGACCCGCCGCAGAAGAACACAAACACTCTCCGATCACACTCTTAATCTCATGGCTGTAAGACGGGAGATGAGGCTACATTCTTCAACAGATTTGATAGCGTACAGGCAACTGAACAGACAGATCACTCAATGCATGCGGCGAGACTTACGCAACTTCAATACAGCTCGTATTGAAGAAGCGATCGAGCGGAACCAAGCCTCCACAGTCTTTGCCAGAGATCTGTCTGCCAGAAAGAGCCAACTGTCAAAGCTGAAGACCGAATGTGGCAGCATCGTTTCCGGGGCACCTGAGATTTTGAGTGAGATTGAGAGGTTCTATGGGCAGCTGTACACGTCATCTTTGGAGCCACACGCAAGTGTGAGTAACGATCCAAGAGTGAGTCTTATTCGACACTATTCCGAAAATATCCCGGACGTCAGTCTGAGCGAGATTAGAATGGCTCTCCAGCACCTTAAAAACGGCAAGGCCTCAGGCGAGGATGGAATTACAGCGGAGCTTCTGAAAGCGGGTGGAAGACCGGTACTTGAAGTCCTTCAGAAGCTCTTTAATTCCGTCCTCCATGGTGGCATTACACCGGAGGCGTGGAGCAGAAGTGCGGTGGTCTTTTTCTTCAAGAAAGGCGACAACGCTCTCTTGAAGAACTACAGACCGATTTCCTTTCTGAGCCGCGTCTACGTGCTGTTTTCGAGAGTCATTACGAATCGTCTCGCGCGCAGACTTGACGACTTCCAGCCTCCCGAACAAGCCGGTTTCCGAAAGGGCTTTAGCACCATAGAGCACATACATACCCTACGGCAGATTGTACAGAAGTCCGAAGAGTACAATTTGCCACTATGTCTGGCGTATGTGGACTATGAGAAAGCTTTTGATTCCGTCGAAATTTAGGCGGTGCTGCAGTCCCTTGAGTGGTGCCAAGTTGACTGTCGGTATATCGAAGTGCTGAAGTGTTTGTACAGTAGAGCTACGATCGCTATCCGAGTACAGAACCAGAGTACGAAACCTATCCAATTGCAGAAAGGTGTAAGACAGGGTGACGTTTTCAAGCTTCTGGACTGGAAAGGATACGGTATTAACATCAATGGCGAGTATATCACTCACCTTCGATTTGCCGACGATATAGTCCTCATGGCAGAATCGCTGGAGGAACTAAGCACTATGCTCAATGACCTCAATAGTGTCTCCCAAAGGATAGGTCTTAAGATGAACTTGGACAAAACAAAGATTATGTTTAATGTCCATGTCACACCTATGCCGGTAGTTGTTGGGAGCACTAAGCTCGAAGTTGTTGACGAGTATGTTTACCTGGGACAAATAGTCCGACTAGGTAAGTCCAACTTCGACCGAGAGGTCAATCGACGGATTCAACTCGGCTGGGCAGCGTTCGGGAAGCTACGACACATCTTCTCGTCAGAAATACCTCAAAACCTTAAAATAAAATTGTACAACCAGTGCGTGTTGCCAGTAATGACTTACGAAACTGAGACGTGGTCCTTCACTGCTGGCCGTATGAGGAAGCTCAAGGTTGCTCAGCGAGCTATGGAGAGGTCTATGCTCGGAGTTTGAAGCCGATAGTGCTGTCAAAATGTAAATCCAAGATGGCGGCTGAAGCAGGTACCAATTTTTTTATCATGGGTGGCATTTTCATGGTTTTCGAGGGTGTTGAAGCCGATAGTCCTGTCGAAATGAAAATCCAAGATGGCGTCTGCAATGGGTATCAATTTTTTCATCTTGGGTGTCATTTTCATGGTTTTCGAGGGTGTTGAAGCGGATAGTGCTGTCGAAATGTAAATCCAAGGTGGCAGCTGCAATGGTTATCAATTTTTTCATGATGGGTGTCATTTTCATGGCTTTCCAGGGTGTTGAAGCCGATAGTGCTGTCGAAATGTATTCAAACTACTTTAAAAAATTCCTAACAATCATGTTATACGTATTTTTTTTATGCGCTTAAGGTATGCCCAATTGGATTTACCAATTATTATTTTTATTTAAGGCCTTAACAGTGGTTGAAATGCCTAAATCTTGAATATTTAAGTAAAAAAATCTCAATAACTATTCATTTAATCCACAAATAAAAAATACAGGGTAACAGAAGAGGATTTGGTAAATGTTTTTAATTGAACAAAATTGTATTTTTGTCAACCCCTTATTAGAAAAAAAATCCCCAAAGAGTACCTATCTTTGTCATATTTTGCAAAATTTCTCCAAAACGGCACAAGCTTTTTAAATAGTTCTTACACTAAAAAAAAGGTCTTAAAAATATTAATATTTTTAATTGAGAGTTTTATTTTTATTCCCCGTTTTATAAGAGAATATATCATTTTTCCCTGAAATTGAATATATTTACGCGAGCGCGCATGCTCCGTCGCCCTGTCAGCCTGTCACAGTCCGTTTTCGGACTTTGTCGAGGGTGGACCGCGCATCAGTGTTGGGGTGACTTTGTTCAATTATATATTAGTTTTTTAAAAGTTTATACTCAATTATAAATATTTTTATGACTAGAAATACTTAATTTAGTTAATATCTGTACACTGGTAACTGTAAATATTATTTTCTAAATAAATTAATTTTTAATGTGCCCAAAGAAGAAGAAATTTTCGCGGCGACGTTGATTAGTGAAATTGAAAAATGCATTTTTATATAATTTAGATGTGGAACGACCAACATGCTCTCGTTACTTAAATTTCGATAGTTTTTAATACCTATGTAATTTTATTGTTGCATATTTTTATTAATTAGTTGATATTGAATTTTATAATTATGTATTACAATAAAACGCTGTTTTTATGAGTATGAGTATGACTTTATAAAATATTATTGGGGAGGGAAATATAAATACAGATACTTACATTTAGGTACACTGTTATCAAATTAAATCAAACAATTTAAACAAATAAAAAAATTATGCTTCCCTAAGTATAAATAACTATATAAAGACATTCTTGGGTTTTGGTTTTTTTTTATGTTAGACAAACTATCATCTAAAAATGTGAAAATTTTAAATTGGAGAGGGGTTTCTCTACGTGATAAAGTTAGAAGTGAAGATATTCGCAGTAGAACCAGAGTAACTGACATAGCCCAACGGAATATTACAGTGAAATGGCAATGGGCTGGCTATACAACTTGGAAAACAGATAAAAAATAGGAAGAAAGGTTCTCGAGTGGCAACCTCGTACAGATAAGCGAAGTAGTACTCAACCTTTATTCCTCTTCACGTATTCTCATACGCTTTTCTTCACACACACAGCACACACAAACACACACACACACACACACACACACACACACACACACACACACACACAAACACACACACACACGCGCGCGCGCACACACACAAATAGGTCGCAAATAATACTTACCTAGTACTATTAGGCAAGAGTGAATAGATTTTTGTTAAGTCAGTGCAATTCACCATCTTACGCTTCATAACCACTTACCGATGGGATTGTAGTTGCTTTACTACTTGCTGGGTAAAATTAGTAAAAAAAAAATTTACCCTGTGAAAGTTTGCATTTAGATATAATTTTTCTAACCAACCATAAAAATGTGATGAGAATATGTATATAAGTATAAAGGTTGCCTCACACGGGACAGTAATAATATAATATTATATCTTCCATTATCTACGCATGAAAACTTTTAAAATCTCTGAATCCCGAGGTATGTTCATATTAGAGGCTGAATAGAGCCACATTGATATGCATGGGGCTTGTTTTGTAATTTCACATCGTTATCGAAAAAACATTGTACGTATTTCAGGTGGCGGTTTGCAAAACACGATTCCACAAAAATTGACTCAATTGAAAATAATTGCAAAGTTGCTTCTGAAAATATTTAAATTTTCAACGTCAATTTTTTCTTACGTGGTAGAGCCATGCTGCAGCTATATTAGTAGTAGGTATAGTTGTAGCACGAATGGGTCGGCTCGACCGGGGAAGGGCCACGCTCTCACGGAATACCATGTAAAATAGCAGTTTAACCCTGCTGTGTTTGGTATGGTGAGTGTAGAGAACCGGAGAACCTTTTTACTGGAAACGAGGCATTACATATTAGTCCTCACGGGTGACAACGCATCTACATTTTGATACGTAATCGAGAATAGATGTAGATGTCTATGGGCCGTAGCAACCACTTACCATCAGGTGGACTGTGTACTCGTTTGTCACCCTTATTCTATTAAAAAAAAACTTTCTGAGATTTCAGCAAAATAATGTTAAGTATTTTAAGCACTCGTACAATTATATATCTCATGTTAATAAAGCTATTGGGCTATTTTGATTTTTAATAAAGTGATTTTACTGTAAAGGTTAAATAATTTATTTTCCCTTCTTTATCAAATACCGTCTTTCTATCACTCCTATTGAATGTGACAGTACTAGCTGAAATTTAGCATCTTTAGATGGATCAGAATCGCGCGCTGATCCGGCTGTTAGATATTGCAAAAATAATCGGAAATATTTATTTTTACTTTCATGCCGAAGACTACCTTGTTTTATTTTATTACGGTCAAATAATATTTATTAGGTTATAAAGGAAGTATTTACAAATATTTTCATTGTTTTGTTATTCTATTGTTTACAGTTATTATCACGTCTTAGCTTTACACCAAGAATTACATTAGAAATTCTTGATGGGATGCGATGTAACGCATCCCATCAAGTTATTTTCTCAAGAACTATAATATATATATATATATATATATATATATATATATATATATATATATATTTGTTTTTTTTACCAGTAGAGTTTCAACACAATCTTAAAAAAGTTCAATGAATTAAAAAAATGCCGATAATTATATAAATTCAAGTCAGTGTTTTACATTTAAAGATCAGTTATGAAGTTCTTATTTTCATTTTGATTAATTTAATTCGAGAATACAACAAATGTGAAAGGGCTTTTATCTGCAATAATAATTTTCATCAAAAATAACATAGACTTATAAAAGTCATATACACGGTCAATCATACTGAATATTATCAATTGTACTACAAAATATTTAAAAGACTATTTCCAGTATAATGACCTGAATATCATCATTAATGTTTGACTGGCACATTTAAAAGTTTTATCACATGGCTAAATGATTGACTATTATATTATGATAAGGTCATGCTTTTCTATAAAATGTTGCAAGAAATTTTAAATCACGGACCTATTAGTTTGTTTTACTTTTCACTTAATTAGTGAAAAACAAGATGGACTGATCTAAAAGTTGTGTAAAAAGTGTTATTTAGAATTTTTTGCAAATGATAATTAAAGTTTCTATTAGCGGGTATTATATTCAATGGTAGCGGCCAACCATATTTGCAAAGCCAGCATAATTTTCTGTACAGAATGCGGCAAAGTGTTGCTCAAGGCACTATAAACAAAGCAGCTGATAAAAAGTTACACTCATAACTGTTAACAAAAACTGTTTCTGCAAATAGTCTTATAAATAATAATAACTATTCCGCCGTGTTAGGTGCAGGAGCTATTATTACAAGAAGAAGAGGTAAATTTTGTTTTAGAAATGCGCAATCAATATTGTTTTGTCTGCAATTGAGCATAAAATAAAAAATAACTTCAGTCAAAGAGCATAACTGGCATTATACTCAGGCCCATCAATTGGTATGGAAAAAAATATTTTTACCAGGTTTAAAAAAATCAATCAAAATTCAAAAAAACATAGATATTAAAATCAAAAAATTAATATATGTATGTCTATTCATACATATTGATTTATGGCCGCTTAGTAACTGACGGTGACTCAGTATAACATCCTACAGTCATGCCGAAACTAAGAGGAGAGAATCACTGTAGAAAAGGTAATAATTTATTGCGGAAATTTTGTGATAAATTAAAAAAAAATACAAACTTATCCAAGTTAATCTAACTTAGTCTAACTTATCCTTATGCCTTATAAAAAAAACAAATAATAAAACAGTCAGATGGCGTCAGTTTTTAAGAAGATATAACAAAAATAAACAAAGAAAACATTTCAAAAAAGTTCAGTATTTAATTGATTATATACCGCTGACACTTTTTTTTTATAGAATAAGGGTGACAAACGAGCACACAGTCCACCTGACGGTAAGTGGTTGCTGCGGCCCATAGACATCTACATCTATCCTTTGTTAAAACTTCTCCTTTGTTAATCACGCTTTTCGAAACCACGCCAGTTGTAAACATTACTTGTGTGAAAAGACAAAATCTTCTTTTCAAATTTCCGCCGAGATGTAAGTAGAAAGCCAAATAGGTCATGTGTCAATTTTAATTAAATATATTTTATATGAAGTGAACTTGACTACGTTTCATCAATTACCCATTGGTAAAACTGAAAACAGGAATTTTACAATTGTGTTTACAAAAAATATTATTAGTTGAACCTTGCAGCTTGTTCATTATTTTTATTATAAATACCTACAAATGTGTATATTATTAATAAATAGCTCCCATAATATTTTGTATTATTTTTTATTTTGCCCTATCTGCAATGTTCTACGCTCTATAGAAAATGTGGCGTATGACATGACTGACAATCTTTCGAACTTTTTATCTAGGTACAAAGATGTTTTACGTTTTCGTCGCCTCCACATGATATTTTTGTCAGCATAAGGTACCCTTCTGTATCTGAAACGAAAGTAAATATTGGTACAAAGTAAAGTAATAGCTATACAAGTCCCTCTACTGGGCACAGAACTCTTTTTTTATTTCTGAGAGGGTTTTAGGACAAGGAAATGCCCGCCGAACTGCCCCAATGCGTGTTGATGAAAATTACAATTACAAATTGCATTCGTGCTGTCGGGGATCAAACCCGGGAATAATTTACAGCGAACGCTTTGACTCAGATCTACTAATACGTTACAAATAAATACGATTTAACATATATAATAAAAACTCTTACGTACTTGAAACTTGAACACTTGATAGCTCGTGACGCCTACCAAACCGACGCCGACAAAGCTACAGCACAATGTAATTGAAGATGCGTAACCGCGACATAATTCTCAGTGATGCGCAAGCATAACAAGCAGTACGTCACTTTTATAATTGTCATCTCTGCAGTCTATTAATCTTTGCACTTTTATAAGTAATACAGAACGTAGTCGCTAGACGGTGGTGACGTTGGATAAAATCTCTGCGATAGCCGTTTCGTCAAGGTCATTCAGGCTTGTTAAAGCCTTAAAAATAGCAATGAATCGATTTTAAAAAATTATTAATAAGTTCAACAATCATTTATCTTTCTAACAATGTGCTTTTTATATCATTTAAATGTATAATATGATTGCTAGATACGATTTTATTCGATAAAATGTTGGAATTTTAATTTTTAGGCGATAGTAAAACATTACCTTGCGCTTTCGCTTAAGGTATGCAATAAAAATGAGAAGAGTATTATTTATTGTTCGCAGTAGAAAAGTTGTAAAATGACAAGATGATATAAGTGACTAAATGACTTAATACCTAAGTATTAAGCATTCTTGTCACAATCACCAATTTAATCTCTTCTTTGTGGTAAAAAACTTTGACTTACTAATGTACTAGTAAGAGTGTGATGGAATAATATAACTTCGAGCTTACGAGTCCTATCGTTTTATCCAAAAGAAAATTTGCAATAAAAAAGTATTTAGCATAAAGAAATTAATATTTCTGTTTATACTACTTAATCTTTAACAGCATGTTCATATAATTCCACACAGTTTTACTAACAGTTATAATACTATAAATGATAGGTATAAAAACATTACACTAGTCAAACTAATATCAATACTAATGTTTGTAATTGTATTTACAAATCCTCTTTTCCATTATTATATGAATTATATTCCTTAACCATTCAAGCCGGTATGTGACCTGAGTCAGCTTGAAAATGTTCAGTGACCTTGAATAGGAATACCAGTGTTAAACCATGGATTTTTTTATAGAATACGGGTGACAAACAAGCACACAGTCCACCTGATGGTAAGTGGTTGCTGTGGCCCATAGACATCTACATCTATCTTCGTTTGCGAGTTAAAATGCAGATCCGTTGTCAGCCGTGAGGAATAAGATGGAATGCCTCTTTTCCAGTAAAAGGGGTCTCCGATCTCTACACTCACCATACGAAACTGTGGTATTCTGTGAGAGCGTGGTCAATCCCCGATCGAGCCGACCCATTCGTGCTACAACCATACTATTAATATAGCTGCAGCAAGGCTCTACCACGTATAAAATGGATAAGTGTGACCAAGTGTCTTAGTGGTCTTTTACAGCGACCACAAGTCCCTGACATCAGATGTTAACTCCAAAGCTGATCGGTGACCTTGACCAGTCCGAAAAACACAAATCTATGTACTCGATCTGTGCATTAACAATGGTTTCATGATCCATGACTTTGACCATAAACCTTTGTTGCCAGTCCTTCAGTCCAGAACTAACCGGTGACCTTGGTTTAGTTCAGACCTTCCATCATCCAACACAAGCACCAACTATTAACTTTGTGACATATCGATCCATTACCTTGATCGAGTTAAGTGAAGAGTGATCCATTACACTTATCACAACTTACAAATACTTAGTCTAGTTTAAAACAATATAGTTAAATAAACACACAACGGAAACAAATTAACAGTTTAAAAGCGAAAAATGCTTTTGTTGTTTACTATCGTAATATCTAATTATCCATATACTCCATTTTACATAACCTCATTTGTTTGCATTCTTATTTCAATACTATACTCGTATAACCTGACAAGTTATCCCTTTAATTATCAACAGCTGTAATCGTGTCTATATTAGTATTTTCATCGTTGGACGATTCATCACTATCTGAAGACATAGATTTATTAAAAGCGAGCCAGGGGAAGATCTAATCAATAGCGACAATTGCTTCGTAAGGTCTCTCCTTCCTCGTCAAAGGAGTGTCCTCAATAACAAACCTGTCATTAGGGAGTACGTTTTCATTCCTATACATATCCCTGAAATTTTGTTTCTATCTTCTTAGACTGTCCCGCAATACCGGTTGCTGCCCTAATTACTCTAACCAAATCACCTTCCTTAAAATTATGTCCTTTTTTTCTATATTTATCGAAATTCTCCTTATCTTTTCCCTGTTGTTCCTGAATTCGATCCCGATTCCTATCATCAGCCCGGATTTCTTCTAAATCGATGGTAGTATCTTAGTCACTTTAGAAATCATTCATCATCATCATCATTACAGCCCTTCACAAGTCCACTGCTGAACATAGGCCTCCCCCAAAGAATGCCACAAAGCACGGTCCTGAGCCACCTGCATCCATCGACTTCCTGCATGTCTTACCAGGTCGTCACTCCATCTCGTGGGGGGACGCCCTACACTTCGCCTACCGGTATGAGGCTGCCACTCGAGAACCTTTCTTCCCCATCGGTTGTCGGTTCTTCGAGCTATATGGCCGGCCCACTGCCACTTCAGCTTACTAATCCGTTGGGCTATGTCGGTTACTCTGGTTCTACTGCGGATATCCTTATTCCTAAGTTTATCACGCAGAGAAACTCCGAGCATAGCCCTCTCCATAGCTCGCTAAGCGACCTTGAGCTTCCTCATACGGCCAGCAGTGAAGGACCACGTCTCAGTTCCGTAAGTCATCACTGGCAACACGCACTGGTTGTACAATTTCAATTTCAAAACTTTAGAATAACGCCCATTAATAGTCCTTGGGTTGGGTTAACGGCATTTTATCCAAACAATAGTTCGGTTGGAGTCCTTTTGGTGGTGGCGTTAATGGTCGTATTAATTCCCAATTGTATGTCAGATAAACGTTCATCCCATTTGCCATTTGGTTTACCGTGGTTCATAGCGCTAAGGATTCCAAAATAGTGCGGTTATACCGCTCAACTTGTCCATTGGCACGGAGAGCGGTAACAGCGTTATAAATGTGTTTAATCCCAGTAGTCTTAATAAAGGATTTGAATGCCCCACTTGTGAAACTAGTACCTTGATCAGTAATAAGAGGAGTGGGTGTTCCAAAGTAGCTGAAGTAATCTCTGAATGCCTTTATACTTGTGGTCGACTTCAAATTGCTTACGGCGGTGAGGTTAATGAATTTCATAAAAGCGTCAATTATTACAAGGGTGTAAGTATTCCTACACTTAGTTCTTATAAACGTCCCTAAGTGGTCCGCGTGAATGGTGTGGAAGGGCTTGCCACCCTTTGGGATGGGATGTAATTCACCTACATTAGCACCACTAGGTGTTTTGTGATGAGCACTTTCAAGACATGCGGATACGTATTTCTTTACGAATCGTCCCTTTTTTAGAAACCAATAATTTGATTGAATCCAAGCCAGATTTTTATCAAAGCCATAGTGTTCAATATCATCATGGTTACACTTTATTATTTGCCATCTAGCCCCCTTTGGAACTAGTCAACGCTCAAGGTTGTCACTTAAAATAAGATATACCCTGCCATTTTTAAGTTTATAGTTGTTAAAGAAATATGCAACCTCTTTCGTCTTTGAATCATTTTAAATATCACTTATCTTTTTATGTCCTCGTCTGATAGCTGTGCTCTAACAATCCAGTCTTCAACGTTAACATTAAGGACATCTAGAAAATGAGAATCGTCCAAAACATTGTCGACTGAAGCTCGACTTAAGGCATCCAAGTGGGCCATTTTCACACCTGGCCGGTACTCTATTTCGCAATCAAATTCCAAAAATTGTACCGACCAACGAGCAATCTGTGGAAGGAGGTCGCGTTTGACTAGAGTACTACGTAAAGCGTTACAAGCTGTTATAATTTTAAAACGGATTCCTAAGAGATAAACCCTGAATTTGGTCAGCGATAATTTATTATTTATATATTTATATAAATAATTTTTTTTTTATATAAATAATAGCCATATAAATATAGCCACTTGCCTTTAACAGATCGAACACCTGTCGTAGACGACTAATGCCCTCGTCAAATGATTTTGCTGGAATAAGTATATCGTCGATATACACTAATACATACGAACGTACGGGGGACTTAAATTATTTTGTTCAATCGTTAAAACACTGATAGTGCATTAACAAACCCAAAGGGCATATCATACCTGCATTGACCATCAGGTGTTACGAATGGAGTTTTCTTGCGCTATTTTTTTGAAATGAGAATCTTATACTAGCCCGAGGCTAAATCTAATGATGTATAAGATACACCATACATTTCGTATATCTAATTACAGCCCCATTAATTTCCACTAAAACAAAATAAAAAACTTATAGATTTAAACAAAAATAGCTGCATTACTATGTCTATAGTCACATTCATACAAATCAAAAAGCCTAAAGATGAGCTTATGTAAAATATGCTTAATTGTATCGGGACCATAACTTGTCAAAAAATTTGGAAAATGAGTGTATTTCGTCGCGTACGTGTTTTGATTTTTAATTTGACACTGTTAGGCTTAAAATTGTGAGGTAATATTTGAAATATACTTTCCTCTATTTACGAAGGATTTTTAGCCGACAATATTTGTAGTTAAGACTACTAGAAATCTTATTTACGAAGTAAAAAGGCGGAAAGGCTGGAATCAGAGGCATGGCTGGTATTAGGGGCATCCACCTTACCCGGGGTTTTTCGTGTCCCACAACTCGGGGAGAGCCTCCAAAGGACATTGCTCTGCGCCCATACATTGTTCGCCCTGGAACGAAGAGCATCGGAAAATTATTTATTTTCTTGTTGATCATTAGTAAATTACTATTTGATGTTATTTTTATAGCGGACTAGCTGCATAATAGATATATTTCAAAAAAAGTATCAGATTTTGAGGTTATAATCGAACCACGAATGTTATAGTTTTTCAGAGATCTGAGTGATTTTTAACAAACTGAAAAAAGATGTCCTAAAACATTTAGCTATTTTTAGTACCTACCTACATAATTAAGTATGCAATTTTTATTCTAAAGCCTAAGTGTATGTAAGTGCAACGTATAAATGCATAGAATCTAGTTAACAAACCTGTTTTCTGAGCATTGGTTTTGAAATGAGAGATAATATTTGTGTGTATTAATGTTAAAAAAATGTGTTTATAATGACTGTTAGCATTTAGATGTCATTAGCTTATACGGTAGGGTAAGATACCTAGTACCTAAATGTATAAGGATTTAGGCTGCCAGTCACGCTGCTAGACATGCCGTCGAACAGCGAAAGTATCAACCACGGTTTCAACCAAGTTTTAACAGCGCGCGTGTGAACAGCGTGAATATTATCGACTAATATCTAGTAATCTAGTGCATTTGCAAGCGTGTGCGTCTGGACGGAGCAGTTCAAACGCGTGACTATGAAACCAGCCTTACCGAGTTAGTACCTAATTGGTAGTATAAGTTGTTTTTATACCTACATTAACTTATTATGTTTGAATTAGAAATAAAACACAGATTAACTTCATATTTATTGTTCATCTTCTAAATTAGAATATTGTTTAAAAACTGTGCAGGTATGTCGATATTATTTAGTTATCTCGTAAAGCTCAAGTACCAAATAATGGTCATAACATGGGTGCAGTAACCGATGGTTCTGCATACAACGATGCAATTACAGCAATATTGCACGATTGCTTCTCTGTTCATCTTTCAACAATATTGTACCACCAGCAGAGCCGCAATTTACACAAAATACACTTTCCATTGCGTATGCGTAAGTCCGTTTATGAATGCTAGGTTATCGTTTGAGCGGTACACAGTTCCAAAAATCACAGCAAGGTAAGTTGTTCTTGAAAGCAATCTGAGTCCGTTAAATAGCCAAGTTGTAATATTCAATATTTAGTCCCGAAAGTCACCACAACACCGATACAATTACAAAGACAATTACAATTGCAAACGACGCCAACCAATGTAATTTTGACAGCCAGCATGAGAGATGACAGTAGAAAATAGGTATGTCAATTTAAAATCATTTAATCGATAGCTTATAGTAAAATAATCGATTTTCAGATCGATATATATCTGAAGAATCCTTGTCCAATGTCGATATAAAAACCTCTCGAATCGGACTTATTCAAGAACTAGCCATATTTCAAACGATTCAAGAAATACATTTGCATAGTTGGAACATCTGTTCCTTGTGAAAGACAGAAAATCTGTTCTATTCTGGGTTCGATCCCAAGGTCGGACAAATTATTATTAGGTTTTAATAGCTTGAAGTTCCCATTAGTAGCACGGAGTATGGATTTGTGTCCGGTGTTTTGCAATACGCGCAGCCCCTATTACATGGGACGTCAAACATAACAGTACTACACACCTCTACCTACTCCTTCTGGGAAATACAGGCGTGATATTATGTTTATTAATTTAATGATGTTTCTATACAGTTACTTGTGTATACGGTAAATTATCGTCAATAATGTTCTGTGTCTATATTAGGCATGTTTGAAAATGTCGCGATTCATCAAAAATAGATCTGTTAATGCTTGAATTAATCGAGAATCGATTCTAGTATGTTCGATTCGAATCGATTTGGAGATCGTATTTTTTTATGAGAGACTGACAAGCGACACAAAGTGACCATTTAGTGACATGAAAAATAGGAGCGTCAAATACGATACGATTTATGAATATTTCCTAAGATTTATTATAGCCATACGTTACAAACAGTATTAAATACTTCATCTTTTGTCATACGATAATATTAATACCATAATAAGTAGGACAATATCCTACTTTACTTATAATAATACGTGCGTCTCTACTTCTTCCATACTTGTAACAATATTAATAATAACATCTGGATCTAGTCTGCAATATTTCTCTTTTTAAAGAACACATTTATAATTAATGCAGTATGTAACGACACGTGTTTTTTTTTATATTAATTGTCGTAAACTCGTAAGTTATCGTTAAGTAAGACGTAAAATACACTCCTTTATAAACGATTATTACAAAATCCTGAATAACTATCTTTACGAATATTTTTCTTCAGCATTATTCCAACTACCAATTCCAAATCGAGTATGACCTCATTCAATAGGTATAATAGGTTTTTTAAATTATACTTTTAGGGAATAATATAAAAGAATATAAGGAGATAGTAATTTAATATTTTTATTGTAGCTTCTTTTTGCAACTTTATTCGAAATAAATTGGAAATGTAATTCAGATTACAAAATATACAACAGCTCATTAAAAATTCAAAAATCGATTACGATTGATTGGGCATCCCTAATCATTTTTCGCCACTTCATGATGTTTGGTAAAGATGGCGGCGATTAATGTTATTAGTCGAGTATAATACTTTTTAATGTTCATTTTTGCACGCAGTTAGTCCGTGTTATAAAAGTATTTACAACTAACATAATAAAATAGAAAATTAATTATCGTGTATGTCCGATGATTTTATTACACAGGGCGATTTTGGACATTGTCCTTTAAAATATAATATTTTTTTGGCTGAAGCACGTTTGGCGGAAGTGGCGACGGGCTGCGCGAGCGCGTGCAAGCCGCCTTTCAATATATTCTGCGTCTGCCTCCTTTGCTGTCTGAGCGCTGACTGACACGTGATTGACGAAATGCCATTACACGTTCAATAAAAATTTGTGTCTGATAGTTGATTGACGTAAAAATCAAAATATCCAGATATTTGTCAATCAATTTCATGCAACTGTCAATCACCGCATTACACGGTAGGTTATTCGTCAATCACAACCGTGATTGGTGTAAAACTGACAGCAAAACCTACCGTGTAATGGGCGTCTATGATGCGAACTAAGATGGAATGCCTCTTTTCCAGTAAAAAGGGTCTCCGGAGACCCTTTTTACTGGAAAATGCTCTCTATGCTCACCATAGGAAACACAGCAGCATTAAGCTGCTATTTTATGCTGGTTTTCTGTGAGAGCGTGGTCTTTCCCCGGTCGAGCCGACGCATTCGTGCTACAACTGTACTATTAATATAACCGCAGCATGGCTCTACCACGTATAAATCTTCTGTATATTTCTATTCCCATTCATGAATATAGTTCCTCTTACACGTTCATCGTGAACAGAACTACATTTATGAAATTTTAATTTTAATTGGAGTAGTACTAATGATGTTTCTTAATTTTAAAGCACGCGAGCGAAGGCGCGTGTAAAAAAGCTAGTTTGCAATAAACATAATTATAGATATTATAATAAAATTCATACAAATAATATATTAAAACAATATTGAAAAAAAAACAAATTATTAGGAAATTAGCAATGTTACAGTTTATATTACATAAATCAGAGTTGGTCTTAGGCTTTCATTTACTTCTGAAAGTGTTTTTTTTAATACTACGAATAAATGTGGCAAACAAGCACCTGATGATAAGTGGTTGGTGTCGCCCATAGACATCTACATTTACCCTCGATTAAGAATCGAAGTACTTGAATGCGAATGCATTGTAAAAACTGTCTCCGGTTCTCTACACTCACCGAAAGAAACACAGCAGCCTTAAGCCGCTATTTTACGCTGGTATTCCGTGAGAGCGTGGTCCTACCCCAGTTGAGCCATCCCATTCGTGCTACAGCCATATAGCTGCAGCGTGGCTCTGCTACCTATAATGTATGGGCGCAGCTACTCTATTATATTTTTATTAGCTATTAATGTTCCTTTCAAATATTTTTAAACAACCTAAAACAACGAAAACCAATTCACGATTCTAAATAAACAAAATCCAAAATCAAAGCAAGAGTCTAAATATGTATAAAGGAATAACAACCAAATCAACAAAACCGATCCAAGAAAATACACAAATCCGAAAATGAAAGCCAATATAAATCCATTCAACCTTAACCAAATCACAAAGCAAATAACAAACAACCGAAATCAAAAGCAGGTAGTCGAATAAGCTACGAAATAGAAACAAATTAAGCGTATAGGTACCGTATTCCGTTCAAAAAATATTACTAAGGCTTAATAAGGCTTACTAAGAACTGTTTCTACCACAGTTAAGTAATAGTTAAGGATGAAAGCGTGACAGGTGGTGATAGTATTTCTGATCCATACATATAATCATGCCTGTAACCCTTGCGGGGTAGGCAGAGCATCAACGAATTACTTAATATCGTCTGCGAGGTTATCGCCTATTCTGTGAATTACAATGCACCAAAACGTTTGAAGAAAATCAGCTGGTGAATTTTATGTTTTTTATCGCTCTCTTCCCGGTCCTGCGTGGAAAAATACAGATCCGTACATTTTGGTAAAAAGACATAATAATCCAAATATTCTGACCTTCTGTGTCCGTCCATAGTACCGTCGTCCGTCTTGTAGAATCACGGTAGCGCCACCTAGCTGAATTTAATTTTGCAACATATTCGATTTTCCCACGGGAATGATATGTTTTTCCACTGAAAAAAGCCTATGTCACTCTACAGCCACCGAACTATCCCCATACAAAAAATCATGCCATGCCGACGCTCTGTTGCGACGTGAAAGAAGGGCAAACTTTTGCAACATATTCTATTTCTCCCACGGGAATGAGATGTTTTTCCGCGGAAAAAAGTAACCTATGTCACTCTACAGCCACCGAACTATCCCCATACAAAAAATTATGCCATGCCGACGCTCTGTTGCGACGTGAAAGAAGGACAAACAAACAAACACACTTTCGCATTTATAATATTAAGTATAGATTTCGCACACATGCATATGTGGCGGCGCTGTCTCGCGCCTCAAGCGAAGCACATTGAAACCTAACTCGTGTTATCGAAGTAAAAACAGTGAATATAGAATAGCTCCGAACTACTACACCTCTGCGCTGCCTTTCCCTAAAAGAGGTCGCTTCCGATTCGGCAGAAAAGGCATGTCTCGATTCCAGTTAAAAGGCGCATCCGAATCTTTACACTCATCATACGAAACACAGCATTGTAAAGCTGCTTTTATTTTAATTTTATATTAGTATTCTGTAAGAGGGTGGTCCTTCCCCGGCCAAACCAACTCATTCATGCTATAATAATGAAATTGCTGCATAATGGCCTTAACACATTAAAATAATTTTCTACGTGGTTTCTACTTACATAGTATAATACATCACTTATTTACAGCTTGACAGGGTTTTCCTATAGTTGTAACACGATCCTGAACCAACTGCATCCATTTACCTTGCACTCTACACTGTACTTGTCGGCACGAAGCCAATCAAACGAACACTTCTTTTCTCTAACTTCCTAAGAATCTTCGTGATCGATTGTTTGAGCGACTCGTATATCAGGTGTTCGTATTTTTCAACAATAAGTATCGATTACAATATTGGTATTTCGTTTTATCGTCTATTTAACTGAATTATTGCGTTTTCATCATTATTCTATTATCTTTATCATCATAAACTTCTATGTTTCAGTATTCATTCTATCTCTCAGTACTATGTTTACGGTTAAAAACACGTACAAGCTCAAAGGAAAATAAAAAAAAACCCACAACTTCCAACTGAACAGTAATAATACCTATCTATCTATCATCATCATCATTACAACCCCTCACAAGTCCACTGCTGAATAAAGGCCTCCCCAAAGGAATGCCACAAAGTACGATCCTGCGCCACCTGCACCTATCGGCTTCCTGCATGTCTTATCAGGGCGTCACTCCATCAACCTACAATTCGGCTACCGGTACGAGGCTGCGACTCGAGAACTCTCATGAAAATGGGTACGAAAAGTACCTATTCAAAAATGTGAATACATACTTTTATGGTCTCTATTGTATGTACATATTGCGAAATACACTGCAAACGTGTCTATCAATTTGAACCAACGTTGATGTCGCTCTTCAATACGTGATTGTAGCATGAGCAAATAATGAAAAAAAGTAGAAAACTCTTTGCAGAATGTGTGCCTGGATTAATTCCACAAATACGTCCTTTGTGGTTGTGACGTTGGGGGAAAATAGCAACGATGCTTTTAAATTAATTTCTTTGAAATAATAAAAAAAATTAAACATCGTATCAATATAAAGTCCATTCGTTTTTTTAAATGCGTCGTTGGAGTTCTTTTTAACCAACTTCCAAAAAAGGAAAAGGCCAGGGGCGGATCTACTTAAAGGCTTTTTGGGCTGCAGCCCAGAGCCCCGTGAATACAGAGGGCCCCCAACCGAACTGAAACCAATAGACGATATTGTCAATAATAAAAATTATCTAGAATTTAAAATAATTATATAAATTATCTAGATCATAAGGTTGGAAACACACTAAACACTACGATCAATCAACCCGTGTGCCCATCTATCAAACGGAACGGGGAATTCCCTGTCGCTTGTTTTCGGTCGGTGTATTCCGTGTATTACTGAGGACTTCTCTCCGCTTATCGCCCGACGCAATTTTGTTATATTTCTGCCGACTTTCCTTCCAAAAAGGAGCGGTACTCAATTCGAGTGTATGTTTTTTTTATGTGTGTTACCTCATAACTTTGTACTGGGTGAACCAATTTCGATGATTCTTTTTTTATATGAAAGCTGATAGGTCTCGTGTGGTCCCATATGAATTCTACCAAGGTCAGACCAATAGTTTTTGAGTTATTTGAGTTATTCTTAATAACTTATATTCAAGTCGGCTGTACAAAATTTTTAATTTTTAATTATCCGCACTTCTGCTGTCGTCGACTATATTAACGAATTGACTTTGTTCTTGTCTGCCGACTTCCAAAAAGGAGACGGAACTCAATTCGAGTGTATGTTTTCTTTTATGTGTGTTACCTCATAACTTTGTACTGGGCGACCCGATTTCGATGATTCTTTTTTATATGAAAGCTGATAGTTCTCGTGTGGTCCCATATGAATTTGATCAAGGTCAGATCAATGGTTATTGAGTTATTCTTAAATAGCCTACATTGAAGTCGCTTATATTGAAGTCGGCTGTACAAAATTTTAAATTTTAAATTATTATTTCAGTTTTCAAAACTAAATGAATCGAACTCGTTCGATATTTAACTTCTCAGACCTTGACGTTTTATTGGACATAGTTAGAACTATGGTCAAGCCAAAGGCGATTTTTTTAAAAAATGGTAAAAATAACTTAGAGTCATTACTATTTTCTTATCCAAAAATAAAAAAAAATTATCAACAATTAAAATATCGAATTATTTGTATGAAGGTCAAGTGAGCGCTAGAGTAACAACGATTGCAAGACGATTTGTCGATAAATGAAATGTTTCGAGAAATTATCAATTACTGTGTAGTATGTATGAATATTCATACTATTCCGTGGGTTTCGTAAAAACAGTATATGAGGAAATAATTGAGATTATGGGTAAACAGATAATTAAACAAATTATAACTGAAATAAATAACGACGACACAAAGTATTATTCAATTATGATGGATTCAACCCTAGATCTGTCTCGCGATGACCAACTTGCTATTGTATTACGATACTGTTTTCGGGGAAAAGTGTATGAAAGATGTGTCTTTCATTAAAATTAGTAGTCATACTGGCTTATATTTATTTAATATTCTACAAGCCTTTTTGGAAACAAATGGACTACTACTGGATAGTTGCAGGGGACAGTCATATGACAACGCTGCTAATATGGCCGTAATCTACAATGGTATACAAGCACTATACTAAAAGAAAAAAATAAATCCGCGGATTACGTGCCATGTGCTGCGTATTCCCTAGTTGGTCAAGAATCCGTGAAGGTTGCAACCGAAATTGTAATTTTTTTTGGAATAGTGCAAAAAATATTCGTTTTCTTCTCTGCTTCGACCCATAGGTGGGAACTATTAGATCGTGAAACAAAACTAAAAGGAGATGAACTTGATTCCATACAAGCATGGGCCCGGTGTAAACAAACTTAAAATATGTGTTAGTTTGAAGATTTAAATATTTGCTACTTATATCCAAAAATTATATTTTTGCCGGGCCTGGGGTTTTTGTTTTTATGTTGTTTTGTGATTTGTAGGTTATGTAGTAAAATCACTCGTTCTTGTGATAGGTTGTTTGAATAAATTGAAAAAACACAAAACAATGCAGTTTTGTAGTTATTATTATATAAAGTAAAATAAAACTCAACCTTTTTTAATTGTTTAACTATTTTCTGCAATTATCAATAAAATGTCATCTAAAAAAACAGCCGGAGGCTGTACATTGTCTGTTCTATACCTCTCAAAACTTAAGTATCACATTATTTTCATTATATGGGCGTAACACACTACTGTCCTGTGATCCGAGAGAAAATCCAAGAGTCCAGTTAAATAAATCCACGAAAGTAAAAACACGAAATCTATCCAAAAACAGCTACAATGGCAAATGCGCATGCCGTATGACAAGCTGAAACGTGAAGTTACCAAGTTAAGTCTCCGGAATATGCAATGATCAATAACCATACAGCCTATTCAGTCGTGGAGGATAATATTCAAATGTTTTTTGATTTAATGACATAGCCTATTTAATATTTTTTTAAATATATTATTTTATTCAATATTAATAACTACAGATTCGCGTCAATGTTTCAATATTATGATTATTTTTTTGGTAAAGAAGGGTATTTTATTATAAAAATAGCCTTCATTATCTATTGCCATAGACAGAACAGAAAGATATTTAAAAACGTTTCGTTTTTGCTAAAGCAAAAGCATTGGCTTTCTATTTCAGTTTAAAAAAATGTTTTTATGATTGTCCCAAGGCCTACAGAAATAAAAACCATTTATTTATGCGTATAATTTATTGTTATATTACCTACATATTTTTTTATAACTGTTACGAACGATGTCAACTACCTAATTTCATACATCTCCTTTACGTTAAAAAGTTTAAGCCTTGAAAATAATTATGATGGCATTATGAAAATTCTCAATAGTTTCGGCAAAAATGACGATGAAAAGGTTGATTTCCGAAAAGAGGCATGAAATTTATTTAATAAACTGACGAAACTAGAAACTGCAAATTTGATTGTTTTGGGGTAGAAATTTTGGAGATATTTAATGTAGTTAATAAAAAAAAGTACAGAGCCCTGGTTTAAACATTGGTGAAGGCAATAAGTTAATTGTGTCATTAAAAGAGTTCGTGAAAAACATAAGGCAACAATCAGATCAGAAGCTAAAGGAATACGAAGAGAAAGCTAAAAAATTAAGTACTAGTGTGGAAACAGACTACAGTGACATAAATAAGAGCATTACTTCAAAATTTTCAGATAATTCTATAGATAAAGTCTCAGTAAACGGCGCAGAAAAATTTAAAAGAGACACGCTTAACGTTGCGCTGGATAAGATGATTATGGATTTAAATAATAGAAACCAAGCCTATGAGACCTATAGCAAAAAATTTAAATTTTTAATGGATTTGCAAGACAAAAATCGAGAACACATAGATCTGTAAAGTGTACGTAATATTATTGATTATTATCCAAATGACGTAGACGAACATTTAGTGAATGGGTGCATTCAGTTAAAATCTTACTGCAGTCTAAGACAGAGTCTTACACCTCTTGCATTGAATTTTTTTGGCTAATTTATGAAAAGAAACTTGTTGATGTTTTCCCAAACTGCTATACCATCTTAAAGATTTTATTAACGATGCCGATCACTAGCTGTGAAGCGGAGCGTTCTTTCTCCAGGATGTCGTATATAGAAAACAAATACAGGACAACAATGTCGAACTATCGACTAAATCATTTATCACTTCTTTCGATAAATTGCGATTTAACAAAGGACCTACAGTGCGATGACCAAATAAAAGAATTTGCAGCACAAAAATGCAGAAAGGTTGCTTTATAATTTATATAACATAACCATCTATAACCTGTCAATTTAATTTGCAATAAATAATGTTTTAATAAATAAATAAAAAAATTTTTTTCCTATTTTCTTCCTGTACTTAACATATTATATTACATTACATATACCTACATCACTACAGAAAACAGTTTCTTGTCAACATGGCAATTAGTTGAGTAATTAGGTAGGGCCCCTAAGCAGTATTAGCCCAGGGCCCCACAAATTCAAGATCCGCCCCTGGAAAAGGCGACGCATAAAATACATACAAAAAAACATACAGTCGAAGTAAAGACGTTCTCCATTTTTTTGTTTCATGGTTCACAAGTATGGTTATAAAAAGGTTTAGTACATACAAATAGACGGCATTCAAATTAACCTTCGTAGATAATGAAAGAGCATATAGAGTTTGATATTACAAATACTTCCATTTGTGACTGTCTACGATGAAAGTTTCGGTTTACTCGAAATTTGAGAACTGGTAGTCCTTTAGCGGGTTAGATATACTATGAGCATTTCAAGGCGCTGAAGTGTCTGTTCAGTAGGATAACATATCTTATCCGGGTATATTAATGAAATGCAACATTGTCTTACGTCTACGACAACATACTAACGTACAACTATTCCAGGAAGACCCAAAATTGATGTTAATAGACGAGACCATTAGTTTTCACATCTTTCCAATTAATTATTTCACTTTTTATTACATTATGCTGAAAATTGCTGTGGAGTATATAAATAATATGACAAATTATTCTCGCTCAAATTCGATTCCAACAATATTATACCACTACCTCCTACATTGTGGACCGATTCCCCCGTACGTTATAAAAATGGGTATCAAACTTAGTCCACAGAAACGGAAACAGAAACAACTTTTTATTCAATATAGATTATAAACAACTAAATAGAAATATCAAATTCAATCCCATATGTTACAACGTCATCACGTAAGCGTAATAACAACATACATACTGAATATCATCAATTTTATCCCCAAGTTAAAAATCTATCCGATGTTCAATTTTCAATGGGTGAGTTGTCAATTTTACAAAAAGGCCTAAAGTATAATCTAACACCTTCGAGTTCCCAAAAGTCGCTAGAGTAGTAGTAGTAGACTGTGGCCGTGGGCGCGGAGATGGCCGTTGTGGTCGGGAAGAGAGATAACATAGTTAAAAGTTTGGTAACGAAAGAAATTCAGGCTGTACCCGCTTCTTACCATTGCAATCCGGAGTTCCCTGTTTTTAAGCCACTAAAGCAGCAGGCAGCTAAAGGGACAATGATTTTATTGTTACAAAAAACGGACAAGGGCAATACTGTTGTTATTATGGATAATAGCGGGTATAGCCAGAAGGTTAACGATGTTATCCAAAGTGATGACTTTGAGCTTTTGGAGTCTGAACCCACCAAAAAGTTTACTTTGGATATTAAAACATGTATACAAGTCATCGTATGTTTTTCCCGACCATAACATGTCTCGCAGCAGTCTTGGGCCAATGAATCCTCAAGCACCATTTTATATGGGTTACCTAAAATAGATAAAGAACAGGTTCCTATTCGTCCAGTTGTATCATATATAGGTGCACCAGCTTATTTCCTTGCTAAAAAGTTTAACTTCTTTCTGCAGGAGAAATCTGGATTCAATCCAACTTACAGCATTAAAAATAGTTTAGATCTCGTTTTCAAGATAAAAGATATTCGTATTCCACCTAAATCTATGTTTTTATCTTTAGACGTTGATAGTCTTTTCACAAATTTCCCATCCCCAGACTGTTTGCGTATACACGCAGATCTCTTTAATAAACGTCGTCTACATCCCGGGGAAACAAATGATCTTCTAAACTTAACCTCTCTCTATATGACACAAAACTATTTCCAGTTTAATAACCACTTCTATCTACAAAAAGAAGGGCTAGCCATGGGTTTCCCTCTAAGTCCTCTTATGGCGGACATTTTTATGGATAATTTTGAAAAACAACACATAGTTGTCAATCAAAGTATCTTATACTATTATCGATATGTAGACGACATAATTATTTGCTGGACTGGTACAAAGATGCAACTGGATGTTTTTCTTAGTAAAATTAATAAAATCTACAACAAAATTAAATTTAAGCTTGAATTGGAACAAGATTGTATCCTTAATTTCCTCGACTTAACAATAACAAGAAAGGAGTTGTTACATGAGTTTCAAATTTATCGAAAGCCAACTCATACCGACACGGTCATTCCTGTGTCATCATGTCATCCGTGGCAACATAAATTAGCCGCTTTACATTGTTATATTAATCGTTTGTTTACTGTGCCATTAACACTTTCACTGTCCGGTTTTTAGACACAATAGTAAGACAATAGCAATGACCTATATGTAGTGCACGGGACAGCGAAAGGGTTAAATAAAGAAAATTATTTAAAAGAGCTTAATGTGATTTATCAAACTGCGGCCTGTAACAGTTATTCAAAGAATATCATTGACTATCTAATCAAAAAGAAACAGAAACTTGTCGTACTCAATTCTCTGTATGCGGTTAAACCTCAAAGTGATCATCGATATGTTGGCAGTTTGACCTACTTAGGATCCATATCTGAAAAAATAGCTAATACTCTTCGACAGAGTGGCGTTTACGTGGCATTCAAAATAAACAATTCACTTAGAAGTATCTGTAATTATAAAGATAAGTTAGATATTCGTCTAAAGTCTGGTGTTTATAAACTTGTTTGTGATGAATTCCAAACCATTTACGTGGGTCAGACTGGTCGCAACTTCGAAACACGTTATAAAGAGCATTAGCTGCGTAGAGGAATTGTAACCACGATAAATCACATTTTGCTAAACATCTCTTAGACACTGGACACAGCCTGGCCAATGACCATTCCTAAGTCTTACATACTTGTAATAAAGGGCTACGACTGTGTGTGTTGGAACAGTTAGAGATATTAAAAAATAATAGCGGTAACGTTGAACTGCTGAATGAACAAACAAATGTTTCCAACTCGCCTCTCTTAAACATGTTTAAGTCTGCTCCTTGGTGATATACAGACTCGCCACATGGTCGTTTGTCAAGCTCACGGTGCGGTGGCCAGCGATTGGTTGCTTGGTTGAAGGATAGGCGGACGTTTCGCAGTAGTTTGTTGTTAATTTCACAGCAAATATTGGCGTACGTCAGGTGGTGACTCATCGCATGACGTAATCGCTCGCTACGTAATTGGAGCACGGTTGCGTCAGCAAGTAAAATAAATAGCAGTAGTTTCGGCTCGCCGCTCACTTAGCGGCCTGCCTTCGCAGATTCTACTCCACCTGAGGATGCCTTGTGTAGAGGCGAAATACGTGTCGTATTTTCGAGAGTGGTGTGTCATACCTAGTGTGGTGGTGCTGGGGGTGGTAGTATTGGGATTCACGGCGACGGGTATAGTGCGCGCGATTGAGGGAGGGTGGGAGGTCCCCTTAACACTGGACAGGACACATCATTTTGTTTCTTTACGCGGAATTATTTATTAGTTTATAACAACCCCATTATCGCCTCGTCCGCCACGGCACTTTTACGCGACTAAGTGCGTCTGTCGCGCGACTTCTGAGGGGACTCGCGCGATCGCGGCACGTGTGACTAAATTGACGATTTCTCTAGAGTTTTGTATGAGAGTTATATTACGTTGTTGGAATTGTTATGAAATAAGCTAACTAATTACACACGAATCAGGTATATTTTGTAATTTATCGTCAATTTTTTATCAACAAAATAATTAGTGAAAGCAATTTTTTCCTACTTCATTGTCCTTAAGTCGTTAAAATTATAAAATCAAACCTTTATTTGATATATATTTTATATTATTTACTTTAAGATACATTATTTAACATTAACCTATTAAAATAACACACCTCCCTATACATTTATTTCACCCCACAAGCTCTACAATAACATGCCTTATTTAAGCAACCCGAGCGCCGGACAAAAATATATGTATATTGCATATTATTATATTTAAAATAATATATTCTATAAAATAATTTACCACCCTTGTCATTTCTCCTACATATGTTTCGAAAGTGAGCAGTATAAATACGGTTTTAAGAGGTAATTTAGCACATTGAAATACTTCAGACCCGATCGACTACCAGAATAATATATAATGTACTCTGTGTACCAAAAGGCGCTTGATTCTTTTAATTAAGTCTAGCTGTTTCAACACTCATAATATTTCTAATCTTTTGGACGTAGTAGAAAATACATTATGAGGTTTAGGAACCAAAACATTTAAGTGAGCGTTGTCTAGGGCTTTTCTGCTACAGAGTACCCGTAATTGAGCTGTCAACATAAGAACAAGTGAAACGGGTCATTCATTTAGAGTCATAGAGTCAGCCACTTGCATAGAGCAAGTCGCAATGAATTGGAATCATTACCTAATAAGTTATAAAAATTGGATAGCTACAAGTGGCCCAAAGCCGTCATTTGCAACAATCTATCGTGGGGACTTACGGTCTGCATTTTAGTAATAGATATTGACGTATACGGTTAATGCTATTATTTTAAATAATAAACACTTTTTACTGGATACGAGCCATTCCATCTTAGTGCTCAAGGGTGACAATGCATCTGCATTTTGATTCTAAATCGAGTATAGATGATGATGTCTATGGGCCACAGCATCCTCTTACCATCAAGTAGGTTGTGTGCTAGCTTGTTACGCTAATTCGATATTCTATAAAAAAATTAAATGAAAACTACAAGTGCTGAACAATCACTGATTTTAGTTGACCGTGTAATGTAATTCGCATGCGTATATCAAAAAGGATGTAGATAATTTAAAATTAAAAATTTTGTACAGCCGACTTCAATATAAGTTATTAAGAATAACTCAAAAACTATTGGTCTGACCTTGATCAAATTGATATGGGACTATAGGAGAAGTATCAGCATTCATATAAAAGAATGTATAAAAAGAATCATCGAAATCGGTCCACCCAGTAAAAAGTTATGAGGTTATGACACATAAAAAACATACGCGTCGAATTGAGTACCGTCTCCTTTTTGGAAGTCGGCAGAAAATTTAGTTAAGCCCACATACAATATAATGCTACATTTGCTTCTCTACGGCTACGGCTTAACAAAACTTTGACACCGTATAGCGGCCATCTTTATAAAGCGATAGCTCTCAAATTTGACTAGAATACTAATGTAGTATTGATTGACCCATGAAATGTTACACGATTCAACAATGCGTTGAAATAAAAAAAATTATGATTATCAATATTAGTGCTCTGTTCTGTTCGCCTAACGTTCCGTGCGTTGCTACCAATTTATGGCATTCATGTCCGTCCTGCAGCGTACACAATCCGTCGTTTAATGAATACATTTTAGACAACCGGGTCGGTGATCGATGAAGCAGTGTCTGTAAGTCAAAGAAACGCAAGATAATAATAATAATAATAATGGATATTCCCGCTTTGGTTGATTCAGGCAATTATGGAATGGTCACCCAAGAACTAGAGCAATGAGGAGTAAATTGGAGGAGGCGATGGTGGAAATGCGCAGTATGCCTCTCGAAAATCGTCCGCGACTTCCCCGCACACCCCTAAGCAAGCGGAATCAGGCTGTCGTGAGGGTTCTCCACCCAATGCTGGTGACCTATTTGGAAGCCAGCCAAGACCTTTGCGAGACGGACTCAATTCTTTTTGGCGCCGCACTGGCAGTTTGCCGTATTATTGGCGCTCCCCACGGCTGGACGCGCTACTAGACAAAGTAGCGCCATCCCAGCCTGGAGAAGAAGGATTGAGGACCGTATCGTAAAGGCAAGGGCCTTCATCGGCAGGCTGATAAGTTTCAGTTCGGGGAATAACAGGCCGAGAATTGTGCGCACCGTCAGGATGGCGTCTACTGGGACAAATATCAGTTTATCCCAGACGGATATAACGCAAAAACTGACGGAGCGCATAGACGACCTGAAACAGAGAATCGCTGCTTGGGGGAAGCGGATTCGGCGATATATCGAGAATTCGACACGGTTCAACCAGAATCGTCTCTTCCAGAGTGATCAGAAGAGGCTCTATGAATCATTGGAGCGGCCAATGGTACGTGGAACGAGGCCAGCACCTAATCAGGCCGACACTATAGCATTCTGGCGCGGCCTGTGGTCAGAGCCCGTAAACCACAGCGAGGGCCCTTGGACGGAAGTTGTGGCGAGTCAGTGTGCGAATATTACGCCCATGGACCCCGTCATCATAACGCCGGATGATGTAGCTGAGGCGGTCCGTAGGGCCCCGGACTGAAAAAGTCCGAGGCTCGACGGGCTGCATCACTACTGGCTGAAGGGGTTTGTGGTGTGTCACGCTGTGCTCGTCCGACGGTTTCAAGAGGCTCTCGACCAGAAGTCGCTCCCGAGCCTCTTCACTACTGGGATCACTCATTTGATTCCTAAAGATCAGGATACCACAGACCCGAGCAAATACCGCCCCATCACGTGTCTACCCACGATATATAAGACACTAACATCCATTTTGAGCGCAAGAGTCACTCTTCACCTGAACCCAAATCAGGTGATGTCGCGCGCTCAGAATGGATGTAGGGGCGGTGGTCGTGGAACCAAGGGACCACACCTTATTGATGCGGTCATTGTCAAGGTGGTAAAACGCCTCCGAACCTCTCCGCCGCCTGGATAGACTACAAAAAAGGCATTCGACTCAGTGCCTCATGCATGGCTTAAAAGGGTCCTCGAGCTGTACAAGGTTAACTGTACAGTTCGAGACTTCCTCGGGTAGTGTAAGGGGCAGTGGAGTACGATTCTTTGTCATCTAGGTGAGCGGATGGTGGCTGCGGAGAACCACATAAGGATAAGAAGGGGTAATTGTTTGAGTCCACTCTGGTTCTGCCTCTCTCTGAACCCTCTCAGTATATTACTGGAGGGTTCCGAGAGGGGATTTCAGCTTCAGAGAGGAGGTACAAAGGTGAGCCACCTTTTCTATATGGATGATCTCAAATTATTCGCCTCCAGTCGCTCTCATCTTATGGAATTGCTAAACATCACTTGTGATTTTAGCAATTCTATTAGAATGGAGCTGGAGACCGATAAGTGTGCGGTCCTCCATGTTGAAAGGGGAAGGGTTGCTAAAGTAGACTTGTCTATGCCCATCAACATAAAGACTCTATCCGAGGCTGAAACATACCGATACCTGGGTATGGCACAGAACATAGGTATCGATGAGGTGAACATGAGGCAGTCAGTTTGCGATGTGTTTTATGCACGCTTGACAAAAGTGCTTAACAGTCTTTTGTCTGGCGTTAATAAGACACACGCATATAACGGTTGGATCATGCCTGGTCTCATATATACATTTGGCATACTCAGGTGGACTCAGACTGAATTGAACGCTCTGGATAGAAAAGTCCGCACTATTATGACGTCCCACAGGATGCATCATCCGAATCGTGAAGTGTACAGCCTCCGTAATTACTTTCTGGCGAGAGCGGATGATCCATTCTATAGGGACGTTATTTTTTGGGATAAAGGACTTACCCCTCTATCCTTAGCCAATAAGCAATGGCAAGATCCGGCAGGACATAGCATTTCCAACCGGGAGACCGTATGGAAGGAGAAGGAGCTCCACGGGAAGTTCTACGAGGCTCTACATGAGCCTTTCGTAGACACAGTTGCCTCCCTCCACTGGCTACGTTTTGGTTACCTCTTCGGGGAAACCGAGAGTTTTGTCTGTGCAATACAGCATCAGGTTATTAAGACCAACAACTATCGGAGATACATCCTAAGGGATGGCACCGTCGACATTTGTTGAGCTTGTCGCCATCCCGGTGAATCACTTAGGCATGTCATCTCCGGTTGTTCGGCGCTTTCTAACTTTGAGTACTTGTACAGACACAACCTAGTAGCCAGGATTCTACACCAGGAGCCCGCTCTGAAACACGGTCTTGTGGATCGGAAACTGCCTTACTATAAGTACTTGCCGGAAGCCGTGCTCGAAAATGACCGTGCCAGGCTCTACTGGGACCAGGCCATAATCACAGACAGGACCATTCTTGCGAATAAGCCTGATATTGTGCTGATGGACCGGGCACATTCAAGGATATTTTTGGTCGACATTACAGTTCCGTATGAGGAGAAGCTCGTGTAAGCCGAAACAGATAACCGTACAAAATATCTGGACCTGGCTCATGAAGTGACCGACATGTGGGGCGGACTGCCGGCCGAAATTATACCTGTAGTCGTTTCTGCGAACGGGTTAATCCCAGTCAGCCTCTCGGATTATCTGAGGCGACTAGGACTCCGTGACGGACCGCTCCAAGCTCAAATGCAGAAGGAGGTGCTCCTCGACACCGCCCGCATCGTCCGCCGGTTTCTTTCCCTTTCCCCCTAACCCTCGGCCGTTTGGGCCCTGCCGAGGGCTTCCATCTGGTTGGATTTTTATTTATTTATGTATTTTTATGTATTTATTTTATTTTGTTGATATTTATGTGTTTATCATTTTTATTTTCAATTATATAATTATACAGCCCAACCAGATGAGAAAACTTTATAGATAACCCAGATGATAATAATATAATTTATTTAGTTCTAAACATAGACACAAATTAACATAGAAAATAAATTGATGGAATGGAACTAAAATGGCGTTTACTCGGCACAAATGTTAAGGTTAGATTCAAAATGGCATAATGTTGAAGGACTTACACTATTGCTTCCTGGTATGTGTAGAAAATGACGATTTATGATGTCAGGATCATTCAAGTTTGATGGCAAATCAATAATATCTTTATTTTTAAGTCTACCACATTTTTCTTTATAATTTTCCGAAGTACTTGAGGATTTTTTGAATTGTTATTAATAAAATAACGAAAGTAGGCTGTTTTTTCACTCAGAATAGCAGCATTAATGGTACTCTTCAGATCTTTATAATATTTTTTGTCACCTTTGGAATTAATGCCTTTACATTTTGCGTGAGCTTTATCTCTTAGCTTCATCATTTCCTTAATCGTTGGTGTGATCCACGGATAGCTATGGCCTTTTATGTAAGACGTTCTTATTGGTGCATGAATATCAAACAGATACAATATATGTGAATTAAAAGCCGTTACAGAACTGTTTACGTCATCACAAAGCAACTCTTCCCACAGCACAGCATCAACATCAGAATTAAATTTTGGTACGTTTATATCCCTAATTGGTCTATAAGTAATACATGTTGAGAATTGCTTTGGCTTCTTTACGTTCAACTCACAAGATAGAAAAGCGTGATGACTCAGATCTGGCACATAGTCAACCTGTATATTAAATACATCACAGCTACTGCAAATCAAATCAAGTAAAGTTGCCGAGTGATCAGTAAAATGAGTCGCTTGTGTGACGTACTGTCTCAGACCCATACACAAAAGAAAATCATTGAGCTTTTTTGAATTAGGATCTGAAGGTGCAAGCAAATTAATATTGAAATCTCCTAACAATACAATGTAGTCATACGCTGAAAACTAACTGACTGTATCAGATAGATCATTTATAAAATTATCAATGTGAAACCAAGGAGGACGATACGCGGTACCTATTGCAAGTTTCAAACCATTAACTTTATCACTTAACTACATCTGTTCAATAGAGAGCGTACTCGGATGTTCCAGGATCGAGTCCTCGCGTGGATACCATTTCTGATGTAAAACCCACCCTTCCTCCGCGTGCTCGGATGCTTGCAGGACGAGGTTTGTGTCGCAGTTTGTATCCTGGAGGAGAAGGTGCGCGCAGTTCCTCACCTGGCTTCAACCACGTTTCATTTATCGCCATAATATCTACCGCATGACGGTCAAAGGAAACCAAAAAATTATCATGACATGTACATAAAGAACCCGGATTCAGAAAGCCAAGAGATAATTTTTTTAATAATAAATTATATGACAAAAGAGTATCTTATCTGAACATAATCGTAGTTGCAATGAAATAAATATTTCCACATGTCGCATATCCACAAATGAACGTATTGATAAATGGAATAATAATTTATAAAAACCAACGAAAGTCTTGTAATATACGAGTATATAGGCTATTCCTAGAATAGTTTTATTTAAAATCATTTTATAGCACATTCTGGCAAAAAAAATATTACTCAATAAAAGACAAAATGCTAGCGAAAAGTACAAAACTCAATATGAATAAAACATAAAATATAATAATAAAAAAGCAAAGAAATACCACCTTCCTCAAAAACAACACTAAACAGTTCAGAAAATAAAGTATAAGCGTGATGAAAGGAATTTCTATCAAAGATCTATTAACAAAGCTTAGACAATTCCATGTAAACAGGTAAAAAATTATACAATATACTATTAGGCCATAAAAACTGTTGTAACATATCACATGTTTCATAAAATCATTGTATGCATAACAGAATTTAATATTTTTACTCAACTATAAATAGAACATTAAAAAGTAAGAAATCTTTCAGCACATTTGTATCATTATAAAATACAGAATGTGTTGAAGCAAGCAAACGTAAAATAATAATCATAATACATTTATATATCTTATATTTATACATAGCTAATCTGTCTGAATATAACAATGAAATGTATGTTATCATAACATTTAGGAAATAAAAAAATTGTAAGTTAATCTGCGAAGTTTGTGTTAAAATAATTAAACATAATATATTCCTATTATTCGCCGAGTGACATAGTTTTAGAACTAACAGCTTGTAGTGTTATGCTACTTACATATCATTTTACACTGTTTTTCCATTCTGTTTTTGATTGTCTGCATTTATATTTTGCATCACCTTTATTTCCATAGGATCCTGTAACGTTTTTACACAATAACAAATCATTTTTACTTCGTATTTTCACGCTATCAGCATTTTCTAAATCGCTGTCAATGGAGTCTTACCTTTTTCGATATTTTATTTAGTTCTCCGTAACTATGCAATTTCGGGTTTCGTGCGCGCTGTTGCGCTATTTTTTTCCTATATAAATAATATCTCATTTCTTACATAAAACTTGCCAATTCTTAATAACAATATTTCTTAATAAAAAATGTAATATGATGATGGTGATGGGTGACGAAAAATTACAATTAGATAAAAAAATAAAGATAGGAGAATATTGTAGTGGAGCCTAAAGGTCGAAGTGACACACGCTGCGCTTGGGGTAGGAGTAGGCACACGCTGAGCTTGTAGTTTCTTGGCGGTGATGGCACGCAGTGCCTGGTCTAGGCGCACGCAGCGTCCGGAGCCGGCACACGTAGCGCCTGGAGTAGGTGCACTCAGCGCCTGGAGCAAGCAGTCGCAGCGCAGGTAGCGCGGGCACTAGCAGGTGGAGGCGCTGTCGACGACTCCAGATGAAAGTATAGGCTTGTAGGATCCCGGAGTAGTGCGGCCCCGCGCTTGAAGTAGACTACGCCGACGACTTCAGATGTAGATAGAGGCTTGCTGGATCCCGGAGTAGTGCGGCCCCGCGCTTGAAGTAGACTACGCCGACGACTTCAGATGTAGATGGAGGCTTGCAGGATCCCGGGGCAGTGCGGCCCCGGGATAAGGCCTTTAGTAGATGCTTCTCGTTTGAAAACTGAAGCGAGACTCCCCGTATTCACCGATGGTTCGGCTTTTATACCTTTTTAGAGAGAACGGAAAATTATTTAAATTAAAAGGATTTTTTTTGTAAATGACCCAAAGCAAAAGAGTATTTATGTGGAAATATCGAGATAAAACATCAGACCGGTAACGAATTTGAATAAAAATTGCCATGACAACCAAATAAATAACAATTGTCAAATATGTAAATTTTTGGTTTTAGGCTTGTTATTAAGAATTGGCAAGTTTTATGTAAGAAATGAGATATTATTTATATAGGAAAAAAATAGCGCAACAGCGCGCACGAAACCCGAAATTGCATAGTTACGGAGAACTAAATAAAATATCGAAAAAGGTAAGACTCCATTGACAGCGATTTAGAAAATGCTGATAGCGTGAAAATACGAAGTAAAAATGATTTGTTATTGTGTAAAAACGTTACAGGATCCTATGGAAATAAAGGTGATGCAAAATATAAATGCAGAAAATAAAAAACAGAATGGAAAAACAGTGTAAAATGATATGTAAGTAGCATAACACTACAAGCTTCAACACCAAAAACAGCTAAATCTTCTTCCAACCGAAGCCGATGTCGCTCACTCCCATGTTCCTTCCTTACATAAATCTTTCCGTCACGTGACCACACATACTTTCAACCAATGCTTTTGGCTGCCACACGGGCTTTATAAAATAACCGGTTATTGTGCTTAGTAAGACGCTAGTTGACATAAATTTTGCGAGCTATTCCCGTCAGTCACAGAACTTCTGTAGTGATATTCCGCCGTACGCGTGCCGCCTGTATAAGCGCATCACGCTGAGCACGACGCATCAATCGCACAACTAAAAGGCGTGGCCGCGGAGCTGTAGGGCCCTTGCCATTATCGCGTATGGAACCTGTGCGTTCTGAAGACACAACATCGCGCTCATCCAGGTCCACGCATAATTTTTTGGTAATAGCCAAGATAATATGTGCGGTATTTTCACCACTCGTTTCAGGGAACCCGCTATCTGGATATTATTAGAGAGCAAGTCTTGATCACGTTCCAATATTTGAGACTTCAACTGTGACACCGTCTCCTCCAAAGTCGAAACTACACAGCGTTGTAAGCCTTTTGATTTGTCTTCTAAGGTTGATATCCTGGTTTCGATGGAATCAATGCGGATGCTTTGCATCTTAATGGAAGTCATAAGATCTGCTATAGAATTATGGAACAAGCGCATTTCAGCACGGATGGCCTTCATTTCACTATTAGCAGTTTGAGGTCGATAGCTGTACTATCGAGCGATTCTGACACAATATTCTCCATTACGCTGCTCTGTTCTACATGAATATTCTTATCCTGAGTATTTTTGTGGCGGATTGCCACATACGATTTCTCTGGTGAGACAACCAATGCAGGAGGACTAAAAATTTCAGAGTCAGCAGCACGCACTGGTGTATTCAAATTATTCGTACGCGGAAGCTTGCTCACACATGAAATGTATTTCCAATTTATCTTTACGCTCTTTATTAAATGAATAAAAATAATAAAAGCGTTTACTGCTTTTATTTAGACATTCAATATCATAAACCTCTTTACAATTACAACAACGTAGATATTCTCTTTTGGGTAAAGGTTTCGCACATGCAGCACAAGTTTCGGTTGGTAGCGACATCAATTTATAGAATAGAACTCGGACTTATTACTTATAATTTAATTAATTGTTATTATAGATGTCGCTGATTTAATCAGATGTACATAAATTTTAAACTACTGTAACCGTCAATTTAATACTAAATTAATGCTTTTTTCATTTTAGAACAAAAATAAAAGGTTGATAGCACTGTGACTTAGTTTATTAATACCGTTCCTTAGCGTTTAACTTTAAAAAGCACTGTCTTATTACAAAAATTCAAAACAATAACAATTCACTGATTCACTGGATTACTTTAATCAACTTCACACTGTTAATCTAGCTCCAAACAGCGAGATAACACTGGACATACTAAATTATGTTAGAATTAATACTTATATTATAGTAAAGTTCAATAAAGTTTGTTTATAATATTTTTAAAACAAATATTATACAGAGCCTATGTTAACTGCTTAAATAGCGCCACCTGTCTCCAGATCGTTGGAGAATATTGTTGTCATTCAGGACATTGTGCGAGAAAACACCAGACAGTCCAATACGCGTCGTGCATATGAGCTAGGTTTTTCTGCGACATCAACTTGGCAGATCTTGTGTCGAGACTTGGCTTTCCATCCACACAAAGTTCAAATTACTCAAGAGCTAAAACTCAACGACAAAAGACAACGCCGTGTATTCGTTGATTGGGTTTTAGAGCATTTAGCGCCTAAGCATAAGTCATCTTCAGCGATGAGGCTCATTTTTCGTTGAGCGGCTTTGTTAATAAACAAATTTGCCAGATTTAAAGCCACGAAAATCCACGGGAGATTGATCAGATTCCTGTACACTCCGAAAAAGTCACTGTTTGGTGTGAGTTTTTCTCTGCGGTTATCATCGGCCTTTAATTCTTCTAAAATACGCCGCCCTCACTGTCAATGGTTCCCGATATCGGACGGTGATAACAAATTTTTTGTGGCCTAGGATAGGTGATAGGATAAGAGGCCTCACAAACATGTGAAGGAACCACAGTACACTTGTCATACTGCATGGGAAACATTTAATTTTTTGGGATGATTAGTTCGAGGGCCCCGTCATCTCACTTGGTGGCATCATCAACTGGCCACCGAGATCGTGTGACTTAACATCGCTCGACTACTTTATGTGGAGCTACGTGAAATCTCTGGTCTAATAATAATAAACCTAGCAAGCTAACAGCATAGCAAAGTGGCGAAGCAATCAGCTTTGTAGCGGTTTCTAACGGAAAAAAAAATTCAAAATAGGAGGTTCAGATGCCTGGGTGATCAGTAAGCGATTGCTGGAAACAGAATTTGAAAATTCGAAACCGTTCTCGAGATAATCGTGGGACAGACGGACAGACGGACGGACAGACGGACAAACGGAGAGACGGACAGACGAACAGACGGACAGACGGACAGACATCGTGAAATCAATAAGTGACTTCGCAAGCTTCGCCATTTAATAATAATAATAATAATAATAATTCTGTGCAATACAGGATCAGGTAATTAAGACCAACAATTATCCGAGATACATCCTAAAGGATGGCACCGTCGACATCTGTCGAGCTTGTCGCCATCCCGGTGAATCACTTAGGCATGTCATCTCCGGTTGTTCGACGCTTTCTAACTCTGAGTATTTGCACAGACACAACCTAGTAGTAGCACATGAGTAAAGAAACCGACCAGAGGGGAAGCTACATACAAACTGCTCGCTGCGAATACACCCATACATAGCGCAGCTATGTGTGCGTGAGCTCTCACCGACAGGTTCACCGACGCTCCGTCATGGTATAAACCGGTTTGCGCCGGCTCAGTCAGAGTATCCATGAATAGAATAGAATAGAATAGAATAATTTTTTATTCAATATTGATTATTACATAATACTTATTGAAAGTCATTTTTTATTTACCACTGGTTCGGAAAATACCTCAGTCCTGGGAAGAACCAGCAAGAAACCCAGCGGGACTTTTTTTAAACATAATTTCACTTAACGATAATTTTGTTTATACAATTTTTAAATGATATTTTCATAGAACCAGCATGGTGGCGATCACCCTATTCCCAGGGGTTATTTTCATTCATGTATTCCTTGATGTTATAATAACCCTTCCTGTACAGTTTTTCTTTAATAAAACTTTTAAACTTGTTTATTGACAAACTTTGAATATGTTCTGGGATTTTGTTGTAAAAGCGTATACATTGCCCCATAAATGAATTACTGATTCTGTGGAGTCTAGTAACTGGCATTACAAGCTTATGTTTGTTCCTAGTATTTAAAGTATGCACATCCTTATTCTTATTAAAGCTATTTATGTTTTTATGCACATACATTACATTCTCATAAATATATTGCGATGCAAAAGTTAATATGTTTATTTCTTTAAATTTTTCTCTGAGGGACTCTTTACAATTTAGGTTATAAATCGCCCGTACGGCTCTCTTTTGCAAAACAAATATAGCTTCAATATCAGTCGCATTACCCCATAGCAAAATTCCATGATGAAAGGGCTTCGTGCGCATTTAAATAAATAGAGCAACAATATTTCGATATTTTATTTATATATATTATTTTATTTTTTATTCGCCATCTTGGATTTACATTTCGACAACCCTATCGGCTTCAACTCTCTCGAAAACCATGAAAATGACACCCATGATGAAAAAATTGATACCTATTGCAGCCGCCATCTTGGATTTACATTTCGACAGCACTATCGGCTTCAACACTCTCGAAATCCATGAAAATGACACCCATGATGAAAAAAATTACATCTATTGCAGCCGCCATCTTGGATTTACATTTCGACAGCACTATCGGCTTCAACACCCTCGAAACTCATGAAAATGACACCCATGATGAAAAAATTAATACCCATTGCAGCCGCCACCTTGGATTTACATTTCGACAACCCTATCGGCTTCAATTCTCTCGAAAACCATGAAAATGACACCCATGATGAAAAAATTGATACCTGTTGCAGCCGCCATCTTGGATTTACATTTCGACAGCACTATCGGCTTCAACACCCTCGAAAACTATTAAATGACACCCGAGATGAAAAAATTTATATATTTTGCAGCCGCCATCTTGGATTTACATTTCGACAACACTATCGGCTTCAACACCCTCGAAATCCATGAAAATTACACCCATGATGAAAAAATTGGTACCTAATTCAGCCGCCATCTTGGATTTACATTTCGACAGCACTATCGGCTTCAACACCCTCGAAAACCATTAAATGACACCCGAGATGAAAAAATTGATATATTTTGCAGCCGCCATCTTGGATTTACATTTCGACAACACTATCGGCTTCAACACCCTCGAAATCCATGAAAATGACACCCATGATGAAAAAATTGGTACCTAATTCAGCCGCCATCTTGTATTTACATTTCGACAGCACTATCAGCTTCAACACCCTCGAAAACCATGAAAATGACACCCATGATGAAAAAATTGATACCTATTGCAGCCACCACCTTGGATTTACATTTCGACAGCACTATCGGCTTCAGCACCCTCGAAAACCATAAAAATGACACCCATGATGAAAAAATTGATACCTATTGCGGCCGCCATCTTGGATTTACATTTCGACAACCCTATCGGTTTCAACACCCTCGAAAACCATGAAAATGTCACCCATGACAAAAAAAATTATACTACTGGCTTTTAGTACGTACTACTATTATTTATTCTGTGCTTTTAAATATTGTAATAAAAAAATGTCTTATTATTATTATAATTAAGTATTTAAGAAATTTGGTTATTCGAATATTGTGTATTTGTACAGCGATCTTTTTGAGCCGCTGCAAACAACCGAAACAATGTCCACTCACGAAGGCGACCAATATAATAAAGTACTCTGTGAAGGCGACTGAAGCCAAACCAGTAGCATAACAGTCCATACTATAATTTTTCTTAGAGGTATTATTATGTCATGACAGTTTGTCCACATTGCAGTAGATGTCGCTTTTTTAAATTTAGCCATGCTAGGCCAATTAAGAATCAAACAACTTAATGAATAGTTTAAAATACAATCGAACCTTGCTAACTTACCATTTTGTTACAAAACAAATTTGTAATAAAATTTTTAGTATAATTTATTTATTTTACATTATTCCCTATATATAATGTACTCTGTGAGCCAAACTAAACTACTCATTACTACTCTGTGGCTGTAGCTTCCCATTTACAGAAATAATTTGTATACGAGGCTACCAAATCAACGAAAGTTTCGCCATTATGGAGCCGAAAAAAATTAATTATAGCTAAACAAAACAAAACTACACTCCCATTTACATTCAGTGGCTTCCCACATGATAGATGAAGAGATTAAAAAATAGATTGAGTTAAACAATTAATATTTTCAAAAGTTATTGTGTTTACAAGCCACAGGGACATGATAAATCCACACCATAAGCCACTAAAACCCTTTTTTTTATTTAAAAATAGCAATTAATCGATTTAAAAAAATTATTAATAAGTTCAACAATCATTTATCTTTCTAACAATGTGCTTTTTATATCATTTATATGTATAATATGATTGCTAGATACGATTTTATTCGATAAAATGTTGGAATCTTAATTTTTAGGCGATAGTAGAACATACCTTGCGCTTTCGCTTAAGGTATGCAATACCACTGCATTAAGGGGTAAATACCAATGCAGGAATACAATCGCCAAACATTAGTGGGGTTGGTGGGATTGGTGTTGGTGAAAGTAGTGCTGGTGTTGGTGGATAGTATTGCTGATGGTGTCAGTGGTGGTGGAGGTGGTAGTATCGTAGGTAGTGGTAGTAGGCAGTGGACCAACAGTGGCCCCATCAACACCACCACTATCACCACTATTACTGTTGTACGCATGTTGTTTTATACACTATATAATACTTAATTTTTTTTGTTATTGTTTAAAATTAATCGATATGAAACTGCTCTTGATTTTGAAAAATTAATAGATATGTTGTTACATTAATGTTATAAGTTAAAATTAATACACATATTGTCTTATGCTATACAATATTTTTATTTTTTCCTTAAATTTTTTACATGCATCATGTGACAACCCTATCAGAATAGGTATACATTTTCGACGTTGTTATGAAGCTTCCCCTCTGGTCCTCTTTACTCTGTGCTAGTAGCCAGAATTATACACCAGGAGCTCGCTCTGAAATACGGTCTCGTGGATCGGAAACTGCCGTATTATAAGTACTTGCCGGAAGCCGAGCTCGAAAATGACCGCGCCAGGCCCTACTGGGACCGGGCCATCATCACAGACAGGACTATTCTTGCGAATAAGCCTGATATTGTGCTGATGGACCGGGCACAGTCAATGATATTTTTGGTCGACATTACCATTCCTTATGACGAGAACCTCGTGAAAGCCGAAACAGATAAGTTGACAAAATATCTGAACCTGGCTCACGAGGTGACCGACATGTGACATGTGGGGTGGTCTGCTGGCCGAAATTATTCCTGTGGTCGTTTCTGCGAACGGGTTAATCCCAGTCAGCCTCTCGGGTCATCTGAGGCAACTGGGACTCCAAGATGGATCGCTCCAAGCTCAAATGCAGAAGGCGGTGCTCCTCGATACCGCCCGCATCGTCCGCCGGTTTCTTTCCCTTTCCCCCTAACCCTCGGCCGTTTGTTCTCCCCTGCCGAGGGCTTCTATCTGGTTGGGTTTTTATATATTTATGTAATTTTTATGTACTTATTTTATTTTATTGATATTTATGTAAGTTTATCATTTTCATTTTCAATTATATATTTATATAGCCCAACCAGTAGAGAAAACTTTACAAATACCCCATAATAATAATAATACGAATTTATTGATCCCAAAAACACTTTACATAAAACAAAACTTTATAAAATTTATATAATTAGGACTTAATCCAACTCAATACTACAATTATGTTATCTTTAGAAACTGTGCTAGGTCACAGACCTGTGTTACAGCTGCTATGCTCTCGCCATTTAATACATTCGAAATAGAATAACAAAATCACAAAATACACATTTTATACGACGATTGATAAACGATGTAAAGTGGGTAGTCGTAAAACAATTAGTTAAGTAAAAATACGATAAATGGTTCAATAACATTATGGCTATATATACTAAAAGATTAGTTGTGTGGTACAAGAGCAAGGCAGCGATATGTTATAAATATATCACACAATTGTTGATATTCAAATATTATAGCAAACTTTCACAAGAACTTATTCTAGATTCCACATAAAAATAAACCTAGCAAGCTAACAGCATAGCAAAGTGGCGAAGCAATCAGCTTTGTAGCGGTTTCTAACGGTTGCCGTTGAGCAATCAGTTTCAAAATAGGAGGTTCAGATGCCTGGATGATCAGTAATCGATTGCTGAAAACAGAATTTGAAAATTCGAAACCGTTCTCGAGATAATCGTGAGACAGATGGACAGACGGACAGACATCGTGAAATCAATAAACCTAGCAAGCTAACAGCATAGCAAAGTGGCGAAGCAATCAGCTTTGTAGCGGTTTCTAACGGTTGCCGTTGAGCAATCAGTTTCAAAATAGGAGGTTCAGATGCCTGGGTGACAGTAACCGATTGCTGAAAACAGAATTTGAAAATTCGAATCCGTTCTCGAGATAATCGTGGGACAGACGGACAGACATCGTGAAATCAATAAGTGTCTGCGCAAGCTTCGCCACTTAATAATTGTTTCAACTAGTGAGTAGTGACTCAAATAATATTACATTTCCTTAAAAAAACAACAACAAAAAGATTATAAGTAAAATGTTTTATAGTATGTAATAATTTATTAATCCTAACCAATATTACAAACTTAAACTAAGTGTAAAACTAATAGGTAGATGCGCGTGTGTAGTAAATAAGTGTGTGTGCGTGTGTGTTTGTAAGTGTGTAATTACGTGTATGTGTATGTGCGTGTGAGAGAGGAGTGAGTGTGTGATATTTCCTTAACAGTCTGTGTTTTACCTGTCTATATATAATAATTTTTCAGTTTCCTCATAAGATAAATACATTAAAAACTTAGAGCTTGCTTACATTTAAAACGCGTTAGCATATAAAAAGTAATATAATACAATACAAACACTCACGCCTGTCACCCAGAGGGGTAGGCAGAGACTACGGACTTCCAATTGGCGCGATCCTGACACAACTCTCTCGCCTCCTTTTTATATCTACGCGTACACGCACGTCGGTACTCCTAATCTGGCCCATTTTTAATGTATCGCCGATTTGATCGATAAACCTTCATCTAGGGCGTCCCTTCCCGACCCTGTCGTTCACTTCTGCAACATAGAAGGTTGGCCAAATCGTATCAGACGATGAAACGATGGCGTCACTATATACCATATTTATTAAAAATATCCTTATTTTTAAGGTCTTAAAAAACACAAAAAGTTATCCTTTTATTTTTGTTTTTCCGAAATTATTTAAAATATTGGTTTCTGAACGCACTGTGGAACGCATCTAATGACGATTCATTTCACGTATGAAAGGACTTTGTATTCAAAGATTCACGTTCTTCGGAATAGTTGTTAATTGTAATTCAATTCAATTAGTACGTAGGCATCAAATCAATTACTATACTGGTTTATTATGTACTGGATTCATGCCATAAAAATGATTATGTAGCTTCATAATAAGTTAAGCGTTTTGTTCCATTACGTACAACGGAACATCATTTGTCGTCGTCAAGTTACATAAGCTGTGGTCATCGATCGACATTGATTGTCACCCGGGCAATCATCTACATATCCGTAGATAGAGAATAAACAACACTACTTTTACATACTCCCTCTACGTACATATCTATATATCTTATTAACTTCACTCGTTGTTGTGGATTGTGTTACGTACTGTACTATTTTAGATTTCCTTCTGTTGTTTTGACCTCGGCATTATATTACGTGTTGATAACTGCCACTTTTAACGATTATTGTTAATATGCTCTTGCCAGTTTAGGAGGTAATCAACAGTGACACATAAGTATCTAATGGATTTCACTCTCTCTATGGTCTGGCAGTAACATAAAAGTGATGCAGAGTTACCACACGTATGTGCTTTGAGAGAATAAGAGTCAAATTCATGTTGACCTACCGAAGATTTCATAAAAGTAAGATACTTCGTCTTATCAATGTTCAAGGTTAACAAATTCATTCTCAACCATGACATAACTTCTTCGAGACCTATCTGAGCTAAATCAATGCTTTCATGCCAGGAGGGTGAGATGAAACAGTAGAACAGTATCATCAGCATGGGCAACAATTTTACAACCACGCATTTTAAGCCCACATAGATCATTCACATATATGAGGAACAAGGTAGGGCCAAGTATGCTACCTTGAGGTATTCCATAATTAATATTAGTTTTTGCACTCGTTAAGCTTCCAATTCTTACAAGTTGAGTTCTATTTCATAGTTAACTTATAAACAACTTCAGTGATGTACCCCTGATACCTAGTTTTTCCATCTCAGCTAAAAGTATCGGCACAGAGACAGTATCTAACGCCTTTGTAAGGCCCAAGAATATTCCTACACATTTATTATTACTGTCAACATGTCTTACAATGAACTCTGTTAGAGATAAAACTGCATGTTCAGTAGATTTTCCATTTACAAAACCAAATTGATTTTCATAAATTAAGTTATATTTAGAAAAATATGATTTTAAACGATTATTTAACAAACGTTCTAATACTTAAGATAAAGCTGGTAGAATGGAAATGGGACGATAGTTACTGATACTGTCTCTGTCTCCGCCTTTATGTATAGGACTTATCAAAGCAACTTTGAACTGATCAGAAAACACACCTGATTACAGGTGAAGACTCAGGTTACAAATGTGCACAATAGAGGGAATTATCAGGTGCTTAGTATATTTAAGCACCTAATTGGAAGTTCCATCGTAGCCTGGTGCAGAATTATGTTTGAGATTACTCAGTAAACACTCAACTTCAAGTGGATCGGTGGGTCTCAAGCCCAAAGATTGAGACTGATTTATTAAATTCGAATCCGCTGTTGTTGACTCATTTCTTATGTAATTTATTGAAATTTCGTCTGCCAGTTTCTTTCCAATATTAGCAAAATAATTATTAATATAGTTAATTGATTCTACAGGACTGGCTTTTAGGCTAAGAAGATTAGTATTTAAAGATGTAACGTTACTATTTAGTTTAGCTATATTTTAACGATTTTCCACTTTATTTTATTATCATTCCCAGCTTTATATAATTCATTGTTATCAGAACCTGCCCTTACTTTTATTAATAATTCGTTACGAAAATTTCTATAGCGTTAATAGGTATTCGTAAGATTTATGTTATCACTTTTCCATTTTATCCTCCATTGGTACGAGCTTTATATACTCGTACCAATGGATTGTGTTAGACCACGTAAATCATGTTTTGTCTCGCCTTGTTTCTTGGTATGTTCTTTATTTCAATAGTTGTGCTCCTACCACCCTTATCAAATGCTTTCAGATTTTCTTCCAGTACCTTGATGTAATTTTCATTTTCTTTTCTTTCTTTCTCCAGCTCGTTTATTTTTCCTTTTAAATCTTCAAACTTTCCAGACATTAATTCAATAGTTTTACATATATCTGAGGTTTGTTGTTTGAGCAAGTTCATTTTATCGTGTAATGTGCTAAACTTTGAGTTGATTAGTTCAAACAATTCCTTTTTTATAGTATTTAAAAAATCGCTCAAATGCTCTTCAGAAGATCGTTTTCTTTTAAATCGAGTAGAAATATTCGGTTTACCTTGAACACTTACTACACTTAAAGCATTCGAGTCAGAGTCCGATTGAAATTGTTTTGTGGATGGGGGAGTACGCTACATTTTACTTATACAAAAATCGCTAAAGCTTATGAATAAGGGCAGATGTACGTCTTAGTGTAGTAGTGCTTACCGTTAGCTGCAAAATACTAATACACGACTGATACCACTTTAAATTATTACTTTACACTTTTACTTTTACACTTTTATTGCACAAGGTACATCTTAGAAAATAATAAAACAAGCACACGTCCAACAGTTACCGTCAGTTGGGGAGTAGTGTTCTATGCAGACAAACCACAAACAATTACCGCCCTGAAGGCCAACATAACTCGCGTTCTTCGTGAAATTGAGCCCCATTTAGCTGAATTTCTATTTCACTGAAATTATATTCTATTCATAATCCTACCTACTAAGTCCCCTCCTAAGTCCTTTTAAAAATAACATTGAGGCAACAAAATCACTGACACAGGTTGTTTTATTGCATTTCGAAGTTCAAGCGCTTTTAATGAAAAACCCTGAACAAGTGGAGTAGCGCGTTTTTGTTGCCCACAGCAGAAAGAAACAAGGTGAATAAAAATATGTAGGCGCGTCTATGAAATACCGGTTGGATCTAGAGTGAGCGAGAGGTAGCATCAGTTTAGTGGAGCGGCATATCGATGGTGGCGAGTGAGAATTGAGGGTATTTCGAGAAACCCCTCCACTGCGCCCGTTTGTCCAGTATAAAGTTCAATGCTGGTGCAGAGCACGGGGGGTTCCTCTTCAGTCATTCTACGAGTGAAGTTATTCTACGCGTGATAAGATAGAGTCGTGGTTATGTACGTTGTAATGATTCTTCTGGTGCAGGCAAGGAGGATGGTGTTGCTTAGAGGCTTTGCTGTGTTACATTGTAAGTTTGCTGTTCGTTTGAATGCTTTGGTGTCATCACAATATTTTAACCGTGGTAGAGTCACGCTGCAGTTTCTGCTATAGCATGGTTGGACCGGCTCGAACCGAGGCTACTGCCTCGGTTTACGTTAGTATTCTGTGTGTGAGATCGTAGTACTCTACGACCTCACACACAGAATACTAACGTAAAGTAGAAGTTTTGCTTCTGCGTTTCGCTTGATTAGTGCAGGTAGCCGGAGGCCCAACCTCCCCCCCCCCCCCCTCATAACATGGTAGCGGAATTCAAAATGAAAGAACTACCTCAGTAGGGTACCAGCAGGGCCCCCGCTACCATATGTCCAAAGTGTACAATGCACACAGGCGCCATCCTTTAGGGGCACCAAAAAACTGGGTCAAAAATTGCAAAAATTTCCAAAAAAAAAAACAAAAATTAATTTTAAAATAAAAGTTTAGAAATTAAGTAGGATTAGGTATAAATACACACGAAATTTTATTACTATATCATCCAGTTACTGCCGATTCCTATGTTGCGAGAACATGTCAGGCGGTAGTTTCTTGATTTTTCCTGTTCAGACATGAACAATGCCCGGAGCGCTATAAAAGCGATGCATCGCTAGAGGCGTTTTTAAACCGGTTAGTTCACTGGACCGTGCAACAAGTGCATAAAAGCAAGTAATCCTATTAATTATTACATTTAATTTTTTCTTATTTTGTCAAGTGTTGTGTTGATAATATTTTCTTTACTACTTTTTTTTCTAAAAAATTAAGTGCTGAATACCTGTTGATTGCAATTTCAACGTTTTGATTTTTTATAAAATGGTAAGTGTTCCCTACTTTATACTATCAACATTAACCCTTTATAGGAATCCTATCTGTTTCCTATTTCTGTCTGTTTCCTGTTTTTATCTGATAACTTCAATAGATAATATAGGAAAAACCTACAACTTCTGCATAAAACATTTTTTTGCTATCTGACATAATAAAGGCTCTAGGAAGCACGTAAATATAGTCAAAGACCCTGTACGAGTTTAAAAAAGTAATTGGTTGTTTATCCATAGCTCGCTTAGTTTTTATGGTATCGATATTTTTAAAAAACCATTTTGTAGGTTTTTAAAGGTTATAAGATCAAATTAGTTTAATACTTTTTCTACCTTTATTTTTGAAAGGGTTTAAGCTGAAAGGACTCGAACAAATTGATTTTTTCTTAAATATGCAATATGCAAACTTGGTGCTTATTATTGTGATTACTTTAGAAGTTAATTCCTAATTGCCATAAGTACTAATTATTTATTTGTTTTTTTTTTCAGGATAAAAGAAACAGACCTTCCGGTGCGAAGTTTCGCGAGCAAAGGAAACTGAGACTTCAAGAAAGGGAAAAAATGGCTGGATCTTTAAAGCACTTCTTGCAAAACAATAAAGATTCCACGCAGACTATCGATGCGATCGAATCTCAAGATTCTAAATCCGTAAATATCAGTAACCGTGAATGGACCATCTGAAATTTCAACAGAGGCGACTACGGTAACATCAGGTCCTGCAACAAGGGGCGGCAGTTGTAGCAGCAAAACAGCTTCTACTGATGCAGAGCCCGATGAAGCGATGACACCATCCTCGTGTACAGCACTTGAACAATCGACATCAGGTAATTCAGCTTGTGTAAGAAGTTCGGTAATGTCAGCTACCGAAATACCTGTTGCAAGTGAGAGTTTCGATGAAGGCTTTAATAAGGCGAGCGTCGATATAATTCCATCCGATCCCGGTTTGTGGCCCGAAATAATCACCAATGAGATTGCTAGAATATTGGTTAAACGTATAACACTTTTTAGGGCGTTACTCACCGGCTACGGTCATCGGAGAGTTAAGAGACTCGAGTATCAAAATAAAAGTATCCCAGGGCGCCTGTTGTTGGATGATTAGTAAATGAAAATTCAAAGTTACATATACAGACAAAAAGTAGTTTATTTCCTTCTAAAGTTCATACGGATAGCCCCAAATATCAAGTTGTCACTTTAAAATACACTGGGAACTGAGGTTTTGACTAACCTGGTGGATTACACAATATTACACTGTTTATGGTCAATCCCGCGAAGCAGTGAGGTAACATATGTCCTCCAGGTGTACTCCGGTCGCGGTCTCCAGACCGCCCAGTCCCAATATAGCCACTAGTTGAAGCTGCCTCGCCTCGTTCACATAGTTAAACTTGATAATGGACCATACTCAAAGTAAGGACTAAGGACCCCTATGACAAGACAAAAGAATCTACGAAATACCATGTACCGTTAATTAGAGCACATGTGCTTTTAAGAAGACAAAAACATTAAGTACTTACAATTTATGGGATGATGTGTTTCAACACATTAAACTGCCTGTAGACATTGTGTTTAAGAGGCCGTACGTCCAAGTACTCGTCACTTTAAATTCATGTTCCGGCGTTTCGATTCAAGAATTATATATGTGCGTGTCCGATCATTACAACGGCTCGCTCAAAAAGACTAGGCCTCCTTTGGGCTACGCGCCACCGTCGATCCGTGGTAGGATTTCGAACTAACACGAAAGGTCAATTGCATGCAATTAGCTAGCTCGATTCGTCAATATACGTTTCTAGTTACTTCGGACTAATGACGTTAGATGGCGCACTGATGTCTATTCATCGACTGTAATAATATAAATATGCTAAAATAATGTACACGAAAATTTTCGTGTTACAAACGTGCTCCGCCTTTGCTAGACATCAGTTTTAGCTTTCCTAGTAATAAAGATAAGAGAAAGTTTTCGTGCAAATACTTTGTAAGAAGTCTAGCAAATTAAGAAAAAGTCGAAAGGACTTGGCTTATTTACTCTATTTCTAAAGATACTGTATTTTGTTTTTGTTGTAAGTTGTTTTGTAAAACTCCTAACACTTTTTGTGATACAAATGGAGTATCTGATTGGCAAGACTTGTCTTTGCTAATAAAGAGACACGAACCGTCAATTTTACACAATAGTTATATTAACACTTGGGTAAATTAAAAAAAAATGTTGGAGACATCCACGACCGTTAATGCTCATCACCTGCGGATTTTAGAAACGGAAAATAAATATAGGCGCGACGTGTTGGAAAGAATATTTGCGATTATTGAGTACTTATCTACACAATGCTTGGCATTTCAAGGTTCTTCGAAATAACTTTTCAAACATGATAATGGAAATTTTCTAAAAGCTGTTGAGATGATTGCCTCTTTTGATTCAGTGATGAGACAGCACGTTAGCCGCGTGTGTAACTCCCAAACAAAATGTGTTACAATGACTCATTATTTATGCGTGCAAATACAGAATGAAATAATTGATTTTTTGTCGTCTAAAGTAAAAAATAATATTTTAGAAATGGTTCGCAGTTCAAGATATTTTTCAATAATATTAGATTGTACACCAGACACTAGTCATACTGAGCAAATTAGTCTTGTTCTCAATTAGGTATGTTGTCCTTAACACAACTTCAAAATAGGTTGAAGTTAAGGAAAGTTTTATTGCGTTTAATCCAATACTAGACTCTACAGGGAAAGAGATATATACATTTGTGACAGAAAATTAAAAAAAAATAGATATAAAAAATATTAGGGGACAAGGTTTTGATAATGGGGCAGACATGAAGGGATAGCATGTTCGGCTTCAAAAACGCACTCTTGTGCGAATCCGAGAGCCCTTTTTGTACCTTGTGTGGCTCATACTTGGAACTTAACAGTAAATGACGCTTCTAGTCAGATGTCAGATGTTCAGTCTGTCAGATGCTACAATAAACTTTTAAATATTGTGTAAGAGTTATATAACATGTTTTCGTCATCCACAAAAAGGTGGGATATTCTGAGAAAAAATGTCCCTGGGTTAAGTTTAAAGCCTCTAAGTGAGACAATATGGTCCAGCAGAATTGATTCAATAAAGCTTTAAACTTTATTAAATTAAGGTTTGCAAAAGTCTTCTAGAAGTAGCTGAAGATAATTCTTTTCACGTTGATGCAAGACATAAAGTGAGTTCCCTCTTAACGTCTGTACAAAAATTTTAATATATTTGCGGAATTATTATTAGGCATGACGTTTTATTTCACATAAATATTGTCAGCAAACAAATGCAAAGTGCTACAATTAATATTAAAGTATGTCAAACCTACCTAAAAAATTTAGTTGATCACTTCCAGCAATATAGATCTGACCAGTCGTTTGAAGAAATTCTTGTACAAGCGAAAGAAGTAGCACTCTCTCTCGAAATTGAAGAAGACTTTCCACCTTTACCAACGGTCAGGAGGAAATTTAAACCAAAACTGTTAGACTATGAACACCGAGATGAGATACCTCATGATCCAAAAACTGCTTTTAAAATTAGTTTTTTCTTAAAAATTATAGATCACATATTAAGCTCTCAAAAAGCCGATTTGACTTATTAAATGAGTATGATATGTAATATTTTCGAATTTTTTAGCGACATATTCAAATTGACAGCGATATTTTAAAACATTGTTCTATTTTTGAAGAACGACTGACAGGTCATGATAATAAGGATATAGACTCCAATGATTTGTTTAATGAAATTAAAAGCGTTATAGTTGTTTTCTTACCTGATGATACTGACACACCTTAAGTATTTTAAAATATATATTTGAAAACAATTTAATCTCCATCTTTTTAAACGTAAGCATTACACTAAGAATTCTTCTGACATTACCTGTATCTGTAGCTTCTGGCGAGCGATCTTTTTCAAAGTTAAAAATCATTAAGAATTATTTAAGATCGACAATGCTTCAAGAAAGATTGTCTGGGCTAGCGATATTAGCAATTGAACAAGAAATTTTTGATGGTATAAATTTTAGCGATGTAACTAAAGAATTTACAGTAGCATAGTCTCGGAAAATATCGCTGCTACAATAACTATTTTGTATTTTTCTATTGTACCTAGCTATCATTTTTGATTTTATAACGAAGTTACCTAGGTATTTTTTATCAGAAGTATCTGCATAGCATATTGAATATTTTTTAAAATATCTAAGTATTAGTAGAAAGTAGTACTTATATATATGTAGACATTGGGCAGTATTTCTTTTATTTGTTCCTAAAAAAGATGTGATTTTTAGTTTTCAGTTATTTTCTAGTATTTATACACAATTATTACCATACCCCCAAGCATTACCCCCATTAGTTAAGTAAATGCTTTAAAATAGGTGTGAACAAGAATTTTATTTTGTTATGATTTTATTCTGTTTGTTTCATTTTGATATTTTAGTCTACTAATAAATATGACTTCTAAAGTTCAGTTTTTTGCTTTATTACAAGCATCTTAGGTAACCTTCAAAAAAAATAAATAAAAAAACCAAACCAAAATGTCTTAAGGGGTGCCAAGATCTTTTTTTGCACACAGGCGCCAGTAGCCCTTACGGGGGCCCTGGGTACCAGCACTCCTGGTAATGGAGAATCCTTCACTGAGCATCCACGGTCAAACTACCCTTTTCTTTCTAAGCATGGGTGCACAGGCTGCCCCGCGTAGTTTCGGGGGGGGGGGGGGCAACGTCAGGAGACTTCACTCGAATATTAACGCCGTCCACTACCATCTAGAGACGACGAAGTCGGCCTTGCTCTTTTTGAACTAGACGCAGGTGTCCTCTCCAGCTGATACTTCGTACCTACCCTAACCGGGGTACAAATTAGAACACTTATTTGTGCCCCGGGGCTGGAGTTTGCGTATACGACAGAGAGGATATCTGTTCTCGATGCCTCCGCAGTCTTGAAAGTACGAACCCGTCCATCCTTTGGCTGCGCGTAGACAGCGACGATCATCCCCGCGTCTACAGGTGACTGTACAGGTCGCATAGCGATAATACCGACACAGACCGACTCATTGACCACGTTCAAATGGCTACAGATTTCTTGCTACAACAGATTCCATCCGTAGAGATCGTGATACTTGGCAATTGTCACGTCCACCACGCAGAATGGCACGGTTCTCGGTTAACCAATCATGGGGGGAGATCTGTCCAAAACTTTGCATTGTCATATGGTCCGATACAACTGGTTACTTCGCATGCGTGGATTCCAGATGTGGAGGATCATACAGCTTCCCTGTTGGACCTTCTGCTGATCTCTCATCCGGACGGATATAAGGTTTCCATCGATGCCCCTCTCGGCTCTTCGGACCATTGTCTGATCAAGAGTGTGGTACCACTCACGTTATGTTGCATTATGAAGGCTACTGCCGTTTTTGGCATTTCAGGTCGGCAGATTGGGACGGAATGCGGTCTTTCCTTGCATCTTACATATGCGGGCGGGTTTGCTTTTTGCCGGATGATCCCAGCGCTGTTGCTGACTCTGTCACTGATGTGGTGCTACGGGAAATGGAACTATTTATTCCGTCATCTGTAGCACCCATCGGAGGCAGATCTCTGCCTTAGGTTGGTCTCTCCTATAAGATTGCATTACGCAGAAAGCAGGAGTGTTGTCAGGCCTGGGCTAAGACTTCAATGGCTCGGGATGTAAACACCAGCTTGCTTAAAAAGAAGTATAACTTCGCCTCCAGGTCCTTCAAGAGAGTTATTGCTAAGGCAAAGTATGACTACATTGGCACAATTGGATCACTGAGGCATCAAAAAATCAAAACAGTCCCTGTTTCTTCATGAAGTCGGCTAGCTGCTGGCCCCTTGGGTTCCGTTGTCCTATTCCGAATTTCCCTACCTTCAGCTCACCTTTCCTTCTTGTGCCAAGTTTTGCGCTGAAGTCTCCCATTAATACCGTATAGTGGGTTTGTAGGAAAATGGCTTTAGAGATATGCTAATACATTTCCTCCTGCTCATCGGGATGTACCGAGGTTGGGTTGTAAACCTGTATGATCTTCATCGAATACCGTTTGGTGATTCTAAGTATAAGGTACGCAACCCTCGTCGACACACTCACAATCTTTACAAAGTTGTTAACGAGAGACTTGTGGACGATAAATCCAACACCTCCTTGGGACAGATGGTCGCCCTCGCAGTGATAGGACAAGTTGCCGGATTTAAGGATTACCGTTTCTTCCCCCTCTCTTCGGACCTTAGATAATCCTATAATATCCCAGCGTAACTTATCTATATCTTCTTCCAGCTCCAAGATCTTCTCGTCAATCCTCAGGGTGCGTGCGTTGTATGTTGATAGTTCGAGTCGTCTTAGGTGGCAACCGAACCTCCAGCGGAGATTCTTAGCACCCCCTGCCTCAACGTTACCAGCCAGGAATATCGGGGCCGCTGGGGACTGGGGGCCATCTCTTCATAACTTTCGTCATGGGAGATGTTTTCCATAGTTGCCTCGTTTGGTGAACGGGTTTGCAACAGCAGTTTTTATTGTAGTTTTTTAGTCATCAGGAAGATGTTGCTGCACATCTCCTACCTGTTTCCCAGTATCGCCTCTTACGACACCCACGGAAAGATATGAGGTATTGGATATTCTTAACCGCCACTACGCGGAAATTTAATTAGATGTAAAAGATTAAAAATTTTATGGAATTATTTCTTAGAAGAATAACCTAACAGGGAGGCATGGGGGTGTACCCCATCCGCTGAAGTAATACTGAAGTGTATTCGGCGGACAGGGGTCTGTTCACTCGCTCACTTGCCCACGCCATCCCCTTTACCCTAACCTGCCCGAGCCGAGATGCCCCAATTTCCGAGCTTGCTTTGCTTGCTATTGCACCGAATAAAACACCAAAATGTTAATCTTTATGCTGTGTGTTATTTTAAGTTTTAGCATAGTCTTTTCTAACCAATCGTGAATCTTGCTGATCACGTAGTTATTTTACGGATTGACTGTTCATTAGGCAAACTGATTGTAATCTGCCCATTTATGATTAAATTACTGAAAATTGTCAAGATTATTTGCGAAGCAAGAATTTCCGAATGTTTTTTTTTTCTATTGCAAACAGAAATGCTAACCAAATTATTTAAATGTTGTTTTTGTGGCTAACCGAATTTTATTACGGCTTAACATTTAATTACTTCTCAATTATTTAACGCCAGGGTGCGTATACTATCGCTGCGCGACGCGTCTTTGTAACTACAAAATGTAAATGTGGGTGTTCTATAATAAGTTCTCACGCTTAAGGACTACAGTCTCAAGTAACATGTCATTATACGTGAGATACACTAAAAGTTTTGCGTAACTCATAAATAAAGCAAGTTATATGTAACTAATATATTTACTGCTTTTCAGAGTATTCTCCATTTTATTTTAATTACTTTTTCATTTGTTAAACTATTTTTGAAAACATAAAGGCGTAGTGGTGGTGAGCTTTGACAGTGTCTTTGGCTCCGTAAATGTCAAACTTCTCATAAAAGCTTTAAATTCTGTAAAAATGACTTCACCTTTTCAGGAGTCAAAAATAACTTTGTCTTGTTCGGAGTGTGCGCCGAATCATTATCGTGGTAGAATAGGTTGTGCGACGTCTTGGTCGTTTTACCCTAACGTTTTCAAACACACTAAGCAAGTGAAAATGGTGTGAACCACTCAGCATCAACTGTCTTTTGTTCATCAAATGGAATCGTGCAGACAGGACCCCTATGGGAGGAAAAAACGCAATAATTTATTTTATATAAAAGAAAGAAATATGAATTAAAGTGAACAAATATAAAACAATAGTCTGGAAATTCCGCAAGCACACGCCTCATAAGCTTTTATGTTTTTTACATGAAATTTAAAAAAAAAATCTTTTAAACGTCTATGAGTCTGATAACAACCAGCAATAGGGAACATCCTGAGGATAAATGGAAACTTATTCAGAAAGATTTATTTAATTTCGTTGCGTATATTTTCTGAAACGTGAATACAAACAATTGCACAGATTAACTGACAGCCGTACTAATAAATTTTTTAACTACTTTTTGTAAATACACACACACACATATATATATATATATATATATATATATATATATATACATAACTAAACAAATGAATATCTTAGGTGGTATGTTATATTTATGGTAGTATATTTTAATGTGGCAGAGGCATGCTATATTAGTAGTATAGTTGTAGCACGAATGAGTCGGCTCGGCCGGGGACGGACCACGCTCTCGCGTGGAAAGACCAGAGTAAAATAACAGAATAGCGCTGCTGTGTTTCGTATGGTGAGTGTTAAGAACTGGAGATACTTTTTACTAGAAACGAGGCATTCCATCTTAGTCCTCACGGGTGACAACGCATCTGCATTTTGATACGTAATCAAGGATAGATGTAGATATCTATGAGCCCCAGCAACCACTTACTATCACGTGGACTGTGTGCTCGGTTGTTACCTGTTAACGACGGTTGTATGCTATAAAAAAAAAGAATAAAAAATAGGCTGACTTTATAATTTAATATATCTAGTTTTCCAAACATCCCTTTTTTATTGATATTGTGTTTCAATTGAGAAATACTAACAATTTTATAGTGCAAAATCATCACAAAGTGACATGTCGAGAGTAGGGCACTCCCACACGCTCGCGTATTGTGAGGTGTACAATTTTTCGAAGACATGTGAAGTCCGCCAACACGCATGGGGATAGCGTGGCGGGCACTTCTTTGACCTAAAATCGACTTCTATGTTTATGTTGTTTTCTGAAGACATCAATTGGCCGAGATATATGTATTCGTCAGTAGAGGTCTCAGATTTGAGTCTGTTCCACTGTTACAGAGTCTTGGTGTCCATTGGTCATGATTTTTGTTTTCTCTGGGTTTAACTTCAATCCGGCCTTTGCAATTTCTGATGCTAGTTAATTTATCATCTTGATTAGATCGTCTGGTATTTTTGCAAATAATACAATATCATCCGCGAATCATAAATGCGTGGCCATTAATAGTTATGCCTATGTCTCTCCATTCAAGGATCCTGAAAATCATTTATAGTACAGCCAGAAAGAGTGTTTGTGAGAGAGGGTCCCCCTGTCTAACACCTTTTTGTATTTTTGAAACATATTTCCCTTCTTTTCTAGTTGGGCTCATTAGTAACTGTGTCTATAAATATTTTTATATTCCTTATATATTTGTGTTCTCTACCCTGTTCTTTAAGGCTTCCCAGATTTTTGAGTTTATCGGAGAATCAAACGCTTTACTATAATCAATAAAGTTTATATAATATTAATATTAATACCAATATAATATAATACTAATAGTTCACATATTGATTATATACACATATAATTAATATGTGAGCTGGTAGTGGTTCAGCGTATATTTCTATATTTTGCCTTACAGTATGGATGTGAACTACGACCGAGAAGTCCTTGCGGAATTCTGCCTGTTCTAGTGGCTATTGTTCGTTTAATTTCCTTTATATTCTCTTAAAAATAATCTTTGCAAAGGTCTTAGATAAATATTAGACATTAGACTAATAGGCCGATAGTTTCCGAAATTGTTGTGATTCCCTTTCTTAAACAGAAGGATTATATTGGATTCAATCCATTGTTTTGGGATGATTTCTGTGTTGATCATGTTATTGAAAATTTCTAAGAGTAAAGGTATCATTACTACTTTCGTTTGTTTTAGTATTTTATTGCTTATGCTGTCTGGTTCTTGAGCGTTACCGTTTTTCTGAGTATCAAATGCTTTTTGCGTTTCTTCCTTCATGGTGTAAGGTACAGTTTCGTTCTCGGGTAAGTCTATGTGTGTGTATGAGTGTGTTGTTTTTGTACAGTTCAGTGTAGTAATCTGTAACGACCTTAAGTATTTCCTGTCTACTAATCTTCTTGGTCTCGTTGCTGTTTTTCATCTGTACAATCCATTCTTTTTTACTAATTATTGCTTTGTACGTCTTCTTTATTCCTCCTGTCTGTCTAATGGCTCTCTATTGTTTCCATCCGCCGTTGTCACCTGTTTTTGCTTATGTTTTCTTTTATTTCTTTGCTTATTATTGCTATTGTCTTTCTATTGTTGTCTATAGTTTTCGTAATTATTAGAGATGCTCTTTGTCGGTATTATTTTTCGCCATCCATTTGTTTGAATTTTATAGTTTATTGTTATGTTCTTCGCTAGTGGAAAGGATTGTACGTTTTAACCAATTGTAGTTTCCTTTATGTCAGGATATTTTGTTTCTTTTTTATATTCTTTGAGCTTTGGGTTTAACAAATTGGCTATTTCTTCTATTACATATTTGTTAGATTTTATGTTCTCTGGATTTACTTTTGGTTTGGGGTTCTTTGTTTGGGATGAATTAAGTTCAGCTCTGACCATGCGGTCGTTGGTGTCAAAATTTAGATTTTAAATAACAATCATGTTTGGGAATCATTTAGGTTTATAACATACACAAAAAACAGAAAAATAAGAAAATTGTGTTTGTTCCTTGAATGAACATCACTTGGAGAAGTTTTGAAGTAATATGATAAAAAGACTTCCATTTTTTTTTCATTTAAAATAATACTGATTATTTATATTGCAACAAAATTAAAACTGCACCCGATAAAATTAAAATGACGTGGAGTATAACTAATACTAAAACGTGCGAGCTCAAACCACAGAACCCATATTTTCAATTGAAAATTAACAATAATTTAACTCAATGTGATCAAAAAGTTACTATAGCTTTTGAGAAAATTTTTATTGATGTTCTTTTATATGACAACAATATCATTAAATTCTTCTCCTACTGTCGCCGAATCATTGCTTAAACAAAACGTAAAGCCTTGTTCAAATACTTTTAAGAGTGTTGCCAAAAGATATCTTTAAATCTTTTAAAACTATTAAGGTTAAGAAAACGGCAGGCTTATGGTGGATTTCCGTTAAAGTTATTGCATCTATAATAGATACTATAGCACCTTATCTAGCCACAGTTTAAATACAAGCGTCGAACCTGTTATATTTCCTGATCTAATGAAACATATTAAAGTCATACCTTTATTTAAATCTGGTAGCACATTAGATTTTAGACCAATTTCTGTACTACCAACATTAAGTAAATCTTTGAAAAAAATATTATATATCAGATGTTAAGTTATATTAATATAAATAAATTGCTTCATAAAATTCAATTTGGTATTACAAGGGGTCGTTCGACTACCGAAGCCGAAGTAGAACATATGAAACATATTTTTTGTGCATGCGAGAATTCAGAGGATACTTTGGGTGTGTTTTGTGACCTTTCCAAAGCCTTTGACTGTGTTCACGATGAGATATTAATCAGGAAGCTACAGTACTATGGTGCCAAGAACACAGCGCTTAAACTTATTATTACATATTTGAGTAATAGAATGCAGAAATTTATTATCAATAATAAAAGTTCTTCCGTGTCGTCCGTAAATATGGGTGTCCCTCAGGGTTCAATTCTTGGCCTATTCCTATTTTTAGTGTATATTAATGACTAATCTCCCCTAGTAAGGGAATAATCATGGTATAATATTATTTGCTGATGATAATTCCTTGATTTTTAAACTTAAACGTCTTTCATTTAAATGTGATGAAGTGAATAATGGCTTATCGAAATTAGTGCATAGGCTTAACTTTAATTATCTGCATTTAAACGGCAATAAAGCAAAATGTATTAAATATACAACAACAAATGTTAAAAATCTGAATACCAATGTGTTTTTAAATTGGAAAAACTAAGCCCTGTTGAATCCTCTGTTTTTCTTGGCATCACTCTCAACGTAAATCTTCAGTGGGGCCCCTATATATCCAAACTAGCAAGCAGACTAAGCTCTGCAGCTTATGCTGTAAAAAAGATTAGAGATCTTACTAGTTTCAAGACAGCTAAAATAGTTTATTTCAGTAATTTCCATAGCATAATATCTTATGAGAATTTGCTATGGGGAAATGCGGTTGATTTAAAAACTATTTTTGTTTTGAAGAAGGGGCCATAAGAGCTATTTGCAACCTTAAACCGAGAGAGTCTCTTACAGGAAAATTTTAATTAATAAATACATTAACTTTGGCCTCTCAGTATATTTACGAAAATTTAATTTATGTTTACAAAAACAAAGATAGTTTTAGTAAAAAACCTGATATACACTCTGTAAACACTAGGAATAAACACATGCTGGTGATACCGGTCTCTCAACTCCGTAGAGTCAGTAATTCATTCTTGCGGCAATGTATACGCTACATATTACAAAAAAGTCCCAGAAAATATACAAGGTATCTCTACTACCAAGTTTAAATATATAATTAACCAAAAACTGCATAAAAGTGTTATTCTAATATAAATGAATACATGGTATAATGGGATCTTTGTAATCTGGTAGTTTTAAAGTCAACAATTCTGTGCGCTCTCTAATACACCATGAAATCTATTTATGTGATTTGCTAGATATTTTTGACAAAAAGTCCTACAACATATTTTCCTGGGATCTCCCCTATATAATAGAATATGAATTTTGAACGTGCGACAATGTTTTCTCTTATTCATTGTACGTCACTCAGGCCGAGGATATCCCAGTTGGTGTTATGTAATACCAGTGATAATTCTGATAAGTTCTCTTCTGACCGTAGTGTTAGTACCTTAGAGGAGTAATGTATATTCTTGTATGTTTGTTAGATGGAGTCTCAATAGTAGTCTTTTTTCTTGGGTAGAGTTGGTTCGATTTTGTTTTTAACATCATGTTATTATTGATTTATTATTATTGAAGGGCATCACTATAAACTAGTTATAAATCACATAGCCTATAACCAGCGGATGATCAAAATACTTCCAATTGTAACGTTCCCCACGCCCTATATACATATATTTAAATATATCCATCTTTAAAATATATAATATTTACGTAACCAGTAAAATAAACATACATTGATCTTCCTCAAGGATCTGTCTAAAGGTTTAGTACAGGTCGTTAAATATACTTATGGCTTAGTTAGGAGCTTTATATACGTTGTGTTTATTTAGTTACTTAGTTGTTTTAGACGTCTCTTGGAAGAATGAATATTCAATATAGCAATCGGAAGCTGTTGGTAGTGCCTTATAATTATTTTAAGTTAATAAACCCGTTTACGCAGAAAGGGCTCAAAAAGGTTAAATCGTCCCTATTCCACTTGTATCAGGTTTATATTATTGTTAATCTCTTCCCACTTGGAAAAGGCTCACAATATTTTTATAAAATACCAGATACAAGGACTTGGCTCTCCCACATTTAAAAAAAATGTATGAAGCACACGGCGTGTGCGGTTAGTGCCAACTACCAACATGCTCCCCCCGACGAGGGACGTTAAGTTGGGAACTGGACCGTAGTCTACAGCAAAATACCTTGACAACCAATAAATGGGGGATTAGCCCCTTGGTAGTGCGTAAGCACTAAGCACTACCAAGGGGCTAACAGCATACAGGGCATACAGAATACGATTAAATCCAGCCACAGTAAATGTACGTCACACAGTTTTGGCAACACGTCGAACAATAGGCACACTGGCCACAAAAGCCCCTCCGTGAGCGCCACCACCTGCCAAATCGTAGCTCCTTCAGACTTGATGTAAGTGTATGGAATCACTACCAATTACATGATTAGCACAGCTACTGGCTGCAGAGCATGTCATAAGTTTACTGTTCACCTCAAGGGAATGGGGTCCCACATTGTGCGGCTTTCGGACGCAGTCTTAAGAGTCTCCTCTCTCCAGCTGCAGCAGATCTCATGCGGATGGTACATGAGATCGACACATATGCTCCACCACATACCATCCACACCATCTGGATGATTGGCGGTCCACCACTGTGCGATTTAGAAGATGTTTTCTTCCTCGTACGTCTTCCTTTTTTTTTTTTTTTTTTTTTTTTATAGGATAAGGGTGACAAACGAGCACACAGTCCACCTGATGGTAAGTGCTTGCTGCGGCCCATAGACATCTACATCTATCCTCTATTAGAAATCAAAATGTAGATGCGTTGTCACCCGTGAGGACTAAGATGGAATGCCTCATTTCCAGTAAAAAGGGCCTCCGGCCACCTGCACTCACCAAGCGAAACGCAGAGGTAAACCTCTACTTCACGCTGGTTTTCTGTGAGGTCGTGGTACCACCCCGGTTCGAGCCGGCCCATCCGTGCGACAGCAAAAGCTGCTGCCTGGCTCTACCACTGTTGACACTCCTTGTGGAGTCGATTACCATCAGCGATTTTTCCGGACCGATACGACTTAGGGACCTTCAAGAAAAGAGCGTACTCCTTTTTAAAAGGCCGGCAATGCATCTGCAATTCCCTCGCTGGTGTTGCAGCTGTTCATGAGCGGCGGTATTCACTTACCATCAGGTGAGCCGCATGCTCGTTTGCCCCCTCTCCTATAAAAAAAAAACCAACCAATACAACGGCCGATATAGCCAAAAGGCAATTATAAGATAATAGTAAAAATTCACTATCAGTAAGGGTTTGTATCACTAACGTTGAGTGCATGCATTTTTCGATCATGTATATCCCACCCACCAACAAGTTGCCTTCAAAGGTGAAAAATTTACAGAGATGTATTATTACGTTGTTATATAAAACATTATGGAGGTCAGAAAGACTGCAGCCTTGTAATTAAGGGACCCTATATACCCTATAGACCTTATATCAAAGCTGGAAGATCCGAAGACCACACAGAAGAAAGAAGGTCATTATAGAAGATCATCGACGAAGAAAGAAGATCGTCGGTTAATCAATTTTATCTACGTTTCTGACGATACTACGTCTACGTTTACGTTTAATTGTCTATACCAGACAAACTTCTCGTTTCTCAACCGCATTACGCGGCCAGGTGATTACTCCTTAACGGTGACAAACTGTAATAGCCTGGTAACGCTACTTGTGGCGGGAACAGCAACCAATATGTGCGTCTTTTTGAAGACGATCGGAAGCCGCAACTTGGGACATCATGCATAAGACAAGAAGCCAGAAGACTAGAAACACCGGTAGGAATGCGGATTTTCGAAGAAGCTCCCACGTTTTCGTCCGATTATCTTTCGACACACGCACCCTCCGCCGCGTCCCCGCCTACGCCCGCATCTATTCCCGCGCCCGCGCTCGAGCGGCCGCGCCCCGCTATGTCCGTATCTACGACTGATCGTTTGGGAGAGATTAGTACATCCACGCCACGTACAGCGGCGCAATTGCGGCGAGTGTATACTCGCCGCAATTATAGAAGATCTTCCGGTCACCGAAACGAGTTCGACAGTGCGTACTGTCGCGCCTGTAGCTACCGACGCTGTACATAGGCTCGAGCCGCGCGCCTCGTCAGTCCGTTCAGACCGGTCGACAGTTAGCGCGATCGCGAAACTGAAGCAAATCGAATACAATACCGCAGAGGAACTCGCCGCGATTAGAAGGAAGCAACTGCAAATTGAGGAAGATCTTATCAAGAAGAAATACGCTAGGGACATCGCGCAGTTACAGGAAGAAACAGATTTTAGTGGAAATTAGGAACCGTGTCGATCAATGGTTAGAGAACGTGGAGACTGTGCGGGGGGAGCCGCTCTGCCGCTCGTCTCAGCCCGCGCCCCGCATCGAGTTAGTGCAGGCCCCGTCGAATAGGGGAACCGATTACGTGTACGTTGAAGATGCCTAGGGGAGGTCGGTTGTGAATAACGATCAACCACGTCACGTAGATACGATACAGAGGGATAATGGAGACGCCGTAGAAATGAACCAGGTGGATCGTCGTGTACGGGTTACGTCGCCGACGCGCGTCCAACGCCGCACTCTATCGCCTTAACATAGGTTGCATCGCCACACCGCCATGTGGATCATAGATTACCGTCGCCGTGTCGTCGCGATGTAAGTATACGTAGATCACGGTCGCCGAATATTCGCGATACATCCCAGAGTCGTGTATCGTTAGAGGGTAATAGGGATAGGGAAAGATATGGGTATAAAACGACTAGCGGAAGCTTTAAAAAGCAGGATAAGATTTAGACCAGCCGCCGCGAAGCAGACACAGGACTTGCCTATTTTTAACGGCTCGGCCGCTGAATGGTTAGCGTTTAAAGCCGCGATGAAAGAATCCACGCGTCTATATGGATTCACAAATACGGAAAATATGGCAAGATTAAGGAACTGTTTACGTAGTTATAGGATAGAGAGGTAGTATCGGCACTGCTGTATACCGCGAAGGATCCAGCAGACATTATGCGGACACTGGAGCAGTGTCTCGGCCGCCAGGAAGTAATTATTGATCGTGCGTTAGATGAGTTAAAACGCCTTCCGCGCCCGGGTCAAACCGCCCAGGAATTAAACTCGTTCGCTATTAAATTGCAAAATATAGTGCAGAACGTCGATGGCTAGTTATATTTACAAAATCCAATGCTAACTAGGGAGGTCACGAGTAAATTTAGCCCTCACTTACGGTCGCGTTGGTACGATTATGCGAAGCACTACGGAAGTGCGGACGAACCGGATATCGTCACACTATCCCTGTTTATGATGATAGAGGCTGACCGTGCGTTAAGTCACGCCTATACGTCCGTAGCGCCGACTAAGGAATCGCCCGTAAGACGAGAAGCACCGCCGTCGAAGAGGACAGTGTTGACACGCCGCGTAGAAGATAGGGCCCGCGACGTAAAGACGTTCACCACACAGGAGGACAACGAAAGTGTCCCGTGTCTGTGTTGTGGGAGTAAACACCCAATCGCCAAGTGTATGGAACTGGTACAGATGAATCTGAATGACCGGTGCAAACGGTATTACACATCTCAGGCACTAGCGAACGGCCAGATAGGGACATCCAAACGTTCGTCAGTCACGACGAGGAGCTAACAGACCTCCTCAAAAAGCAGTACGAGATAGATTCTATAGGCATCTCGCTGAATAGTAGGCCGCGACGGAAAGAGGAGCGCGCTGTCGACATATTCCAGCGCACCGTCAAGAAGGTCGGCGAGCAATACCAAGTCGCACTGCCATGGAGGGATGACAACGTGCGGATGCCACCCAGCTACGAGATGGCAGCTCGAAGACTTCGGACAATTGAACGGAAGATGGACCAGTCGCCGGAGTTTTGGGACGCCTATACAGCCCAGATAGATAACCTCCTCGAGAAAGGCTACACGAGGGAAGCCGAGGGGACGGAGAGAGAGGACCCCAAAAGCTGGTACCCACCACACTTCACAGTTAAGAACCCGAACAAGCCGTGGAAGATGAGGGTAGTATTTGACGCCGCAGCTCGCCGTCAGGTAGATGTCTTAATGACTACCTACTCGACGGCCCCGACTTGTTGCGGAACCTACCGGGCATACTGTTTCGGTTTAGGGAAAACGAGATAACCGTATCCGCGGATATCCGGGAGATGTTTCTACGTGTGAAAATCGATCGTCGCGACCAACCCGCGCATTTGTTTCTCTGGCAAAAAAACGAGCGATATAGCCCACCGCGGGAATACGTTTAGTTTAGTTTACGACGGGCTGTTTTCCGCAACTCCACGTCTATGCGCGTATTTTGCGTGTGGGCAGGAATAATGTGATTATTCGAGCCATGAGATCTCTCCGAAGAAGCTCAACAGGCCCTTGATGTTGCATGCAACTTCGGGGAGTGATCCCGGCGTGCCGAGATGTTTAGCCTTGTATGTAGCGACCTCCGGACATTTCAGTAGCACGTGGGCCGCCGTTTCTTCCTCCCCCATACATGCCCTGCACAGGGGACTATCTGTAACACCTATAGTAAATAAATGTTTGTTAAAGGTGCCGTGTCCTGTGATAGCACTTGTTACTATCCTAATCTGCGGCTTGTTCAGTCTCATTAAAACTTTGGTTAAGCGACTGTTTATTTCAGGCAGGGCCTCCCTAGCTTGTCTACAGTCTACTAGATTCTTCCAAAGCTGAGCGTGTTGATTAGTGAAGTGTCTACGTACCAGTGAACGAACGTTACCAAAGGGGATTGGTATGATTGGTTCCGGCCCTATAGTGGCCAGAGCCGATCCTCTTCTGGCCAGTTCGTCTGCTGCATCGTTGCCTCTGGATCCACTGTGTCCCTTTATCCATTGCAGGGTCACATTGTTGTTTTTACATACCTCATTTAATCGTTGATGGCATTCATATATTAGTCCCGAGTTCACCACATTGCATCTCAGGGCTTGGAGTACCGCCCTACTGTCGGTCAGTATTCTAATGGGGAAGTCATTAACCTTCCTAGCATCTATTGCTATGGCCGCTTGAATGATACCCATACATTCCGCCTGAAAGACCGTGTTATAGGTACCTACCCAGCGGTGTGCATATGTGAATATTGAGGTCTTCAGAGAAAGCTCCAGAACCTACACCTTCATTTGTTTTAGAACCATCGGTGAAAATTCTAAGCTCTTTTGGGCTTAATCCTTCCGGCTGGCTGTTTTCATTTAATTGTATCTTGTATTTCTTATCGAAAACAAATTGTTTAGGAATCCTATCGTATTTGGCTTGTAGGATAGGAATTTTTGAGTGAATTCTATCAATTATGCCTGTATGAGGGACACTATTCTTACTCCAAAGATTTAGGGTCTTGAGTCTGATGGCAGCTAAAGTCGCTTCTTGTTGTATATGTAGATGAAGCGGAGTTAGCTCCAGCATCGCTTCTAAGGCTGCTGTTGGCGTAGTTCTTATGCAGCCTGTGGCAGCCATACATGCCAGTCTCTGGTAGCGCTGAAGCTTCTTAATTGTGGTGGCTTCATTTGTCTTGGTCCACCATACCAGAGCGCCGTATGTGATCATGGGCCGAATTACATTTTTGTAAAGCCACAGTATGATTTTCGGCGTCAATCCCCATGTTTTGCCAATCATGTTTCTGCATTGCCAGAAAGTTATACTAGCTTTGTTGATTTTGTTTTCTATGTGTTTATTCCAGTTAAGATTGCTGTCCAAGGTAAGACCTAAATATTTTACCTCGGAGGATAACTGGAGTTTTGTACTGAAAAGACTTGGGAGATGATAGTTATTCAGCATTCGTTTTTGTGTGAACATTACTAGAACCGTTTCATTTGAATTGACGGTTAAGTCGTATTCTCTGCACCATCTCTCCACTATACGGAGAGCCGCTTGGGTCAGGTCGCACACTATGCTTGCTGTCTTTCCAGAGACCAGTATTGTCAGCATAACCTACTGTATAGAAGTGATTGTCATTTAATTTGCTGATGAGTTCATTAATGACCATATTCCACAGGATAGGTGAGAGAACCCCACCCTGCGGGCAGCCTACGAATAGCCTAGGGAATACGTTATGACGTCAATGATTTTCGGCGCGAGAAGCTCGCCGTTTCTCGCACATAGTTTCAGGGACTATAACGCGCGCGCACACGCAGTAACACATCCATTGGCGCTTATCACTATCGTACGTAGTCATTACATGGACGAATACTTAGACAGTTATTCAACGGTAGAGGAGGCGGTGAACACAGCGAAGCAGGTTACCGAAGTGCACCAGAAGGCCGGCTTCACCTTGGCAGGCTGGAATTCCAATCACGCAGCTCTACTGGAAGACAAGCTGGAAGAACTACTGGCGCGCAAGCCTAAGGAGGTGGGCCTAAGGCAAGATGGCCCGGGAAGGACTTTAGGGTTACTGTGGATGGTCGACGAAGACGCCCTTACGCTAAATACATCCATTAATAGGGTGCCACAGGAAGTAAAGACGCTACAGCGACCACCACCGACCAAAAGGGAGATATTGAGCGCGGTCATGTCAGTGTTTGACCCACTCGGCCTACTCAGCTACCTCACCATCACCGCCAAGATCCTGTTACAAGACCTATGGCGTATGAAGATGGTCGGATGGGGTGATGAACTGCCCGAGGAGGCAGCGGATGAATTCCAGAGGTGGCTGCGAGTCGTCAAGGAGGTGTCACGACTGCGACTGCCAAGTTGCTATGCTCCTACGGAGGGAGTGGTAGAACGTCAACTTCACGACGCAAGTGAACGCGCGTACGCATCCGCGGCATATTGGCATATACGATATCACGTCGGAACCGTTTTCGGATCAGTGGCGGCCATGGCGAAAGTCGCGCCGATTAAGGCGCAGAGTATACTGCGACTAGATTTGCAGGCGAACTTGATAGGCGCGCGACTCGCGGAATTCGTGCAAAACGAACACAGAGTGGTAGCAGATAGGGTCATATATTAGACGGACACTACTACGGCGCTCCACTGGATACAGAAAGATACGGCACGTTACACTCCATACGTAGCTCATCGATTAGGGGATATAGCCGAGAAAACCGATCAATACCAACCAAAACCACCAACGAAAAGTGACCAATGGTTCACAGGACCGTCATTTCTCTACGAAGAAGAAGACAGATGGCCTCACTGGAAGGAAGAGAATGCAGGGGATGATAAACAGTCGGAGGAAATCGTGGCACATCAGAGCGACACCAAGGACGCTCCACACCTCCCAGACATAGAACGCTTCTCTTCTTACGAGAGACTTATCAGGGCCACGGCACGAGTACTGCAGTTCATCGATGCCATACGAGGAAGGCACAGGTATTAACATTGCAGCACATCCAGAAGGCAGAGCGGATGTGAGTGGAACGCAGTCAACTCGACAGCTTCACTGAAGACATCAGCCGACTTCAGCGGGGGAAGAATCTGGCCACCGGCAGCGCTCTTAAGAAGTTCGACCCCATACTTGAAGACGGAATACTACGAGCCAGGGGAATAATCGACGCAGCCGACGTGGACCATCATATGAAGCGACCCGTCATACTGAATGGACGCCATCGATTTGTGAACCTGCTTATAGAGAAGGCGCAGCAGGAGGCAAGCCACGCCAACAGAGAGAAGGTGGTCAACGACCTACGCACCAGATATCATACCCTCCGACTACGACCGACCGTACGAGAAGTGGAGCGGAGATGTCTGCGATGTAGAGTCCGCAAGGCAACACCACGGCCAGTGGTTATAGGAGACCTACCACCCAAACGGTTAGGGGCGTTGACGCGACCGTTTACTTACACTGAAGTCGACTATTTTGGGCCTTTGTTAGTTACGATAGGACGACGGCACGAAAAGCGGTCGGTAGCACTGTTTACGGGCTTAACGACGCGCGCGGTTCATCTAGCTAGTTTATTCCCTAACGACAGACTCGGCGATATCGGCATTGCGACGCATGGCGGTTAGGCGCGGGTGGCCACGGGTCATATATTCAGATAACAGAGCTAACTTTCATGAAGCAGATGCAGAGCTACGACGGGCGATGGAAGAGTGGGCGCCGCAGCTAAAGGACTACGCGCTGACTCGACGCACGGAGTGGAAGTTCATCACACCGGGTGCGCCCAACCAGGGAGGGGCATGGGAGCGTCTCTTGCGTTCGGTGAAGACAGCGCTGGAAGCCACACTCCCCCAGAAGAGCCCAAGGGAGGAGACTCTAGAAACACTCTTAACGGAAGCAGAAAACACCATCAACTCTCGACTGTTGACCCATGTACAGGTCGACATCAATGATGGAGAAGCACTGACACCCAACCACTTCATCCTGTTGGGACCGTCGGCCCTACCGATCACCACGCCGTGCTCACCCATCAATCGTCGGGCGTGGAGAGCGGCGCAGGGGCTCGCCGACGAATACTGGAGGCGCAGGGTGAGGGAATACCTGCCGACGCTGGTCGCGCGCGGGGCTTCCCGGGACACCCAGCGACAGGATATAAAGGAAGAAAACCTCGTTGTGGTTGCGGATGGCAACCTACCGCGGGTCGTGTGGCCCAGGGAGATAGTTACGAGAATGTTTCCCGGGCCTGGCGGCGTGGTGCGCAACGTAGAGATCACACAATTGTTATGAAAACATTTAGAAATAGCATGGTAACGATCACCTCATTCCCAGGGGTTATTATCAGTCATGTTCTCTTTAGTAGTATAATAACTCTTACTGGACAATTTTTGCTTAATAAATAATTTAAACCTTTTGGTAGGTAAGATCTGCATATTTTCTGGGACGTTGTTGTAAAAGTGTATACATTGCCCTATGAAAGAATTACTGACCCTTTGGAGTCGAGTAATTGGTATAACTAACTTGTGCTTGTTTCTAGTACTTACAGAATGTACATCATTCTGTAAGTACTACATTCAACACTGTTCCTCCCATCTACACTCGCTTTGACATTCACTGCATGTGTAAGCGCCGGCCCCGCAAACTGGTCAACGTGCGTCAGCGAAACGTAACTACTCGTTTCGCCTCTCGTTTACACATGAACAGCCTCCAGTAATACAAGAACACGCTCATTAACGTAGTACATTTTCGACCCATTTTCTAATTATATTACAAATGTTATTTATCTTTATTATTTTAATATAACCGTCTTGTATTTGTAATAAAATATTATATCTATGATATTTTTAAATGTTTATATATTGATTTTTTAATTAGTTAATTATAATAATGATACGCCGCCACACAATGGTACGTTATTTGTCAAATTATTATAAGTAGTTGAGAAATTGTGAGGGAACTGATTAACATAAATACCACATAAATACATTCATACAATAAAAACCCTCCTTTTTGCTTCGTCGTAGTCGGGTTAAGGGAAGAATAACTAAGTTAAAATTTATAAAGCATTCTTAATTACTATTGTAAATAAAATAAAGAACATAATATATTTTATATCTTCAACAGGTAAGTGAACGGGAAGCAACACGCATAAAGAGGTAAGTAATGAAATGCAATTTTTATTCGTGGTAGATTAAATTAGTTTTAGTTACAATAGGTAATTTTTTTTATGCGTGGTGTAGCCACTCATAAAAAATTAACCTACTATATTAAGGTTGTAGCACGAAAAGGTCTGCACGACCCGGGTAGGGCCACGCTCTCACATAATACCAGCGTAAAATAGCAGCTTAATGGTGCTGTGTTTCTTATGGTGAGTGTAGAGAACGGGAGACTCTTTTTACTGGAAATTCAATAATAAGTTTAAATAAATTATAGTATATATCAATAATTCCGATTATCACAACCATTTTAACAAGTATTCGATTTTTATTAGTCATCATTATCTTTTTATTACGGTCGGGTAAAAAATTATTGTAATCAACCTAAATATTGTTTTCCCACTATAGCAAAACTTTCATAATCTTTAAAAATGACACTGTTCTTTGGGAGCAAATTAATATCAACACACTAAGTTGAAAATATGTAAAACGCTTAGTAATAGTATTATTAATATCCAATAAAATTATTATCGATTTCTTGTCCTTGATTTTTGATAAAGATGAATCGATTTACAACCCATTTGATAAAATCGGTCTAACAGGCTGCTACGGTGAAACATACATACTCGTATACACACATAGAATGTCAAGTATTGAATCCTTTCTTTGAGTCGCCGTAATCGGTTAAAAATATAGATTGAAAGTGAGAACCCTTTGATGTAGCAAAACATGGCAAAGTAACTGTCACATCGTGGCATTACTAGTTTGGCAACTTTACCAAGTCAGATTTATGGATAAATATTAAAACCACGATTTTAAAAACGATATGTTGCATTTCGTAACCATCAATTTTATCTTCTAACAAAGATATGGGTACCTAAATTCAGTATTTCAAACAAAATCAACAAAAGTTCTGAAGCACTGAATAAAGAACTTACGTCGCCGGCACAATCCCGCGTTAAAATATGTAGCCATATCGAAAACTGCTGTCAAAAAGTTAGTTATTACGCTGATGGCAAAGTGAACTTCCATTGGAAAAGTTGTAAATTTTGTATGTACTATATTTTACTAAAATCACAATTATATTGTGTAGAAAGAACAAAATTTATTTGTATATCGCAAAATCTGTTGATGTAACAGTGTTTAATTACTTCATAACGGAGAATACTGCATTACTGTGTTTGAATATATTCTTATTTTGGGGCGTTTGGAAAAAATTATGAGAGTGAATTTTTACGATGCGCGCGCACTGCGACATCTAAAAACGTTACCTTGAAATTGTTACAATGACACCTAAAAACGACAACTTCAGTAGGTAATTATCTCTCATATTTTTTGGTTTTGTTACGATAAAGAAGTATAACTTCCTACGTGCGTACATAAGTACACACACACTTGTTTTCTGTAAAACCAGTACAGAATATAAGGTTTTTAATATGACTTTAAGCGAATTACATTGTCAAGAAAAACTTAAAATTGCGATAAGTTAGGTTAGATTTGATTTGTTTATGATTATCATATTATGTTTCTGCTTAAATAAATTAAAAAATATAAAAAATAAAAAATAAACAAAAACAGCATTGAGCTGCTATATCAGTAGTTCAGTGGAATCGCGTTTTTGAACAATAGTAACTTAAAGCTTTTGCAAACATTTTTTTAATTTCATATACGACTACAAAGAGGTGATGTCGATAGGTCTATAGTAAGACAAGTCTGAGCGGTCGCCTTTTTTAGGAATCGGGTGAACAAAAGCCGTCTTCGCCTAGGAAGTAGAAGTACAGGAAAAGATGCGTCGGAACCAGTGCCAACTTCGGAGCACAAGTTTTCAGCACTATTGGGGGGATTCCGCCTTAGGAGTGGAGTGCTTTTCGAACAGAGCGTTGTGTGAAACGCACATCCGGCATGGAGCACTCACACCGCAGGATAGTCGGCGGTGTGTTCTCCCCGTCACTGAGAGTTGAGTTGGACGCAAAGAAAGAGCCTAGCAGATCGGCTGTCGTGAAGCGACAATTAAAAGAGAAAGAACCTAACCTACGAACAGCAAAACAACAAAAGTAGACCAAGAAAATAATATATTTAAAGTTTCAGAAAAGTATTTACAATTTTATAAAAAAAATGAAATATGAAGCTGATGGATGAAATGAGATTACAATTAGGTTTTAAAAAAAATAAAGGTAGGAGAATAGGACAATATAGTTTTATAGGGGAGCCTGGAGCCTCGCTGCTTTTGTAGAAATGGGCACACGCAGAGCTTGAGGTTTCTCAGCGGCGACGACACGCAGCGCCTGGACTGGGCACACGCAGCGTCCGGAGCCGGCGCACGTAGTGCCTGGGGTAGGTGCGCTCAGTACTTGGAGAAGTAGTCGCCGCGCCCAGAGGTAGCGCGGGCAATAGGTGCACTCGGCGCCTGGAGCAAGCAGTCGTAGCGTGCCCGAAGGTAGCGCGGGCAGTAGGTGTACTCGGCGCCTGGAGCAAGCAGACGTAGCGCGCCCGAAGGTAGTATGGCCCCGCGCTTGAAGCAGACTGCCGACGACTTCACGTGTAGATGGAGGCTTGCAGGATCCCGGGGCAAAGCGGCCCCGGGATAAGGCCTTTAGTAGATGTTTCTCGTTTGAGAACTGAAGCGAGACTGTCCTGTATTCTTATTTTTTTTTTTTTTGCGCCCGAAGCAATTGGAAAAGGGCTACCACGGAGGGAGGCGGAAAATGCATTACGCATACCACGACAGCCGGTCTGTCCTGGTTATGCGGGACTCACTGCCTACCGGGGGACCTAAGTGATACCCGCTAAAAACCGCCTTTGGGGAGTGGCAACTTAGCTGTTTAAAGCTTCTTATGCCGAATCGGAAGCGACCCTCTTTTGGGAAAAGAGGGCGCAGGCGGCTACGAGCCGCTGAGGGAGTGCCTACGAAGGCAAATTAATTATGAATAATTTAATTAGAGTTGGCCTGAGCCGCCATGAGGCAGTTCAGGTCGTTTGACAGTTTATTAGGCGGGTCCGAGAGAGAGTTTCTCGGCCTGCGGACTCGATAGCGCGAGGGGAGTGGGGCTGCATAAGTAGCTGCCTCACGAATAAGATGATTGGAGTGCGACTCTGAGGCTTTGAAGAAGTTCTCAGAGAGTTTTTTAAGAAATTGTTGAATTGTAGGGAGCTCTAGGTCCCGATGAAGGTCGGCATTACGGACGTACCAAGGTGCGTTCGCAGCTCGACGACAGAAAAGGTTTTGAACTACTTGGAGTTCATTAATAATTTTAGGGTTAGCGTGGGCAAATATGGGGCCCGCGTAGGACATGACTGGTCGTATACAGACCTTATAAAGGGTACGCTTGTTTCTGAGGGACATTTTACTGTGTCGGCCCAACATACTGTTGAGCCTATTCAGGTAAAAACGTGCGTGACGGGTTACTCTCTTGACGTGGGGCCTGAAAGTTAGCCCTGTGTCTAGAGTGACACCTAAATATTTGGCAGACGTATGCCAGGGGACAGGGGTCCCTAGCATACGTATTGTTGGAGTGTTTTTGATACGGCGTCGTTTATAATCGAAGTGAACGGCGGAGCTCTTCTCCGGGTTCACATCGATGCGCCATTTTTTGAACCAAGCTCCTAGGTTATCAACTGACTTTTGGACCTTGTTCCGTATGAAAGGTAGCGAGATACCTTTACAGTAGAGAGCAGTGTCGTCTGCGAAGAGGGAGAGCTGAACACCTTTCGGCGGAATAGGAATATCGTTGGTGAACAGGATGTACAGCAGAGGAGCAAGTACTGAGCCCTGAGGGACACCAGCTTTGATGGGGCGCTGTGAAGATAGCGTGCCTTCGTGTCTAAAACGAAAGGTACGATGATTTAGATAAGAGGCCACGAGACGTACTAGACGATCGGGGAGACCTATTTTGTATAGTTTGTAGATAAGGCCTGTATGCCAGACTCTATCAAAGGCTTTGGCGATGTCGAAAAAGACCGCGATAGTCTTATGACGACGGGGATAAAAACCGCTGAGGATATATTCCACAATACGGTGAACTTGTTGGGGGCAGGAGTGTTTCGCTCGGAAACCGAATTGATGGGGAATGATAAGAGGGTCACCGTCTGTGGGAAACAGATGGCGCCTCATGCGATTTTGGATGACTCTTTCAAAGAGCTTGCCCATTGCCTTGAGGAGGCTAATGGGGCGATGACTGGAGGGGAGGTTGAGAGGCTTGCCTGGCTTGGGAATACCAATCACAGTTGCCTCTTTCCACGTAGTGGGAAAGTAACTAAGGTTGAAGCAGGCGTTGAAGATAATAGATAAAAAGGTTAACACCTGCTCAGGAAAGTGTTTAAGGGCTTGGTTGGAGATGCCATCCGCGCCCGGAGCCTTTTTGGGCTTAAGTCCTTTGATGAGGGATGAAATCTCATCATTGGACACAGAGATAGGTTCGGAGGCTGTAGGGGGTGAGTTCCGGCGTCGGACCTCATCTTCCACTGCCTGGACGTGTGAAGGGTCAACGGGTTGAGAGCTAGGAGAGCATTGAGCGGCAATGCTGTCTGCAAAGCACTCAGCCTTTTCCTCGTCCTCGAAGGCTACCGTACCGTCGGGACGGGAGAGAGGGGGAGTGTGGGTGATAGCGTCTATACGGAGGGCTCTTGCCATCCGATAGTACGCTGTATGAGAGGGAGAGATATTCTCCATGAGTTTACTCTTTTCGAGGTCTCGAAATTCAGAGAGGCGGAAACGGAGTTCTCGTTGAAGACGATTAGCCGTGTGCCTATATTCGGGCGTGGGGTATTTTGCTGCTCTCCGGAAAGCAGCTTTCTTGGCTTTTAATAGGTTGCTAATATGTAGGGGAAGCCCACTATTATTAGCAACCGGGATTACCCTTTCATTCTCCTTAAGGGAGGTTTTAATAAGGGTGGAGAGTGAATCGACCGCGGTGTCGATTTTTTCGGGACTGTCTAAGTCCGACGATAGGGAGATGGGAGAGTCCTGTGAGTCCAGAGCATTCGCTAGGGACTCCTTGAAGCCCTTCCAATTTGTGAAGGTTTTAGTCGAGGGTGTTGAGGGGGGTGGCTGATGGCCGAGAATGAAAGAGACCGGTCGGTGGTCGGATCCTAGATCGTCTAGTGTCTCGATTGCCCTGAGGTTGAGGGAAATACTTTTGAGTAGTGCAAAATCTAGCACATCGGGAGCGTGGTCGGTGACATCGGGATAGTGAGTAGCACCTAGGGGACTGTGAACGGTGAGGTCAAGAGACTGCGTGATATCGAGCAGTATCTTGCCACTAGGGGAGGTAGTACGGCATGTCCATTCAGTATGCTTGGAGTTAAAATCTCCAAACATAATGACTGAATTGCCTAAAGATAAAATAGAATCAAAATCTTTTTTGAGGGGATGGGTTCCTGAAGGGATGTAACAGGAGGCTATGAGGATGGACTGATGTCCAGTCATAGCTAGCCTGCATACCGTGGCTTCCATATTGGTAAGCTGCGGAGTAGAAATGGGAGAGCAGTGGAGTGACTTCTTGTAATAAATGGCCGTACCGCCACCTCGGCGGTCGTGCCTGTCATTACGAAGAAGAGAAAAGTTTTTAATAGAAAGGCCTTTAGTGTCCTTAGTTTTGAGATTAGTTTCCTGTAGGAGGAGGAAATCGGCTTCACGATTTTGAAGAAAGAGCTTAAGTTCTGGGAGGTTATTTCGCAAACCGCGAATATTAAAGGATACAAGCGATAAACCCTTAGGTTTGATACGACCGTGAGACTTTGGTAGAGCAACCTGCTCTGTCATTGTAAGTTAAGTTAATTAAGTTAACTTAACTTACAACGAGCACAAAAGATTATGATGCTCTGCAAGAGCGAGGAGACGGTCCTGAGGGGACCTTGCAGCGCGCAATTTGCGTGCTAACACAGCGATTTCCCCAACGTCGATGTTCCTAATAGCGGAATACACCGTTTTTAGGTCATCAGCCATTGAGGGCTGTGATTGTTGTGGGGCGGAGGTTGTTGTCCGCGGTGGGTCTGCCTTTTTGGAGCTCCAGGGAAAGACTGGAGGCTGCATAGGCTTAGCGAAGCCCGGAGGGGGCCGAATAATGCCCTGAGGGGGCCTAAGGGGACCCTGAGAGGATCGAGAGAAACCCGGGATGGGCTGAGAAAGGCCCTGACGGGGCCGTTGGTAAAGAGCCGGGAATGAGCGATCATTGACCGGCGGTGGAGCTTGCCTACTGGGGCGAGGATGAGGTGCGCAGGGGCAGCCTCTGTAGTTTGCCGGGTGGCCTGTTTGTTTACACAGGACACATGCGGGTGGGGATTCGGCGTCTTTGGGCCGAGGACACTCTTTAGTGTTGTGGGGTTCAAGGCACTTAACGCACCTGGGTGGGGCGGAGCAGTTGGCCGCCGCATGACCATATAGCTGGCAGCGGTGGCACTGCGCCGGGAACCCGCGCCTATGTGGGGGCTCAACCCTCACTCTCGACAGGCCACACACTGTGCGTACCTGCCGGAAGATGGCTTTTGCCTCCGGCACGTTGGTTAGAATGACTAGGGCAAGATTGAACCTCTGGCCCGTTCTATTGTGCATTTTGTGCACGGCTTCTACTGGGAAACCTTGGGACTTAAGGTCCTCAAGGATTTCCTCGTTGGAAAATTCGAATGGAATGCCGCGGATGACGGCCCTGACTTTACGCTCTTCCGGAAGAGCGTATGTATGGTAGGAGACTTGTTCAGCTGTGAATAGCTTGGTGATACTACGGAAGGCATCGATAGAGTTGGGAATGATTTTAATAGTCTCCCCGAGGTTAATCGCATGGTCATATTTAATGCCTGCGTCGTATAAGGATTTAGACAGCTTGGTAAATCTTGCCTTGTCTCTTAGGAAGACAGGGGGTGGGACTTGCTTCTTTGCAAGGACTGGGGCACAGCGGGAAGCTGGCTTGGATGGTGGGGCGATGTCCGTTGACATTAGGGGAGCCGTAGCAGCAGCGAGGGCTGCGGGGGCAGGGACGGCAGCGGGAGCTGCGGGGTTTGAGGCAGCAACGGGGGCTGCGGAGGTTGAAGGAGCGGCAGGGGCCGCTGAGACGGGAGGTGTGCGGTTTTTCGCGGTGCGTTCACCGCCGCGTTTTGACGAGACAGTCGTGAAGGACGACTCACCGGTTCCGTCGGAGTCACAGGACTCCGATGAATCGGTGCCAGAATAGGTGGCGGGCCTCTTCCGGGGGGCCGACGCAGTGGACTCAGACTCGGAGCATGCGTACTCCATTTCTAGAGGGGCGAAAGAGTTCTTGGACTCTAGGTAGGCCGCTATAACGGGCGGCGGTTGAGTTGCCTGAGGGGCATATGAGGCAATGGTTGCCACGATTGCGGCGAGAGCCGAATTGTCTAGCCTATTAAGGCCTGATACGATGGACCCTATAAGGTCTTGTTTAGACATGATGCTAAGAAACGAATGGGGCTGGGGGGATGCTGTTCTGAAAAGAACAGAGACGTTCTGAACCTATACAGTAAGGGCGGGATCACCGTTCTCAGAAGAACGGGACGTTCTTTATTCCAGGAGTAATGCCCTTACTCTTAAAAGAGCAGGGCCTTGCTCTGAAAAGAGCAAGTAACTCCCTAGAAACAGTATACACGTACACGTTATACAAATAAATAACGAAAACAAAAATAGAAATAGTTAACAAAAAAAGATAACAAAAAATATAACAGGTAACAAGCGGAGGTCAGTCAAACCTCCCCGCCCGAAGACAGGGGGGCAAGAACTGATAGCAGAAATGACTCACCAAGGCGACGACGCTGTACAGCGCGAGCAGGACAGCGGAGGCGCGAGAGCGAGAGAGCACTACCGTACGGGGACGGCTGCGCGGACTACCTGAGACGACCGCACGAGAGCGGTGCCAGAGGCGGAATGGAATGTGACCTGTATTCTCCAATTGTTTGGCTTTTATACCTTTTTAGAGAGAACGAGAAATTATTTAAATTAAAACGAAATTTATTGTAAATGACCTACAGCCAAAGAGTATTTATGTAGAAAGAACATCATACCAGAGACGAATTTGAATAAAAGTTACCATGACAACGGTATAAATAGTAGTTGTCATATTTACCAAATTTTGGTTTTTGGACTGTTATTAAGAAACTATTACATTAAAGTAAGAAACGAGATATTATTCATATAGGAAAAACTGATGCGCGACAGCGCGCCGAAGCCTGAAATTGTAGAGTTACAGAGAATTCAATAAAAGACCAAAAAAGGTAAGACTCCACTGACAGCTATTTTAAAAGTACTAAATAGTGTGAAAATACGCAGTAAAATGATATGTTATTGTGTAAAAACGTTACAGGATCCTATGGAAATAAAGGTGATGCTAAATATAAATGCAGAAAATCAAAAACAGAATGGAAAAATAGTATAAAGTGATGCAAAACATGAATGCAGAATATCAAAACAGAATGAAGAAATAGTGTACAAAGAAATGTAAGTAGCATAACACTACACGGCTTTATCCTTTGCGGCATGGGCTAGTGAATCGTCCTCCCTGTGCAGAGATGGAAGAGATGGCTTACAAAAGTTTCCTTGGACAGCCTTGGCTAGAGACCCGAATGCACGGCTTACCTACCGGTACGGGACTGTCACTCGAGAACATTTCTTTTCCATCGCTTGTCGCTTCTTCGAGCTATACGGCTGGCCCATTGCCACTTTAGCTTACTAATCCGTTGAGCTATGTTGGTTGCTCTAACTCTACTGCGAATATCCCCATCTCTAAGTTTATCATGCAGAGAAACCACGAGCTTAGCCCTCCCCATAGTTCGCTAAGCGACCTTGAGTTTACTCATACAGCCAGCAGGGAAGGACCATGTCTCAGATGCTTAGGTCATCACTGGCAACACGTACTGGTTCTTGTTTCAAGTTCAAGCAAGATCTTGTTTTCAAGTTTTGGGGTTTACCTGACGAGAAAATGTATCTTAATCTCCCGAACGCTACCCAGCCGAGTTGAATCCTTCGATTGACCTCGAACTTGGACTTACCTATTCGGACTATTTCTCTCAGGTCCCACAACTACCGGCGTAGGTGTGACATAGACGTTACACGTTATCTTGGTAGTAGTACTGTACTTTAATGTGATAATATAGCCCATTTTAACTATGATTGTATCTATGCAAAATAAATTAAGTTTTTATAAATAAAATAAAATGTAGAGGCTGGAATCTATGGAAACTGGGCCTTTGTCTTCGACTTCATACCTCGTGACCGACTTAAGTTCGATACTCATCAACGCTGAAATTATTGTAGGTAAGCTCTGGCAACACGCACTTACAGTAACGCTACGGGCTACATCACCTAAGGCTTTGAATTGTTGGTTATGGTGAACTTCTGTACCCACATCAAACTTTAAAGATGAATTACCAAAACTCCAGTAACGATTTAGTAAAATATCTAGTCTAGATAACACCTTTATATATATATATATATATATATATATATATATATATATATATATACCTATATATATATAAATTACGTGTCACATTGTTTATCCGCGATTAACTCCTAAACTACTGAACTGATTTTAATGAAATTTTACTTACTGTATGCAGTTTGGTCCAACTTAAGAGATAGGGTACTTACTCGTATTATCCCGATAAGTAATAAACCCTCAATGTTTTTAATAGGAATTTAAGGATATTTTATAGGATAAAGGGTCGTCGGAGAGGACAGAACAACGTCTGCCTGACCAGCTAGTTGAATATAAAAATGTATATTAAACTTTAGATGAATATTTTCGTTAATTTACGAATAAGACACGTAGAGTCATTCGGGTCAAGTGTGCGCACTTTGTTAAATATTAGTTCACTACGCATAAAATAAAAAAGTTAGGAATATAAAAGTCGGCTCTGAGATAAACCACATATTAGCCTCTAAATTGAAATAGAAATAAGAATAGAAAACTTGGTGGTTTTTTTTTTGTAAGCATTTAATTACATAAAATCGGAATGCGCTCACTTGACCCATGATGCGGGTAACTGTGCGCACCCGTACGGGGTAAGTATATGCATATGGGATAAGTAGCGCATTCCTTGGATTAATCAAAATATTTATTATTTGATATTATTTTAACAGTGGTAGAGCCACGCGGCAGCTTTTACTGTCGCACGGATGGGCCGGCTCGAACCGGGGTGGTACCACGACCTCACAGAATACCAGCGTGAAGTAGAGGTTTACCTCTGCGTTTCGCTTGGTGAGTGCAGGTGGCGGGAGGCCCTTTTTACTGGAAATGAGGCATTCCATCTTAGTCCTCACGGGTAACAACGCATCTGCATTTTGATTCGCAAACGAGGATAGATGTAGATGTCTATGGGCCGCAGCAACCACTTACCATCAGGTGGATTGTATGCTCGTTTGTCACCCTTATCCTATAAAAAACAAACACAATATTAAAGAATTAAGTTTCTTTATTGTAATGCCACTTAGAAAATATTTTTATTAGTTATTAGTCTTTGCATAAAAATAACAATTAACTCATAAAATAAATTAACTTAACATTTATTTAAATTAAATTATAGAAATTTTTAATTATATATTTAGAGATTAACATATTTTATTTGGGACTGTCTAATTTATTAGAAGCAATATTAATTTAAGGATCATCAATTCAATTATCACAAACAAAAACACCTCTCTTATATGCAGTGCATCCTCATCAGATGGCATCCTCATGTCACCAGTCTTTGCATACATGCACTGACTCCATTCTTTAGTATTTGGCTCTGTATATTTTTGCTTACATAGAGGATAACAGTATTCTAGTGTTGTAGCGGTCGAGGCCATAGAAGACTGTTCTTCCTCTTCAAGACGATGATGTCGATTTCAAATACAATACTCACTAATACCAATGGCACTTGCAGCAGCTCTTTTGCTCATGCTCAATGAGTGTTTTGGCTCTAGAGATTTGTTCTTCAGTGACCGATGCAACTTCAGGTCTTTTTCTTATATAATTTCACGGCATGGTGATGAGAAGCTGAAAATAACATCGAAGGGGCAAGTGTACGCATGCGCACACTTACCCGCGCACACTTTCCCCAGAACACCAAATTGCAACTGAAAGCTCTAAAATAAATTGAAAACAAATAAAACATGATTTTTTATATAAAAAGTAGCGTAAACATGTTATTATTCAAAGAAAATACAACTTACCGTTGTGAAATCGATAACGCCGATGATACATTGTTTTCCATTAAACAAAAAAAAATCGAATTTAAACACCATATACTGTTTTTTATGAAAAAAAAAGTTATTTCTCAAGCGCCGCCACAAAGACAAGTCGGGACTAGCAGGGCACTCTGGCATCACTTTTTGACCTTAGCAAAAACCTCCCCCCCGTTTCCCTTTCGGGAGATACACTCACTGCGCTCACTTACCCACTGCGCTCAGTTACCCCGAATGACTCTAGTAGTAGTCTTATACGTGGTAGAGCCATGCTGCAACTATAATAGTAGTATAGTTGTAGCACGATGGGTCGGCTCGACCGAAGAAGAACCACGCTCTCGCAGAATATCGTAAAATAGCAGCTTATCTGTATTTCGTATAGTGAGTGTAGAGAACTGAAGACCCTTTTTACTGAAAACGAGGCATTCCATCTTAGTCCTCACGGGTGACAACGCATTTGCATTTTGATTCTTTATTGAGTATAGGTGTAGATGTCTATGGGTCACAGCAACCACTTACCATCAAGTGGATTGCGTGCTCGTTTGTCACCCAATCCTATAAAAAAACACTATTTGAAAAGATAATATTAAAAAAATAAAATAAAAAAGAACAAAACGCATTGATCATAGGTTGCGATGACCCTACTGAGAATATTGTGATCATAGCCATGTTTTTTTGTTTGTTCTTAATACATCTGTTTTAGATTATTTAGACGTTGGGAAGTGTGTGAAGGGAATTATAAAGAGGTCAAAATTAAATAACAATACGGAAAAGTACTTTTCTTTTTACTTTCAGTACCCTTTTGTAGCAGAAGCGATTTTCCGCGGCGCGACGTTTAAATCTTTGTTCGGATATAAGATTACATAATTATTCTACTGAATATCAGGTTTTGACCGCAAAGCAACACCACATGAGTAAAGAAACTGTACAGAGGCAAAGTTTCTAAGGAACTGTCAAAATTTTTACCTATTTTGGTAGGGCTGGCACAGGAGGATAAAACTAAATAAAACGTTTATCAGCATTTTAATAGATACTTAAGAAATATTTTTTTTTTGTAAACTACGTATTCTAAATGTTATAATTTCATAATTAAAGTTCTTCATAAATTTGTTGTGGCTTTTAATTAAATGGTAAATTCTAAATTTAAAGAAATATTTTTTTAAATTAATCTACCCGCATTTAATAACAAATATAAAATCTTGCACACATTTAATATTTCACTACCAAAATTTACAATGTTTCTTTAGACGTCAAAATATTCGCGATATTTTTGTTCAAGCAATTCAACAAACGCGATAAAGTTGTCAGAAAGTATTATTAAAAAACCCGAATAAACACTATCTTGATCTCGATCTAGATCGAGATCTGTTCTATCTCTATTGATAAAATCCTTGTAATGGCTGAAAAAAGAATCTTTTCCCATACTTATATGTTGTTCAGATCTATTAATGTGCAATTTTATTTTCTCACATTTTTTATTTTCGTGACAACATTTTGTATACAAATATCCCAACACATAGACTAAACCATTTTTATCTGGTAAATCAAATATATAATTTGCGGTGATGGTGTAGAGCTCGTCTAAGCTGAAATGAGGTGCCCCACTATCGCATTAACGCACACAAGCAAATTTAAAATATGGACGCAATACATATACAAATGCCGTTATAATTGGTCATTCAGTTGCCGGTGAGACTCAAGCGTAGGAGCAAAAAAATATTCAGTTTGACGAATCAATGAACGCATTTGTATTTCTAGACCGTATTTGCTAAGAAGCGGCTTTTCTTGGATTTTTGTCCAACTTGTCATAATTGCCAGACGATGATAGAGAGCGGACGTTTTGTTTCATACAATGCCCCAACGCTGCTCCCTAAGGAGAGCGTTGTCGGATTTATCACGAGACTAGTCGACCGTTACGTAGACATACAGATCATAGTTCGCGGAGCAGTCGACACTCAAACACAGATGAAGCGTCGCTATTAATATTTGCACTCACACATCGAAATCAACTAATTAAGTAGTGGGGCGCGTCATTTCACTTTAGACAAGCTTTATTAAAATACGACAGTCGTCTGGTTTCATAAGTAACATATCGAAATCGTATTCAAAATTAGTATTTTGATGTTTCCCTAAAATATTGGTTATGAACATCTAATTAAAGGCAATACTAACAAGATGACATGTTGGTTTCTGGCAGTTACCAACTACATGTCTGACTTTTACAAAGAAATTTTCGAGAAAATCTTGATTAAGACGTCTCGTAAATAAAAATTAGTTTAATTTCTTCTGATTTTAAATCTTCATGAAGTTTTATTAAAGATTTTATAGAAACCATCACCATCAACAGTGGTAGAGCCACGCGACAGCTTCTACTGTCGCACGGATGGGCCGGCTCGAACCAGGGTGGTACCACGACCTCACAGAATACCAGCGTGAAGTAGAGGTTTACCTCTGCGTTTCGCTTGGTGAGTGCAGGTGGCCGGAGGCCCTTTTTACTGGAAATAAGGCATTCCATCTTAGTCCTCACGGGTGGCAACGCATCTGCATTTTGAAACATTCGCAAACTAGGATAGATGTAGATGTCTATGGGCCGCAGCAACCACTTACCATCAGGTGGACTGTGTGCTCGTTTGTCACCCTTATACTATAAAAAAAACTGAAATCCATGAATGTAAGTAAAGTCTTCCCTAAGCCTATCACTTCATATTGATTTTAAGTTCCTGAAAAATGTTAGCATTTCTTCTAAAAGCTCAATCGCATATCGCATCGAAAAGCTCTTTTATACTTATCAGGAGATCGCAGTGTACTTGAATTTAAAAATCAAACAAATGATTAATTTTATTTACAAAATCAGAGGTATTTCTTTGGGCAACCTCGACAAAATTTAAATCCACGTAAACGATATTTAAACTTTTTTATATTTTATTTGATACGAATTATTCATTAAAAAATAAAATTTGACACTTGTTATTTTTCACAAACCTGAGTTTGCGGCCGAGCCGGTTTAAAGCAGTTTCTCACTGTACGAGACGAGTCGTCAGTGCTCACGCACACATACGCCTCAAGCTTGTAGTATTGTATCTAACTATTAAAGCGCGATAATTTGCCTCTGTACGGTACGATTTCTTTACTCATGTGGCATACGTGCTGAAGAGCTGAAAGTATTTTTGAGATTTTAGGCAAATTATACACAAAAATAAAATATCTATTACTCCCTGGCCCATGCCGCAACGGAGAAAGCCGATCTGTTGAGCTCTCTCTTTGCGTGCAACTCAACTCTAGATGACGGGGGAACACACCGCCGACCATGCCGCGATGTGAGTGCTCCATGCCGGATGTGCAGTTTACATAGCGCTCGGTTCGCAAAGCGCTCTCCTGCCTGGACGTCAGCAAGTCGAGTGGGCCCGATGGAGTCCCTCCCATTGTGCTGAAGACGTGTGCTCCGGAGTTGGCACCGGTTTTAACGCGTCTTTTCCGGTACTCCTACTCCCAAGGCGTAGTCCCGAATTCATGGAAGACAGCTTTGTTTCACCCGATCCCTAAAAAAGGCGACCGCTCAGACCCGTCCGACTACAGGCCTATCGCCATCACCTGCTTGTTCTCCAAAATAATGGAATCCAATATAAACTGCCAGCTCATGAGGTACCTTGAGGATCACCATCTGATTAGTAACTGCCAGTACGGTTTTCGTCGGGGTCGATCAGATGGTGATCTTCTAGTCTATCTGACTCATAGATGGGTGACACCTTTCCAAAAGGCCGGCAACGCATCTGCAATTCCCCTGGTGTTGCGGTTGTTCATGGGCGGCGGTAGTCACTTACCATCAGGTGAGCCGCATGCTCGTTTGCCCTCTCTTCTAAAAAAAATATGTTTGTCCAAACTTAAGGCAAAGATGAGGATGATGTGGAGAAATTAAATATGTCAGTAAGAATTGGGAGAAATAGAGGTAGAACAGGCATAATCATCCTCGAGCATAGACCGTCACTACCAACAGCAGTTGAAGAGATGGATAGGTTCCTCTATCACAAGAGAAAGGTGAAAAAGGAAAACGTGTGAGCAATGTGTTTGATTTGATGTAGGGATCTAAAGTCATAGGAGGAGTAGCAAAATGTTTATTTAGATCATTTATTAGGTCCTTACATATGAAATTGGCGTTTCGTACGGGAGGAATATAATGTCAAATTTTTTTGTAAAATATTATTAATTAATCAAAGTATGCACCGTTGTTATCTATGCACTTTTGCCACCTTTTTTTCATCTTTTGCCATTAAAAAAATAAACACACATATATATACAAATACACATACTACAAACTTAAAATTTAAAAAATAAAATTATTTAATTATTAATTAATTAAATGAAATTGATATACTACATATAATATTATGTTTAATGGCTAGTGTGGTAGTGAAATAAGAATTTAAAGTGCGAGGTAATGATTCTTAACTAGTTTTTTTAAAAATTGTTTTGAAAATATTGAAATAAAGAATTTAAGTAAAGTACGTAATTAAGATTTTTGACAACCCTGACACATATCTAAAAGTTTGTATGAAATATTGAAAAATGGGAGGGCAACTTTGCTACAAGAGTAAACTTTGCTATTTACAACACAATTAAAGGAGCAAATCATAACTCTGGAATATTGTGTATTATATTATGAGGTAAACTTACCTTCAACCTTGAAGTCAAATCCTATTATTTTCATTATAAACCCCGATGGCAAAGTTGCCACAAAGTGAGGTTAACTTTGCCATTTTCTTTTTTTAAGTATTTTGTCTATTTAATGTTATTATTTCTTTAAATCACTAATAAATACCAAATCTATGAAGAATATAATGTTAGATTTAACATTGACGCCCAGTGTGACAGTACATTTTTTGTTGGAAAATTAGTCCTAAACTTTTAAGTCCTTCCAGAAATGGCAAAGTTGCTAGGTTTCACGGTACTAAGTATATATTAATGATATTTTATTTTATTTTAGGTACTTATTACACTTTATATTTTTCTTTGACAGGTTTACAGGACGATTTACAGGAAACGACCGAAAATTCCTAGGAAGGTTTACAGGAACCTAACGAAAATCCCTTGGAAGGTTTACAGGAATCGAACGACAAACCCCAGGAAGATTCACAGGAAACTAATGGAAATTCAGATTTACAACAAAAATGTATTGTACAAGAAATGAACAAACACTTCAGAGATGCAGCAACTTCTAAAAATTGGTAAGATTTCTATCAATATTTTTTTTAGAATTTGTGGGAGAACTAAGTGTATCTAAGTCAGACATTTTATTTTAGATTGATCAGATAGCAGTGACTCAGATTCCAAAAGTTCTTCATTCAGCTCGTCTTCCTCTGGAAAAGATTATTCTTCTGATGACAGCGTAGCTAATCCCAATTTCAATGTGAGTAAATATTTTAATTTATCACAAAGTGGTTCTGATTCTGAGCCATCTCAAGCTGAAAATCCATCGGTTCAATTAATCCAAATGGTTGAATCACAGACAGAGCAAGTATCACCGAAAAAGAACACACGTAAACGTCTAGCTAAACCAACAAAATGGAAAACAAATGAATTAAAATTTAAAACAAAAGATGTAGAATCTTACTTTTGGCACGAACAACAAGGCAATAGAGGCGAAAATGAAATTGCAACCTGTGTTTATAATTATATTGTATCTATGTGTGATCGTAAATGAAGATGTTGATATAATTTTTTACAGTGATAATTGTACAGGTCAATAAAAGAACAAATTCCTAATAAGTATGTATATGCATGCGGTAGCAACGATTCCCAGTCTTAAAACTATAACGCGTGAGTTCCTTATTAAACGACACACTCAAAATTAAAATGATTCGGCTCACTCGGTTATTGAGAGAAATATTAAAAAATCACTTAGATCTGGATCAATATACAGCCCAGACCAGTATGTTTCATTGATCAGAACAGCAAAAAAGACTGGGAAATCTTACAACGTTAACGAGTTAAATTACACTCACTTTAAAAATTTCAAATCTCTTTGTAATGATGTAGGTCGCAATTATACTAAAAATACTAATAATGAAACTATAAAGATGAATGACATAAAAATCTTAAAATTCACTAAGGAAAATCGCGGTTGTTTCTTTCCTAAAACTTCCTACAGTCAAAAAGATTTTAAAATGGTAAAGGTTGGACCCACCGCTGCAAAAGGTCTCAGAGATAATTACCCTTTTAAAGCAGTATATAACGCGCCAATTAAAATTGCCGATCAGAAGAAACGAGGTTCATTAGCTTTAGTTGATAAGAGAAAACTATTCTAGAATATTATCGTCCATTTTATGAAAATCTGTATTTTTTATGAAACTGACGATAATTTAAAATAAAAAAAGAATATAAATTGAATTGATTTACTTGTATTATTTTTTATTGCATTTTTAAAATTAATACTTGCAGCTTTTACTATTTTATTTAAACTATTTATAGGTATAAATAATACTCAAAAGACTAGATAAATTTCTTAATAACAAAAAAATAGTACTTTTATACCTAGATCTTAAACTTAGATTAATAATGATCAGTAAGACTGAAATACCTTGGTTAACAAGTTCCTAACTTAGTGCCATGTTACTTAGTGATAAACGTGATTTAATTATTTACTTAATTTTATTTTATAATTACCTTAATTTTTGAGTAATTTTTTGTTGTATAAGTTTTAGTCCATATTTAGTTTAATAATTTCATAATTGTACTAAAAAAAATATTTCATATATCATTGTTTTACTGTGAAAAATATTATTTAATTCCTCAAAAACAATCGTATTTCATTAATTAAGCTTGGTTTTGTGCATTCAACAGCACAAACCCAGGCGTACAACTACAGTTACACAAAGAGCTAATAATTACTTTATAAGTCACTTACTGTTATTTTTTTCTTGATAAATTTATTTTTACTTAACTTTTGTATAATAGTCTCAATATTGTTAATAATTAAGGGAAAGAGCGAGATAGCCCCAACACAAGTATTATCAATTACTTACTGGGGATGTCTCATTTATAAAACATGTTACTATTTTGAGACAAATAAACATTTTTCATTTTTATTTTCATTTTCATTAAGTATGTTCAAATTAAATCGTAAAAATTAAGCAACATTTTATCTAGAAAAGTATTAAAACTCAAAACGATTATTTTTGTGACCTACGTTTCGGCTACAATATAACAAAATTAATACATAATTTTATCTTACTTCGAAAGTCACATAATGTAAATAGCAAAAAAAAAACATGTTGAAAACATCATTATTATTAAAAATATTACACATTAAACCTTTAAAACGCTCTCCTGTAAAATTAGTAAGTTTTGAGATTATACAGTTTTAATGCGAGAAGACGATATATATACTTATAATATATTTAAATTAAAAGTCTAAATTATTAAAATAAAATTAACTACTAAATTAAATGTACTTCTTACAATAAGGCAATCATGCCCACTCACCAGTCGAGTGACAAATTATAACAGAACTAAAAAAAAAAACAAAAAAATCAAGATTTCAAAATAACAATATGAAGAAAAAAATACAAGTTTGGTAATATCGCTACACAAATACACTATTTTCAAACTATTTTAATATTATATATGACTATTTTAATAAATCTACGGTGACAAAGTTTAAAATATTAAAGTTATCGGTGTACTACAATTTTGGCTGAAGGACTTGTAGCCGATGCGACAATAACTTAAAGGAAGAAATAAAGAATAAAAATGAAACTAGATACCAGGCCATAAACTCCAAAAAAAAAAGCATCCAGCACGAATTTATATACCTTACCTTATATATAGTAATCTATGGGTGAACATAAAAGGTTAATATTATAACATAAATATTACATAATATTGTCGAAAAATCAATCCACTCTTACCCGCACAAGATTAAAAGCGTAGAATTTATAAACAAGATAATTATGAAACAATTGCTACACGTAATCGGTTCAACGCAAAAGTCAAATAATAAAGTGTCAATATTCAGCATAAAATACCTAGTTTTAAATAGTGTAAAATAATTGCAGCGAGACTTATTTAAATTAAAGTTTAGGATAAAAATTGCATATACTACATTAAGAAAGGGATAAAGTAATAAAGCACAATCACAATCATTTCTTAACTTCTTAAGGTTTTTTTTCGAACCAGTGGTAATTATACAAAGGAGTGACTTTCAATAAGCATTATTTATAATCTATATTGAATAAAAAAGTTTCTGTTTCTGTTTCTGTTTCTGTAAATATGGCCCCTCTCTTGGTCTTCGTTGATGCTGGTTTCTTTTCAATCACTTTAGCTGAGGCATCTTGGCATTGCTCATTCTTATGAACTTTGCTCATTGTAAAGACCTGAAGACGAGAACCATTAGGCCTGAGAATATAAACAGATCCATCCTTAGTCCAGCAATTCGAAATTCCTAACTTATCACGAGCAGCCATGAATGAATCCTGTCTTGATTTTATAAGAAATTCAGTGACACCTGATCCCTTAAGCTGAGTCTTGTAGTACCATATGTTATCCCCTAATATCAGGTTTTGAAACTTTACAAGTATAGGTCGTGGTCTGTTTGGGGTAGCTTGACGACCCATCCGATGGCAACATCATATAACACTGGTTGAGCAGTCACGTATCTTCAGCTGATCATTAAGAACTCTTGTAACAACCAGTACAGTATCTTCTTTTGAGGTCTCTGGTACACCATGAAATAAAATCATTTTCCTGTGACTCCTTACTTCTATCTGATCAACAGTATGAGTCAGGAGCTCCATTTGCTGCTGTAGACTGCTCAGTGCTTGGACCACAAAAGCCTTGAATGAGGTGAACTCCGCAGCAAGTGATACCGTGTTGGATATTGAATGGGGAGATTTACGTAACTGTTCTTCAAAGTTAGTCATTCTCTTATGGAATACCTCCATTAGGTCGGCCATGCTATCCTTAATTGAAGACTCCATTTACGTTATAAATTGACACTGATGAAGAGGAAATAAAAGATTGTTCCAGTGGTGATATATGCTATTATGTACAAGTATATCAACTTGGAAATACACTCAGGACACAAAGTTGTCCAAATTCCGGAAATATAATAATAATGGGTTGGAGCAAGATCCAGGGAGTACGGTGGATGTCGCAGACTTTCCAATTGTTGCTCATCTAACTTAGTGATTGTTTGTTGTGCAGTGTGTGGTCTTACGTTGTCGTGAAGCAGCAGTAGCCTAGAGCGATTGACCAACCTCGGTTGTTTAGCAGCTAGTTCTTCCTTCATGGTTTGCAGTTGCTGACAATAAATATCTGCCGTAATCGTTTGGTTAGATTTTAGAAAGCTATAGTGAACGACACCGGCGCTAGTCCACCAAACACTCACAAGTAACTTTTTCTGAGTCAATTTTCGTTTAGGGCAGAATTTGGCTCGGCCTACAGGTTTCAGCCATTGCAATGAGCACTTGCGATTTTCGCACAGTATCCACTTTTCATCACAAGTAATGATTCGATTTATAATCCCTTCATTATTGTGTCGGTTGAGCAAAGTAACACAGCAGTCGACGCGTGTTTGCAAGTTTGATCCAATCAATTCATGAGGTACACATCGTTAATTTTTTTTACTTTCCCGATTTGCTTTATGTGGATCAGTACAGTTTTATCACTTACCCCGAAGCCTACAGCTATCTCTAAAGTGCTTTGTGTTGGATCCGCTTCCACAATAGCCTTTAATTCTTCATTTTTCACTTTGGTCTCCGGCCGTCCACGGGGTTGGTTCTGAAGGTCGAAATTTCCAGAACATAAACGTTGAAACCAAAAACGTACAGTACCTTCTTTTGCGACACCAGCGCCGTACACATCATTAATCCTTCGAACTGTTTCTGCAGCACTGGTGCCACGGTAGAACTCGTAATTGTAAATATACCGATATTTCATGTTTTCCATTGTGCGGTAATAAGAGATGCCAAAGAAAAAAATAATGAGGAAAAAACAAATGAATGACTGTTTTCAAAACTCAAATGTACCAACTAAATGAATTTATAAATTTTAATTTGGAATTCTTAACCAAAGACGAGATATTTCCGATCAAAGTGGTTAGTACGACAAAACGCTAATTTCATATGTAAGGACCTATTACTTTAATGTCTTTGCATTCTAAGATCGGAAACCTACCGACACAAACGATAATAAGGAATTTCTACATCACACAGTAAAATTTCTGTTGTGGAGAGAGTTATAAAAGTAGCGTCTTTTCCCGCACAGCATCCCGACATAGACGACTGCAGGGGTTTCCTAAAACTTTAAAACGATTTAAGTTATTTTCAGGTGGGAGACGTTTATACCTTAGCTTAGCTTTGTTCCTCTGACCTATTATCTCCTTTATACCACGTGGAATCCATGGCAAATGTTTAGGCTTTATTTTTAGCGGGGTATGGTTGTTGCATATCTTCAAAATTATGTCATTAAAGTTACAAACCTTATCATTAATATCAGTATTGTCAATAATCTTCTTCTAATCTTCTTATCTTTTTCGGTGGCCTGAAGTATGTTTTATTGGAAGCACTCTTCAAGATATAGCCAATCTGGTCAGTGACACCTCTAACATATGGCAGTACAGCAGGCACTCGCTCAACTGTGGCCGGCTTCACTCGTTCATTGTGACATAGGCGCGGGACACGAAGCTTATTGTCGTGAAAAACTTGCTTGACGTGTTGGAGCTCGGCAGCCAGGGGTTAACTGCCACAGATCCCTCGTGCTCTCTGAAACAATGATTTACCCACGGTAGCTAACTGTGAAGTACGATGATGAGAATCAACTCCAACACGCTCCAACACGTCAAGCAAGTTTTACACGACAATAAGCTTCGTGTCCCGCGCCTACGTCACAGTGAACGAGTGAAGCCGGCCCCAGTTGAGCGAGTGCCTGCTGTACTGCCATGTCAATGGTGTCACTGATAAGATTGGCTGCATCTTTAAGCGTGCTTTCATGGAAACATTCTTCAATCCGCTGAAGAAGTTTAATCAGTTCTTATCATCAGTCAATATAATGTCCCTCTGCAAGATGCAGGAGTGTACAAGCGTAATTGTGAATGTGGTCGCTATTATATAGGACAAACTAAAAGATCCATAAAAACTGCGTTAAAGAATACATATCTAATGTTAAGAATCGACGCTCCGGGAAGTCTGCACTCTGTGAAGATATTCATGATCGCCCTCGTCACTACATTAGATTTAATAAATCACAAATCCTCGCTAAAGAACACCGATTCCTTCCAAGGATGATTCGCGAGCCTATTGAAATCAAAAACATCCTAATTTCTATAGAGAAGATGGCTGGGTGCTACCATCTGCTTGGGACCCCATAATTAATAAAATTAAATACCAACCAATACTTTTGCTGTCGCACGGATGGGTCGGCTCGAACCGGGGAGGTACCACGACTTCACAGAATACCAGCGTGAAGTAGAGGTTTACCTCTGCGTTTCGCTTGGTGAGTGCAGGTGGCCGGAGGCCCTTTTTACTGGAAATGAGGCATTCCATCTTAGTCCTCACGGGTGACAACGCATCTGCATTTTGATTCGCAAACGAGGATAGATGTAGATGTCTATGGGCCGCAGCAACCACTTACCATCAGGTGGACTGTGTGCTCGTTTGTCACCCTTATCCTATAAAAAAAAAACCCAAGCATACAAACTTCAAGACTTCAGGATACTGTAAGTTTATACTGCGTAGATCGGAACAAAAATTAATAATTTTTAATCTGGAGGCAGCCGTGGTTAACTATGACATTGGGACGTCATACACCTCAGTCCCGCCGTGGCCGTTGGTGCTGTAAAGTACTCTAAACATCGGGAATATAAAATAAGCTAATAAACGCGATAAAATTCGTAAAACTAGATTTATTTAATTCCTTCAACACTTTTTTTTATAGAAGAGGGGCCAAACGAGCATGCTGCTCACCTGATGGTAAGTGACTACCGCTGGCCATTAACAACCGCAACACCAGGGGAATTGCAGATGCTTTGCTGACCTTTTAGAAAGGTGTAAGATCGTTTCTTGAAGGTTTCTAAGTCGTATCGGTCCAGAAAAATCGCTGGTGGTAATCTATTCCGCGAGGAAGTTGTGCGAGGAAGAAAACTTCTTCTAAATCGCACAGTGGTGGCCCGCCAATCATCCAAATGGTATGGATGGTATCACGAGTTTTGTCGCGATGTACGATGGTGAAATTGAGTGGTTGGAATTAGTCTGAACAATTCCTCAGAGCACTCCTCGTGGTAGATGCGATAAAATACGCAAAGAGATGTATCATCTCTTATAGCGCCAATGAATCGAATCGACCGGAAAGTACTCGGTCGTCGACACATCGAGCCGCTCTGTGCTGGATACAATCAAGTGGAAGGAGCTGTCACAGGGGAGCTCCATCCCAGAGATGGGACCATTATTCCATGTGAGGCCGAACCTGTGCCTTGGTGCAGACTGTAATTTCCTACTTTTTCAACAATAAGTCCAAAGACCAATTTTTATCCATCCACGGGTAAATAGTGACAAATTTGATGAAGTTATAAAACAATGTTTTTATATCATATTGTTTTTATTCCCACCCACGCAATTGAAAAACTTTTTTTAATTAGATTTATTGAAAACTTTATAAATGCGTATTTCATCATCCAGTTCAATTTCTCACTGCACCTACTTGCGAATTACAATAATTAATTAATAATTTTTCACCATACTTACATGAAATCACTACGTAAAATAAAAAGGGTAGTACAAAGGAAAACACCTTATCTCGCCTTCTAAGGACTTAAATGTTCAAAACTCCCTTTCTAACTGATACATACGTAATTAAAGAATGCTATTGCCCCAATTACACACTTTTTTATAGCAAGAGGGTGACAAGCGACAACACAGTCCACCAGTGGATGCTGTAGCCCATAGACATGTAACATTTGTCCTCGTTTGCGAATCGAAATGCAGATGCGTTGTCAGCCGTGAGGAGTAAGATGGAATGCCACTTTTCCAGTAATAAGTGTCTCCGGTTCTCAACACTCACCATACGAAACACAGCAGCAGTAAGCTATTTTACGCTAGTATTCTGTGAGAGCGTGGTCCTTCCCCGGTTGAGCCGACCCATTCGTGCTACCTACTCCTTTTGAAAAGGCCGGCAACGCATTTGCAATTCCCCTGGTTTTGCAGTTGTTCTCGCATGCTCGGTCGCCCCTCTCCTATAAAATAAGTAAAATAACTATACAATTAATATAGCCGCAGCATGGCTCTACCACGTTTAAAAGTTCTACGTCTAACAGTAATTTACATTCACGTTTTAAAACCTTAAGGGTAAATTTTTGAAATAAAAAAAACATGGATGTATTAACACTTTAATTCGTGATTTTTTTACCAGTTTTGAAATAAGTAAAACCATAAATTATTTTTTCACCATACTAATTTGAACAACCTCTGCCCTGTCGTTTTGAAAAATCCCAAAATGCGTAATCATTTTTTTTATTCTGTCGCCCTGTAAAATTAAATTTTCATAGAAACAGAAACAGAAACATTTTTTTCAATATAGATTATAAATAATACTTATTGAAAGTCACTCTTTTGTTTAATTACCACTGGTTCGAAAAAAAACCTCACAAGAAACCCAGCGGGACTATTTTTTTAAATAACAGCTTACAGTGATGACGCGATCACCTCATTTCCAGGGGTTATTGTCATCCATAAATTCTTTAATATTATAATAACCCTTTTTATACAAACTTAGTTTAATAGAGTTTTTGAACTTTGGGCAGGTCAAATTTTGTATATTTTCTGGAATATAATATAAAATATACATCGCCCCAAGAATGAATTACTGACTCGATGGAGTCGAGTAACTGGTACTACTAGCTTGTGCCTGTTCCTAGTATTTACAGAATGAATCACACTTATTTTTGTAAAATTACTTTTATGTTTGTGTACGTACATTACATTTTCATAAAATGTACTGAAAGGCCTAAGTTAATATATTAATTTCATTACAGTTTTGTCGCAGCGACACTTTGGACTTTAAATCATAAATTGCTCTTATGGCCCTCTTCTGTAACTACAAACTGTAAAAAATGTAAAACTCTATTTCAACATCTAAGGGGTTCAAAATTCCTTCTTACTATAAAGTTAAAGGCAGCTACTGTCTAAATTTCATATTTCTACACCTAGCGAGATGAGTCAGTCAGTCAGTCAGTATATATATATATATATATAGACATATCATCATTACAGCCCTTCACAAGTCTACTGCTGAACATAGGCCTCCTCCAAAGAATGCCACAAAGCATGGTCCTGAGCCACATGCATCCATCGACTTCCTGCATACCTTACCAGGTCGTCACTCCATCTAGTGGGGGGTCGCCCTACACTTCGCCTACCGGTACGTGGCTGCCACTCGAGAAACTTTTTTCCCCGTCGGTTGTCGGTTCTTCGAGCTATATGGCCGGCCCATTGCCACTTCAGCGTACTAATCCGTTGGGCTATGTCAGTCACTCGGGTTCTTCTGCGGATATCCTCATTTTAAGTTTATCACGCAGAAAACCCCGAGCACAGCCCTCTCCTTAGCTCGCTGAGCAATTTTGACCGTCCTCATACGGCCAGCAGTGAAGGACCAGGTCTCAGAGCCATAAGTAATCACTGGCAACATGCACTGGTTGTACAATCTCGTTTTCAGGTTTTGAGATATATCTGACGAGAATATTGTTGCGCGCCACTATTAATGTCTTGTACATGGCAACACTAGTTACCATCAGCGCCCTCTAGTGTTAAGTAGCAGAACTAGGAGAGTCAAGATCCTTCTAGAAATTTCGGGACCGATATGTACTCGAACATTCTAGATGTCGCTACAGTAGAAGGTTCTGGAAACTACCTGAGGCGCTATATAGGGCCGGTATAGACCACGACCAAGTCAGTATTGAATTGAGATATGGCGACGTTTTTCGTGCGCAGCTCAATGATCGCGTGCAACGCAGCAAAGAAAACCTGCAGCAGTGGACCCTTGAGGTGGAGAGGCTAGTTCGAAAAGCATACCAGTCTGTACCTGCGGACATTGTGGGGAACCTGGTACAGACATTCATCGACGGCATCCGCGACCTTGAAGTCAGAGCTGCTGTGAGGCTCGGGCACCACGAGACGCTTAAGGACGCGTTGGCCCATGAACTGGAGGTGGAAGCCGTGCGGCATGATAAACGTTCATATCGTATAGACCACGACCAAGTCAGTATTGAATTGGCGATATAAGCGAATACTTCGAAGCGATACAACAGAACTAAAGTGATCTGTAGTACAATTGTGTCTTGTAATTAGTGTGATCTTAAGTTGTAATTTGTGTTCTTTAATTAAAGTGTCAATTTTGGTAATTCAATCGGCAGTTTTTAATTGTCTCGAACCCCAATCTCGTAACAATATCATATAATAATGAACGCTGCCCAGCCAAGTTGAATTCGTCGATTGACCTCCGGTTGAAGTTGGATTTACAGTCTTTATTCAATATAGATTATAAATAATACTTATTGAAAGTCACTATTTTGTATAACTACCACTGGTTCGAAAAAAAGCCTCTGTCCTGGGAAAAACCAGCAAGAAACCTTTTTTTCTAAATAACAGCTTACAATCATGTAATCATAATTAACCACACGAATCAAATAAGAAATAGCTTGGAAGCGATCATAATTCCCAGGGGTTATTGTCATCCATAACTTTTTTAATATTATAATAACCCGTATTATAATACAAACTTTGTTTAATAATGTTTTTGAAATTCGAGCAGGTTAAATTTTGTACATTTTCTGGAATTTTATTGTAAAAACGGATATATCGCCCCAAGAATTAAGTACTGACTCGATGGAGTGGAGTAAATGGTACCACTAGCTTGTGTCTGTCCTTAGTATGTACAAAATGAATATTACTTATTTTTGTATAACTACCTTTATTTTTGTGTACGTACATTACATTTTCATAAATGTATTGTGAGACCAAGGTTAATATATTAAACTCCAAAAACTTGGCTGTGGAGCACACTCTCTTAAATATTTTTTTACATATTCCCTAAATTCGACGCTAGGGTTATATGTATCACCTTTCATGGTAAAATTCATATAACGTATGTCTGCTCTTGTGGACTCCAACTGTCGCTCATTCATTGAATGCCTTCCGACTATTCAAGGAGAACGTTTCACATTTATTATACACCATATACATTTATCCTCAATTAATAATCAACATGCAGATGCGTCGTCACCCTTGAAGACTAAGATGGAATGCCTCGTTTCCAGTGAAAAGGGTCTCTGGTTCTCTACACTCGCCAAACGAAATAAATCAGCGATAACTACTATTTGACGCTTGTATTCTGAAAGAGCGTGATCTTTCCCCGGTGGAGCTTACCCAGTCGTCCAATGAAAATATAGCTGCAGCGTGCCTCTATCGCGTATAAAATAGAATATAATATAGTATTAGTATATAATAGATAATTGATATTTAATGAAAGGTATATTTATATGAGACATTTTATGTATTGACATTTAATGTAAGAGTCGTGGTAGCTCAGATGGTTAGCTTTCGCTGTAAATTTTGTAGTACGTGAGCAACCCGGGTTCGATCTCCGCCAGTGAAATTGTTAAATGCAAATTTGAGTACTGATTTACCACGTGCTCGGCGGTGAAGGAACACATCGTGAGGGTTCCTGAATGTCTGAGAAATAAGAAAAACATATTTCGAAGACATGTGTAGTTCGCCAACATGCATTGGGGCAGCGCGACGAACACTTCCTTGCCCTTATACCCTCTCAGAAATGGGAGGCCTGTGCCCATCAGTGGTACGTATTTGGTTGTAACTTTTTTAATTTCTATACTTATATGAACATTTCGACTGTTTAACTATTATGTCTTCTTCGCGGACGGTGATGTGATTAAATAAAATCATTCATTGTTTATGCTCATACTATATACTCGTATATGCCAATAAATGCTTTAAAAATGGTATTAAGTTTTCTTTTCACTTATAGATGACTTTTGTCGAATATTTTTTTATAGGATAAGGGTGACAAACGAGCACATAGTCCACCTGATGGTAAGTGGTTGCTGTGACCCATAGACATCTCTATTACAAATCAAAATGCAGATGCGTTTTCACCCGTGAGGACTAGGATGGAATGCCTCATTTCCAGTAAAAAGGGCCTCCAGCCACCTACACTCACCAAGCGAAACGCACAGGTAAACCCCTACTTCACGCTGGTATTCTGTGAGGTCGTGGTACCACCCCGGTTCGAGCCGGGCCATCCGTGCGAAAGCAAAAGCTGTCGCGTCGCTCTACCACTGTTCAAACAATATACTCGAATATACACACACACAATATCCGTATATAACACAATATTCGAATATGCTCGTACTAAATCACATAACAAGAAATATCAGGTACACAGTACATAAAAAATAACTATGATTTCTGTTATATTTCTCAAAAATACGAAAGTATTATAAATAAAGTAATATCAGTGCCAGGCTAAATTTAACTGTGTTCGGACCTTGGCTTTTAGTCGAACATATAACACATAAAGATTTACTAAAGCTGCAACTCCTGCAGATCGATATACCGGTGTACGGGCGTACGTAAGCCTAGTGCAATTTTAGCCTTAAGCGGCTTAGTTACGTTACTTTAGATTAGCATGCTAGCCTAACGAAATGGTCACGCCATTTGTAATGCTAGTACTTCTAAGTAGTATCTACTCCATTCACCTCTAACCGTAGTTCATCTTCTACTTTTTTTCTATTCCGTTTGTTCGAAAGAATTTTTTTGTAGAAAAGGAGCGACAAACGTGCATATAGTCCGCCTGGTGGTAAAGGGACATCTACATTTATTCTCGATTGGGAATCCAAAAGCAGAGGCGTTTTCATCACCGAGGACTAATGTGGACTACCTAATCATTAACATCATTACAGCCCTTCATAAGTCTACTACTGAACATAGGCCTCCCCCAAGGAATGCCACAAAACATTACTGGACTACCTCACTCCGAGTAAAAAGGGTTTCCAGTTCTTTATTTTTGTAGAAAAGGGTGCCATAGGAGCACACAGACCGCCTGACGATAAGAGTATGCTGTGGCTCATGAATCTAAATTTATTCTCGATTCATCAAACTGTTTCACGCTAATATTCTGTGAGGGCGTAGTCCTTCCCCGGTCGATCACTTACGGACTGTGGATATAGATGAGAACAGAAATCGAAATTTATATTATACAACATACAAAATAAAATGGAGGGATTATATAATGGTTTCTTATATTTACGCGAACACTACACATTGAATAAAACTACTTTTACGGATTCTCACCCCAGTCCCCCGTGAACATAGGTGCTGTAAATCACCCGAAACGTCGGGAATTAATTAACCGTTTACAGTAGTTAACAGTAGTTTTATTCAATGGAGGGATTATATTTTATACTTATAAATAAAATTGAAGAGTCTGTTTGCAATATCGAAAAAACGGCCTTTTATCGAGCACTGTGACATGAATAGCCATTTGTAAAAAGTGTTTGTCCGAGCTAATCTTTGAAGTGGCTGAACCGATAGTGAAGACACTTCATGAAAAGATAGGCAGCAGTGCCAGAAGTTATGTAGGCTACATTTCCGAATATTGAGATTTTTTTTTGTAAAAATAAATGGTTATTGATCATTATTCTAAAAAATCTAAATGACTCCACACACCTAGGCAAAGCCGGGGCGGGTGGCTAGTAAAAAATAAAGATAAAGAAGCCTACTCGAATGCCAGTGTTAAATAATATTCTGTAGTATTAAATTTTAATCCTATAAAACCTTTTCCGTATTTAACAAAACATAACACAAATTATAAAATAAAAAGATTTCTTACATATCAGTCATAATTTTTTAGAAATTAGTTACATTGTCACAATTTTATTTTGTGCTGAAATGTTTTCTTTGCTGAGTAAACCCTACACCTCCCTATACAAATTTATTAAAGATGTTTCACAGAATCGGGTAAGAATTTTCTATTCTCTGTATCTCATTATACAAAATAGCCCGGAACATACATGAAAACACAATGTATCTCACAAGTAAGACATTTTTATTTATTTATTTCCAACTATACAATTATCATTACAGGTTTATCACCTAATGCGATAATGTAGACAACTATTTTTTTACAAAGTACAATTACAATTACACAACTATTATATAATATTAAATTAGATTGTTAAGTGCGATAGCCAAGTCATTGTATGTATTTAAAACATAAAAAACTATTAATATTGATATGGTCACTATAAGATATTGTTAGGTTAGCTAATTACGTAATAACTTGAGACAAAAGGACCCTTAAGTAGGGACTGAATAAATTAACCGACTTGGTATTACATGGATCTCACAAATTTTTAGAGCCGTGGTAGCTCAGATAGGTAGCGTTCGCTGTAAGCTTCACAGTACTCGAGCAACCCGGGTTCGATCCCCGCCGGCACCAATGAAATTTTTAATTGCAATTTTAAGTGCTGATTTACCACGTGCTCGGCGGTGAAGTAAAACATCGTGAGGAAACCTGCGTGTCTGAGAAATAAGAAAAAGAAATATTTCGAAGACATGTGAAGTTCGCTAACATGCATTGGGGCAGCGCAGTGGACAATTCCTTGCCATAAAAGCCCTCTCAGAAATGAGAGGAGGCCTGTGCCCAGCAGTGGGACGTAAATAGGCTGCAGCTTTACTTTACTTTTTACAACTTTTTACGGTAGAAGCATTTAATTGAGTTGTGAGACTTGGTTTTTTCTACAAGTTATGTTTTGATGGCATTTTTTTACAATTTGAAACACAAGCGTATAGTTTGCCCAGTTTATTAGTTCGTTCAGTTGTGGGTGCGTCCACTGTTTCATTTGTGGGCCTATCTATTTTTTCCTTTGTTAGTTTGTCTGATTGACTGATTAACTGAATGGTATGTCCAGACAATTATCTTTCGAGGTCTTCGCGATAGTTAAAAGTACAAATAAATTATCATCTCTCATCATAACAAAAGTAATAATTCCACGGTAACGAAGTTGCGGGCACAGTTAGTATATAAATAAATATGTAGCCATATGTATTTCTAGCCATTCTTATTAGTGGTGTCTTGTCGAATTTATGATGTTATGTGTATTATATATCTCTTAAAGTTTAGTAAATATATAAATAAATACAACAGCTACGACTTGATGGTCGCGAGGTAAAGCTATGTGCACTTCTTACAACAAAATATACTTTACCTTATAACAATTACATACACATATTATTTCAAGCAGTTACTGCTCTAATTTGTATTTTCTTAATTTATCTGTGTGTGTGCAATGATAATCTTCATATATGCAAGGAAACGCCATAATTTATTATAATTGCATGCACAAATTGAAGTAGATAAAAAAGAGCTATGTGCAATAAAAAAGATCTATGTGGAATAAAAAGAGCTATGTGCAATAAAAAGAGCTATGTGCATTAAAAAGAGCTATGTGCAATAAAAAGAGCTATGTGCAATAAAAAGAGCTATGTGCAATAAAAAGAACTATGTGCAATAAAAAGAGCCATGTGCAATAAAAAGAGCTACGTGCAATAAAAAGGGCTATGTGCAATAAAGGGCTATGTGAAATAAAAAGAGCTATGTGCATTAAAAAGGGCTATGTGCAATAAAAAGTGCAATGTGCATTAAGCTAAGCTACGTGCAATAAACAAAACAGATTTTCGTGCAACTTTTATTTTACATTTGCGCAACCATACTAAATTTATATCCAGTACATATACGTCTCTTATGTCACAAAAGTTTTTTTTAGTAAATCTGCTGAATGTAACAAACATGTCCATCTTTGCTAAGTCTGAGATCTCTAAAGAAGTTCAAATAATTACCCAGTAATCAAAAGAAAATCTTTTAGGAGCTGAATTCAACATATTATTTTTACCTGGCTGTGTGCTTTTGTCTTTTTTTTATAGGAGAGGGGGCAAACGAGCATGCGGCTCACCTGATGGTAAGTGACTACCGCCGCCCATGAACAACCGCAACACCAGGGGAATCGCAGATGCGATGCCGGCCTTTTAAAGAGGAGTAGGCTCTTTTCTTGAAGGTCCCTAAGTCGTATCGGTCCGGAAAAATCGCTGGTGGTAATCGATTCCACAAGGAAGTTGTGCGAGGGAGAAAACTTCTTCTGAATCGCACAGTGGTGGACCGCCAATCATCTAGATGATATGGATGGTATCGCAAGTTCTGTCGCGATGTGCGATGGTGAAATTGAGCGGCTGGAATTAGTCCGAGCAATTCCTCAGAGCACTCCCCGTGGTAGATGCGATAAAATACGCAAAGAGATGCAACCTCTCTACGCAGTGCCAGTGAGTCAAGCCGATCGGAAAGAACTCGGTCGTCGATGATTCGACCCGCTCTGCGCTGGATGCGGTCAAGTGAAAGGAGCTGGCACTGGGGGGCCCCTGCCCAGAGATGGGAACAGTATTCCATGTGAGGCCGAACCTGCGCCTTGTAAAGTTGCAAGCGGTGTGCCCGCATGAAATACTGTCCCGCTCTGCTGAGCACGCCAAGCTATTTAGAGGCCAATTTGGCCTTCTCTTCCAAGTGACCACGAAACTGCACGTCACTCGATATGTCGACACCGAGGATTCCGATACTGGCTGAGGCAACAAGGGAAGTACCTTGAAACTGAGGAGATACGACAAAGGGAATCTTTTTAGCGGTAAACGCGCAAACTTGTGTCTTCTGGGGATTGAACTGGACTAGATTTAGTCCCCCGAGTCTGAGACTTTGTTCAACAAAGTCTCGACTTCAGACACAAGTTTGTTCCGGTACTCGGCGACCTTTTCCCGAGAAATATTGGCACGGCCGGTGTATAAAGCATCACCAGTGCTGTCGTCTGCATAGCAATGAATGTTACTGGTTTGCAACATATCATTGATATGCAGAAGAAACAGCGTTGGTGATAGCACGCAGCCTTGTGGAACACCAGCGTTAATGGGCTTGTAATCGGAGCATGCACCGTCTACTACGACCTTAGAGTATTCAACTAACAGGAGACGCCATGCGCATAAATTTCCAAACAAAAAAGTCTGTCACTTCTAGCGGGAGGCGAGGTAACGCACACTAAGCTAATCGTAAACATTGGGCCACGTCGTTACGCACGCACACAGCATAATGTGAGCACACGATTAAGCAAAATTGCCGTGTAGTGGCGGTCAAGAATATCCACTACCCCATATCCTCCCGTGGGTGTCGTAAAAGGCGACAAAGGGAAACAGGCAGGAGATGGGCAGCAGCATCTTCCTGGTAACGGCATAAATACAATAAAAAAACTGCGGTTGCCAACCCGCTCGCCAAGCGTGGCAACTATGGCAATATACCCCCCCATGAGCAATGACAATAATAAACGGCCCCCAGTCCCCGGCGGCCCCGCTATTCCTGGCTACGGTGGCGACCATGGTAACGGCGGGGCAGGGGGTGCTAAGAATCTCCGGTGGAGGTTCGGTTGCCACCTTAGATGACTCGACCTGGCAACGTACAACGCACGCACCCTGAGGACTGACGAGAAGATCGTGGAGCTGAAAGAAGAGATAGACAAGTTGCGCTGGCATATTATAGGATTATCCGAAGTCCGAAGAGAGGGGGAGGACACGGTAATCCTCGAATCCGGCAACTTGCTCTATCACCGGGAGGGCGACCATCTGTCCCAAGGAGGTGTCGGATTTATCGTCCACAAGTCTCTCGTTAACAACGTTGTAAAGATCGGGAGTGTGTCGACGAGGGTTGCGTACCTTATACTCAGAATCACCAAACGGTATTCGCTGAAGGTCATACAGGTTTACGCACCAACCTCGGCACACCCCGATGAGGAGGTGGAGGAAATGTATGAGGATATCTCTAGAGCCATGCATTCCTCCAAAACCCAATATACGGTGTTAATGGGAGACTTCAATGCAAAACTAGGCACAAGAGAGAACGGTGAGCTGAAAGTAGGGAAATTTGGAATAGGGCAACGGAACCCAAGGGGCCAGCATCTGGCCGACTTCATGGAGAAAGAGGGACTCTTTATGATGAACTCTTTCTTCAAGAAGCGGCCCCACAGGAAGTGGACCTGGTCGAGCCCCGACGGTTCGACAAAAAATGAGATTGACTTCATTATGACGACCAGACGACAACTGTTCAGTGATGTCTCAGTGATCGCGAGGGTGAAAACCGGCAGCGATCACCGAATGGTTAGAGGCACACTGAACCTAAATGTTAAGTTGGAGAGGTCTCGTCTGATGAAGTCAACGCTCCGTCCCCCTCGTGCTCTAATCCAAAGTCCCGAAACCTTTCAGCTCGAGTTACAAAACCGTTTTCAGTGCCTAGAAGACTGCAATGAAGTGGACGATATGAATTACAAGCTCGTGGAAACTGTCCATGCGGTCGGAGCTAAGTTCTGCAAGACCCACCGCAGAAGAACACAAAAACTCTCCGATCACACTCTTAATCTCATGGCTGTTAGACGGGAGATGAGGCTACATTCTTCAACAGATTTGACAGCATACAGGCAACTGAACAGACAGATCTTCAAATGCATGCGGCGAGACTTACGCAACTTCAATAGAGCTCGTGTTGAAGAAGCGATCGAGCGGAACCAAGGCTCCAAAGTTTTTGCCAGAGATCTTTCTGCCAGAAAGAGCCAACTGTCAAAGCTGAAGACCGAATGTGGCAGCATCGTTTCCGGGGCACCTGAGATTTTGAGTGAGATTGAGAGGTTCTATGGGCAGCTGTACACGTCATCGTTGGAGCCACACGCAAGTGTGAGTAACGATCCAAGAGCGAGTCTTATTCGACACTATTCCGAAGATATCCCGGACATCAGTCTGAGCGAGATTAGAATGGCTCTCCAGCACCTTAAAAACGGCAAGGCCCCAGGCGAGGATGGAATTACAGCGGAGCTTCTGAAAGCGGGTGGAAGACCGGTACTTGAAGTCCTTCAGAAGCTCTTTAATTCCGTCCTCCATGGTGGCATTACACCGGAGGCGTGGAGCAGAAGTGCGGTGGTCTTGTTCTTCAAGAAAGGTGACAACGCTCTCTTGAAGAACTACAGACCGATTTCCCTTCTGAGCCGCGTCTACGTGCTGTTTTCGAGAGTCATTACGAATCGTCTCGCGCGCAGACTTGACGACTTTCAGCCTCCCGAACAAGCCGGTTTCCGAAAGGGCTTTAGCACCATAGACCACATACATACCCTACGGCAAATTGTACAGAAGTCCGAAGAGTACAATTTGCCACTATGTCTGGCGTATGTGGACTATGAGAAAGCCTTTGATTCCGTCGAAATTTGGGCGGTGCTGCACAGTCCCTTCAGCGGTGCCAAGTTGACTGTCGTTATATCGAAGTGCTGAAGTGTTTGTACAGTAGAGCTACGATGGCTATCCGAGTACAGAACCAGAGTACGAAACCTATCCAATTGCAGAGAGGTGTAAGACAGGGTGACGTTATATCCCCGAAACTCTTCACCGCTGCATTGGAAGACGTTTTCAAGCTTCTGGACTGGAAAGGATACGGAATTAACATCAATGGCGAGTACATCACTCACCTTCGATATGCCGACGATATAGTCCTCATGGCAGAATCGCTGGAGGAGCTAAGCACTATGCTCAATGACCTCTATAGTGTCTCCCAACGGATAGGTCTTAAGATGAACATGGACAAAACAAAGATTATGTTTAATGTCCATGTCACACCAATGCCGGTAGTTGTTGGGAGCACTAAGCTCGAAGTTGTTGACGAGTATGTTTACCTGGGACAAATAGTCCGACTAGGTAAGTCCAACTTCGACCGAGAGGTCAATCGACGGATTCAACTCGGCTGGGCAGCGTTCGGGAAGCTACGACACATCTTCTCGCCAGAAATACCTCAAAACCTTAAAACAAAATTGTACAACCAGTGCGTGTTGCCAGTGATGACTTACGGAACTGAGACGTGGTCCTTCACTGCTGGCCGTATGAGGAAGCTCAAGGTCGCTCAGCGAGCTATGGAGAGGGCTATGGTCGGAGTTTCTCTGCGTGATAAACTTAGGAATAAGGATATCCGCAGTAGAACCAGAGTAACCGACATAGCCCAACGGATTAGTAAGCTGAAGTGGCAGTGGGCCGGCCATATAGCTCGAAGAACCGACAACCGATGGGGAATAAAGGTTCTCGAGTGGCAGCCTCGTACCGGTAGGCGAAGTGTAGGGCGTCCCCCCACAAGATGGAGTGACGACCTGGTAAGACATGCAGGAAGTCGATGGATGCAGGTGGCTCGGGACCGTGCTTTGTGGCATTCCTTGGGGGAGGCCTATGTTCAGCAGTGGACTTGTGAAGGGCTGTAATGATGAAATGATGATTAAGCAAAACGCACACAACCTTGAAAATCTCTCATAAATGTGTCATCGTTACTGTGCATAAGCCATAAACAACTAGTGCGAGGGCCTTGTCGATATGGATATGTCGATGAAATTTTATGCAAGTTACATAAGCAAATTAAATAAAATAAAAATGAACAAATGTTTAATGTGTAATATTACATTCAAAGTAAATTTAAAAAAAATACATAAGGTACAAAATAATAATACAAAATTACCAAAATTAAAACAAATTGAAAAAGTATTATATTATATTTTAACTGGTTTTAAAAGTGAATAAGTTTGGTATATATGTGACGAATACACTTTTTGGGATCACTCTTTTTTTGCGAGGTAGCTAATTCTAGTGCTTGCATATTTTTCCATCACCAAGTTTGCCAGTTCAATGTTATGTGGAACGTAATCATTATCGAAATAATGTTCGTGTATGCTTTAAAATATATAATATGCCTAGTCTATGAAATATTTTTACAATTTTTTAATGTAATGATCAACCGAAAAGATTATCTGTATAGGGGTTTCAAACGGTCTAATTTTACAGATTTTATCCAATCTATAGAGTTAAACCGTTTAAAGGCTTAGGGTTGAACTACATCTGCCAGCACGGAATCGCACTTTCCTGTGCTTCTATCCTTTTTGATCACTCAGAAACGTTATTTACTAGAGCAAGAAAGAGAGCGGGAGTGTATAGTTTCACCCTCAAAAAGCCGATTGTAAACCGGTTTCAAAAGATTATCTATCATTCTTGACAATCCATACTAATATAATATTATAAATGTGAAAGTGTGATTTTTTGTTTATTTGTTTTTGTCCTTCCTTTATGCAGCAACGGAATGGAGCAATTAAAAAACATTAAACATTTGCTATCTCTTGGCCGAAGTTTACGCTTAAACAAACATACGTTTTTTCGTCATTTTACTTAGGATTGAAAAATAATTAATGTCGTCGTAAAAAGCGGTAATATTTTGTGTTCTACTGTACAAAAGTGTAGTACTCTGTATATATTTAATAATAATAGATTATAAATATGACACTGAGATTATTTGTTTGTCCTCATTTATTTATTTAAGCGCTAATAATTCGGGTCTCATCTGAAAACAACAATTTGGTTGACATCATCTAAGACGATATACTTGTAAATAACATTTTAAGATGAATAAATATCATTCACTAAACCTTCCATTTCGATTTGTTACATGTTTTAAATTTTATCCTTCATAATGTAAAATAAACCTGTAGCAAAATAATAAACTTACTTCCAATAATTTCAAAGTCGGTACAACAGTTTCATTTAGTTTCCTTTTATTATTTGATTGGATTACGAAAACCGATTGGTCAAAATGCAAGTAACAAATAGTGCTTGTTCGTTTAGGTTTTATCCAAACTTGGCGCCTGTAAAGATCTTTTGGAAAACTGTAAAACCAAAGATCTTTTTTAAACATTGTACAAAAAAGAATTTTAAATAACACCTTGGTATTATATATAAGGTATTAATTATAGTCAGATAAAAACATCGACACTAAAGATTACAGTGAACATCACTATTATTGCCTTGATGATACCGTTTTATATACTTGAAATTACCCTTCTTTCCGTTTCATAACGTAACATAATGAAATAAAAAATATCTATTTAAAATGTTTTATATACAATAAAACTATTTAAATTGATGTTTTCATTTCGTTAAAAACAATTAAAGATTATTAAGTGTTGTTTGAAATAATATAGTTTTGCAAATAGATCACAATAATATTAATGAATTTAAGACTATTCAGTAACACGATTTTGTCTTGTGTTATAAGAACAAAGAGAAACGACATTTGTCTACAATTAAGCAAAATTTAATTATGTTCTAGTGGTGCAAAAGTCCTTACTATAGTATTAATACTTTAAGTTGGCAACACACCCTGCTCAGCTATATTAATCAGAATTTTCGTGATTTAATGCTTATATTAATTATTGAAATCAAAATAAATACTTAAAGATGAAAGGTAACGTCGTCTTTGTGTAAATTTGAGGTCTGTGATCTTTTTTTACAAGAAAACACACTGCAACTCGGCATTTTTCTGGAGGTCAACTCACGCTTACAACTACTTGTTAACTGATGCCGTACGCGGCGCAACTAGTTTTATATAACGGGAATGATCCGCGCTCTCGTACTTTTGACAGCGGGGAACGCTCTCCAATGTCGTCTCCTGTTAGTTTAATACTCTAAGACTACGACCTTGATGCTCCGATCTGCAAGAAAGCTGGTGATCCAATTGCACAATTTCTCGGGAAGCCCATAGGAAGGCAGCTTCGAAAAAAGCGCTTTATGCCAAACCCGATCGAAAGCCTTCGCTATGTCCAAACTAACGGCCAATGCCTCCCCCTTGGGCTCCACTGCCTCCGCCCATCTATGGGTCAGGTAGACCAGAAGATCACCAGCTGAGCGACCTCGACGGAAACCGTACTGGCGGTCACTAATCAGCTGGTGATCCTCAAGGTACCGCATGAGCAGGCTGTTAATGATCGTTTCCATTACGTTGGAGAACAAGGAGGTGATGGCGATAGGCCTGTAGTTGGACGAATCTGAGCGGTCGCCTTTTTTAGGGATCGGGTGCACCAAAGCTGTCTTCCATGAGTCCGGGACTACGCCTAGGGAGTAGGAGTACCGAAAAAGACGCGTTAAAACCGGTGCCAACTCCGGACCACACGTCTTCAGCACAATAGGTGGGACTCCATCAGGCCCACTCGACTTGTTGACGTCCAGGGAGAGGAGTGCTTTACGCACCAAGCGCTGTGTAAACAGCACTTCCCGCATGGAGCACTCACACCGCGGGTTGTTCGGCGGTGTGTTCTCCCCGTCATCTAGAGTCGAAAAGTTGTCTGTAGAAAAGATTAATATAATGCATTATTACAGAAAAGATTGCTTATAGAACAATTAAGATTGGTACACATTTTTTTTCGTTACAGATAGAGCGGCCACAATTGACACCACAAGATGGCTGACCAGCTGCAGGGACCATTACATTGCCAAGCAAAGGAAGCTTTGTTATGAGACCTCAAACATCAATTGCTGCTAAATAAGATTACCAAATGCTCTTTGAAGATTGCCGTGGGGCACGGCTCAAATCAGGATGGCCGAATGTTGTCAGTGATTGTTAAATAATTCCTATTATGAGTCATTAAAAAAATAATTGTGTAATTGTCGTTTTGTATTATATTATTATTTTTTAATTACAAACATAAAATAGATTATAAGTAATTGTATTGTCATAATAATTATCATAGATAATTTTCTCAGGTTATTTTAATTTAGAATTTGGGAGATTTGTAAAGAATATTATATAAGTATTTTCATTTGCTAAACAATTGTAATTAATTGACTTATCAGTAATATTTATAACAATGGTTTACTTATTTTCATATTATAAAAGTATTTGAATTGTATAATTCTTACACATTCGAACTGTTGCTAGGTTGACTTTGGATAGGTAGTATGGGTAGCTACCACCGTTGTGTGATATTATTTAAACGATTGCAATAATGATTGAGGTGCTTTTCTTGTTGTAAAATTAGTAAAGGAAACAACTAACAATCAGGCGTATTATTATTCCTTTCTGCGACTCCTGTAATAAAAGTTATAACTTTACTATGTTTCATTCATTTATTAAAGACGCAATAACTATAACAGAAATTTCCATCAAAATCTGCTATTTTCTTAACATCCATTGTTTTGAAAAATGTGTGTTTGCAACAACCATGAAAGTATTGTGTATTATCTTAATATTGTGTTTTATATTTCTGCAGTTTTCTTTCTTTTTGGGTGCTATTACAATAATAAACAATTTTGGAAAGTGCTATTTAAAATACGTCTGTTGGTATTTTTTTATTTTATTTATCCCCATTTTTGTAGGCTGGGGTAGGGTGCGTGCTGCAAACAACCGAAATAATGTCCACTCACGACGGCGACTGACGGCGAATCATAGATAAATATAAATGTAGGAAGCTAATGCGGCGAACTGATATATACAGTAATCTATGGCGATGGCGAACTGAGTTACTACTCTGTGGCTGTAGCTCCCCATTTACAGAAATAATTTTATACGAGGCTACCAAATCAACGAAAATTTCGCCATTTTCGAGCCGAAAAAAATTAATTACAGCTAAACAAAACAAAATTACACTGCAATTTACATTCAGTGGCTTCCCACATGATAGATGAAGAGATTAAAAAATAGATTGAGTTAAACAATTGATATTTTCAAAAGTTATTGTGTTTACAAGCCTTGGGGACATGATAAATCCACACCATAAGCCACTAAAACCCCTTTTTTTATTTAAAAATAGCAATTAATCGATTTAAAAAAAAATATTAATAAGTTCAACAATCATTTATCTTTCTAACAATGTGCTTTTTATATCATTTATATGTATAATATGATTGCTGGATACTATTTCATGCGACAAAACGGTGGAATTTTGATTTTTAGGCGTTAGTAGAACATACCCACGCGCTTTGCGCTCGGCATGCAATACTGGATTATTAGAAGACAGCGAGCAGTGAAGATTATACGCCGGTACACCACATGTGTTCGACCACTCGAGTGGTGGTTGAGGTAAAAGCAAATAAGGCATTAAAATCGCAAAAGGTATTAATATAAAAGCCGTTCACATGGAGATTGTCGGACCTCGCTGCATCAGCGTTTTTAGGCGCATTTAAACGTATGTGCGCTCGGCGCGGTACGCCATTACACATTTACAATGACAAGGGTACGAACTTCTTGGATGCGTCTCGTGTACTTCAAAGGGAATATAAACAAGCACTCTTAACAATCCCCACTGCTTTCCTCGAGAACGTTAGCCAGCTGGGCATCACTTGGCATTTTAACGTGGCTGCGTGGAGCAATGCGAGCGACATATGGGAAGCCGCTGTTAAAAGTCTATAGCACCATCTGAAACGCGTACTTGGACATCAGAAGCTTACCTTCGAAGAGTATTCAACGCTGGCTTGCGCAATTCATTTGCATTGCATTGGCTTGCCTCGAGTCAAGGCCTCTATGTTCTTTAACTGAAAAACCAGAAGACATAGATTACCTTTCACCTAGCCACTTTCTTTCACTCCAAATGCATGCGGCGGGACTTACGCAACTTCAATACAGCTCTTATTGAAGAAGCGATAGAGCGGAACCAAGGCTCCAAAGTCTTTGCCAGAGACCTGTCTGCCAGAAAGAGCCAACTGTCAAAGCTGAGACCGAATGTGGCAGCATCGTTTCCGGGGCACCTGAGATTTTGAGTGAGATTGAGAGGTTCTATGGGCAGCTGTACACGCCATCTTTGGAGCCACACGCAAGTGTGAGTAACGATCCAAGAGCGAGTCTTATCCGACACTATTCCGAAGATATCCCGAACTTCAGTCTGAGCGAGATTAGAATGGCTCTCCAGCACCTTAAAAACGGCAAGGCCCCTGGCGAGGATGGAATTACAGCGGAGCTTCTGAAAGCGGGTGGAAGACCGGTACTTGAAGTCCTTCAGAAGCTCTTTAATTCCGTCTTCCATGGTGGCATTACACCGGAGGCGTGGAGCAGAAGTGCAGTGGTCTTGTTCTTCAAGAAAGGTGACAACGCTCTCTTGAAGAACTACAGACCGATTTCCCTTCTGAGCCGCGTCTACATGCTGTTTTCGAGAGTCATTACGAATCGTCTCGCGCGCAGACTTGACGACTTCCAGCCTCCCGAACAAGCCGGTTTCCGAAAGGGCTTTAGCACCATAGACCACATACATACCCTACGGCAAATTGTACAGAAGTCCGAAGAGTACAATTTGCCACTATGTCTGGCGTATGTGGACTATGAGAAAGCCTTTGATTCCGTCGAAATTTGGGCGGTGCTGCAGTCCCTTCAGCGGTGCCAAGTTGACTGTCGGTATATCGAAGTGCTGAAGTGTTTGTACAGTAGGGCTACGATGGCTATCCGAGTACAGAACCAGAGTACGAAACCCATCCAATTGCAGAGAGGTGTAAGACAGGGTGATGTTATATCCCCGAAACTCTTCACCGCTGCATTGGAAGACGTTTTCAAGCTTCTGGACTGGAAAGGATACGGAATTAACATCAATGGCGAGTACATCACTCACCTTCGATTTGCCGACGATATAGTCCTCACGGCAGAATGGCTGGAGGAGCTAAGCACTATGCTCAATGACCTCTATAGTGTCTCCCAACGGATAGGTCTTAAGATGAACATGGACAAAACAAAGATTATGTTTAATGTCCATGTCACACCAATGCCGGTAGTTGTTGGGAGCACTAAGCTCGAAGTTGTTGACGAGTATGTTTACCCGGGACAAATAGTCCGACTAGGTAAGTCCAACTTCGACCGAGAGGTCAATCGACGGATTCAACTCGGCTAGGCAGCGTTCGGGAAGCTACGACACATCTTCTCGCCAGAAATACCTCAAAACCTTAAAACGAAATTGTACAACCAGTGCGTGTTGCCAGTGATGACTTACGGAACTGAGACGTGGTCCTTCACTGCTGGCCGTATGAGGAAGCTCAAGGTCGCTCAGCGAGCTATGGAGAGGGCTATGCTCGGAGTTTCTCTGCGTGATAAACTTAGGAATAAGGATATCCGCAGTAGAACCAGAGTAACCGACATAGCCCAACGGATTAGTAAGCTGAAGTGGCAGTGGGCCGGCCATATAGCTCGAAGAACCGACAACCGATGGGGAAGAAAGGTTCTCGAGTGGCAGCCTCGTACCGGTAGGCGAAGTGTAGGGCGTCCCCCCACAAGATGGAGTGACGACCTGGTAAGACATGCAGGAAGTCGATGGATGCAGGTGGCTCAGGGCCGTGCTTTGTGGCATTCTTTGGGGGAGGCCTATGTTCAGCAGTGGACTTGTTAAGGGCTGTAATGATGATGATGATGAGCCACTTTCTTATCGGCGGCAAAGAAAATATACACTACGCGAAAAGAAACGACACTTAAGCATGTGTGCACGTAAAATCGCTTGCGGCTATGTGTGGGTGTCTGGATGTGTGCGGAGGCCTTGAGAGGCGCGTGGGGCGTGGAACGGGCCGTCGCCGAGTTGCCGATGGCTACTACGTAGTCGTTCGCGTCTCGTCTCTCTAATCTCACGCACCGCACGCAATCACAGACTGACTGCGCTTTATACAAAAATAATGCCTAATCATTTGTATATAATTATTCTACCTTTATTTAGTTCAATATTTGTTTATATGTAAGGCACATTTATGATATAAAGGGTTTTTCAACAAGAACTTTGTTTTTCAATTGGGGCAACACCAAAAACATGACATTTTTGACATTTAGTTTTTTGACCTATTCGTAGTAGATGCCAAAGAGAATATAACCACTATGTTTAAGAGGCGGGACTTCCGTAGTAAAAGTAAATTTAAAGTTAATGTTTGTAGATGAATCTATAAAAAATTACTTATAACCAGGTTACAACTAACTTTGAGTTTATTTATATAATCGAATTCTTACCAAAATATGTCTGTAGAGGGATATTATCTTTTGCTTCATAATGAAACTTAATTAACATACACAAAATTGTGGAAGTTTAAATAAGTCCACTGATGAAATAACATTTTGTTTTAGTTGGGTTCAAATGCAATGTTTGCCACAAATAAGTTTTAACATGTGAATCTTTTCAATTGGTGCATATGTGCCAGCTATTTCACCCATTGCTTGCATCTGAAAAAATAATATAAATAAAATCACATTTTTATTGAACAAATAGAATGTTAGCAGTCACAATTGACTGACAATTGACAAGTGTAGTTTCTAAGTAAACTTCGTTTCGGATTGCCATACCATCGATCTATCAGATTTAGGAAATATTGTGTTTGTATTTGTGCACACAATCGTACACTATAAAAACCTGTCCTACGTAGACGGCTAGTCCAAAAATGTACTCGCGTTAAATATCATATTACTATTACAGTAGAAATCACCACATACCTTTCATCATTTCATCATCTAAGGGAAATATTGCTACAATTAATCTTTTCTTGTTATAATTTTTTCCGCTTCTTGCACCATTTAATTGGAAAGTTTTATAATGCATATTTAATTTTTTAACAATTCTGTAAATGAACAACTGCTCCTATAGCAAAATTAAAAGCAATCTTAATAAATAAAACATATACAAATATATATGTTTGATATGACATTTGAACCTATTTGATTTGACAATGTCGTTAATAGTCATATTACGAAAAGCAGAAAGAAGAGATAACCGTCATTAAAATTTGACCCCTGTAGTACATATAATTTTTACTATGGAAGTTGCACCAGCCTGGTAGATGCTTTGGCAATTGCTACAATGAATTCAATTTCATAATTAAAATTAAAATAATTGAAATCCACTATGAAAATGGTGGTTCTGTTAAACTTACGTTTCGTAAAATTCGTGATATTTTTGGACAACATAATCGTCCTTCTGAGACCGCTATTAAGAATTTAGTCGCTAAATTTGAATCGACAGGCTCGGTACAAATGCGCCAACACCATCGCGTGTTCGACCGGGTCGTTCAACCGAAAACATCGCAGCCGTGAGCCAGTGCTGAAGAAGATCCAAATTTGTCAATTTCTCGACGTTCTCAACAATTGGGGTTATCCAAAACCACCACATGGCGAATGTTGCGTAAGCATTTGGCTTTGAAGCCTTACAAGGTTCAACTGGTGCAGGAATTGAAGCTGACCGACCATTCACATCGCCGTAGATTCGCTCAATTCATTCAGTAACAGCCCGCTGGTTTTTCTGAAAAAATCATTTTTTCAGACGAAGCCCATTTTCACTTGTCAGGGTACGTCAACAAGCAAAATTGCCGCATTTGGGCTTTTGAAAATCCTAAAGCGATTATTGAGAAGCCTTTGCATGCTCAACGTGTCACTGTATGGTGCGCTATGTGGTTTGGAGGCGTGATTGGGCCGTTTTTTTTTCGAAGATGAGGCTGGAAATGCGGTAACGGTCAATGGATCACGCTATCGTGAGATGTTAACATCTCAATTTTGGCCTATTATTGATGACATCGATATCACAAACATGTGGTTTCAACAGGACGGTGCCACATGTCACACAGCCAACGAAACGATCAATTTATTGCAAACCAAATTTCCCGATCGCATAATTTCACGAAATTCAGCTGTTAAATGAGGGCTATGTTAAGGACAGAGTCTATACGGAGCCAATCGAATCGATCGCGGCCTTAAAACTCAAAATCCGTGACGTGATTAACGAAATAGACCCGCCATTTTGCCAAAAAGTGATTAAAACCTTTGATGAAAGAATCGACATCTGTCAGCGTGGTCGTGGTGGACATTTGCCAGATATCATTTTTCATTCATAATTGCCAAACTTTTCTCTTCGTAATACAATAAAAGTTTGAATCATCTTCATCTAAACTCTTTGTTTTATTTTATTTTAGAAAACAAAGTTCTTGTTGAAAAACCCTTTATATAATAGTTTTAAAGTATATATTAGTACTTTTAAATATTTATATTTATAAAAATATATTTATATGTACATATATGTATATATATATACATATATATTAATATGTATGTATGTATTTATCTTACTATGTACTTATATACCATTCTTTATTTCTATTTTATGGTTTTAATAAGAATAATGTTATTTATTGTTTTCTTGCAATCCTGTCTATCCAAAGTGATCCAAAGGTTGTCTGGAAGAGATCGCTCTTAGCGATAAGACCACTCATTGTACCACATTTATTTTTCTCATTTTTTGTTAATATTTATGTTATTTTTGGCGTACAATAAAGTGTTATTTATGTATCTATCTATGCTTTTTAACAGTGGTAGAGCCATGTGGTAGCGTTTGCTGTCGCACGGATGAGCCGGCTCGAACCGGGGTGGTACCACGACCTCACAGAATACCAGCGTGAAGTAGAGGTTTACCTCTGCGTTTCGCTTGGTGAGTGCAGGTGGCCGGAGGCCCTTTTTACTGGAAATGGGGCATTCCATCTTGGTCCTCACAGGTGACAACGCATCTGCATTTTGATTCGCAAACGAGGATAGATGTAGATGTCTATGGGCCGCAGCAACCACTTACCATCAGGTGCTCGTTTGTCACCCTTATCCTATGAAAAAAATGCTTCTCTATGGATTTTCTAAAAAAAATATATACTGGGTGGCGCCTACGTTATCACGTTAAATAGCACAGCAGTTAATACAAGTTGATATATTATGTCTGTTAAAATAATAAAATAAACAATAATAAAAAATGCATTTTTCAAACAAAATAAATAGAGTAAAAAATTGACAAGAAATAAATCACCTTCATAATATTAGTTGACTGACCTGAAGCGACCTGTAGAAGCGGCAACGTCACTAAGTTTCGACATTCCGTCCCATTTCTTGTCACTTCGCGCATAGAGAATTATGCCTTAAGTCCTTTATTTTAAGTAAATTTTTCGCTTGAATTTGTTTTCACACACCCGCAGGGCATGGTCCCTTTGTTTTTTATTTCGCGCGATTTATAAAATTATGCCTTAATTTGTTAGCCGGAAGTACATTTTTTCTTTATTTGAGTAATTCAAATTGGCAACATTTAAACTACGTATATCGCCTTCAAATGCCATGGGTCTTTGACCTTCTAGTATTAATCAGGTGATATCTGTATGCATTTACATGATGTTATTTAATATTAAAACGAAAAAAATGCTACCGCGACTAAAATATTAATTGTTATATATTTTTTTAGTTATGTATGTTTAAAGAAATTTATGTAGGATACGTTTTTTCATTTAATGTGATAACTTTATCGTCACTCGGTATACGGCTACGAATTTTTGCAATTGTTAGAAATAATAATAATCAAAAGCGGCCAAGTGCGAGTCGGACTCGCCCATTAAAGAGTTCCATAGCAGCAAGTAACATCATTTAAGATTTATGACGTATTAAAAAACTACTTACTAGATCTCGTCCAAACCAATTTTCGGTGGAAGTTTACATGGTAATGTACATCATATATTTTTTTTTTACTTTTATCATTCTCTTATTTTCGATGTTACAGCACACATTTTACCACTTTGGAAGTGTCTCTCGCGCAAACTATTCAGTTTAGAAAAACATGATATAAGAAACCTCAATATCATTTTTGAAGACCAATCCATAGATACCCCACACATATGGGTTTTGTTGTTTGTTGTTGTTTGTGTTATTCTATAAAAAAATGTACTGAATTTAAAAAATAGGTTATAAAATATTAACATACACTAGTTTTTTCCAATCACTTTTATTGTTTTTCAAAAAATATAAGTTTATAGAGAATTTTCAATTGCTCTACAATTCGTAAGTTTGTCAAAATCTATATTGCTTAGTATAACCACTGTTCACTATGTAAATTGCTACTAAAATTAACATGTCATACTTATAATATTTTTTTCGGATCAACAGTAAGCAATTTCACACAATCAATGATACATAAAGGTACTAATAATTAGAAAAATCACGGCAATGCAGTTTTGAATTGACAGTCGCATGAGCCAGATATAGTTTCTCACTGCTTCAGCAAAATGTTTAGTGAATTTAGTAAAAAGGACAGTTTAATGATCCTCAAATATTAAATCCACAGTCGCCAGCATAATATTAAACATGTGTATATATAATTTTCTTTTTATCTAATGACATGATTATTTCTATTAAACTTTGGTTCAAAGTCTGATAGGTTCTGTTGTACTATATTTAGATGTTTTATAAATAATAAAGCATTATATAATCTATTATACCTTCATTGTTTCCACCAATTAAAAAAATGCAAATGCAAAACATTCTTATGTAACAGTATCAATTTCTAATAAAGTAGTGTCTAAAGATTAAAAATCGCCTACTATAACACTCAATGCAACTACGTTGCAAAACATTGTTTGTATAGGCTCCAACAATATAGCTCTGAACTATAGTCTTAAATTACACGAATCTGACACTTTAAATTAGTGAAAAACATAAGTCGCTACTAAATTGGTGAAGATACTGTAAAACATTTATTATAATACGATAATATCTCAATTGGGCGCTGATGATCAGTTCAGACTAAGCGAAGGCGCATAACTACTGGAGTAAATTTGAGCAGTAAATAACACTTCGTCCTTATCTAACTCTAATACGGTTATAATTTGCCTCTTCGCTTGAGAAAATTATCTTGTGTTTACTATTTAAAATCCAATAGAAATCCCAAATTAATATGGATAATTTATTATAAGCAAGAAAATAGTCCAGCGGTTCTCTGCCTAGTATTCATTGATCCTACACATACCTACATACCACAAGTATGATAATACTCTAGTCGTGCTTCTTTGTTGCAGAAATAAATAACTACGTAGATATCTCGAGTCACACGCTGCCCGTGTGCATGCCAACTGTACACAAAGATCAAACATAAATTTCTACACTTTTCTAAGTACTGCATAACCCGAAATCACCATCCGTTACATGGATTGTGTCGGTAATGTTGCTTGAGATACATAAAAATGGACAAACCTTTAAAGTAGTTTATAAGAAAATAATTTACTGGTCCTACACTACGGATTTTAAGGATTATGTTTCATTTAAATTTACAAAGCAACCGTTTCATTCTAGGCTTGCGCTTCCTGTGTGAATGCAACTGACATGACGTAGGGTTCAAGGGTGTAATTGTGAGCTATAAGTTGGCGCTGAGTGGCTTCAATTCGAAGATCGCAGCTAATGCGAGATGGTCGGAGGCGTACACGTGGTTAGGCAGGGGCCCTATCGCTGCGCACTCTGGTGCCGTGGGCAAACGAAGACGCTCCAACAGCTTCAGTGTGCTGCAACGACTGAAACACACACCGTTGGCATCTTGAGTCTACTGCTATAATATTACTGTTCGTAAAGTTCAATTACAATCGTTTTTGCCATTGTAAAGATTAATTAGTCCGGACAGACAGATAGACAAAACTTTTAAAATGGTTACAGTTAATAGTTACAGTTAACCCCGGAGTTTAATAGAACCCCAGGTATTTCAATATTTCAGACATACACATCAATTTTATTTTTATCTATATATCTATATCTATCAATCTATCTATCTATATATATATAATATATCATCATCATCATTACAACCCTTCACAAGGCCATTGCTGAACATAATAGACCACCCCCAAGGAATGCATCCGTCGACTTCCTGCATGTCTTACCCGGTCGTCACTCCATCTAGTGGGGGGGTCGCCATACACTTCACCTACCGGTACGAGGCTGCCTCTCGAGAACATTTTTTCTTCATCGGTTGTCGGTTCTTCGAGCTATATGGTCGGCCCATTGCCACTTCAGGTGTAATCCGTTGGGCTATGTCCGTTACTCTGGTTCTGCTGTGGATATCCTCATTTCTAAGTTTATCATGCAGAGAAACCCTGAGATTAGTCCTCTCCGTAGCTCGCTGAGCGACCTTGAACGTCCTCATATGCCCAGCAGTGAAGGACCACTTAGGAAATATATATTGCATGTTGTATGTAGGCATGTGTATAGTTAAGAAATGCAAAGAATAGTAACTGCTGGAGCGACACATAAGTATGTAAGCTAATTATTTCCTGCGCGAAGTGTTTAGCAAGTCCAATCGTCACTCGTAATCTGACTTAGTTGTGGTTGCTTATGTTATGTTGTAATCAGCTGCCTAACTAATTAGATATCTTTATTTGAAAAAGAAATCAATATCTTTGTTAGTGACTGTGTAACTGAGGAAGCAATATATAATTATCATTATATTAATAAGTGAACATCAAAAATTTAAGTACCTTGTTTAGTATTTAACATGAAGTAAATCGAAATACTATTCGAAAGATACCACAAATGTAAATAAAGTAGAAAACCATATGTATAAGTCGTGGCACTTAAGTCTAGCGCTGAACGAAACGCGGTGGGGTTAACTGCGCATGGGCCCTGTCGCGCACGAATTGAATTGCACGATTGCGACTCGAGAGCCAAACAGCGCGTGCGAATGACGCACGCCCGCCCCGCAACTCGCTTATTATCCCATGATACTTTATTTTCGACATATGCTCAATAACGGTCACCGCTAGACTTTCGTGCCGCTACATATATATATATATATATATATATATATATATATATATATATATATATATATATATATATATATATATAATGTATTTGTTCGTGTTTACGGCTGTATGAGTTAAGAACCCTTTGCCTTGCCTGCATGGGTAAATATTACAAAAAATGTTATATAGACAAACACTTAGCGATGTTTTCACACAATTGGTCGAATTACGACCCCAGGCGATACTAGTCGCTGTTAATGTGTCTGTTTTCGTTTGGTCCCATTACCTCGACGAAGTAGAAATAATTTAATCACTTATGGCCAAATACCCAAACCCTACTCAATTTTAAGATTTCGTTAAGTCTCGTGTCACAGTCACTTTGAGTTAAAGTGGTAGAGACAGCACGAGACTTAAAACTGACCAGCGTTTGAGTATTTGGGCATTACTAAACTATCTTCACCTAAAAGCAATATTCACTTACCGTTACCGTTACAGTCTAAAGTCCACCGCTAAACATAGAGCTTTCCCATGGATTGGCTCATAGGGGGACATGTTCCATAGTTTCCACAATTGGTAAGCGGGTTAGCTAGCCGATTTTTTTAAGTCGTTATTAAGAAGACATGGCCGCCCATCTACTGATTATACGCCTCTTACGACACCTAGGGGATGATATGGAGTAGTGGATACTCTTACATCGTCACTACACGGTTAGAGAAAAGCAATATAACTACCTAAAATAAATATAGTCGACGGTGAGCCAATAATCCTGGAAGGTGGTGGCCTCGTGGCTGCCATCCGGCTTGCGCTGGGTATACACGGACAACAGGTCGAGAGTGTGTCCCAACTGGCCGCTGTTGAACAACGCACCGTGTTCCGCCTCGATGCTCACTGAGTAGTCGGCTGTTAGGCTCCCGCATTGCTCCGAGTTGTAGATCTTAAGGAAATATTTATTTATTTTTATTTAAAAAGCTAAAATGTAACACCTTCAAGTAAAGGGTGAAATAAAGGGTAAAATGGCAGACTTAATACCATGTGGCATTCTCTGCCTGTCAACCCTGGATGCCAAATACCAAAATGTTGGCAGGTGCGAAACATAAGTGTACTTATATAGAAATATACACATATATATATATATATATATATATATATATATATATATATATATATATATATATATATATGAGAGCTATATATATATATACATAACTTTTATATATTAAATATCCGTATGAATACTCATATGGAAATAAATTTTTAAGTTAAAAAATGTCAGTTAGTAAGTAGCCGCCTTTACACATATTACGCTGTTTAACGCGTGAATCGACTTTCTGGCGGGAAAGAGCGCGCATGTAAAGATATTAGCGGAGAAAAGTAGTCTTCCGTTCTGACGGATATGGAGTACCAGTATAATTATATACTGTGACGCATTCCTTCTTAATCTCAGAGGTGATGAAGCATTTGCAACCTACTTTATTTAAAGTTGATTGCAACCACTTAAAACCACGTGGACAGTTGGTTCGTTTTTCACTTGAATTTAAATAAAAAAATATATAAACATAAACCTTAATCATAGTGGCATCGGTGCAGGCACCCTTCAGCCTGCTCAGGTATATAGAGAGGTGCTGGCAGTTGTCCGTCACACCGATTCTCCTCCAGTCGGAACTGTCTCTGAACGAACTTGCACTAGAACAAAAGCCTAAATGAATCATCGTACCACAATTTCTATATGTAACCCTTGACAAATCTAACCTAATTCTAGTCGTTATAATATTAATAGTATATATAGCACAGTATAGTAGTCGCTAACTAAACTGTTCTAATGAGTGTAATGTCTATGCTTTAAACTAAATAAACATTGTGATTCAAGTGAAAAGTGTTTTACAGTTAACATCCCTCAACACACACTCATAAACATTAACGTCCCTGAAATAACAAAAAAAAATTGAAGCATATGTGTGCACGTTGTTACGATAAGTTGGGCATAGTTTAGGCGTCATTTGAATTTACGTTGTAAAGCCACGCTGCAGCTATATTAAGGTTGTAATATGAATGGGTCATTTCGACCGGGGAAAGACCACGCTCTCAGCGAATATCAGCGTAAAATAGCAGCTTAATACCGCTATGTTTCGTATGGTTAGTGTAGAGAACCGTAGACCCTTTTTACTGGAAACGAGGCATTCCATCTTAGTCCTCAGGGGTGACAACGCGTCCGTCTTTCGATTCTTAATCGAGGATAAACGTACATGTCTATGGGCCACAGCATCCGCTTGCCATCAGGTGGACTATGTGCTCGTTTGTTACTCTTATTCTAAATAAAAAATTTGAAATGAACATAGTGTTCTATTTTTGTTGGTCTAAATTACAAATATCAAAAGTATTTCTTTGCGATAGCTTTATTATGTAACAGTGTCAGACAATTAGTGAATTGCATGGCATTAACGAATAAAGATATAAAATATCGATTATTGAAGCTTTCCATTCATTGAGCCTTTTGCTATTTGCTTGGCATTTTAAAATATTATGATTATGGATGTGAAGAAGCAAATCTAAGAAATATGTGCCTATGTATAGGCACATATTTCTTAGATTTGATTTTGACTTAGATTAGATTTTCTAACAATGTAATATACTGTATGTATCTTATGAAAAAAAATCTATTAGTAACGATCGTAGTGTAGTCGCGGCGTAATAAAATCCTCCGCCAATGGATATCGTAAGAGGCGACGGAGTGAAATGAAATAAAAGATAGGCAGCAGCATTTTCATATAACAGCGAAAAATAATAAAAACTGCCGTTGTAAAACGCCTGCCCAGTGTAAAAATTATAGCAACTACCCACCCATGATTAAGTCTATGGGGTAGGCTTTTGTTTAGCTGACAACGTTCGATAGGCTGTAATTAAGGAAAATTAATTAATTAGTACCTAATGATTAGCAGAAACAATATACAAAAACAAATTTCACTCAGAAATCACCTAACATGGCCTCTGTCCAGGAGTTTAATGACGGCGCTATCAGGCGGCGAATTCAAATCTCCGGTCAGGATTATGGGATAATGCCCCGATCTGAAACAAATTAAAAATAGTTCTTATGTGTATATCGTATATTCATCCACCCATAACAGCCCATAAAAGTTCACACCTGAACCGTAGATACCATGCCTGGCAGGCGGGTAGGCAACTATAGTTTTTATAATTTTGAGCCATAGTTTCAGCTTCCACCTATCGCCTCTTACGACACCCACGGAACGATATACGGTAGTGAATATTCTTACACGGCCACTACACACGGTTAATATATTAGTAAAGGATTGTTAGTTTTATTTTTTTATCTTAAGAAACAAACCAGCCAACAGTTTACCTGATGGTGGTATGTGGCTACTTTGTGCTTGTATGAGTATACAAAATAGATTTACTGCAATGTAGGTCGCCCTTAATTATATATAAAAAGAAAAACGAATGTGTCGAGGTAAACATATTATTGTTAATATAATACATAAATACATAAACACTCACGCCTGTCACCCAGAGGGGTAGGCAGAGACTATGGACTTCCATTTGGCACGATCCTGACAGACCTCTCTCGCTTCCTCCACATCCATATACCTACGCATACACGCTCGTCGGTTAAAGGTACTCTTGATTTGGCCCATTTTCAATATATCGCCAATTTGGTCGATAAACTTTCGCCTAGGGCGACCCTTCCCGATTCTGCCGTTCACCTCTGCAACATAAATTTGCTTTGTCACTCTTTCCTCATTCATTCTTTCTACATGACCAAACCACCGAAGCATTCCTTTCTTAATCCTGGTCACAACATCATCTTGCAAACCACACTCTTCTCTTATTAAACAATTTCTCACTCTGTCATTCAGATTCATCCCTAACATACTCCTTAATGACCGCATTTCTACAGCATTTATTCTACTCTCGTGCTTCTTCTGCCACACCCAACTTTCACGACCATACATTAAAGTAGGCACTAACACAGCATTGTGAATTGCCATACGTGCCTTTTTGGACACATTCTGACTTTTCACAATAGAGTGTAGAGCCCCATTCACTCTATTTCCTGCATTCACTCGTCGTTCTATATCCTTATCATATCTACCATCCTTGCTAAACACACATCCCAAATACACAAACTCATCTACTTGTTCTACCAACTCCCCTTCTATTCTTATTTCACATATCGTTTTACTTTCTTCTCTTTCAAAAACCATAACTTTCGTCTTACTTGCGTTCACTTTCATTCCCTTTTCTTTTAATGTCCTGTTCATTAATGTAACCATCATTTGCAACTCGGCCGCCGAAGACGCAAGTATGACTTGATCATCGGCGTACAAAAGGCATTTGACGGTTAACTCACCCATTCTTAACCCGCATTCTTCTACTTTCAAATTTTCCAAACAACTGTCCATAAATAGGTTGAACAGCCACGGGGAAGCCACACAGCCCTGTCTGACACCTTTATGGATGCCAAACCAGTCCGAGTAAGCCCCGTTGATCCTGACACAGGCATTAGAGTCCCTATATAGAGACTTCAATGCCTGTATCAGACCAGCGCTCAACCCAAATGAGGTCAGTGTTTGCCATAACACGTTCCTGTCCACTCTGTCATAGGCCTTTTCCAAGTCCATGAACGCACAAAAAACTTTCTGGTTTTTGGCCAAAAATTTCTCCGCAATCATGCGCATGGAAAAGACTTGATCCGTACACCCCATCCCCTTTCTAAATCCAGCTTGCACATCCCAAATTTTTCCATCAGTTTCTTCCATAACTCTTTCAATTAACACCTTAGCATACAGTTTACCCACAATGCTAAGCAAGCTGATACCACGGTAGTTTTTACAGTCCTGCTGCGACCCCTTTCCCTTATATATTGGGACTATAACGGCTTTGCACCAGTCTTCCGGTACCCGCTTCAGTTCCCAACATAAATTAAACAAGGTGTACAGCAGGCCTGCAACCACACCCTCTCCAGCCCTTAGCATTTCGAGTGATATTCTATCATATCCGGCTGCCTTACCTGCTTTCATGCTTTTCATTGCTTTCACTATTTCATCTACACTTATTTCTCTACCTCTCTCTTCTTCCGGAATTTCTATTTCACTTACTTCAGACGACTCTTCACTCTTAAACACGCTTTCAAAGTATTCCTTCCATCTCTTTAAATTCGAAACTTCATCATTCAGCATGCAGCCATTCTCGTCTCGTATAGGATTCATTCTAGGCTGTTTTGAATTGCCCCTGGCAGTTCTTACGAGCTTCCAGAACATTTTAATATTTGCCTGGAAGTTATCAGATATTCTTCTATCATTCTTATCTGTCCTTTCTTGCTTTTTCCTTTCAACAACTTCTTTTACTCTCTTATTTATACGTCTAAAGTCTGCCTTTTTTCTTTCAATCTCATCATTCATACCGCCAGAATTACCAGCTTTAGTTGCTAGTAAATCTAGCCATGCTTTCTTCTTTGCTTCAACTTCCATCCGTACCTCATCATCCCACCACAACGTATTACTTTTCCTTTCATTCGTTCTCTTACTTACACCACATACTTCGGTGGCCGTATCCACCAAAACTTTTTTAACATTATTCCATACATTCTTCAAGTCTAAATCATTCATACTAAATTCATTCAACACATTTATATTTTCTCTCAGTCTGCATTTATACTTCTCTTTCACACCTTCATCTTGTAGCCTCTCTATTCTTATACGCTGTAACGCAGTGGTAGACACAGATGTCCGATGCCGCCAACGCTTGAATAGACCATTAATTTGGCATAAGACCAAGTAATGATCCGTCCCTACGTTGGACCCCCGGTAAACCCTTGTATCTACCACTGCGCTCCTCATTCTTCCATCCACAATTATGAAATCTATCATGCTTCTATCATCCCCTCTTTCCCATGTATACATGTGAATCCTCTTATGGCGAAAGAAAGTGTTCGCCACAAAAAGATTCTTTTCCACACATATGGTGAGGAGGTCTTCACCATTCTCATTTATTCTTTCATCGCCAAACGCTCCTAATATCCTTTCATAACCAGACCTCTTCACTCCAACCCTTCCATTAAAATCTCCTAACATAATAATACTTTCATTTTCCTTGCATTTCGTCAACACCAGCCTTACCATGTCCCAAAACTGCTCTCGGATATAAGTGGGCTTAGACATATCTGGGGCGTACACCCCAAGCACAAACAACTTCTTTAAGCCCACTTTCATTCGTATCCACAGCAGCCTTGGGCTTACACATTCATACTCTTTCACACATTGACCCATTCTTTCTGAAAGGATGACACCGACTCCCTGGCATGCCCGCTCGGTCTCGTCTACACCAGACCAGTAAGCGGTATACATGCCATGTGCAGTGACATCTCTTCCCTTTCGTTTCGTCTCATTCACACATAACACATCTATTCTTCTATCATTCATCATTTCGCATATTTCATCCATCTTATCATTCATTGCTCCACATACATTCAGCGTAGCCAGACGGGCCTCCGCAATCCACTTTTCGCCCCTCCAGGAGACAGGACGTGACGGGTGGCGAACCTCGTCGCCGGTTTTCCTCCCGGAGATTCTTCGCACCCCTGCCCCATTAAAGGGGCGCCGGGAACTCGGGGCCATTTCATTCAATTTTTGGCTCATGGTGCGACATAAGGGGTGGTAGATTTTACACCGCTACCACACGGCGAGGAGCCGAGTCTGTCGTTTCGGCTTTGTCGCTCGTTTAGCACCACCCGGGGGACACGTGTAGGGTGGGCCTAGGGTTAGGTGGTCGAAGCCTACGGACGCGAGCGACTCATCCCGTTCCAGTCCATCCAGTTAATATAAATAAAAATATTTATAATCATTTCTATTCTAATGTATTTATTTTTATTGTTATTATGTATTTCTTATCTATTACCAACTACTTTATTAAGTTATTACTAAAATATTTATCAATTATATAGGTATTTAATAATAATTCTAGTTTTAACTTAATAAAAATATAATATAGTGTATATTAGTTATTACAAATAACGAGTATCCGTAGCAATGTTTAAACCCACACAAATTACTATAATCAGTCGCTGCCTTCGTTGTCAATATTTCGCCGTAGCAATATATATAACACCAATATAATGCAAGCAATAAATATAGCTTAAAAATACTTTGCGCTCCAATTTTTGTTACCCTCAACTCGCGCCAAATAAGAAGTTTTACTTTAAATAACCACTCTATTATAATCAGTAATCAAAACCAGGACTTCGCTGCAGTATAAACTTGATGCTACAACACTTACTGGTTGCCGTTTTGGTAGTAGGCGAAGCGGTCGATCTCGGCGAGGAAGAGTTGTATTTGGGCGAGACGCACGTCGGTGCGCTTGGGGTTGTAGAGCAGATGTGTGGTGGCCACTACAAGCGGCGCGCCCGAAGCCCCCAGGGGCACCAGGCGCAGCGCCATCCCCACATTGTCGCGATTCAGCAGCGGCAGATCTGGCTGGTAAAACTCCACCTGCCCACACACATGCTCATACATACAACATATTTCATAACAAAAAGGTGTTTTTTATACAGAATAAGGGTGACAAACGAGCATACAGTCCACCTGATCGTAAGTGCATGCTGTGGCCAATATACATTTACATTTATACCCAAATAAGTATCAAAATGCAGACGTGTTGAGGACTAAGACAGAACGTCTCACTTCCATTAAAAAGGGCCTCCAGTTCCCTACACAAACTATACGAAACACAGTAGCATTAAGCTGCCATTTTACGTTGGTATTCTGTGAGATCGTGGTCCTACTTGTTGTGATAAAGGCAAAAAACCGATATTTTATATATTAATGTGCATTTGAAAGTGAAACACAGCTTATTTAATATACAAACTTAAACATTTAACGAGTTACGGACGAATGTCGACCTTTAGGCGACCACTACATTTTTATTAAAAAACAGTACCTATTATATATTTCAATACATCATAACAGCTTATCTAATCATTCTAATTCATTCCAATCCACAGCTAATCGCTTAGGCCTCCCCCATAGATACCACCTTCGGCTATGTTATTAATAGTTCGGAGAAAAAGTTTCTTTCTATTTTGTTGTATAAAATTGAATAAAAATTTCTTTGGTTGTACAGTTAATATATATATATAGGTGTAATGTAGGTACTATGACGAAACAATGTAACTGAAATATTAAATGATATCCTCCATATACGGAGTAGATGTGTCTTCATGAAATGTAGAAGTAATATGTAATTAGTTCAGTAATATCGTATTATGTTAAGAAAAGAAGACACCATTCACGTATCTCTACCTGGAACCACGTAGCACGAAACCCTACCCCCTGCCTATACACCTACGTCACAATTACTGCATAGGAGTCTCCTTCAATTTAATAAATTATTATTCTTATCCTGCATCTGTGAGTTTAATTTCTTGCATTGCTCCCCACATCGCATGGCGACCCTGCCAGGCAGTACGCTACTAAAACGCAAGCGCACTGCCGGGAACTACATAACGAAAGAGAGAAAAAAACAACGAAGAAATTATTGAAAAGAATTAAAATAATATAAATATATTTTTATAAAGGGTATATATCAGTTAACAATATGTCTATTTTTACACTACAAATGAATATTTAATCTTTTAACATAAAAAATAGCATCCATTGCCGAACTAGGCCAAAACCTGTATTTCTGCATATGGTTGCACTCTCCAGACATAATAAAGATAAATTATTTATTTAAATTATGTATTTGTGTTATAGATAATTCAATTCTTGTATTTCTTTTTTTCTCTAATTTTTAATCTTGATTTAATTTTTATTTTATACTATTTGGCACCAAAATATCTGTATATTCCCCTTTTATTTTCTTTTATTTTCTCAACCTTCGTATATCTAATTACAGTTGTGTGTATTTATTTGGTTGCTCATCATATCACCACGTCAAAGTGTTTTGCGTTTTCGCAACTTTGGTAATAACGCAGTTCTATAATTTTTTTTTATAGAACTGCGTTTTTTTTATAGAATAAGGTTGACAAACGAGCACACTGTCCACCTAATGGTAAGTGGTTTCTGTGGCCCATAGACGTCTATATCTATTTTCGTTTGCAAATTAAAATGCAAATGCGTTGTCAGCCGTGAGGTCTAAGATAGAATGCTTCTTTTCCAGTAAAAAGGGTCTCCGGTTCTCTACACTCACCATATGAAACAGCAGCATTAAGCTACTATTTTACGCTCGTATTCTGTGAGAGCGTGGTCCTTCCCCGTTCGAACCGACTCATTCGTACTACAACTATACTGTTAATATAGCTGTAAAATGACTCTACCACGTAAAAGACATCATACCTTAGTGCCACCCAGAAGCTAAACTCAGCAAATTATCAACAAAATAAATACTAAAAATATATGGAGGTACATAAAACCAACATATCCTTAGGTAGGGTTCACATCTTAATAAAGTCAAAAGGTATTCTGTTGTAAATATTAGCACGTATCTTAAACAACAATGCACACGTTTATTGTCAAAATTACAGTTAATACATGAATATATATAAATAAGGCACTTATGGAAAATAACAAACAAATAGAAAGAAATATAATAATACATTAACAAAGATTAAGACAAGATAACTCAATCGGTTGCAATGATTCATTTCACGAAACAATAGCACAGAAACATTTTATGAATATATATTTTTTTATAGGATAAGGGCGACAAACGAGCACACAGTCCACCTGATGGTAAGTGGTTGCTATGACCCATAGACATCTACATCTACCCTCGATTAGAAATCAAAATGCAGGTGCGTTGTCACCCGTGTGGATTAATATGGAGTGCCTCGTTTCCAGCAAAAAGGATCTCTGGTTCTCTACACTCACCATACGAAACACAGCAGCGTTAAACTGATATATTACCCTGGTATTCTGTGAGAGCGTGGTCCTTCCCCGGTCGAGGCGACCCATTCTTGCTACAACTATACCAGTAATATAGCTGCAGCATGGCTCTACCACGTGTGTATATATATATTCATATTAAATTATAAAAAAAAACAATAAATGACAACAAACTAATCTAGATAAATGTTACAGAATCAATTTTTATACAGTGGGCCTTTTCTCATGAATGATACGTATCTAGAAATATAATATGAAATGCAATGAGCTTACCTATCTTAAAACAATAGAGAGCAACATGCGATACACAAACAAGTACATAAAAATAAACCATAACAGTATTGTAATAAAGGTGAAAATAATGAATAACAGTAGAGTAAGAAATATAATAATTTAAAGACGTTTTAATAGTTCTTAACAGGGTTAAACACGAACATAGAAAATTGACTGACAAAAATGTTATCATCCCATTTTGTACAAAGCCAGAAAGTATGTATTTTAAAAAGTTTGAGAAATGAAAGGAAGAAATGTTCGAAAGTTTGAATACGAATGATCGAGTTGCTCTAACTTTCATCAACATTGAACTGATCATCCAAATATTGAGGATGCTTAAACTCCTGGTATCGAATTCATTATGAGCGAGAATGCGAGAATAATGCAAGTTAGTGTGTATATGGACGTGGGGCACTGCAAGTGTATAAATGTACCCGATAACTTCAAACACATAATAAGATATTAGTAAAGAACACGGTAATTTATAAATAAAGAATAAAATACGAATTATGAAGAGAATAAAAATAAAACAAAAGTTGATCTTGATATGATATTTATGAAGAGATACGAGAACGTCCATCACTGGTATAGCATAAATAGTCCTCGAGCAGGGTATGTTTCGATGATTGGATGATAAAATCGGAGGTGACGGGTATCGGTGTAGGGAACAATACCTTCAGTACAAGTGATGTCAACGAGCTTACTCATATTAGTACTGTTGGGGACCAGAGAAGCTTTATTTGTTGCCCTTGAGAATGGTACATAGAGGTCACATCCTTCCTTGGATCATAGTGTGACCTGTGAACCAAGTTTTCCTCCGTGACAATCGTTGGAGTCCTTTTTAAATAACTTAAACGTAGACCTTAAGGTTGTACGCATACCCATGGTACATTTTTACCTTGATATACTTAGTACGATAAAAAAACTTTATGTACTATAAAAATGAAGTGAATGTAATGAAAATGTAACATAATACCCAAGTAAATGGGTTGTGTTAAAGAACCCGCATGATAAATATCATGAAATAAATTATAAAATGAGTATAATAAAAATGCTCAATAACGTGAATTAAAACTCCGATTCCCGATATCTAAATAATAAATAAATATATAAGTGTGTAGAATTACGAAAAGAAATAAAGCTAGCTAAAGTTCAAAAAAAAATTTAAAAAAGGATGTAGGTACATACAAGAATTATATAATTATTAAGAATAACTCAAAAACTATTGGTCTGACCTTGATCAAATTTCAAATAAAAAAAAGAATCATCGAAATCGGTTCACCCAGTAAAAAGTTATGAGGTAATACCTACACATAAAAAAAACATACAATCGAATTGAGTACCGTCTCCTTTTTGGAAGTCGACAGAAAATGAGTTCCATATTAGGTAATAAGGGGATCCCCGATAGTTATTTACATTTCTGTATTAAGCCGCATCCCCACCAGTTTTGTTACCAACACATGTTGACAACACAAAAGTTGCAGCGCTAAGGGCCGCGGGTTCGAATCCCGGACGGAACAAGTATTTGTATGGCCTACAAATAATTGTTCTAGGTCTGTTCTATGTATATTAACTGTCCCTGCAATACAGCATCAAATCCTAGTGCGGAGGTAACGTTTTTTTAAAAAGAGAGGAAGAGACAACTAATGAAATTAAAAATTTTGCCTATAACCGACTTCAATATTAATAAGCATGTTTAATACGTGTTTTTTTTGCATAAAATTATAAATACTGCTGCCTGCATAATATCGCCAAGGACAGCAAGTTGTTAACTAAAAGGTTTCTCAAATTGTTGGCGACATGTTTCAATTCAGTGCGAGAACATCGGAACAAAAGTTGGTAACTTTTGTTGAATTGCAAACAGTTGGAAACATTGTCAACATTTTCGGTGAATACGTGGCTTTAGGATGCTACCCAAAGTGCTACCCACTCGTTACAAATGTGGTACCTATAGGATCGATCCACACAACTACACGTATAATTAAATAAATACCTAATATAATCCACGAGTTATAATCATGTAGCAAGTAATATATTTTATCCTTAATCGTAATAAGATAGAATATAGGACTTAATGTGAAATAAAATTATTATGTAAATTATTATTATAACACATATTATACATGTAATATTTGCTGAATGATTTTAAACAAATCAGTAATAATATCATATTATATTATAGCAGAAGACACCATTCACGTGTGATTTCGACTTTTGAGGATAAATGTAGATGTCTATAGGCATTCACTTACCATTGGTGTACTGTGTGCTAGTTTGTTTCACTATGCTATAAAAAAATCTGAGCGCTCACCGTAAATTTCACACTACGCTAGCAACCCGGGTTCGATCCCCGCCAGCATTAAGTGCTGATTTAAAATGTGCGCAGTGAAAACATCATAACAAAACCTGCATATATTATATTTCAAAGACTTAATACGGGCATATGTAAGCAGTAAATTGTTTTTTTTTAATTCCAATGTTACCGAGTAGTCAAATGCAATCGATGCTAGATGTCAGATGATAGTATCTGCGCCTGCCAAGTGTGGTTACAATGCCATATCCTAACAAGGGACTCGTGTCGAGTCCCTTGCATTTTTATCGATGAGGATCGAAAATGCTATGCCGCGTTCGTGTTCGAATACAGAGTACAGTGTATCACGAAAAATACAAATTAAAACTGTGCACACAAAAATGTCCACACATCTTTATCAATCAATTAAATATCTTCTTACATACGTAATTCCATTCGTAAGATGAATGCTGCTTGTTAATATGATTTATTTAAACTTTATAGTCGTCTACTTTGGGGTGATGGATGATGTAGACATGTGGGTAGAATGAGATTAACAATAATCAATATTTTTTACTGTACATATGCAAAGTTAATTTTAGATAAAGATCAGTTTATTACAAAGTTACGAGTTATTGAAAATTATTAAAGTACCAATAATCTATAGATCTATACATATAAATAAAATTGAAGTGTATGCCTGTAATATTAAAATAACTGGCTTCTATTAAGCTCAGGGGGTTATTTGCATGCAATTAAGACACATTTTTTGTCTGCCTGTCCGGTCCGATGCAACTTTACGAACAGATAGAGAGCAATTCCAGGATGCCTAGGCTACATTTTATCTGAAGTATTGATTTTTCTTAATTGATGAAATATTTAGTGTTTCCTTATCTTAAATCAAAATAATACCACATTAATAGATCCTACCCAGGCGAAGCCGGGGTGGGTCGCTAGTAAAATATTATGTCAGCATAAACATGACACCACAAACAACAAAGTATCATATTATGCTAAAACAATAAAAGGTTCCTTGTCAGGTGTAAATGTGAGACGCTGACAAGACAGACCGCCGGAATCTAGTGACTCGATTCGTTGAAGCCTTCAATCACCAAACGTGCTTATAAATCGTACTCGCGCGTAACATGCACTTTCAATTTGTATGATCAAATTCAAAATATGCCCAATATGAATGAGCAATATGATAAAAACTATTGAAATAAAGTGAACGGGCTTTATCTATGAATAAAGTTCCTTATTCATTGGTCAGAGTAATAAAAAGATAGATGACGTTAGGTTAGGGACTTTTTTTAAACTAGCTGTTTCCCACGACTTCGCCGGCGTGTAATTTAGGGTTTTAATTATTTTGCTAGGAACCCTAATTATTTTTCTAAAATAAAAGTAACTTATGTTACTGCTTATGACATCAGCTATCTGCCAATGAGTCCCGTCAAAATCGGTCCAGCCGGAACAAACAGACAGAAAGACAAAAATTTTAAAAAATATTTTGTTATAAGTACGAGGGCGGCACTGAAAATTTCCGGAATCAAGGAAGTGACACAACATTATTATTTAATAATGTATTTATTGTTTTTCGAAGTATTCTCCGCGAAATTTGACACATTTTTCCATACGATGGAACCAATCATTGAAGCAACCATTCCATTCGGAAGTTGGGGTCTCCAAAATGGCCGTTTTGTAGGCGTCCACAGCTTCTTCAGGTGATGAAAATCGCTGTCCACGCAAATTATTCTTTATTTAGGGAATCACTTTGTAACTGAACCATAAATTTAACTCCGAAACTTACACGCTTCCCTACCTACTTAGCTGATATCTATAAACAAAAGGTAAAGGTCTCCATGCCTGGTGACCATCTGTGTGCATGTAAACAAAAGATAAGAAATGTTTTTGAAAGAAAGAAATCTTTGTGTCTTTGGCGGCCGACTCCGGTCGCAATATCTGCATGGAATTTCTAGGAATTTGTTACAAATGATTCATTAAAAACAGTCGCTACACCCGAACCCGGCGTTACATCCGAAGTCGCTATAGCTACATGAATTTCGTACTAAAATATGCTTTAAATTCAAGGGACTTAGATTTAATGTCGCTATAGGCAAATGGTCGCTACAACCAAGGTCGTAATAAATTAAGTTCATATATATATATCGCTTTTATTTAACTCCTTTCCTATATTTTTTCAAAAATGTTATATAACGAATGCCCCAAAGTACGGTCCTGAGCCACCTGCATCCATCGATTTCTGCATGTCTTACCAGGTCGTCCCTCCATCTAGTGGGGGGTCGCCTTACACTTCGCCTACCGGTACGTGGCTGCCACTCGAGAACCTTTCTTCCCCATCGGTTGTCGGTTCTTCGAGCTATATGGCCGGCCCATTGCCACTTCAGCTTACTAATCCGTTGGGCTATGTCGGTTACTTTGGTTCTACTGCGGATATCCTCATTTCTAAGGCACTAGACCCCCACTAGATGGAGTGACGATCTGGTAAGACATGCAGGAAGTCGATGGATGCAGGTGGCTCAGGACCGTATTTTGTGGCATTCCTTGGGGGTGGCCTATGTTCAACAGTGGACTAGTGAAGGGCTGTAATGAGTGTGTAAAAACTAAATAAATTACAGATACACTTAATTTTAATTTGATACCACGTGCCAACACAATACGTAACGCGTACGCAACGTAACAAAGATTCTAAGGATCAAGTTCGTACGGCGCGGGGTTTGTCGACAAAAGAGAACCTTCACGTCTCAGCGATATTCTATACACTTGCGGAAATTTGTATGACGCGGGAAACCGACTCAAAATATTCATACGACATGCACGTGTTGAAAACTATCTCATCACGAAAAAAATCACCAAATGGATATAACTAACGGTATAAATACTTAAAGTAAGCCAGTAGTCATATATAGAAAATGGTAAAGAGGAATTAAAATTTTATTTGGTCCGTCTTATTTTATTTGCAGACATACCTTATCTATACGTTATTTCAATAAAGCCCCTTAACACAACACGTAGGTATCTGCAAATAGCAAAGGACAATGCCATCCAATGCTTGAAAAGTATTCCCGTATATAAAAAAAAATAAGTACCTATATTACGACAATAATATCCAGTTAATACAATAATACCTTTCAGCACAAGTAAGAATCAAAGACTTGCATATAATGTTCTACAGACAATGTCATGATATATTTACGTTTTGTGTTATTGTGCCAGTTTAGCACTCTTTGTCACTTCCGATCTTATCAATGTGACAAAGAGACCGCACAACACGAATATATACTATATATTATAATATGAACAAGGGCCTGTGTGCGTGCTCTATTTTAGAGGGTACTCTTTCTGTGGGGTGTATGTAAGAATATCCGCTATCCCTAATCGCCCCGTGAGTGTCGTAAGAGGCGACAGAGGATAAAAACCAGGATATGGGTAGCAGCGTCTTCCTTATAACATCTAAAAAACCTGCAGTGGCCAACCCGAAAGCCAAACATAACAATTGAGGTGAATATACCCCTTACGAGGCCTATGTTCAACAGTGGACTTTCGATAGGCTGTACCGGAAACGATGATATTTTGTCTAATGCTCTGTGCTGTTGATAGCTCCCGACAACTTTCGAAAAATAACGCCACGATCGATATGGATTTCAGAACTTTATATTATTATTGATTGTTACTTAAAGGGTCAGGAATTATATTTCTTTTAACTAAAACCCACTGGAGTTTCGCAGCGAAAAGTATCTCAAAAAGTCAATAACCACTAATCCGTATAAATGAATTAAAGGTCAATTTTGTTAAGCCATACTGCAGCTAAATTATGGTTGTAGCGTGTTGGGTCAGCTCGTTCGGAGAAAGACCACGCTCTTACAGAATGCCAGCGTAAAATAACAAGCTCGATACTGCTGTGTTTTCTATGGTTAGTGTATAGAAGCGGTTGTTAATCGAGTACACAGATGTGGATGTCTATGGGCCACAAATTCACTTACCATCAGGTGGATTGTGTATTCGTTTTTCACCCTTATTCTATAAAAAAGGAGAGATTGACTTATATTGAATGCCTAAAATATTTATCAATAAATTAATTTTATAGCCAGCTTAAGCGACGCGTCGAGTACCTCCAGAAAGTGGAATACATACAATGTAACATTATCAACTTGGGTAATCTACTTTTCAAGAGCGACCGGTCCGGGCTCATACGCCAAGTGTGGATTTAGGCACATACGTCACCACACGTCACCTTGACACACTTCCAACTTGCGCAATCCTCAATCGCCGAAGGGTTTCCTATTAACGAAGTGACGTCGACGCTACTTTACATAACATGCAGAACAATTGTTTCAATCTATATATTATACTAGCTGACCAGGCAGACGTTGTTCTGCCCTTTTCGACGACCCTTCATATAAAAAATCCTTGTATTCGTAATAAAAAAATATTGAGTGTCACTTATCAGGATAAAAACTATCCTATCACTCAAGTTGGACCAAACTGCACACAGTGTGCAAAATTTCATTGAAATCAGTTCAGTAGTTTAGGAGTTCATCGCGGACAAACAACATGACACGTAATTTTTATATATAAAGATTATGTTTTTAAATTGCTGTTATATGTAAAGTATTATTATTATTAAATAAGCATAGAACGCTAAAGTTTTTTATTCTTTATTTTAAGAGCTTAATCAAAGTGCGATTATGTCGCTCCATTTGATTTTTTTTAAATGCTAGTAATGCTATCAAACATTACAAATAATCCCTTTAACCACTTCTGGTAAGTTTAAAATGCTTCTATTAGAAGTGGTTCACGACAGTAGTCGAATGGCGGATTCGAACCCACGACCTTTCGAGTTCGCAGTCCGCGCCTTGCCATTAGGGTTAGGCTACTGACGCTTCAAACCACCATTAAGAAAACCATCCTTAAGAACTAAATAACATTCAATTTAACAAGCAAACAAAAAGGAAAAAGAATACTATCAAGTTGACTGATCTGAGGAGAATATTATGTCGTATAAATTAACCAAGAATTTTGTTCAAACGGAATAAGGATTGGATAAAATAATGTTACAAACAGCAAATCCTTTAAAATATTTTTACACTTAACTATTCGAAAGGCAGCATTGCGGGCACACTCCATCGAGAGATGCATTAAATCCTCGGGAACACCGCATTGTTCACAGTTCGGTGACGGGACTTTATTCATGAGAAAAGCAAACTTCTTGTATGAAATGTGTTCAGAACGCAGCCCCATAATCACTACTGCGTCCTTTCTTGGTAATGTGTGACTATCAATCCATGGCTCTTAGAAGTTGTCCATGATAACCGTCGAATGGTGGATACGAACTCATGATTTTTTGGTTCGCGTTCTGTAACCTTAACCATGAGGTTACTGTAGGTTTAAATAATAAATCTTCAGTACAAAAAAACAGTTTCGCCCCCTTGTATAGATAATATATAAAAATTAAACTACCTCAGTTGCGTAGAGAATAGACGCAACGAACAGGGTAATGATGATCTACGATTTGCGAAATAGTTCTTACTATGCTAATGCGATACGCCGCTGTGAAACTACCCTACTCTTTTAGTAAAGGAATAATTATAATTAAAAATGGTAATTCTACCACGTTTCAAGTCGGGAGATAGTACGTATATAAAGTTTCAAATCTCAAACTCATTGGGATGCTAGTTTAAAATCGATTGCTAAATTTGTACCGAACATACAAACAAACAAAGAAACGGATGGAAAAGAAAATGATTTTATTTTTAAATAAATTTGTAACGACCATCAAACAAGCTAGTTAATAAAAACCTAGTACCTAAATAAATATAGAAACACGTGCACACATAACGCGTTTAAACTTTTTCCTAACATAGAAAAGCTCTGTTAGGAAAAAGGTTAAACATGTTTTTTTTAATTGAATTAAAGTGACAAATGACCCTACAATCTACCTCATGCTAAATGACTATTGCGGCAATTGTACACCTGCAACCTGGACAGTTGTCACCTATCACCTCTGATGAATACGATGGAATGCCTCGCAGTCTATATTTATCGGTAGTACCGGTCTGCTTCGCTTGCATACCGGTACGCCCGTTTAGGAGTGGCACTACGTAGTACTATTATATATTCTGTGGTGTTACGTACACGGAATTAGTTGCACGCGTTTGGTGTTCACCCAACAACACGATATTACTCGGTATTAATTTGAAAAATTGGGAAAGATTCTATGACGAATTGAATTCTAATAACCATGTGATTGCTTTCCATCTGAATTTTTAATTGAATTATATGTAAGGATGAGAATTCATAATATCTTTATATTCAACATAAGACAATTATAAAAATACAATAATAAATGTAAACGTAACGTTACGTTTTTAAAAAAAAATATTTGTCGGTTGCACATCTGTAACGAGGCGGTTGAATAAACAAAACCAACGTATAATTTTAACATGTTTTATTTATTCTGTTCAACCTCCTTTCAAATATTTTAATGGGAATACCTGAGATACTGCTATATAGGTAAAATATAGTAAAATTAGGTAAGTACCTACCAGCACAAGCCTTTGTTACCGTCACAACAGATCATGTGAAGCTGCGGAACGTAACTAGGTTTGTTAAGTAGTAATTAGTTTGTATCTTTGTATAGAAAAATAAATTATTACGAGGAATACTGATAAAATATAATGTTATGATATTATTATTTAAGGAAATATTTTTCTGACAGCCCTTGCATATTTTTAGCGATTTTCAAAATTTGGTATTTTGCGGTATAACAAAGGAATTTACCCACTATTAGTGTTTATTACACATGAAACATTAGTGAAGACACTGAATGTTAACTATTTTAGTGGCCGAAATTGGTAAAAAAGTACCTATCCAGACGGAATCCACCACATTAGACAGAAAAAGAGTCCTAACACCCAGTGTATACTATTTTATTTTTAACCGACATCAAAACGAGGAGGAGGAATTCGATTCGACTGTACAATCTGTACTGTACTAATTCGACTATACAAAGGAAAAATAAAAAAAATACAAATAATTGAATCCGGAAATAATCGAATCCGTAATATTAAAGTATCCGGAAAAGTTGTTGGTACAGTTAGTATTAAGTACAGTACTTGACTAATTGCACCAATAACTTTGTCGACATATAGTCCTTTAATTTAATAAAGAAAACAGTGAAGCATAAACACAATAAAAAACATTGAAGGTCATGTGATTGATTATTTAAATTATTAAAAGGCAAAGACTACTATGTATCCTACTGGACCGGCCATACAAAATAATTAAAAAATTAAAAATTTTGTACAACCGACTTCAATATAAATTATTAAGAATAACTCAACAACTATTTGTCTAACCTTGATTTATATGAGACCACATGTGAAGTACCAGCTTTCAAATAAAAAAAGAATCATCGAAATCGGTTCACCCAGTAAAAAGTTATGAGGTAACAGGCATAAAAAAACATATAGTCGAATTGAGTACCGTCTCCTCTTTGAAGTTGGCAGAAAAAGCTAGGCGGGCAACAGGCACGGTAAATATGCCATGCAGTTGTATTTTGTTTTTCAGAAGTTACTGTTTTTAGAAAAATACGAAATGAAGTTACATTGTTATCAGAAATGAACTTCAAATCGCGTCGACAGTGCTTACATAAATAATGACAGCGTTTTGTTAGTCAAATTAAACAAAATCAGTGTTAGATTGGCGTAAACAATATTCGCATTTTACAAAACGAAAAAACTAGTTAGTCTACTCGCCGACTCGCAGTCGGATGAAGCTACGGAGAATTTGCCCTAACTTAGTGCGCAATGTATTATTGATAAAAGACAAACTTTTCATAAATTGACAATATATATCATATACATATACCTAGCAAAAACATGAATGTGAATAGGCGACAAGTTCAGTACAAAGTAGTTGAGATTGAATAAGTTCCAAAGCTATAGAAATATTCATTGTATGATAACATACAGATTTTTTTACATTTAATATTGAATTTATAACTTAGCTTATGTTTAACATGATGATATTTAATAAGAGCTGTTATTTATTTTAGGTGTTTTATATTATACAGAATTTAGTTGGATATAAAAAACTAAGTGGCTAAATCCCCCACGAGTCAATCTATGGACTATGTTCAGCAGTGACTTTTATAGGATGTAATCGATGGATGGAAAACACTTAAGTAAGTACTATGGAAAATACTGTCCAACAGTAGACGGTTTGTGGGCTGATGAGTGATGACACACTGGAGGACGATAGCACCAACACATACTATCATGGGGGTTCTGTAAAATATAAATCGACTCTTACCATTGAATGGGTTGTCATTTTGAAGTAACAAATTAACGGTAACAGATAGAGACTTTACCATTACAATCTATTAAAGTCCACTGCTGAACATAGACCTCCCTCATAGATTGTATTACAAGACGGATATTTGCAATAATTGCCACGTTTGACAAGCGGGGTGGCATCTGCAGTTTTTTTATTTTTAGTCGTTATTAGGGAGATGCTGCTGTTATTTATTTCCCTCTTACGACACCCACAAGACTATATAGGGTAGTGGATATTCTTACACTGCCAGTACATAGTATTCAGACTACCATATAGAGAAGACATTGTTTCTTTGTAATATCTCAGTGGAGTACTTTATTCGCTAGTAGCTAGAGTAACTTTCACTGGCTTGTTAGTGTAGTGGTCGGAAGCGTCATTGCTAGTCATGGGTTTTTCTGTCAATTTTGAAAAACTCAGTAGCATCCTGGAGTCAGAAATTTGGTGGTTTCACTCCGTGTCTTGGAAAACATGTACATGCCGTTGGTCTGTGTGCCTGATCACCCTCCGGTCGTGTCGGATTGCCGTTCCATTGGACTATGAGAGTGAAGGAATTGAAAGTGCACTTGTTCATTTACATATACTCTGGCACTATAATCTTGTCCTGTGCAGATGATTAGTCCCGTGTTGGGACTGACCGCCGTGGCCGAAATTCGGTCTGTATGATATTATTATTATTATTCACTTGAATTCAATGTTTTCATGGCTTAGAAATAAAAAAAGAAAGTGAGACATACACCAATCTGGTCTTCCATGTGGAACATGGAACGTTTGAAGTAAATTGCACAGCCATCCTGCCTATGCCCAGTTTTCTGCTTAAATACACCACAGTAGCCAATATCTTCAAATTTTGAATAGAAACTTTTCAAGTGTGATGCTTGTACTTCTTGAAGACACAAAATCTACAAAATTGATGTACTGTATTATAATACCCACACACCTATGATCTCACTAAAATCGAAATCACTATATTTGTAAAAGACTCTTTATGAATTTATTAATTGAAACAGAATTAAGTAGAAAAAATGATGACACAGCAATATTCAAAAAAGATCATTAATATTATGAAAAATATGCACTAATAAAACAAAATAATATAACTAACATGTATATATTATTGTAATGACTTCAACAAAAAAGGAAACTTTAGTAACTATGTAACTTACATCAGGTTGAAGATTAAGAATTTCATCATATAAACGTGCTGCTCGTACTTTCCATTTAAGATCTCTTGGCGAGCACTGTGTGTATAGGTAGGGATGGCACTCTAGTAGATATTGTGCCAAAACATTGTATGATACTATTTTAAATTTAAAACTCTTTCCTAAAAGAACAAGGACCCAAGAAAATAATAAATCACTTTAATAAAGGACAACTTTTACAACTCATATATTATTAAGAGAAATCCAATATACCTTAAGTATTTTAAATATAACTAAATTCACAACATCTATATTAATTGTTAACAATTTTAATTATGAGTAAATTGTAGCCAAGTACACTATAAAATCTAAATTTTTTGATTATCACATCAGTTTTTATTGCAATTATGTTTTTATGGTAAACAATGTAATCTTTTTAGAACTACAACAGTAATGTTTATCAAAAAAGTATACAGTGATAGAATAATATTACATAAAGCAACTGATAATTAAAACAACTACTACACAAAGATAAAAATCTCACAGAAACTCATAATTTAGATTTCTAAATTGTCTATCGAATATATGATTAATAAAATACTTTCTTGTATAATACAAATAAATGACAAATTTGGACCACATTCAATATTTTAGAACAACAAATGAATCTTTACCAATACCAATTAACTCTTTTCTTCATAATAAAAATATAAAAGATCATACCATCATATGTGTCATTTCTTTTATCCACTGGCTCCCATACTCTAAAATCTGAGGGAACTTCACTTTTCTTTATATTATCTCTTTCTGTTGATCCTGATTCATCAAATTGAATCCAGCCATCACTATCATCATCTGAAGCACTAATTAAGAATATAAATTTATTATGATATTAAAAATTAAGATAAATATTTGCATCATTAATTTTGGTGCTTACACATCAAAATGCCCCCCATAACTGACATGATTTAGAGTTGGCTGAAATGATTCACTCATTGGCTTGACTGTCTTTCCTACATTTGCATTAGCATATGGCTTTTTATTGCGCAGCCTCTTCTTTATATTAGCTAGCTGTCTCCACTGTTGGTTGATGTGAATTAATGGTACGAGTGAAGAACTTTGACTGGAGACAAAACTGCATGTCTTTCTTCTACAACTGATGTGTGAGAACTTTTTCACATGTGTTATGTTATAGTTGATATTCTCACATGTGGGCATCAAGTATCTGCAAAAACTATGAGTCAATTTCAGCATATCTTTGTAAATATATCAAATTATGTGAACATGTTATAAATCATTTTTAAGACTATCTCATTAACAGCCCGTGCATGACTAGTTTGAAAGTTTCCACTTATTGTTAAGTATAATATTCTTTGAATGACATGGAATTTGCTCTGTGATTTTCAATATCACGACCTGTAAAAAAAATAAAAGTATAAGATACGATGAAAAATAATATTTAATAAATTCTGCTGTGGATCATTTTAAGAACCAATAATTGAATGAAATATTTAAAAAAAATTAATTGCTATTTGCTAAGTAAATAGTCACAATATTTTCCTAACAGTCTTTAACAAATACCTAGAGAATATATATAGTCTTTTTTTGGCTAGTCTAAACTATACTATAGCAACTTTCAGTGACAATATAGGAAATCAGTCAGATAAACAACACATTTCTGGCAATATTGTATTTTTCAATTATTTTATTTACTTTTATCGAATACTAACTATACAAAGGACAGTTATATAACTTAATTTGGAAGACTAGAACACAAATAACAATTCCATGGCAAACGACAAACACATAAATACACTGCCACAAAACACTCAAGTTTGTCATTGAACAACAGAAATAGAAATTAACTTACACGCATATAAACAAAGCCATAGTTTATAACTTTAACAGGCAAAGAGCAAATACCATGACGAACACCTAAATTCTACAAATACATTTTTATTGACCCACCGACCTCTCCTATCGTATTCAGGGACAGTATCTCATTAAAACACAGATAATAATAATAGTTTTTGATTAAAAATTGACATTTGACAGTTCGACACTTGCTCATTTTTTTTATAACTGTCTTTAGGGCTCTTGATTATAGCCCTTCTGAGTGCTGCTGAGCCTGAAATTACAATGCATATTTATCCTTCATAGTACACTGCTTCACAATAATATTGTGAAGCAGTGTACAGTTGTAAGAAGGATCATCATATTATGTTGATCCTTCTTCAAATCTTTTTTCAAATACAACTTTTATATCCGTCGTGGGTTTTTCAAAATTTTTAATTTTGTTTTTTATATCAATATATTTTTATGATCAAAAATGTGTATTGCATCACTTTCTGGCGAGTTAGCACCATAACATCTATCTAAAAACCGCTGCCGATAAATTACAAAGCTTTTACGAAAAACCGTATCTAAATCAATCAACCCGTTTTGGAGATAAATGGGAACATTAATTTGCACAAATATTTTAATTACAGCGCCCCTGTCAAGTGAACACCATAACACCTATCTACGAACCATCGATGATGAGTCACAAACCCTCTACAGAAAACTGCATCTAAATCCGTTAAACCGTTTTGGAGATAAATGGGAACATTCGTTTGCACAAATATGCTATTGCAGGGCGCCCTGGTTGGGCACGCCACTATAGCGGCGATAAGACCCCTCTTTGAGGAGTGGCTTGAGAGACGCCACGGCGTCCTCACCTTCCGCCTGACGCAGGTCCTCACCGGACACGGTGTGTTCGGGAGGTTCCTGCACCGAATCGGGCGGGAGGAAACGCCTGGGTGCTCCCACTGCGAGGATCGACCGGAGGACACGGTGGAGCACACCGTGGAGGTGTGCCCTGCTTGGGCGGAGCACCGCCGTGTCCTCGTAGCGGCGATAGGCGGCGGCGACCTCTCGCGTCCGGCCCTGATCGAAGCCATGGTCCGGAGCGAGACGGAATGGGATGCCGTCACCACCTTCTGCGAAGCAGTGATGCTAGCGAAGGAGGTGGCGGAGCGGGAGAAGGAAAGAGCAGCAGCTTTCCTTCCCGGCCGCGGCGGGAGACGCCCCGGGCGTCGGGAGCTACGTCGTGGCCCCCGGCCACCGTAGGCGCGGGCCTGTGGACGGCGAGCAATGGGTAGCTCGCCGTCCGTCCGTCTAACGACGACAGGCCGTGTCGACGGCGCGTTTTGTTCCACGCGCGCCTCAAAGATCTGTCAGCAGCGTGAAGAGGCCCGCAAGGGCCGACGCCTGCCGGAGCTGCGGGCTGTTCGAAAGAGATACCGCGGCTCCGGAACATAAGGGCACTGAAGGAACACGGATGGTTTTTAGTCAGTAAAAGTCTGACACTCCCTTCCGCTCCACCCACAGCGAAAGGCCTCATTAGATGATTTTCCATCCGCAAAAAAAAAGGGCCCCTGGTGAACTAAACCCATAAAAACTATCTAAGAACCATCACCAATGAGTCACAAACCTTTTACAGGAAACTGCATCTAAATCCGTTAAACCGTTTTGGAGATAAATGGAAACATTTGTTTGCACAAATATGCTTACTGCAGCGCCCCCTGATAGGCTAACATCTATCTAAAACCATCGCCACTGAATCATAAACCCTTTACAGAAAACCGTATCTCAATCAATCAAACCGTTTTGAAGATAAATGGGAGCATTCGTTTGCACAAACAAACAAACAAACAACCTTTCACCCTAAACGCATAAACCTTCTCCGTTTTGTTGCGGATGGAAATATAGAATGTTTTCAATTATTTTGTTAATTTTGATATTTTGCAAAGAAAAAAGGCACGTTGTGGATAATTTCCATGAATTTGGTAAATATATTTTTATACAAAATATTTTACATGTAGGTACGCTAGGGATTGACGCAACTATACCGGGTGTTTATGAAACGCTTCCGAAAACGAAGATAAATGATGGTACTACCTATACCTTTCATGATAGCAATAAATCCTAAAATCAGCTGACAATAGGGTCAATATTCTCGGGGACGCAAAACTCTTATGTGTCTAGCTCGGTGCAAAATAATGCCTACTAACTCTACCCTTCTCTTTCACACACGCTGGCTGGCTCGTGTCGCCTCGCGCTGTGGAATTTACACATGTCAGCTTTGCCAACATGTGGGGAATTCCCAAAATTGCGGGGAATTTAAAATTGGGTGGGGATTTTGTTTATTTTATTTTACGGGAAAAATACGGGGATTTTGAAAATCAATAGCCAGGGCCAAGTCAGAACCTTTTTCAAGAAATCTAAATACTTATCTTAACATTTTGTTAGCTTAATTTGAAGATCGAATAACTCCCTTTTTTTAATTATCTTCATGGCACCGCATTTAATTTTCGCATATATTTCGGCAACTTTTGTGTATCATTTAATGCTTTTTGTGTCTTTATCTTTTAATTTTAAAGAAACAAAATGTTAGTTAAAAAGTAAATCTTATAAAATCATTTGAAAATTCATTCATTTCTTAAAATAAAATTGAGGGGAATTTGTGGAGAATCTGTTAAAGTTTTGTCCTTATATTAGGGAATTTAACAAATTGGTGTTGATAACGCTGCCATGTTGCACCGAAATTTAGTTTGCCGGTGACGTAACATTTAGAGGCGGCAATCACTATAAAACTCGCAAGTAATTTTTAATAATATTGTCGTACCTCTTTTTAAATTCAAAGTATTGGTCGGATTAAATACAGAATTAAATTAAAATAAAGTTAAGGTATTATTTTTTACATTAATTTTGATAGAAAATTATCTGGCGATCATAATTGCAATTAATTTTAACTATTAAATTATTCAGTACCATTTCATTTAATTTTCTTATACAAAATCAAAGATAACGATAATGTTTATAATTGTGTAAGTGAGTACTAAGTACTCAATTAGGTACGTTTATTAATTTCAATATAATTTTTGTAGTAAAGAACTGCTTCTTGCGTCTGGATACAATTGACTGTGTAATTGTATTAAAAATGACAACCATAACTTCCAAATTCCATATGAAGACTGACATTACACTTGATTGATGGTAAAAACTAACTAATCTTCTTCGGCGGCTTGAAGTATGTGTCACGTTCAGTGCAAAACAGGGCCTAAAACACCTTGTCCATGTCTCGCCTGTGGTACGGCAAGAAAAAACATAAGCTTCTCTGTCGTACGGAAGGTGTAACTTCTGCTTGGATCAGTGTAGGAAAGAGATAAATATATATCTGAGATGTGCTATTGATCCCGAGTTCTGTGGTATACTTACTTAAATAAGGGGTTTTTCTTAAACCATGTGCCGCACTCCTAGATAAAAATTTGAATACAGTGCGGAACAAGGTTGGAAACACCGTGTATCCCCGTGAACCTCGTACGGCTCGTACCGCACCCTGTGCTAGCTTCACGCGGCCAGTGTTGTGCATCGTATTTGATACTGCGCACACGATGATATGTCGGAACGTTGCGAAAAGTTAGATTTAAAAGACAGTGATGCAGAAGATACGGATGGTAAATGGGGGCATAGGTTCTGTATGATTTCACTGAGGCGAGTACTGTATATCGTTCCTGTAGAGCCATATTTTTGCAATTTATTCTTCTGATCCAGCACCAGCTATTAATTACAAAAGTTACACTATAAACGATTGAGTTATTATGTACTACGTACTAGAGGCAACATTGCACTAAGTTACGCTGTTCCATTCAACTGCGGCAATGTCACCGCACTTTAATTAGTCGCTCGCTCGGCGCTTGTAGAGTTGTCACACGTGTTGTGTTGATTTAAAAAAAATATTAACAATATATGTACTCTAAATAAACAATAATTAAATACCTTCTGATCATTCTACTTACGCATAATCTATCATGATAAAAAAACCGCGCATGCGCGGTGATACTGTTTACGGCGCATGCGCAACGACATAGAGTAGCGCACAGTTTTTGTTTGAAGTAGCTGTTCTAGTACGTAAGTACATTATGCTTCAATGCTATAAACACGCTTTTATCGCTTAGTAGTAGGTTGAGCAGAATTATTTTTTTAACATATATGCTTGTAAAATACACACAAACACAACATATTCATTTTATCTTTTCAGAACCCACAATAAACAAAACAAATCATCTCGAAAAGGGTTCAAAGAAGCGAAGATGTGTCGGATATTATATTAAAACTCATGCCAAGTCGTCAGGCTGACAAAAAAGTGAGGAAAATTCCCACAGAATGCACTGGGTGCAAAAAATATTATTGTTTGACCTGTTTTAATGATAACCACCCATATGTTTGACAAAATTTACTTTACCAGCAGGAAATATGGAAGTCATAACTTCTCTTTTATTAAGGACTTAAGTCTAAACGTTAAGATATTTTAAACATACATACCTTTTTTCCCCTTATAAGCCAAAGTCTCACTTGAAAAGTGGGTACTACTTATCTTTTTTTTTAATAAATACAATTAAAATAAAGTTTACCGATATTTTTATTTCCCCTCACTAAACTATATGAAAAACTGTCCCATTTTTTTACCTACACATTCTAAACTAATTAACCTAACTACAGGCGGCGACAGATTTTTTTTTCATTGTTAATAATAATAATAACAAAAATCCATGTTTTTATTTGAGTTCACGCAAAAAAAACGATTCTAGTCTCATAAAGGCGGCAGGGTTTAACAAGTCCAGTGCCGCCACAATGTCTGGTTTAGGACTACATTCAAAACGCCCCGAAGCGCAGTAATGGAAAGTATAGATAAATCAGTGCCGCAGTGAACGTGTTAATTGAAGCACGCTTCAAGATGTAGCTAATCTTGTCAGTGACATCTCTGACATATGACAGCACAGCAGGCACTCGCTCGACTATGACCGGTTTCACACGTTCACTGTGACGTAGGGCGCGGGACCCGAAGCTTGTTGTCGTGCAGAACTTGGTTGACGTGTTGCAGCTCGGCAGCCAGGTGTTTACTATCACAGATCCTTCATGCTCTCTAAAACAAAGATTTACCCACGGTAGCTAACTGTGAAGGATGGTGATGAGAATTGCTGTAGAGAGAGCAGAGTGCCTACCGAACTGGACAAAGCACTTTGACGTGTCCAAGAGAAAGTTGGGACAGCCTCCTAATGCGCCTCCATTCGGGAAGAGGATACGTCCCCCCCCCCCCCCCCCCCCTTAGGAATTCCGTATAATCCAACGATACATGATAGAAATATCAGAGAAGATATCAGCTATGTCCTGGTACTGTTACACTCCGGAGGAGGAGAAGCCCACAAAAGTGGGCATCCGGGGACTTTCAGTTGACATTGATTCCGATGCAGTGGGAGGCTACCCGTGCATTAGGATTCCCCATACGATACGTTAAGGCAATAAACCGTAGAGGCGAACGACTATTAATGACTGGTAGCCACCAGTCATTAATGGTGGTGCGTGGTGCGTGCACTAGTCACCACTAGCGCCTTCTAGTATCGAGTAGCAGAACTAGGAGAGTCAAGATCCTTCTAGAAATTTCCATGAATGAACTTTCTAGAACTATACGTAGTCGATGGGGACCGGTATGTACTCGAACATTGTAGATGTTTCTACAGTAGAAGATTCTGGAACTATCTAAGGCCCTATATAAGGCCGGTATAGATCGCAATCGGGGTCAGTGTTGAATTGGCGATACAAGCAAATACTTCGAAGCGATACAACTGCGAACTAAAGTGATCAGTAGATAGTACAATTGTGTTTTGTTATTAGTGTGGTTTCAGGTTGTAGTTAATGTTCTGTAATTAAGGTTTCAATTTTGGTAATTCACTCGGCAGTTTTTAATTGTCTTGAACCCCAAGCTCGTAACAGTACTTTAATCTGAATGTCATATTTTTTTTAAATTTATATACAGGTTGTCCCAAAAGTCGACGTCAAGCCGGAATCGGGTGATAGGAGAAATCATAATAGTTATCAGAAAAATATAAAAAAAATCTTAATCATGTATTTTTTAAATTACAGTAATTTCTTTCTTTTTTGAAAAATGTACAGTTTGTGATGGTTTTTTAGCTCCTTTATACTCGTGACAATCTAAGAAGCCCGATTTGACAGCTATAAAAATACTTTGCGTAATGACGGGGAAAAAAATTGGTTGCTTTAAAAACCGATTCTCGAGACATATCGATTATTTAGAGTTTGTAACGGATAATGTATCTACATCGTATAAAATTGATTTTCAAGGCATATCGTTTTAATAGATGTACGAATTTGTAATATTTCACAGTTATTACATAAATCCAAACTAAGTTTAAATATGGGCCAGTTTCAAAGCCAAGTCGCAAACTAAAATCCGACATACATTGTATATTATGTAGGCACGCCACTTATATGCACCCGTACGAAGCCGAGGGGGATCGCTAGTCAAGAATAAAATTAACAATTAATAAATGTGGTTGGGTCAGGTAAATAAATGAATTCACTGAATTCGTAATTTAAACGTGGTAGAGCCATGCTGCAGCTATATTAGTAGTATAGTTGTAGCACGAATGGGTCGGCTCGACGGGGGAAGGACCTCGCTCTCACAGAATATCAGCGTCAAATAGCAGCTTAACGCTGCTGTGTTTCGTATGGTAAGTGTAGAGAACCGGAGACCATTTTTGCTGGAAACGAGGCATTCCATCTTAGTCCTCACGGGTGGCAACGCATCTGCATTTTGATTCGCAAACGAGGATAAATGTAGATATCTATGGGCCGCAGCAACCACTTACCATCAGGTGGACTGTGTGCTCGTTTGTCACCCAATACTATAAAAAAAAACATTTTTATTCTCAATTCTTATCTTAATGCCAACAAACAATTTTTTATAAAACTTTTCCCGGCAGATCCAACATGACAAATAATGAGGCGTCCACCCTTTCCCATTGGAACTATTGAGCTGGATGCTTGCGTATCATACGTCCAAGATTGTGGCTCAGGCATTTAACCATGTCCCGTCAATAAATATATCCTTGTCCCAGTTGGTTATTTTATTAACTTCTCTTAAGGAGGATATTCTTTGTATTATTATATCATACCTTTCAATCAATATTTTCCATTTATCAGTTTTTTGTATGAAAACCCAATATTTATTAGAATTCTTTTTATAAAAGTTGCACTGCCATTATATAAGTTTGCAGATTTAGCTTTACGTGTGTCCCACAAGTAATTTACTTATGGTGGGGTATTCTTTCTTGTACAGTAGTCGTAAACATGGGATCTTATAGCATCAGCATCAAAATTATCGATATCTGTCACAGGTTTGTGTTTTTTTTGCTTGTTGGGTGTGTGCAGTACATTATCTTCACAGCCAAAAAGCCCGTATTTTTCCTTTATAATATTTCGGACCTTTAGCTGCATTTTTAGACCATCTTAACTCCATAAATTCTAAAATTCATTTGCTTGGAATCCCATAATTAATAAAATGAAATCCCAATCCAAGCATACAACTGCAAGACTTCAAGATACTGTAAGTTCATACTGCGTAGATCGAAACAACAATTAATAATTTTTAATCTGGAGGTAGCTGTGGTTAACTACGCGAAACGTCGGGAATATAAAATAAATTAATATACGCGTAAAATTTGTTTTATTTAAAAACTAAGGTAAGTAGGTGGAGGTGGGAGGCGTTGGCCGTTAGTTTGGACATTGCGAAGGCCTTCGATCGGGTTTGGCACAAAGCGCTTCTTCCGAGGCTCCCTTCCTATGGGCTTCCCAAGAAATTGTGCAAATGGATCACCAGCTTCCTTTCAAATCGGAACATCAAGGTCGTTGTAGATGGTGCATGCTCCAACTACAAGCTTATTAACGCTGGTGTTCCACAAGGCTGTGTGCTATCACCAACGCTGTTTCTTCTGGATATCAATGATATGTTGCTAACTGGTAACATTCATTGCTATGCGGATGACAGCACGATGCTCTATACACCGGCTATGCGGGATCTAAGTGGACTGTATTTATTTATTACTGTAGCTAGTGGACTGTATTTACTAATTGACTGACCGATCTGAGGTTAACTATGCTAGGGGACTGCTCGAAGAAAAGATGGTACTCTTGACTATACTGTATTAAACTATTTACAATAATTCAGCACTATTAAACTATATGATATGTACAGAGGGAGGTCTACAATTGTGGAGTCTTTATTTTCTGTCTTTAGTCTTCTTTGTAGTCTTCTCGAGTGCCGCTTCAGAAATGAACACCTCACAGACCAAAACGCCCTTCTTATATCTCGCAAGAGAGCGTCTCAGTCTGTGAGTAGTGCCGTGCGACGATGCTGCACGCCCATTGTTCGTCGCTCGGCTCCGGTGCGCGGGGTGTGCGGGGCGCGACGGGGTATGAAGGGGCGACGGGGCGGCGGGTCTCTAGCTGTCCGCAACATCCTCCCCCCGGCGTAGCTTGCGAGCCTAAGCTTCTCTCGGGAGGAAGGCGATCTTCCTGACCGGCCGCCGCAGCAATCCGCCCCTGGTCCTCACTTCCACATTGCGCACCACGCCGTCTGGGCCGGGAAAGGTCCTTGTCACAACTCCCCGTGTTCACCGTGTTCTCTGCTTCTGTGAGGAGCGTTGCTAACGTCTCCTCCCGTGGGCCCTTCTGGTGCAGAGTGGCTTCGAGTGCGGTCTTCACTGAGCGCACGAGACGCTCCCATGCGCCTCCCTGGTTCGGCGCGCCCGGTGCGATGAATTTCCAATCTGTCCGCCGAGTCAGCGCGTAGTCCTTCAGCTGTGGTGTCCACTCTTCCATTGCCCGTCGCAGTTCTGTATCTGTATCCCCATGAAAATTCGTTCCGTTGTCAGAGTGGATGACCCGTGGGCACCCATGCCTAGCCGCCATGCGCCGCAATGCCGATATCGCCGAGTCCGTCGTAAGGGAGTAAACTAATTCTAAATGCACCGCGCGCGTCGTTAGACAGGTGAATAACGCTACCCACCGTTTTTCATGCCGACGTCCTATAGTCACTGTTATAGGCCCGAAATAATCGATTCCGGTGTAGGTGAATGGTCGCGCGAATGCCCCTAATCGTTTGGGTGGTAGATCTCCTATAACCGCTGGCCGTGGTGTCACCTTGCGTACCCTGCATCGCAGACATCTCCGCTCCACTTCTCTTACTGTTGGTCGTAATCGGAGGATATGATATCTGGTGCGTAGGTCGTTTACCACCCTCTCCCTGTTGGCGTGGCTTGCTTCCTGATGCGCCTTGTCCACAAGCAGCTTCAAAAAATGGTGGCGTCCGTTTAGTATGATGGGCCTCTTCATCTGGCTGTCCACGTCGGCTGCGTCGATTCTTCCTCTGGCTCGTAATACGCCATCCTCCAGTATGGGGTCGAGCTTCCTTAATCCGCTGCCGGTTGCCAGGTTCTTCCCCCGCTGAAGTCGACTGATGTCTTCAGCGAAGCTCTCATGTTGGCTGTTCTCTATCCACATCCGTTCTGCTCTCTGGATGTGCTGCAATGTCAGTCCGTGCGCCCTTCCTCTTATGGCATCGACGAACTGTAGTATCCGTGCAGTTGCCCTGATTAATCTCCCGTAGGAAGAGAATCTCTCTATGTCCGGCAGGTGTGGAGCGTCCTTGGTGTCGCTCTGGTGCGCCACGACTTCCTCCAGTTCCTCATCTTCATTCCCTGCCTTCTCTTCCTGCCGGCGAGGCCATCTGTCTTCATCCCCGTACAGGAATGGCGGTCCCGTGAACCATCTGTCGCTCTCTTCTTTGTTCATATAATTTACGCGCGTCGCTTGATCCGTGATTTTGTCTGCGGTCGGTATCCACCACCATTGCTCGGGTGACGTCTTCTCTGCTATCTCCCCTAACCTATGAGCCACGTATGGGGTGTAACGCGCCGTATCGTTCTGTATCCAGTGGAGCGCCGTAGTGGAGTCTGTCCAATACACTACCTTATCGGCTACCACTCTGTGCTCGCCTTGCACGAATTCCGCGAGTCGCGCGCCTATCAAATTCGCCTGCAACTCTAAACGCGGTATGGTTTGCGCCTTTATCGGGGCGACTTTCGCCTTGGCCGTTATGATCGTAGGCCTGTCCCTACCGTCGCGATGCGTGTATGCCTTATCGTCGCGCGGTTGGTTCCCTATTACTTCCCCCGTGGGAGCGTAGCGTCTCAGCAGTCGTTAATCCTTCCTATCCGGACTGGCGAGCGCTTGGATGTCCTCATCTGACCGTCCGCTAGCGCTTACGACGTGTAGTACGGTCTCGCCGTCTTCCCTACACTTGAATCGCGGCACGGTTCCCTGTATTACCCACCCTAATAACGTACGTGCAGCTATAGGCTGCCTTCGACGTCCTGTCCTTAAATTACGGGTGATTATTAAATGCCAGTTGTCGGCGCCTAATAATAATCTCGGTTTTGCGTTGTCGTAACAAACCGAACTCGGTAGGTCGCGTAAGTGTTTTAAACGTAAACACTCCTTACTTACGGATTGCGAACCTATCTTTAAATTTGCTATTGTCCGCGCATTTATTTTATACACCTCACTGCGCGTCTTGCCACGTATGTCTATGTTAACTAGCCTACTATCGGCCTCGCGCTGACTATTGTTTACGCCTCTAATATTCAGTGGCTTTACCGGTCCTTCCGCTCCTAACTCGCGAGCTAAGTCGTCGTCGATTAACGAAATAGTCGAGCCTTCGTCAAGCAGCGCATACGTATCTATTTCCCTACCACGCGGTCCGCGTAACGTAATGGGACACACATTCAACCATACGGACGCATTACTACCAACGTTAGACGCGACGAGCACGGTCTCATCCGGTTTTGCCGATGTCTCAGGTGCGCGGGTCTTGCGAGCGTGAAAGAGGGCATGGTGGGGGGCGTTGTAGCCGTCGACGCCGCATTTCTTAGCTTTACATCTAAATCGTCGGTGTTTACTATTTAAACACAGAAAACACACCCCATCATCCTTAACCCACTTCCACCGGTCGTCCAAACCCATTTGCGCTATCTTCCTACATTTCGCGATTACGTGTTCACCCCCGCAACACATACATGAGGCACTACCGGTGTCCTCCTGGGCGGTGAAAGTCTTTACGTCGCGGGCCCTATCCTCTACGCGGCGTGTCACTATAATCCTTTTCGACGGCGGCGCCTCTCGTCTTACGGGCAATTCCTTAGTCAGCGCTACGGACGTATAGGCATGACTCAACGCACGGTCAGCCTCTCTCATCATGAACCGAGATAGTGTGACGATATCCGGTTCGTCTGCACTTCCGTAGTGCTCCGCATAATCGCACCAACGTGACCGTAAGTGTGGGCTAAGTTTGCTAGTGACTTCCCTAGTTAGCATCGGATTTTGTAAATATCCTTTGCCGTCGACGTTCTGCAAAATACACACTATATTTTGTAACTTAATCGCGAACGAATTCAATTCCTGAGTGGTTTGACCCGGGCGCGGAAGGCGTGTCAGTTCCTCTAACGCACGATCTATAATTACTTCCGAGCGGCCGAAACACTGCTCCAATTTTCGCATAATATCTGCCGGATACTTTGCGGTAAACAGCAGTGCCGATACTACTTCCCTAGCCTCACCACGTAGACAATTTCTTAACCTTGCCATATTTTCCGTATTTGTGAATCCATATAAACGCGTGGATTCTTTCATCGCGGCTTTGAAAGCTAACCATTCCGCGGCCGAACCGTTAAAAATAGGCAAGTACTGCGTCTGCTTCGCGGCGGCGGGCCTGACTCTAATTATGTTTTCTAGAGCTTCCGCTAGTCGATCTATACCCCTCTCTTTCCCTCGCGGAGTAAGCGACCTATCTCTATTCCTATCTCCCTCTAGCCTACGCTGTGGCGCTGGCGTCCTATGTACACCTACATCCCTATGACACGGCGACGATAATCTACGATCCGCGTGGCGATGTGGCGATGGCGATCTATGTATACCTACATCCCTACACGGCGACGGTGATCTACGATCCGCGTGGCGAAGTGGCGATCTATGTATAGGCGATAGAGTGCGGCGTTGGACGCGCGACGGCGACGTAACCCGTACACGACGATCCATCTGGTTCATTTCTACGGCGACTCCACTATCCCTCTGTATCGTTTCTACCCGACGTGGTTGAACATCATTCGCTACCGTCGTCCCCTGGGCATCTTCAGCGTGGTCTTAACCGGTTTCCCCTATTTGGTAGGGCCTGCTCTATCTCGATGCGGGGCGCGGGCTGAGACGGGCGGTAGGGCGGCTCCCCCCGCACAATCTCTACGTTCTCTAACCACCTATCAACGCGTACCCTATTTTCAACTAACTTGTCTTCGTTAATACTTTCCCTATCTGTTTCTTCTTGCAGTTGAGCGACGTCCCTAGCGTATTTCTTCTTGATAAGATCTTCTTGGAGTTGCAATTGCTTCCTCCTAATTGCAGCTAGTTCCTCCGCGGCGTTATATTCAATTTGCTTTAATTTTGCTATTGCGCTAACTGTCGACCGGGCTGAACGAACTGATCGGACCGACGGGGCGCGGGGCGCGGGTCTATGTATGTCTGCTACTGGCGCGACTGTACGTACTATCGAACTAGTTTCTGTAGTCGGAAGATCTTCTATAATCGCGGCGAGCGTCTCTGTGCGCGGCGCGGATGTGCTAACCTCTCCCAAACGATCGGTCGTAGACACGGACATAGCGGGGTGCGGCGGCGGGGGCGCGGGCGCGGGCGTAGATGGTGGCGCGAGCGGGGCCTGGGGCGCGGCGGAGGGCGCTTGTGCCAACGCGAGATAATCGGACGGGGACGCGGGTGCTTCTTCCAATATACACATTCCTACCGCCGTTTCGTCGTCGTTCCGTGTCTTCTGGCTTCGTGTTTTCCTCATGACGTCCCTCGTTGCGACCTCCGATCGTCTTCAAAAAGACGTACGTATCGTCTTCAAAAAGACGCACGTATGGGACGTCGTTCCCGCCACAAGGGCGTTACCAGATGGTCACAGTTTGGCACCGTTAGGGAGCAACCACCTGGCCGCGTAAACGCGATTTAAGAAACAAGAAATTGTCTGGAAACAGACAATATGACGTATATGACGTCGGCTTGATAAGAAACAGGGAAGAAATTAGTACCGACGATCTTCTTTCTTCGTCGACGAACTTCTTTCTTCCTTGAAGATCTTCTGTAATGATCTTCTCTCTTCTGTAATTATGTTCTTTCTTCTATAATTGCCTTCTTTCTTGTTTCTTCTTACTTCTTGCTTGAATCTTCTGGCTTGAATCCGGCGACGATGGACCAAGAATATGAGGGATCTAAGTGGACTGTATTTATTTATTACTGTAGCTAGTGGACTGTATTTACTAATTGACTGACCGATCTGAGGTTAACTATGCTAGGGGACTGCTCGAAGAAAAGATGGTACTCTTGACTATACTGTATTAAACTATTTACAATAATTCAGCACTATTAAACTATATGATATGTACAGAGGGAGGTCTAAAATTGTGGAGTCTTTATTTTCTGTCTTTAGTCTTCTTTGTAGTCTTCTCGAGTGCCGCTTCAGAAATGAACACCTCACAGACCAAAACGCCCTTCTTATATCTCGCAAGAGAGCGTCTCAGTCTGTGAGTAGTGCCGTGCGACGATGCTGCACGCCCATTGTTCGTCGCTCGGCTCCGGTGCGCGGGGTGTGCGGGGCGCGACGGGGTATGAAGGGGCGACGGGGCGGCGGGTCTCTAGCTGTCCGCAACATCCTCCCCCCGGCGTAGCTTGCGAGCCTAAGCTTCTCTCGGGAGGAAGGCGATCTTCCTGACCGGCCGCCGCAGCAATCCGCCCCTGGTCCTCACTTCCACATTGCGCACCACGCCGTCTGGGCCGGGAAAGGTCCTTGTCACAACTCCCCGTGTTCACCGTGTTCTCTGCTTCTGTGAGGAGCGTTGCTAACGTCTCCTCCCGTGGGCCCTTCTGGTGCAGAGTGGCTTCGAGTGCGATCTTCACTGAGCGCACGAGACGCTCCCATGCGCCTCCCTGGTTCGGCGCGCCCGGTGCGATGAATTTCCAATCTGTCCGCCGAGTCAGCGCGTAGTCCTTCAGCTGTGGTGTCCACTCTTCCATTGCCCGTCGCAGTTCTGTATCTGTATCCCCATGAAAATTCGTTCCGTTGTCAGAGTGGATGACCCGTGGGCACCCATGCCTAGCCGCCATGCGCCGCAATGCCGATATCACCGAGTCCGTCGTAAGGGAGTAAACTAATTCTAAATGCACCGCGCGCGTCGTTAGACAGGTGAATAACGCTACCCACCGTTTTTCATGCCGACGTCCTATAGTCACTGTTATAGGCCCGAAATAATCGATTCCGGTGTAGGTGAATGGTCGCGCGAATGCCCCTAATCGTTTAGGTGGTAGATCTCCTATAACCGCTGGCCGTGGTGTCACCTTGCGTACCCTGCATCGCAGCATCAAAAAATGGTGGCGTCCGTTTAGTATGATGGGCCTCTTCATCTGGCTGTCCACGTCGGCTGCGTCGATTCTTCCTCTGGCTCGTAATACGCCATCCTCCAGTATGGGGTCGAGCTTCCTTAATCCGCTGCCGGTTGCCAGGTTCTTCCCCCGCTGAAGTCGACTGATGTCTTCAGCGAAGCTCTCATGTTGGCTGTTCTCTATCCACATCCGTTCTGCTCTCTGGATGTGCTGCAATGTCAGTCCGTGCGCCCTTCCTCTTATGGCATCGACGAACTGTAGTATCCGTGCAGTTGCCCTGATTAATCTCCCGTAGGAAGAGAATCTCTCTATGTCCGGCAGGTGTGGAGCGTCCTTGGTGTCGCTCTGGTGCGCCACGACTTCCTCCAGTTCCTCATCTTCATTCCCTGCCTTCTCTTCCTGCCGGCGAGGCCATCTGTCTTCATCCCCGTACAGGAATGGCGGTCCCGTGAACCATCTGTCGCTCTCTTATTTGTTCATATAATTTACGCGCGTCGCTTGATCCGTGATTTTGTCTGCGGTCGGTATCCACCACCATTGCTCGGGTGACGTCTTCTCTGCTATCTCCCCTAACCTATGAGCCACGTATGGGGTGTAACGCGCTGTATCGTTCTGTATCCAGTGGAGCGCCGTAGTGGAGTCTGTCCAATACACTACCTTATCGGCTACCACTCTGTGCTCGCCTTGCACGAATTCCGCGAGTCGCGCGCCTATCAAATTCGCCTGCAACTCTAAACGCGGTATGGTTTGCGCCTTTATCGGGGCGACTTTCGCCTTGGCCGTTATGATCGTAGGCCTGTCCCTACCGTCGCGATGCGTGTATGCCTTATCGTCGCGCGGTTGGTTCCCTATTACTTCCCCCGTGGGAGCGTAGCGTCTCAGCAGTCGTTAATCCTTCCTATCCGGACTGGCGAGCGCTTGGATGTCCTCATCTGACCGTCCGCTAGCGCTTACGACGTGTAGTACGGTCTCGCCGTCTTCCCTACACTTGAATCGCGGCACGGTTCCCTGTATTACCTACCCTAATAACGTACGTGCAGCTATAGGCTGCCTTCGACGTCCTATCCTTAAATTACGGGTGATTATTAAATGCCAGTTGTTGGCGCCTAATAATAATCTCGGTTTTGCGTTGTCGTAACAAACCGAACTCGGTAGGTCGCGTAAGTGTTTAAACACTCCTTACTTACGGATTGCGAACCTATCTTTATCCGCCGTTTATTTCGTCCGTCCGCGCATTTATTTTATACACCTCACTGCGCGTCTGGCCACGTATGCCTATGTTAACTAGCCTACTATCGGCCTCGCGCTAACTATTGTTTACGCCTCTAATATTCAGCGGCTTTACCGGTCCTTCCGCTCCTAACTCGCGAGCTAAGTCGTCGTCGATTAACGAAATAGTCGAGCCTTCGTCAAGCAGCGCATACGTATCTATTTCCCTACCACGCGGTCCGCGTAACGTAATGGGACACACATTCAACCATACGGACGCATTACTATCAACGTTAGACGCGACGAGCACGGTCTCATCCGGTTTTGCCGATGTCTCAGGTGCGCGGGTCTTGCGAGCGTGAAGGAGGGCATGGTGGGGGGCGTTGCATCCGTCGACGCCGCATTTCTTAGCTTTACATCTAAATCGTCGGTGTTTACTATTTAAACACATAAAACGCACCCCATCATCCTTAACCCACTTCCACCGGTCGTCCAAACCCATTTGCGCTATCTTCCTACATTTCGCGATTACGTGTTCACCCCCGCAACACATACATGAGGCACTACCGGTGTCCTCCTGGGCGGTGAACGTCTTTACGTCGCGGGCCTTATCCTCTACGCGGCGTGTCACTATAATCCTTTTCGACGGCGGCTCCTCTCGTCTTACGGGCAATTCCTTAGTCGGCGCTACGGACGTATATGCATGACTCAACGCACGGTCAGCCTCTCTCATCATGAACCGAGATAGTGTGACGATATCTGGTTCGTCTGCACATCCGTAGTGCTCCGCATAATCGCCACACCGGCGAACACCGGCCGTGCCAATATTTCTCGGGAAAACGTCGCCGAGTACCGGAACAAACTTGTGTCTGAAGTCGAGTCTTTGCTGAATTAAGTCTCGGATTGGTGGTGACTAAATCTAGTCCAGTTTAATCCTCAGAAGACACAAGTTTGCGCATTTACCGCTAAAAAGAACCCCTTTGTCGTATCTCCTCAGTTTCAAGGGATTTCCCTTGTCGCCTCAGCCAGTATTGGAATCCTCGGCGTCGACGTATCGAGTGACTTGCGGTTTTGTGATCACTTGGAAGATAAGGCCAAATTAGCCTCTAAAAAGCTTGGCGTACTCAGCAGAGCGGGACAGTATTTCATGCCGGCACAACGCCTGCAACTTTACAAGGCGCAGGTTTGGCCACACATGAAATACTGTTCCCATATCTTGGCTGGGCCTCTCCAGTGCCAACTTCTTCCACTTGACCGCATCGAACGCAGAGCGGCTCGAATCATCGACGACCGAGTCCATTCCGGTCGGCTAGATTCATTAGCATTGCGAAGAGATGTTGCATCCCTTTGCATTTTCTTTCGCATTTACCACGGGGAGTGCTCTGAATAATTGTTCGTATTTATCCGAGCCGCCAAATTTCACGAACACACATCGCGGCAGAACTCCCGATACCATCCACACTATCTGGATGATTAGAAGTCCACCACTGTGCGATTTAGAAGATTTTTTCCATTTCGCACAATTTCTTTGTGGAATCGATTACCACCAGCGATTTATCCGGAACGATACGACTTAGGGACTTTCAAGAAAAGAACCTACTCCTTTTTAAAAGGCCGGCAACGCATCTCCAATTCCCGTGGTTCCTCTGGTGTTGTAGTTGTTCGTGGGCGGCGGTAGTCACTTACCATCAGGTGAGCTGCATACTCGTTTGCCCTCTCTTGTATCAAAAACACAATCGAAAGCCTTGGCAAAATCACAAAAATTACCTAAGGCATCTTGTGAATTCTCCCAGGCATTAAAATATATTTCATAAGAATATATTTCATAATATTATTGTAAAACCAAATTGGTTTATATGAAGTATTTTTTTTATATTACATTTTTTTTACAATTGATAAAAATTATATTATCAAAAATTTTACTGAGAGTTGGTAGTATAAAAATGTCTAAAATTAGCGGGGTCCAATGTACTACCAGATTTAAATACGAAAGGTATTACTTTACTATATTTCAATAAATCATGAAACAAACCAGAATCTATACAAGTATTAAAAATAATAGCAAGATGAGGTGCAATTAAATTTATTATAGACGCAATGTAAGGGAAATCCCCCACAAATCTGGGGTTTTCTTTACATCAATGGTTTAGAAGTATTTTACAATATCTTGCGGTGATAATTTTTCAAATCTAAATTCTTTTGAAGTGAAAACTTCTTTAGCGGCGTTGTGCACTTTTTTTGTAATGGGTAAAAAATGTTAAACTAGCGTCAGGTCACGTGTCCTGATCGAAAATTCGTAAGACGGACGGAGAGTAGACAGCCGGCGCGGCGTAGGAGAGGAAGTAAGTTAGGTTTAATTAATTTTCATTTATTAATTAATATAATTTTATTATTAAAATTAGGTTTCAATCGAGTCTACTGTACTGCTTGACGAAATTATTAATATAGATACATATGTACTTACACATTATAGATGTTATATTTGTAATATGTTTATACTTTATAGCATTAACCAATATTTTCATAACATCATAATAAGCACATGTGCGGTGTAGGTTTACCAAACAAATAATTTCGAATGAAAATAAATGAAATAAGATAATAATAAATAATCTCCGCCATTCCAAAATATCAAAAATAAAATAATATTGATTATTACATAATTCTTATTGAAAGTCATTTTTTTATTTACCACTGATTCGGAAAATACCTCTGTCCTGGGAAGAACCAGCAAGAAACCCAGCGGGATTTTTTTTTCAAACATCACTTAACAATAATTTCGTTTATACAATTTTAAATGATTTTTCATAGAACCAGCATGGTGGCGATCACGTTATTTCCAGGGGTTATTTTCATTCATGTATTCCTTGATATTATAATAACCCTTTTTGTACAGTTTCTCTTTAATAAAACTTTTAAACTTGTTTATTGACAAACTTTGAATATGTTCTGGGATTTTGTTGTAAAAGCGTATACAATGCCCCATAAATGAATTACTGATTCTGTGGAGTCTAGTAACTGGTATTACAAGCTTATGTTTGTTCCTAGTGTTTAAAGTATACACATCCTTATTCTTATTAAAGCTATTTATGTTTTTATGTACATACATTACATTTTCATAAATATATTGCGATGCCAAAGTTAATATGTTTATTTCTTTAATTTTTTGTCTGAGGGACTATTTACAATTTAGATTATAAATCGCCCGAACGGCTCTCTTTTGTAAAACAAATATAGCTTCAATATCAGTCGCATTACCCCATAGCAAAATTCCATAAGACATTACGTTATGAAAGTAACTAAAATACACTAATCTAGCTGTCTCAAAATCTGTGAGACTTCTAATCTTTCTTACAGCATATGCTGCAGAACTAAGTCTGCTTGCTAATTTAGATATATGGGGCCCCATCGAAGTTTCACGTCAATAGTAATACGAGAAAAACAGTGGTATCCACAAGACTCAACTACTCCGCATTTAACAGCACATTGGTATTCGAATGTTTTACATTAGGTATTGTAAATTTAATACACTTTGTCTTATTGCCGTTTAAGAGCATATTGTTGGCGTTAAACCAATGTACTAATTTCGATAGAGCATTATTTACATCGTCATAATTAATTAACTGCCGTTTGAGTTTAAAAATTAAAGAGATATCGTCAGCAAATAATACTATATCGTGATTGTCCCCTACAAGATAAGGTAAATTATTAATATAGATTAAAAACAGGAATGGGCCAAGAATCGAGCCCCGAGGAACGCCTATTGATACTACCGATCCGGAGGAACCTTTACCATTGATCACGACTTTTTGAGTTCTGTTACTTAAATATGAAGTAAAAAGTCTAAGCGCCAAATTTTTTACACCGTAATGTTGTAGTTTCCTGATTAATGTCTCATGATGAACACAATCGAAAGCCTTGGAAAGATCACAGAAAATACCTAAGGCATCTTGTGAATTCTCCCAGGTATTAAAAATATATTTCATAAGCTCAACACCGGCGTCCGACGTCGAGCGACCCCTCGTAAAACCAAATTGGTTTTATGAAGTAATTTATATGTATTAAAAAAAATTAACAATTGACCAAAATTATTTTTTCAAAAATTTTACTGAGAGTTGGTAGTACAGAAATAGGTCTAAAATTAGCGGGGTCCAATGTACTACCAGATTTAAATAAAGGTATTACTTTACTATACTTCATTAAATCAGGAAACACACCAGAATCGATACAAGTATTAAAAATAATAGCAATATGAGGTGCAATTAAATCTATTATGGACGCAATAACTGTAACGGAAATCCCCCACAAATCTGCGGTCTTCTTTACATCAATGGTTTTGAAGTATTTTACAACATCTTGCGATAATACTTTTTCAAATCTAAATTCTTTTAAACAGGTGTTAACATTCTGTTTGAGTAATGACTCGGCGACAGTTGGAGAAGTATTCAATGACTCTGTTGTCAAGATAGGAATATCAGTGAAGTATTTCTCAAACACCGCTGAGACTTCTTGATTTGATTTAGACAATTCATTATTAATTTTTAATTGATAGTTTGAGTTACGAGGTTTCTCTTTACCGGTTTCGCTGTTAATTATACTCCACGTCATTTTAATTTTATTGTTAGCCGTCTTAATTTTATTGCTAATATGTAACGATTTGGCTGTGGAGCTAACTCTTTTAAACATTTTAGAATAATTTTTGACATATTCTTTAAAAGCATCGGAAGGATTATATGATCTTTCATGGTAAAGGTCATATAAACTTCGTCTGCTTTTATGAATTCGTACTGTCGTCCACTCATTAAATGCCTTGCGACTGTTTCTGGAGAATGTTGTAGAAGTAAATGTTTTTTTTTAATTCCTTGCTTATAAGGGTAAATAATTCTCCATATAAATAGTCTGCATTGTTCTTATAAGAAAGCGATGGAAGGTTTTTTACCATGTTACTTCTAAATCTCTCCAGGCGTTTTGCATTAATAGGAACAAACACAATTTTCTCAATTGCCTGTTTTTTGTGCATATAAGGTAATGAAACCAGTTGTCCACAGTGATCTGAACTAAGTTTTGAATTATTGACTTGTTGATTGGTACAACACCTGTAAAAATATTATCGATACAAGTTGCACTACACCCTGCAATTCGTGTAGCTTCAAAGAATAAATTATCAAGATTATAGGATTTGAACAAAGAGCAAAATTTAATACTGATGGAAGAAGTTTCCAGGAGATTGATATTAAAGTCTCCACACACTACAAGAGATTTATTCTGTTTATTAAGCTTAACTAAAACTTCTTCCATAATTTTTTCAAAGGTATCATAATTTGAACATGGGGGTCTGTAAACACTGACAACAATACGTGCTCAAGCTCATCACATGCCATTTCTACAGTACACTCAACAGAGAGGTTCACAATGTCTTTACGTTCTTTACATGATAAGGATTTATTAGCTAATATTATGGAGCCACCACGTAATTTAGTATATTAGCACGTAATTTATTGAACGAACTGACCACCTGGTGACTACTGAAATTAAATATGAAGTTGTAATCTTTCAATCAATGTTCAGTAATACATAAAATATGAATAAGGTTACTATTTAAAAATAATTCAATTTCTAGTTCTTTGCCTAACATACCTTGTATATTTTGATGCACCAGGTTAATACAGTTTTTATTATTGCTATTTTGTGAAATTACACAGTTAAATATTGTTGAATTGTATTCTAAGGTATTTAAATTATCTTTGCTAGAGATTACTTCTATTGTCATATTATCTAATTTAAATTACTTGGAACTAATTCCAAATCATTTGTAAAATTATTTTTCTGCTCAAAAAAAGCAGGTGTTAAGGTAGCCAATAATTTGGCTGGGTTAAATTATAAATAATAAGATAGCGTATTTGCTACCAGTCTCAAACTAAATTTTGATAGGTAATACCTATCTCTTGTCAAAAACTTTTTAGTTAAATTATTAATATCAACTAAATGAAATTTATCATTATTATTCTTACAATTAAATGTCAAATTTAAGTTATTGTTACATGTCAAATTATGCATCATTAAATTTAAATTATATCTTAGTTTATTTTCCTGTGGAAATATACTCATCTACGTCTAAAATATTATAAAAATTAATTACCAATGGATTAATGAGTTATTTATAAAGTAAATCCATATTATCGAATAATTATGCAATATGGTTTCAGACTAAAACTGTCCAATGTTGATGCTGTGCAGGAAATGACCGATTACGTCTCTCAAGAATTAAATAAGAGCAACCAATCAATTGGCATTTTCTTTGACCTAGCAAAAGCTTTTGATACAGTTTCTATTCCCATCCTCTAAAATAAGCTAGAGAGCATAGGTGTTCGAGGTAAACAGCTTCAACATTTTGCATACCATTTAAAAATCGATATCAATTCATAAAAATCGAAAAGGTTATTAGCTCTGAACAAAAAATACTCATTTTATCATGCTTCAAGGAAGTGCATTAGGGCCAATCCTATTTTTGATATTGAACGCGCTCAAAGAGCTGTATTAAAAGTCGCAACATTCCGCCCTGTCCTATTCCCGTCCCATCTCTTATATAAATTCTATAATGTCCTCTCAGTGCGCTAGTTATTCTTTATGAGTATGTTACTAAAACAGCACTTAAAATTACCCTATAATAGAGAGGTCACTGGTAAAAGGCGCAAAGATAAAGTTATTGTATCAATAACTTTATCTTTGCGCCTTATCATTAAAATAAGGCATCTTTCATGCATAGATTTTTTACATTCCTTGGCCTTTTTCTGTATAATCAAGTCTATACAATTTTGTAGATATATCCATTAAAAATGGCAGATTGTAAAAATCTAATTCTAACAAAATTTGTAATACGATGATACGGAAAGTTGCTGATTGTTTTAAATTGATTAAAATCATAAGTAAATTAATGACTATGCTTCAGAGTTTCGTTCTCGAGATTAGATAACACAGGCAGTCCCACATACAATGTCGCCATCTATGCACTTAGTTTAAATGAAAAATAAAACAAGACGGTAGATTAATATTACTTCATGGTTGCACTGCGCTTGATTTATCATTCACATTTCAGTGCTCCGCCACTTCGCACGTCTTGAACAGCGTTAATTTTTGTATAAATTATAGTGCTTAAGTTTTTTATTTTAAATTATAGTCTTTAAATTACTTTAACGTTAATAAAATACCGAAAAATAAAAACACGACGACTTGGATTCTTTAAATCATATTAAGAAAAAAAAAAGAAAAAAACTTGAAGACAACTGTTAAAAAGGCAACGCTGCAGATCGTCATTGCCCCCAGATTCAGTATATAAGTCAACTGATACTCAAGGTAATTACAATAACGGATATACTTTTCAACGGTTCGACTTATTAACATGCGATTTTAACAAGGATTAGGTAACGTTACAATGCTCGAATTGTAACTTATCCCTATAAAACTCGGGTTCACGATGCAACGCAAATGAGTTCATCTTACCCGCTGTTTTTGTGCGTTTACACACAAATGCATAAATATTTTTTTGTATTACCTGTTTAAGTACATTACATATAATTACCGATTTGTGTTTATTTAAGGAAAATATACTCTCGAAATATTACTTTTGTCCTTACAAATAAAAAAATGTATATGTATATAAATTTCCTATGCGAAAAATATACCTATAACATTAGTTCGGGTACAAAAATGACGTAATCAACGAATCGGAAAATGTTGAAATGCTAACTGCGGACCTGGGGGAGCTAGGACCGACAACTAGCACGTCACAACGGAATTCGCTGATGGCGTTCAATGCACCTGAAGTGATATTCGAACCTCCACAATCAGCAACCGAACAACGACCTCCTACCGAGAAGGAGTCAGCAGTCTAATGACAAGCCCCAGCCCCGATCTGCAAGCCGACAGGGGCCTGCACCTTTGATAAGCCGACAGCAATTACAATCATCGAGAGCGTCACGTCCGGGCAGCAGTCGCGGCCGCCGCTAGATTTTTACGCCGGTAAATTTTACCAGCAGGCTATCTCTTTTCTATGACCAATGGTTATAAATGACATCATATCAAACTATATTATCGTGAATAAAATACCCTTCTCACAAACACCTTATCAGTATGATATTCCAAAACTTAACTATTCTCCATCAGAAACAAGAGATTTCGATTGGGCAATAGATAGTTTACTGTCTATAGGTGCTGTTTCAAAATATAAACCGTCAGTTCATAACTAAAATATTTTTTGTAGCGAAACCGAACAGTAGGACACGTTTTATTCTAAATTTAAAAAAAAATAACAAATGTTTGTAAACACAAAGCATTTTAAACTGGAAGGTCTTATTTTTTTTCCTAGTTTGGCAACTTCCAATGGATTCTGCCAGCGTCAAGTATTTCATGAGAGTCACACAGAGTATTTACTAGTTTCCGTTTCCGTAGATGCTTTATGTTACGAACTTACTTATGTAGTTATTTTCGAATGAATTAACATTATAATATTTTTACAAAATTATTGCTCATATAATAATATGAATATAGGTAAATGGTAAAGGTACTATAGTTTAATGTCATTAATGGATATGAAGTCTAATAAAGTTTGTACAAAAGGACAAAGACTTAAGATTTATAGAACGAGGGATATTATTAGGAAGGAAATCGTATAATGAAACGGAGAGGTTAGGGCAGTTAAAAAAGGTATGATCGATCGTACCTTCGTCTAATCTACACTCACAAATTGAGCTATCTTTAATCTTAAGTTTTGCCAAAAATACAGATGAACAAGTGTGTCCCAATTTAATTCTACGTATTATGACAGATGTGCTATGTTTGGAGCCATTTCTAAATTTAAAAAACCATGGTTTGGAGGGGATGATGAATACTTACAGCAACACGTGGTGGTTATACTACTAAATTGTAGCTTATATTAAACGTTTGTATTTTTAACATAGCGCCATCTATTAAATATTTACTCAATCCAGTCAACAGATATCGTCATCTGACAGAATCGTTTGGAGCTAACAGATAATTGTGACTGTCAAATAATAGAAAAATAATTTTCAATAAAATAATATTGTATTGCGACTATAAATTGAGATGTAAGCTATCCTATCTTTTAAGTTGGACCAAACTGCACATTGACCAAAAATTTCATTGAAATCAGTTCAGTAGTTTAGGAGTCCATCGCGGACAAACAACGTGACACGTACTTTTTATATATAACTAGCTGACCAGGCAGACGTTGTTCTGCCCTTTCCGAACGACCATTTGCTTTCCCAAAAGAACTCCTGAAATTAGCAATAAAAAAATTGAGGGTCACTTATCGGGATAAAAACTAACCTATCTTTCAAGTTGGACCGAACTGCACACAGTCTGCAATTTTTTTTTTGAAATCGGTTCTATCTGTTGAATACTTACAGCAACACGTGGTGGTTATACTACTAAATTGTAGCTTATATTAAACGTTTGTATTTTTAACATAGCGCCATCTATTAAATATTTACTCAATCCAGTCAACAGATATCATCATCTGACAGAATCGTTTGGAGCTAACCATAGACTTGTCAATCCTCTATCTACGGAGCTAACCATTGATATAAGAAATATCTATGGAGCTAACAGATAATTGTGACTGTCAAACAATAGGCAAATAATTTTCAATAAAATAATATTGTATTGCGACTATAAATTGAGATGTAAGCTCTCCTATCTTTTAAGTTGGACCAAACTACACATTGACCAAAAATTTTATTGAAATCAATTCAGTAGTTTAGGAGTTCATCGCGGACAAACAACGTGACACGTACTTTTTATATATAAAGATAATATATATATATATATATATATATATATATATATATATATATATATATATATATATATATATATATATATATACAGTGCATCTTTTATTTCAAAAATAATTGGGAATCTCGATTTACTTCGAAACGGGTTAGATGAAATGCTTTGTAAAGAACTATATGAGTCAGTAAAAACAATACATTTGTTAATTTTATGCGCTTCTATAAATAAAATTGCTTCTAAAATAGCATTTGAAAATTGAAGTAGCATTTGAATTTTTAAAATTTAAAATAATTTTATATTTCGGTATCCAGACAGCTGAACCTACAAAACTATTATCGGAGAGTTTGGAGGCATCAGTAAAAAGGGTCAACCACCCTTCCCATTTTTCGCGTAATATACTTAGAAATTTTTGTTGGACTACAGGGGAATTTTTAGTCACACCAAAATCTAAAATAACTGGAGGATGACAACATTCAAATGGATGTACGAATAGAGGATTAACCATACTTTGAAATATGGGAAATTTAAAGGTAAGTATCTTTTGGTGCCGTGCCGTGTAGTGGCGGTCAAGAATATCCACTACCCCATATCCTCCCGTGGGTGTTGTAAAAGGCGACAAAGGGAAACAGGCAGGAGATGGGCAGCAGCATCTTCCTGATAATAGCCAAAATTACAACAAAAAACTGCGGTTGCCAACCCGCTCGCCAAGCGTGGCAACTATGGCAATATACACCCCATGAGCAATGACAATAATAACAGCCCCCAGTCCCCGGCGGCCCCACTATTCCTGGCTATGGTGGCGTCCATGGTAATGGCGGGGCAAGGGGTGCTAAGAATCTCCGGTGGAGGTTCGGTTGCCACCTTAGACGACTCGACCTGGCAACGTACAACGCACGCACCCTGAGGACTGACGAGAAGATCGTGGAACTGGAAGAAGAGATAGACAAGCTGCGCTGGCATATTATAGGATTATCCGAAGTCCGAAGAGAGGAGGAGGACACGGTAATTCTAGAATCCGGCAACTTGCTCTATCACCGGGAGGGTGACCATCTGTCCCAAGGAGGTGTCGGATTTATCGTCCACAAGTCTCTCGTTAACAACGTTGTAAAGATCGGGAGTGTGTCGACGAGGGTTGCGTACCTTATACTCAGAATCACCAAACGGAATTCGCTGAAGGTCATACAGGTTTACGCAACAATCTCGCCACACCCCGATGAGGAGGTGTAGGAAATGTATGAGGATATCTCTAGAGCCATGCATTCCTACAAAACCCTTTCTTCCAGAAGCGGCCCCACAGGAAGTGGACCTGGTCGAGTCCCGACGGTTCGACAAAAAATGAGATTGACTTCATTATGATGACCAGAAGACAAGTGTTCAGTGATGTCTCCGTGATCGCGAGGGTGAAAACTGGTAGCGATCACCGAATGGTTAGAGGCACACTGAACTTAAACGTTAAGTTGGAGAGGTCTCGTCTAATGAAGTCAACGCTCCGTCCCCCTCGTGATCTGTTCCAAAGTCCCGAAACCTTTCAGCTCGAATTACAAAACCGTTTTCAGTGCCTAGAAGACTGCAATGAAGTGGACGATATGAATGACAAGCTCGTGGAAACTGTCCATGCGGTCGGAGCTAAGTTCTGCAAGACCCGCCGCAGAAGAACACAAAAACTCTCCGATCACAATCTTAATCTCATGGCTGTTAGACGGGAGATGAAGCTACATTCTTCAACAGACTTGACAGCATACAGGCATCTGAACAGATAGATCTCCAAATGCATGCGGCGGGACTTACGCAACTTGAATACAGCTCGTATTGAAGAAGCGATCGAGCGGAACCAAGGCTCCAAAGTCTTTGCCAGAGATCTGTCTGCCAGAAAGAGCCAACTGTCAAAGCTGAAGACAGGGTGTGGCGGTTTCCGGGACACCTGAGATTTTGAGTGAGATTGATATGGGCAGGTGTATACGTCATCGTTGGAGCCACACGCAAGTGTGAGTAATGATCCAAGAGCGAGTGTCATCCGACACTATTCCGAAGATATCCCGGACGTTAGTCTGAGCGAGATTAGAATGGTTCTCCAGCACCTTAAAAACGGTAGGGCCCCAGGCGAGGATGGAATTACAGCGGAGCTTCTGAAAGCGGGTGGAAGACCGGTACTTGAAGTTCTTCAGAAGCTCTTTAACTCCGTCCTCCATGGTGGCATTACACCGGAGGCGTGGAGCAGAAGTGCGGTGGTATTGTTCTTCAAGAAAGATGACAACGTTCTCTTGAAGAACTACAGACCGATTTCCCTTCTGAGCCGCGTCTGCGTACTGTTTTCGAGAGTCATTGCGAATCGTCTCCCGCGCAGACTTGACGACTTCCAGCCTCCCGAACAAGCTGGTTTCCGAAAGGGCTTTAGCACCATAGACCACATACATACCCTTCGGTAAATTGTACAAAAGTCAGAAGAGTACAATTTGCCACTATATCTTGCGTATGTGAACTATGAGAAAGCCTTTGATTCCGTCGAAATTTGGGAGGTGCTGCAGTCCCTTCAGCGGTGCCAAGTTGACTGTCGGTATATCGAAGTGCTGAAGTGTTTGTACAGTAGAGCTACGATGGCTATCCGAGTACAGAACCAGAGTACGAAACCTATCCTATTGCAGAGAGGTGTAAGACAGGGTGACGTCATATCCCCGAAACTCTTCACCGCGTTACAAAACCGTTTTCAGTGCCTAGAAGACTGCAATGAAGTGGACGATATGAATGACAAGCTCGTGGAAACTGTCCATGCGGTCGGAGCTAAGTTCTGCAAGACCCGCCGCAGAAGAACACAAAAACTCTCCGATCACACTCTTAATCTCATGGTTGTTAGACGGGAGATGAAGCTACATTCTTCAACAGACTTGACAGCATACAGGCATCTGAACAGACAGATCTCCAAATGCATGCGGCGGGACTTACGCAACTTGAATACAGCTCGTATTAAAGAAGCGATCGAGCGGAACCAAGGCTCCAAAGTCTATGCCAGAGATCTGTCTGCCAGAAAGAGCCAACTGTCAAAGCTGAAGACAGGGTGTGGAAGCATCGTTTCCGGGACACCTGAGATTTTGAGTGAGATTGAGAGGTTCTATGGGCAGCTGTACACGTCATCGTTGGAGCCACACGCAAGTGTGAGTAACGATCCAAGAGCGAGTGTCATCCAACACTATTCCGAAGATATCCCGGACGTCAGTCTGAACGAGATTAGAATGGATCTCCAGCACCTTAAAAACGGTAGGGCCCCAGGCGAGGATGGAATTACAGCGGAGCTTCTGAAAGCGGGTGGAAGACCGGTACTTGAAATCCTTCAGAAGCTCTTTAATTCCGTCCTCCATGGTGGCATTACACCGGAGGCGTGGAGCAGAAGTGCGGTGGTCTTGTTCTTCAAGAAAGGTGACAACGTTCTCTTGAAGAACTTCATACCGATTTCCCTTCTGAGCCGCGTCTACGTGCTGTTTTCGAGAGTCATTACGAATCGTCCCGCGCGCATACTTGATGACTTCCAGCCTCCCGAACAAGCCGGTTTCCGAAAGGGCTTTAGCACCATAGACCACATACATACCCTTCGGCAAATTGTACAGAAGTCCGAAGAGTACAATTTGCCACTATGTCTTGCGTATGTGGACTATGAGAAAGCCTGTTATTCCGTCGAAATTTGGGCGGTGCTGCAGTCCCTTCAGCGGTGCCAAGTTGACTGTCGGTATATCGAAGTGCTGAAGTGTTTGTACAGTAGAGCTACGATGGCTATCAAAATACAGATGCGTTGTCACCCGTGAGGACCGAGATGGAATGCCTCGTTTCCAGTAAAAAGGGTATCCGGTTCTCTACACTCACCATACGAAACACAGCAGTGTTAAGCTGCTATTTTACGCTGGTATTCTGTGAGAGCGTGGTCCTTCCCCGTTTAGCCGACCCATTCGTGCTACAACTATACTACTAATATAGCTGCAGCACGGCTCTACCAAAAATTCTTAAAAATAAACAAATCACTGGCTTAAGTTATATTCATGCACCATTTTTTATTCTTAAGTTTTTAAGAATGTATTAAACATTCTTAAAAACTTAAGAATAAAAAATGGTAATTTCCGTTACAGCCCGAGCAGCACACACGCGTTACACAATACGCGCGATCATCAATATACCAGCCCACATAGAACTTAACTTTTTAAGACTTTTCTTTTAAAACCATTTAAGAGTGTTGAAAAGAGGTTGTATCCTTATAAGAACAGTGGTTTATGTGTTATTATACAGCTCAAGCTGTTAAAGTCTATATCATGGGATCTAGCTAAGCTTAGGGTTCTTAATCAGTATATGAAAACTAGTATACAACTTTAAGTACTTTGTTTGTAACACTTCAATCTTATTTTATCATTAAAGTTGTATAGAAGCTGTTTTTTGCATGCTGTCACTTGCTTATACAGCTCTAAGTGTTATTATAGTATAACAAAAATCTTATTTCTGAATAATGGTCTAATGCACGTACACTTTTGTAAATACAGTAGTTTTATGACTTCTGTCTATAAGAGTGATATGAAACTAAAAAAGTAAATAACAGCCATAGTACTCTTGGAATAGGGTATTACACTCATTTTCAAAAAGTGTTTTAAATGAATCCCAGAGTGATAATGAACCACTATAATTTTTATATAAATTTTTTAAAACCGAATAGTGACATAAAAATTAGTTTTAAATTTTAGCATGAAAACTGTAGCCACCATACTGTTCAAGTCATGACGTCACTGTCCTAGAATTTTGACAATTATGCAAAAGAATAAGATACTTTTGAATGTTTAATAATGAGTTATCATCTACATCATTGTTGTGTTGTACCTGCTTGCAAAAAGACGAGCATAAGAACGCCGGGGAAGTTATGGATTAAAGTGCCAACTGACTTAAATATGAGAAATACTTGGTTAAAACTGGCAAGAAGAGACCCGAAGGCATTGTCTACAAAATTTAAACTATACTTCTGTGAAGATCACTCTGATTTAAATATGACTTATATTTAACTATCGATTAAACAAAACAAAACATCATGACATGATAGGTACCTATTGCAAGTCAAATTTTGTAATAGATTAGGTTCATCGCTCGTCTGTCCCGCCCTTTGTGGGCCATTTTGATAGCCCTTGCAAGTGCACAAGATGGAGGCTGCAATAGGTATAAAATTTTTCATCATAGGTGTCATTTTCATGGTTTTCGAGGGTGTTGAAGCTGATAGTGCTGTCGAAATGTAAATCCAAGATGACGCCTGAATTAGGTACCAATTTATTCATCATGGGTGTCATTTTTATGGGTTTCGAGGGTGTTGAAGCCGATAGTGCTGTCGAAATGTAAATCTAAGATGGCGGCTGAAGTAGGTACCAATTTTTTCATCATGGGTGTCATTTTCATGGTTTTCGAGGGTGTTGAAGCCGATAGTGCTATCGAAATGTAAATCCACGATGGCGGCTGCAATAGATATAAATTTTTTCATCATTGGTGTCATTTTCATGGTTTTCGGGGGTGCTGATGCCGATAGTGCTGTCGAAATGTAAATCCAAGGTGGCGGCTGCAATAGACATCAAGTTTTTCATCTTGGGTGTCATTTTCATGGTTTTCGAGGGTGTTGAATCCGATAGTGCTGTCGAAATGTAAATCCAAGATGGCGGCTGAAGTTGGTACCAATTTTTTCATCTCGGGTGTCATTTTCATGGTTTTCAAGAGTGTTGAAGCCGATAGTGCTGTCGAAATGTAAATCCAAGATGGCGGCTGCAATTGGTATCAATTTTTTTCATCTTGGGTGTCATTTTCATGGTTTTCGAGGGTGTTGAAGCCGATAGTGCTGTCGAAATGTATTGAAACTACTTTAATAATTCCGTATAATCATGTTATACGTAATTTTTTTAATGCGCTTAAGGTATGCCCAATTGGATTTACCAATATATTTTTTCCTACTTACGTGAACTCCTGAACAACTGAACTGATTGCAATGAAAATTTGCACACTTTGTGCAGTTTGGTCCAACTTGAGAGATAGGATAGTTTTTATCCCTATAAGTGATCCGCAATATTTTTTATTACGAAGTTAAGGATTTTTTATATGAAGGGTCGTCGGGCAGAATGTTTGCCTGGCCACCTAGTTAAACATAATATTATTGAATGACCCTAATATTAATGTAATTGTCTGGTAACTTTAATAAATGTAAATCGGATTACTGCTTTTGTATCTTTAAATTTCCGGTAAGATGTTTATTGTAATAGTTTCGGATTTGACTCCTAAAAGAAAAAATAAAAATGACTATCACGACCTAAGCTGGATTCATTCGGTTATAGAGTGTTAAGAGTATAAGGGACTTGAGTGTTTGTGTAAAGTGTAGTGCAAGTAGGGAGACCTAGGTGGGTTGACACAAAGGTGAGTTGCAACAATGTCGATATCTCAGTAACTATAAGCATTAGAAGTTCGGCAATGGCGCATTTGGAGGTTCCGTGATACACCAACCAACACCTTGGTACACGCCAACGGCGTCCGACGAGCGGTTGTGTAACCACGAATATAGTGTTCAAAAATCGTACAAAAGTAAGTTTTCGTCTGTAATTTTGATGGTTTACAGTACTTATTAGTCTTAGCTATTTTGTGATAAAATTGAGATCTTTATTTAGGTTAACTATCGCACTTTAAAATTGTAACTTCATTTTGTGCTTAGATTGTGATTTTCAAGGTTACTTTTGTGATCACGTTCAGAAAGTCGTAAATTATTTTACGGAGGTAAGTTGAAACAGCTTGTGTCAACTCACCTTGTTTGTTTCAACTGTCCTTGACAGTAAATTTATGATATACTATTTCAAGTGGTTAGCTTCTTAATCCCCGAAGAAATAAAGAGGGTGTTATAAGGTTAAAAGCATACGTGTTTGTGAGATGGTTCTGATGGTTAATTAATTGAAAACAGTACAGGCGTTTCCAAAATGAGTTTTTAAATCTAAGTATTTTTTTGTTTCTGAATGCATAATAAATATACTCGGAAAAGTTACAGTGCAGAAGCGAGCATTGAAATTTATTAACTAGCAGCAGATGAGGTTAATTTGATAGAAAAAATCCTTCGAGATGCAGCTAAATGTGACGACTTAAACTATAAGCATAGCAAAGATGACCCAAAACCAGTATCTATGGGATATGCGCAAGCTTTAGTATTTACTACAGAATAAGAAAATATTCTCCTCGAGTATCTCCTCCAGTGTTCAGCAGCTAACTATGATCTCAGCACTAAGGAAGTTAATAAAAAGTTCCCTTCTTCCTGAAACAGAGATGAAATGGCTGGAGAAGTGTGGTTAAAACTACTTATAGAACGGCATCCAACCCTGTTTTATTATAATTTAAAATTAAAAATTTTGTACAACCAACTTCAATATAAATGATTAAGAATAACTCAAAAACTATTGATCAAACTTTGATCAAATTTATATGGGACCACATGTGAAGCACCAGCTTTCAAATAAGAATCATTGAAATCGGTTCACCTAGTAAAAAGTTATGAGGCAACACACATAAAAAAACATACAGTCGAATTGAGTACCATCTTCTTTTTGAAGTCGGAAGAAAACAAAGACTGTTATAAGATGTGCCTTAGCATTACTTAGCTATTAGTGTTTTTTATCGATTGGTCTCCTATAAATACCTCAATTACTTTGTTATGTTCTGAAATAAAACATTTTTTCTTAATAAACTCTTTATTTAACTATAAACTAATTATTCAAATTTACGTTTCAACTCACCTCTGAAACTGTTTCAACTTACCTCGGTACTAGGAGAGTTGAAACACGGGGAGTTGATGTGGATTTTTAGAAATATCTTTTAAAAAGGCACATTTAATGTGTGCTATGTGCATGAATTTAATAGTGTACAGATCTAGGTATCTAATCATACAAGTTTCATTTATATAGAATTATATATTGCCGAGTTATGCATTGTAATGCAATTTTTGTGTCAACCCACCTAGGTCTCCCCTACTAACTAAAAAGACATTATGTATACGACCATTAGTTGTGAGTAATGAACAGATTAAAATAATGCCATCAAAAACATAACTTGTAAAAAAAAGCCAAATCTCGCAACTCAGTTCTTTTACCGTAAAAAGTTGTGAGATCCATGTAATACCAAGTCGGTTAATTTATTCAGTCCATAGACTGATACATAGATTGACATGGCAGTCGCACTAAACAATCTAATTCTATCTACTTACTACTTCAATCTAATCTACCGACTTGGTATTACGTGGATCTCACAACTTTTTACGGTAAAAGAACTGAGTTGCGAGACTTGGCTTTTTTCTACAAGTTATGTTTTTGATGGCATCTCATTTCTTTTTGTAGATAGTTATATCTAGGTAGCTATTTACACCTATTATTCCATTATATATATATATATATAATGTTTACTTTATTTGCTCTCACAAGTTTACATTGCCTTTTAATAATATTGGAGGTATATATAGTTACACCGATTCATTCCCTGCAAATGTAACTTTGTAATACTATATGTTTATGTGGGATTACAAAGTTATTTATGCAGATGGTGTATCTCGAAAACTAGACCGAAATTGTAAAATATTTTAATTTTTCCTTGATTTGTATATTAAACAATAATTGTATACCAAATTTGAAGTTTCTATGTCTGCTAGAAGTGCCTCAGAGTTTTGATGATCGGTCAGTCAGTGAGTGACAAAATTAAGAAATTTTAACTAGTTATAATTCTTAAGCTACTGGTTCAAATTTAATGAAATTTGAAATATACTGATTCTATACAATGCCTACTTGGTTAGTTAAAATTCAGGCTTCTAGTTTTATCCATAACCAAGTTATAGGGTTTCAGAAATGGCATCAACTGCTTCGAGAAAAGGATGGTACGGCCGTGCCGCTTTTTTGCTCGACTTGGCGGGGGCACTGCCGTGCCCCCAGAAAGTGGTATGATGTAATCGAAATTGTATTATTTGCTAACATAAGTTTCTTTCACACCATATAACCGCAGTTATACAGCCTCTTATGCTTGTGGGTGAATCAACTTTTTTTTGTCAATACTTGTCCTCAATAGTATAAATTGTTAAAAACTTACACTTTGAGTATTAAGGCTTAAATTTTAGTATGGTTATAAAATCAGATCTTTCATAGTTCATTTGAATTAATACTTGACTGCAATTATACTTTAAATATCAAAAGAAAATCTCGTGACCCAATGGACAAAAAAGTCTTCCCATACAAATTCTTCCTGTCCCCACGGAGTGTCAGCCTGGTATCTCGCAATGATACTACATTTTTTTCCTAAAGATGTAATGAACATTTGCGACGTCAATTAAATACTACATGCTTCCTTTCTCTGTCTCGTTTTATACACCCGTAGGTTTAGTTTTCGGTATAAAAATTAAAATCATAATTTATGTCCCCATGATAGCAGTAGAACACGCGTCTCCTGGGTCACACACATAAAACATTGTTAAATACGAGAGAGATAGCATGTGAGTGACTTAGCCAATAGGAAATAGTTCTGCAGATCGGATAATCCTGCCTACTTAGACTCTAGAAGTGATTTGGCTCGACCATTTCGTCCGTGACTTCAAGAGTGCCTCCGTGTGTTTATTGTGCGTCCGCTGGCTGACGTCGAATTTTCATTAAAGGTAATATTTTAATACGTAATTTTTATACTAATTTATTAAATTTTATATCTGAAATTCCTGTAATATATGTTATCATCTATTTATCGAAACATTAACAAAGAAAAAACGTAACAAATCGAATTATTTCTCCTGGGTCACAATTCCACTGAGTCACAAAACATGTGACCCAGGAGACGATTTTTGTGAACCAAGAGACATCTTGCATTTTTTTTACAAATGATAACAAATAAATCTTCTTAATCAATATTTACACTCTGTTCCAATGTTCAATTACCAATTTCGTTTTCTCTGTAAAATTTTATATGTTAATTATTAGGTTTGTTTTGCTTTTATATATGTTTAATTGTTTCAGTAAATATGCCTTAAACAGCCGCCGAAAGGCAGAGGAGATATTAAGAAAAACTCAAACTGAATTCTGAAAAGTACGAAGAATATAAAACAAAAAAGCGGGTGAATTATCATACAAAAAAGAGACTAATTAAAGACTTAACACCACAAGAGAAATATAATGCAAGAACAATTTGGAGACTTAGGAAGAAAAATTTAAGACAGAACAGGAAAAATTTAAATCACCTTCTTGATATAACACCTCCGAGTTCTCCTTCTATATTGATACCTGGAGCAGATGCTATGATAGCACATGATGCTTTTCAAAATTCACCGCATCAAAACGATGACGATACGGATATATCTGGTATTAACAGTCCGCAAAATATGCTCCTAGATAAAAATGTATCAAGGAAGAGTAGAGGACAACAGAAAATTAGGAGAGATCGATCAAAACTATATAGGGAAAATTTAAAGTTGCGGGAAGAAAATGAAAAACTAAAACAGAAATACGAAAAATACAAAAAACGTTGCCAAAGAAACAAACATGAAACAATGGAAAAAGACAATGCTGATGAAACGACAAAGTACATTAAGCTATCCGGTGCTATCAAAGAAAAGTACCAAAAAACAAAGATACATAAAGATAAGAAAATATTGAAAGACATATTCGAAAGTATTGATGACTGTGAAAAAAAAAGAATGGTTGAAGAATCTCTGGGAATAACCGGAAAAATAAGGACTAGTTTGAAAGTAAAATATAATACAACAGAACTAATGAAAATAGTTGAAACCTTTTTCCTGAGAGAAGATGTTTCAAGACCCACAGCTGGTAAAAAGGAAACGATTACACGGCAGGGCCAAAAACTGCAAAAAAGGTACCTTTTGGAGACAATGAAAAATCTTTATAAAACATTTAAAGCAGAAAATTCGAATACAAAGTGTTCATACTACTACTTTACAAAAAACAAACCTTTTTATGTTGTAAAACCTTCTGTAAGTGGACGCGAAATGTGTTTATGCAAAATGCATACCAATCCCGTGTATAAGGCCAGGGCATTAAAAAACAAGGGCATTATTAACAACGACAGCATGAGTCACCTTATTGCCGCTACAGTTTGCAATCCCCAAGAACAAGCCTGTATGTATGGAACTTGCAATCAATGCTGCAGTTTCAAAATTAGTTCTGATGTTGATAAAGATACTGATAAAATTCAATGGAAAGAGTGGGTAAGAGTTGAAGAAGCATATGAAAAAGATGGAAAGAGATTTAAAGCATTTAAAAATATTAAAAAAGATAAGGAAGGAACTTCTAAAGCGTTGTTAGCCGCATTTAATGAAGAACTGAAATTATTAAAGAAACATGTTTACAATATGAAAGTTCAATTTATAAACTTCAGACAGGCCATTGAAAATTTACAACAGACGGAAGTGGTCATTGTGGCTGACTTTAGTGAAAATTACTGTTGTAAGCACCACGAAGAAATACAAGCGCATCATTTTGGTGGTTCTAGGCTACAAGTATCACTGCACACAGTTGTAATATATATTCTTACTGAGAACAATAAAAAAGTTGAGTCTTACTGTACAGTGTCATCAAACACAAATCATCAACCTGCTATATGGGCACATTTGAGTCCTGTACTAAAGGATATTAGAAGCTCGTACCCTGACATTTCCACTGTTCATTTCTTCACAGATGGTCCCTTTAGTCAATACCGGCAAAAACAGAACTTTTATCTTGGCTCAACTGCATTATTTGACCATGGGTTCAAAGCCATGATTTGGTCATTTTTTGAAGCTGGTCATGGAAAGGGACCAGCAGATGGCATTGGGGGTTATTTAAAAAGATCAGCAGATGATTTGGTCGCCAGAGGTAAAGACATTTCATGCGCGGACAATTTTTATTATGTATTAAAGGATATTAGCAAAATAAAGCTTTACTTAATTGCATCAAAGGACATAGAAGCCATCGCAAAACAACTGCCATCTAAAATCCAGCCCCTGCCAGGTACAAAAAATGTTCACCAAATATTTACCACTGGTCGAGGACAACTTAAATATAGAATACTTAGCTGTTTTTGTAGCAGAGGTTTTTGTGAATGCTTAGTACCAAAAGTATACAGGCCTCTTCCACTTGTAACAGAAATTGTGACAACCGACCGTGACAACAATCAAGCTGAAGCTGAAGCAGTAAACGCTAAAAATAACGGGGTTGTTTCTGGATCGTACGCTAACGAGAAAAGCGTTGATAAGAATATGCCGTGCAGATCCAAAGCTTATGATGTCCCTATAAGCTCCGAGGAAGACTTACCTTTAAGCCACTACAAAGTTTCTGCGGAGAAATCCCCTCTTAAATAAATCGAGTTGATTGAATTAAGCCAAGCTCACAACAAGAATTGGTATCAATTTGTTTATAAAACACCTGAAACTTCTGATGATGAGCCAGTTATGACATCTCTAAAACCAAAAAGTTTAACTGCCCAACTTAATAAAAACAAAGGGAACCAGGAAGTGCGACAGGGGGACTTTTTATTAGTAAACGTTCATGCCACAAAAGGTAAGCTTTTTAAATATGCTTGTATAGTCGATGATTTGCACGAAGATGGCGAGATCAGAGTTACATTTTTACGTTCTGTGAACAAGAAAAACACATTTCGTCTCGAAAAGAGTGATGTAGCTGACATCGACTACACTGACATAATAGAAATTCTAGCTGAGCCTATAATGACTACCAAAAGAGGCCAACAGTATTACATATTCGAATATGATGTACACGTTTTAGATAAAAAGTATCCTATCTCTCAAGTTGGACCAAACTGAACACAGTTTACATAATTTAAAATTAAAAATTTTGTACAGCCGACTTCAATATAGGTTATTTAAGAATAACTCAATAACCATTGGTCTGACCTTGATCAAATTCATATGGGACCACACGAGAACTATCAGCTTTCATATAAAAAAAGAATCATCGAAATCGGTTCGCCCAGTACAAAGTTATGAGGTAACACACATAAAAAAAAAAAACATACACCCGAATTGAGTACCGTCTCCTTTTTGGAAGTCGGCAGAAAAGTGATTTGGGAATAATTACTTACTTCGCTACTTTAAAGCTCTTGTTATTTTATATGATTGTACTTACGAGGGTGGATTGAAAAGTACTCGGCCTAACACAGATCCATTCAATTCTAAAAATCAAATCTACCCACATTATTTAGTTCAGTTCAGACTAGTTCATTGTGTGAAGTTCGAAACGAGTGCGATAATTAGTTGTGATTTTATAAATTTATTAACAAAGTAATCGGACATAATTTCCGCGAATGGAGCAAATCGAGCAGCGTGCCGTCATTAAGTACCTCCATAAGAAGGGGCTATCATCAATAGCCATCCATGATGACATGGTCAGTACATTAGGAGATTGTGCTCTGTCATATTCATCCGTCAAAAAATGGATAGCAGAATTTAAGCGTAGTAGAGAGAGTGTGAAAGATGAACCCCGCTCTGGAAGGCCTTCGACGTCAACTACTGACGAAAATATTAAAAAAGTACTTGATTTAATAATGGGAGACCGCAGATTAAAAATTAGAGAGATAGCCGAGATTATAGGCATCTCTTATGAATGAACTCAAAACATCATTGTCAACGAGTTGAGTTTCCACAAGGTGTCTGCGAGGTGGGTTCCGCGACTGCTTTCAGTTGAACAAAAAAGGACGCGATTGACTATTTCACGCGACTGTTTGGAGTTATTTGAAGCCGATGCAGATGATTTTTTGAATCGTTTTGTTACTATAGACGAAACATGGGTTCATTACTGTACACCGGAAACAAAACAACAATCAAAACAGTGGAGAAGACCTGGTTCACCACCCCCTAAAAAGGCTAAGTCGATTTTGTCGGCAAATAAGGTGATGGCTTCAGTATTCTGGGACTCGAAAGGTGTGATTATGATTGATTATCTTGAAAGGGGTCAGACTATAAACTCTGATTACTACTGCACCTTACTACGTCGTTTACGAGAGGAAATAAAAGAAAAACGTCGAGGAATGCTCAGAAGAAAAGTCCTGTTTCATCAAGATAACGCCCGTGTTCACACGTCAGTACAGTCAATGGCTGAAATTCACAACTGTGGCTTTGAACTGTTACCGCATCCGCCGTATTCACCTGATCTGGCACCATCAGACTTCTTTCTGTTCCCTAACCTAAAAAAGCACTTGGGAGGTCAAAGATTTTCGACAAACGACGAGGTCAAAGCAGCTGTAGACGCATATTTTGACTCTAAGGAAGAATCATTTTTTTTTCAACGGTCTAAATGTTTGGAAGGGGAGGTGGCAAAAGTGTATTGAACTAGATGGTGATTATGTAGAAAATAAAAATATAACTAATTTAGTATGTGTTTACTTTCTTGGTTAGGCCGAGTACTTTTCAATCCACCCTCGTATTTTGATTATTAGATAATAGAGAGATATCATAAGAGAGGAAAAAGTTAATTTTTGTTAAACTTTTTATTGTAATTTGTTATTTAGACTATACAACAGAGTATATGAGTGAATTTTTATATTATTAACAATTTTGAAATTTATTGTTCTTTCTTTAATTCTGGTCGGTATCTCCTTATGTCTCTTGAGTCACTGAGTTTGTCTCCTGGCTGACAAAAATGTCCCCTAATTTTATGATGAATCTCTCGACATATAAATAGAACAAAATACTTTGCGTATATTTGATTTTTAGATAATGTTTGATGAATAAGTGACGGTAAGTACAGTATTAGTTCTGCTTACATGAGTTATTTAAAAAAAAAGTTATAGTAAAAGTTTGTTTTGATTTCTTTTACTAGTGACCCAAGAGAAACAAGGGACGTCATTATTTTAAGAAAAAGACTAATTTTTTTTAGTTTCAAAGACTTATAATAATTCCTTTAAACTTTAATAAAAAAATAAATATACTGATTAATCTTTTCTGTTTTGTTTTACTTACGATTTATTGTATTGCGTGTCCGTTACCCAAGAGACATTCAAAGTTGTCGGTTCTGACAGTCTTGTTTAAAAACCCTAGTAGCATTTAAAAAAGTTCGATGCTTTACATAAAGTCATAAAACTAGATGGTTAAGTTATCTATATTTAAAGTTAAATGATTAGAAACACCACCTTTATTTTTTAACACAAAAAGTTGATTCATTACAGAAAATAGTTGATTCACCCTTGTATAGCTAATGTACAGCGCTACAAACGCATAAAATAAAGCTGCATAATTTGTGCAATTTTTCACTTATAAGAACTGCATAAGCGCATAAGTATACAGCTTTTGCACAGACAGAAAAGACAACCTCTAGTATAAAAACGAACTTCAATACAGCTTTCTGTAAGTCTTGTTTTCCATAGTTGACACGCTTGGCTGTCGGATTGCCAACCGCACTTTTTAATTGTTTTTTGGAGGAGATAAGGAGGATGCTGCTGCCCATGTCCTGATTTGATACCCTCTGTTACCTCTTACAACAGCCACTAGACAATATGGGGTATGAATATTCACTATATTCTTATACCGTCATTACACAGCTTAGAATAGAATAGAATATATTTTTATTCAATATTGATCACAAGTAATTCTTATATTGAAAGTCATTTTTTATTTTACCACTGGTGGTATAATAAAAAATGACTAATTTGTGGTGGCTTTAGATTGGGGCGTTGCTAAATTATAAATTACGTTGCTTTATTAATCTATTACTAGTCGTAAATCACTAACCAATGAGACCACCAACAAATAAAGGCAATAAATCAAATCACTAAAGAGCTAATAATAAGTTTGCGATGTAAAAGGTATGTAAACAAATTAAGGTGCCGACGTAACTATTCCGCGTTCTGAGTTAAGTATCAACTTGCATTGACCAAAAGGAAACCCTAGCCTGATTATAAGCACCTCTTAGTTCTGAGAAGGTTTTAGACAGTTTTAGACAACGGAGGAGCCCGCTGATAATATTTTTCATTTTTCAATCGTACAGATTTTCTATCATCTACGATACCTAGTATATCTTTATTACAGTAAGTAGTAATGTGCTACGGCCCCATATCGCTTTCTCCCTAATTTCCTATCTATATCAGCAAATTTAACAATTGTTTAGTGAATAAATTACGGTTAACTAACTCACCCTGCAGAGAGTTTTCTAAATATCGATGTGGTGAATAAATAAATTTAATTGGTTGGATTATACACTAATAATAACCACTGCGATTCAACGAATAAAATTTTAAAGCGCCCGCCACATTCGCGCCGTGAACACCTGTGAAAGCCGCGAACCGCGAATGTGGATGACTTTCGCGCCCGTTCACGGGCTTCGCGCCTGTTCACGCCTTGTTCCCCGTTCAGTGTCGGTATTTTACGCCCGTATCAAAAGGTTTACGAGGCGCGAACCTCCCGCGAACGCAAGCGCATCCACACTCGCGCGTGAAATCAGTAATGCACGAGACTCGGTGCCGTGAGGTTGTGCTTATTTGTATTTTTTTTATAGGATAGGGTGACAAACGAGCACACAGTCCACCTGATGGCAAGTGGCTGCTGTGGCCCATAGACATTTACATCTATCCTCGTTTGCGAATCAAAATGCAGATGCGTTGTCACCCCTGAGGACTAAGATGGAATGCCTCATTTCCAGTAAAAAGGCTCTCCGGTTCTCTACACTCACCATACGAAACCAGCAGTGTTAAGCTGCTATTTTATGCTGGTGTGCTCCTTCCCCGGTCGAGACGACCCATTCGTGCTACAACTATATTACTAATATAGCTGCAGCATGGCTCTACCACGTATAAGACTTGTTTACGTAGGACGGTGCGTCAAAATGAGCGTCAGTTGGACGAACGAGCAAGAACTCATGTTGATCGAGTGTTATCATGCCTAACCCATTTTATGGGATGCTAAACACAAAGACAATAAAAATATTATTTTTTTATAGAATAGGGTGACAAACGAGCACACAGTCTACCTCAACGCATCTGCATTTTAATTCTGCATTTTAATTCGCAAACGAAGATAGGTGTATATGTCTATGGGGCACAGCAACCACTTGCCATCAGGTGGACTGTGTGCTCGTTTATCACCCTATCCTATAAAAAAATACAAATAAGCTCAACCTCCCGGCACCGAGTCTCGTACGTTACTGATTTCACGCGCAAGTGTGGATGCGCTTGCGTTCGCAGGAGGTTCGCGCCTCGTAAACCCTTTGAAACGGGCGTAAAATACCGACACTGAACGGGGAACAAGGCGTGAACAGGCGCGAAGCCTGTGAACGGGCGCGAAAGCCATCCACATTCGCGGTTCGCGGCTTTCACGGGTGTTCACGGCGCGAATGTGGAGGGCGCTTTATACATACGGCGTGCTACTTTGCAAACAATGTAAGGACAGTGTTACAAGATGTACGATTTAAATCGTATTCATACGATTTTTTAAGAGTTATATGCGTGTACGATTGAGACATATAAGTCGTACGCAATTCATACGACTTTTCACATTTTCTACCAGTTTTATCAGAATCATATAGAAACATAATGTAAAATTTAAAATTTTGTACAGCCGACTTCAATATAAGCGACTTCAATATAGGTTATTTAAGAATAACTCAAAAACCATTGGTCTGACCTTGATCAAATTCATATGGGACCACACGAGAACTATCAGCTTTCATATAAATAAAGAATCATCGAAATCGGTTTGCCCAGTACAAAGTTATGAGGTAACACACATAAACAAAAACATACACTCGAATTGAGTACCGTCTCCTTTTTGGAAGTCGGCAGAAAATAAATACTTTGTTCCCTCTAATGAAAATTGTACCTCGGATTGTAGGTAAAGAAATAATGCAAAATGTGGACGACGAGTGGAGAAGATTACCCACGCTCTTTATTTAGTTGATAAGACTCTCCCGCCAGACGAATTTTGCGCAGAAATGTGTGCGTTAGATGACTTTCAGAATATAGCAAAATTTGCTCTCGATTTGCTATGCCTTCCTCACTCTAATCCGGATTGTGTACGGTGCTTCAGTTCAGTAAATCTCATCAAAACGAAAATCCGAAGTAGGCTCAGTATTGAGACTGTGAATGGCACGCTATTAGCCAAACAACATATAAAACGCTTTGGTTATTGTGTTGATTTTTCCCCATCAAAATAAATGTTAAATAATATCAACAGTAAGATTTTACATGGAGATGAAGACTAATAACTTTGTGTTTTTTTTTAATTCTTAATTTATTGTACAATTTAATAAAACAATGTATAAAAAAACGTACTATTTTTATTTAATGACCTTCTTAGGGAATACGACTTTTTATTTACCCATCGTACGATCATTCATTAAAAATTTCTGGCAACACTGGTAAGGTATTTAAAACGCGTATTTCATACAATTTTATTAACAAAACGAGTGTACCGAACGAACTTATTACATGCATATTATACAGAACTTAAAAACAAACTTAAGAAACTTATTACATTATGATTCGCATGGCGTATCAAAAGCTTTTATTTCAATTAAAAGCGTCGTCACTAAAATATTGCATTCCGTATTTTACCGTCCTGTTTTTGTGTTGCAACATAAAGGAAATTGCTAAAACAGAAATATTAAATATTTCTCTGGGAATTGCGTTTCATATTTTCACTGAAATATGTTTTAATATTACCTAATATTAAATATTATATATTATTTTATATTAGGAGTTCTATTAACTTTATGATTGCACTTGTAATGTTGAACTTGTCACTAATATGTGAATTCAGAAGAACCAGCAAAACTTTCTTTTCATATTACGAGTAGCATCAAAGGTTAAATATGAAACTGATTTGAGCGAGCATTAAATTCATGCCGCGGTATGTTTGGTATTAATTACGAGTATGTTACGAGTACCTTATGTCTAAACTGCCTGATTGTGAGAAACGTTGAAATTATTTCTTTGAACTCGATATTAATTATAACATTAATCTTAAGTTATTTAAACACTGAGGAAGGGAGGAGAGTGACGATGGTGATGATTTTTTTAGTTGTAGGTCAAGTGCGGCGCAAATACCCTGTCTAAGAACAGTATCAGACTAAAGCTAGGGTCCCACGGCCTGTTTTGTCACAGGTCAGACCGCGCCAGGCCGGACAACAGGCCGTGGGAACCATCGCATCCGATGAGGCCTGTGGTGGCCTGTTGGCGCCCGTCCGATCCATCTGGAGTCGGTAAGATCAAAGGCGCAGCGCGGCGCGGCGCGACGGCGCCTGTCACGGCCTGTACGGGCGCGTCTGCGTCGGTTGCAATCGTTCATTTCAACTGCGGTGGCGCTTGCGCGTACATGCTCATGATGGAATGGACGAACGAGCTTATATTCGAGTTTTTAACTCTTTATGAAAATGAACCAGCGCTTTGGAATATTTCGTCGCCTCAACATAAAAACAAGAACGGCTTTTGTTGAATGACGACACCCACCAGAGTCGTTTTCTCTGCTTTCTTTTTGATTGGTTTATCAAACGTTTACCACTGAATAAAACCTCAGCGGCTGCACACGCAGCCAAGCGCTCCGTATCACTTAACATGTTGGAATGTCAGTCGACAGGCGGCACCAGGCCGGCACACGCCGTGGGAACGCTCAGTACGGGCCGCGACAGGCAAATACAGGCGGGACAACGCCTGGCGTGGCCTGTCGCCTGGCAGGCCGTGGGACCCTAGCTTAAGAACCATTTCTTACAGGAATTACTTAGCGATTTCTCTGAAAATGTCTATAAAAACTAGCCAACCGAATGTCGAAAGATCCACTCAGACACCGGTTTATTCGCATTAATTTATTTATGTCCGTCGTAGAAAGATAACGCAACAAAATCTTGGCAATGGTGAAGCGTGACGTCGCACTACTACAGGTCATAATACTAATGTAGTTCGAATTACGATGCATTAAACACAATGATACGTGGTAGAGCCATGCTGCAGTTATATTTCTGGTATAGTTGTAACACGAATGGGTCGGCTCGACCGGGGAAGGACCACGCTCTCACAGAATACCAGCGTAAAATAGCAGCTTAATGCTGCTGTGTTTCGTATGGTGAGTGTAGAGAACCTGAGACCCTTTATACTGGAAACGAGGCATTCCATCTTAGTCATCACGGGTGACAATGCATCTGCATTTTGATTCGTAATCGAGGATAAATGTAGATGTCTATGGCTCACAGCAACCACTTACCATCAGGTGGACTGTGTGCTCGTTTGTCACCCTTATCCTATAAAAAAATTGCAATTTTATGGCCAATCGAAATTTTCAAGTTATATGAAGATTTAAGATATACCCTGCAGTTTTTAAATTATGTTAGATGACCTAACATTATTTAATGCATTTTTGGGGTGTTATAAGTGTCGAGCGAAGACCCAGGATGCCGCCTGGGATCTGAGTGAGAGTGGGATAAGATTTAAAATGTACTCTGTGGATAATATTTTACAAGAGCAATTTTTTTATTTCTTAATTTATACTTTCAAACTTAACAAAGCGAGACATTGGTTGGTACGACGCTATTAAATTTGTGACGTCGCCCATCAGACTCAAAGTAAATATAAAAACCACTTTAAATGAAATAAGTTCTCTTTCTTCTAAGTTATAATCTCAATTTGTCATAACTGTTTCTGGAAATTGAAATACCTATAATTTAATGTTTAACGGAGTCTACAAAGTAGGTACATGATTTTTTATGTAGTATGTATAAATTATACATAAAAGAAGAAAAATGAGATTCAAATATCTCATAACAATAAAATACTGAATCAAGCAGTTTTACATATTACAGACTATTTCAACAACGCTTTTTTAATCATTTTATATACAAAATCCGAATTTCAAGCAACTAAAGCGCACCGCTAAGCAGAGACAATAAACACGGGAAAAGCTTTAGCCATCTCTTGCGATTTAATATACTCACCTTTGAAATGTAATATAAAGTTGCAAAATAATGCAGTAGTCAAAAGTTTAACTGTGTGCTGTGAAATTCAAAGAGACGTGTAATGGGTGAAAGGGTAACTCTCCGAACACATTAACAAATAGCGATATGCAAATGCACAATCACTGATTGCAGCTTTGAGAAATTCTTGACATTCGTGAATGATTTATTACAGCATTTGTTACACACATGTTTTGTACTCTTGTATAATATTTGATAGATTTCATAGCGGGGAAGTTAATTTGTTCGGAAAATGTAAAAATTATTGTTTTTTTTTTGTACTATTAGCTATATTTAATATATAACAAAAAATAATAAAAATAAATAAACCAAACCATAGATTTTCATAAAAGTAGAAAAATTAAAACAAAGAGTTAAAAATGTGCAAAAAATTAAGGAGTTAACTACAGACGCATCGTTGTGTGTAGGTATTAATTTCATTTATTTATTAATTTATTTTGTTTTTCTGTAGAAACAGATAAACTTTTATTAAAAAACAACTGCTCAATTAAATTACATTATGGAACAAAAAACTTTACCTCAGTATCAACTAGCGACATCTGGTGAGCAGAAAATTATTAGCACTCGTTAATACAGCTATGGGGTTGTGGTTGTGGCTTTAGTGGATGTTTCGTGCTGTGGCCACACTGTTCTGTTTTAGTTCGGACTCCGAAAGTAATCAAAGTTATAATACGTTAAATAGCAATTTTTTTTTATATTTTATTTTATTTATTTATTTATTTTATTTATCGTCACGCACAATCCCTGACGGGGTAGCCAGAAAGAACAGATCGCCAAGTGTCACAATCCTTACATACCTCTTTCGATTCTTTCAGATTCATTATCTTCTTCATACATGCACGTCTAGGTATCCGAGTACTCTTGACCCTCCCCTCTTCGAGCAATTTGCTCACATGGTCTTCGAAAGTTAGTCTCGGTCTACCTCGACACCTTTTAATATTAACTTTCGCGCTATATATTTTCTTCACCATTCGGTCTTCACTCATTCTCTCAACGTGCCCAAACCATCGAAGCACGCCCTTATCAATTTTTGTGATAAGGTCATCTTTCAAACTTGCCATATTGCGAATCTCTTCGTTTCGCTTTCGGTCAGCCATGGTGACGCCGCACATTTTACGAAGAGATCGCATCTCCACTGCATTCAACTTGCTTTTATGCTTCTTCTGGCATACCCAGGTTACGCTGCCATATAACAAAGTCGGTACCAACACTGCGTTATGTATTGCAAGGCGTGCACTCTTCACTACGCCTTGCCTTTTGACTAACGCAGTCAGGGCACCATTGACTTTGTTCCCGGCAGCGACACGCCTGTCCACATCTAAATCACATCTTCCATCCCGGCTAAAAGCACTCCCCAAGTATACAATTTCATTTACCTGTTCTAGACATTCCTGATTTACCCATATTTCACACTTCGTTCTCTCTTCGTCCCTTTCAAATACCAGAACCTTAGTTTTATTAGCATTCAAGCGGAGACCTTTAATTTCACATTCCTCTTTCATACACGTGACTAATGCCTGCAGTTCTGCCTCTGATGGTGCAATAAGCACTGCATCATCAGCATACAGCAGACAATTTACTTTAATGTCACCCAATTTCACACCCAAACAGCTATCTTTCAGCTTCTGTAAACAGCTGTCGGGATACAGTATGAACAGCCAGGAAGACATGACACAACCCTGTTTTACGCCCGTTTGGACGCTAAACATGGGTGACAGGTCATGCCCTACCCGCACACAGGCTTTACAGTCACAGTAAAGGGACTGCACAGCCCTTAGCAATCGACCATCCACACCATACCCCGGCAACAGATCCCACATTTTCTTCCTTACAACCTTATCAAATGCTTTCTCAAGATCCACAAAAGCACAGAAAATCTTCTGGATAGCAGCCAGAAGCTTTTCCGTGATCATGCGTAGAGAAAACATTTGATCCGTGCATCCTCTTCCAGGTCTAAATCCGCATTGTGCCTCCCATAGAAATCTTTCCGATTTCTCTTGCATCCTACATGTCAAAACCTTCGAGTAAACTTTACTTGCTAAACTGGTCAAGCTGATCGCCCGATAGCACCCGCAGTCAAAATGTGAACCTTTACCTTTATATAAAGGCACAATGACTGCGGATCGCCAATCATCCGGGACATCCCCCGTCCGCCAGCACAAATTGCACAGCAGATGAAAGCTGTCCCAGACGCGAGGCCCACCATACTTGACCATTTCAGCAGAAACTCTGTCTAGTCCCGCAGCCTTACCACATTTCAAACTTCGAATCGCACGTTCAATCTCTTTCATACTGATGACCTCAGTGTCATCGAGGTCCGGGTCTGGCGTACCAGTCTCGGCGTCATCCTCGGTTCCCTCACTAAGATCATCACACGCATACATTTCTCTATAAAATTCGCTCCATCGCTGCATGACGTCCGATTTGTCTGAGAGGACGTCATTAGTTCTCGAAAGCACTTTGTTCATTCTTAAGGCCGTCGCACCACTTCGGGTCCTTCCAACCTCTTTCCAGAAGAGTTTGGAGTTCTCCTTAAAGTTGTGCAACAACCTTTCGTCCGCTTCCATTCTACACCTTTCACGCACTTCCTCAATCAATGCTTTCGTGTGAACTTTTTGCAGCTTATATCTTTCTTCCATCTTCTCTCTCATATCCTTATCATTACTAGAGGCCAAGTAGTCTAACCATGCTTTCTTCTTCTTCTTTACAGCTTCTTTCACTTCATCATTCCACCATGCATCTCTTCTTTTACTACTGCCTCTTTTAATCGTTCCACACACTTCTTCCGCTGCACTTACCATTCCATCCCTAAGGTTCTGCCACGTTCTTTCAACACATTCTTTTCTGCCATCGATCTTGTCAAGCTTTTCGGCTACCCTCGCATGATATTTGTGCTTCCAGCTTCGGATGCGACAGACCGACTGTGGTTCTGTTACTGCCGTCCGGTAGCGCCAATCCACGAACAGACCCCTAAATCTAGTAATCACTAGATAGTGATCCGTTCCCAGGTCAGCACCCCTGAACACTCGCGTATCCATCACCTGTTTTCGTAGTCGGTCATCCACCAGGAACTAATCGATCATACTTCTCTCATTCTTACTTTCTCTAGTATACATATGGATTTTCTTGTGATTAAACATAGTGTTTGTCACAAGAAGACCGTTTTCCTTGCATACCGCCAGTATAAGCTTGCCAGCATCATTAACCCTTTTATCGCCAAACTTTCCAAGCACCGACTCGTACCCTGGTCGAGCGGTACCAACCCATCCATTCAAATCACCACATACAACAATTCTTTCGTTTCCCCTAGCCAAATCTAGAACTTCTCTTACATTCTCCCAAAACTCCTCCAGCTCAGCCCTGGACAACGAAGCTACCGGCGCATAAACAGCCAAAAGGAATAACTTCGTCAGTCCCAATTTAAAGCGAACCCAGAGAAGTCTTGAGTTCACAACCTTATATTCAATCATAACATCGACCAACTGAGACGACAGCAGCACCCCCACTCCCTGGCGGGCGCTCTCGCTCTCCGGGACTCCGGACCATAGAGCTAACGCCCCGCCAGGGAGCTCTTCAGTACCACTGCCCTTCCGTTTGGTCTCCGACATACACACGACATCTAATTCTCTTTCTTTCATTATTTCGATCAACTCATTCGTCTTATCTCTCATGCCTCCTCTAACATTCCACGTGCCAACTCTGCACTCTGTCCTCCACCTTCCGCCGTGTCGGGCTGTGCGTGATGGGTGGCGGTCCCCATCGCCGCTTTGCACGCTGCATTCCACACCAACGGGGACGAGCTGGTGTGCGTCGCCTTGGGGGGACGCCCTAACCCTCGTTGACATGGGTGCGCAGCTAAGTAGAATTGCAGCCCTGAAAAGGGCTGGCAGGGGTCGCGACCAGCACGCTTCTACAGTGACCCCCCAATTTAATGCAAATAGCAATTTTGTTTTATGAATAACACATTCAAAAGCTTTTGACAGATCCATAAAGAGACAACCACCAAGAACAACACAAGTACTTTTTTAATCTTCATACAACAATAAACAAATATCTTTCAAAACTTTGAATATAGCCAATGTCGTGTTCTTCCCTTTTTGAAACCCAAATTGATTTACATTTAAAATCGTATATTTGTCTAAAAATGATATTAACGTATTTGATATGACCTTCTCGAATTTTTTTGAAAAATTTGATAATAGAGCAATAGGCCTATAATTGTTCATTTCCCATTCAATGATTTTCATTCAAATTCAATGAAGACTGGCTACTATACAAGAAAGCTAAGTCCGAATCCAAAAAAATGTATCAGGTATCAACGCTCGACAGGGAGGCGTAAATTTTGTGGCAACATAGAAACCTGCGAACAAGTTCAGTTTCCTCCCCTATAAGGCGTCAGGACCTGACGGCATATTCCCGGCACACTCACACAGGGGGGGGGGGGAAGATATTCAGACTTGCTGCCATAATGAGAGCCTCTCTGGCTCTTAAATATGTTCCTAGGAGACGGAAAGAAGTGAAAGTCACATTCATACCCAAACTAGGTAAGATCGACTACACAGACCTTAAATCCTACAGGCCCATTAGCTTCACATCCTTTCTTCTAAAGACGATGGAGAGGATGTGTGAAAGGGAATTAAGGCGGTCGGCGCTAATGAACTTACCACTACACGACAAGCAACATGCCTGCAGTCTAGGCAAATGAACAGAATTGGCACTTCACCAGGTAATTACAAAGATTGAAGAGGCCATCCAAAACAAAATAACATGTCTAGGTTCCTTCATAGATATGGAAGCTGCTTTTGACAGAACGAACTTCTCCAGCATAAAAGGTGCACTCAGTAGACATCAAGTTGCCGGTTCAACTTTGTGATTGACTGGATAGTAAACATGCTCAGTACACGAATAATAAAGATTGCTGGTGAACCTCAAACAATCTAGATTAAGAAAGGCTACCTGCAGGGTGGGGTTCTCTCACCTCTCCTGTGAAATATGGTCATTAATGAACTCATCAGTAAATTAAATGCCAATCACTTCTACACAGTTTGTTATGCTGATCACCTGACAATACTGGTATATGGAAAGGCAGCAAGCATAGTGTGCGACCTTACCCAAGCGGTTCTTGGTATAGTGGAGAGTTGGTGCAGAGAATACGACTTAACCGTCAATTCAAATGAAACGGTTCTAGTAATGTTCACACAAAAACGAATGCTGAATAACTATCATCTCCCAAGTCTTTTCAGTACAAAACTCCAGTTATCCTCCGAGGTAAAATATTTAGGTCTTACCTTGGACAGCAAACTTAACTGGAATAAACACATAGTAAACAAAATCAACAAAGCTAGTATAACTTTCTGGCAATGCAGAAACATAATTGGCAAGAGATGGGGTCTGAAGCTAAAAATCATACTGTGGCTGTACAAAACTGTAATTCAGCCCATTATGACATACGGCGCTCTGGTATGGTGGACCAAGACAAATGATGCCACCACTATAAAGAAGCTTCAGCGCTACCAGAGACTGACATGCATGGCTGCCACAGGCTGCATGAGGATTACGCCAAAAGCAGCCTTAGAAGCGATGCTGGAGCTAACCCCGCTTCAACTAGATATATACAACAAGAAGCGACTTCAGCTGCCATCAGACTCAAGACCCTAAGTAAGAATAGAATAGAATAGCATAGAATGATTTTTATTCAATATTGATTATTACATAATACCTATTGAAAGTAATTTTTTTATTTACCACTGGTTTAGAAAATACCTCTGTCCTGGGAAGATTACCAGCAAGAAACCCAGCGGGACTTTTTTTTGAACATAATTTCACTTAACAGTAATTTTGTTTATAAAATTTTAAATGAATTTTCATAGAACCAGCTCGGTGGCGATCACCTTATTCCCAGGGGTTATTTTCATTCATGTATTTTTTGATATTATAATAACCTTTTTTGTACAGCTTTTAAACTTGTTTATTGACAAACTTTGAACATGTCCTGGGATTTTGTTGTAAAAGCGTATACATTGCCCTATAAATGATTTACTAATTCTGTGGAGTCTAGTAACTGGCATTACAAGCTTATGTTTGTTCCTAGTGTTTAAGGTATGAACATCCTTATTCTTATTAAAGCTATTTATGTTTTTATATATAATATTAATATATAAAAATAATTTTCATGTATAGCGATGTCAAAGTTAATATGTTTATTTCTTTAATTTTTTCTCTTAGGGACTCTTTACAATTTAGATAATAAATCGCCCGTACGGCTCTCTTTTGCAAAACAAATATAGCTTCAATATCAGACGCATTACCCCATAGCAAAACTCCATAAGACATTACGCTATGAAAAGTAAGAATAGTGTCCCTAATACCGGCATAATACAAATATAATTCACTCAAAAATTCCTATCTTACAAGCCAAGTACGATAAGATTCCTAAACAATTTATATTCGATAAGAAGTACAAGATACAATTGATTGAAACCAGCCAGTCGGAAGGATTAAGCCCAAAAGAGCTTAGATCTTTGACCGATGGTTCTAAAACAAATGAAGGTGTAGGATCTACAACTTTCTCTGAAGACCTCAATATCCACATATGCACATTGCTAGGTACCTATAACACAGTCTTTCAGGCAGAATGTATGGGTATCATTCAAGTGGCCATATCAATAGATGCTAGGAAGGTTAATAACTTCTCCATGAGAATACTGATCGACAGTAGGGCGGTACTACAAGCTCTGAGTTGCAATGTGGTGAACTCGGGACTAAAATATGAATGCGATCAACGATTAAATGAGGTATGTAAAAACAACAATGTGACTCTGCAATGGATAAAGGAACACAGTGGATCCAGAGGCAACGACGAAGCAGACGAACTAGCCCTGGCCGCTATATGGCCGGAACAAATCATATCACCATCAGTCTGAGCGAGATTAGAATGGCTCTCCAGCACCTTAAAAACGGCAAAGCCCCAGGCGAGGATGGAATTACAGCGGAGCTACTGAAAGCGGGTGGAAAACCGGTACTTGAAGTCCTTCAGAAGCTCTTTAATTCCGTCCTCCATGGTGGCACTACTCCGGAGGCGTGGAGCAGAAGTGCGGTGGTCTTGTTCTTCAAGAAAGGTGACAACGCTCTCTTGAAGAACCACAAAACGATTTCCCTTCTGAGCCACGTCTACGTCGCTGTTTTAGAGAGTCATTACGAATCGAGAGTCAGCCTCCCGAACAAGCCGGTTTCCGAAAGGGCTTTAGCACCATAGACCACATACATACCCTTCGGCAAGTTGTACAGAAGTCCGAGGAGTATAATTTGCCACTATGCCTGGCGTATGTGGACTATGAGAAAGCCTTCGATTCCGTCGAAATTTGGGCGGTGCTGCAGTCCCTTCAGCAGTGCCAAGTTCACTGTCGGTATATCGAAGTGCTGAAGTGCTTGTACAGTAGGGCTACGATGGCTATCCGAGTACAGAACCAGAGTACGAAACCTATCCAATTGCAGAGAGAATTGTAAGACAGTAAGTCCAACTTCGACCGAGAGGTCAATCGACGGATACAACTCGGCTGGGCAGCGTTCGGGAAACTACGACACATCTTCTCGTCAGACATACCTCAAAACCTTAAAACGAAATTGTACAACCAGTGCGTGTTGCCAGTGATGACTTACGGATCTGAGACGTTGTCCTTCTCTGCTGGCCGTATGAGGAAACTCAAGGTCGCTCAATGAGCTATGGAGAGGGCTATGCTCGGGGTTTCTCTGCGTGATAAACTTAGAAATGAGTGTATCCGCAGTAGAACCAGAGTAACCGACATAGCCCAACGGATTAGTAGGCTGAAGTGGCAGTGGGCTGGCCATATAGCTCGAAGAACCGACAACCAATGGGAAGAAAGGTTCTTGAGTGGCAGCCTCGTACCGGTAGGTGAAGTGTAGGGCCACTCCCCAACGAGATGAAGTGACGACCTAGTAAGACATGCAGGAAGTCGATGGATGCAGGTGGCTCAGGATGCAGGTGCTTTGTGGCATTCCTTGGGGGAGGCCTATGTTCAGCAGTGGACTTATGAAAGGCTGTAATGATGTTGATGATGATGAATCATACCAATCAAAAAATATCAAAATTATGATGATGTCACTGGTACGTAGACACTTCAACATGCTCAGCTTTGGAAAAATCTAGTAGACTGTAGACTGGTTCGGCCTCATTTGGAATACTGTTGTCATCTCTGGGCCAGGGCACCTCAGTGTCAGCTCTTTCCACTTGATCGTATTCAAGTAAAAGCAGCCCCGATTACGATCGCCTTGGTCAACTGGCCTTGCGAATAGACATTACATTTCTATGCATCTTCTACAGCATATAGCACGGGGAGTGCTCAGAAGAATTGTTCGGATTAATTGCAGCTGCTGAATTTCACCATCGTACTGCAACAGAACTCGAAATTCCATCCTCATCATCTCGATGGCTGGTGGTCCACTAGGGTGCGATTTACACGGAATTTTCTACTTCACACGAAACTGTGGAAATTACTGACATCAGCGATTTTTCAAGACCGATACAGCAAACTTACGCTCATAAACAACACGTCATATTTATCTAAAACAACATGCGAAGAATTTATGAAATTAATTGCATCCAGCAAGCAATGCATCAAATGCATGAAACGGAAATAATCAACTGGTGACAACTGTCAACGTAACTACGTGGAACGTATGGACTGTAGAGTACAAGGAGAACCATCTTATAAGGGACGAAAGTTGAAAAAGTGTCCTACTGTTTACTGAAAATACATGTTCCAAAACCTACCACAATAGCGCTGGTGTCTGAAAAACTACGATATGAAAATAGCTGTTGTGAACGAAGTGAAGTCAGTTGAATTCAAATATTTAAAAAATTTCATGATTAGAGTAGTTACATAGGCTGCACTAAAAGTATCGGGAATGGAATATTTCCACTGTTCCTGTCATATTAAAATCTTTTTAATTGACATGATGATTAAATGGTTTTAAAAATCGAATACCATTTATTTATTTAAAAAAAGATTCTCGGTCTTGTCAGAAGGTTTTGTCAAACTTGTAGTCGTTGAGAAAATGGAATTGACTCGAGAAAATTCAAGAGCGATGATTTATTATGACTTTCGAAGTGTTTTAACACAAAAACAGTGTGTTGACCGGATGATTTATGCATTTGGTGATGAAGCCCCATCCAAAAACACAATTTATCGCTGGTTTGCTGAATTTCAGCGCAGACGTGTCAAGCTCAGTGATGATCCCCGTCAAGGGCGTCCAAAAACTGCAGTCACCCAAGAAAACGTTGATGCTGTGCGTAAGCTGATTGAGAAAGATCGACATGTGACATACCGCGAAATTCAGGCAACTTTAGACATTGGCATGAGTCAAATACAAATAATCTTACATGAACAATTAGGTGTAAAAAAGTTGACTTCCCGATGGATACCGCATTCGCTCTGTGAAGAGCAAAAAGCGGCTCGAGTTACTTGGTGCGTCAGAAGTCTCGAAAGATTCCACGCAGGATGTTCAAATGCTGTATACAACATTGTATCAGGTGACAAATCCTGAATATACGCGTACGAACCCGAAACAAAAAACCAGTCACGAGCTTGGGTATTCGAAAATTAGTTAAACCAACAAAAATTGTTCGTTCATGGAGTGTTGCAAAAAAATGGTGGCCACGTATGTCTCCAAAATCGGCCATGTTACGACTATTCCTCTTGAGGGTCAACGAACGGTTAATGCAGAATGGTATGCTAGCATTTGTTTGCCACAGGTCGTTTCTGAACTCCGTAAAGAGAACTGCAACCACCGTATCATCCTCCATCACGATAATGCGAGTTCTCACAATGCACACAGAACAAAAGAGTTTTTAGAGCAAGAAAACATAGAATTATTAGACCATTCGCCGTGCAGCCCCGACCTAAGCCCTAATGATTTCTATACTTTCCCTAAAATAAAGAATAAATTGCGTGGACAGAGATTTTCATCACCTGAAGAAGCTGTGGACGCCTACAAAACGGCCTGTTTGGAGACCCCAAATTCCGAATGGAATGGTTGCTTCAATGATTTATTCCATCGTATGGAAAAAAATGTCAAATTTCGCGGAGAATACTTCGAAAAGCAATAAATACATCTTTAAATAGTAATGTTGTGTCACTTCCTTGATTCCCGAAATTTTCAGTGCCGCCCTCGTAGTAAAATGCTAGTATACAAAATCTCAACTATTTAGTAGTACAAAACCAAGCGCATTGGTCGGTCCTTGTTATTTCTCCATCTTATTCTAATTACTTTTGGTGGTTTTTTTTAATTTATCCTATGCTACTGCAGCACCACCCTTATCGGACACGTTTTTAGGGACACTTTTCATATATAGAGATGGTCCTCCTTCTCTCTACACTCCACAGTGGAATGGAATATTAGAATGGCAGGAAGCGACTCATCCACTCACCCCAACATTTGGATCCGGTAAGTAGCGCTGTTGTCGAGATCTAGAAAACAGTCGAGCGAAGCCGGGGCTTATCGTTAGTCAGCGTGTAAAATTGTGATTACAAACGGGATCCAACTTGTATGTGTACCGTGTGTCAGTCAAGACACACTCCCGAGTTATTAGTTTTTAAATTTTGCGAAAGGAATATTTGCTATGTAATATAAGAATCATCATCACTTGATTTAGAAAACAATTTACTTGATCGTTTGAATAATAAAAAGTCTAGTCCCCTTTTTCTTTATATTTTTAGACTTATAAGAAAGTAATAAAAATAAATAACTAAACAAACACGAGTACATCGATATAGGGATGTCATTTTTCTAGTAAGTCAGAAGATATAAGTGTAAAGATGACAATATGTAATATGTAGGAATGTAGGTTCTCTATATGCGTATTTCATGTATGTAATTTTTCTTAGGATCGTATTACACTTTGGGATGAGCTTTTGATTGTTGCTCCTGTTTTACCTTTTAAATAATAGATTGAAATGGATTTTAATACATAAAACTGGCGTGATTATGTATTATTAAAAACGATGTAACAAGTCCTTTAATGGCTGAGATTTATATCTCCATTAATGGTATAAGTCTTGGGTTTTTTTCCACTAATAGGCCTTGAAATATTACCGCCTCAACTACCATATGGGTTCAGATGTCGCCCAAATCTCCCAATAACCTCGCAACTTGACGCATCTGCAAAATATTGTGAAGTTTTGCCAACAAAATATAATAGGATGTATGGTTTGTCTGCCGATGTTTGGTTTGGCGAATCGTCACAGTGCTGCCACATGCCAGTTTAACAAATCTGTACTGTTTATGTAAAAAATCTGTATAATATCTGTAGAAAGGAATCAAAGAAAAACTGTATGAATCTGTGCTGCTAGTGTAAAAAAATCTGTACAATATCTGTAGAAAGGAATCAAAGTTAAACATTTTGACCTATGTAAATTGAGGTGAGAAGATGTGATAATAAAAAACAATTAAACTTATAAAAATATTAATTTACATATTTCTTTGTTAATTTTATCCAAAATAGTTTTGTCAGGAAATAAAGAGTAACAACATTCATTTTTATTGTTAACGTTTGGTTAAAATTAATTCATCGATAGTCTCAATCATTAAATCAATGGTCTCAATATTTAAACTAATTCTTGTCTTGGTTTTAATTAAATTAATTAATGATAATATTCTTTCTACAGCCGCCGTAGAGTGTAACAAACAGAAGGTTCTGAATCAATTATTTTAATGGGGGATATAGCATATTTCCGACTGTATCCACGATGCTGCAGTTTATTTACATTTGTATATATTATGTATATAAGTGTGTATAAGAAGTGTAAATATGTATAAAGTTACATATTTATATTATATTATATTACATTACTGATTAATATGTGAAAATAAGTTAGTTTTTTTCTTTGTTGCGGCTCCACCACCTTGCGCTCTCACCACACTACCAAAGGTAAGCTGGCAGAAAATGCCTCTTTGGCATTAAGTTCGCCTTTGTACCTTTGTGTAATGTTTGTTAGTTACCCCGAAAACAAGCAAGAGTAGACTTTTTACAGTGTTGCTAGCTTTGATTATTGTTAAGCCTCTTACATACAGGCACGATATTATAGAGTACACTGATGAGATGAAAGGAGATCCAAGAAAGTATTTATGTATAAAAGTACAAATTTCAAAAATCTGTATAAAAGTAGTATTAAATCTGTTATCTGTAATGGGGTTCAAAAATCTGTATGAACACAGATAAATCTGTAAATATGGCAGCACTGAATCGTCACAACAAAGACTAGTGATGGGTCGTTAACTGTTTTTCTGTTAACGAAACGTTAACACTGATTTACGTTTGTCAACTGGTTTATCAACTAGTTAAAGTCGTTAACGAGTTAACGTAATAATAATGTCAACTTCCAACGTAAAGCAATCGTAGAACGGCTTTAATCCAACGCTGCGATGTTCAATTTTAGAAACAATTTGCAATTATTACAATTGAATACATTATAATATATTTACATTATAATTTGCTATAAACCATATTCTACTCAGGCGTATTTTTTTTAGATTCTACTATGCCAGCGCTTATCTACGATCCCACCTGATGGTAAGTGGTGATGTAGCCTAAGATGGTGAAGCGCACTGACTTAACAAACGCCTATTCACTCTTGCCTTGAAGACACCCACACTGTAATCGGATGGAAAGACAGATGCTGGCAACTTATTCCACTCCTTTGCTGTACGCTTGATGAACGATGTGGCGAACTGTTTCGTTCGAATGCGTGCTAAGTCAACAACGAAAGGGTGGAGACTGGCCGAACGTCTGGTTGTCCGATAGTGGAAGCGAGAGGGGGAATTAAATTATGCAATTTCTGCGCACACTCTCCGAAATGCATCCTGTAGAAAACCGAAAGGCTGGCTACTTTACGTCTGTGTTCGAGGCTGGTAAGATTGGTTTTAACCAAATTTGGGTCACCAACAAGCCACTTAGCATGCCTTTCCATTGAGTCCAAAGCTGCTAGGTGGCATTTTGCAACACCAGCTCATATATGGCAGCAATACTCTTTGCACGAACGGACTTGTGCTTTATATAGAAGTAAGCAGCTGTCCCGGCGTAAAGTATCGCCGCACCTTTGCAAGGACTCCCAGCTTCCTTGCAGCTGCTTTGGCCTTGGACTCAATGAACCGCCCGAAGTTGAAATTTGAGGATATTTTAAACCCTAACAACTGCAGGTGGTCGGTATATTTCAGTTATACATTTCGGAAAGATGGAACCAAGGTGAGCTGGCTCCTTTTTGCAGTGAAGAAACACGCTTGTGTTTTTGAGGCGTTGAACTTCACAAGATTGGCATCGCCCCATTCGGAGACTGCCTATAGTGTGAGATTCACACGCTCTACCATAGACTTGGTTGGTATCTCTCAACAATTGTGCTATCTTCTGCATACCTATAGATATCGGGCATAAGTAGATCATTAATATGCAGCAGGAAGATAGTTGCAGAGAGAACGGACCCCTGAGGAACACCGGCGTTAGTCGCCATAGGATCGAATGAGCAGCCATCCACGACGATGGGGAGAGATCATTCACTCAGAAAGTCCTTCATCCATTCAATCAGACCAGGGGATTCGCCGTACGCTGGAAACTTACCCACGCAAAAGGTTGGTGTGCCAAACTCTGTCAAAGGCCTTCGAGAAATCAAGGGAAACAGCAAGTGCTTCCCCACTGTTCTCGAGTGCTTCGCCCCATACGTGTATGGCATACGCTAGCAGGTCCCCAGCTGACCGATTTCGGCGAAACTCATATTGCCGGTCACTTAGGAGGTCATTCTGTTCTAGGTATGCCATTAAGCGGGCATTCAATATACGCTAAAATAATCTTGCAGAGTATGGAGGTAATTAAGATTGGCCGATAATTGGCAAGGTCGACGCGGCTGCCTTTTTTGGAACAGGCTGTACGTTGGCCAGCTTCCAGGATTTTTGCACTATTCTAGTCCTAAATGAGAGGCGGAACAAGCGTGTCAGAACAGGAGACAACTCAGGTGCACAAGCCTTTAGAACTATAGCTGCTATACCATCTGGTCCACTGATATTTAAAAGATTATCGGATTCTATGTACATTAATCAATTATTATTTACAATATGTTTTTTTATAGTTTTGTTTAATATTTTATTGTTTTTTTTTTCATTTTTTCGAAATGTGGCCACAATTCACTGAACCCGCTACGGCCCGACATTTTCAATTTTGTACCTTAAGTAATCCTATGCAAATAAACACAATTAAATTAACACCAATAAATTAACACTGTTATTATAAACTTTTAATAAGAAGTCTAAACTCAAAACATTTACGATAAACTGCAAAATAACTTCTGACCTTCCGCGCAACTTGTCACAAATTGTTAATCATTAATTAAAGAAATCGAATTTCATATCGTTCGTAAACGTAAACTAACTAACTAGTATTAACCTGTTTCTCTCGGGCGGCACAAGCGCCATTACACTTATATCATCATAAATATTATTCTTAAAATAAATATTTCCAAAATCAACTCATTTAATTTTATTTAATTAACTTGTTTTTTATTGATTCCCGACGTTTCGGGTACTTTACAGCACCCATGATCACAGGCGACTGAGATTGAGATGATTGACGTCCCGTTGTCAGAGTTAACCCAGAGTACCTTCAACTTTTTTGATTTTTATTTTTGGTCCGATCTACGCAAAATGAACTTACTGTGTCTTGAAGTCTTGCAGTGCTTGGGTTTAGTTTAAATTTTATTAATTACAGTATCCCAGGAAGGTGGTAGTATCCAGCTTCTCTCTCTCTCTCTCTCTCTATTGAAATTAGGATGTTTTTTTTTAATTTCAATAGCCTCACGTATCATCCTTGGCAGGAATCGATGTTCTTTCGCGAATATTTGTGGTTTATCGAATCTAATGTAATGGCGTTGGCCGTCTAGGATATGATCACAAGCTGCAGACTTCCTGGAACGTTGGTGTTTCACGTCAGCTATGTGTTCTTTTTCCCGGGTTTTGTCGTTGACGAATTCAACTAGTTGATTTATAAACAGTTAACGTTAATACGTTGACAGGAGATCAACTGTCGATTCAACTAGTTCGTTGATTCAACAACATCACTAACAACGACTAACTAACTGTCTATGGTAACTTTGACACGCCGGTGTTAGTTGTTTGTACTTAACATTTGGTGTTTAGGATAAATAAACTAATTATATAGTTTAATCTTTTTACTAGAAAATTGTGCAAAATTCCTAGAAGAATGACAGCTAAGTAGCAGTGATTGCCGTGGATTTATACAAGAATTTTAATAATCAAAGGCAGGCTACTCAATTTTAAACTTTAGAAATTAAATTATTGAAATAAATCACCTACTGTATTTATACTTTGTTTTTTTTGTATAAAGCCTGATTCACAAACCATTGGAGGCTAAATTTATGTCACTATATCAATTTAATTGTACTCAGTTTACATTAAAGTAATGAGTCATATTGATAAATATTTTGATTATTTTATCTGTATATGTACAAATAACTTATTTTTTTAATTGATATACGGTTAAATTAAAAACCTAGTTTTGCAGACTTATATGGATTTATTTATACTATTAATGTATGAATAATTATTGTGTACAAATCTTAAATAATTTGATGTTTCAATTGATGATCATAATATGTGTATATTGTTTACAGGATTAATATTTGCTGTATAACATAGCAGTCATGCAGGTTTTCCAAAAGTAGATAAAGCACATAAAATGTTCAAAATTGAATCTTATATTACTCCAATATTGTTGAGTTATGTTGATAAATATGTACGAGACTTCAAACCTGCAGATGCACAAGTAAGTTTAAGAGATAATCAATATTTTGTTTCCGATAACTGGCATAAGGGACTACATAGGAAAATACATAGAAGATTTAAGGAATTCTGATAGGTGGTTGTGTAACCTATTCTAAGTTTATACCAGATGTAAAACATAATGGCAATGAGGAGTTATTTATGTGATGTACAGCAGAGACAAAAGTTACGAAGGACATTGTAACATTCTCAAAGTTCCACAACAATCTCTTGTATTACTTTAAGTACTCTTTTTATCCACCAGTTTGGGTATTTTACATCTGGTTAAAATACCTAGAAATGCCTTTTATGTTACCTAATGGCAAGGCTGACGATTTTGATGTTATAAACCTGGAGTTACAACGTTAGTGTGCAGCAAAGAGAATTACACTTGGGGTTTTGTTAGTAGATAATTTTTACATTGAAGATATCTGCAGAAGAAATAAAGTAACTAGCATACATATTTCTAGTAAGAAAAAAAATTCGAAGATGTGAAGTATGCATTGGGGCAGTGCGGCAGACATTTCCTGGCCCCAAAAACCCGCTCAGAAATGAGGGGAGGCTTGTGCGCAGCAGTGGCACGTATTTAGGCTGTAACTTTAACATTATATTTCTAGTGTTCAACCAAGGTTTGGGTTAGGCCATCTTTGGCTAAAATCATCCATGTTTGGCCAGACCCGAATGTAACTTCGTATCTCTGGCTTCAAGTCACTGCAGCTTATGCGAAAAGTTGACATGCATAACCCACTTCATTACACACACTACACACTTATTGATACTACAGTACCTAAGTAGTTCCGATAAGAAAATATTTTTCTTCATCAGCCTGTAAAAGTTCACTGCTGGATATGGGCCTGGGAGTACTTGTCTTAATTGTCATGCTTCACAAACAGCTTCACAATGTCAGTCCCAGCCTTCTTGTACATTTGAAGCTGCTGCACATCGTTTGTGGGGGTATTTAACATCAAGCATAAATAACATGGTTATACCACGTTCTGTCAGAAGCCATAAGATTTTACAACACCCCCAGGGGACGAAATTAAGTGATGAGGTTGATCTTATGTAGACGACATCTTAAATGTTGTAGAGGTAAATTAATTCTCATTTTGTCATTTTATATAAGGTCTCATTATGGGGAGGTGGAGTAGCCCTTCACAATCTAGTCCTCAAGGCAGATGTTCTGCAGCAGGAAGTTGCTTTGCCCTTCACTCTTGTGTCAGGCCGCATTCATGAATTGCTAATCCAGGTGCCATGGACCAAAATTATGTCGGAGCCTATTATTGTCACCATAGACACAATAGGTAAGTGGAAAATAAAGATGTTAAAGCCTTTTTACATTCTGTTTTCAAAAGATAGACATAGTATAATTTCTTGTAACTATTTAAAAAACTTTGAGTCAAATACTAAACTTGCAACAAATAGTATATTCCACCACACGTCGAATACCCAATATTCTGCGGACTTCCTGGCCGAATAGACGAATATTAGGCAAAAATATTCATCCGGGAAGGAAGTAGTGTTCATTCTTCAGAGTGACTCTTCTCTGAAGCTGGGATTGCCTACGAGAAGAAAAGGAGTAAACTACTGCCTAAAAATGAAGAAAAACATTTATATGATAGTTCTTATGAATATGAATAGATTATGTACCTATGACTACTTTAATGATTACAAGAAAAAAATTAATTAAAATAAATAAATATTTTAATTTTACCAATTATCTGACTTATTTTATGGGATAGGGTGACAAACGAGCACACAGTCCACCTGCTGGCAAGTGGTTGCTGTGACCCATAGACATCTACATTTATCCTCAATAAAGAATCAAAATGCCGATGCGTCGTCACCCGTGAGGACTAAGATGGAATGCCTCTTTTCCAGTAAAGTGAGTCTCTGATTCTCTATACTCACCATACAAAACACAGCAGTATCAAGCTGCCATTTTACGCTGGTATTCTGTGAGGGCATTGTCTTACCCTGGCCAAGTCGACTCATTCGTGCTACAACCATAGCTGTAGCATGGCTCCACCACGTAAAGTATTCATTATTCGGCTGAATAGTACCTAGATAGATAGATAAAAGTGCCGAATAGGCCGAATACCGAATAATAGCCGAATATACGTTACAAATCTATCAAATACCACTTGGTAAAAAATGTAAAATGCTGTCTTTTATAAAAATATAACTTTCTGTTAAGAATTAAAGCATTAAATAAAAATGAACATTAAAATTTGTTTCAAATCAAGTGCAGTAAATAAATATCAATGACAAATTAAACATACTGAGTTGAACATTAAAAATAAGAATTGGTGCAGTTCATGTAGAGACATCAGTGTAATCTGTTGAACAGGTCTAATATTTTTAAGTCTATGTTACTTGTACAGTATTTTATTTTAATTATTTTATTTATTGTGTTGTAGGATTTAATTTGACATCTATAATTGAAAGCATCTACTCCTTAATTTTTAACTTATACATATTAGTCAAAACTAAGAAGTTATAATGCTATGAACAAACACAAAATTTTGTGAGAAGCAGTAGTCTAATTGTTACCTAAGTATTGAATACTAACATTTTATAAGCAGTAGTTAATTTTTGAGATGGGATTTTATGGTGTAGTTGCCTTGATTGTTATTGGTTCTAATGATGGCACTTCACATGGCTATTTGTATTTGTGATTGCATGTTTGCATTTGCATGTATTTGGCAAAAATTAGACGTACGGGCAAATAAGCGATACAACTGTCTACACATGGAGCCAAATACCAAAAAATTAAGCATGTTTGCTAGCAGAAAGTAGTTCTCCCTACAAAATGGATGTTGCACTTGCAGTCGGATTTTATTATTTGAACATATGTTACTATTATATGTTATGCGTTAAAAAAATACAAAGTGATGAAAAAACGACCAAGAGTTAGGCAATGGTGGATGCTGACTGTGTATAAAAATCGAACCAAGCTCGTTTCCAGGCTCCTAAATACATGGGTTCATTTGGTAAAGTTCTAGAAACCTCACAACGGTTTCTTTGTCCCAATTCATTTTCTGTAGGTACCGAAATAATCACTTATTAAGAGGTTATAAACAGATTCGTCCGTACTGGTTGATAGTCCGCGCCCTTATGAGCCTGATATTTGCGTGTTTGCCTATTTGTCTCCTTTGATGAGACTTGAAAAACCGACAAACGATCGGTACGCTGTATTTGTTACTGGCTATATTTGCGAATAGGCAAATATGGCAATCATTTTGGCAAATATACTCTCCACACATGGAAGTTATTTGTCAAATACAGCAAATACGCAAATACAAATAGCCATGTGAAGTGCCACCATAAGAAACATCAAATGTTTGAAAATTAATTTCATATGGAAAGTAATTTTCATACAATAATTAGTAATAAATTATAATTTTACTAGTTAATTGTTATTGTTGTGACCCATAGACATTTATCCTCAATAAAGAATCAAAATGCCGATGCGTCGTCACGTTGTAGTTTAACCACAATAAAATTGAACTCATGATATTTTAGCACACATTAAGTCTTGGATTAGGCTATACAATCATATCTCAATAACGCACCATTTTTATATTGCAACTGGATATTTTTTGTTTAATGTTAAATTAAAATTTTTAATACAGAATGTATCCTAAGTCTCCATCCACCACCTGAAGAAAGTCCACCACCTGAATCACCAAGGTAATTGTTAACATAATAAGTTATTGTAATAGTAAATGTGGTTAGTTGTGAAATAACAGAAAGTGTAACTAATTGTTGCTTTGTGTGTATTAAAATCATATTTAAACAATTTATAATCAAGATACATAAAAATATTAGTTTTTTTAGTCCATCTTAAAAATTCTTAGTTAAAATGTATATTTTAATTTCTTGTTTTGTGGGTCATGGGGGTCAAATTAACTATACTTAAATAAATATGAGATTACTAATTAACTATGTAAAATTCACCATATTATTCTTTTTGTGTTTTCTTGAATTATTTAGAGTTATATCATAAGATTAAACATAATACGCTTTCTTATTTTAAGCGCTACTTAAAAGACAAATCTGTGTAATGGTAGGGCTCAAGTGGTGGAGGCGCCGCCGGGGTACATGCGCGCATTGGTTCGGAGAGTGGTGAGCAACATTGCTGTGCGCGTGCACCATCTCATCGTGAAGTATGTGCAGGATGATATTGTGTTGTCATTGAACGTCAAGCACTTAGCAGTCGATAGCGCTGGCCCGGACTGGCAACCTGCCTTCGCTGGTGAGACATTTAATGAAATATATTTGCTAAATACCTTGCCAATAAAGACATTGTTTTTGTAATAAGGACACGAGTTTTAAATATGTATGCACAGTTCTAGTTAAACTTGGAAATTGTAGAATCTTTTTGTCTTAAAAGTCACTAGGGCCTGTGTTTCAAATAACATAGCTCTCAGATAAACCAACTGACCGTATTCATTCATGAAATGAGGTAACATTGTTCTTTTCTTTGAACAGTATGATAATATGATGACATAATGAGTTATTTGAATACACAACCAGTAATTCATTAACGGGGCAATGTATATGCTCTTACAATAAAGTCTCGGAAAATATACATGGTTAGGGTTGGTTGTCCACTTATACAATACATCGACATTAGATGTAATATAACAAGGAAACACACACACACAGGTTATGTTCTATGTTAGTGCATTTTGCTATAGGCATTTGTTTTGTTTGTATTAAAATCAATACTGCCAAAGGTTATATTAACTAGGTAATATTGGGCTTACTCCGTCAATGCAGTGACATGTATAATAAATAAATAAAAATATAGTACCTGATTGTCTCGATCAATTACAATACATTGATGCATTAAATGTTTATTTGCTTTGCAAAACATCGTACCGTTTATTGTATCTATATCAAATAACTTCGAAATATCGAGGTGTATCAAATATTCCTATAAAAGGTTTCAATACCCATTTTACGTGTTTTAAAAGCCTTTATAAATATCGTATAAGTGAATTTATGGTTGATATAAACCTCCGAGAAAGAGGTGATGGCTTCTACATGTATCATAAATGAGTTTTGTATGTGTACAACGAAAAAAGTTCGTCTATATGTCATGTTCCAGGTTCTTTCAGTTCAGCTCCAGGTTTTTCCATTTGAAATAATTAAAATAATTTAATCTTAAAATGCTTGCAGATATAGAACAAAGTGATCCGGTACTGCGGCGGCTCGTGCGACTGGACGACCTCACTCTGTGCTTGGATCGCGCCGATGCCGACGGCAAGATCCGCTTCTATCAGGAACCACTTCTCTATCGCTGCCAACTCGACTTCAGGTGCTTTTCACTTACTGGTTTTCCATTCTGTATTTTTTAAATAGAATAAAGAAGACAAACGAGCACACAGTCCGCCTGATACTGTCTGTGGCTCATAGACATCTACATTTATTCTCAATTTAGTTTAAAAATACAGATGCGTTGTAACCTTGAGGACTAAGATGGAATGCCTTTGTTTCGCTTCGGTTCATACGAAACAGCAGTATTAAGCTACTATTTAACGCTGGTATTCTCTGAAAGCATGGTCTTACCTGGTCGAGCCGAACAATTCGTGGCACAACCATAATATACCTGCAGTGTAGCTCTACCACAATGAGAGTTAAAATTGTTGACCTTTCAGACCTTCTCGCAAGAGGTGGTAACTGATATTCAAATCTTTGTCAATTATATTTTTTATTAATTACTACCATGTGTATATTTAGCTGATTTTGTGATGCTTTGTTTTAAAAATAAAATATTTCAAAATCGTTCCAGCATTGCTTCGCATTTTCTCTGTGTGATAATTAAAACTGTTGATAATAAAATGAAACATGTTAATGTGATGTAAACTTTTATTTCGATGACCTTATTGTGTCGAACATTTTACATATAAAGTTGCTTGCGTTTAATTAATTAATAACTGGTTTGTTTTTAAATAATTAGTTAATAGAATTAATATAACATACAAAAAGAGATTCCATGGTGGTAAGATGATAAGTACACAATATTTACATTTTTATGAACTGTTAAGAGCACTTTGAAAATAGTTTCATCATCATTACAGCCCATCTGAACCACTGTGGAACATAGACATCCCCAAAGGAATGCTACAAATCATGGTCCTGAGCCTTTGGCATTAATCGACTTCCTGCATCCCTTACCAGATCGCCACTCCATCTAGTTCTAGTACAAACATATATTGGGCCATTCGTATTAAATTAAATTCGTCAATGACAGCTTCAATAAACGTTTAATCCTAAAGTCGCGTCCAAAATGTTTTTTATAGGATAGCGTGACAAACGAGCACACAGTCCACCTGGTGGTAAATGGTTGCTGTGGACTATAGACATCTACGTCTATCCTCCTTTGCGAATCAAAATGCAGATGCGTTGTCACCCGTGAGGACTAAGATGGAATGCCTCTTTTTAAGTAAAAAGGGTCTCCGGTTCTCTACACTCACCATACGAACCACAACAGTGTGAAACTGCTGTGTTTCGTATGGTGAGTGATCGTATGGTAAATATACTTTGTAGCTTTTATTTACTTATTTATATTGTTATGCTTATAAAATTGCGATGCGAATTATGCATATTAATATACCAATTCACCACATAGCTAGCTAGTAGAATGTGTTTTAAAAGCAACAAATAATGATCGCACATTTTCTTTTATCTCTATTGAAAAGATAAAATTATGGCGTAATGCGGTGGCGGTGTAAGAGTGTACCCATTTCGTCACATGGGAAATGACGGAAAAATGTTATGGTCGTAGTGATTATATTCTCTTTGGCTATGGCTTCCGAAAGATGATGATATAACCATGTCTTTATGTAAGTTGTAAAATCCAAAAATGCAAACCTCATGAACGTTTCATTTCATTTTGATAAAAAAATTACACAAAATAGACCGAATACGCAAATTATAAAATCGATATAGGCTGTATAATACATTTGTCCTTTGTCTCTCAAGGGCTAAAAAGTATGAAAGTGCCTTTGAATTTGTAATAGCAATAAAACTTATGCTATGCTATGATATGAAATAGGGAACCAGTTGATGTAATTCTGAAGCTAATAAAAAAAAAACATCAAAAATACGTCAACTTTTTTCGGGAGTTATCAACATCGTCCGCTAAGCGTTGCGCATAGGCGAATCAAATAACCAAATTGCAATTGCGAAAAGTTGGGTTTTGGTTCGCTAATTGAAATAAATTATGCATTTTAATATGTTAATTATTATAACTCAGATATTGCGTTTGTTTTGTTATACCAGCTACTATTGCTCTAAATGCGAATACCTATATAAAGTTAGTTAGGATTTATGTTTTTACATATCCGTCGCGAGTAACTTACGGAAATTAAGACTAAAGTTAGACTTTATTTTTTTATTTTATTTATTAAGGAATAGCAAAAGCTACAAAATACTAAGTAATATCTAAAATACAATAACACGATTTACTCAAAATGATGTAGCCCACAACGCTATCCACATATTACTCACAATCACAATGTTAAATTAAATTGTCGCGGAGGCTGAATAAAACTACTTAATAACTATAAACTATAAAAACAAGAAGCCCAAATAATATTATTTTTACATTTTTAGTTTTTCAAATATAGATCTTTTAAAAGCAAGAACATTAGGTGTAAACAAGTGTCTATTACCATCATTGAATTGAATTTTAGAGATGAAAGATAAAATCACTGAAGATCTTAAAGCTTTTTATTAGTGGCAATATAGATAATTTGTCTATATAGCTGGGGAAATAATATAATATACGCTTGATATAAACTACGCGGGCTGATGAGTATAGTATCAAAAACAGACATCGCCAATCCGCCTTCTTTAATGTTATCATAACGGCAAATATTCATTTTCATGAGAGACGAAAATGCACCATCAGGGAATATTTATGGATTGTCGTTTTGATATATAAGTAATAATATCCCTGCTAACCATTCAACGAGGTTCTGGAAAAATAAAATGGCGGCATAACTTCTCAAAAGTTGTTTCCTTTTCTTAATAACATGTTATTTTTTTATAGGATAAGGGTGACAAACGAACACACAGTCCACCTGATGGTAAGTGGTTGCTGCGGCGCATAGACATCTACATCTATCCTCTATTACAAATCAAAATGCAGATGCGTTGTCACCCGTGAGGACTAAGTTGGAATGCCTCATTTTCAGTAAAAAGGGCCTCCGGCCACCTGCACTCACCAAGCGAAACGCAGAGGTAAACCTCTACTTCACGCTGGTATTCTGTGAGGTCGTGGTACCACCCCGGTTCGAGCCGGCCCATCCGTGCACAGCAAAAGCTGCCGCTTGGCTCTACCACTGTTAACCCTAGACTAGCGTTTTCCGCTTTATCTTAGACCCGTTTTACATAACAACCAAAAGCAAACATCCAGACCCGGACCAATTATTTATAGGATTCTATCTCGCGGATCTGCAGTATCGCAGCCATATACTTAGCCACTGCGCTACCAAGCTGAGAAGTTCCAAAAAGAAACATAATCCCATTAGCAGCAACTAGCATTACAATTATGCTCACCAACTCGCCTGGCTAGCATGAGTGATATGAGCAGGTCTTTCAAGGTACGCGTGCCAGTGGCCGATATAAAAGTCCACTGCTGACCATAGGCCTTCCTTATAGATTGCCTCATAGATTTTGCCATAGTTGCCACTCTTGTCAGGCGGGTTGGCGACCGCAGTTTTATATTATTTTGAGTTGTTATCAAGAAGCTGCTGCCCGTCTCCTATTTGAATTTACCTCTGTCGTCCCATTACGACATTCATACGTCGATATGGGCTAGTGGATATTCTTACACCGCTACTACAGGGCATTCTTGAATAGTTAACTTAATGATTTCTTATATTTACGCGAAGACTACGAGTTTCATTTAACTTTTTAATTCCCGACGTTTCGGGTGCTTTACATCCCAGGTCACGGTGGTACGGGGGGGGGGGGGGGGTGCACTAAGGTTTTTGACGGTCGATGTCATAGTTAGCCCGGCTACATTCAGTTTTTGAATATTAATTTTTGGTCCGATCTAAGCAGAATGAGCTTACAGTCTTGAAGTTTTGCAGTGGTATGCTTGGGTTTGGATTTAATTTTATTAATTTTGGGATTGCAAGCAGATGGCAGCACCCATCCATCTTCTCTATTAAAATGAGGATGTTTTTTTAATTTCAATAACCTCGCGAATCATACTTGGTAGGAATCTGTGTTCTTTTGCGAGGAATTGTGGTCTATCAAATCAAATGTAATGGAGGGGACGATCTTGATCTCTTCTAGTTAACTTACTAATTTCCAGCCATGTGTTAAAAATGTTGACAAAGAAAAAGAAAAACGTTGAATTCAATAACTTTTAACGATCTTTTTGAATCTATTTTACTTTGCTACGCTTGCGTGTATTTTAATGATTATAGTAGTATGAACGTATATCAATTGCGAAAGTGCGATATCTGTTGATTAAATAAGCATTATTGCGCACTTATGTAAATATTTCATACGGTGCGATAAAATTAATTTGAATTTTATTATGTACTAGTGATCCGTCCCGGCTTTGCACGTGTGATTTCTGCGTCTTGACAACAGCGCCAGATACCGAGTCCAAATATAAATGTGAACCATCTAGGGACCCATTCAAACATACACAAAAAATTTCATGAATGTCGGCCGGGCCGTTTTTGAGTTTTAGTGAGGCTAACGGTCAGCAATTGATTTTCATACCTATATAGAGAGTACAGTACATAACAAAGAATTTGCTCTGCGATTTGTTTTGACACGTTAGTGCCACTTTAATTTTTGCATCAGACCGTAGGTACGTCTACTGGACATATGTGCTCTTTCAAGTTTATTTATTTTATTACGATCGCCAACAGAAATGACAATAGTGTTACATATAGTATGTACTTGTATGATATTTGTACACTCATGATAATTGTACTTCTTTTTAAAGGTCATCACAACATACATTCATTTTATTCAATGTCACTAAATGTAAAAAAAAATATAATTAAGAATGTTACATTTAAAAAAATAAATTAATATTATAAAAAACAATAAAATTGAGCAACATTCTATCAGTAAATTACTATGAAAAATTACCTTGTAAAATTTATGCATTATAATAGTAATAATATACGTAAGTATATAATTATACTTACGTATATTATTATATTGCACAGATAGCATTACGTTTATTTTATAAAATTGTATTTAAACATTATACAGAATTAATTAGTATTGTATTTAAAGAGAAGTAATAATTTAGATTTAAAAACATTTAAACTATCGCAAATAATATCGAGGACAGAGATATCTTCGAGGACAGTTCGTTATAGGTGCTTGCCAGTCTCGTTAAAGGCAGCTCTTCACGTTGGCCAACATTGTTGCGAATGTCGTGGCCAATACCGATGGCCATCGTGTAGAATAGTTGTTTGTGCTTAACTTTGTATGTATTGGAATGACGGCCCACAAGATGACGCGAGATCCGTGTGGTGTCGGTTTTTTACAAAATATCAAAAGGTTGTGGCAGAGTATTGGCTGCCGCGTCCACACTTTGGGCGCACGTTTAGTTTGCTACGAGCTCCCAGAGTGATCGCACGCACCTGATTTAAATTTATATGCACGCATTGTAACTAGTGTCTACAAAAAGGCAGTAACAATGACCAATGAAGAAACTTTTCGCTTTTTAGAGCTCTACCAAGCCGAAAATTGTTTGTGGAACACAAGAAATAAAATTTCTTTTTTTCCATTTCTTTTTGTTCACCCTTTTCTTATACACATTCACATAGTAGCGGTATGCTGTGCATAAATAAACCACAGCAGCCGTTAGCGTCAATCTCAATATCTATTTTAATAAATTCATCCGCACATTGGCTTGAATCGAAGCAAGCTGAACGACCTTCCAACGTATGAACGCCATCACAAACTCTTGGCTAATATCTTTGCCAACACATTCGCCACTATGTTGGTTAACGGGACGAGCCGCCTTAACGGGGAATATTTACTCAAGTTCGATCGGTAGAACGCTACATAAAATGGGGCGCATGGTTTCCTGGCCAGCCTTGTTGGCACATTAAAGTTAAATAGTTATACTGTAGCAGGAATTCATGAATCAATATTCTTATTAAACTTTTTATGAAGGAATATCATATCTGACATTTTTCTACGTGACTACAGTGATGTGACATCACAGTGTTCCAGTCGTCTCTCATAGGAATTGTGGGTTCGATTGCAATTCGAGCGGCACGCAAGATACGCAGCAGTCTCTTTTGCATTCTTTCAATTCTAGTCCTATGGATTTTATAGTGAGGACTCCAAATTACGGTACAGTATTCTACTTTGCTCCTTACCATGCTATTCAACAGTTTTATCGTAGTAGAGGGCTGCAATTGTACTATATATTGTAGAAAAATAATATAGTACGAAAAATACTATACTTTATCCCTCATTCAACTGTCGTGCTTTTTTATATTAGCTGTGACTGGAAGTTAGGAAAAAGTAAGTTTTACTGATGGATTTTTTTCGTCATGAGTGTAAAATGGAAAGAAGAAAGAAATATAGCATCTATTAACTTTATAAAAAATGAATTGTTAATTTGTTTTAATATGAATCTAAATTGTTCAGATTTCTATAATTATTTTAAAGATAATTAACGACCGACGCAAAGAGCAGGAACAAATATATAAGGGAAAATACATAAAGATTAAAAATAAATGTATATATTTTTCCTGAATTTCGCAAAAAGTCTTCTTAAAATACTATATTTCTTCAAAAAAGGTGGCAACCCTGTTGACGTAAGAGGATACTATAGGAAATACCAGAAGGATCTTAGGGCTTACAATGTATGGCGGAACTAAACCATAACCATCGTGTTTAAGTAGTACTTTTAGTAAAAAATAATTGTTGAAGCCCTTGTTTGTATCTTAGCTTGGAATATACATTTTATTAATAATTTAGAATAGGTGTAGTATTTATTTTTGTTAGTATAATTTCTTTTTTTATAATAATTGTACCGTAGGATTCTATTTTTACTGCAGCTTTTTTTAATTCCCTTTGAAATCCATGGTAGCTTTGCATTTGTATTTATTCTGACTTTACAAACAGGAAAACAAAGTTTATAAAGTAAACAGAACCAGTCAAGGAATACATTGAAAGCTGCATTTGGTTCCTCCTCAATATACACATCTGAAAAAGAGATACATGCCAGATATTCTTTGAATTTTGCAATATTTTGAGTAGAGTAGCATCTTTTATAAATACGTATAACTTGTGGTGGTTCATTTTTTAACTTTTTGTCAAAACTAATCACCTGAGCAGTGTTATGGTCTGGCAACCAGAGTGGCAGAACAGTTTCACTTGCACCTTTTACATTACTAAATATATGGTCAATGCATGACAGGCCTCTAGTGGGCTCCGTTATATATTGATTTAGATTATAGTTTTTAAGAATGTCCTGTAGTTGTGTGGTCATGTTATTATTTAAAAGAGTGTTAATATTAATATCCCCTGCAATAACAATTTTTGTTTCGGATATTTGAACAAGAGTTTACTTAATAATAGTTCAAAATTGTCAAAAAATAATTCAAAATGCCTTTTTTTGTGGCGGTTGAAGCTTATGACAGATCAAGCACATGTAGATTCGGAGGCATCGAATAGGTGGCTTGTATGTGGTTACTTATTCCTTGAAACCGAAGGCTTCATGATTGCAATACAGGATCAAGTCATTAATACGAAAAATTATAAAAAATATATAATTAAAGATCCAACAATATCAGATGATAAATGTCGAAAATGTCACAAACAGCCCGAGACCATTAAGTATATTATAGGAGCTTGCCCATCACACACGCAGACAGATTACACACACCGACACAACCAGATTGTAAATATAATACACTAAAAATTAGCAATCAAACACAAACTCATCCCAGACTCACATACACCATATTACAAATACACACCAACGGCCGTACTTGAAAATATAAAATATAAAATGTACTACGACCGTGCTATTCTCACAGACAAAACCATCCATCATAATAGACCGGATATAACACTCCAAGATAAAAGAAATAAAACAGTATATATAATTGATATAGCCGTACCAAATACGCATAATTTAATTAAAACTATAACCGAAAAAATAAATAAATACACAGAACTGAATGAAGACATAACAAAAATGTGGAAGATGAAAAAATGTTTTATAATACCCATAGTACTTTCTACCACCGGAATAATCCCGAAGCACTTACAGCATAGTTTGAAAATGCTAGATATATCACCGAACTCTTACATTAATTTACAAAAAGCAGTTATCTTAAATACATGTCGTATCGTTCGAAAATTTATGCAGGAAGGCAGTAATGTAGTTTATCCCCTATTACAATGACGGTTACTTGGTTTCAACCCGTAATCGCCATTTAATTACCAGCTTTCAGCCACAGTATAAATATGAACAGTATGGAAACTAAGCCTAGTTGAGGATATAATTACCTACGCTCCATTGAAGCAATAGGGTTGTAACTTTTAATGTTTTGATATTGCTTTTTTTATCAATCAATCGAATTTAAATAACTAGCTTACAATCTAAATAGATAATCTCAGCAAAAACGATAGTTTAAATACGGGAAACAATTTAATATTAACACACAACAACTTGTAGAACTATAGATCTTTAACTTTGTCATTACGGCGTAACCTTTTGAAAGTTTCGGCGGGAACGCACTGGACGAAAACGTACCTTTATTGTTCACTAGTTGTTCCCTGCGACTTCGCTCGCGTGTTAGGTTTTTTATTTTTTAGCGCGGAACCCTTATTCATTTTCTAAAATAAAAGTAGCCTAAGGTACTCCTTATGACATCAGCTGTATGCCAGTGAAAGTGCCATCAAAATCGGTCCAGCCGTCTCGGAGATTAGCCGGAACAAACAGACGGACAGACAGACAAAAATTTTAAAAATTGTTATTTAGTTATAAGTACCGTATTTACTTTCATATGCATTTAGTAAAAAGCTGTTATTTTAACATTACAAACAGATACTTCAATTTTATTTATTTGTATAGATTATTACAAATTATTTACAGAAAAATATTTTCGTCTGCTACGACAAGTTCGGAATTATTTGTTATTAAATTTAACTGTGTAAAAAATATCATTCTAATGAACATGATTTTTTTTAATAAACTGACTGTTGGGAAACAAAGACAGGGTACTATGAAACCGATTATGTTTATTTTTTGTAAATTAGATCAGCTACTTTGCAGTTTATGTTTTCTTTTTTAAAGCAACAACGAAAAATCGGTTTCAATACCCTCAAAAACCATGAAAATGACACCCATGACGAAAAAATTAATACCTGTTGCAGCCGTCATCTTGGATTTACATTTCAACAGCACTATCGGCTTCAACATACTCAAAAACTATGAAAATGACACTCATCACGAAAAAATTGATACCTATTGCAGCCGCCATCATGGATTTACATTTCAACAGCACTATCGGCTTCAACATACTCAAAAACTATGAAAATGACACCCATGACGAAAAAATTGATACCTATTGCAGCCGCCATCATGGATTTACATTTCAACAGCACTATCGGCTTCAACATACTCAAAAACTATGAAAATGACACCCATGACGAAAAAATTGATACCTATTGCAGCCGCCATCTTGGATTTATATTTCGACAGCACTATCGGCTTCAACACTCTCGAAACCCATGAAGATGGCACCCATGACGAAAAAAATGATACCTATTGCAGCCGCCATCTTGGATTTACTTTTTGTTACCACTATTGCACTATCAGCTTTTTGATAGCCTCAAAACCGCCGCATTCTGGATGTACAAATAAGTTCACGAATTCATTATGATCAATCACACGGACTTATAAATTCGATAACGATTATAACAATGACAATAAAAATCATTCTTATCTTTCAAAATCAGCAAGAAGCTTAAAATAAGATAGCTCCGGTTTTGATGAAGCCGAGTTCAAACAGCCGTATACTACGCAATACGTTCGTGGCATTTTTAAAGTCTTGAGGCGACACTCGCTACTGAGAACACCGCGACGAACGCTTAGAAGTCTCGTCGTTGCGCATGTTTGTGTGAGTGTGCCGTTTCGAGCGTTTGTTCGAAGTTTCCATACTGTTCCTACTATATATTTACTGTGTTTCAGCTGAGAAAAAAATATTTAAATATTAATAATAATAATGTTTATATCTCCTCACAAAAACAGACAATACATATTAAACTTATATCTATTTAAATACAGGTATGTTCATACTCATAGTCTAGAATATGTGAGGAGCTGGTGTCTGAGTTAGGCTATAAAATGTCTGAATGTAAACTTAAGCCCGCGTCCAATGAACTAGGATAGAATTCTCCCTTTCAAATGTCAAAAAAGCATTTTTTTATAGGACAGGGTGACAAACGAGCACACAGTCCACCTGATGGTAAGTGGTTGCTGTGGCCCATAGACATCTACATCTATCCTCGTTTGCGAATCAAAATGCAGATGCATTGTCACCCGTGAGGACTAAGATGAAATGTCTCTTTTCCAGTAAAAATGGTCTCCGGTTCTCTACACTCATCATACGAAACGCAGCATAATTAAGCTGCTATTTTACGCTGGTATTCTGTGAGAGCGTGGTCCTTCCCCGGTCGAGCCGACCCATTCGTGCTACAACTATACTACTAATAAAGCTGAAGCATGGCTCTACCACGTACAAAAAAGCATAATTTTTTATCTTTCATTTGGCTCCATGCTACGGACGAGGATATATGTCTACTCGTTATGACAAACGGGGATATACTTCTACCCGTTGCCATGCTTTGGTATAACGTTTTTGTTCTGGAAATTTCGACCTTCGGAACCAACCCCGTGGACGGCCGGAGACCAAAGTGGAAAAGGAAGAATTAAAGGCTATTGAGGAAGCGAGTCCATCACAAAGCACTATAAAGATAGCTGCAGGCTTCGGGGTAAGTGATAAATTTGTATTAATCCACTTGAAGCAAATCGGGAAAGTAAAAAAACTTGAACGATGGGTACCTCATGAATTGAGTAAATCAAACTTTGCAACACGCGTCGACTGCTGTGTTACTTTGCTCAACCGACACAATAATGAAGGGATTTTAAATCGAATCATTACTTGTGATAAAAAGTGGATACTGTACGATAATCGTAAGCGCTTGTCGCAATGGATGAACCCTGGAGACCCAGCCAAATCCTGCCCTAAACGAAAATTGACTCGGAAAAAGTTACTCGTGAGTGTTTGGTGGACCAGCGCCGGTGTCGTTCACTACAGCTTTCTAAAATCTGGCCAAATGATTACGGCAGATATCTATTGTCATCAACTGCAAACCATGAAGGAAGAACTAGCTAAACATCCGAGATTGGTCAATCGCTCTAGGCCACTGCTGCTTCACGACAACGCAAGACAACACTGCACAACAAACAATCACTAAGTTAGATGAGCTACAATTGGAATGTCTGCGACATCTAACGTACTCCCCGTACCTTGCTCCAACACATTACCATGTTTTCCGGAATTTGGACAACTTCTTACAAGGAAAAAAATTCAACTTCGATGCGGCAGTTCAAACCGCCTTCAAAGAGTTTATTAATTCTCGCCCCTATGGTTTTTTTTTAGTAAAGGAATCAATGAATTACCTATGAGATGGCAAAAATACTAGATAACAACGGTGTATACCTTGATTAATGAAATATATTTGTACACAATAAAATTTACTTTATATTCCTCCCGTACAAAACGCCAATTTCATATGTAAGGACCTCATCCGTCCGGTGCAAGGATTTTATCTAGGTGTTTGAGGTACTATAACCGTTTGCTTATGAACTAATGTGTGCTGTTTTATTGTATGATGCCGTTTTTGAGGGTTTCTTGAAGTGAATGCGTTCTGAGTTCATAAGATTTATTACTTTTTTCAGAATTATATTAAATGAGTAATTCAGTAAATTCAGTCTACAACGCAAAATTTACCGTTCAACAAATTCAGATTTTCCGAAGAAAAAAAATGCACAACAGTTGAAAAGATTTCAGATGTTTGGACGAAAAATTATTCATTTGTTAGATCAGCTCCAAATAATAATTATAAAACACATTGTGTCAAAAAGCGCATTGTGGCAAAAGCAAAAGTAGTACTAATAGCGGCCAAAATGGATACAAAAAATTGCTTTTTGTAGCCATTGTAACTGTCCAGAACAAAATTCCCGATTATTTTTACTCCCGATCCCGAAATTTGACCCGCTGGACCTGGCAACACTACACCCATATGACCTGTGCATGCCTTTTAAAATTTAATATTAACGATCAAGTTTGAAATAATGAAATATGGCACTAGAAAGAGACAATCGCCCACAATCTGCTAGCTTCAGCTTTGTAGCATGTTGTCAATGTCATTCTCACCCATAAAATGACGACATGTCGCTAAATAATCACTTGTCAGTAGTAATGAGGGCTGATATACTTACGCTCACCAGATGTCGTTAGTTGGGACTAAAGTGAACTTATTTGTTACACAGACGGTCACAAAGTGTCACCATCATTGAAAAGTTGCGTTTTAAATAAAACTTTTTCGTTTGCTTGTGTATGTAAATACATTAATCAATGCCTTTAATTTTTAATTGATTGTATTAATTTCTTACATCTTTTACGCATTCTCATCTAACCTTTTAATTTTTCTTATTTAAAGGAATATCCATAGTTCCGTTTATCTACTTCTAATATAATTAAAACAAAATATAACTAATATTTCGGAAAGATATATTAATTTCTACACTTTTCTAACGTGTTAATTTCCCTCGCTTTGGAATCTATCAAATGTTACACCTCATACCTAAGTGGCGCTGCCCTGGTGGCTGAAAAATCGTGGATGCCCTCATTAATGCACTTGGTGCGTAGGGTGGTGACGCGTCTGGTGTCTGCGACTCTTCGACGCGCTCGTGGTGTTTCGGTGCGTGCTCGTGCCGCTCGGCTCGCGTGGGGCGTGAGCAGCGAGCAGCTGGGGCTGCTGCTGCGTCTGCTACGAGAACACCCCCCACCACCATCCCACCCGCACCATACACATGCAAATACGCACGCACCGACACACCCGCCGACAGGTTAGTGCTATATACAAACCACCGAAAACACTACGAAGAACACCTTATAGTAATTTATGTATTTAATTATACTAAATGATGTCCAGCGATTCGACCTATGCGGCTGCGACAGAAAATCAGCGCTGCGAGTAACTCTGTTACCGTAGCATTATGCTGAGTCGGTTGCCTTTTTGTTGTTATAATTCATTTTTTTTTGTATTATAACAACAAAAAGACATTAACTAAGTATTCTTTTTTGCTTGTAAAACTGATTTTCTGCAAGCTTCAGCAATAAATAAATATCTTCTTTCTTTCTTCTTTCTTTTTGTAAGCGAAGCCAGTCCGGTATTTTTTTAATATAAGGATGACAATCGTACCTATCTCATTCATCATCATTACAGTCTATCAAAGTCCACTGTTAAACATGGGACTCCCGAGGATATTTGAAGTATCTGCTTAGCTTTGCAAGCATGTTGGTGACCGCAGTTTTTTGAAATTGGTATCAGGATGGTCGTATTGAAGAAGCGATCGAGCGGAACCAAGGCTCCAAAGTCTTTGCCAGAGATCTGTCTGCCAGAAAGAGCCAACTGTCAAAGCTGAAGACCGAATGTGGCAGCATCGTTTCCGGGGCACCTGAGATTTTGAGTGAGATTGAGAGGTTCTATGGGCAGCTGTACACGTCATCGTTGGAGCCACACGCAAGTGTGAGTAACGATCCAAGAGCGAGTCTTATCCGACATTATTCCGATGATATCCTGAACGTCAGTTTGAGCGAGATTAGAATGGCTCTCCAGCACCTTAAAAACGGCAAGGCCCCAGGCGAGGATGGAATTACAGCGGAGCTTCTGAAAGCGGGTGGAAGACCGGTACTTGAAGTCCTTCAGAAGCTCTTTAATTCCGTCCTCCATGGTGGCATTACACCGGAGGCGTGGAGCAGAAGTGCGGTGGTCTTGTTCTTCAAGAAAGGTGACAACGCTCTCTTGAAGAACTACAGACCGATTTCCCTTCTGAGCCGCGTCTACGTGCTGTTTTCGAGAGTCATTACGAATCGTCTCGCGCGCAGACTTGACGACTTCCAGCCTGCCGAACAAGCCGGTTTCCGAAAGGGCTTTAGCACCATAGACCACATACATGCACTACGACAAATTGTACAGAAGTCCGAAGAGTACAATTTGCCACTATGTCTGGCGTATGTGGACTATGAGAAAGCCTTTGATTCCGTCGAAATTTGGGCGGTGCTGCAGTCCCTTCAGCGGTGCCAAGTTGACTGTCGGTATATCGAGGTGCTGAAGTGTTTGTACAGTAGAGCTACGATGGCTATCCGAGTACAGAACCAGAGTACGAAACCTATCCAATTGCAGAGAGGTGTAAGACAGGGTGACGTTATGTCCCCGAATCTCTTCACCGCTGCATTGGAAGACGTTTTCAAGCTTCTGGACTGGAAAGGATACGGAATAAACATCAATGGCGAGTACATCACTCACCTTCGATTTGCCGACGATATAGTCCTCATGGCAGAATCGCTGGAGGAACTAAGCACTATGCTCAATGACCTCAATAGTGTCTCCCAACGGATAGGTCTTAAGATGAACATGGACAAAACAAAGATTATGTTTAATGTCCATGTCACACCTATGCCGGTAGTTGTTGGGAGCACTAAGCTCGAAGTTGTTGACGAGTATGTTTACCTGGGACAAATAGTCCGACTAGGTAAGTCCAACTTCGACCGAGAGGTCAATCGACGGATTCAACTCGGCTGGGCAGCGTTCGGGAAGCTACGACACATCTTCTCGTCAGAAATACCTCAAAACCTTAAAACAAAATTGTACAACCAGTGCGTGTTGCCAGTGATGACTTACGGAACTGAGACGTGGTCCTTCACTGCTGGCCGTATGAGGAAGCTCAAGGTCGCTCAGCGAGCTATGGAGAGGGCTATGCTCGGAGTTTCTCTGCGTGATAAACTTAGGAATGAGGATATCCGCAGTAGAACCAGAGTAACCGACATAGCCCAACGGATTAGTAAGCTGAAGTGGCAGTGGGCCGGCCATATAGCTCGAAGAACCGACAACCGATGGGGAAGAAAGGTTCTCGAGTGGCAGCCTCGTACCGGTAGGCGAAGTGTAGGGCGTCCCCCCACAAGATGGAGTGACGACCTGGTAAGACATGCAGGTAGTCGATGGATGCAGGTGGCTCAGGACCGTGCTTTGTGGCATTCTTTGGGGGAGGCCTATGTTCAGCAGTGGACTTGTGAAGGGCTGTAATGATGATGATGATGATGATCAGGATGGTACTGCTGTCCATTTCCTGTTGTTTCTTTACTCTGTCGCCTCTTACGATACCCACGGGATGATATGGGTAGTGGATATTCTTACACCACCACTACACGGTGGACACTCCACCGGTCCCCAATTCAAATCCAGTTGCAGATTACCTGCGTTTTGATGGGTTATAACGCCATTTGTATGGGTGCTATCATCCCTGAGGACGTTACCACGTTACCAGTAGTCTCACAGGGCCGTCACTCAGCTTTATGCTGCTATTTCAGGTTTGTACTCTGAGTGAGCCTGTTTTTCCTCAATCGAGCTAACCCATTTGTGCTGCAGCAATAATATGCTCAAAAGTGTCTATCACGCATTATTGTCTCTTTATCTCTTCAATGAAGCAAGTTAGCAGTTATAATGGAACTAGAACATATAATATGTCACTAATATAAGTGTGGAGAATCGGAGACCCTTTTTACTGAATACGAGACATTCCATCTTAGTCATCAGGGATGACAACACATCCACATTCTTATTTTTAAATAGGGATGGATCTAGATCAGCCATATGGCCGATAGAATCTAGATCCATCATCCACTTACCATCAGGTGGACTGTGTGCCGGTTTGTCACCTTTATTCTATATTATAATAGAACAAATTCAAGAATAGGATATCGTTTTCGAAAGATTAGTTTGAGGATAACAACAGACAAATAAATGAGTGTAAACTAATGGACGTGGTCAGGGGGTGGGTCGTCGAGCTCACTTGACCCAGGGCGGGTGGAGAGCTGGTCGTCGTGGGCGTGGTCGTGGCTGCCGGCATGGGAGCGCGCCGGACCTGAAGACATGCCCGCAGTACCCGCACCCACGCCGTTCGCTTTCACCGCATACTTCGACCAAGTCTCCTTCATGTTTAAGGTAATTATTTTATTATATCCATTAGATGTGAAAGAAAGCAACCTAACATATTATAGTTTTTCTGGAAAATGGAGTAAAATTTAAGTTTTACAAATGTTTAAATTTCGCATGTATGATCCGACATTTGCTATTTATGAATATAAAACGAATCTACGATATAAGAAATAATTTAAGATTTTTTTTTGGTAAATAATAATAAATTAAACAAAAATAATAACGATATCTTATATTTACGTGAACACTAAACATTGAATAATACTACTTTTACGGATTCTATCGCGTTTAATTAACTTATTTTTATTAATTCCCGACGTTTCGGGTATTTTACAGCACCTATGGTCACGGGGGACTGAGGCGATTGACGTCCCGGTGTCAGAGTTAAGCCGGAGTACCTTCAGCTTTTGTCATAAATAAAACCATAGACAAATCGTCCAGTGATTTAAAGACAGTTTTATCGACATTTCATTATAAGAATTGCATGTAAACTTTAGATAAAGTGAGAAAATTAATACAATGAAGGCAAAAATAAACAGAAAAATAAAAAAATATTAAAATCCCGTATGTAGACATTATATATAGTGTTGAGGACTGTCTGTATAAAAATAATAGTCTGAGAGCTGGCGACGAATTTTTGAAAGGTCCTTTTGGTAAGTTGAAATTGTGGAAAAAAAGAATTTCGTCAATTGACGAATCCAGTCCCGCGAGTCTGGCACAGCGTTTGTGGTTATTTCGTTACTGCGCAGCATATAACGTTTTATTCACCTCTGGGAATTGTTTAAAACCGCTAAATTATTCTGGCGATTTGCAGGTTTTATAAAAATTACTCAATAAATATGTGATTAAAATTTGAGATTAAACATTCTTCAAGCCGCCGAAGGAGATTAGTCAGTTCTTTCCATCCGTCAAGTGTAATATTCCTCTGAAAGATGTGGGAGTGCACAACCTTGATTGCGAATGTGTGTGTCAAAACTAATCTATCAAACCCGCGTAAAAGAACTTATAGCTGAAATTAAACACCAACATTCCGGGTAGTTTGCAGTTTGTGATCCTATTGTTGAGTGCCACCATTAATGCCTGGTGATGGCAACACTAGTTACCACTAGCGCCCTCTAGTATCGAGTAGCAGAACTAGAAAAGTCAAGATCCTTCTAGAATGATCCTTCTTTCCATGGAAGAACTTTCTAAAACTATCGACACCTAGTCAGTCGGGACCGGTATTTACTCGAACATTCTAGGTGTTTCTACTGTTGAAGGTTCTGGAAATTATCTGTGGCCTTATTGAATTGAATCGAATAAATGGGCTGTTTTCCGCAACTCCACGTCTCAGCGCGTATTTTGCGTATGGGCCGAAATAATGTATTTCTTCTAGCCATGAAATCTCCCCGAAGAAGTACAACAGGCGTACATACATGCCCATCACAGGGAACTGTTCGTAACACCTATGGTAAATAAATGTTTGTTAAAGTTACCGTGTCCTATGATAGCACTTGTTACTATCATGATCTACGGCTTCTTCAGTCTCATTAGAACCTTGGTTAAACGACTGTGTATTTCAGGCATTACGTAATAACTTAAGATAGAAGGACCCTTAAGTAGGGGCTGAATAAATTAACCGACTTGGTATTACATGGATCTCACAACTTTTTTCGGTAGAAGAACTGAGTTGCGAGACTTGGTTTTTTTACAAGTTATGTTTTTGATGGCATCAGGGCTTTACCCCTCCCCGCACACACTGTAGAAGTGCCGGGAGAACGCCGTCAGGTCATGCCGCCTTATAGGAGAGGAAACTGAATGGCCCAATGGATATTGTTCGTCTTTACCATTCTCTGTGATAAATTCCAGTCTTCTTCTGTTGGTGTCAGTGCATCTTCATGCTGGTTTACTCACTGAGCTACGCAACACTCCGGGAAGTGCGTTTCAATTAGGATGCATTGGGTTTCATCCGGCGATGTTGAGTAGCTTTCGTGGGGTTTCTTTAAAGAGATGGATCCCGGCGTGTTCTGTTTAGCTAGGATTTTCCTTATTCGATTGGCTTGTTCACAGGTTTCTATGTTACCACAGAATTTACGCCACCCCGTCGACGCTCGACACCTAATACATTTTTTGTATTCGGACTAGCTTTCTTGTATAGTAGCCAGTCTTCATCTATTGAATGGGAAATGAACAATTATAAACCTATTATCAAATTTTTCAAAAATATTCTAAAAGGTCATATCAAATAGGTTAATATCATTTTTAGACAAATATAAGTATTTGTCCCCTCAAAATCCGCGAGGGAAGACGTCAGACTATTAAGGTTTTTTTTTATCCGTCTTGCGGGGGTTTCTCCATGGTAGTGTATCGGGGATATCCTGTAGTACGAAGCGGATCCACCTATGGTCTGAGCATGAGGCCTCTTTTGACACATGCCATCCCGTAATTAGTTTAGCTACTCCTTCTGTTGCAAGTGTGAGATCGATTATTGTGCGACAACGTTTGTTTATGAAGGTTGGCTCAGAACCTATGTTTAAAATGGTTAGCTTAGTGCTAGATATTCAACTAAGACCTTAGCTCGTTCATTAGGTTTTTCTATTCCCTAGAGGGGATGATGCGCGTTGGGGTCCGTCCCGATTACAACCTCTAGTCCCGTCCTTTCGCAGAAGTGCACTAGCCAGACGAGGACATAAGGGGGAGGTGTGTCTTCCTACGGCATGCAGACCGAGGCGACGACTATTCTTTCCTCCTTATTTTGTAATGCTATGCCATACATGTATCTAGAACAGAAATCTGTGAATGTTTGTGCACTTGCTTGTCGTGCTCAGAGATGTAGAATTACTTACCTTTTATGTTGTTTAGGCCCTTGATTTTACCGGTCCTAACCCACGGCTCTTGGATTAGGGCTATGGCCGTCCGTTGAGCCTCCAATCACTTGCGTAATTGAGCCGACGCAGTTTCGCTGTGATGGAGGTTGGCCTGCATAACGGCTAGTTTTGGACGAAGGGCACGCCATCATTTACCGCATCCTCCCCGTCCTTGTCCAAAAATAAGCCTGCTAGCAGCTCTCAGATCTTATCGTCAGCCACCGAATCAGAGTAGGACGGCAAAGTGTAGCCCTCTTCGTCACCCAGTGAAACGCTGCTGAGCCCGATTTCCGCTGGTGGCTTTGACTTGGTTGTGCAGGCCGTTTTGTCACTGGTCTTGGGGTCCAGTGATGTTCCTGCTGCCTCGGTGTCCATGGCACTGGTGTCTGCGGCTTTTGGGTGGTTTACCGCCTCCTTGCTCGGTGGAGTGTCATAAAATTTACCTCCACGACCCTAGAATTGTACGTAGACTGCCGCACATCCACATGCGAGGTGGTGTCCGGCTTTCAACAGGGTCGGGATATGATCCTCTGGCACCGAAACAACGAGGAACCATCCTTCCGTCTGTTTGTCGGCCTTGAGCAGCAGCCAATCTTTTATATTTCCCAGCGGTTCTGGTATGCCAGCACACAATCAATGTCGCGTGAGTCTTTCCAGGCCCCCTGGGCGTCTGGGATGAGGATACCACATTTGACCCTTTGTGGTATATCCGACTGCTTTTTTATGACCAGCGAGGTGCTGGATTTGAGGTCGAGGGTAGCGATGTTCCCCTTCAACCAGTCTAAAGCCTTTTGGTCGTCGCACCACAGCTTGAGGACACCCTCCGTGTAAACGGGTTTGCCTCTAAAGACTGGGCCCGACGCTTTAGGGTCTTGGCTACTTCAAGTCTCACTGATCACTTTCTTCTGGATAGATACGAGGATGTCGTCAGCTACTTCTTTTTTGATGTTTCCTGTACCGCATACGTTAGGGCCACACACAATTCAGCTTTAACTGCAGAAGAACTAACAGTGGTAGCGCCACGCGGCGGCTTTTGGTGTCGCACGGATGGGCCGGCTCGTACTGGGGTGGTACCACGACCTCACAGAATACCAGCGTGAAGTAGAGGTTTACCTCTGCGTTTCGCTTGGTGAGTGCAGGTGGCCGGAGGCCCTTTTTACTGAAAATGAGGCATTCCATCTTAGTCCTCACGGGTGACAACGCATATGCATTTTAATTCGCAAGCGAGGATAGATGTAGATGTCTATGGGCCGCAGCAACCACTTACCATCAAGTGGACTGTGTGCTCGTTTGTCACCCTTATCCCAAAAAAAAGAAGCATAGCTGGTTTTTACAGCCTTGGATTTCTGTTCGAGTCTCACCTTTTTATGCTCGCCTCTTGGCGAGGTGGTCTCGTCCAGCCTTCTTTTGGCTGCTCTGTCTTTCTTACCAGGCCGCTTTCTGCTTTCTGGCGGATTTCTTGAAACCGGTTCCAGCAGCTGCAACTTCCATTTGGGCAGGAGTTTTATCCTTTCCAGTTTCAGTACGACTACTGGGTCCAGGTCCAAGCACCTCAGGAGCATACGCTTGCCCAACATCCTTAGTACTAGTTTTGGGAGCAGCCAGCTCAGCCCTTTCTTTACGGGCCTTCTCTCCCTGCTTCCTGTTCTTCTTCTTTACCCTACTTCCGCTCCCTGGCTGGAAAGATCCACTTGATGGTCCGTCGGGTCCGTTGGTCACCTTTTTGGGTGCCTTGCCTTTCCCTTTACGGCTCACCAATTACCAGGTGAGCCAGAAGAGGTCCTCCATTCTAAGGGGTTCCTTAGGAGTATTTCTACTCGCGGTCCCTTGTTCCCTATCCATTTCCAACTCCCAGGAACTGGTTTTAGGAGCTTCCAGCGCGGAAGTTCCCTTGAAAGGGCCACCTACGCTGGAAGACGTGCCCTGAGGAGTCGCCATTTTACTGGCAGTTTCTCCTTGAGTGTTGGTGCCTCTGGTAGTCACCTCTGACACCTCTCCTTTTCTTATGGACCTTAAGTCGTCAATTATTAATTTAGTTTGAAGATTTCCCCCCCCCCCCCCCCCCGGCTTCCCACCTTCCATGGAACGGAGAGAACGTTTGGGAACGCCCTACTTTATAATAAAAAGTATTTCAGGCGTTAGGATTACCGGGGGAATATAGGGACGCGAAGTTGGCTCACAGCGCGACATCGGGAGCTCGATTCAGTTGGCACACAGGGCTGAAAAGGCCCATCCCTGCTGCCTGAATAACTGTTACTTGCTCCGTCAGCATGGTTTTTACCACCACCTAGCCCTTTTCAGAAAACTAGGCAGCCCCCACATCTCTCGCCTGCGACCGTCTGACGGGGCGCTTGGCCATTTCCCTACCTGTGGCTAGCAGATAGGGTCACCGTTTAGGTTGAAATCCGGACCAAAGAGGGCGTGTTGCCTCTCGCCACAATATACCCCAGTGACGATTGGCTCAACCCTCCAGGACTCCTTCATCCCCGCGTACGGCGCTCGACTGCGCAGGTCCTAGCGCAGGTGGGTGTGTTAGTCCACCGGATACACCCACTCTCTCCGGCGGAACCACCCCTCCTCCTTTCTCATCAGTTCTCTCGAAAATTATCTGTGGCCCTATATAAGGCCAGTATAGACCGCGAACCAGTCAGTGTTGAATTGGCGATACAAGCGAATACTTCGAAGCGATACAACTGCCAACTAAAGTGATCGGTAGTACAATTGTGTTTTTGTTATTAGTGTCGTTTTAAGTTGTAATTAGTGTTGTGTAATTAAAGTCAATTTTGGTAAACTCGGCAGTTTTTTAATTGTCTCGAACCCCAAGCTCGTAACAATTAGTGTCAGAAGTGAGATCAAATCATGCTAATTTTACCAAAGAACGACACGGAGGATATTCGTACCCGAAGTCAACGCCAGTAGGAGACGGACCAGAGAGGATTTGGTGGTGTAACGCCGTAGACGTCGGTGGGCCAGCTGCCGACCACGGAGGCTGGCCTGTCAGCAGTCTCTGCATCTGCAGCGCCTGACTTAGGTGCTCTGATGATGAAGCTGCAGGAGAAGGCTCGCTGACAGGAGGAACAGGCCCGCTGACAGGAGAAACATGCCCGCCAACAAAAAAAAAACATCCTAATTTCACTAGAGAAGGAGGCTCGGTGTTACCACCTGCTTGGAATTTTGTAATTAATAAAACTAAAACTAAAACCAAGCATACTACTGCAAGACTTCAAGACACAGTAAGTTTATTCTGCGTAGATCGGACCAAAAGTTATAATTAAAAAGCTGAAAGTACTCTGGGTTAACCCTGACATTGGGACGTCAATCACCTCAGTCCCCCGTGTGGGTGCTGTAAAGCACCAGAAACGTCGGGAATTAATAAAAATAAGTTAATTAAACGCGATAGAAACCGTAAACGTAGTTTTATTTAAAAATAATAACATTAAATTGCACTTCTCTTACTATGGAAAACTTTTTTGTGAAATTGGTTTATGGGAAGTGTTTTTGGAACGAAGTTCCTTATCTCATGGTACGAATTTGACGGATGGGGCTAGGCGAGAAAAAGTGTAAGATTTTTCCGTCACGACCCTTTCTATAGGGCAAGCGAGACGGAATAATATTCATCTGCCGCGCACTTTTTCTTATCTTGCCATGAAAGAAATATTATTTTAAATGACGCTTCATTTTATTAGACGCTACTAATTCATTTATTTGTATTTGTTAATTAATAATATAGTACGTTAATCAAAAATAATAATATCCTACGAAAGGAACTTCGTTCCAATTGAGTGTTCCACGACACACACGCATGTTTTTATTTATTATAATTATAAGAATATAATTATAATAAATTTTTAAACTTGACTACAATATCATCTGTTGTGCAGAGGTAATGCAGCCTGTTGGTATATTAATTAATATGATCAGGCGTTACTTTGAGATAATATTGTATTATAAAATAGATGTTAAAATTAAGGTTGCGTCAGCTAGTTGTGTTAAATTGACTGAGTTGACGTGCCCCTCATTTAGGTCAACCATCGTAGAATCTATTTCTCCTGATAATTCTCGTTTAGAGGAAACACGTGTCGTATTATTAAAGATGGTGGTCTTTCCTAGTGTAGTGGTGTTGGGGTTAGTGGTGACAGTAATGTTCACGCAGTTAACCGGTTCAGTGCGGATGACAAGCTAGGCGTGCCGTCGATTACTTTTGTGTGTGACGTATGACACACGAGTCGTGTCTTTTTAGAAATCGTTATAACTCGCTCAAATTGCGTTTTTGGAAATTTTTTCCAGAACAAAATATTTATTACTTTGTATGTAGTTCATCCCTGCAGCTTTGTTTCTGGATATTATGAAAATTTGAAAATTTTAGGAGTTGACAACCTTTTTTTAACTTTTACATGGTACTCTTTTTACTTTGTGAGTTTGCAATCATGTTGTGGAAAAATAGTGTAATAAGTAGCAAATAATAGCACTCATTGCGATCTTTCACAAACTCAAGTTGTAAATAAATTTCTGGAAAACAAGTCTCCTGTTAAAAAAACAATGCGTTTGTCTTATTGTTTAAAATAGTTGAACTGCCGTCTTATTACTATCATATGGCCTAATAGACCTACGAAGTACCATGTGCTCTTGTGATATGGTATAAGGTTTATTTTGGCTTGAAACAGTTTGAAACCGTTCATGCATAAAAAAAGTTCGTCTTTCGTCAGTCTGCCGGCGTTTGTTTCCTTTTAAAAACACTTGTTTTGCTATTCTTACTAATTAAACGTTTTCAAATCGACTTTACTTTTACATTTGTATAACATTAACGAATATTTAAGATTTGTAAATATTAATGAATCATAAACCTTATTTTTTTCCAAATTAAGGTTCTTGATTGTTTGATATTTACAAATATTATTCATCATCATCATCATCATTACAGCCCTTCACAAGTCCACTGCTGAACATAGGCCTCCCCCAAAGAATGCCACAAAGCACGGTCCTGAGCCACCTGCATCCATCGACTTCCTGCATGTCTTACCAAGTCGTCACTCCATCTTGTGGGGGGATGACCTACACTTCGCCTACCGGTACGAGGCTGCCACTCGAGAACCTTTCTTCCCCATCGGTTGTCGTTTCTTCGAGCTATATGGCCGGCCCACTGCCACTTCAGCTTACTAATCCGTTGGGCTATGTCGGTTACTCTGGTTCTACTGCGGATATCCTCATTCCTAAGTTTATCACGCAGTGAAACTCCGAGCATAGCCCTCTCCATAGCTCGCTGAGCGACCTTGAGCTTCCTCATACGACCAGCAGTGAAGGACCACGTCTCAGTTCCGTAAATCATCACTGGCAACACGCACTGGTTGTACAATTTCGTTTTAAGGTTTTGAGGTATGTCTGACGAAAAGATGTGTCGTAGCTTCCCGAACGCTGCCCAGCCGAGTTGAATCCGTCGATTGACCTCTCGGTCGAAGTTGGACTTACCTAGTCGGACTATTTGTCCCAGGTAAACATACTCGTCAACAACTTCGAGCTTAGTGCTCCCAACAACTACCGGCATAGGTGTGACATGGACATTAAACATGATCTTTGTTTTGTCCATGTTCATCTTAAGACCTATCCGTTGGGAGACACTATTGAGGTCATTGAGCATAGTGCTTAGTTCCTCCAGCGATTCTGCCATGAGGACTATATCGTCGGCAAATCGAAGGTGAGTGATGTACTCGCCATTGATGTTAATTCCGTATCCTTTCCAGTCCAGAAGCTTGAAAACGTCTTCCAATGCAGCGGTGAAGAGTTTCGGGGATATAACGTCACCCTGTCTTATACCTCTCTGCCATTGGATAGGTTTCGTACTCTGGTTCTGTACTCGGATAGCCATCGTAGCTCTACTGTACAAACACTTCAGCAGTTCGATATACCGACAGTCAACTTGGCACCGCTGAAGGGACTGCAGCACCGCCCAAATTTCGACGGAATCAAAGGCTTTCTCATAGTCCACATACGCCAGACATAGTGGCAAATTGTACGCTTCGGACTTCTGTACAATTTGCCGTAGGGTATGTATGTGGTCTATGGTGCTAAAGCCCTTTCGGAAACCGGCTTGTTCGGGAGGCTGGAAGTCGTCAAGTCTGCGCGCGAGACGATTTGTAATGACTCTCGAAAACAGCACGTAGACGTGGCTCAGAAGGGAAATCGGTCTGTAGTTCTTCAAGAGAGCGTTGTCACCTTTCTTGAAGAACAAGACCACCGCACTTCTGCTCCACGCCTCCGGTGTAATGCCACCATGGAGGACGGAATTAAAGAGCTTCTGAAGGACTTCAAGTACCGGTCTTCCACCCGCTTTCAGAAGCTCCGCTGTAATTCCATCCTCGCCTGGGGCCTTGCCGTTTTTAAGGTCCTGGAAAGCCATTCTAATCTCGCTCAGACTGATGTCCGGGATATCTTCGGAATAGTGTCGAATAAGACTCGTTCTTGGATCGTTACTCACACTTGCGTGTGGCTCCAACGATGACGTGTACAGCTGCCCATAGAACCTCTCAATCTCACTCAAAATCTCAGGTGCTCCGGAAACGATGCTGCCACATTCGGTCTTCAGCTTTGACAGTTGGCTCTTTCTGGCAGACAGATCTCTGGCAAAGACTTTGGAGCCTTGGTTCCGCTCGATCGCTTCTTCAATACGAGCTGTATTGAAGTTGCGTAAGTCTCGCCGCATGCATTTAGAGATCTGTCTGTTCAGTTGCCTGTATGCTGTCAAATCTGTTGAAGAATGTAGCCTCATCTCCCGTCTAACAGCCATGAGATTAAGAGTGTGATCGGAGAGTTTTTGTGTTCTTCTGCGGCGGGTCTTGCAGAACTTAGCTCCGACCGCATGGACAGTTTCCACGTGCTTGTCATTCATATCGTCCACTTCATTGCAGTCTTCTAGGCACTGAAAACGGTTTTGTAACTCGAGCTGAAAGGTTTCGGGACTTTGGATTAGAGCACGAGGGGGACGGAGCGTTCACTTCATCAGACGAGACCTCTCTAACTTAACATTTAGGTGCAGTGTGCCTCTAACCATTCGGTGATCGCTGCCGGTTTTCACCCTCGCGATCACTGAGACATCACTGAACAGTTCTCGTCTGGTCGTCATAATGAAGTCAATCTCATTTTTTGTCGAACCGTCGGGGCTCGACCAGTTCTACTTCCTGTGGGGCCGCTTCTTGAAGAAAGAGTTCATCAATCATAAAGAGTCCCTCTTTCTCCATGAAGTCGGCCAGCTGCTGGCCCCTTGGGTTCCGTTGCCCTATTCGAAATTTCCCTACTTTCAGCTCACCGTTCTCTCTTGTGCCTAGTTTTGCATTGAAGTCTCCCATTAACACCGTATATTGGGTTTTGGAGGAATGCATGGCTCTAGAGATATCCTCATACATTTCCTCCACCTCCTCATCGGGGTGTGCCGAGGTTGGTGCGTAAACCTGTATGACCTTCAGCGAATACCGTTTGATGATTCTGAGTATAAGGTACGCAACCCTCGTCGACACACCGATCTTTACAACGTTGTTAACGAGAGACTTGTGGACGATAAATCCGACACCTCCTTGGGACAGATGGTCGCCCTCCCGGTGATAGAGCAAGTTGCCGGATTCGAGGATTACCGTGTCCTCCCCCTCTCTTCGGACTTCGGATAATCCTATAATATGCCAGCGCAACTTGTCTATCTCTTCTTCCAGCTCCACGATCTTCTCGTCAGTCCTCAGGGTGCGTGCGTTGTACGTTGCCAGGTCGAGTCGTCGTAGGTGGCAACCGAACCTCCACCGGAGATTCTTAGCACCCCCTGCCCCGCCGTTACCATGGTCGCCACCGTAGCCAGGAATAGCGGGGCCGCCGGGGACTGGGGGCCGTCTGTTTGCTGTTTTCATCATTGGGGGGTATTTGCCATAGTTGCCACGCTTGGCGAGCGGGTTGGCAACCGCAGTTTTTTTATTGTACTTTCGGCTATTATCAGGAAGATGCTGCTGCCCATCTCCCGCCTGTTTCCCTTTGTCGCCTTTTACGGCACCCACGGGAGGAAATGGGGTAGTGGATATTCTTGACCGCCACTACACGGCACACAAATATTATTATTAGGTGAAAATTTAATTTTATAAAAACCAAGGTTTTCCGGGGTGATTTAGCTGTACCTACGTATGTAAATTATTTTTTTATAAAACAAAAAATAGTACAAAATGTTTGTAATCTCTGCATAAAAAAGTCACTTACTCTTAATTTCAAAGAAAACACGTAGAAAAACACGTAGTTACCCACTAAAAACAAGTATCCTTCCGTTTGTGTGTGATGTCTGATGTCAACTAAACTTAATTAGGTCTAAACAAGTGAAAAAATCATAAAAAAGATAATTATTTTTACACATGGCTGATGGCACAATAGGCGTGTCATCAATGTCTGTAGGTGTGAAAATAGGTGCCGCAACGAATCGGTTAAGAAAAAGAGAGATAGGTGCTTTATAAACTATATTCATTCATCAGTTTCCTCGTATATATATTAAGTAATATATACGAGGAAACTGATGAATTTTGTGTTTTGAGTTATTTGTTTCTAATTTATTCTGGTATTTAATCTGGATAAAACTGTTAATGATTAGTAATCATTAACAGTTTTATTTTTTAATCATTGATTACCAACTTTAAAAAAAATCGATACCTATATATCTTAAGAATCGAATATTGTACGTTCAATACGTTTTTAGTTGTAATGCCTAGCCCAATAAATCTGACAGCTGTCAAAAGGTATTTCTTAAATTTGGTGTATAAATTAACACATTCTTCATTATTTTGCCATTAGTGTAAAATTATGTTACAATGCGTTCACTCAGGTGATGGAGACGGAGGGTGGGGGGCGGCGGCGTGGACGCGGCGTGCTGGAGCTGTCGCTGTGGCGCGCGGCGCTGCACAGCTCCGCGTGCGCGCCCGTCGCACTGCGCCTGCGTGCCGGAGCGCGCCGTATTACGCTGCGCCCGCACTCGCACTGCGTCTGCGGACACCGACACCCGCCCGTGAGTCACGTCACACGCTCGTACATTACATCCCGTCACAATTACACAGAACATAACACACAAGTAAAATAAAAAAAATCCAGAATTTAATATTATGTCGCCACAGTTTTAACAAAACAAAACGGCATAGCTCTTTACTCCAGTAAACGATCGCATCTTAAAAACATAAATCTTCCAATTTACAACCGACTAAACGCTAATTTTTGTACACTTTTTTTAACAATATACATTTACATAAACCTCTTTAACTGTAAACATACAGGTTCCTTCATTTTCACAAAATCGGAATCAACTTATCAGTTTTATCAAGTAAAATTTTCTTTATCACTTCTCCGATCATCTCATGCTAGACATTTGTGAATGTCTACGTGGCCACGCAACGTTCACGCAAGATTTAGTTTAACTATATGACATTACTTTTTAAACATTATTTGTACAAAACATCCCACATTATTCCAATCCATGTTATGTAGATTCACCTTTTACTATCCTTAAACTTTGATTGTATGGCAATGTTCATTCAAAAATGTCAAAACACAGGGCAACGGTGAAGCAACAACATACCTAAGTAACTTTGAAGACGATGATACGGATGAGTCCTGGGAGTGGCCCGAAGAAGACCTCAGCAATCAAGAGATCGAGACCGCGGTGGCAGCTGACGAACAGCTAAGAGAAATGCCTGAAGCTACTGTGAGCCGGCACTGTTTTATTTAATTTACAACTTACACTTTTTATCAATTTTAAGAGATTAACTCAAAGTATCAATTTCTGCTTATCCTTATGGCTTAACCTTAAATATTATTTGAAGTTTACTCCTCAAGAATCAATTTTCATATCTAGCTCGCGGTACATAAATTAGATGTGGACCGAAATCGAGTAGTAACAAAAAGTTAAGTCGTTATGTTGTCCCTCCGCTTAACACATTCGCGCATCTTGTACTAAACGCGTATTCTATACGCTATATACATATTAGTTGATTTGACTCTAATGGTGATAGTGTTACGTAAAATAGACGCTAGATGGTCTAAACGCGACTAATTTGATACGAACGTTCTTAAGGAAAACGTTAACGCTTACCGCGTAGTGACGGTATAAGAATACACGTGGTAACTCTTGCAAATCAACAGTGAAATTTACTGGGCTGTAACGGTAACTTTTCTTAAGGAGTAAACTCCAGTCGCACTTCGAAGCTGTCAGCCACCATTTTTCATTTATGAAACAAAAACACTCACAGGAATCTATGCACCAGAATGACGATGGCACAGAAGAGCAGCCAGAAAGTCGCGATTATGGTCGCGAACAAAATGACGATAGCGACAAGTTGTGGTCTAAGATGGAGCCAGTTGTATTCTTAGAGTTTAGCCACGAGAGGGCACCACCAGACACTTCCATTAATCCCTACGACAACCCGCCACTTGACTTTGAATACAGGTAATTTTTTTTCAGGAGATCAGAAATGGTCAGTTTTATATTTTTAAACCATGGCAATTAAGATAAATGTAAAAATGCTCTAAAATCTTTAGACACCTACGAGGTAGGAAGGCCTTGATTTGACGGCTTCCCTGGAATTTTTGCTCAGTTTTCCGCAGTTACAGTCATCAATAAAAAATTACTGATTACTGCTAAACATTGACTATCTTGTACAACCCGATGGACCCTATATGGTGGCATATGTGGTAGGTCATGCTTTGTTAACCCGAACTGGGAACTTGAAAAATGTTATTTCTACCGTTTCATTTTAAAACACGACACACTTCGTTTCAATGCTCCAATCAGTCTCTCGCCATGTTAAATTTATTATTCGGCTAATAAAATTACGAGTGCAATTTTTTTTATAGAGTAGGGGGCAAACGAGCATGTGGCTCACCTGATGGTAAAAGACTACCGCCGCCCATGAACAACCGCAACACGAGGGGAGTTGCAGATGCGTTGCCGGCCTTTTAAAAAGGTGTAAGCGCTTTTCTTAAAGGTTCTTAAGTCGTGTCGGTCCGGAAAATTCGCTGGTGGTAATTGATTCCACAAGGAAGTTGTGCGAGGGAGAAAACTTCTTCTAAATCGCATAGTGGTGGACCGCCAATCATCCAGATGGTATGGATGGTAACGCGAGTTTTGTCGCGATGTGCGATGATGAAGTTGAGCGGCTGGAATTAGTCCGAACAATTCCTCAGAGCACTCCCCGTGATAGATGCGATAAAATACGCAAGGAGATGCAACATCTCTACGCAGTGCCAGTGTATCGAGCCGATCAGAAAGAACTCGGTCGTCGACGATTCGAACCGCTCTGCGCTGGATGCGGTTAAGTGGAAGGAGCTGACACTGGGGTGCCCCGGCCCAGAGATGAGAACAGTATTCCATGTGGGGACGAACTTGCGCTTTGTAAAGTTGCAAGCGATGTGCCGGGATAAAATACTGTCTCGCTCTGCTGAGCACGCCAAGCTTTTTAGAGGCCAATTTGGCCTTCCCTTCCAAGTGACCACGAAACTCCACACTATTCGATATGTCGACGCCAAGGATTCCGATACTGGCTGAGGCAGCAAGGGGAGTGCCTTTAAACTGAAGAGATACGACAAAGGGGTTCTTTTTAGCGGTAAACGCGCAAACTTGTGTCTTCTGGGGATTGAACTGGACTAGATTTAGTCGGCCCCAATCCGAGACTTTGTTAAGCAAAGACTCGACTTCAGACACAAGTTTGTCCCGGTACTCGGCGACGTTTTCCCGAGAAATATTGGCACGGCCGGTATATAAGGCATCACCAGTGCTGTCGTCTACATAGCAATGAATGCCACCAGTTGGCAACATATCATTGATATGCGGGAGAAACAGCGTTGGTGATAGCACGCAGCCTTGTGGAACACCAGCGTTGATAGGCTTGATATCAGAGTATGCACCGTCTACTACGACTTTGATGCTCCGATCAGCAAGGAAACTGGTGATCCATTTGCACAATTTCTCGGGAAGCCCATAGGAAGGAAGCTTCGAAAGAAGCGCTTTGTGCCAGACCCGATCAAAGGCCTTCGCTACGTCCAAACTAACGGCTAATGCCTCCCCTTTGGACTCTACTGCCTCCGCCCATCTATGAGTTAAGTAGACTAGAAGATCACCAGCTGATCGACCCCGACGAAAACCGTACTGGCGGTCACTAATCAGCTGGTGATCCTCAAGGTACCTCATGAGCTGGGAGTTTATAATGGCTTCCATTATTTTGGAGAACAAGGAGGTGAAGGCGATAGGCCTGTAGTTGGATGGGTCTGAGCGGTCGCCTTTTTTAGGGATCGGGTGGACCAAAGCTGTCTTCCATGAATTCGGGACTACGCCTTGGGAGTAGGAGTACCGGAAAAGACGCGTTAAAACCGGTTCCAACTCCGAAGCACACGTCTTCAGCACAATGGGAGGGACTCCATCGGGCCCACTCGACTTGCTGACGTCCAGGGAGAGGAGTGCTTTGTGAACCGAACGCTGTGTAAATCGCACATTCGGCATGGAGCACTCACATCGCGGGATGGTCGGCGGTGTGTTCTCCCGTCATCTACAGTTGAGTTGGACGCAAAAAGACAGCTCAACAGATCGGCTTTCTCCTTTGCGGCATGGGCCAGTGAGTCGTCCTCTCTGTGCAGAGATGGAAGAGATGGCTGACAGAAGTTCCCTTGGACAGTCTTGGCGAGAGACCAGAATGCACGGGTTCCCGAAGGAAGGCGAACTAGCTTCCCGCAAATTCTGCCGATGTGCTCAGACCTTGCCTTGGCAATGACGCTTTTGAAGGACCTGGAGGCGGAATTATACTTCTTTTTAAGTGCGCTGGTGTTTACATCCCGAGACGTTGATGTGTCAGCCCAGGCCCGGTAGCACTCCTGCTTATAGCGTGATGCTATTTTACAGGAGCGACCAAACCATTGCTGGGATCTGCCTCCGATAGGCACCACAGAGGATGGAATAAAAAGTTCCATACCCTGAAGTACCACATCAGCAACAGAATCGGCAACAACGCTGGGATCTTCCGGCGAGAAGCAAACCCGCCCCCAAGGGTAGGACGCAAAAAAAGACTGCATCCCGTCCCAATCAGCTGACCTATAGTGCCAAACACGGCGGCAAGCTGCAGATCGCAACTGCGATTAGAGCGTGAGTGGCACCGTACTCCGGATCAGACAATGGTCCGAAGAGCCCAGAGGGGCATCGACGGAGACCTGATATCCGTCCGGATGAGAGGTCAGCAGAAGGTCCAACAAGGAAGGTACATGGTCTTCCACATCTGGGATCCGCGTAGGCGAAGTAACCAGTTGCGTTAGACCATATGCCAAAGCAAAGTCATAGACAGATCTACCCGCATGATCGGTTAAACGAGAACCAAGTCATGCATCATGGTGGGCGTTGAAATCACCGAGTATCACGATCTCTGCGGATGGGACCTGTTGTAGCACGGAGTCTGCAGCCATTTGGACGTGGTCGATGAGTCGGTCTGTGTCAGCATTACCGCTATGGGACCTATAGAGGCACCCGTAGACGCGGGGATGGTCGTCGCTGTCTACGCGCAGCCATAGGATGGATAGGTCCGTACCTTCAAGACTGCCGAGGCGTCGAAAACAGATGTCCTCTCTGACGTATACGCAAACTCCAACCCGGGGCACAAAGGAGTGTTCCAATTTGTACCCCGGGTAGGAAAGATATGAAGTATCAGCCGGAGAGGACACCTGAGCCTCGGTTAAAAAGAGTAAGGCCGGCTTCGCCGGCCTTACTCTTTTTACCCGCCAACTCCTATTGGTCTAATAAAAGCTGGCCCCCTATTCTTAAGTCTTTAAATAGTTTAAAAAATATTGATTATCCTTTTTTTTATAGGAAAAGGGTGACAAACGAGCACACAGTCCACATGATGGTAAGTGGTTGCTGCGGCCCATAGACATCTACATCTATCCTCTATTACAAATCAAAATGTAGATGCGTTGTCCCCGTGAGGACTATGATGGAATGCCCCATTTCCAGTAAAAAGGGCCTCCGGCCACCTGCACTCACCAAGCGCAACGCAGAGGTAAACCTCTACTTCACGCTGGTATTCCGTGAGGTCGTGGTACCACCCCGGTTCGAGCTGGCCCATCCGTGCGACAGCAAAAGCTACCGCTTGGCTCTACCACTGTTATAAATAATTATGTTATAAATACAATTAATAATGTATAAGCAACGATCAATCTCATTCAATCCTTTCGTTCGATTCCCATGTACTTAAATGGTGTGTAGGCAAGTAAGTTGATATATCGACTTTTTAAAATGTCTACCTTAACCAAAAAAAAGTATAAAAGTATTAGATTATTAAAGTGTAGAAAGGTCGCCTGATGATGACTTTGTGTTTACAAGACGTAAGTTTGTTAAATCTGTATAATTATTATGACCAATTTATTGTATCAAGGGAATAAATTTATATTGGAACTGCAAAACTATTAACGTCCTTAGTGAGTTTGTGTGAGTTTAGACGAGAAATAACTCCTCCCTGAACTAATTCCCGCCTTGTCGTGGTGGGGGGAGGGCGGTTAGTAGCCGAGGCTTGCTAACCCATGGTAAACGTAGGGCGACATGGCTGGCCCAAGGTGACTACTCTGAGTGGGCTTGTTGAGCCCTTGAATGTGTTAGTGAGCTGCGGCCGAGGTAGTGTCGCAAGGGAAGATAATTGTTGGTATGGTAATTCGCAACTCTCCGCGACTTTGGCGGGACTGTACCACTTGGTGCTTCCAAGTGCTCGTTTTTTTTGGCTCTATGGCCTCCACGTATCGGTCTCGGGAAGTCGGGGAAGGAAGTGAACTAAGGAGGGGTCGTAGCTATTAGGGCCGCGGTTGTGCTTGAAAGCGTTTCCGTGGCTCTGTCAATGTGTGGTGAAGATGGAACATCATGGGTTATTAGTACAAGTCCGACATAATCCGTTCTTGCCCTCACAATGCACCTCCATTGTGATGCGTAGGCATTTGCTCATTTGAAACCCGCAAGGAGGTTATAATGTAATATAGGGAGTGAGCGCTTGGAACATTGTAACCGTTCCTCATTTTTCTTAGAAAGAGAGGCACTGAGTTTGGTATTTTATCCCCTTCTAACATTGATAAGTGTTTACACAAGATAAAAATATTACCAACGTTTAGACAGTTATTGACTTAAAGTAATATTTTAGACGTATGCTAGAACGATAATTTTTCATTTATTATCGCTAATCATAGTTGGTATATTCCATACTATATTTTAATTAAGCTTATTATTAAGTAACAGGAAAAAACCCACTAAAACACTTTAATGTATGAAATTTATGACTCCAAATGTGAAATTATTAAATTCTAATGTAATTTTAAATGGGGAGAAACTGAGTCTTGTAGATACCACCATTTTTCTTGGAATCACATTAGATGCCAAGCTTCAATGGAGCCCCCATATATCAAAATTAGCAAGCAGACTTAGCTCTGCAGCATATGATGTGAAAAAGTTTAGAAGTCTTACCAGTATTGAAACAGCTAGACTAGTTTACTTTAGCTATTTTCATAGCATAACATCGTATGGTATTTTGCTATTGGGACACGCAGCTGACACTGAAATTATATTTGTTTTACAGAAGAGAGCCATAAGAGCAATTTATGATTTAAAGCCTAAAGAGGCGCTGCGACAAAAATTTAAGGAAATTAATATATTAACTTTGGCCTCTCAATACATTTATGTAAATGTAATGTACGCACACAAAAATAAAAGTAGTTTTACAAAAATAAGTGATATTCATTCTGTAAATACTGGGAACAAACACAAGAAAGTAGTACCCGTTACTCGGCGCTATCAATCGAATCAGTAATTCATTCTTGGGGCGATGTATACTCTTTCACAACAAAATTCCAGAAAATATACAAAATTTGACTTGCTCAAAGTTCAAAAACTAAGTTTGTATAAAAAGGGTTATTATAATATTAAAGAATTTATGGATGATAATAACCCCTGCAAATGAGGTGATTGCTACCAAGCTATTTTTAATTTGTTGTGTTGTTAATTTATGTAACATACATGATTGTAAGCTGTTTTTTTAAAAAAAAAGTTCCGCTGGGTTTCTTGCTGGTTCTTCGCAGCACAGTTTTTTTTCGTACCAGTGGTAATTAAACAAAAGATTGACTTTATTTATAATCTATATTGAATAAAAAGGTTTCTGTTTCTGTTACACGAATGTTCTTTCCCTAAAAACTAGGAGGTGCATTTTACGCTATAGATGACAACACTATTTTAAAATTTGACGTTGTCAAATTAATGAATATATTGTTTTTTCTTATATAGAATAGGGTGACAAACGAGCACACAGTCCACCGGATGGTAAGTGATTGCTGTGGCCCATAGACATCTACATCTATCCTAGTTTGCGAATCAAAATGCAGATGCGTTGTCACCCGTGAGGACTAAGATGGAATGACTCTTTTCCAGTAAAAAGGGTCACCGGTTCTCTTCACTTGCCATACGAAACACAGCAGCGTTAAGCTGCTAAACCGTAAGGTTTGATACTGTAGCGAAGCAATAATGTAATCAAAATATTAAACGGAGTTTAATTATAACACTATTCAGCACTTTCCATATTGAAAAAAATACGCATTTCGTTTTCCGTGAAACTGTATACACTAATAATAATCTCAAAATATTGTGTCATGGACACTATTAGAAAGAAATGCAACGCCTAACTCGATGCCAATGCTCGATGAAATGAATGAATTTCATGGTGACTGATTTAGGAACGTTTCTCCAGTATGAAGTGCGCACTCCCTATATTTTACAATCTCCTTGGAAACCCGGAACAAATTCCGTTCTTTAGATACGAATAAAAACGTTGATAGATCAACGCAGCGTCGATTCTTGTTTTATATGAAGTATAAAGCTTGCGTCTAGGGCCTAGATGTTAATTGATATATTTATTTATTGTATGGCATTATATTAATATGATACATAAATAGAATGGATGTTACGGGTAGGCCTGGATATACTTAGAATTCTTATTGATATATTTTTTCACACTGTCTTCTCTCTATTATAAGTTCCATGGACGTTCACTTCTGTTGTCAGCGCCAAAATGGCAAAAATGAAATCGCCTCATGATGTCACGGTTAAAGCCAGTCCATATATAGAGGTTAGTGGCAGATTCGGACAAGCTTAGGCATCGGTATGAGTCAAGTGGTGACTCAAATGCTGTGTTGGACATACTTACGGGCGACGAAAGCTGGACTTATGGTTATGACCCTGAAACTAAGAGACAGTCTGTTGTCTGGGTGTTTCCTTCCGAGAAATTGCCAGCTAAAGTGAAGAGAGGTCAAAGCGTGAGAAAAAAGATGGTTGGCTCGTTCTTCGGAAGGACAGGTCATTACGCAACAACTGTTTTAGATGATCGAAAAACAGTTACTGCAGAGTGGTACACTAACAATTGCTTGCCACTTGTTTTTGAAAAAGTTCGGGAGAAACGACCTCGCAGTAGGATCCTCCTTCACCTCGACAACGCCTCGTCGCACACCGCTAAGCAAACAATCGACTACTTGACGACGTCAGTCGTGGAATTACTGGGTCAGCCGCCCTATAGCCCCGACCTTGCATCTTGCGATTTTAATTAATTTCCGAAAATAAAAGAAAAACTTCGAAGTCGAAGCCGAAGCAGTGGCTGCGTTTCAAAATGCCGTCGAAGAGACCCCTAAGGAAGAGTGGGTAAAGTTCTTTTCTCAGTGGTTTCATCGGATGCAGCGATGTATTGATGAAAATTGACACTATTTTGAAAAGATTTAATAAAACTTTTCAAAACTTTCAAAACTTGCTAGTTTGTTCAGTTTATGGTTTTCTAAGAATTTTCAGTGTCACCCTTGTTTGCAATGCGGTTCGCTGCTTTAAAATTAAACAATAAAGAAATGAAAAGTATTAAATGATACACAAAGGTTACCGAATAAATTCGAAAATTAAATGTGATGCAATGAATATAATTAAAAAACGGAGTCATTCGATATTCATAAGATCATAAGTAACCTAACAAAAATGTTAACATAAGTATTTAGATTTCATGAAAAAGTTCTAACGTGGCCCAGGCTATTGATTTTCAAAATCCCCGCGTTTTCCCCGCGTAATTCTAATCCCCATAAAATCCTCAACCAACTTTAAATTCCCCGCAATTCGTAGCATTCCCCCACATGTTGGCAACGTTGAAATGAGTGCGCTGCTGCCGCCCGGGCCCGGCCGACTCGCGTTGGTCGGGCCCGGGCGGCGGTAGCCTGTGTGTAAAGGGATGGGTAGAGTGAGTAGTAATACCTAATGCATTGTTTCGTCAGTTTCGTACCGAGCTAGATAAAAGAGTTCGGCCACATGAGTAAAGAAACCGACCAGAGGGGAAGCTACATACAAACGGCTCGCTGCGAATACACCCATGCATAGCGCAGCGATGTGTGCGTGAGCTCCCACCGACAGGTTCACCGACGCTCCGTCGGGGTACAAACCGGTTTGCGTCGGCTCAGTCAGAGTATCCATGAAAGGGCTTCGTGCGCATTTAAATAAAGTTTTTTGCAATTATTAAATAATTATTTTTAAGTATTTTAATTAAAATAATTAAGAATTAAGTTATAATAAATTTATATAGGTAAATAATAAGTGTTCTGTATTAGCAAAAATTATTTTTTAAAACGAATCGATACGTAACAGCTCTTGATTTCGAACAGTTAATAGATATTATGTTGTTACATTATGTAATATCATCATCATTATCATTACAGCCCTTCACAAGTCCACTGCTCAACATAGGCCTCCCCCAAAGAATGCCACAAAGCACGGTCCTGAGCCACCTGCATCCATCGACTTCCTGCATATCTTACCAGGTCGTCACTCCATCTAGTGGGGGGAAGCCCAACACTTCGTCCGCCGGTACGAGGCCGCCACTAGAGAACCTTTTTTCCCCAACGGTTGTCGGTTCTTCGAGCTATATGGCCGGCCCATTGCCACTTCAGCTTACTAATCCGTTGGGCTATGTCGGTCACTCTGGTTCTACTGCGGATATCCTCATTTCTAAGTTTATCACGCAGAGAAATTCCGGGCATAGCCCTCTCCATAGCTCGCTGAGCGACCTTGAGCTTCCTCATCCGGCCAGCAGTGAACAACCACGTCTCAGTACCATAGGTCATCACTGGCAACATGCACTGGTTGTACAGTCTCGTTTTCAAGTTTTTAGGTATACCTGACGAGAAGATGTGCCGTAATTTCCCGAACGCTGCCCAACCGAGTTGAATCCGCCGATTGACCTCTCAGTCGAAGTTGGACTTACCTAGTCGGACTATTTGTCCCAGGTAAACATACTCGTCAACAAATTCAAGCTTAGTGTCCCCAAAATCTACCGGCATAGGTGTGACAAGGACATTAAACATGATCTTTGTTTTGTCCATGTTCATCTTAAGACCTATCCGTTGGGAAACACTATCGAGGTCATTGAGCATAGTGCCTAGGTCCTCCAGCGATTCTGCCATAAGGACTATATCGTCGGCAAATCGAAGATGAGTGATGTACTCGCCATTGATGTTAATACCGTATCCTTTCTAGTCCAGAAGCTTGAAAACTTCTTTCAATGCAGCGGTGAAGAGTTTCGGGGATATCACGTCACCCTGTCTTACACCTCTCTGCAATTGGATAGGTTTCGTACTCTGGTTCTGTACTCGGATAGCCATCGCAGTTCTACTGTACAAGCGCTTCAGCACTTCGATATACCGTCAGTCAACTTGGCATCGCTGACGGGACTGCAGCACCGCCCAAATTTCGACGGAATCAAAGGCCTTCTCATAGTCCACATACGCCAAACATAGTGGCAAATTGTATTCCTCGGACTTCTGTACAATTTGCCGAAGGGTATGTATGTGGTTTATGGTACTAAAGCCCTTATGGAAACTGGCTTGTTCGGGAGGCTGGAAGTCGTCAAGTCTGCGCGCGAGACGATTCGTAATGACTCTCGAAAACAGCACGTAGACGCAGCTCAGAAGGGAAATCGGTCTGTAGTTCTTCAAGAGAGCGTTGTCACCTTTCTTGAAGAATAAGACCACCTTACTTCTGCTCCACGCCTCCGGTGTAGTGCCACCATGGAGGACGGAATTAAAGAGCTTCTGAAGGACTTCAAGTATGAGGGCGGCACTGAAAATTTCTGGAATCAAGGAAGTGACACAACATTACTATTTAAAAATGTATTTATTGCTTTTCGAAGTATTCTCCGCGAAATTTGACACATTTTACCATACGATGGAACCAATCATTGAAACAACCATTCCATTCGGAAGTTGGGGTCTCCAAAATGGCCGTTTTGTAGGCGTTCACAGTTTAGTCAGGTGATGAAAATCTCTGTCCACGCAATTTATTCTTTATTTTAGGGAAAGTATAGAAATCATTAGGGCTTAGGTCGGGGCTGTACGGCGGATGGTCTAATAATTTTATCTTTTCTTGCTCTAAAAACTCTTTTGTTCTGTGTGCGGTGTGAGAACTCGCATTGTCGTGATGGAGGATGATGCGGCGGTTGCAGTTCTCTTTACGGAGTTCAGAAACGACCTGTGGCAAACAAATGCTAGCATACCATTCTGCATTAACCGTTCTTTGTCCCTCAAGAGGAATTTATAACAGTGGTAGAGCCACGCGGCAGCTTTTGATGTCGCACGGATGGGCCGGCTCGAACCGGGGTGGTACCACGACCTCACAGAAAACCAGCGTGAAATAGAGGTTTACCTCTGCGTTTCTCTTGGTGAGTGCAGGTGGCCGGAGGCTCTTTTTACTGGAAATGAGGCATTCCATCTTAGTTCTCACGGGTGACAACGCATCTACATTTTGATTTGTAATAGAGGATAGATGTAGATGTCTATGGGCCGCAGCAACCACTTACCATCAGGTGGACTGTGTGCTCGTTTGTCACCCTTATCCTATAATAAAAAAAATAGTCATAACATGGCCGGTTTTGGAGACAAACGTGGCCACCATTTTTTTTGCAACACTCCGTGAACGAATAATTTTTGTTGGCTTTAACTCATTTTCGAACACCCAAACTCGTGACTGGTTTTTTGTTTCGAGTTCGTACGCGTATATCCAGGATTCGTCACCTGATACGATGTTGTATACAGCATTTGAGGATCCTGCGTGGAATCTTTCGAGAGTTCTGACGCACCAAGTACCGCGAGCCGCTATTTGCTCTTCACAGAGCGAATGCGGTATCCATCGGGAAAAAAACGTTTTTACACCTAATTGTTCATGCAAGATTATTTGTATTTGACTCATGCCAATGTCTTAAGTTGCCTGAATTTCGCGGTATATCACATGTCGATCTTCCTCAATTAGCTTACGCACAGCATCAACGTTTTCTTGGGTGACTGCAGTTTTTGGACGACCTTGACGGGGATCATCACTGAGCTTGACACGTCCACGTTGAAATTCAGCAAACCAGCGATAAATTGTGTTTTTGGATGGGGCTTCATCACCAAATGCAGAAATCATCCGGTCAACATACTGTTTTTGTGTTAAACCACTACGAAAGTCATAATAAATCATCGCTCTTGAATTTTCTCGAGTCAATTCCATTTTCTCAACGACTAAACAAGTTTGACAAAACCTTGTGACAAGACCGAGAATCTTTTTTTAAATAAATAAATGGTATTCGATTTTTAAAACCAAGGAGTTTTCAATTAAAAATATTTTAATATGACAGGAACAGTGAAATATTGCTTTCCCGATACTTTTAGTGCAGCCTATGTACCGGTTTTCCACCCGCTTTCAGAAGTCCCGCTGTAATTCCATCCTCGCCTGGGGCCTTGCCGTTTTTAAGGTGCTGGAGAGCCATCCTAATCTCGCTCAGATTGACGTCCGGGATATCATCGGAATAGTGTCGGATAAGACTCGCTCTTGGATCGTTACTCACACTTAAGTGTGGCTCCAACGATGATGTGTACAGCTGCCCATAGAATCTCACTCAAAATCTCAGGTGTCCCGGAAACGACGCTGCCACACTTGGTCTTCAGCTTCGACAGTTGGCTCTTTCTGGCAGACAGATCTCTAGCAAAGACTTTGGAGCCTTGGTTCCGCTCGATCGCTTTTTTAATACGAGCAGTATTAAAGTTGCGTAAGTCCCGCTGCATGCATTTGGAGATATGTCTGTTCAGTTGCCTGTATGCTGTCAAATCTACTGAAGACTGCAGCTTCATATCCCGTCTAACAGCCATGAGATTAAGAGTGTGATCGGAGAGTTTTTGTGTGGGACTTTGGATTAGAGCACGAGGGGGACGGAGCGTTGACTTCATTAGACGTGACCTCTCCAACTTAACGTTTAGGTTCAGTGTGCCTCTCACTATTCGGTGATCGCTGCCGGTTTTCACCCTCGCGATCACTGAGACATCACTGAACAGTTGTCGTCTGGTGGTCATAATGAAGTCGATCTCATTTTTGTCGAACCGTCGTGGATCGACCAGGTCCGCTTCCTGTGGGGCCGCTTCTGGAAGAAAGAGTTCATCATAAAGACTCCCTCTTTCTCCATGAAGTCGGCCAGCTGCTGGCCCCTTGGGTTGCGTTGCCCTATTCCGAAATTCCCTACTTTCAGCTCACAGTTCTCTCTTGTGCCTAGTTTTGTGTTGAAGTCTTCCACCGTATAGTGAGTTTTGGAGGAATGCATGGCTCTAGAGATATCCTCATACATTTCTTCCACCTCCTCATCGGGGTGTTCCGAGGTTGGTGCGTAAACCTGTATGACTTTCAGCGAATACCGTTTGATGATTCTGAGTATAAGGTACGCAACCCTCGTCGACACACTCCCAATCTCAGATAGAAGAATAGAAGATAGAAGATATGGGGTAGTGAGTATTCTTACCCGCCACTACACGGGGCAATATAAGTTATAATTAATACGCATGTTGTTTTTATACACTATATAATACTTTAACTTTTTCCTTATTGTTTGAAATTAATCGATACGAAACTGCGCTTGATTTCGAACAATTAATTGATATGTTGTTACATTAATAAAAGTTATAAATAATACACATGTCTTATGCTATACATTATTTTTATTGTTTCCTTAAATTTTTCACATGCATCATGTGACAACCCTATCAGAATATGTATACATTTTCGACGTTGTTACGAAGCTTCTCCTCTGGTCCTTACTCTTTACTCTGTGGTTCGGCGTCCGCACGAATATTGACCCTAGTCAAGTAGTAATAACAATACCAGCTCAGGGTGTCTTATGATAGATAATACATAGTTATATGTTTATCTACGATTATAATCTTGCACCTAATCTATTAAAAATTTGACTTGGAATACCTATTTCCTCATGATGTTTTGTTTTGTATAAACGATAGTTATATATAAGCCATATTTAAATCAAAGTGATGTTCACATAAGTAAAGTCTAGTTTTTGTAGACAATGTATTTGGGTACCTTCTTGCCAGTTTCAACCAAGTATTTCTCATATTTAAAACAGTTGACATTTGAATCTATAACTTCCCCGGCGTTCTTATGCTCATATTTTATCATTCAGGAACAACACACTAATGATGTGGATGATAACTGATTATTAAACATCCAAAAATATCTTACAAAGTCGTTTTAATTATTAGCGCAGTGACGTTACGAGCTGAACAGCATGGCGGCTAGCGTTTTATTGTGAAAATGTAAAACGATAGATTAAAGGTAATTTTTACGGCACTATGCGGTTATAAAAAAATATATAAGAATTATAATGGTTCATTATCATCACTCTGGGATTCATTTAAAACACTATTTGAAAATTGGTGTATGTAATATTCTATTATTATAAATTACTTCGTGTAATACGGCAGACTACGCTTTTCTCGTGTGAAGTGATAGCGACCAGCATTATCGTTACAGCTCTTCACAAGTCCACTGCTGAACATAGGCCTCCCCCAAGGAACGCCACAAAGCTCTTGTCTTGAGCCACCTGCGTGCATTGACTTCCTGCATATTGTCGTAAGGCAACCGTGTACCGCAGTATGCACAAGCAAAGTGTAGAACGCCCCTTCATCACAAGATGCAGTGGACGACCTGTTAAGATATGCAAATAAATATATATAAATATAAATAGCACACGTAGTGTCAGAGTTCAAGGCCAGAGCAATCACTTGTGGAGCATACAAGTGTTGGATCCGACTTATGATGTATCGTTGCGATGTTGCATACAGTGAGTGGTCGGAGGAGCGGAGGGTGCGTGTGCGCGTGCGTCCAGTGCGTGTGCGCGTGTGCGGTGCGCTGCTGCACCGTCTGGACGCCGTGCGCCGCGCCGCCACCATAGCATCGCCTACCCACTACCACAACCCCGGTAACAATCTGCCCACATACGCTTTTTATTTAATAAATAATATATTACAGTAAGTATTTTTAACAATTAATTTTTTTATCGTACGTGTGTGCTTGAGTAAGTGTGCGCGCGTGTGTTAGTATTATTAAAATATAAGAGTCACAAGAAAAATCTCTAAAATATAATTTATAATTAAATGTAGGGTTATAGGAAATATCTTTGGAATAGAATAATTTTTTTTAATACAATTCTACTGGTTCGGATATAACCTCTGTCCAGCAAGATACCCAGCGGGACTGTTAGATGTCGCCGGAAGCATACATAAAAGCGGTTACGTCGTATTATCACTGCTAGAAATCCGCAGTGATAATATTCGAGCGAAAGAATTCGCTCATTGGTCATACAAATTTAAATAAATAAATATTATAAAATCCTTTTTGATTTACATAAAATCAGACCTCCATTCCAAGGTAATAACAACGGATTCACAACGGTACTATACAGATCCTCTCTTTCTGAAAAGAAAGATAAAGATTAACTATGTTGAAAGGATGAGCGAATTTGCACATTTTAAACTTTTGATCGATGTTCACGATCATTAAAAAATCGTTTAAATTTTAATACATATTTATTTGTAAATCGTGTGCAAACTAATTGCAAATATAAATTAATATTGTAAAAAAAAAGTTGTTGAACACGTATGTATAAGATATTAGTAGTAATAAGACAAAAACATAATCCGCTGCCAAAATGTATGCAATGCAAAATGAAAATGCAGATAAATAAATAGAGAACTGTTCAGAATCATGTGTATGAGAAATACATTCTTGTCTATTTTAATGCGAAAATCTGTCCAGCTTTCATGACTAACCTGATAGTTTGATCTATGGTTAAGTTAAAAAGGTAAACTATCACAGCTAAAGCCTACTTGGCTTTACAAATTTGGTCGTTATTAGCCGTTAAACTCCAACTTGGGGAAAAAAACAAACATTAAAGGCTAAGCTACCTTTTATCCTCAAAATTTATTATACAGAACGCGGTTTGACCGAATTCCACGCGGATGTAAGCTAGTATTCATATAATTATTTAAATTAGTATTTCTTTATTATTGGTTGTCTTTAAAATGAGTTGACCTGTTTGCCTACATTTTACAATTAGTTGCAACGAAATCAAAAGTAGCTAAAAATTATTATAGGTCTGTTAAGAGACGGTACTTGCTTCGTTTAATAAGTAAAATAGTATTTACAAAATAATAACATTTATTAAAAAGTTATAGCACATAATAAATACATAGGCTGCACTAAAAGTATCGGGAATGGAATATTTCCACTGTTCCTGTCATATTAAAATCTTTTTAATTGAAAACTCCTTGGTTTTAAAAATCGAATACCATTTATTTATTTAAAAAAAGATTCTCGGTCTTGTCACAAGGTTTTGTCAAACTTGTTTAGTCGTTGAGAAAATAGAATTGACTCGAGAAAATTCAAGAGCGATGATTTATTATGACTTTCGAAGTGGTTTAACACAAAAACAGTGTCTTGACCGGATGATTTGCATTTGGTGATGAAGCCCCATCCAAAACCACGATTTATCGCTGGTTTACTGAATTTCAACGTGGACGTGTCAAGCTCAGTGATGATCCCCGTCAAGGTCGTCCAAAAACTGCAGTCACCCAAGAAAACGTTGATGCTGTGCGTAAGCTGATTGAGGAAATTCGACATGTGACATACCGTGAAATTCAGGCAACTTTAGACATTAGCATGAGTCAAATACAAATAATCTTGCATGAACAATTAGGTGTAAAAAAGTTGTTTTCCCGATGGATACCGCATTTGCTCTGTGAAGAGCAATAAGCGGCTCGCGTTACTTGGTGCGTCAGAACTCTCGAAAGATTCCACGCAGGATCCTCAAATGCTGTATACAACATCGTATCAGGTGACAAATCCTGGATATACGCGTACGAACCCTAAACAAAAAACCAGTCACGCGTTTGGGTGTTCAAAAATGAGTTAAAGCCAACAAAAATTGTTCGTTCACGGAGTGTTGCAAAAAAAATGGTGGCGACGTTTGTCTCCAAAACCGGCCATGTTACGACTATTCCTCTTGAGGGACAAATAACGGTTAATGCAGAATGGTATGCTAGCATTTGTTTGCCACAGGTCGTTTCTGAACTCCGTAAAGAGAACTGCAACCGCCGCATCATCCTCCATCACGACAATGCGAGTTCTCACACCGCACACAGAACAAAAGAGTTTTTAGAGCAAGAAAACATAGAATTATTAGACCATCCGCCGTACAGCCCCGACCTAAGGCCTAATGATTTCTATACTTTCCCTAAAATAAAGAATAAATTGCGTGGACAGAGATTTTCATCACCTGAAGAAGCTGTGGCCGCCTACAAAACGGCCATTTTGGAGGCCCCAACTTCCGAATGGAATGGTTGCTTCAATGATTGGTTCCATCGTATGGAAAAATGTGTCAAATTTCGCGGAGAATACTTCGAAAAGCAATAAATACATTTTTAAATAGTAATGTTGTGTCGCTTCCTTGATTCTCGAAATTTTCAGTGCCGCCCTCGTAATAGTAGAACAATAATAGGAGGATCACTCTCTGATAGCAAACTTGCGAGTTTGCTATCAGAGAGTGATCCTCCTATCCTATACTATACCTAGTTACAATGTCGCTAATGTTCATAATATTTTGCACATCTCGGACACGACCTTCGTCAAATTAGCTTACAAATTAAATCGTTGAAAAAAAATTAATGGCGTGCGCTTATTAAATCAAAATGCATCTTACGTCCGCGTGCGAGAGTCTGTATAATATTCTATGGTCTATGTAAAGTGTGTGGTCGCGAGTGTTTGCATGTGTGATTATGCCCTATTTTTGCCTTACTACCCTCACCCCACACACACTATAATTTTACACTTACTATGTACTTCAATTTCACCTCTAATGCAACGTTTAGATACTCACTGAGCGTAGACGAATAGACACAAGTACGAACATGTAAATGACTTGTTTAAGTGTGCTCGTTACACGGCCCGCGTATACTCATCTGATCGCCTCTGTTCTTGACTCGATGTAAGTTTTTTAGCGCGAATCAAAGGATTGTTTGTGTGTATTCGTATCGGTTTATATATCCGTCATTATTCAATTGCTCTGTGAACTATTACTATCCGTTATCATTTTCTCCAATCCCTGTATGTAATAAAATATATTAAAAGTATATAAAAAGGTACCTACTCGGTTCAGCTCAAATTAAGCTTTTCACAAGGGTGAAAGTACACTCGTATTCGTCGTTGTTCTTGGCGGCTCACTCCGCCGGCCCCCGTGGACCTCAGTAGAATTGATGTTAACAATATGTATTATCTATATTTTCGATTGCACATTAATATATAAAACACAGATATTGTTTAATATACAAAACATAAATGCTTTTATGTCTTGAAATAAACTTCACAGACTGTGGAAAACGGAACATTACAAATCACACAATAGTCAGCTCATTCAGTCAATATATCAGTATCTATCTATCATTAATTATTTTGTTACTAACTGAAAATTATGAATTCATTACCTCAGTTTCATCCATATTTAATATGAATGTAACTATAATAATTGATTTTGCATGTGCAGAGGTGCCGACGCGTACGCTGACGGTGGAGGAGTGCGAGGCGCTATCGGAAAACTTACCGCAGAAGCGGTATAGCGTAGAGATACGTGGACTGCACGTGCTTCTGCTGCCATGGGACCACGACGAGACCGCCCCGCCAGTTCCGCTACTACTCGACCTTGACTTGCCGCATATAGACGCTACCTACGTTGGCCCGCTATACCCTTACAGGTATGTCGTCGAATTTAAAGTACCAGGGTGCTGTGCTTGACTTCTTGCTACAGCTATTCATCCGATTATTATTTGTAACTGTAATATAGAATGACCTTATTGACGCGTACTTGAATTGTGTTCTTACAAAAAATACCTAGTTAATACTTCTGTGTTTTCACTTAATGGCGTTTCCTAACATTAATAACATCCCGAAATCTTGGGGTGGATACAATGGATGAATGTATGAATGGAAAATTATTAGTATATCTCCCTGAATAAACGTAATAGTGGCGTTAGAGAATTCACTGCGTTAAAGCGTTACGTGGGTATTGTAAGAGGTGGTGGGGGGAAATGAAATATGAAATTGGCAGTATCATTTTTTTGATAACAATTCAATAAAATAAAAAAATGTTGCCAATACGCCTGCCAAATGTGGCGAAAAGTTATATTTATCAGTGGACTTTTGCTTTGCTGTAATCAACGAATAAAAAAAATTCGCACTTCTACTCTCCACTCGATTATATCCTAAAAAAAAGCTATTTTGTATTCTTGATAATAGCCTACTGAGGAAGTTAATTGTTGTTGTGGAAGAGTAAATTAACATTTAGATTTTTAGGTTATATTGCAGTTAAAGTTTATAGGTAGATATATTTTGTTAATTCAGTTGATCTTTTATGATTCAGCCATGACAAGAACACAATAAAATCACTACTTCTACACTGGTCTGGCGACAGAGTGCGCTAGCAATGTGTTTCTTGTGACACTTTTATAACTCTGTAGAAGCGCACTCTGTCGTGAGTGTGTGGTTCGGCGATAGAGTGCGCTTGAAACGTATTTCTTGCGACTCGAACTATATTTATTCTTGGTATAAACAATCGATTCACTGAGACGAGCGCAGTAAAAGAGATTGTCGGAAAGAGTTACAGTTCGTGTCGCAAGCACACTGTCACGTGTTGCGTGTACGGTGCAGGGTGTGCTCTGCCGCGTGCCAGCTGCCGGAGGACGAGGGCGCGGTATGGGGGGGTGCGCGCGCGCATATCTCTGTGCGCGTGCGCGGCGCGGCGGCGGGACTGCGTGCGGCCGAGCGTGGCGCGCAGCGCCCCGTCGTGCGCGCGCACATGCGCCTCGCCGCGCGCACGCTCCTCCACCCGCACCTCTTCCCCGCGCACACCGTGCGACACAACTACACCATCAGCCTCGGTCAGTACCCATTACACTGCACTAACACTACATAGTACCAATATACGAGTACATATATTATAATATAATTATATCACTATACAACATATAACAAAAACACTGTGATTACCGCTAAGTACGTTATCAGAATCAGTACTCAAACATATAGAAATTCTCACAGCTTAATGCTGCTGTGTTTCGTATAGTGAGTGTAGAGAACCGTAGACTCTTTTCACTATAAACGAGGCATTCCATCGTAGTCCTCAAAGGTAACAACGCAATTGCATTTTGATTTTTTAATCGACGATAAATGTAAATATCTATGGGCCACTACATCCACACACACAGGTGGACTGTGTGCTCGTTTATCATTTTATATTCTATATAAAAAAACTTTATTTCAGAAAGGAATATCATAAAAAATTAAATTAAATTTAAATGCAATTTTTATTTGCCAACTAACTGTCCCTACGGTTTCGGTCGCATGCAATTTATTACGATTTCCTTAGTTTTAATTATTTGCGCAAAACCCTTATTCTTAACTTAGTAAATGTAACCTAAATTACTCATAACATCAGCTTTATTATATTGATTTGCTGAAATAATTTTGACCGGATGGTCAGTCAAAATTATTCCAGCCATTTCGAAAATTAGCCAGAACAAATAGGCAGAAAAACTAAAATTTTACAAAATTGTTTGTTATAAACAAACAATTTTGTAAAATTTTAGATTTTGTACCGTATATACTTTCATATACATTTAGTAAAAAGCTATAATTTTAAATTTACTAACAGACACTTCAATTTTATTTATTTGTTTTTTAATTTTATAAATTGTATAATATAGTTTTACTACCCCTACATTGCCCGGGAAGTAAAAGTATTGTCAAAGTCCTCCTTTACCGATGTGCATGTCCAAAATGATGTGATGTGCAAAACCCCATACAATTTACAAATAAAAAAAATATTTAAATTTAATTAAATTTTTACACAGTTGTCGGTGAAAACTTGTTTCAGAAATAAAGTTATTTTTATGTGTTTCAATAAACCACAGTCCACAAGCACATCTTTATTTATTTCCCTGTGTGTGTATATGTTTTCATAATTTATTTCTATAGAAATCGATATTGTTTAAAATCAATATCAATACCGCATTTATCATAAACGCTCCCAATCGTTTTTAAAAACTGCCAAGGTACGACTTTCCATTGACGTCTGTCGAGTTGGGAGTTGATATTTTTTTTTTTACAGAAAGGTTACATTATTATAAGCACACACGCAAAGTTTCAACATGCGGAAACGCGAACATTTTGAGAAAAAAGACTTATTGAAAATCAATTATTTTTGCAATATTTATGCCAATCCCCATTGACGTCCGTCAAGTTGAGGGTTGATATTGTTTTACAGAAAGGTTACATTATTATAAGCACACACGCAAAGTTTCAACATGCGGAAACGCGAACATTTTGAGAAAAAAGACTTATTGAAAATCAATTATTTTTGCAATATTTATGCCAATCCCCATTGACGTCCGTCAAGTTGGGGGTTGATATTGTTTTACAGAAAGGTTACATTATTATAAGCACACACGCAAAGTTTCAACATGCGGAAACGCGAACATTTTGAGAAAAAAGACTTATTGAAAATCAATTATTTTTGCAATATTTATGCCAATCCCCATTGACGTCCGTCAAGTTGGGGGTTGATATTGTTTTACAGAAAGGTTACATTATTATAAGCACACACGCAAAGTTTCAACATTCGAAGACGCGTACTTTCTGAGAAAAAAATATTGAAAATCAATTATTTTTGCAATATTTATGTCAATTCCTACCGCAAAACTGACGCTATTTTGTATTGTCATTGTCATCGTCAGTAGGGATGTCGATTCTTTCGGAAAAAGATCGATTTTTAAATCGATTCAAATCGTAAGTTGATGTATAGATATTCACAAAAAAATGGATTTCTAAAATATCGATATTTTTTCATGTTTGCATTTATAATGTAAATATAAATCCATTTTATGAGAAAAAAATCTCCTTCGTGAGAAAAAATGGGGGACTGATTTAGAGGGATTACTGTATCTATTTTGAGACTGCAACGTCTCCGGTGCTGTGGGAAGAGCAGCCTCTACGCCTTTGCGTAACAAATCGCAGGCATCCCTTCCTACCTCTGCAGCTTCGGGTTATTGGTCGCCTTTGGCGACCAGCCTCAGCCGCTCCGGCTTCGTCAGTTATTAACGAAATCACTCTTAGTTCTAATTACGAAACAATAACGTGAGTGTACGTGCGTGCCCGCAGGCGAGGCGAGCGCGTGCGGGTCACTCGCGCGGCTCCGTGCGGCCGCCGAGCTGCTCGCCGCGCGCCGCTCGCCCCTGCTCGCATACTCAACGCTCGCTACTGACGCGCTCAACGACCAAGGTACCTAGGAAACTATAATTTATCTTACGATAGATAGATAGAGCCATGCTCTAGCTATATTACTGGTATAGTTGTAGCACGAATCCGTGGGCTCGACCGGGAAAGGACCACGCTCTCACAGAATACCAACATAAAATAGCAGCTTAACGCTGCTCTGTTTCGTATGGTAAGTGTAGAGAACTGGAGACCCGTTTTACTGGAAACGAGGCATTCCGTCTTAGTCCTGACGGTTGACAATACATCTGCATTTTGATTCGTCATCGAGGATAGATGTAGATGTTTATGGGTCACAGTCACCACTTACCATCAGGTGGACTGTGTGCTCGTTTGTTACCCTTATCCTATAAAAAAAATATGTGTCAGCTTCGAACGTAAAGCATGACGTAACGTTTTTTGACTCCCCATAAATTTATATGTGAAAATCGATTCTTAAGGAGTAAACTCCGAAAAACCTTTGTCCTATAAAACAAAATCACTACCTATACTACTATTACTTGGCGACAGGACTTCCTTTCTGCCTAAGAGTCCGTTTGAGTAGGTACCATTCTCTTACCTATTTTTGTCAAATAGCAGTGCTTACACTGCAGTGTCCTGGTTTGAAAGGTATAGCCATCTTGATCTAAGCTCCATCTAAGTCCTACAGAGGTGACAACGCATTTGTAACATTGTTTGTTTGAATTTGCCTGCAATTTTCCATGGAATTCAGTTGCCACTTACCATCAGGTAGACTGGAAGTTCGTCTGTCACTTCGTATTAATATTTAAAAAATTGTACAAACCAACTTCGTTAAATTTATCACACGTAAGATAAGCTTGCTTGTACCTATGTGCGAGCGTTACATTGTCAAGCAATGACTAGGAACACTTATTTAACACCGTACTATTTTAGCGCCCGCGTTTACACACGCTACACACTAAATACAGGTGGATGAAGAAGATATTTCACTTCATTACATCTGGTCACGTTGGTGTACACGTGCCGCAATATCATGTGCTCAGAATATGAACAAGATAACGAATAAACTTACTAGGATTTGTATGACAGAGACAACTATGCTAAATCGGAGACAGAAAATTGTAACTAATAATATCTTGGTAACGTTTGATGTATCTCTTCATATACCTCTCTTACTCATCAAAACATGGTAGAGCCACGCTGCAGTTATATTATGGTTGTAGCACATATGGGTCGGCTCGACCGGGGCAGGACCAGGCTCTCACAGAAACTCGTAACTGCATTTTGATTCTTAATCTATGTCTAAGCGGGAGCCACAAATGTATGTATCTGTGTACCCACTTAGACACATACATATAGTAAATGGGCCACATCATCCACTTACCACGAGGTGGACTGTGTTCTCAGCATTATTCTATAAAAAAATATATACGTCTGTATGTATAAGCATGTATAACATTATGATAAAATATATTTTTGATTTCAACATTGTTATTGAAATAATTCTATACATTTGGCGAGATTTGATTTGATTTATAACATTGTTTGTATGTTTTTTAGAATCGGTAGCAGTAGACGTGACACTGGAAGAGCTCACGAGCCGCGGCTACATCACTAAGAACGTTAACACGCATATCGTGTCCCTGCACGCCGTCAGAGCCATGGCGCTGCACGCACCTAGTTGGTTCAGTTGTATTTCCATCATTAATAGTAATCTTAAATAGCGCTGATTCCATTGAACATAAAGTGTTCGGGCATTATAATTTACTCCACCAAGTTTATACCGTATGTGATGAAATTCAATGACTGTATACTTTATTTTTATTATTTGCGCTGTCATCTAACTACTAACTTACAGATCTCAGATTCCAATTTTAAACTAAAAGAAAAGTGATAAGTGTCGTCATTGTTAGTGTTTCTTAATATTGAATGTAGGCATTGAGTTATATGTACTTCGTACTAGAGAAGCCTTTCTAAACAAAAAATGTGCACTACTCTATATCTTCGCGCATGCGCGGGAGATAGTTAAGTCGCGCATGTGCAGTTTTTTCGCAGCATTTAAGCGCATTGCGCTTGCGCGGTCAGTTTATATAAAGAAATATACTTTTTCTTTTTTTTTCTTTTGTAATATTACGATATTATTACCTATTTATTCACTTGAACAACAAATAATTTTACTTACCTGACTACTGAATTGTTATTTACATCCAATTTTAATTTAAAATCTTGTATTATTAGTGCCGTTCCACACTGCATGAATATTGAAACCACAGCCTACCTAGTAAATTGAGACCACACTAAATGACACGCTGTACGGATTGCAGTACAGTTCAGTTGAACATAGTGTATGTTCGGAATGCGCAATCTAGTACGTGGTACATATATATATCGATGAATGTAGGCGTTTTTGTGAATGCTATAACTGGTATATATAGCTTGAAAGAATGTCCATATTCACCACACTAACGTGGCGGGTTGGTAAGCACGGGGCTGGTACCTTTCTCTGGTAATGCCGTTACTTGTTATCAGTACGTAGGATTCAGCATTTTTAAGAAATATTACTGTTAACTCTTCCTCTCAGGAATGATAGGATTCCTGTGCTCAAAAGCAGGACGCGTAAGGCTGTAACTTTAACTTTTTCATGTTAATGTCTCAAATGCCACCTTCAGGTTATACCGTCGGCAGGTAAGGTAGCATTTGGAGAAATTACGTAAACTTATGCAGAAAATCTCTATATAATGTTACTAATATGTTTGAAAGTTATTGTATTTGTTTTACAGAGGGTGGTGAACTTAAGCAAGCGTGGCTGTTCTCTGGACCTGAGGCGCCAACAACTTCGTTAGTATATTACTTAATAAGTATATTTTTTATTTTGAACTGTTATTTTTTTTCATAGAATGAGTGCCAAACGAGTACCCAGTCGAAAGTAAGTAGGTACTGTGGCCCATAGACATCTACATCTATCGTAAATAAAATATCAAAACGCAGATGAGTTGTCACCAGTGAGGATTAAAATGGAATGCCTCGTTTCCAGTAAAAGGGGTCTTCGGTTCTCCACACTCATCATACGAAACACAGTAGCTAAAAATATCAAATGCTGTCATTAAAAGACCGACGCTCTTTAATAGACGCCGGCACTTTTAGGAATATCTGTACTGTTGAGATTAAGTGTTCACAGTTATTGTCAAAGTTAAGCTTATGAATACCACCAAAAAATAAACACGATCATAAGTTTTGTTTCATATAATAAAACCATTGTTTGTTTATTTATCTACCTATCTATTATCTATTTAATTACCTTTGTTTATTTCTTTTTCTTTTTTGTCTCATATAAAGTAAATAATAATGATAATAAATAAAAACTCCCTAACCTTCAGCTATTTGGTCTCCCCTGCCGAGGGCTTCCGTGTGGTTGGGTTTTATATATTTATATATTATTAATTTATTTATTTTACTATATTTAATGTATATTTATCATTTTATTTTATATATTTATTCAACCCTCTATGCGAATGGCCTCAATGTCTATGCTCTATCTCAGATGCCAATGGTCTATAATACCTCATAATAATAAATAATAATTTCTTACATTTACACGAATACTATACGTTTAACAAAAATATACGCTCGCACGTAGTCCATACCTGCGCGCGGCGGTGCAATGGTGCTCGAAATCAGACGCGGGCGCGGACACTGAGGCGGGTTCGTCAGCGGAAGCGGAAGCGGTGGCAGAATACGCGGGCGCATGGCTCGAGCCCACCGCGGTCTGCCTCGACCCGCTGCTGCTGGCCGCTCTCGCCTACACGCCGAGACACCTGCCCACCACTGGTAAACACTTATTTTATTTATTTTTATTTTTATTTAATCAGGATCATCATTATCATCATCTTTACAACCCTTCACAAGTCCACTGCTGAACATAGGCCTTCAGCAAGCAATGCCACAATGCACTATATACTATTCAAGATAAAAACAGCTTATTAATAATTAAACGTTTTTATTTTTTACTTTAATTATTTAACACGAAAAAGTTAACATTTAAAACCTAATAATTAATACCGGTAAGCATTTATACTAAGCAATTATAAGCATTAAATACTACTTTTATATACATAATACTGTGGGCAAAAATAGTAAGACTTTGTTCATAATTTTAAAATTCTTTATTTATTCTGCCAAATATATTTCGTCCCCCTCAAAGTAATCCCCCCCAGCCGCAATACACTTATGCCAACGTTTTTTCCAATCCTCGTAACAGTTGTTAAAATCAATTTCCGGAATAGCCTTCAATGCCCGTAGCGATTCACGTTTAATGTCTTCAATTGACTCAAAACGGTTTCCCCGGAGCGGTCGCTTGAGTTTGCTGAACAGTCAGAAGTTGCAAGGAGCTAAATAAGGCGAATACGGTGGTTGTGGCATTCCACAACCACCGTATTCGCCTGATTTCTTCTGATTTATCGTTATATTGGTTGAATTTTTGGCGAAAAGTGCATTATCGTGGTGCAAAACCAAGAGCTGTCCATAATTCCGGCCTCTTTTTACGAATAGCTTCGCGCAAACGACGCCTAATACTCAAATAGTATTCCTTATTGACAGCTTGGCCGGTCGGAAGGAAATCGGAGTGCACCACACCTCGATGATCGAAGAAAACTCTCAACATGACCTAGATTTTTTACTTGCTTTGACGTGGTTTTCTGCCGACTTCCAAAAAGGAGACGGTACACAATTCGAGTGTACTATATGTTTTTTTTTCTTTTTATGTGTGTTACCTCATAACTTTGTACTGGGCGAACCGATTTCGATGATTCGTTTTTTATATGAAAGCTGATAGTTCTCGTGTGGTCCCATATGAATTTGATCAAGGTCAGACCAATGGTTATTGAGTTATTCTTAAATAACCTATATTGAAGTCGCTTATATTGAAGTCGGCTGTACAAGATTTTTAATTTTAAATTATTTCGCTTCGGCTCACCTTTGGCATGATATTCGGCCGATTGATCGTCTGTTTCCGGGTCGTAAGCATAGATCCTCGCCAGTTATAATACGTTTCATGACATCCTAGTAGTCGGAAAGCGCTGTTTTTCAAGAAAATAGAGTGATTTTGGAACCAATCGTGCATTCACTTTTCTTAGACCTAAATGATCTTTTAAAATGGTTTTCACTGATCCTTCCGATATTCCAACGATATCATTAAGGTCTCTGACTGTTAATCATCGATTCTCGAGCACCAATTACTTGATTTTATTGACGTGTCGATCATCAGTTGATGTTTGTTGATGTCCGTCCTGGACATGGTTCGTCGTCGACGCGTTTTCGACCCTCTTTGAATAATTTGAACCAATCAAAAACACTTGCTTGCGACATACAATTGTCACCGAAGGCCTTTGAACATTGTGAACGTTTCGGCACCAGAAATTTGATTCCGCACACAAAATTTAATGGAACTTATTTGTTGAATAATTTCACTCATTGTAAAAATCACCGAATGCACGTTTGTACTTCAGAAAGACAAGTGTATACTAAACACTAAGAAATGTTGCATCGCTTTGCATTTTCTGTCGCAACTACCACGGTGTGTGATTAATTTCAGTCATTTAATTTCACGAACGCACATCGCGATAAAACTCATGATACCATTCACACCATCTGGATGCTAGGCGGTGTAATGTTTTAAAAGTGTTAAATAAGAGAGAGTTTATTACTGTGCACTATTTATTACTGAGAGTTTATTACAGTACAGCGGTTTACTACTGTGCGTTTTACTAGGAATTTATTCCTCGCTTACTTCTTTGTGAAATCGTTTACCACCGGCAATTTTCCGGACCGATATGACTTAGGGATCTTCAAGAAAAGAGTCTACTCCTTTCTGACAGGCCGGCAACGCATCTGCAATTCTCCTGGTGTTGTAGTTGTTCATGGGCGGCGGTAGTCACTTACCATCAGGTGGGCTCATTGTCGTTTGCCCCCCTTTTTTATACATATTTCCAGGAGAAATTCTCATCCATACATTTCTTAACGTTATAATAATCCTTTTTAGAGACTCCAAGACTTTTACATATTCACATTTTTTTCACAGTGGAGACTGAACAAACTGTTAGTACAAAAACAATGACTTCAGCGCAGTATTTCATGATGCGTCGCACCACTCCACCGGTTAGTAAGCTTTTTGTTAAAGATTAAAAACAATTTACAAATAAAATAAAGAAAATTATTTGTTTACTTTTTATTCTATTTGTTATAACATTGTTGGTGGGTGTGATTGTTTGCGATGCTCATTGAATTTTTACCTGTTGCAGTCATCTAGCGGACGTGGTGCGAGCCGGGCGGGGTCGGGCGCGGAGGTGCACGCGCGGCCGCGCAGCGCCGCCTCCTCCAGCGAGCGCAGCGACCGCCGCCGCCGCAGCGACGCGCCCGCACACCGCCCCGCCACCGTGCGTACACACACACACACACCCACGCACACACGTGCGCGCGGTACACGTCACACAAACATACACGCGCGCGCGTTACATGTCACACAAACATACACGGAGCGCTACGTACATTTTAACTGATGCCGGACCCAACTCTACATAATGACACGTGCTCACGCACATAACTTTCTTCTTTTTTTCTTTAACAGTTCGTAAAAGTTCACTGCACTAATTTCGCCTGGCCACGTTTTCTTAAGTGATCAGCCATAGAATTATTACGTACAGAATCCTAGTACGCGCACCGAAAGTGTAGCATGTAAAACTAACGCGAAACCGTGTAAGTTCACTCAGCGATCCGTCAGTCCGGAACGTCTCATCTTACGGAGAAGAACTTGCAACAAATTGTAAAAATGCCTTAAAATATAGTCATAACAGTGATAATATTTTAAGTCATTTTTACAATTTATGACAAGCATAAAAATGATGTTTTTTTTAATATGATAAGGATGACAAACGAACACACAATCCACCTGATGGTAAGTGGTTGCTGCGGCCCATAGACATCTACATCTATCCTCGATTACGAATCAAAATGTAGATGCGTTGTCACCCGTGAGGACTAAGATGGAATGCCTCATTTCCAGGAAAAAGGGCCTCCGGCCGCCTGCACTCACCAACCGAAACGCAGAGATAAACCTCTACTTCACGCTGGTTTTCTGTGAGGTCGTGGTACCACCCCGGTTCGAGCCGGCCCATCCGTGCGACAACAAAAGCTGCCGCGTGGCTCTACCACTGTTAAAATGGTATTACATTTCAGAGATAATTTCATATATTTAATTGATTATTATTACGTAAATCACTCGTAAATCCAAAAAAATACTTACCTAAGCTATCATGATACAAATGTTGCTAGTTGTGAGGAAAAAAATTGCACAATTTTCTTTTAAAAATCTTTAATTTCTATTATCTATTCAAAACGTTAAATCGCTACGCTCTGTGTACAACTCAAACGTTTATATGTAGATACCTACTTATCTCGTGCCTCATGGGTGTCTATTTAAAACTAATATGGAGTGATCAGCTGAGAGCGATCCATTGACGCCATTTTAACGTAACTGTTTTATTTTCTTAACTGTTTCATTGACCAAGTAAAAGTTTTAAACTATAGAATATATCATTTTTTATTTACTATCAATTAAAAGTGGACGAAAAAGACGTCATTCCTTTAAATTTCGATATCTAAAAATAAAGGTACCTTTAAATTACTATACCTTAAAATAACTGTACCTGTATAATTTTTGATATTTTAATATTTAATATTACTTTTTCAAGTATCAAAATTATAAAATAAAGGTTTTCTTTGCATCGTTCAAGTCTAGACACGATCGACCGCACCCCTTGCCGCTGCCGCCGCGTCTCACGCTTTTCGTCGCATATTTTTTTTCGGTACTGAAATTATTTCGATAAAGGTATTAGTAATATATAGGTATAACGATACCGTAAAAAAATATTACCACATGTACCACAACCGTAATACTCAACCGTTTTGGTTCTACTTTTAAATCGAAGCTGTATCGTAATTCTATACCGGTACCATACCCTTATATCTTTACCGCTTTCAACCCTCGCGTTTAAGACACTCGCGGTGCGAAGTGGAGTAATGGATTTCATTACGCCAACACCACATGCCACAATTAGTTAAATTATTATATATCAGTTAAATATATAATATTAGTTAAATTATATAGATATTAAGTGATTATTCATTATTATATTAGGTATTATAATTACTCATTATTATTATCATTAATTGACTTCTGATGAATAGAATAGAATAATTTTTTATTCAATATTGATTATTACATAATTCTTATTGAAAGTCATTTTTTTATTTATCACTGATTCGGAAAATACCTCTGTCCTGGGAAGAACCAGCAAGAAACCCAGCGGGATTTTTTTCAAACATCACTTAACAATAATTTCGTTTATACAATTTTAAATGATTTTTCATAGAACCAGCATGGTGGCGATCACCTTATTCCCAGGGGTTATTTTCATTCATGTATTCCTTGATATTATAATAACCTTTTTTGTACAGTTTCTCTTTAATAAAACTTTTAAACTTGTTTATTGACAAACTTTGAATATGTTCTGGGATTTTGTTGTAAAAGCGTATACAATGCCCCATAAATGAATTAGTGATTCTGTGGAGTCTAGTAACTGGTATTACAAGCTTATGTTTGTTCCTAGTTTTTAAAGTATGCACTTCCTTATTCTTATTAAAGCTATTTATGTTTTTATGTACATACATTACATTTTCATAAATATATTGAGATGCCAAAGTTAATATGTTTATTTCTTTAAATGTTTGTCTGAGGGACTCTTTACAATTTAGATTATAAATCGCCCGAACGGCACTCTTTTGCAAAACAAATATAGCTTCAATATCAATCGCATTACCCCATAGCAAAATTCCATAAGACATTACGCTATGAAAGTAACTAAAATACACTAATCTAGCTGTCTCAACATCTGTGAGACTTCTAATCTTTCTTACAGCATATGCTGCAGAATTAAGTCTGCTTGCTAATTTAGATATATGGGGGCCCCATTGAAGTTTCGCGTCAATAGTAATCCGAGAAAAACAGTGGTATCCACAAGACTCAACTCAAATTACTGAAATTAAATATGGAGTTTTAATCTTTCAACCAATGTTCAGTAATACATAAAATATGAATAAGGTTACTATTTAAAAATAATTCAATTTCTAGTTCTTTGCCTAACATACCTTGTATATTTTGATGCACCAGGTTAATACAGTTTTTATTATTGCTATTTTGTGAAATTACATAGTTAAGTATTGTTGAATTGTATTCTAAGATATTTAAATTATCTTTGCTAGAGATTACCTCTATTGTCTTATTATCTAATTTAAATTACTTAGAACTAATTCCAAATCATTTGTAAAATTATTTTTCTGCTCAAAGAAAGCAGGTGTTAAGGTAGCCAATAATTTGGCTGGGTTAAAATATAAATAATAAGATAAGCGTATTTGCTCCCAATCTCAAACTAAACTTTGATAGGTAATACCTATCTCTTGTCAAAAACTTCGTAGTTAAATTATTAATATCAACTAAATGAAATTTATCATTATTATTCTTACAATTAAATGTCAAATTTAAGTTATTGTTACATGTCAAATTATGCATCATTAAATTTAAATTATATCTTAGTTTATTTTCCTGTGGCCACCCCTCTATGTAAGGCAATGTAAACAAGATAACTTTAACCACGTTTATGTCATAGAGATATTCAATATATTTTAATGTTTGATTCTTGTTCATATTGCCTCTTCTCCCAACAAAAATTATTAATATACTATTAGGGTTAAATTTACTATAGTCGTATTTTTAATTAGACGAAGTTAACTGACGTTTACTGTGTTGTCAGTTTTTGATGAAATAAAAATAGTGTTGTGACAAAATGAATGATTGAAAAAACTCCTGAATGAATAAATCTGCTTCGATTGTCTAGTGAATAGTTAGTGTGACGAACTGCCGATATCGGGTATGGGGTTCGAATTTTAGTCGTGCTATGTACATACCAACGAGTTTTCGACGACTATGTTCCTATACACAGTCAGTACACAGACAGTAGGAATTCATAAAAGCAGACGAAGGTTATATGACCTTTACCATGAAAGATCATATAATCTTTCCGATGCTTTTAAAAAATATGTTAAAAATTATTCTAAAATGTTTAAAAGAGTTTGCTCCACAGCCAAATCGTTACATATTAGCAACAAAATTAAGACGGCTAAGAATAAAATTAAAATGACGTGGAGTATAATTAATAATGAAACCGGTAAAGACAAACCTCGTAACTCAAACTATCAATTAAAAATTAACAATGAATTGACTAAATCAAATCAAGAAGTCGCAGCGGTGTTTGAGAAATATTTCACTGATATTCCTATCTTGACAACCGAGTCATTGAATACTTCTCCAACTGTCGCCGAGTCATTACTCAAACAGAATGTTAACACCTGTTTAAAAGAATTTAGATTTGAAAAAGTATTATCGCAAGATGTTGTAAAATACTTCAAAACCATTGATGTAAAGAAGACCGCAGATTTGTGGGGGATTTCCGTTACAGTTATTGCGTCCATAATAGATTTAATTGCACCTCATCTTGCTATTATTTTTAATACTTGTATCGATTCTGGTGTGTTTCCTGATTTAATGAAGTATAGTAAAGTAATACCTTTATTTAAATCTGGTAGTACATTGGACCCCGCCAATTTTAGACCTATTTCTATACTACCAACTCTCAGTAAAATTTTTGAAAAAATAATTTTGGATCAATTGTTAACTTTTTTAATACAAATAAATTACTTCATAAAAACCAATTTTGTTTTACAAGGGGTCGCTCGACGTCGGACGCCGGTGTTGAGCTTATGAAATATATTTTTAATGCCTGGGAGAATTCACAAGATGCCTTAGGTATTTTCTGTGATCTTTCCAAGGCTTTCGATTGTGTTCATCATGAGACATTAATCAGGAAACTACAACATTACGGTGTAAAAAATTTAGCGCTTAGACTTATTACTTCATATTTAAGTAACAGAATTCAAAAAGTAGTGATTAATGTTAAAGGTTCCTCCGGATCGGTAGTATCAATGGGCGTTCCTCAGGGCTCGATTCTTGGCCCATTCCTGTTTTTAATCTATATTAATGACTTACCTTATCTTGTAGGGGACAATCACGATATAGTATTATTTGCTGACGATACCTCTTTGATTTTCAAACTCAAACGACAGTTAATTAGTTATGACGATGTAAATAATGCTCTATCGAAATTGGTACATTGGTTTAACGCCAATAATATGCTCTTAAACGGCAATAAGACAAAGTGTATTAAATTTACAATACCTAATGTAAAACATTCGAATACCAATGTGCTGTTAAATGGGGAGGAGTTGAGTCTTGTGGATACCACTGTTTTTCTTGGTATTACTATTGACGCGAAACTTCAATGGGGCCCCCATATATCTAAATTAGCAAGCAGACTTAGTTCTGCAGCATATGCTGTAAGAAAGATTAGAAGTCTCACAGATGTTGAGACAGCTAGATTAGTGTATTTTAGTTACTTTCATAGCGTAATGTCTTATGGAATTTTGCTATGGGGTAATGCGACTGATATTGAAGCTATATTTGTTTTGCAAAAGAGAGCCGTACGGGCGATTTATAACCTAAATTGTAAAGAGTCCCTCAGAGAAAAATTTAAAGAAATAAACATATTAACTTTTGCATCGCAATATATTTATGAGAATGTAATGTATGTGCATAAAAACATAAATAGCTTTAATAAGAATAAGGATGTGCATACTTTAAATACTAGGAACAAACATAAGCTTGTAATGCCAGTTACTAGACTCCACAGAATCAGTAATTCATTTATGGGGCAATGTATACGCTTTTACAACAAAATCCCAGAACATATTCAAAGTTTGTCAATAAACAAGTTTAAAAGTTTTATTAAAGAAAAACTGTACAGGAAGGGTTATTATAACATCAAGGAATACATGAATGAAAATAACCCCTGGGAATAGGGTGATCGCCACCATGCTGGTTCTATGAAAATATCATTTAAAAATTGTATAAACAAAATTATTGTTAATTGAAATTATGTTTAAAAAAAAAGTCCCGCTGGGTTTCTTGCTGGTTCTTCCCAGGACTGAGGTATTTTCCGAACCAGTGGTAAATAAAAAATGACTTTCAATAAGTATTATGTAATAATCAATATTGAATAAAAAATTATTCTATTCTATTCTATTCTATTCTATTCTATAGTATCTACCTATACTGAATACCGAGTGTTTTAAATATTAAAGATAACATTGCGAGGCAACTTGTAAGACTGTCCTATTTTCAATACATCATGTAGTTGAAACTATAGATATATAAAATGTAACAATTATAGGTAGGTAATGAAAATAAAAAAAACATCGCTTATTACATAATTTCTTTTTATTCATCATCAGATAAAAAATCATCATTATCGCTTTTGGTGACATTAATTATAAATCTTTCTGAAACTTTGTCGATCATGTGGTCGAGACCATACATTTTGTCTTCTTCTATAATTATATGAGACGCGCAGCTACTCCATTTTTCAGGTGTAATATGTTGTTGAAGTTGAAGTCCTACTTCAAAAAGTTTTTTTACTTCTGTCATTTTGAAGGTTTTGTTATTTCTTGCAACACATTCTTTAGCCTGCGCCCATACCAACTCAATGGGATTGAGCTCATGTGGTATGGGGGCAGACGTAAAACAATTATTCCATGCTGCGCTGTCATTTCGTCCACAACATACTTATCGCAATGTTCTTGGTTGTGCTGCCGTAAAATGTCTATAAGAGTAGCTTTAACCATTGTTGCTTCGAATCAAATATTTTTCTCGTTAGCCACTCTTGTATTCTAGATTTAGTTCAAGACATTTTAGGCAGCGATTCCAGTTTCCTGGAGTGGTAGGGGGCATTATCCACCACTACTACCGAATTTGGTTTTAGTTTTGGCAAGACCCCCCTAAACCACTTTTCAAAGGAATCGGCATTCATATCATGATGATAATCTTGTTTATTTTTTTTGGCTTCAAATATTAATAAGCTGTCTTCTACGAATCCTTCTTCCCCGCCTATATGGCCGATAATTAATCGTTTGCCCTTTCCTGAAGGCTGTTTTAAGCCAGTGGTCAAACCATCTAGGAAGGCCTGCCGGGGCGATAACACTGTCTGGTCAATCGATGCCTTCTTCGGTGCATGACCTTCAAGACAGTGAAAGATATCAATTAATTATTGAAAGTACAATTTAATGTAAAGAAAACAGAAAATTGTAATTACCTTCGTTGATCCAGGTTTCATCTTGGTAATAAATATACCTTCCCTTCAATACTCTTTAATATTTTAACACACTGTAAACTGAGGTCATACCAATTCCTAAAATGTCAGCTGTTTTCGAAACACATTCTTTTTTCGGGAGCCTCAATAGGTAATAGTGAAGCAGCTTTCTCCTCAAATACGTGTTTTTAGACGTTTTGTATCATAAGTTTTTCGGTAACGCTTAAAGCAATCCGTGGTCTCTTCTTTCTTGGAGACAAGCTTTGGCTTGACGTGCTTGGTTGAGGATCCATATCGTTTGTACGAAACAATAATAATGTCCTCCAGACCGAATTTCAGCCTCAGCGGCCAGCCTCGACGGAGACTAGCCATCTGCGCAGGACAGGATTATAGTGCCCAAGTGTATGCGCAAGCACAGGTACACTCTCTATTCCCTCACTCTCATAGCCCGATGGGACGGTAAACCGACACGACCGGAGAGAGATCGGGCGCAGGACCAACGGCTTTACGTGCTTTCCGAGGCACGGGGGTGAAACACCGCCAACTTCCTGACTCCGGGCAGCTACTGAGAATTTCTTGATGGAAAAACTCAATAACTGATTTTTTTGGCCCAACCCGGGATTCGAACCCAGGACCTCATGATCAGCAGTCGCACTACTACAACCACTAGACCAACGAGGCAGTTCAACGAAACAATATAGCAACAAATAAATACAACAATTACCACAAACACAACGTAACGAAAAACTTAACAAAAACAATAACTAAACAGCGTGAGCGCAAAAAAAACAACGTAACAAAATACTTAACAAAAACAATAACTAAACAGCGTGAGCGCAGAAAAAACATTCATGCTATCAGACCCGAGATTAGAAGCCGAATTACAAACAAAATGGCGGCCGACGCGCGCGGCGTTGTTGGCACTAGTCGCCGCGCCGCGCTTTGTAATAAGTCGTCAAAAACCTGATTGTAGTTACATACTACTAGTAACTTATATCAGAGCACTTTTATACAATTTTATTGTAAAATAGAAATAATATTGTTTTATAGTTTGAAATGATTATCTATTCACACTCATTGTTCATTCATCTGATTGAACAAGAACTCAACGTATCACTATTACTTTAAATATAGCAACATTATTTTACAAAGTGACATTAGCTACTGTCAGTTGGCTTCGTCTAATTAAAAATACGACTATAGTTAAAATTTTATTCATAATATCACTGAATGATGCTCCAGGCATGCAGTAATTACTTATCTGTTGCCTTTTTAAACAGTTATTTAATGATATACCCAAATTTTTACCTATGTCATCACTATACACAATTACATTATTTGTTTCATTATATGAATTACTTTTTAAATTTATTTGCTTTGTTATGGTACTATCATAGAATGTAGGTAAAGAAAATGAAGTATTACTGCTTGTCATATTATTCACACACACTGTCCCTAAAGAACCTGGCATTGAGCGCTGATATTCATTTTGATATTTTAATAAGGAGTCAAAACGTTCCTCGTTATATTTACATGACTTTACCAGATTATCCATGGCCAGTATGTGTTCTTTTATCTCATTCCCTGCTGATTTATATTTATTTGACATAATTTGTAATGAAGTCTGAAGTGATAAAATTTCTGAATTAAGACACTCTATTTCAGTCTCATAGCAATTTTTCATGTTTTCCACCTCAATTGAATATAATTTAATTTTACTAATTAACTATTGATTTTCCTTACATACATTTGTATAATTTTTAATATTTATTTTAGTTTTAACTAATTTTTGCACTTTCCTAATATATTTATTGAGTTTTATATATTTTCCTAATTTCCTTCTGCTGCTTGTAATCCTTTCTGCTGTTCTTGATGTGGTAGAATCTTTAGTCAAATCTATTGCTGTGGAGGGTTGCAACGTTTTATGAGATTTACATTCTACGAACTCATCGAACAGACTCAGAGTTTGAAATGCTTGCAAGTTATCAAAGTATAGTTTAAATTGTGAAATCTGCTCATTAGCTTCAGTTAATTGTAATTTCAATGCAGCAATTAATCTGAGGGCTTCCTCATATTCTTTGCTGCATCGGTCAAACTCATGACTGTCTGATTTCCTTTAAAATATCTGTATAGTCTCTATGTATCTTAACCATATCACTTTTCAACTGTGTATTTTTCGAAATTATACTTATTATTTCCTTTTCGTTGTCATCAAAGAAAGGGTCTTTAAGTAACAGCTCACACTGCTCCCTGGACGCCCTCAGTTCTTGCAGCGCAAGATGAAGTTGGTTCTCCATCTGGCGCGTTTTGGCGTTGCGAGTATTCATTTCACTATGTATTTTAAATAGTAAAAGAAAACAAAGATGGAAAATCAAGGGAACAGAGTAAACAAATATCCAATTGTAGGACTCTTAATTAAAGATCTCAAATTAAATTATCAAGAAAACAATTCAAAATTAAATCCGAAAACAAACAAAACAAAATTAAGATATATCGTAAATATTAAAAGGAATAACAAGAATTACAGTAACTTTTAAACGATGTTCGTTACCTGCTGTCACTTTAAATTGAGAGGTAATGCCTGATTGATTTAGTTAGATATTTACCACTTTTATTTATTACACAATACAATTTGTTCCTAATTAACAACTATAACTTAAATTTGAGGTAGAAATTATCAATTACAATATTTATTTTTACGAAATTATTTGGGAGCAAATTATTTAACTATTTGTCACCGGGGTTGCCACAGCAAAAAAAAAGATGATGGTTAATATTTAGTTCCGTTTTTTTATTTTTGTTTTTATTAACAATTTGTTGTTATTAATTTTATGCAAAAAGTAAAAGAAGAAACAAATATGTCAACAGTTATATACGGACATTTAATTCAGTAGAACAAAATTGTCATTCACTTTACTATAAAAACTAAATAAGCTCAAGTACTGCATACACCCTTATTGGTTACGTTGCAATTTTAAATCTAATAATATAATCGCATCAACACGGGATATATAAACTGACGTCTAAAAGTAAAATCGTACTAAGGGGAATTACACTGTATTTGGATGTAGTGATTAGGAGGTTACGTCTTATTTTACGCAATATTTCTTCTGAAATTATTATGAGTTGCTTAACGACTAGAAGATTATAGCGTACTCTTTCGTTGCTGTATTTTAAACGCTGTTTTATTAAATAAAATCGCTTCTTGCTCGACGGTCCGTTATAATTATCGATATATATGTACCACACACTAGATTTCGCTTTCCGAACATTGACTATGTTCAACTGAACTGTACTGCAATCCATACACTAAACTGAATATTGCGTAAATTGAAGATTTGTGAATTCCATAAGATAATTATTATTACTTTTTATTTAGAAATATGTTTGTTTAGATTAAAAATGAGGTTATTTTATATTAATTTCTTAAATTTATTTTATTTTAATATCTTATTTTATATTAAATTAAATTCTTCGCGCATATGCGACTACTATCTCCCGTGCATGCGCGAAGACATAGAGTAGCCCACAATTTTTGTTTGGAATAGCTTCTCAAGTACATAGTACATATAACTCAATGGTTACGATGCGATTGGTCTGAGTGTGGTGTGGTGTGCGTGTAGGAGGGGGGCGGTGCCGCGGGTGTCGCGGGGTGGTGGTGGAGTGCGGAGCGTGCGTTGCGCGTGCACGCGCGGCTGCAGCGCGCGCTCGCGAGCTGCGAGCTCGGGCTGCTGCAGGTGTACTCGCCCGCCGCCAGCGTGCCCGCACTACCCGCCGCCGGGTTACGTGACGCCGTTGAGAAACACGCCGCCGACCAACCTGTGCTCGTGCTCAGGTACGCACGCACCTACACTTTTTTTTCTTGGGGAAATCCTCATGGATACCTTTCGCTGCAGGGGCAATAAAAAGATTATGCCAGACTTCAACCAGCTAAAACCGCACGGTGGTCATCATCAGCGTATACGGGGGGTCCCGGAATTCTTATTCGAATTGTCGTCCTCGGGGGTTATATAACTAGGCGTTTGAGGCCTCCGAGCGTCTGCAACCCTAGAAGCCCCGTTTCTGGCAGGGAAACATCGTTTTCAAGAGGAATAGGGAGGTTCCGTCCGATCCGGTTCACCAGGATTGTCCGATCCCGTTCCCACACTGGACATATCACGTGCGTATGGTCCTGTCCGCCACAGTGGAGTAGTTCACCGTCGAGTCGCGTCCGATCTTACTCAGATAATCACCGAAGCACCCGTGCCCGACGTATCTGCACCTTCACTAGCACGCTCAAACGATCCAGTGAGCCACTCACCCGGTGTCTACTCATACAAATCAGCCGTTTTCTAACCGAGGTAGTATTAATAGTCAATGTTTTTCCGACGCGACAATGATCATCTTGTTTTTCTAAGCGATCAAAATTACATTTCTGTATCAGGCCGAATCGACTATTTCAATACCTTTCAAAGAAATAACAAGTAGAGGTACTGCTCTTTGACGGAAAAAATAGGTAAAGGAGTGAAACCTACACATGCGGATATCGAGTTGTACCATTTAGTAACTAAACATGTAGTACTTTAATAGCCCATGCGTAATTAATAGCTTCCGTATATTTGGAACTTGTCGTACAACCTGCCATTTTAAAAAGTTTGGAATCATAAATCTTTTTTGCTTTCTGTCAATAATTAATTGTTTTTAGTTAGGCTATACATTCTAATATGCAACTTCATTATCGTGCTTAACCGTAATAAATTTGTTTGTTTAGTCTGGGACGATTCTCAATGCATTCAAACGCAGTGGTAAAGCATTTATGGAACGAGATTCGACACGATGGACCAACTTTCCTCTCAACGAATCAAAGCCGTGAGTACTCAATACAAAAATATAGATGTAGTCTTCCAATAATAAATATTATATACACATTGTGTATTTCTTAAAAAACATTGGGCTATCATTTGAGTGATCGTTTTGACTGAAGAGCTTGAAGTAAATATCTGTAATTTTACATATAAATAAAACTGCGATATCTGCCTGTAATTACATACCAATAAATTTGGGGTATCTATCTATAATTATGGAAGAACTGCCTTTTAGTCGGGGTTCATCATCATCATCATTACAGCTTTTCATAAGTCCACTGCTGAACATAGGCCTCCCCCAAGGAATGCCACAAAACACGGTCCTGCATGTCTTACCAGGTCGTCACTCCATCTCGTGGGGGGTCGCCCTACACTTCGCCTACCGGTACGAGACTGCTACTCCAGAACCTTTCTTCCCCATCGGTTGTCGGTTTTTCGAGCTATATGGCCGGCCCACTGCCACTTCAGCTTACTAATCCGTTGGGCTATGTCGGTTACTCTGGTTCTACTGCGGATATCCTCGGTCGGGGTTATTTACTTACTATTGAGACAAAAAGAATTGTTAAAATTTTTGTCCGTCTGTTAGTCCAGCCATTCGTGAATGACTGAACACATTGTGATCTAGGCATCTTATTAGAAAAACACTGAAAAAACTTTTTTAGTTAGAAATTTTACATAGTAAAAAGTCCTTACACTTCTCACAGAATGTCATTTTGAAACAGTAGAATCATGCTATTTGTTTCGTATGGTGAGTGTAGAGAACTGTAGGCATTTTTTTTTACTGGTAACAATGCATTCCATCTCATTCCTAATAAGGTGACAACGCATCTGTACTTTTTTAAATCGAGAATAGTTTTGGTGAAAAATTGAGTTTTTTTTTTTATTTTAACACTTATACTACAAAATCATAAGTATTGAATGATTACGGGATAAAATTTTATTGCGTAAAATTAATAGATCTTCAATTTTTATTTATTCGTATACAATGTGTGAAAATGTTTTTCTTTTTGTTGACAATAAGTAATACTATTATAAGGAAAGTGTATTCGAAAGAATCATCAATACATTGTTTGTAATCTCATTTAGCTGAGTACATAAAACAATTTTTGATTATTGCTTATTACAAAATTAATTCTATGCAATGTTACAACTGGTTTTTACTGTCTTTTAAAGTATTTATTGAAATTTATTGTCAGCGAAGATAAGTTTCTATTTACGAACTTCTTTCAGCAAAGCAATAAATTGTTAAGGACAAGTAACTCTTTTTGTTGAATTTCTACGCGGACGATATCTCATCTAAAAGCTAGTAAATAAATAAAAAAGTACTTTGCAGCGGGCGTGGAGTCGTTTCCATGGAAACTACGCATTGCGGACGTGTCGTGCTACACGCTGGGTGCCCGCGGGAGTGGTGGTGGAGGTGGGGTGCGGTCTCAGCTGCGCGGGGCGGGTGTGGAGCCGCGTGCTGTACTCGCGCTGCTCACCACCACGGTCACGCTGTCCGTGCTCAGCAAGACGCTAGCGATGCGCGCGCCGCAGCCGCCGCGCCACCACCACCAATACCAAGAGAAGCACCACGACGAGGTACTCACAGTGCACACACTTGCGCACTCGTACTGTCATATTGTTTTTTAACGTGAGTGTTTAAATTTGCACAAAACTGACGATAATAAAATCGGGGGATACAGTTTGGTGTTGCAGCTACATATCTATCATCTATATCCAACATTTTATAACACCACTCGATATCTAAAGGATCAAACAGTTCATCGAGTGAGGACTGAGATTAATCGCGCGAGGTGGACAAAGGAGCGTCGTCATTTTGAGGCCGTTTCGTTACGTACACAAGTACGTATTCCGTGTCCACGACACAGCCTGCCGCCAACTTTTTTGACTTGGTTGCTGTAACCACAGACCAACAGAAAGATAGAGAGAGCGCTACGTACATTTCAAATAATTTCGAAACCGTGTTCAACTTCTTGACACGTACTCACATACACATTTTCTTTGAAGTGTTGATCACAATCACCTTTGAACTATTTTCAGATTTCTAAACAGGTAGAAAGGTTTTCGAGGACAAAAAATGGCTGCCAACTATTATAACTTCTAATCACCTCACTAGTCAGCCCATATAACTTATCATATTAGTAATATAATAAAAAGACACAACAATGAACGACATATACAGTCATAGCGACTAATTTAATTAATTCATAAATTGCACAATTGCTACTCACAAGTTTCTTCAAAATTATATTTTAATCGTTAAAATTACATACTGTTGTTTATTGATTTGCATTTTATTGTTTACACCATAACAAGAGATTACAAAGTACAGACTTATGACTTTACCCATTCTCTCTCAGTCAACCCTGTGGCAGGGTACTTAGGTGATAGATACTAAGTAATTTTATCTCTTAACGTAATCTCCAGGGAATAATGAAGGTGATGTCTTTATAATTCATCAGAGTTTGCTCCGTGCGCTTAACCAATTTCGACTACGTCAACACTTACCATGGTAATGGCAAGATGGTATCAAGCACTGGATTATATAGTTATATAATTATCAATGGATGATTGAAACGTTTCTTCTCACTTTTCTAACACTTTCCTTTTCGCCATCTACTCACACACGGCATTTGTATTTGAGCGTTGTTACAACTTGAGAAACTAGATGAAATAGAAATCTTTTACATAGTCCTTTTAAGTTTAATCCTCGATTAAAATTAACATTCAAAATTGAGCAGCTAACAATTTATCCCGATTATAACGACTTAGTTTGATTTTTACTTTTCACAGAAATTGAAATACTTCACAAGCGGCGTAGATTTTAGGCCGTCAACATTAAAAGAATTTGTTCGAGGCCCTGCCAAGTAAGAGTCTTTAATTTTAATTGAATTTAATTTTGCTCTTGTTTCTACTAGTCTAATTTATGTTCCTTTTACAGGAATAAAAGACCGAATCCCGAGGTTAGTATTATTTCGAAGTATACATCCAGATCCAGTTTGTTATGTCCGGTATGTTCACGTGCTGGCTGATACTTATCAGTCAAGTGGTAATCCCGTCGCAAGAATAAAGTTTACGTGGCGAGTATGTTATCGGGTCACAGCAATTTATGCTATTTAAAATTTATCATTCTATTTTTACTTACTTAGTTAATATAATTTATGTTAATTCATCGATATAGCCACTGAACGGGACGTTTTCTTAGTACAGTCTACTTGAAGAGTCAATAACCTAATGGCAGGGCGCGGACCACGAACTCGAAAAGTCGTGAGTTTGAATCCGCCATTCGACTACTGTCGTTAATCACTTCTAGCACAAGCATTTTGAGTTTACCAGAAGTGGTTTAATGGAATATTAGTAATGTTTAATAGTATACTCGTATTTTTTTAAGAAAAAATCAATATAGTACGTTAAAAGTGAGTATATTCGGTTTACCTAATCTGTGGAAATAGCTGACGTGGTTATTAATTGTTTTTTATTGTCATGTTATTTATGCGTTCGCAAGGAAAGTAGCTTAAACTATTAATGTAAGATGGCAATTTAAGGTTAGTGACATTATCGTTCATCCTGTGCATGTTAGTAGTAAAAGGACAATGGCTTATTTTAGCACAAAGAGACTCGTCTTGGACTCTAAATAATCTTTATACAATAAAATACGATGCAGTATCAGAGTAAAAACTAATTATAGATATAAGTGGACTGTATTTATTTATTACTGTAGAGCTAGTGGACTGTATTGACTAAATTGACTGACCGGTCTGAGGTTAACTATGCTAGGGGACTGCGTGAAGAAAAGATGGTACTGTACGATGCTGCACGCCCATTGGTCGTCGCTCGGCTCCGGTGCGCGGGGTGTGCGGGGCGCAACGGGGTATGAAGGGGCGACGGGGCGGCGGGTCTCTAGCTGTCCGCAACATCATATATTGCACCATAAAAAAGTAAGAAACATAATAAGTTGGGTTTCGTGAGAGACGACTAGGAAATGCTTGAGAGGTTCAAAATTCAGAGTGTAGAATATACACTACCCTATATCGACACGTAGGTGTCGATATGGAAACAGACAAGGGTATGGTCAGTAGTATTCCTAATAACATCAAAAAATAAAAAAATAAACTGCGATTGTCAACCAACTTACCAAACGTGCTACTATGGAAAATATCTTCCTTATAATAATATCTATGAGGAGGCACATGTTCAGCAGTGGTTTTCTGGTTGGCTTTTACGAATGAAAGAATGATGATGGTGCACGCAATAGTGGAGTATGGTAGCACCCTATGAGGTAACCTATAGGGAGGCTTATGTCCAACAGTGGTCTTAATATTATAAGCTGCAATGATGATGACGATGATGATGCGTCTGTAGCGGTCCAACCCCTTCCAACAATGGGAGTGGTTCATGAGCTTTACACTTAACGTAACGAAATCTTCGATTTTTTAGCTATCATGTGGTGTAATTAACTTTTCTGCCGACTTCCAAAAAGAAGACGGTACTCAATTCGAGTGTATGTTTTTTTATGTGTGTTACCTCATAACTTTGTACTGGGTGAACCGATTTCGATGATTCTTTTTTATATGAAAGCTGATACTTCTCGTGTGGTCCCATATGATCAAGGTCAGACCAATGGTTATTGAGTTATTCTTAAGTAACTTATATTGAAGACGCTTATATTGAAGTCGGCTGTACAAAATTTTTAATTTTAAATTATCTTACGTATATAGATGATAGATAATGTATCTGCAACACCGAACTGTATCCCCCGATTATGTTATCATCAGTTTGTCTATTTTGCCTCCCACTATGGAAGCGAATTTAAAGACGTATCCACGTCAATAACAAAGAGGCGAAGGGGAGTCGTTATTTTTGTTTCGTGGGTATTAACTTGTGGTAAAACGAAGCAGACGAAGGCGGCTCCGGAGACCGTGACAGCGACGGGCCCGCTGGTTTCCTTAGGCCTGCACCTGCACGCTGACACGCCGCCAGTATCTCTGCGTCTCGACCACGATCAGGCACGTAACATCCACTGGTATCGCACCCATTGAAGTACAACGTACCAGAACAGATACCGCGAGCAGTCTATGCGATCATGTGCGACGCATGGTCGAAGCCGCAGTACATTTTTATGGCACACAGACTAAGTAAATTTAAGTCAGTGAACTCTGACACGTGTTGCGAACAACCAAGTCTCGGCGTCTCTTCTAGTACGTAGTACATATTACTTCAATGTTTGCACCTTGTCTCGCACACTCGCAAAAAGTTACAATATTCACACGACTTAGTTATAATTAGTTTAATTGAGGTCCACGCGCTCTCACAGAATATCAGTTGCAGCGCAGTTCTGCCGTATTTCGTATAGTGTGTGTAGAGAACCGGAGACCCTTTTTTACTATAAACGAGGCGTTCCATTTTAGTCCTCAGGGGGCGACAACGCATCTGCTTTTTGATTCTTAACTAAGCATGTCTATAGGCCACGCTGTCATCCATGCGTTGTCAGTCTTGGAGGCGAAGATAAAATGCCTCGTTTCCAGTAAAAAGGGTATCCGATTCTCTACACTCACCATACGAGACGCTGCAGCATTAATCTGCTATTTTACGCTTGGTACTCTTTGAGAGCGTGTCCCCGTTCGAGCGGTCGACTACTACCATGATTTTGTGAAGTGAAGTTTATTAAATAAATAAATGAATAAATAGATGTATAGGCGTGGAAGTATCATTATTTTAAATATCGTGTGTTGTGAATGTTCTGATTGCTGGTGGCTATGGCAGGTGACCGTTGTGGCGAGCGCGCTGCACTGCATCTCGCACATCGTTGCCTTGCTGCGTCGTCCGCCCTTCACTGCACAAGCACACACACGCGCGAGTGCCAGCACACCCTTGCCCAGCGCACAACGCTCTTTCATAAGGTATACAGGGTTATAATATATGTTATAAAAATACGTTGCTTTAATTTAATTTAAATACGTTATTTTTTTTATTTCTTGTAAACATTTGAAACGGCTCGACCGATTGACTTGAAAATCTAATCAGCTGGAAGAGTCAAGGAACACTTTCGAACGCCGTGATGCCTATCTCAATCGGTTGATTCATTCTAAAGATATCGTACGACAAAATTTTATTACATATGTGTACACACACACACACACACACGCACGCACGCACGCACGCACGCACGCACGCACGCACGCACGCACGCACGCACGCACGCACGCACGCACACACACACACACACACACACACACACACACACACACACACACGCACACACACACACACACACGTGCGCGCGCGCGCCTGGACGTCAAACCTCCTCCTAGGACCTCAAAACTTGGATATCTGATGAAAACTCACATTCTAAAAATTGGACCGAAATCTATAACTGCCTACGTTTGAAAATTATTTATTTTCAAAGCGGAAAGTTAAAAAATTCGGGATGTGTCCTCTATTTTGAATTCTTTCATCTTTTAGCTATCGAGTGGTGTAATTAAATTTCGAATGTAGGTTATAGATAAATAGAGCTGCAACACCAAACTTTATCTCCCGATTATGTTTTATACATGGTAGAGCCATGCTGCAGCTATATTAGTAGTATAGTTGTAGCACGAATGGCTCGGCTCGACCGGGGAAAGACCACGCGCTCACAGAATAGCAACCTAATTAACAGAATAGCAGCCTAAAATAACAACTTAACGCTGCTGTGTTTCGTATGATGAGTGTAGAGAACCGGAGACCCTTTTTACTGAAAACGAGGCATTCTATCTTAGTCCTTACGGGTGACGCCGTATCTGCATTTTGATTCGTAATCGAGGATAGATGTAGATGTCTATGGGTCACAGCAACTACTTACCATCAGGTGGACTGTGTGCTCGTATGTCACCCTATCCTATAAAAAAAAAACAGTTTTCTGTATTGCCTTCCACTTTGGAAGCAAATTTAAAGACGTACCAGCCCCCTCCCCCCGCGTAATAACTAAGTAACCATGTTTGACTATTATTTTTCATTTGGCAGAAATCGATTTCATCTTAACAAGACAGTCCGATTACTTTTTATATAATTTATGTAACAATTTATATAATTTATGTGGTCTGAAAGAAGATGTAGTGACGATAATTGAGAAAGGTATGCTGAGATAGTTTGGCCATGTCGAGAGAATGAATGAAAAACGATTGACGAAAAAGGTTTCAACAGTGGTAGAGTCACGCGGCAGCTTTTGCTGTCGCACGGATGGGCCGGCTCGAACCGGGGTGGTACCACGGCCTCACAGAATACCAGCGTGAAGTAGAGGTTTACCTCTGCGTTTCGCTTGGTGAGTGCAGGTGGCCGGAGGCCCCTTTTACTGGAAATGAGGCATTCCATCTTAGTCCTCACGGGTGACAACGCATCTGCATTTTGATTCGCAAACGAGCATAGATGTAGATGTCTATGGGCCGCAGCAACCACTTACCATCAGGTGGACTGTGTGCTCCTTTGTCACCCTCATCCTATAACATAAAAAAAATAAAAATAGGTGTATAAGGCGAGTGTGAATGAAAGTGTTGGAAGGGGTATAGACCTAGGCGGACGTTTCTAGATCAAATCAGGGACGTCTTGAAAAAAGGCCAGGTCAAGAGTACCCTAAACCGAAGAGCGTGCATGAAGGAAATAATGAAAGTGCAAGAAGCGAAACAAGTATGTAAGGATCGTAGCAAGTACAAAGAAGTGGTCTCTGCCTATAACACTTTTTAGGGCGTTACTCACCGGCCACGGTCATCGGAGAGTTAGGAGACTCGAGTATCAAAATAAAAGTATCCCAGGGCGCCTGTTGTTGGATGATTTGTAAATGAAAATTCAAAGATACATATTCAGACAAAAAGTAGTTTATTTCCTTCTAAAGTTCATACGGATAGCTCCAAATATCAAGTTGTCACTTTAAAATACACTGGGAACTGAGGTTTTGACTAACCTGGTGGATTACACAATATTACACTGTTTATGGTCAATCCCGCGAAGCAGTGAGGTAACAGATGTCCTCAAGGTGTACTCCGGTCGCGGTCTCTAGACCGCCCAGTCCCAATATAGCCACCAGTTGGAGCTGCCTCGCCTCGTTCACATAGTTAAAATTGATAATGGACCATACTCAAAGTAAGGACTAAGGACCCAATTTATGGGATGATGTGTTTCAACACATTAAACTGCCTGTAGACATTGTGTTTAAGGGGCCGTACGCCCAAGTACTCGTCACTTTAAATTCATGTTCCGGCGTTTCGATTCAAAAATTATATATGTGCGTGTCCGATCATTACAACGGTTCGCACAAAAAGACCTAGGCCTCCCTTGGGATACGCGCCACCGTCGATCCGTGGTAGGATTTCGAACTAACACGAAAGGTCAATTGCATGCAATTAGCTAGCTCGATTCGTCAATATACGTTTCTAATTACTTCGGACTAATGACGTTAGATGGCGCACTGATGTCTATTCATCGACTGTAATAATATAAATATGCTAAAATAATGTACACGAAAATTTTCGTGTTACATGCCTACCCCTACGAGAAAGAGGCGTAATTATATGTGTGTATGTAATTTATTAGCTAATGCGTAGTGATTTTTATTGTACCACGATTTGGTAAGGTATATTCGTGACAATTAGTGACAATAAATAGTGTGTCAATTCTTTAGGATATAAAGCCTTCTAAGGATTCTAGACGCAATTCAGCCTTTTAAGACGTAATTCAATTCAGCAGGAGCCTCGAAAACACTAGTACTGTCTGGGTCAGATATGTATGTGATTCCTATTGCAATGTTTAGTTTCTAATTGCTGACTGTCATATTATATCGAGTTTAAAACGCATCGCTCTGATAGAACCGGAGTTTATTGATATGCCTTTGGAAAGATTCTGGCTTAAAGATTACATTAAATATACTAAGTACCGAATTTCTTATTACGTGTAGGTAAGTGACTCAGGACCGTGCTTGTAGCATTATTTTGGGGTGGCCAATGTTCAGCAGTGGATTTGTAAAGGACTGTGTATGATGATAATGATGGCATATAAGAAGATCAATGTGATTAATTAAGCAGAACTTAGTACAAAACTTACTTAAAGTCCTACTACTCATACACATCGCATACAGAGTTATTGGTGACGTACAGTGGTTTCATAAACAATTTAATAAGAAGCATTTATTTACCTTTAAAAGTTATATTACCTATTCCAATCTGGCAGGAGCATGGCTTTAATAATGATCAATGGATTGGTGTTGATGAATGATAATATCTGATTTTTAGTCTCTATTCTATCGAGATAATTAAAGATAACTTACCTTGATAATAAAAACCAAATCACATCATAGAAGTAATAAAAGTGGCTACATGTATAAGACGAGGTATACGTTTGAAATCATTAAATTTAATTTAATCATTTAATTTTTAGGCTTTTTTATTTTATTTTATGGCAATTATAATATTATCATATTTGTAATAGTACCCATTTTAATTAGTTTTTAACTGAATTCAAGAAGGAAGTTCTCAATTATTCGAGTGAATGTTTTTTTCTATGTATGTTACGCGATATTTTCGCATATTGTGAACCAATTATGATGATAATTTTTGTTAAATAGGTTATACTTCAAGGGTAGACTTTTATAAAAGTTTCACAGAAAATTCCAACACTAAGGGTAGTAAATAAATAACTTCTTTTTTAGCTATTTGTCAAGTCGGTTTTCACATTTTCTTAAAATTTATAATTTTTAATAAATCATTGTAATCCGTTATTTTGTTCTGAATAAAAAATAACTTGTTTGTTCGTCAGATCTGTGTCAGAAATAGAAGAGCAGCAGAGTCCGTCGGAGGAGACACCTAGCGAGAACCGCTCCGACTTAATTCCGATATTTGAAGCCAGTACTTCCGAAAGTGAGTACGTCAATATAATAACTCGCTTTGGGAAACCAATCATCAAATTTTCCTTTATCCACATTACACTGAGCTTTCAATTAGTTCATTTTTGTGTCAGTACCACTATGTTTTTCTCCCTTGCACACCTTTTTATTACCCCCTGCTAAAGCTAATTCAACAACAACGTTATATAAAATCAGTCTTTTTCACTTCAATAATAATGTTTTAAGGTACATTATCGTTACTATAAGATATAAAAAGATCGGATGTTACCCAAATGTAGCAAATTACGTTTTTAATATCAGTCTTTGAAAAAGAAATCGTAGTGCCTGCACTTGTATGGAAAGCTATGCTATTGTATTTTAAGTTACAAGCTATTAAAGTCCACAGTTGAACGATGGCGTCCCTGTTGCCTTATAAGGGGGATTTTTGCCATAGTTGCCATGCTGAACATACCATGCTATCGGAGACCTATACCTGTGCAGGTATTTATGCGCACGTAGACCGGAGCGTGTATTGGATTAGACTTGTGCAGCATTTTTTAAAACCTGCCCAGGCAAAGGATTTGTTTAAACAGTAGTTGGTAAAGGTTGAGTGCTAGTAGTGATAACGGTGCGGTGCGCAGGCTTGGTGAAGCGGTTCGTGTGGGTGCAGTGGGTGGTGTCGCGCGCGTCGCTGGCGGCGGGCACGCGGCGCGCGCGGCTCGCCGCCGTCGCGGACGACCTCATCCTCACCGCCGACCTGCAGCCGCACTACGCGCAGCTCAAGCTCAAGCTCGCCGCCGCCTCGCTGCGACACTACCGACGGTCGGTGAGCGACCCGCATGCCACCCACACTTCACACCACACACCACACACTATCCACTACACAATGTTTTCTTATGTTTAAGCGAACACTATACATAAATAAAATTAGTATTTCCGGATTTTATCGCATATACTTATTCTGTATTCCCGACGTTTCAAGTACTTAACAACATCAATGGTCGCGGGAAAACAGAGGCTATATTATGGTTGCTGCACAAATGGGTCGGCTCGACCAGGGTAGGATCACGCTCTCACAATATACCAGCGTAAAATAGCAGCTTAATGCTGCTGTGTTTCGTATGCTAAGTGTGGACGCTCTTCTTACTGGAAAAGAGGCATTCCATCTCAGTCCTCACGAATGACAACGCATCTCCATTTTGATTCGCAATGGGTCACATCAACATGTTCTAATTTTACAATAAATTCTATATAAATTTAAAGCTATGTTTATGAAAATACCAATAGTTTTTGTTTCATCCAAATCGGTGCAGAAATACGAAAGTTATAACGTTTTTTTTTTAAATTTTACCCGCTCGATCTCTGTGAAGTGACGTCACAATCCGACAGAGCGAACACGCAGTAGCTACTTGCTAAGTTCAGTACTAACCGCGCGCTCCATATTACTGTATATATATATACTAGAGAAGCGCGCTCGGAAGTATACAGTCGTTTATCTACACATTATATCGAATATCAGAATTAGGCCCTTCGCACACGAGTCGTAAACGTAGTCGTACCGTTACGACGCAACGCGTAAGAGACCTGCAGTGTTCTGAAAACGAATCGTCGAGTAGACGTATCGTTTTGTAATATCTCAGTTGAAATCATGGCGTCAACAGTACTTGATGTGTTAGGTGAATTTATAAATTATCTTACTTTCTCTTTAGACGAAGAGGATTTTTTATTGTTTCATTATGTAAGAAGTACAAAGAAATATTTATGACGATATTTCTGCCCAAGCTTTATCCGTTACATCTTTTCTTGAATATTCACTTAATATGAATGATTATATAGACAAGGGAACGCTTCACCCAGTTTCACGAATTCAATCACTTTTTCAGTCCTATTCATACGCCGTGTGCGAAGGGGCTTAGGCCCTTCGCACACGGCGTCGTATCGTAAACGTATTGTAATACGCGCGTAGGACGAGAGCAATACGAGCGCGTACATGTTCAAGCAAGTCCGCACACGAAGCGGTGCTGCAGCGAATCGTAGGAGGTGTCTACTGTCATTACGATAGTCGTAGTGCACTGTCGTAAAAAAGCAAGCGTAAAAAATATACTGTTCATTAATTTCTTTAAAAATTTAACTGAATTTAAATTTTTTTAACTTCTTCCGACTTTTAGTTTCAATAGGTATGAATAGGACTGAAAAAGTGATTAAATTCGTGAAACTGGGTGAAGCGTCCCCTTTTCTAAATAATCATTCATTAAGTGAATATTCAAGGAAAGATGAAATGGATAAAGCTTGGATAGAAATTATAGTCATAAATATCGCTTTCTACCATCTTACATAATTAAAGAATATAAAAATCTCTTCATCTAAAGAGAAAGTAAGATAATCTATAAATTCACCTAACACATCTGGTACCGTGGACACCATGATTTCAACTGAGATCTTACAAAACGATACGCCTACGCGACGATTCGTTTGTAGAACACTGCGGGTCTCGTACGCGTTGCGTCGTAACGATACGCTTACGATACGACTACGCTTACGACTCGTGTGTGAAGGGCATTAATGTGCGGTTGACTGTATTAGATGACATAATACTTATAATAAACCCAACGACTATATAATAACTTTGAACAAATAATTTATGAATAATCTAATCTAATCCAATGTAATCAATATTATTTATAATGAATAATTTAATCTAATAATCTAATCTATTATTATGAATATGTAATGTAATCAATGAACTATTAATAATATTTGACATTTGTATGCCCATGAGGCTGATCACAGACTGAACTTTATTTATGTTTAAATAAGACCTTTTTGTAAACTGTGAATCACAAATAAACTATTTGGTTTGATGTATAAACTAAAGTATTTAATACGAGGGTGGATTGAAAAGTACTCGGCCTAACACAGATCCATTCAATTCTAAAAATCAAATCTACCCACATTATTTAGTTCAGTTCAGACTAGTTCATTGTGTGAAGTTCGAAACGTGTGCGATAATTAGTTGTGATTTTATAAATTTATTAACAAAGTAATCGGACGTAATTTCCGCGAATGGAGCAAATCGAGCAGCGTGCCGACATTAAGTACCTCCATAAGAAGGGGCTATCATCAAAAGCCATCCATGATGACATGGTCAGTACATTAGGCGATTGTGCTCTGTCATATTCATCCGTCAAAAAATGGATAGCAGAATTTAAGCGTGGTAGAGAGAGTGTGAAAGATGAACCCCGCTCTGGAAGGCCTTCGACGTCAACTACTGACGAAAATATTAAAAAAGTACTTGATTTAATAATGGGAGACCGCAGATTAAAAATTAGAGAGATAGCCGAGATTATAGGCATCTCTTATGAACGAACTCAAAACATCATTGTCAACGAGTTGGGTTTCCACAAGGTGTCTGCGAGGTGGGTTCCGCGACTGCTTTCAGTTGAACAAAAAAGGACGCGATTGACTATTTCATGCGACTGTTTGGAATTATTTGAAGCCGATGCAGATGATTTTTTGAATCGTTTTGTTACTATAGACGAAACATGGGTTCATTACTGTACACCGGAAACAAAACAACAATCAAAACAGTGGAAAAGACCTGGTTCACCACCCCCTAAAAAGGCTAAGTCGATTTTGTCGGCAAATAAGGTGATGGCTTCAGTATTCTGGGACTCGAAAGGTGTGATTATGATTGATTATCTTGAAAGGGGTCAGACTATAAACTCTGATTACTACTGCACCTTACTACGTCGTTTACGAGAGGAAATAAAAGAAAAACGTGGAGGAATGCTCAGAAGAAAAGTTCTATTTCATCAAGATAACGCCCGTGTTCACACGTCAGTACAGTCAATGGCTGAAATTCACAACTGTGGCTTTGAACTGTTACCGCATCCGCCGTATTCACCTGATCTGGCACCATCAAACTTCTTTCTGTTCCCTAACCTAAAAAAGCACTTGGGAGGTCAAAGATTTTCGACAAACGACGAGGTCAAAGCAGCTGTAGACGCATATTTTGACTCTAAGGAAGAATCATTTTTTTTCAACGGTCTAAATGCTTGGAAGGGGAGGTGGCAAAAGTGTATTGAACTTGATGGTGATTATGTAGAAAAATAAAAATATAACTGATTTAGTATGTATTTATTTTCTTGGTTAGGCCGAGTACTTTTCAATCCACCCTCGTATTTAGCTTTTATATTTATATGTATAGTCACGGTGTGTAGTGCTGTAAAAAAGAAAAAGAAAATGGAAGCGAGCTTTGAAAGAAGACAGTCAGATAATCTGTCAAAAGTAGATATTTTTATGGCTGCGCAGTATTTTTCATAAAATTATGATTTTTTATCATCAGAAATGCGTGGAATAAAGCTCTAAAGGTAAGTTACTAATAAAAGATTACGAAAAGTACACAGCTTTACCATTGATTAGTAATTAGGCAGTAATTCATAGGTAGGTATTAATTGACCGAACCACGAAGTTGCACATGATTTACAACGACATAAAATGAAAAAACTTACTTAAACTTACTCATGCAGTGAGTATTAATCAACTCTTACTGTTATTTAGTACCTAGTGACACGTGAAATGTTGTTGGTTACCTAGTTCGTCAGTGGTTGGAAACATATGGTCATAGTTTTACTTTGACTTACTTTTGAATAAACTGATTGCGGTATTACGTTGGTAGTTGGTACCTATTCTGTTTTGAAAATACAATGGTCGCAACCATTCAATGCGTGTAATACTAAACTGATTTTGATGAAATTTTGCATAAAGGTATAACTTGATCTACAGGATTTTATCTTCTCATATCAGACTTTTATTCCCAATGAGCGTGATATAACAGAAATAAAAAAAAACAGAAAATAAAAAATACTGATAAATAAATAACATGACAAGAAAAATATGGAGTAATAAATATGGAGAGAATAAGAAAAATATAACAATAAAGACTACTGGTGGCTTTGACGTGACGATTTGTGACGTCACATCGCGATGCGGAGCTAAGCGGTCGCCCTTACCGTAAAACACCACTTTACTCTCATCAATATTTCAGTCATTTTTAAAGGTAGAAAAAAAAATAAGAGTTCCGTTGAATTCGTAATGTTTTTACACAATTTTTTGATACCCTTAACAAAATTGGGTGGCCAGACCCACTGAGGATAAATGCAAATATCTTTTGGTTGTCACCCTTATTCTATTATAAAAAAACCATAACATTAGAACGTCGAACACCTCAGTCAACCAGTGATGTAAAGTACTCGAAACACCGGGAACACAAAATAAGTTACTATTCGTGATAAAATCCGTAAAAGCTAGCTTTATTTAAATATCGACCACACTTTCTGCCACCAGGGCGGCACCACTTTGGAATGAGGTGAAATATTTGACAGATTTCATAACGGAAAAGTTACTTTGTAGTATGCGGCCGAAGGTCGATTTCTGACCGAAGCCGATGCTGATGCCGGTTAATGAGGGCATCCTCGACTTTTTCTGCCATCAGAGCGGGGTACTTAAAAATGTGGTGTAATATTTGACAGATTTCATAATGGGGAAATTAATTTGTTCGGAAAATGTGAATGTTAATATTTCTTTCTGTACTATTAGTTATAATTTTATAATAATTAAATTAGTAATAAATAAACCAAACCACAGATATTTATGTTGTAGTAGAAAGAATAATAAAAATTGTGCAAAAAATGAAAAAGCCAACTGAGGCATTGTTTTATAAATTAATATAATACTATAAAAACGTTACTATAGAAACTTATAAGCCTTTATTTAAAATTTACTTCTCAATTAATGACGCTGTGTAACAAAAAACTTAACTTCAGTGTCAAATAACGACATCTGTTGAGCGAAAAATTATTATTTGTCATTGGCTATCGTCACAACCTTAGACCGAAACTGTAACCGAAGCTAAAGCTGATTTTTTAGCCTTAGGTTAAAAAAACTCTGAGGAATTCAGTTCAAGATTGGCTAAAATTCATAATTTAAATGATTTTAAAACCTTTAAATTAATGCTTTATATATGCAATCCAGAAATCGATCTAGAGATGATAAAAATTACGCCGCGCGTCCATCGCGCTCTCGCTCATTCTTAACAGCACGTTCAGTTTCGGCGCATACTACAAACCTTCGGCTTCGGCGTCAAGCTTTAACCCGTTTTGGCTGAAGCCGAGAGTTTTGCCAGAGGTGTTTTTTTTGACCGAAGTTGGCCGAAACGGAAGTCGAAGACGAGGCTTCGGTGGGACATTTTTAATTTATTAGGAAAATATAAGTGTTTCTCACATAAATATAAGTTTATTTTATTTAAATTAGATATAAACAAAACTCCTACGCAGATTCATAAGAAGTGTGGTACTGTATGTACGGCAGGCGGGGGGAGAGTGAGGAGTGGGAGGCGGGTGCGTTGGGCGGGCGCGTGCTGGAGGCGCGTGAGCCGGCCGACGCAAAACAGGACAACCACTTCCTGGCAGTCACCGTCACCCAGGCGCAGTGAGTGATGCACGCACGCGCACACGCGCGCGCACACACACGCGCACACACACACGCACGAACGCGCGCATTCATACACTATATAATATTGCGAATAAAAGTTACGAGTAGTTTTGTTACATTTCTGAATTTCAAAGACTACACCTGAACTATAAGAGACACCGCACACTGCAGATTTTCTATCGGGCGAGAGTTTAGTCGGTTTCTTAATCAGTATTGCGATGTATGCAAGTGCGCATATTTTAACAATTAGTTATCGGCCGATAAATCAGTTTGATGGGCTACACAATTCCCTTGAAACTAAATTGGTGGTTAACTATCGGCCATCTGCTAAATAATTACGGCGCTCTTAGACGCGCGAATATACGCCGATTGTTTAGTCGATTGACTCGGACGATAACGTCACTTCGCTCAAAATTTTGACGCGGAAAAGAAGTGCGCACGTATCAAATGGCGCTGCTTGTCGAATCATTTGTTTTACTGTTGATAGAGGAAGTTGAAATATGATGTAAATTTAAAGAAAAATATGGGGGAAGAAGAAATGCCTTAAGCGCAAACCGCGTAGGTATGTTCTACTAGCGCCTAAAAATCAAAAAACCCAACGTTATGTCGCATGAAATCGTATCCAACAATCATATTGAACATATAACTGATATGAAAAGTACATTGTCACAAAGAAATGGTTGTTATAGTTATTATTTTTTTTTAAATCGATAAATTGCTGTTTTTACATAAAAAGCGGTTTTATTGGCAGAGGGTGCAGATTTATCAAGTCCGCATGGTGGCTTAATCCATTTTTAAATTCTTCATCTATCATGTGGGAAGCCATGGAATGTAAATGGCAGTTTAATTTTGTTTTGTTTAGTTATAATTATTTTTTTACGGTTGAGAAATAGTGAAATTTTCGGTGTTTTGTGTATTTCGATGACTGCTGTTGGAACTCCTCGACGAGCAGTAAAAGATGTGCCGAGTTTGGGCTTGTTTTGTTAAGTTATGAATAGACCTAACCTCCGGACTTGATGGAGTGACTTAAAAGTGTACTTCGGTGACTGCTACTGGAACTTTTTAACGAGTAGAACTACATTTTACATTTTATTAATTTTTCACTATCATATGAGCATTATGAGTCGTGCATTTTTGGATTTTCCAAACTTTTTTAAATTGAAGTTTGACATAAAATTATCGGAAAATTGGAAGTATAGTAATAGGGTTATTAATGAAAACTTGTGTGTATTTAAAGTATTTAAAAAAATTAGGTATAATCATGTTATACGTAATTTTTTAATGCGCTTAGGGCATGCACAATTGGATTTGTCCATAGTTTATTCTCGGTTTCTCTTCTTGATCCGTCTCCTTCGTTGTATAATAGCAATAATAATAACATTTCTGGACAATATTTTAGGTTTCATTACGCGACTACTCACTTCAAGAGCGCTTAATACCTACAATTTTTTCGCAAACGATCGGCCGACTGTTAGCTAGTGTACGCACTTACCACTAACCCGACTGTTTAATTGGCCCAATGTGCGCACTACGAGTATGAAGTATCACTATGTAGTAGACTTACCCGACTAAACTTTTGCCCGATAGATAGTCTGAAGTGTGCGATGTCTCTAAATATTTTGTATTTATCCAACTGCTGTTGAGTCCAAAAGCAAAGTAACATTTTCGGTATATAATTCTTAAGTCCTGTCTGCCGCAGCTGCAGCAGGCGCGGTAATTTATGCAGGCGCCTGCGGCAGGACTGCATAAATTACCGCGGTATAAGCCTTCTCAGCGTCGTCGGTAAATTGTATGCGAAAGTTTTGATTGAAAGGGTTGTGAATGAAACAGACGAAAAAGTATGGGATGCACAAGCGGGATTTAGAAAGGGAATGGGATGTACAGATCAGCTCTTTTCCTTGCGGTGCATAGCCGAAAAGTGTTTGGCAAAAAACAAGAAGGTTTATGGATCTAGAAAAGCCCTATGATAGAGTGGTGAGAAATGAATTGTGGTCAGCACTGTGCGTGGACGGTGTGAGCAGTATCCTCATACGAGCATTGCAATCTCTATATAGGGATTCTAGTGCTTGTGTAAGGATAAACGGGGCATATACTGAATGGTTTAATATCGAAAAAGGTGTTCGACAGGGATGTGTAGCGTCACCATGGCTGTTTAATCTGTTCATGGACAATTGTTTGCCAGATTTAAATGAGAATGAAAGTGGGTTGAGAATGAATTAGTTACTCGTTAAATGTTTTCTCTATGCTGATAACCAAGTATTACTTGCGTCTTCGGTCGATGAGTTGCAGGAGATTGTAACTGCTATGAGTGGAGCTTTTGTTAGAAAGGGAATGAAGATGAATGTAAGGAAGATGAAAGTTATGGTGGTTGAAAGAGATGAGGAAGTGACAGACTGTAATATCGTGATTGGAGATGAACAAATTGAACAGGAGAAAGAGTTTGTGTATCTAGGTTCAAAGTTTACAAGAGATGGAAAGTGTAAGAGTGATATCGAAAGAAGAGTGAATGCAGGAAACATGGTGAATGGAGCTTTGCACTCCTTTATGAGCAGTCGGAAAGTGTCTAACAAGGCTCGTTTGGCTGTGCATGAGGGGGTGTTGGTTCCAACACTCATGTACGGAAGTGAAAGTTGGGTATGGCAGAAGAAACATGAAAGCAGAATAAATGCAGTTGAGATGAGAGCGTTAAGGAGTATGATAGAACTTAAACTGAGTGACAGGATAAGAAATAGTGAGATAAGAAAAAGGTTGTGGTCTGAATGAAAATGTAGTGACAAAAATTGAGAAAGGTATGCTGAGATGGTTTGGCCATGTCGAGAGAATGAATGAAGAACGATTGACGAAAAAAGTGTATAAGGCGAGTGTGAATGAAAGTGTTGGCATGGGTAGACCTAGGCGGACATTTCAAGACCAAATCAGGGACGTCTTGAAAAACGGCCAGGTCAAGCGTACCCTAAACCGTAGAGCATGTATGAAGAGAATAATGAAAGTGGACGGAGCGAAACAAGTATGTAAGGATCGTAGCAAGTGGAAAGAAGTGGTCTCTGCTTACCTCTACGGGAAAAAGGCGTGATTATATGTATGTAATTCTTAAAATGCCGTTGAATATTAACAAACATATGTCAATTTTGTATCAATATCATTATCAGTTGAAATATTGTTTTACGTGGTAGAACCATGCTTCAGCTATATTTAGTAGTATACGAGGGCGGCACTGAAAATTTCGAGAATCAAGGAAGTGACACAATATTACTACGAGTATTTAAAAACGTATTTATTGCTTTTCGAAGTATTCTCCGCGAAATTTGACACATTTTTCCATACGATGGAACCAATCATTGAAGCAACCATTCCATTCGGAAGTTGGGGTCTCCAAAATGGCCGTTTTGTAGGCGTCCACAGCTTCTTCAGGTGATGAAAATCTCTGTCCACGCCATGTATTCTTTATTTTAGGGAAAGTATAGAAATCATTAGGGCTTAGGTCGGGGCTGTACGGCGGATGGTCTAATAATTCTATGTTTTCTTGCTCTAAAAACTCTTTTGTTCTGTGTGCGGTGTGAGAACTCGCATTGTTGTGTTGGAGGATGATGCGGCGGTTGTAGTTCTCTTTACGGAGTTCAGAAACGACCTGTGGCAAAAAAATGCTAGCATACCATTCTGCATTAACCGTTCTTTGTGTCTCAAGAGGAATAGTCGTAACATGGCCGGTTTTGGAGACAAACGTGGCCACCATTTTTTTGCAACACTCCGTGAACGAACAATTTTTGTTGGCTTTAACTCATTTTCGAACACCCAAACACGTGACTGGTTTTTTGTTTCGAGTTCGTACGCGTATATCCAGGATTCGTCACCTGACACGATGTTGTATACAGCATTTGAGGATCCTGCGTGGAATCTTTCGAGAGTTCTGACGCACCAAGTAACGCGAGCCGCTTTTTGCTCTTCACAGAGCGAATGCGGTATCCATCGGGAAAACAACACGAATAGTTTGGCTCGACCGGGGAAGGACCACGCTCTCACAGAATACTGGCGTAAAATAGCAACTTAACGTTGATGTGTTTCGTATGGTGAGTGTAGAGAACCGAAAACCCTTTTTACTGGAAACGAGGCATTCCAGCTTAGTCCTCACGGGTGACGACGTATCTGCATTTTGATTTGTAATCGAGGATAGATGTAGATGCCTATGGGTCAGACCAACCACTTACCATTAGGTGGACTGTGTGCTCGTTTGTCAATCTATCCTATAAATAAATACATTATGTACGGAACACTTTTATATGATATAAGAAAAAATGATTTATTTCAACTGATAATGATATTGATACGAAATTGATAATGATATAGAACGCGTCCGCCGTGTACGGAAACCGTGACTGCTTGAAAACTAAAGAGAATGACGAAAATGATGTTGACTTTAAATAAATCGCTTACTAACAAAAATGTACGGTTGCACTGTACACGTTTGTCTTAATTGATGTATAAATAATATAAATAAATGTAGATTCATTTTGCGATAGCATCAGATGATCTAAGACGGGTAGAGTGTAAGACTAGTTTGTAGTAGTTTAGTGCATTATGACGCACATATCTAATTGTATAATTTTTTGTTTAATAATAGTCAATTAACACCAGTAAAGAAATATTTCCATGTTTTAGTTTCCTATATTTATGTGTATATGAAATATTTATATATTAGAAATTTAGATTTTTGTTATATTAGCAGAGCATGATTATTGCATACTTGTACATTTTCGAATAGATTTATATCACTACGGAAACGGGTTTTTGTGTTTTAATAAACCTAGCAAGCTAACAGCATAGCAAAGTGGCGAAGCAATTAGCTTCGTAGCGGTTTCTAACGGTTGCCTTTGAGCAATCAGTTTCAAAATAGGAGGTTCAGATGCCTGGGTGATCAGTAATCGATTGCTGAAAACAGAATTTGAAAATTCGAAACCGTTCTCGAGATAATCGTGGGACAGACGGACGGACAGACGGACAGATGGACAGACGGACAGACATCGTGAAATCAATAAGTGACTTCGCAAGCTTCGCCACTTAATAAGTGTCTTCGCAAGCTTCGCCGCTTAATAATTATACACTTTTTTAAATTAATATCTTTGGCTTTGTTTCTTTGTAATTAATATATTTAATCATATTCAGGATATCCAATTTACCTGCTAGCTGGAGGGAAGAATTACATCCTAAATTATTGCAAGAAAAGGGTGTAAGTATTAATTATGATATTATACATATATATGATAAAATGATGACTATCCAGACATTGATTTATTTAAATGATTAATTACATAGTGTATTATTATATTCATTCTTTTTTTTATGACGTGGTTCACCTAATTTTTAAATTGAAATATAGCATTTGCGAAATTAGTATGAGTATGCTCACGACTCTGAGAAAATCTTCCAATGCACTACGCACGTAAACCAGACTTGAAAAAGCCTGTATCCAGCAGTGGTAGTAGAAGTAGACGTGAATACTACGTGAGCGTTTGTTGGGTGCAGGTGGGGGACAGTATGTGGGAGGTGTACGCGACGATGGCGCCGCTGGAGGCGGTGCTGCGGCCCGCCGTGCTGCGGCACGCGGCCGACCTGCTGCGCCTGCTGCGTGCGTGCGCGCACTGCCCGCTGCGCGCGCAGCATGCGCACGCACACGCACCCGCCACGCACGCGTCAGTGAATCCCTTTATATATTACGCCCTTATTTATCAGCATAATGTTAACCAGACTGAAATTCGGCCATAGTATTTTGAATTATTTTTCTAAATTTGAAAAAATAATCCTGAATAATTGAACTATTAGACCATACCTCATAGTAGTAGATTAGTAGATCCTTATCAATCCGATTAACAATAACAATGCCAAATGTCTCGCTGCTATGTCGCCACTCCACATTGCATTGTACTTACGAGATGCAATGGAGTGAGGGTAAGAAACGAATACCGCACAGCTATGTCAGTACTTATTGTGACTAAAATGCCAGTAAAATATTTCATACATTACAGCTTACATAATCCACATTTGCCCTCAGCTTACATTGACAACAGAAATATATGTCACAATTGCCACGCTTGTCACTGTTTTGTAATATTTTAAGTTACTATCATGAAGATGCTGCTCACCTTCTGTTTCAATTCCCTCTCGCCTTTCAAAACCCCCACACTACGATACGGTGTATTCTCTTACCTGCACAGCTAACATCCAGCATTTTTAGAAGATTATTGTACATCCGTACAGATAAAGAATGGGATTAAAAATGGCGGCTCATTGTGCCCGTACCGTCAACATGCACAGTACCAACAGCGAAAATCCGCTAATACCGGTATTTCCTTATAACATTATATTATTCGGTTACTTGGAAATTTTCTATTCATAGGAAAATATTTGAAAAGAATTGTATACGCAAGTGAGTACATTAATTTTAAAATAACATTTATAAATAGCGCCCAGCTCTGGCTTCGCCTGGGTGGAATCTATTAATGTGGCGTTATTTAGATTAAGATCATTAAAAACCATTTATTTTATCTTATCCATATTTCAATTTTATTTAAGTATCTAAATTGTTAGGATAAAATTTACTAGTTTAGTAAATGTAGTTTTGTTTTGTAAAATTTAGTCAGTAAAATTTAGTAGATGTAAAGGAAGCGAGAGAGGTGTGTCAGGATCGCGCCAAATGGAAGTCTGTAGTCTCTGCCTACCCCTCTGGGTGACAGGCGTGAGTGTTTATGTATATATGTATGTAAAATTTAGTAGTAGAAAATAAAACTCCAAATAACGAAATAAAATAAAATCTTAAAGACATTTTGCAGGCTCAGCACATGGGAACTGCCGCTCGTGTACATATCAGCGGGGGGGCTGCGGCTACTCGTGACGGGCGAGGAGGAAGAGGACAGCGCGGAGGACGACACCTTCATGCTTGTTGTACGTACCGCTATGCAAATGATATATCTGAACAATACGACAACTTTGTTTTATCCTGAGTTTGACCAAGTAAGTAAGAAAACGTATTAAAATTAAAATCACCTTTACCTGTGGTGTATGTTGTTTGTTACTGGTATTTATATAGGTACCTAAAATTAACTCGTAAAAGTTCACTGCTGAACTTGAATGTCTTCTGTTTTATGGAGGATATACCATAATCAGTACCCTTGTCGTGCTATATTTGACTTGGTTGAAATCGGGTTTTCTTTACTAAACCGTTTCAATCGTACGCACAAGTATTTGTCATAACAATCTAATATTATTATAATTACAAATATAGAGTTCATTTATTAATGTTACAGATCGGTAAAGTAACCGTCAATCCGCACCCGGAGAACCCAATCTGCAGGTAATTTGAACACTGTGCTACTACATATTTGTTGCTTGCAACGACTCGTATTAAGATCAAGAAGATATCTGTGATTTGTGCACTAAACGTCTGTTGATCTGTTATACGGTACGGCGAGAAGCACAGGGATGGTGACAAAGACGTTTACCGGTGTTTAAATAGCATTAGTATAAAATAAGTCTGACGTAAGTGAAATAGAAATTCCGGAAGAAGTGGAGAGAGGCAGGGAGATAAGTGTAGATGAAATAATGAAAGCAATGAAAAGCATGAAAGCAGGTAAGGCAGCCGGAATTGATAGAATATCACTCGAAATGCTAAGGGCTGGAGAGGGTGTGGTTGCAGGCCTGCTGTACACCTTGTTTAATTTATGTTGGGAACTGAAGCGGGTACCGGAACACTGGTGCATAGCCGTTATAGAAATGGCTCGCAGCAGGACTGTAAAAACTACCGTGGTATCAGCTTGCTTAGCATTGTGAGTAAACTGTATGCTAAGGTGTTAATTGAAAGAGTTATGGAAGAAACTGATGGAAAAATTTGGGATGTGCAAGCTGGATTTAGAAAGGGGATGGGGTGTACGGATCAAGTCTTTTCCATGCGCATGATAGCGGAGAAGTTTTTGGCCGAAAACCAGAAGGTTTTTTGTGCGTTCATGGACTTGGAAAAGGCTTATGATAGAGTGAACAGGAATGTGTTAGGCAAACACTGAACTCATTTGGGTTGAGCGCTGGCTTGATACAGGCATTAAAGTCTCTTTACAGGGACTCTAGTGCTTGTGTCAGGATCAACGGGGTCTACTCGGACTGGTTTGGCATTCATAAAGGTGTCAGACAGGGATGTGTGGCTTCCCCGTGGCTGTTTAACCTATTTATGGACAGTTGTTTGCAAAATTTGAAAGTTGAAAAATGTGGGTTGAGAATGGGTGAGTCAAATGCCTTTTGTACGCCGATGATCAAGTCATATTTGCATTGTCGGCGGCCGAGTTACAAATGATGGTTACTTTAATGAATTGGTCATTGAAAGAAAGGGGTATGAAAGTGAACGCAAGTAAGACGAAAGTTATGGTTTTTGAAAGAGAAGAAAGTAAAACTTTATGTGAAATAAGAATAGAAGGTGAGTTGATTGAGCAAGTGGATGAGTTTGTATATTTGGGATGTTTATTTAGCAGGGATGGTAGATATGATAAGGATATAGAACGACGAGTGAACGCAGGAAATATAGTGAATGGGGCTCTACACGCTATTATGAGGAGTCAGAATGTGTCAAATAAGGCACGTATGGCGATTCATAATGCTGTGTTAGTCCCTACTTTAATGTATGGTAGTGAAAGTTGGATCTGGCAGAAGAAGCATGAGAGTAGAATAAATGCTGTAGAAATGCGGTCCTTAAGGAGTATGCTAGGGCTGAAACTGAATGACGGGGTGAGAAATAGTGTGATAAGAGTGTGGCTTGCAAGATGACGTTGTGACAAGGATTAAGAAAGGAATGCTTCGGTGGTTTGATCATGTAGAAAGAATGAACGAGGAAAGAGTGGCAAAGAAAATTTATGTTGCAGAAGTGAACGGCAGGGTCGGGAAGAGGCGCCCTAGACGAAGTTTTATCGACCAAATCGGCGATACATTAAAAATGGGGCAGATTAGGAGTACCTTTAACCGACGAGCGTGTATGTGTAGATATATGGATGTAAAGGAAGCGAGAGAGGTGTGTCAGGATCGCGCCAAATGGAAGTCCGTAGTCTCTGCCTACCCCTCTGGGTGACAGGCGTGAGTGTTTATGTTATGTTATGTATGTATGTATAAAATAATTTAAAGGTGCAGAATGCTTGAACTGGCTGTATTATTTGCTGTCTTTAAACTAGCCAATATATTACAAAAAAAACTATTGGTAAATCCAATTGGGCAAGTCCTATGCACATTAAAAAAATACGTATAACATGATTATACAGATTTTTAAAGTAGGTGAAATACACACAAATTTTCTCTAATCACCTTATCATACTTCCAATTTTCCGATAATATTATGCCAAACTTAAATTTAAAAAAAGTTTGTAAAATCCAAAAGTACATGGCTCATAATGCTCATATGATCATCATATCATCATTCAGGTCACTCCATAAAGTCCAAGACGTATTTAAGTATAAATATTACATCCTACTTATTTTTAGTACGTACTACTATTATTTATTCCGTGCTTTTAAATTATTGTAATATAAATCTCTGATTATTATTATAATCAGTAATAAGTATGTATGGAATTTGGTTTTTCGAGTATTGTGTATTTGTACACCGATCTTTTTGAGCCGCTGTAAAGAACCAATACAGTATCCACTCACGACGGCGAATGACGCCGAACTAACTGAGTGAGGCAGTCTCAGACTTTTAGAACAATTGATATTTTCAAAAGTTATCGTGTTTACGAAGCCATGCGGGGACTTGATAAATCCACACCATAAACTACTAAAACCCCTTTTTATGTAAAAATAGCAATTAATCAATACCAAAAAAAAAATTAACTTTAACAATCATTTATCTTTTAGAAAATGTGCTTTTTATATCATTTATATGTATAATATCATTGCTAGATACGATTTCATGCGACAAAACGTTGGAATCTTAATTTTTTGCCCTAGCAGTACATACCTGCGCGCTTTGTACTTACGGCATGCAAATCATGTAATTAAATGACATTTATTTGCTTTAAATCATGTCATAAAGACTAAAGTATTCTGGATAGATAATATTTGAATTTTTGTGTTTTGAATAAAGTGTGGTCAATATTTAATAATTTAAAAACTAAATTGTTTTTCAGTTCAAGTTGCTAAATATACTGTTTGTAATGTTGTTAATGTATGTTTGTAATGTTTTAGTTTTTTTTGTTTATGAAAAATAAGATTATATTTTCCTTTGTTTTCTGATTTAATTAGTTCACAGTTACTACTATTGCATTGACTTTATAATTTATTGTCCTTCTAAAGTTTTAATTTATTAATGTACGAACTAGTTTTTGTGAGGTTACTCCATTTATAAAAGGTAAAGAGGAGTTATTTTTGCTACGATACAAGTATTCATAGCCGTTATTTTAAGTGAATCATTTTTCTCGTGGGCATAGTTTATTTAACCGAATTCATCATCAGAACAACGTATCTGAAAACTAATATTTGTAAATGTGGTTTGTTGTATTTGATTGTAAGCAATATACGTAGTCTATGTAAAATGTCAATTTTTGACTTGATTATTACTTTTTTTTATAGGATGAGGGTGACAAACGACCACACGGTCCACTTGATGGTAAGTGGTTGCTGCGGCACATAGACATCTACATCTATCCTCGTTTGCGAATCAAAATGCAGATGCGTTGTCACCCGTGAGGACTAAGATGGAATGCCTCATTTCCAGTAAAAAGGGCCTCCGGCCATCTGCACTCACCAAGCGAAACGCAGAGGTAAACCTCTACTTCACACTGTTAAAAATTATGTTTAATGACAAAGGAAATAAGTTTTGCAGGCTACACTATGACGTTATTTTTAGCAAAAATTTAAAAAACAATTATAAATCAAATACTGCTTATAAAATAAAAAGAAATTTGAATTGGTGTTTATAATGACCTTATATATAAGCAAGAATGTAAAAATGATACCTGAAAATAGTTTTCTATTTATTTCTTTAAACTTCAACGTCAAAATGTACAAAGGCGGACTTAACGCCATAAGGCGTTCTCTACCAGTCAACCTTTTCAAGTATTCACACTATTATATTATTAAAGCACATGTGTGTGTGTGCGTGTGCGCAGGCGCGCGGTGCGGTGGGGTGCGGAGGGTTCGGGGGGCGCGGCGCCGGTGGGCCGCCAGTACGCGGCGCACGCGCGCGCTCTCGCCCTACGCACCGCGCGCTTCCACCAGCTCGTGCGCCAAGAGGTCTGTGCCACGCACCACTACCAGCGCCTCCCCATTTGTGTTTCATCCAAATTGAAAGGCAAAAGTGAACCGTGTAATATCGTCATACATTTCATTGCAATGCTACACTCGTATGTACGTTTTGCTTTCACGTCCTCCACGTACACTACGAACCTCTCGCGGTGCTAATGTGACACGTTACATATGCATCTGATTTCTGTCAACTTTTTTATATTTTGCTCTGACTGTAAGCATACGTCCGTTCGAATTATATCTTCCACGACTGAAAAAAAAATGTTTAACCACTTAAAATATAATAATAAAACTCCCAATCAGAATTCAATCCAAGAAGTCTAAACAAACACTAATTCATAATCTGATTATTAAGTGACGAAGCTTGCGAAGACACTTATTGATTTCACGATGTCTGTCCGTCTGTCCCACGATTATCTCGAGAACGGTTTCGAATTTTCAAATTCTGTTTTCAGCAATCGATTACTGATCACCCAGGCATCTGAACCTCCTATTTTGAAACTGATTGCTCAACGGCAACCGTAAGAAACAAAGCTACAAAGCTGATTGCTTCACCACTTTGCTATGCTGTTAGCTTGCTAGGTTTATTAATCAAAGAATCATGGTAGCTTAGAAGACAAGCATTAACCTTAAAAAAATATAATATGGGAGTAAACAATGTTCAATTCTTAGCAGGAAATATAAACTATGATCGAAGCTGCTGATTTATCTCGTGCTTGACGGTAAAGAAAAACATTGTTACGAAACCTTAATGTCCAAGAAATTAAAAAAAAAATTCAAGAACGATTCAAATCTGCCAACATACATTGGGACAGCGCAACGGTTTCATCTTTGCCCTAAACACCTCTCAAAACTAAACTGATAATTTATTAATTAAATACTCTTTGAGCATTAAAGTTAGTAAATTAAGCATCACATCTAGAAACACTTCAAAATAAAATAGATTTTCTGTTTTGTAATAAAGAAAAAAACTTTTATTTTACTTCAGATTAGTGAGTCGGAGATCATGAAAGGCACGGGAGGTGAAAACCCAGCACTGAAATGGAGTCAACCTACGATATCACCCGTCATTACGCCGATTTTACACACGTAAAAATTTAATATTAATATTCAATTTCTTTAAATTCGTATAAAATTATTTACATAGCCCGGCAGATCAGTAGGTTGAAGTAGTTAGTCATATAGTTCAAAGAAGTAATTACCGAAGGATTTTAAACCTTATTACGTGTGCAGGTACTTGTATATTATAGTTTAAGCATTAATGGTTCGGCACGATAGGGGAAGGATTACGCTCGCGCAGTACCAGTAGAGTACCAGCGTAAAATACCAGTTTAATGCTGCTTCGTATGGTAATTTGTCTATATGGTTAATTTCGTATGGTAAATATAGACAACTGGTGACACTTTTTACTAATAACAAGGCATTCTATCATTTTGTTTATTAATCGAGGATAGGTGTGGTTGCTATGGGCTACATAAATACGAAACTTGTGACAGACTGTAATGATAATAGAAGATAATGATTTATTTGTTAATTTTGCTTTTGTTTATTATTGAATTAAAATGTTTTAAGTAGGTAATAAATTAAATTTTATTTAAATTTTTTAATCTCCCCAAGTATAATTATTAAAATGAGGAGATAAATTTATAAACGAAAAAAATATAAAATAATTTAATTCAGATCCATATGATAAATAACCTAGCTTGACAAGCATCTTTTACTCCAAAAAATGATATTATACGTGTTAAGTAACCGTTTGGTTGTTACTTATCGCAGTCTATTTCTGTTGATGATACTTGCCGTTCCATTCCGGCAAACGTATCTTAGCTGATTAAATTTATCATCCTTAAATCCTCAAATTATGTAACTGTTATTTCCCACTCTTATTCATCATATCCTGATCTGTATTCTATACTAACCCATGCGTGGGTAGTTGTGTATTATGAATGGTGTTAAGTAATGTGGTATTATTATGAATAACGTTGAAACTCACGCAACTGAGATAAAAAAAATTAACGAGTCTTGTACATTATCAGTGGAGCACGTTGTGCCACATAAGCAACTTAATGTACTCAACTTAATATATTTATGTCTTGATGCGGATGACCACCCTGCTGCAATAAGCAGTGTGTACGAAGGTTGTATGGCGTTGTTCTGTGATTGTGGAACAGCGTGGAGGTGCAGTGCGTGGTGGCACCGGCGCTGCCGCTGGCCTGCGGGCCGGCGCTGGAGCTGGACGTGCCTGCCGACTGCGCGCTTGAGCTCAGCCTGCGCCAACTTGCGCTGTTCGCGAGTCTCGCCTCCCTCTACGCGCACCGGTACGTGCACTCACATGTACGCACACGCACGCACGAACACTGCTTCCGCCCACACAACGCTATGCACTTCACACATCTTCATCAGCGATACACACGCATCCCTGGCTACTCGTAGTTTTTTCAAACGCCATTTAAAGTTTTTTGTGAGGTTTTGTGTGTAACTCCAAATTTGTGTAAGTCAGGTTACCGTATTTTAATAATTATGCATTGTTTGATATGCATTCAGGTGCATAAACAACGTTTATTATTTTTCAGCGGGAGGGATAGCGAACAGTCTCTGCTAGAAAAAGAAGAACAATGTCCGTACGCGTCGTTAATCACGACCGAGCAGGAAGACGAGGTCCCGACGCCGGTCATCGACATTACGAGCGAAGCCGAAGGTAATATTTATTTATCACCTAGATTTGTTTAAATAAACTGAATGTTTTTTAAGACATGATCATTAAAGGTATTTTTACTAAGATTTTTGGCTTGGATGCTTGTTCTTTAAGCCTTGTCTTCGTTTATCAACTTGAGCCAGCAGACAGATATCTTATATTGAGATTTACATCACCATCGGAGCACTTGTTTCACCGTTTTTACTAATGTTCACATAAGCGTATTTATTTAATACACAAATTCGCACCACTTTTACATATCAAAATCTACTTCATACCATTACTTAAACAATAATACAGGAGCAACAATCCGCTACCAGTCAAGTTCCCGCAAAAAGTCCTCATTCAATGTAGACTACATAACTGCACAGAGTATAAACATTAAACAGGTATTTTAATACTATATTGTTTCCTATTTGTTTAGGTTATACTCATAGATCAATTTAGCGCTTGAAACGCTTACAAAATGTTGTGCTTTTTTATTTTAATATGCGTATTAAAGGAAGGAATGCAGTCTCAATAAAAAATTAAGATTATTTTAATTAGTTTACAATAATTTATTCCTATGAAGCGAACTTAATATTGCATAAATCAATATCTTCTTTTATTCTCCATAGGTTTGTAACAGTGCACTGCTGTACCTAGGGGTTTCTTACGCTGTACGGAGGAAGAGCTGTAATCACCAAGTCCACTACTGAACATAGGCCTCCCCCAAGGAATGCCACAAAGCACGGTCCTGAGCCACCTGCATCCATCGACTTTCTGCATGTCTTACAAGGTCGTTACTCGGTCTAGTGGGGGGTCGCCCTACACTTCGCCTACCGGTACGAGGCTGCCACTCGAGAACCTTTCTTCCCCATCGGTTTTCGGTTCTTCGAGCTATATGGCCGGCCCACCGCCACTTCAGCTTACTAATCCGTTGGGCTATGTCGGTTACTCTGGTTCTACTGCGGATATCCTCATTTCTAAGTTTATCACGCAGAGAAACCCCGAGCATAGCTCTCTCCATAGCTCGCTGACCTTGAGCTTCCTCATACGGCCAGCAGTGAAGGACCACGTCTCAGATCCGTAAGTCATCACTGGCAACACGCACTGGTTGTACAATTTAGTTTTCAGGTTTTGAGCTATGTCTAACGAGAAAATGTATCGTAGTTTCCCGAACGCTGCTCAGCCGAGTTGAATCCGTCGATTGACCTCTCGGTCGAAGTTGGACTTACCTAGTCGGACTATTTGTCCCAGGTAAACATATTCGCCAATAACTTCGAGCTTAGTACTCCCAACAACTACCGGCATAAGTGTGATATGGACGTTAAACATGATTTTGTTTTGTCCATGTTCATCTTAACACCTATTCGTTGGGAGACACTATTGAGATCATTGAGCATAAAGCTTGGGTCCTCCAGCGATTCTGCCGTAAGGACTATATCGTCGGCAAATCGAAGGTGGGTGATGTACTCGCCATTGATGTTAATACCGCATCCTTTCCAGTCCATTAGCTTGAAAAAGCCTTGCAATGCAGCGGTGAAGAGTTTCCGGAATATAACGACAACCTGTCTTACACCTCTCTGCAATTTAATAAGTTTTGTACTCTGGTTCTGTATTCGGATAGCCATCGTAGCCCTACTGTACAAACACTTCAGCACTTCGATATACCGATAGTCAACTTGGCACCATTGAAGGGACTACAGCACCGCCCAAATTTCGACGGAATCAAAGGCTTTCTCATAGTCCACACACGCAAGGCAAAGTGGCATATTGTACTTTTCTGTCTTCTGTACGATTTGCCGAAGGGTGTGTATGTGGCCTATGGTAAGCCTTTTCGGAAACCTTCTCGTTCGGGAAGATGGAAGTCGTCAAGTCTGCGTGCGAGACGATTCGTAATGACTCTCGAAAACAGCACGTAGACGCGACTCAGAAGGGAAATCGGTCTGCAGTTCTTCAAGAGAGCGTTGTCGCCTTTCTTGAAGAACAAGACCACTGCACTTCTGCTCCACGCCTCTGGTGTAGTGTCACCATTAAAGACCGAATTAAAGAGCTTCTGAAGGACTTTAAGTATCGGTTTTCCACCCGCTTTAAGAAGCTCCGCTGTAATTTCATCCTCGCTTGGGGCCTTGCCGTTTTTAACGTGCTGGAGAGCCATTCTAATCTCGCTCAGACTGACGTCCGGGATATCATCGGAATAGTGTTGGATAAGACTTGCTCTTGGATCGTTACTCACACTTGCGTGTCGCTCCAAGGATGACGTGTACAGCTGCCCATAGAACCCCTCAATCTCACTCAAAATCTCAGGTGTCCCGGAAATGACGCTGCCACACCTGGTCTTCAGCTTCGACAGTGGGCTCTTTCTGGCAGACAGATCTCTGGCATAGACTAGAGCCTTGGTTCCACTCGATTGCTTCTTCAATACAAACTATTGAAGTTGCGTAAGTCCCGCCGCATGCATTTGGAGATCTGTCTGTTCAGTTGCCTGTATGTTGTCAAATCTGTTGAAGACCGTAGCTTCATCTCCTGTCTAACAGCCATGAGATTAAGAGTGTGATCGGAGAGTTTTTGTGCTCTTCTGTGGCGGGTCTTGCAGAAGTTAGCTCCGACAGCATGGACAGTTTCCACGGCCTTGTCATTCATATCGTCCACTTCATTGCAGTTTTCTAGGCACTGAAAACGGTTTTGTGTCTCGAGCTGAAATGTTTCGGGACTTTGGATTAGAGCACGAGGGGGACGGAGCGTTGACTTCGTTAGACGTAACCTCTCCAAATTAACGTTTAGGTACAGTGTGCCTTTAACCATTCGGTGATGGCTACCAGTTTTCAGCCTCGCGATACGGAGCCATCACTGAACAATTGTCGTCTGGTCGTCATAATGAAGTCAATCTCATTTTTTGTCGAACCGTCGGGTCTCGACCAGGTCCACTTCCTGTGGGGCCGCTTCAGGAAGAAAGAGTTCGTCATAAAGAGTCCCCCTTTCTCCATGAAGTCGGCCAGCTGCTGGCCCCTTGGGTTCCGTTTCCCTATTCCAAATTTCCCTACTTTCAGCTCACCGTTCTCTCTTGTGCCTAGTTTTGCATTGAAGTCTCCCATTAACACCGTATAGTGGGTTTTGGAGGAATGCATGGCTCTAGAGATATCCTCATATATTTCCTCCACCTCCTCATCGAGATGTGCCGAGGTTGGTGCGTAAACCTGTATGACCTTCAGCAAATACCGTTTGGTGATTCTGAGTATAAGGTACGCAACCCTCGTCGACCCACTCTCAATCTTTACAACGTTGTTAACGAGAGACTTGCGGACGATAAATCCGACACCTCCTTGGGACAGATGGTCGCCTTCCCGGTGATAGATCCCCCTCTCTTCGGACCTGAGATAATCCTATAATATGCTAGCGTAATCTGTCTATCTTTTCTTCCAGCTCCACGATCTTCTCGTCAGTCTTCAGGGTGCGTGAGTTGTATATTGCCAGGTCGAGTCGTCTTAGGTGGCAACCGCGGTTTTTTTATTGTAATTTTGCTGTTATCAGGAAGATGCTGCGGCCCATCTCCTGCCTGTTTCCCATTGTCGCCTCTTACGACACCCACGGGAAGATATAGGGTAGTGGATATTCTTAACCATCACTACACGGCACACTTACTCACTTACTTACTGAACTAAAATTATTACAGTAATTTACATGAAACGCTATCGATTACAAGTAGTTCCACAAATGTTTGTGTCGGTCATTGAAGTAATATCTACTACGTACTAGAACAGACACCGCGAACAGAAATGTTACGGCAGTGCGGTGGGTGTGGTTCGCGGTACAGATACAAAATACTTTTATATAGCACAGAATAACTTTGAGCTCGGGGTGCTCTAATGCGTGTTGCAAACAACTAAGGCTACGGTTACTAAGGGTGCGAGTTCTGACGAAAACGTGTCCTGACGAATTGTGACGAATTCGTCCGAACAAATAAACGTCTGTTTCTAATGAGTGTGTTTCATGAAGCAAATACAAAGAGGAGACGGCATAAGCAACAGTGCAATTCTAAGTAGGTCCTGATGTCATCATAGTGGGCGTGGCTTTAGTTAGTATACTGTTAGCATTCGTCCTGTGCACTTATGTGTTGAAAATTGCAAATCGGTGTATTTTCGTAGTATCAAGAAGAATAGGATGAAATGTTTATGTTCTATCGTGTATAAACTACTCAAATAGACGCTCTGATGCTATGGATGGCATCACATTTCATTTGTAAGTAATTTTACACCTAATTTTTTAAAATAGTTCTAGAAAAACCTCTGCGTCGGCTTTCAAATATAATTAAATACTAACTGTTCCTCGCGACTTCGCCTGCGTGTTATTTAGGGTTTTAATTTTTTTGCGAGGAACCCTAATTGTTTTTCTAAAATAAAAGTTACCTAAGTTACTCCTTGTTACATCAGCTATCTGCCAGTGAAAATCCCATCAAAATAGGTCCAGCCGTTTCGGAGATTAGCCGGAACAAACAGACAGACAGACAAAAACTTTAAAATTGTATTTTTGTAATAAGTACTGTATATCCTTTCATATGCATTTGGTAAAAAGCTGTAAACTGTTTGACATTACAAATACAAAACACTTCAATTTTATTTACTTGTATAGATATTTGACCCTAGATGGCGACACTTTGTGTCATGTGAACTAAAAATATAAAGGTACCTAGAACTCAGTATTGGTAAAATAATCATAATTTCATTATATAATTACATACGAAGGTGCTGATTTTTTTGCATTCAGTCAAAGAAATTTTAATCGCAAAAATATTATATTTATAGTTTATAGTCATTTTGCGAACAGACCGCCATCTATCGTCAAGATAGCTAAACTACATTGCAACATCGATATGGAACGATTCGAGTAGTTTTACTATTTATCGGTAGATGTGTAAAGTGTAAAGTGAGCGGGGCTTAAGATCCCTCACCCCGCAAATTGTCACGCGTTGTTACATAGTGAAATCTAATGCAACACCTCCTCTTTGAATTTGCTTCATGGTATGTTTACACAGACTGCGACGAACACTTCAGAACATTCACGACGTCGGCAGAACCACTTGAGTGTTCAAACAAGTTCGTGCTACCTGCATCTTTTTTTGGTGTTTTCGTACGTTGAATTTCAAGTGATAGTGATATAGATATAAGATATAAATTGATAAGTCTTGTATATGAGAACAGTTGTTTGTGGGAGATGAGAGACAAAAATCAAATATATTGGTAAATCCAATTGGGCATACCTTAAGCGCATTAAAAAAATTACGTATAACATAATTATACGGAATTATTAAAGTAGTTTAAATACATTTCGACAGCACTATCGGCTTCAACACCCTCGAAAACCATGAAAATGACACCCATGATGAAAAAATTGATACCTATTGCAGCCGCCATTTTGGATTTACATTTCGACACCACTATCGGCTTCAACACTCTTGAAACCCATGAAAATGACACCCGAGATGAAAAAATTGGTACCAACTTCAGCCGCCATCTTGGATTTACATTTCGACAGCACTATCGGATTCAACACCCTCGAAAACCATGAAAATGACACCCAAGATGAAAAACTTGATATATATTGCAGCCGCCACCTTGGATTTACATTTCGACAGCACTATCGGCATCGGCACCCCCGAAAACCATGAAAATGACACCAATGATGAAAAAATTTATATCTATTGCAGCCGCCATCTTGGATTTACATTTCGATAGCACTATCGGCTTCAACACCCTCGAAAACCATGAAAATGACACCCATGATGAAAAAATTGGTACCTACTTCGGCCGCCATCTTGGATTTACATTTCGACAGCACTATCGGCTTCAACACCCTCGAAACCCATGAAAATGACACCCATGATGAAAAAATTGATACCCATTGCAGCCGCCACCTTGGATTTACATTTCGACAACCCTATCGGCTTCAACTTTCTCGAAAACCATGAAAATGACACCCATGATGAAAAAATTGATACCTATTGCAGCCGCCATCTTGGATTTACATTTCGACAGCACTATCGGTTTCAACACCCTCGAAAACCATGAAAATGACTCCCAAGATGAAAAAATTGATATATTTTGCAGCCGCCATCTTGGATTTACATTTTGACAGCACTATCGGCTTCAACACCCTCGAAAACCATGAAAATGACACCCATGATGAATAAATTGGTACCTAATTCAGCCGCCATCTTGTATTTACATTTCGACAGCACTATCAGCTTCAACAACCTCGAAAACCATGAAAATGACACCTATGGTGAAAAATTTTATACCTATTGCAGCCTCCACCTTGGATTTACATTTCGACAGCACTATCGACTTCAACACCCTCGAAAACCATGAAAATGACACCCATGATGAAAAAATTGATACCTATTGCGGCCGCCATCTTGGATTTACATTTCGACAACCCTATCGATTTCGACACCCTCGAAAAGCATGAAAATGTCACCCATGACAAAAAAAATTATACTACTTACTTTTAGTACGTACTACTATTATTTATTCTGTGCTTTTAAATATTGTAATAAAAAAATCTCTTATTATTATTATAATCAAGTATTTAAGAAATTTGGTTATTCGAATATTGTGTATTTGTACTGCGATCTTTTTGAGCCGCTGAAAACAACCGAAACAATGTCCACTCACGACGGCGACTGAAGCCGAACTAAACTTAATACAAAGGTACTCTGTGAACTAAACTACTCTGTGGCTTGAGATCCCCATTTACAGAAACAATTTGTATACGAGGTAACCAAATCAACGAAAATTTCGCCATTTTTGAGCCGAAAAAAATTAATTATAGCTAAACAAAACAAAATTACACTGCCATTTACATTCAGTGGCTTCCCACATGATAGATGAAGAGATTAAAAAATAGATTGAGTTAAACAATTGATATTTTCAAAAGTTATAGTGTTTACAAGCCACATGGACATGATAAATCAACACCATAAGACACTTAAACCCTTTTTTTTATTTAAAAAGAGCAATTAATCGATTTAAAAAAATTATTAATAAGTTCAACAATCATTTATCTTTCTAACAATGTGCTTTTTATATCATTTATATGTATAATATGATTGCTAGATACGATTTTATTCGATAAAATGTTGGAATTTTAATTTTTAGGCGATAGTAGAACATTACCTTGCGCTTTCGCTTAAGGTATGCAATAGTCTTTACTAGAAAATATCTGGCGGACATGCTCAATTTTTCCACCGTTCAACAACGATAACTTCATTAGAGGAATTTCAAGAAAATAAAATTTATCAAATTCGTCCATCGTTGCTGGTTAGCCGAAACGTACTGTGACTGCCTAGTTCTGACGAGAATTTCGGACCTACTCCTCGGAATACATTTTCGTCCAAATTGGCATGCACAGCAACCATAGCCTAAGGCTCGGCGTCTCTTTTAGTACATAGTACATATTACTTCACTGGCATCGGTTTAGCGAGGTTGGTATTGGGTGTGCGCAGGCGCAAGTCGCGAGGCTGGCCGTAGTGTGGCAGACTCTGGGGTAGACTCGAGCGCTTCGCACTCTGCCGCTAGGCTGCCGGAAGACCCTGCCCCCAAGAAAAACGTCTCCATAGCGTCCGTGGACTATGTGTAAGTTCACCCTTTTTAATTTCTCCTCTCCTCTTTCTCTTGATTCACTTATTCAATTTATAATATAAATTGAATATATAAGAGGTATATTTTCTATTACTTATCATTTTGTTTTAAGTGTGAATAACAAATGATGTACTTTTAATATAACAAAGAGAATGATGAATTACTGTTAATGTTGTAAGTTTTCACTTGCTTTAACCCTTTCCCTGTCCCGTGCACTACATATAGGTCATTGCTATTGTCTTACTATTGTGTTTTAAAACCGGACAGTGAACGTGTTAAAATTATTTTACAATATTATTTTTTTCATCAATTGGTTTCTTTTAGTTACTATTTAATGTTGTGTTCAACGTAAAATAATTTTTTATCTATCGCGTCAACATAAAATCAGATTAGAAACAATTGTGGATAATGTAGAGTGCAAATCACAGACGATCTCTACCACTGTTGATATAGCTAAAAATGTTGCCTTGTTATTCTTGCCTACAGCAAAGTCCTAAATAAATTAGCCAGGATTTGTTTTATTTTATTTTATTGTAACTTACTTTTCTAAGACGAGAGTAAATCACACTCTAGGAAAATATCACCACTTACCATACGCTGGAAATAGTGTTTTAATACAGATTCTATTTACTATATTAAAATGAGTAATATGTATTATAATGAAAGAGATGAGTAATGATGTATTGTGTTCGAGATTGTGCCGTTATTGGTGGTGAATGTGATGTGGGCAGGAATCTGTGGGAGCACGTGGAGGTGTTCGTGACAATGGGCCTGGTGGAGGCGACGCTGTACGTGGCGGACCAGGGCGCGGACGAGCTGGCGCCGCTCCGCTGCCCCGCGCCCCCTGACCACGCAGACCCCACCCCCACAGACACCCCTGCCACACCCACCACACCCGCCACACCCGGCTCCGCGCATCACCAACATGACCAGAACGTGCACGTATGTCATCATGCAGCTGTAATACAACTCTATACCGTGTAGTGGCGGTGAATATCCACTACCCAACATCATCACTTGGGTGTCTTAATAGGCGCAGCAGAGCCTTCCTAATAACGATTAAATATAAAATAAAACTGCGATTGCAAACCCGCTTGCCACGCGTAGCAACTATGGCAAAATTCGCCCTTAATAAGACAGTCTATGTGGCAGCATAATTTGGCAGACCTATGTTCAGTAGTATACTTTAATAGGCTGTTACGGTAACCGTTACAACGCTATACGTTCGCTTGAACACAAACTGTGATTCCACACATCAAAGACCAACTTTCTACGTTCACAAAAACCGTATAAGCAGAGTTACAACCGATAATGTTTGTTATAACGATACTCCTATTAAGTTTATGTCATATCTGAACATCACTGAGGCTGTCTGCGAAATACTATTACTATACGAGCACAGTTTGCGTCTCTTATAGCTTCTTTTAAGGTTAAATTAGTTTATAGCTATGTAGTTTTTTTTTATGGGATAAGTGTGAAAAATGAGCACACAGTCCACCTGATGGTAAGTGGTTGCTGCGGCCCATAGACATCTACATCTATCCTCTATTATAAATCAAAATGTAGATGCGTTGTCACCCGTGAGGACTAAGTTGGAATGCCTCATTTCCAGTAAAAAGGGCCTCCGGCCACCTGCACTCACCAAGCGAAACGCAGAGGTAAACCTCTACTTCACGCTGGTTTTCTGTGAGGTCGTGGTACCACCCCGGTTCGAACCGGCCTATCCGTGCGACAGCAAAAGCTGCCGCGTGGCTCTACCACTGTTAGTTTGAGATAGGTTTAAAATGATAGAGTACATAAGTATGAGTGGCGTATAAAGTAAGCACACGTATTGTAACTGTTACTGCACAGTGCACACATTGAGTTTAATATGAAAATAGGTGCATTTTATGTAATTCGCGGCGCGGCGGATTGAACCGCGTCATCATAAAGTCAAATGTTTTTGAACAGTAAAATCATTTTACTTAATGTTAGTTGGTTCAGTTTATACGTGGTTGAGCCACGCTACAGCTATATTATGGGAATGTGTAATATTATGGGACCCGAAAGGGCCGGCTCGACCTGGGAAAGAACACGCACTCATAGAATACCAACGTGAAATATCAGCTCAATGCTGCTGTGTTACGTATAATGACTGTAGAAAACCTGAGAACCGTTTTACTGAAAACGAGACATTACATCTTAGACCTCACAAATGTATGAGTATGAGTCATATAAGCCACATCATCAATTCAATACCAGGTGGATTGTGTGCTCGTTTGTCACCCATATTCTGTACCTATATAAAAAGCAGCTGATGAGAAATTTGTAATAATTACTGCACTTGATAGGCGAGTTAGCAACATACGTGTAGGTTACTCAGAGCCAACCTTTATTACAATACGCTGTGATAATGAAGACAAATATTTATTTTGATGCTTCTCATTGTCAGGTAAGTACAGAAGAAAGTAAGGATGCAAGCAAGAAGGACGAAGTACACGAACCCCCGACCTCTAGCAGCGCGAGCATCACGGAGAATGCTAAAAACGTTGAAATGGGCAAAGCTCAACATGACCTTACTGTGAGTTCAGTAGGCTTAGTTTTAAACTTTTATTTTTAGTTTTACAATAATATAACCTAACTTTATGAAATTTTAAAATAAAATATTTTAATCAAGAAGGTGTATGAAAATGCAATAATGATAATTAATTATGCACAAGAATAATCGGCCTTATATTAAGTAAATACTAAAACCACCATGTTAAAACTAAATATTACATATCCTAACAATTAATACTACCTTATTTCAAAGATAGATACCTACTTTCAGTATTTTAAACAAAATCAACAAAAATTCCAAAGAACCGAACAAAGTTTACGTCAAATGTTAACTACCATTGGTAAAGTTGTCAGACTTGACTGTAGTGGCCGTAGTGGTTATATTCTCTTTGGTAGTGGCAAGGTTGCTCCCCAAAATATGTGTCAGGGTTGTCAAAAATCCTTGATTATATACATTAATTATTTTTTTTATTTAAATCTTGTCACAATAAGTTCCTAGACAAAAATCTAAAATATAACAAACAAAAATAAATACTCGCTTCTAAATTTATAAATTAAATTGTTGCAATAATACGCTTAAATCAGTAATGGTATAGATAAAAAATAAAGCTTGTCATAATCTTTTTAACAAGTATTCGTTTTTTTTATTTATCATCATCATCATTTTATTAGGATTAGGTAAAAAAATAATAATGCAATCCATCTATATACTGTTTTTCACAGTACACAGTAGCAAAACATTCATAATCGTTTAAAATGAGATTGTTCGACATTGTGCAAATTAACATCTATATACTCCAGTTGAAAATATGAAAAATACTGAATAGTAATAATATTATTTATACCTGACAATGAAATAAAAATAATATAGATTTGTCTTTTCTTTTCCTTCACTTTTGATAAAGATGAATCGATTGACAGTTAATTTGGTAAATTCGGTTTAATAGTCCACTACGGTGAATCATCTATACAAATATACGTACATGCAATATCACGTACAAAATACTTCCTCTGCATAGCCGTAATCGAGTAAAAATATAGGTTGAAAGTGACAACCCTTGGTTGTAGTGGTGTAGCAAAATGACATGATAAATTAACCGTCACATCGTGGCATCATTAGTATGGTAACTTTGCCAAGTCAGTTTTATATACAAAAATGTTAAGACCACTATGTTAAAAACGGTACATTGCATTTCCTAACCATTAAGGTAAAACATCTGGTCTCTTCCCGACCATATTCCCGCAAGATGGCGCTGAAGTCATCATTATTAGTTTATATGAGTTTTTGTGTAATTGGAACATTATTAAGTCGTAGAAGTAGCAATCGCGGTACTCGGATATTATACTTTATTTTACTAGGTTATAGCATTGCCTCAAAATCCGCACATTTCACCACAAAGTCCGAAAATAACATCTGTCATTGAATATAGTGTCGCTTACACACATAGACGTGGGTCAATTCTTAGTTCCCTACATTTACGAAAATTGAACACTAGATGGCGTGAATGAAAAAAAAATGTTTTCCTTTTTTCTGTATGGGCAGAACTACAGAACGCCACCTGCTACGATATATATTATGTACGATTCATCATCTGCCTAGCCTTTTTCCCAACTATATTGGGGTCGGCTTTCAGTCAAACCGGATTCAACTGAATACCAGTATTTTACGACTATGTTATAAAAATAAAATTTATATTTGTAGGCGTAAATAGACTTTAATTCAATAATAATTTTGAGAAATAAATTATTTCAACACTAAGAACAATAAAAATCAGTTTTATTTTATAACCTTACACTATTGAAATTATTGCTCATAACATGTATTTGAAGTAACACACCTGAAACATGCCTATTCACTCAAAACTAATAACACAGATGATTTGCAACATAACTAATTATTACGCAAATTTGACATTACATAACACGTAAGAAACTATTCATGAACAAGAGATAACAACAAATCTAAAACACGATTTAGTATGCGATAATAACCAGGAAGGTGCAAGTTTATTCCGGCAGGGATCGAACCCGGGTTGCTCGCGTACTGTGAAATTTACAGCGAGCGCTAACCACCTGAGCTGTGCTACGGCTCGTACATTTGTTTACCAATTTTTGAACATTATACTTACATTTATTTCTATGCTATTTTATATAGCTTTCTATTTATTATTATTATATTCATAAATATTTTTATAATAAATAAATAATTATTAATGGAATAAACATAATAAAACAAAATTAATAATAAATACATAACCATTATTTTCATCTGTTATCCAAGGACCAATCAACTAAAGAAATCCAGGTCCGTAACAAACGATACGATGCGACCTTGAGCTTGGTACTACGACAAAATAAAATACTAATAATAATGTGTCAATAATTTTGTGATTACTTAGGTAGCTTACCGATTTATAATTTTATTTATTGTTGACCAAAAACATATTCAAACAAATTAAAATACGAAACACTGCCTTTGTAGTTTTGTACTCAACACCGACACGTATGACGTAGGTAATTAATTAGTATTGAGACGAGATTTGTAATCAAAGGCCAACTTACTGTTTTTAATACCACCGAAAATAAAATTGCGTATTTTGAATAATTAATTGCTATACCTACAATAAATTAAAATATATTCTATTATATTGGGAACAAATACGTAATAGAAATAATGCAAATTGAATTAATGAAAACAAACAAACAAAAATATATAGCACGCAAGTAATTCCGGGCGCAAATCTTATCGCCTGACAATCTAGAATTCAAAATGTATTTGTATTTATTTTATTACAGTCAAACGAGCGAAAGAAGTTTTGCAACGCCACTCTTCTACAACGTAGGGCATATACATAGGTCAAGGTTAGGAAGGACGGCATCGTCGCACGAATAATGCTTGCCAAGCAACAGAAATAAAATTGTATACATTGCCGTCAAAATTCGTCAGTTTTATGTTATTTTATTGTTTTTTTTTTTTTGGAAAAGAAATAAACATATTATCTTCTAATATTCCTCTGTCTTGGTCAAACCAAATTGTTATACCTATCCTTAAACCCGGAAAAGATCCTCTCTTTCATCTACTTTTTGTAAAATTTTAGAACATCTAATTAAAAACAGGCTTGAATGGTTTTCGGAACATAATAACATCCTTGCAAAAAGTCAATTTGGTTTTCGAAAAGGGAAAAGCACATTAGATAGTTTGAGTATCCTAACTACAGATATTAGGTTGGCTTTCTCTCAAAATGAATATTTGGTGTGTTGTTTCCTTGATATATCATCTGCCTATGACAGTGTTCTTCTTCCGATGCTCAGGTAGAAAATGCTTCATCTGAACATCCCTGCGAAGACTGTTCACTTCATTTACAATCTATTCATGGGACGATCTATCAAAATTCGCAATAAAGCAATATTAAGCTCGCCCAGAACAATTTGGAAGGGTCTACCACAGGGCTCGGTTTTAAGCCCTATTCTTTATAATATTTACACATATGACCTGGAACATTCAATTTCGTCTTTCTGTGACATATTACAATATGCAGATGATCTTGCTATCTATGTCATTACATAGATAGCATAATATTAGTATTCAGGAGCCATTGCTCCTGATATACTAACTGCCTCCATCATCTTAACAGAGGCTTATATTATCTTAATCAATGGCTTACTGACCATGGCCTCTCTCTTTTACCTTCTAAAAGCAAAATAATAACCTTTAGTAGAAAACGTGTTATCCCTACTATTAATATCTCATATAATGGTGAATCTATTCCAGTTGTTAACAAAGTAAAATTTTTAGGTATTTACCTAGATTGTCATATGACCGGTACTGCTCACTTTAATTACATCAGTGACAAACGTGAAAAGGTGTTAACATTCTTAGATCTCTCTCTGGCGTATGGTGGGGTTCTTACCCCATGTGTCAAAAAATCCTATACAATGCTATCATCCGTAGTCACTTCGACTATGGTTCTTTCCTTCTGGAGCCCTGCAACAAATCGGCCCTTAGTAGGCTTGAAGTTAACCAAACAAGATGTTTACGTGTTATCACAGGCGCAATGAAATCAACTCCTAAAAATGCTTTACAAGTAGAATGTGTTGATCCCCCTCTCTCTTTACGAAGACAGTTTCTAGCTGATAGATTTATCTCAAAAACACTACAACTAACATCTCACCCCTTACATCGTAAACTAGAATCCTTGCTACTATTAGTTGTAAACAACTCCTATTGGTCTAATAAAAACTGGACCCCTATTCTTAAGTCTTTAAATAGATTAAAAAATATTGATTATCCTTTTTTTTATAGGAAAAGGGTGACAAACGAGCACACAGTCCACCTGATGGTAAGTGGTTACTGCGGCCCATAGACATCTACATCTATCCTCTATTACAAATCAAAATGTAGATGCGTTGTCACCCGTGAGGACTAAGATGGAATGCCTCATTTCCAGTAAAAAGGGCCTCCGGCCACCTGCACTCACCAAGCGAAACGCAGAGGTAAATCTCTACTTCACGCTGGTTTTCTGTGAGGTCGTGGTACCACCCCGGTTCGAGCCGGCCCATCCGTGCGACAGCAGAAGCTGCCGCGTGGCTCTACCACTGTTAAAAATCCTTGTGTTACATCCCTAATTTTACCCTATTTTGAAACTAGCTATGAAGCTATATTACTAAATCCTAAAATCACTTTGAATTTAAACATTAATAAAAATTCACCAACTGCAAACAGAACTTTCTATAACCTTGTGACAAAAAAATGGCCTGATTGGCTATATATTTTTACTGATGCTTCGAAATTGTCTTCATTCAAATGTGTCGGTTCTGCAGTCTGGATTCCCAAATATAAAATTGTCCTTAATTATAGATGTCCTCGTCAGGCTTCTGTTTTGACAGGGGAAGCTGTAGTCATATATGAGGCTATATCCTATATTTTTTCCCATAAAATTCCTAAGTCAGTTATATTTATTGATTCAAAAAGCTGCCTAATGTCGTTACAGAGTAATATATTTAAAATGAAATCCATCTTCCCATTGATACTGAAAATTAAAGAACTCATACTAAATTGTAATAAGAGTGGGCTTGAGGTAGATATTGTGTGGATTCCTAGTCATTGTGGCATAGAAGGAAATGAACAGGCTGACTCCTGGGCCAAACGAGCTGTAGATACGGGCTGTCCTTCTCATTTAATGAATTACTCTCATGATTTAATGTCATTAGCTCAAATTCAATTAAAGAATTCTTGGGACAGAGAATGGAGCATATCCAGCCATAGTAAAGGTTGCTACTTTGGTAAAATCCAACCCGAAATTCCTCCAAAACCTTGGTTTTTTAAATTTAGCTTTCTGAACAAATAAATCACATCTACAATCTGCCGTTTAAGGCTCGAGCATATCTGCACTCCTGTATTTCGAGCTAAAATTAGAATCAAAGATCATTCCCTCTGTGAATGTGGTCTAGATGAAGGTACCCCAGACCACATTTTCTTCAGTTGTCAAAATCACCCAATTTCTTTATATGACATCCTTCCCAAAACAATCCCTCGACCAGTGAATATCAATTCTCTCTTAACTATCCCCGATTCCATATATGTCAATACGAGCTCAAAATATATTCGAATGTATAATATTAAACTATAATTATTGTGTACTAAATTTAGCTTAACCTAATTCTATATTGCCTGCCCAGGCTAATACCCTCCTATAACTAGATGTTTGCTCTATATTGTGTGGTCCACAATTCATGTATTTAGTTGCTTTGTTTTTATCCACATTTTCACCTAATAATCACTAACTCCTTTTCCACCGGAAAGCCTCAAGCAGGCTGAGGCAACTTTGTATGAAAGCTGAAAAATCTGCACACTATCATGATTTTGTAAATATGCGTGTTGGGCTTGTTAAAATAAAGCGAGATAAAATATCGCTGTCTCTTTCTTTAATTTTGCTTTAGATTGCCATTTTAAAAATTAGATAAACAAATTCATATTATATGGGAAGAAAATAAAAATGTTAATTCGGTGTTAAACTTTTATTGGTTTGCTCTTTAAAGTATAATTACATACATATTACTCTGAGATTCGCACAATTAGTTTACCTATTAATTGATTTAAATAAAATTATTAAATATTAGCAGAATTTTATCAAAAGAAGCCATGAATTAATAGAAGAAAAAAAAAATGACATTTGTTTGTCTACGTCTTTCATATTGAAAATATTTTCTGAAATTTATTAAAATATATTTCATAGGTTTAGTTTTTAATATTTATTATTCATTTTTGCTTAAATTCAGTTAGATGGACTTCATTTTCGTATGTACGCAAATATACAGTCATAATATCGTCGTGAATGTACAGTAAAGATTTTTTGTGAGATGTTAATTCTGTATAAGATATTGACTATAAATGAATTCATTATTTCAAAGTTTTATGCATGATTTGTGATCATCATCGAAAGTAAGTTAAGTGTTGTGTAAATAAAAAGCACAAAATCATCTGATCACGTTCTGCAAGTTTCCTATGATAGGAAAAGAAAAACTTATGACAATATTGTGGTAAGGCTATTAACATTTCGAATTTATTGGTCGTTATTTGTAGGGTTTATCACTATATTGACTCGAATTGTATCTGTTTCAGATCACGTATTTGGGCTGAGTAAAGTTTTCATCATGAGAATTTTTCTGGTTTAAATTTACGTTAATGTTCTGTGAAGAATAACTCTCTGAGAATAACATGTGTTATATATTAGTAACGTGCGTGGAAATATTACGTGCAAAAGCAATAAAAACATCAATATTAATGTGTAGTTTATAAAACAATCTGTCTTCCAGAAAATAAAATTACATAACTATACTTATTTATAGTTTTATTTTATCCCACATACTAATCTAAATTATATTCGAGTAATTTTGGTGCAACCTCTCAAATATATGGGAATTTACCCCATAGGTTTGTGAGGCTTGGGCCAAAATTACTCGAATAAGCCTTAAATAAAAAGGTTAAAGTTACAGAATACAAAGGTTTGAAATTCCCGCCAAAAAGTTTTATATGGGCGTTCACCATAGCGCTTTTCGTATACACACATAAACACGTGTTTTCGTTTTTTAGTATGAAGTTGGCGTTCTTCTCTTGATAAAGAGTAATTGTGTTCTGTGGCCTCAAGACAAGGTGTGACAGACCAAATACATTGACAGGACTTTGGCAGAATTATTGTGACATAACCACGATACCAAGGGCCATATAGATATAAAAAAAGGAAAAAATCAATTTTGTATATAAGATATTGATTTATAATAATTATAATATTTTCTGCACGCCATCTAGCGTACCAATGTCTAAACTATGCCTTTGGCGCTTTTGCTTGTCAAGTTGTCAAAATTCACTCACACTACTAAAGAAGTGTCAAAATTTTCCGAGATTTCACTATTGTTTTTCTTAATAAATACTGTAAGTTATTTCCTAATAAGGTCAATCATGTGCACATTTCAGTGTATAAAAGTGATAAAATGATTCGTTTTAAACAAATAGTGTCTGTGTTTAACGTATATGTTAAAACAAAAATGTATGGCGCGGCTATCGGAGCATCCCCCTTAACCACTTGAGATCTTGACAGTTCAATAAACAAATTAGTCTGACCTAAGGTCAAGCCAAAGAGTATATAGTATATAGTACATAGTATGTAGTACATAAGGCCAAAGAATTTTTTTTTTAAATGAAGGAAAATATAACTTAGAGTCACTACTAAGTTCTTATCCAAATATAAATATTAATATAAAAAATAATAGTAATAATACAATATTATTAGTGAAAAAAGACACATGTTTATAACCTATGACAACAAAGTTATTTTTGCTTTGTCATTTAACAACACCCGTGCAGGGGGGGTACAGTTCCATAGTAATGCATTTGGTCATAGAAAGTAACGCCATCAAGTGTATTATACGGGTCATAATTTCCTCAGTTTAGTTAGTTTAATACTCACTAGATGGCTTTAATATCTTTGTCACCTGTCCATTAAAATTATTTTTACTTATCTTATAAATTATAAACTATATATTTTGTCATATGTATGCATGACAAATAAAAGTTGTTTAATCCATGATTTATAAAGTATATATAAATTATACGTTCCGATTATATTTAAGTTCGATTCAAATGATTAGTCTGTGCTACAAGCTCTGTAGCCGAAAATATAAATGTATCTGTACCTGTTAAAAGTTTTTTTCAAAGTTAATTTTTCATTAATTAGATATTATTTTAAACGGGAATGTATCAAACCATTTTCAAAGTGAATCGAGTTCGTTTTGTTTAACTTTTCTAAGACAAATTCAAAAGTTTGATGTCGATTTAGTTAATTTCGTATTTCGTACTTTCGTAGAACAATAATTACTTGTTGTACTAAGTGTGGTGTTACTAGCCAGTGAATATTTAGTTTATGGTGATTTATTAGAGTCGTTTTACTTAATGAAAATGTTTTACGAATAATAATGGGTTGCTGAAGACGGTGTGTTCTAAGTTGCTTCCATTATCATCTAAAATTGAGTGCCCAAGTTTATTTCTGTGTATGTAATAACTGTTAATAATATATTTAAATCTCTATGAAAATAATTGTTTTATTTCTGTTTGGTCAAATTAACCGTGTGCCATTCCAATTTTCTACTTATGTATGAATGCATAGCTAATTGTTAATTTAATCTTACTCTTAAGCTTTGCGTTATTAAATTTTTATAAATTCCAATATGTACCTATTATATTCATTTATTACTATTTCCATTTCAATTTTTTACGAATGTAGAATGTAATTTCTACATTCGTAGAAAATTGAAATGGAAATAGTAATATATAGAATATTGAATGTGAGTGTAGGCAAAGAGCATTGTACATATACACACACACACATTCACAGAATGCTCTCGTGTGAGTGTATTGGTATATACACACACACATGTAAATATTATAGTTGGCGTAACAATCATCAGGTGGCGCTGTTTCCAAAGAGCACCAGTTTTTCTCGCAAGAGGTCTCTCTTCTTCCATATATATTACTATACTCTTTGCACCCGTGTCTGCGCAATAACAGCGACATCTATTTTCAATCATCAAAACCACTTTCCATGCTTAAAGACATCGCTAGATTTTTCGATAACTAAATAACTATTGAGTTAACGGAGATATGTATTAATTAGTACTATGGAGTTTCCGTAGAGGGCGTTAGCTGTACGGACGCTGCAGATACAGTTACATACCAGCACTTCGGTTCTATAATATAAACCAAAATGTCAGAAATAGAGAAAGTTGCCATAAAAAAAGACTCTGAATGACTTCTTGTGCAGTTAAACAGTGTTCTAATAATTCAAGAAATAAAAATAGATAAGATAGATAGAATAGAGAGCGAGATTAGATAATACAAACATGTGCGAGAGACACTACGACGACTTTCGTCTTTCTCTTTTCTTTGTCACTTTCGACGGCTATCTCTCTTTCTGCACATGTTGTACTCTCGAAGTGGGCGGTGTTTTGTAAAAGTAAGCTCTATTCAATCAATACTTATAGATATGAAATATGCATGTCAATATATGTAGCCAGATGTTTGAATTTGCATCATGCCAACAGCATTATTTATTTCTCCATTGAAATGCGCGTTGCATAGTTCAAGTTAAACGTATTTAGTAGTTTTCTAAATTGAGAGGTTAACTGGGATTTAGGCCCGTATTCACAAACGACACATACATAAGTATAGTAGCAACACTATGCTAAGTAAGGTATTTCTCACTAGGAGTGGGCGATACAAATCGTATATAGATACAATATCTATATATCAGTACAATATCCAATATCTATATATCCGACGACAAACTAACTATGTATTAGATATTACGATTTTACGATACCGTGTTGATATGAGTCATCGCAGAATATCTAATATCTAGTCAAAACCGAAACCGCCGAATCGTAAAATATCTAAATATATACATTGATTCGGATACCGAACAAACCTTGAGCGCGATAGAATATATAGCTAAAACAGATATTACGACTACTTTACAACAAAAAGGTGATACGCTAACGCCTAATATTTTTAATATTAATCCTTATTAGTATTATTATACGATCTATTACAGAACACATAATTTTCAATATCCAGTCTAAGTAGTATAATTTTATTATTATTTTGTTGTGTTGCGCTGTTTACAATTATGAAGGAAAGTTTATTTCACTGATTCTGAAAAATTATAACCACTTTCTAGATATCTAAGGGATAATTTCTTTTGGCGTAGGGGTAAAACCACTAACCATAACCACAAGTGTGGCATAAAATATAAAAGTTTAAATTTATAGCAAATAAATGTTGCAATCCTTATTTTGAAACATGTAGAGCCTAAATTTAAGTGTAATAAATTAAAATAATATATTCTTTAGAGTGAAGGAGTAAAAAATACTTTGTAATAGCGCCACCTACTAGATTCTATACGTAAAGTGATTTTATCGAACAAAAATTGATTAACTCTCAAGGTGGTACGTGCGATATATGCTAGATGGCATAAACACGACACGATTCAATTTAATATTTTATTTAATTATCTCGCAGGATAAATCCTAATGATATATGTATGTTACTTTTTATATTATAAGATACTTTAAGAATATTTATATTACATAAATAATACAATATATCTATAAATCTATAAATAGAAATTCGTTCATAAATCGCATATCACCATGTGAGTACTCTGATCTTAGGTCTTTAGTTTTAGTTTCTTTTGTTTTTAATATTGTATGTAAATATAAATGAAATGACATTAGTAGCATCACAGAATACATGTACCCGAAATGACCATAGATCTCTCCCTCTCTCCCTTTGGCTCTTGCCATAGACTAACGGAGAAAACAATGAGGGCTAATAATCTTCCACTCACCAGATGTCGCTAGTTGCGACTGAGGTAAAGTTTTTTGTTACACAATGTCAGTTAATTGAGAAATTAGTTTTATGAAAATAGTTAATCATTATCTGGAATATTATATTAATACACAACACAATGCGTCAGTGGTTTGCTTTTTAATTTTTTGCACTTTATAACGCTTTTTAAAAAAAATCAGCTTTTAGTTATATTTTATAGTTTGGTTTATTCATTTCTAATTTAATTAATATAAAATATAACTAATAATACAGAAAGAAACCTTAAAAATTACATTTTCGTAAGAAATTATCATCCCCGCTATGAAATCTGTCAAATATTTTACCTCACTGTAAAATGGCGCCGCCCTGGTGGTAGAAAAAGTCGTGGATGCCCTCATTGTCGCACTATGCGTAGCGTCAATGTTGCCGTTTTGTAAATGAAAAAAATGCTAAACTTTGGCGGTGATAATGCTAAAAAAGTGCTAAAACACACTTAAATATGCTAAAAAAAATGTCAGCTGCTAAATCTTGTTTAAAGTAATAAGAAATGAAAATAAATTGCAAGTAGGTAGTGTAACTAAAAATGCAGTGCTATTTTAAAGTTAATTTAATCATCAAGATAAATCAAATAATATTTGTAGATCATCAATATCAGCTTCGCCGTGTGCTTGTGCTTGTGCTTGTGAAGGGCCATCTTCAAAAGCAATAGTCATTGGCATCACAAGCGACTCTTTAATCCCTTTTATATATATTATTATAGGAATGACAACATTTTCCTGATCTTTTAAGGCCATATCTGCTGTGTATGACCGAGTTTAGTGTATTTAGTGACATACGATTTCTTAATTTTGTTTTTACAATATTCATGTGGCTTTTTTGCAGTGGGGCCCCCATATATCCAAATTAGCAAGCAGACTAAGTTCTGCAGCTTATGCTGTAAAAAAGATTAGAGGTCTCACTAGTGTCGAGACAGCTAGACTAGTTTATTTTAGTTATTTCCATAGCATAATGTCTTATGGGATTTTGCTATGGGGAAATGCGGCTGATTCAGAAACTATTTTTTTTACAGAAGAGGGCCATTAGAGCTATTTACAATCTAAAACCGAGAGAGTCTCTTAGAGATAAATTTAAAGACATTAATATATTAACTTTGGCCTCTCAGTATATTTACGAAAATTTAATGTATGTTCACAAAAACAAAGATAGTTTTAGTAAAAAAAAAGTGATATACATTCTGTAAACACTAGGAACAAACACAAGCTAGTGATGACAGTTTCTCGACTCCACAGAGTTAGTAATTCAGTCTTGGGGCAATGAATACGCTATTACAACAAGGTCCCGGAAAGTGTACAAGTTCTCTCTATTACCGAGTTTAAATGTTTTATTAAGCTGAAAATGTATAAAAAGGGTTATTATAGTATAAATGAATACATGGTTGATAATAACCCCCGGGAATGAGGTGGTCGCTTCCAAGCAGTTTCTAAAATAAATTTTGTAAATAGTTCGTAATCATTTATATTGTAAAATTTATTTAAAAAAAAGTCCCGCTGGGTTTCTTGCTGGTTCTTCCCAGGACAGAGGGTTTTCTTTCGAACCAGTGGTAAAGTAAAAAATGACTTTCAATAAGAATTACATATGTAATGTATATTGAATAAAAATTATCCTATTCTATTCTATTCTATCTCAGCATTCGAGTGTGGCAAAAAATATATATAGATACGGCCAAAGAAGCTAACTCCGAAATTGGATTATTATCCGCCGAGTCTTTATATTCATGAACCTCCGACCGAAATTCGACAGTTGAACATGTATTTTCCCAGTCGGTATGTCGAATATTCCTGTTTTTTAACAGCGCGGACCGCCTAGTGATGTTTTAATTATGCATCGCGTATTACTTTATTTATGACTTTATTGCCCAAATATTCAAACGCTATTCAATTTTATGTTTTTATGATGCCGTTATGTCACATGAGTAAAGAAACCGTCCAGAGGGGAAGCTACATACAAACGGCTCGCTGCGAGTACACCCATACATGGCGCAGCGATGTGTGCGTGAGCTCTCACCGACAGGTTCACCGACGCTCCGTCGGGATACAAACCGGTTTGCGCCGGCTCAGTCAGAGTATCCATGAAAGGGCTGTTAATCGTGCGCATTTAAATAAATAAACCAACAATATTTTGAAATGTTATACATCAATTAATTTATTAAGTATTTTTGCAATAATTAATAATTAGATTAAAACAAACAAAATCGTCATTTCGCGTCATGTTTGGAGTCATAGTATAACGTAACATTCCTCGGTACGAAATGTAATATCATATTATATCACTTTAAAACGCATTATTTTGCGCATCTCGTTTCATAAATTCGTACCTATGTTTTATTGAGCTAAACCATACCTTATAATTATCGCTTACCTAAAATTTACAAATACTTATATAATCAAATTAATAACTTAAGTATAATAACACATAGGCGTCAATTTTACGCTTGGCATAATGGGCATTGAGCGATACGCACGCTCTATACCTTGCGTACTCTAAGTTCTGAATACTCTTTTTTTATTGTTCTAAAGGGGCCATTAATTAAATTACTTTATTATATACTCTTTGGAGGGGATCATATTACTGTCAACAAAGAAATCCATAGGGATTCGGCGAGCTTTGAAGAGTTAATATTACCTTATTATAAGTTATTACAAAGGATAGCAATCCTCAGTATATTAAACAAAATCAACAAAAGCTACGGGGTACAGAATGAGGAGGTTACGTCGTCGGCACAATGTCGCGTTAAAATAATATGCCTAAATTAACTGTCATGGTGTCATATCGAAAACAATGCTGTCAAAACGTTACGTTGTCTTTGGTAATCGTAAGTCTGTACCCGTATATCCCGGATGGCAAAGTTAACTTCTATTGGTAAAGTTGCCAGATTTGGCTGTAGTTATGGAATGTATAAAAGATTTTAAAATGACAATACTAATATGACATTTCAAACAAGATATTTTCATTCTTATCTTTTACTTATTTGTTAGGCAAAGTTATATGACAAGAGAGAAAAAAAAATAGATAAAAGATTAAAATTATCTAATTGTCTGTATCGTAGGGTGCTTAGGATCACTTTGGTGGCATTATTGTTTCTCGATTTGATAAACCTGCTGCTTCGATGTTACTTTATCTTATTAAAAATTTGTTTTCAGGATGCTTTGCCTCACGCGAGGAAATCTGAAGGCAATCTGCTGCTTATTCAAATGACTTTGCATCAACCTAATCTGTATTACTGGCGAAACGAGACCCAGAAGACCTTACAGGTACTTTAAATATAGAGATTATCTCATAAATGGGCTGGAGATTTGTTAAATACAGATTTAACATTAATTAAATTCGTTAGTGTCGTAGCGCTCGCCTAGTGGTACGTAAGAGAGTTAACTACCTCATATCATTGCCCGTCAGACACCCGTCTTAAGAACCGTAAAAGAGAAATGAAATATGGGATAATTAGTAGCTTGTCACTGATATATTCTTGTAACTGATATCAATTTAAAAACAATAAAATCAGATTTTAAGTTACGAAAAATCCGACTGCCATGCGTTGTAAAATTGGCAAAAATCATAATTATGTTGAATGCATTGATCCTAAGCGTTAATTCTTGCACAAGTACGAAAATAATTATTTAACATTTTGAACATTTTTATCTGTATTTTCGAACTAGTGGTAGGTTTGATCTTCACAAATACAATAAATAAAAACTGCTACTAAATTTTTGACATTAATTAATTTTACATAAAATTCTGTTGCTGAAAGGATTATATAGTGCCACCAACTTATCTGTTCAGGTGGACAAAATTGGAACTAAAGCCGCCATCTTGTATATGATTTTTCGCTGTCAGCTATTATTTATTCTGATCTATCAGGTGATTGTTTTTAAAAAGGGTAAATAAAATGCGTAAAGGTCTTACCCCCCATTTACACTCGCGCGAGCGGCAAGGCGAGCCACGAGGCGCGAGTGTAAACGCTAGCTCGTGGCTCGCCTCGCAGCTCGCCTCGCCACTCGCGGTGCTTGCGTCGGAGGCGGTTTTTTGGGCACGAGGCAAAGCGCCTCGTGAGGGACGCGAGCGTCGTGTTTACACTCGCACTCACGTTTCAGTTTGTTTACGGCGCACTTCCATAATAACATTCGAATTGCTTTTGTTTTAAAATTACAATTTTAATAAAATCATGTCATTTAATCTTGCACAATAGGTACTAGCAATTTATATAAAATTATGAAACTGAAAAGGATCTGTTTCGATGGATAGATATCATCTACCATATTCTTCCTCGACGACGTATTTTTTTTAATTTCCTTCTTTTTAAAAATGTCAAGCATCGATAAATACTTATTAAGACAAGAGTTGATGCCGCTATTATTTCGACGTCTTCTGTTGTTGCTGGCTTAACGCAAACTGAACGCATCGCGAGAGTGTAAACAGGCACTCGTTACCTCGCAACAACACGCGAGCTGCGAGGCGACTTACGAGGCGAGCCGCGAGGCGAGAGTCTAAATGCGGTATTAACGTGATGCGCGATACATTATTCTAAAAGTTTTATCTTTTATAAAAGAAGAGAAACGTGCACAAGTCCCAACTATACCATTTAAAAAGCTGTATGAACGAGTTGCTGCCGCGACAGGTTAGTATTGCCAGATATGGAAAATTAAAATCACCAAATAATGTACTTGTGAAACATAGTAAAAAAATTATCTCATTTTACTGCGATTCATCTAAAGTACCTAGCACTGTAGTTTGTATTGCTAATGTTCTAATGCTCCAATTAATTGAAGATTCATTACATAAAATTACACCGGTGCAGTGGAAAAACATTTGTAATCATGTAAAAAAAATTGAAAATGAATACAGAATAAAAGACGCGTATTTAAATGAACCCTTTATTATAGAGCGTCAGAGCGATAGTGAAAGCGATTTCAGTGACTCAGAAGATGAATTATTGGAACCAGTAGCTAACGCGGATACATTTTTCAAAACAAATTCCTGGAATTCGGCCACTTGAACTCCGAGATCACGACTACAATTATTTTTATAAAATATAAATAAATACATATATATATATATATATATATATATATATATATATATATATATATATATCCTGGTCACAACATCATCTTGCAAACCACACTCTTCTCTTATTAAACAATTTCTCACTCTGTCATTCAGATTCATCCCTAACATACTCCTTTAGGATCGCATTTCTACAGCATTTATTCTACTCTCGTGCTTCTTCTGCCACACCCAACTTTCACTACCATACATTAAAGTAGGCACTAACACAGCATTGTGAATTGCCATACGTGCCTTTTTGGACACATTCTGACTTTTCACAATAGAGTGTAAAGCCCCATTCACTCTATTTCCTGCATTCACTCGTCGTTCTATATCCTTATCATATCTACCATCCCTGCTAAACACACATCCCAAATACACAAACTCATCTACTTGCTCTACCAACTCCCCTTCTATTCTGTTGTGACCAGGATTAAGAAAGGAATGCTTCGGTGGTTTGGTCATGTGGAAAGAATGAATGAGGAAAGAGTGACAAAGCAAATTTATGTTGCAGAGGTGAACGGCAGAGTCGGAAAGGGTCGCCATAGGCGAAAGTTTATCGACCAAATTGGCGATATGTTGAAAATGGGCCAAATCAAGTGTACCTTTAACCGACGAGCGTGTATGCGTAGGTATATGGATGTGGAGGAAGCGAGAGAGGTCTGTCAGGATCGTGCCAAATGGAAGTCCATAGTCTCTGCCTACCCCTCTGGGTGACAGGCGTGAGTGTTTATAGAGATATATATATATATATATATATATATATATATATATATATATATATATATATATATATATATATATATATATACCATTTAAAAAGCTGTATGTAGTGTTATATCACTAATTTTAATATATTAACTCGAAATATGTTTTATTTTATATTATGTGTAATGAATATGTAGTTACCTATTTCATCGGTGAATTTCTTAAATGGCAATAATAAGCACTCCACTAGCGACGCTGTCAACTGAACAGATAAGTTGGTGGCACTATAATTAATTTTTATCAATAAGTGTTTGTTCCAACGTGCGACAGGTGTCGCTGTTCGACGCGAGCGTGTCGCTGGGTGCGGGTGCGGGCGGAGGTGCGGGGGCGGCGTGTCGCTCGCTGCTGAGCACGCAACGCGGCGCACGCGACCCGCTCACTGACATCCCGCCCGCGCTCGCCACGCTCAGGCTGTCCCTGCCCGCTGCCGGTACGCATAGCCACGCACACACACACACACACACACACACACACACACACACACACACACACACACACACACACACACACACACACACACACATACACACACACACATACACACACACACATACACACACACACATACACGTGCACTACTTATATAAAATTTCTACACTCGCTGCTAATGAATAGCAGTGCTATTACACCTACCGAGTAGAGTTGCGAGACAGTGCCCTCGGCCGACCGCTCGGTATTTGTAAATACATAGCCGAGTTCTCGGCTGAGCGCGACTGGGCCGAGACTACCACTCGGATCCCATTCTATTTACTAGGCCGAGTACCCACCCTCCCGCTTTTCCGCGCTGCCTCGCTCGATCACTCGGTGAATCTGAACACCGGTAGTTCGGTCACTCGGTAACCACTCTCCACTCGGTCAGTACATGTAATTTTTTCCCGCGAATTCGCTCATATGTATTTTAGTTAGAATTCAAAAATGAAAAAATGTCTGTGAAATGTGATTTTGATACCACAGTAAAATTTATACAACTGTATGAAATGCATCCCTGTTAATGGCATTCTCGTCGAGGGATTATAAAAACAAGCAAAAACGTGATGCAGCTTATATATCATCGATCATCGAAGAAATGAATATTTCTGGTTCTCCAAATGCGAGATTTCTCGTGTGCCAACAACTCTGTCAGTTCTTCTGCCAGCAAAGGTATAACAAACTTGACTGATTTTTTTTTAATTTTTTTTTTCGATACTTCGCGTCTATACATTCCGGTAAACTGAAATAACTGACGGTCTCGCCGCTACTTCAAAAATACGTGTGAACAGCTACTCGGTTGCATCACTGTCTCGACCGAGAAAATTTTACTGTCTCGCCACTCTACTCAGTAGGTGTAAGGGCCGCGGGTTTGAATCCCTCACGTAACAAGTATTTGTATGGCCTACAAATTATTGTCCCGGATCTGGTCCGAGTCTTGCCTTTGTGAAATTTATGTATGTAAACTACCCCCACGACACACGAGAAAATCCTAGTGTGGTGTAGATAAGTTTGAGGAGTGCAGTTTTTTAAATTATAGGTCAGGTTTTGGCTGAAGCCGAAGCCTAAGCTTCGGCCGCACTTTAGTACTAAGACTTATCGCATAGAAGAATTAAAACCCCAATTTGAGAAGCCGCTATTATGTGAATTTTTTTTAGTTTTAATTCGATTTTTATATTCCACTAAAAGTTAATTTTTTCTGCCCGTTTGGGTAGATTTCGGGATATCACAAGCTTAATCGAAAATAACAACTAGAATTCCGTCTTAATAGTTACTTTAAAAAGTAGGTACATCTACTGTATTTATCACGGCCGTTAATTTAATTTATTCTCTAAATTTTTTGAGCTACACCTAAAATATAATCTATTCAATAAAATCATTAAAACCAATTCACAAATGGCGGAGGTATCGCTTAACGAAAATAAAAAAAGCGAATTCCAAAGCCTTTTAACAGGGTTTGGCACGCTAGTCTATTGGACAAGCTTTCAGCGTACGGCTTATCCAACAGCCCATGTGTGACTCCATACTGCTGTCACACATGGGCAGCTGCAAAATGTCACCTGGCAGGGTTGAACTCAGTGAAAAGACGTGCTAAAAGGCTCATTGGTGACCTTGATTTGGTTGATCAATTTGATTGATGACCAATCTTGTCAGCCTCGAGCACAGGCGCAGTGTAACCAATCTCTCGGTATTCTATAGGATGCATTTCAGTGATTGTGCACAGGAGTTACACGCTTTAATTCCTCCCTATCCTTTCCACCATCGGATAACCAGGCGGTCGGCGGGTCTTCATCCCTTTGTTGTCGATATTCCACGCATAGAACCAAACGGTTTGCTTCGTCCTTTGTAATGCGTACAGCAAAGGAATGGAGTAATTTGCCGGCGTCTATCTTTCCATCCAAATACAATTTGGACATCTTCAAGGCAAAAGTGAATAGGCTTTTGTTACGCTAAGACAAAGCGATTTACTATCTAAGGCTGCATCACCACTTACCGCCAGGTGGGATTGTGGTCAAGCTTATAAAAAAGTAAAAATATAATAAAAAAGCCAAAACAAGAAACCTTTTTCTTCTTTGAAGTCGTCTGAAAAAGGTTGAAAGAGAGATAAATTTGGAAATGTTTCATCACATTTTATATGACTTCGAATCATGCTTTTTTAAAATTTGTTTTTTAGTTTTGCAAGTTTCCTAAGACTTCTTCATAGCCATATAACTTATAAACGATGTAATTATATAAGCCATATGTGTGCGCTAAAAATGACTTTACAAGCAATAATATTCACGGAGCTGGTTTTCAGTGCACCCTTTAGTGACGACGTTGAATTAATAACGTTCTAAGACTTATAATGTGAGCGTTGTTCCCGAAAAACTATAACTTCTTACTGTAAATAATTGAAATAAACATGGTGCACTATTGAATGCGAATTTCAATTCCAGTAGGCAATGGAATAGTATGAAAAGTGTTTAAAGCTGTGTTGATGAACGTGATGGTGTAGGTGTACCTACCTATGTATAAAATGTATTCACGTGCCGCAGGTGCAGGTGTGGCGGGTGGTGTTGCGGGTGGTGTGGGAGGTCGAGGGTCACTGCGGCTGGACGTGGAGCGGCCAGTACTGCTCGACCTTAGCACCGACCGCGTTGCGCGACTTCACTGCATACAACAACTAGTGAGCGTTCGCATTTACACATACTCACACACACATAAACATACACGCAATCACATGCGTGAACACGGACGTAGGCATTTTTCTTTGATCATGGAGTCGTACAATTATACATTTACCAGTAAGTCAAGTATTAAGAAATTATCCGAAATAACATTATTATGCACACTGCGAAGTTTTTAGGAGATTTTGACGACAGCTCAACTCATCAGACAGCCGATGACGACGGTAACCAAGTTCTTAAGACGTCTAAGCGAAAAAAAATAACTTGAGATTTATATCAAATTCGAAGATTTTGTTTCGTCATCTTCATTAATAGTTCAAATGCGCAGACACTTTATTAACAAAACCGCATCACTTTTACGTATCAACATAAACTTTAAACCATTATTTAAACGATTACACAAGAGCAACAATCCGTCGACGGTCAAGTTACCGCCAAAACTCAGGCACGCACTTACGAATTACTTGCCTTTCCAACTTACAGATCAACAAAGAAAGATAAACTGAGCGCTGTGTATGTTTTAAGTGATGCCGGAACCGTGCTCAACTTCTTGATTTGTCTTTCACACACATCTTTCTTTCTTCATTAGTCCGTAAAATTTTACCGCTGGACGCACACATATCAACGTAAAAACATGTTGTTGGTCGCAAATGATTTTAGATGCATATGTGTATGTATGTATATTTGAGGTGACTGAATGACAGGGTGAGAAATTGTTAAGAGAAAAGTGTATTTTGCAAGAACATGTTGTGGCCAGAATCAAAAAAGGAATGTTTCGGACTAATTAGTGATGCCGAAAAAAATTAACGAGGAAAGAGTGACAAAGCAAATTTATTTTGCAGAAGTGAATGTTAGAGTTGTCAAGTGACGCCCTAGACGTAAGTTTATCGACCAAATTGGCGATATAATGAAGATGGGCAAAATTAAGAGTATCTTTAACCGAAGAGCATGTATGTGTAGGTATATAGACATGAAGAAGGCGAGATAGGTGTGTCAGGATCGTGCCAAATGGAACTCATTAGTCTCTGCATGCCCCTCTGGGTGACCGGCGAGTTTATGTATGTTTACGTGAGTACGTGTTATTATAATAAGTTGAGAATGTTTTGGCTTAGTTTTTGCGTCTTAAAATATACGCAGTGCTCCATATTTCTTTCTTTGTTGATCTGACTTTCAACCTAATCATTTTCCGATGCTAAAGTAGGTACCATGATAATGGATTGCAAAGGCGCGACACATTTTTTGGTCCTCGCATACGAGACACTCAAATTGTAGGTATGATTCTTTCGCGATATCTAATTGTATTTGTCATTACCTACAAATTCGGGGGGTTGCGATTGTATCTGATTGTGTTAACTAATAACTAAACTAACTTTAATTAATTTGGTTGGAAAGAATGGATGCCACCACAATCATAAGCTTTATGTTTTAGTCTAACTGTTTTAGTTTTGCATAGTCTTTATATATAAAAATTACGTGTCACGTTGTTTGTCCGTAAACTACTGAACTGATTTTAATGAAATTTTGCATACTGTGTGCATTTCGGTCCAACTTCAGAGATAGGATAGTTTTTATCCCGCCAAATGACCCTCAAAATTTTTTATTGCGAATTTAAGGATTTTTATAGGAAGGGTCGTTGGAGAGGGCAGGACAAAGTCTGCCTGGCGAGCTAGTATATCATAGTAATCAAACACTTACCGTTCTTATATAATAATAAGGTGACGACCTTGTAAGACATGAAGGAAGTCGATGAATGCAAGTGGCTCAGGACTGTGCTTTGTGGCATTCCTCGGGGGAGGCCTATGTTCAGCAGTGGACTTGTGAAGAGCTGTAATGATAATGATGATATAATAATAATTTTAGGGTTTAGGGTTATTTTGCAATAACTGGCCGAATTTGCAGAGAAGTTTCATAATAAGTAATATAGGAAAAAGGTGAAGAACAATTAATGAAACAAAAATCTTAAACATTCTATACTTTTTATTTTTTTAATTCAAAATGCGTGTTTATGCATTATTTTAACTGATTTTACTGCGCACGAACACATTCGTAAGGGTCGATCGGTAGGTTAAAACGTTGTTGCCCATAAATCACATTCAATTTGGGATAATTTCAAATAAAAGTGAGCTTTATGTACTCGTATTTTCAAAAACTGCAATAATGGTATATCAGTAATTAAATATTAGAACTTAAGTTTAAAATTTGCTACTCTTTGAAAAATAACCCTGTATAAATGACAAAATAGCTCACAAAACTCAAACGTATTATGGGGGAATCTATGTTTGAATGAAGAATATTGATAATATGATATAATGAGTTGAGTAGGCGTTGCTTAGTTTCTTATCCAATGTGAACTGAGTGAAAACTACAAAATACATAATACGTTAAATTGCAAGGTAAGGTGTTTAGTTCCTTGGTGAACCGAACAAGAGCAATGCTTTTGATAAATCTGCATATGATTATCATTTATTAGATGCAATGTAATTGTATGAAAATAATTAAATTTCACCTATTTTAAACAATTTTACAAAATATTTTTCGCCATTGAAAAATATTTTGCAGAAATTATTATAGTGTGCAATAATATTTTTCACGTTTTAGGTAATTAAGCAAATGAGGCCTGCTGGAAGTAATACAAAAGAAGAAGAAGACATCCAAGTGCAGCATCCAATTTTATATAGACTACGGAAATTTATGGGTAAGTAATGTTTAGTTATTATTGGCTATGAGGCAGAAGTGAAAATGTCAGCACTGCTATGGTTTCTTTCTTTGAAGTTCATGCTAATTTCCTCTGTCTACAGTGGCTTTTATAATCAGGTGGAATGTAAGATTATTTGTTATTATAGTGTTGTATACAAAGAACAATGGCAGAGAAATAGTTGACCAAAATTATCGCATCTAGAAGAAAGTTATATATAAAATGAGTTTTATTATTTTGCTATGATTTTTCAAATAAAAATGTATTTGAATTAAAGCCACAGAATAAAACAAACATTTTGGGAATATCAAATGACTTAAATCATTTTACTCTATTCAAGTGTGGTCATTTAGTATATTCATACTATTTTCGTATAAACTTTTTAAGACTAACAACATAACACACATAATATTTTTATATTAATTTATTATAATAATAACTATACTATCAGTAATAACAAAAATAAAAGTGATATGTTTGAGAATAAGTCAATAAAAATAATAAACAAAGCACTTCCTACAATAATACATTATCTCAATCATAGTACTATGTAACAATTCCATTTAATGTTATGACAACACTTGCTAAAACAAAATATCACTGTTTTTTTACTGACTTTACGGCTCTGGGTTCTAGCTTTTCTGAGAATGTCACTATGACACAAAGACCCTGGCCAGGAGCCATGCCAGAAATATACTTTTATAGTATGCAAATATATAATAGAGATACAATAATCTAAAAACTCTCAATTATCTATTATGTATTAACCTAACATCAAACAACCACAGGAAGCATGACTTTTTCTGAGTGACATAAGACATAACCTAAACAGGTTCAAATCTAAATATCTTTTTTGACGCCTTCTCAGGACAAAATTCTTTGACAGAGGTATTAAGGAACTGATGCTTAACATTTTAAGATATTTTTGATATATAGACGATACCATTCCTTCTCAACTAATTTTATGTATGTAAGTCTGCCGTTGTTCTTTTTGTTCCGGCGTAAGCAACTACATATCATCGTGTGGATGTTGCAAGAGGCGACAGACGGAAATGAAACAGACATGAGATGAGCAGCAGAATTTTATGATAACACCTCAAAATAATAAAAAAACTGCGGTTGCCGACTCACCTGTTAAGTGAGGCAACTATTGCAAATATCCCTCTTATGAGGTAAGCTATGACAGAGACCTACATTTAGCACTGGACTTTTGATATGATGATGGTACAAAATTTGTTGCTTTTGTCGTTCGTTAGCTTTATATTGTTGAAAGTTGCTGTTAAATTAAAGTTTTTTATATAGAAGTGTTCTCCATCGTCATCGTGATAGCTTATAATTATAACGATAGCTGTACGTATATCTAAAGACAATAAGAAGAATAATGTTACTAGTTATTTGCATTAATTTACAATTAAATATAAATACTAAAATAATCTAAAAGAAATAACGTAGAATAGATCGTTAGCTATATTTACCTTTCTTTATTAAAATAGTGTGACAAACGAGCTCTGTCCACCTGATAGTAAATGGATGCTGTGGTCTATAGATACATACGTCTATTTCTGTCCTCAATTAAGAATCAAAATGCAGATGCGTTATCACCCCCTGAGGACTAAGATGGAATGCCTCGTTTCTAGTAAAAAGAATAACTGGTTCTCTACACATGCCATACGACACACAGTAGTATTTTAAGCTGCTATTTACGCTGGTATTCTGGGAGAATACCGTATTTCTTCCCCGGTCAAGCCGACCCATTCGTGCTACAACCATAATATAACTGCAGCACGCTAGCACGTATAAATATGTAAATTACCTATTTCGTAGAATGAATCTAAATTGTGGTGATGACTACCGGGGACTGTTTACAAAAAGACGATCTGCTCTGCCTAATGGGTTTAGAAATATAGACGCCTACAATTAAATTTTTAAAATTGCACCTTGTGAGCTCAAGCTGCATAACGAGGTGATCCACAACTTTTTTCTGCCATCAAGGCGGCACCTCTAGAATGAGGTGAAAATATTTGATAGAATTCATAGTGGGGAAGTTAATTTGTTTGGTATAATGTTTCTTTCTGTAACATTAGTTAAATTTTATATTAATTGGATACAATTTACCGGAGCTTCTTTTTATTTGAAACGAGGCATTACACATTAGTCCTCATGGGTGACAACGCATTTTGATTCGTAATCGAGAAAACATTTAGATGTCTATTGGCCGCAGCAACCACTTAGCATCAGGTGGACTGTGTGCTCGTTTGTCACTCGTATGCTATAAAAAAACAATGAATAAACCAAACTATAGAGATTTTTTTTATTGGATAAGGGTGACAAACGAGCGCACAGTCCATCTGATGCTAAGTGGTTGCTGCGGCCCATAGACATATACATCTATCCTCTATTACAAATCAAAATGCAGATGCGTTGTCACCCGTGAAGACTAAGATGGAATGCCTCATTTCCAGTAAAAAGGGCCTCTGGCCACCTGCACTCACCAAGCGAAACGTAGAGGTAAACCTCTACTTCACGCTGGTTTTCTGTGAGGTCGTGGTACCACCCCGGTTCGAGCCGGTCCATCCGTGCGACAGCAAAAGCTGCCGCGTGGCTCTACCACTGTTTAAAAAGAGTAAAAAAGTAGTAGAGTTAAAACTTTACGAAAAAATAAAGAGAAAACTACTGAGGCTTTGTTTTGTGAATTAATGTGATACTCTAGAAACTGATAAACATTTATTTAAAACTAATTTTTCAATTAAACTAAAAAATTCACCTTAGTCAGAACTAGGGACATCTGGTGAGCGGAAGATTATTATTCCTCATTAGCCACGTATAAATGTACTGGGCATTGTTTTATGTGTTGGCACTGATTGAGGGTGCGTTTGTTTGTGGCAGCGCGACAGACGATCGAGAGCGCGGTGATGGAGTGCGGGCAAGTGGGCGTGCGGGGGCGGTGCGGCGCGGCAGGGTGGTGCGGGGCGCGGCTGCAGGCACGGGCGGGCGCGCGCCCCGAGCGGCTCAGCGTGCACGCGCTGCTGCACGCCGTGCACGCGGCAGTTACGGACGCGAGCGACGCACGCGACACGCGTGACACACGCCGCCCGCTGCTGCTGCCCACCACGCTCGGGTCAGTACCCTCACAACCAATTATTACTCATAAGTTTTTTTACCTTCTAATTGTACTATGTAACGGCGACTACGCCAAGTTCATATACACACGGTATAATCTATCTTTTATTTGACGATACACTTCCAACCGACCATTCTCTCTTTCTTAAATAAAACAAATTTTATGTATTTATCTATGGAATACCTATCAAACACATCGTATTCAAATATGCCACATTTGTAGACCCCTCTAAACCATAGATTACCACAAGAAGTGCTCAGAACAATTTTTTTAAATGTTATTTTTAAGAAGTAAACAACTAAAATTCTAAAAATTTTATTAGAATTAAAAAAAATTGTTAGAAATAATGAAAATAAAAATTTAATAAAATTCCGTAACAAGGAGCAAACTGAGCAACAAAACCAAGGCGACCCCTGCCACGCTAGCCGTGAATTTCTGCCAGATCAGGGGACTTCACTCGAACTTAAATATCGTCCGCTACCATCTCGAGACGGCGAAACCGGCCTTGCTCTTTCTGACCGACACGCAGGTGTCCTCTCCGGCTGATACTTCGTATCTCTCCTACCCAGGGTACAACTTGGAAAACTGCTTTGTGCCTCAGGCTGGAGTTTGCGTATACGTTAGAGATCCCAACGTTGTTGCTAATTCTGGTCACTGATATGGTACTTCAGGGTGTGGAACATCTTATTCCTTACTCTGTGTTGCCCATCGAAGGCAGATCTCAACCATGCTTTCGTCGCTTCTGTAAAATATTATCACGCTATAAGCAGTAGTGCTACCGAGCATGGGCTGGCGCATCAACGTCCCGGGATATAAACACCAGTACCCTTAAAAAGAAGTATAATTCCGCCTCCAGGTCCTTTAAAAGAGTCTTTGCCAAGGCAAAGTCAGAGCAGATGGAATTGGCGAGAAACTAGTTCACCTTCCTTCGGGAATCCGTGCATTCTGGTCTCTCGCCAAGGTTGTCCGAGAGAATTTCTCAACCATTTCTTCCAACTCTGCACAGGGAGGACGACTCACTGGCCCATGCCGCAAGGAAAAAGCCGATCTGCTAGGCTCTTTCTTTGCGTCCAGCTCAACTCTCGATGACGGGGGGAACACACTGCCTACCGCGATGTGAGTGCTCCATGTCTGATGTGCGGTTCACATAGCGCTCAGTTCACAAGGCACTCTTCTCCCTGACATCCACAAGTCGAGTGGGCCTGACGGAATTCCCCTAATTGTGCTGAGGACATGTGTTCCAGAGTTGGCAGCGGTTCTAAAGCCTTTTCCGGTACTCCTACTCCCTAGGCGTAGTTCCTAAATCATGGAAGACGGCTTTCGTCCACCCGATCCCTAAAAAAGGCGACCACCCAGATCCGTCTAACTACAGGCCTATCGCCATCATCTCCTTGTTCTCCAAAATAATGTAATTTATTATAAACTGCCAGCTCATGCGGAACCTTGAGAATCACCAGCTGATTAGTGACCGCCAATACGAGTTTTGTCGGGGTCGATCAGCTGATGATCTTCTCGTCTTTCGACTCTCCCAACTCATAGATGGACGGTGACAGGCATTGGCCGTCAGTTTGGACATTGCGAAGGTTTTCGATCGGCTTTGACACAAAGCGCTTCTTTCGAAGCTCCCTTCCTATCGACTTCCCGAGAAATTATGCAATGGGATCACCAGCTTGCAGATCGGAGCATGAAGGTTGTTGTAGACGGTGCATGCTCCGATTACGTACGAGGCTGCCACTCGAGAATCTTTCTTCCCCATCGGTTGTCGGTTCTTCGAGCTATATGGCCGGCCCACTGCGACTTCAACTTACTAATCCGTTGGGCTATGTCGGTTACTCTGGTTCTACTGCGGATATCCTCATTTCTAAGTTTATCACGCAGAGACACTCCGAGCATAGCCCTCTCCATAGCTCGCTGAGCGACCTTGAGCTTCCTCATACGGCCAGTTGTGAAGGACCACGTCTCAGATCCGTAAGTCATCACTGGCAACACGCACTGGTTGTACAATTTTATTTTCAGGTTTTGAGGAATGTCTAACGAGAAGATGTGTGATAGTTTCCTGAACGCTGCCCAACCGAGTTGAATCCGTCGATTGACCTCTCGGTCGAAGTTGGACTTACCTAGTCGGACTTTTTGTCGCAGGTAAAAATACTCGTCAACAACTTCGAGCTTAGTGCTCCCAGCAACTACCGGCATAGGTGTGACATGGACGTTAAACATGATTTTTGTTTTTTCCATGTTCATCTTAAGACCTATCCGTTGGGAGACACTATTGAGGTCATTGAGCATAGTGCTTAGAAGTGACTAAGTCACAGTGATTTTGCACTGCTGTCGGTTATTTAAAAATAAATTTTTCCCCAAGTCTAGTCGCCTCTAACGACACCCACGGGATGATATGGTATTCATATACCGCCACTACACGGTACTTGACAATTTCTCAAAACTTTTTATTTATCATAATTATAATTAATAGAATCAGGCGTTACTTGGCAGAAATCCATTATAATAAAGTACGTAAAAATTACCTTGCGGATGTATGCAAGGTAATTTTTACGAATGACTGTGATGATGGTAGTGGGCAGTTGCGTGTAAAGACACACCACTGACGACTATACGTGTCGTATAGTCGTCAGTGGTGTGTTTTTGCTAGTGTAGTGGTTTTGGGAGTAGTAGTGCTGGGATTAGTAGACAGGGATAGTGCACGTACAATTGAGGGAGGGCGGGAGGTGCTCTTCAAACTAGGTAAGACATCATTTTATTTTATGAAGCGGATGTACACAAGGTCATTTTTACGAACTTTATTTTATTTACCGACAACGTCTTGCAATCGTCGTTTCTCTAGCGCTCACTTGACCTTCATACAAATAATTCGATTTTTTAATTGATGATTTTTTTTATTTTTGGGTAAGAACATAGTAAATTAATTAGCAAAATGACTCTACGTTATATTTACCTTCATTTAAAAAATATATTGACCTTGGCCTGACCATAGGTCTGACTAAGTTGGCCCTAAACAATGTACTGATGCCATAGTTAATTAATATTCATAAAAATATAAAAGAGTAAAAAAAATAATAATATTCAAAAGATGGTAGCTGGCCTGACTATGACTTCGATACGTCAAAAACCTCAGTTGTGAACAATTCTGAAATTGCTATTTTAGGGCTAAATATGCGCAGAGATACGTAAAGTACGTTCAATATAAGAAAATAAAATGTTAATTGATTTAATTTTACTACGAAACCGACAATTGTTCATAATTGCATGAAATCTTATATCTAGGCCTTTTTGCATAGCGCTAGAGGCGCTGTCGTTACGTGGAGTGGATTTTGTGGTGAAAGTCGTGATTGGGTACTATTATATACAGTAAAAAAATATTAAAATGTAAAACAATGTCCTGATGCCATAGTTAATTAATATTCATAAAAATATAAAAAAGTAAAAAAAAAATATTCAAAAGATGGTAGCTGGCCTAACTATGACATCGATACGTCAAGAACCTCAATTGTGAACAATGCTGAAATTCCTATTTTAGGGCTCATTCATGAGTATAAATATGCAGAGATACGTAAAGTACGTTCAATATAAGAAAAGAAAAAGTTAAGTGATTTACTTTTACTACGAAACCGACAATTGTTCATAACTGCATGAAATCTTATATCTATACCTTTTTGCATAGCGCTAGAAGCGCTGTCTTTACGTGAAGTGGATTTTGTGGTGAAAGTCGTGATTTGGTACTATTATATACTAAAAAAAATATTAAAATGTATGGCGTAGTGCGACGCTGGAGGCCACATGGGACACTTGGCAGCGAACTGAAGGTGGACCGTTGACCAAGCAACCAACAGTGCGCTTAGGCATAGACGTGGACACCGTCACACTGGAGTTGCGACCTGAAGACCTGGCCACACTCGCTAGCCTACAAGCGGCTATCCAACAAGTGTTAGATATTATAGGGGTAAGAATTGTTTTTAAGGGATTAGAACAGAATGCGATAATTTTTATTCAATATAGATTACAGGTAATTCATACTGAAAGTAATTTTTTTACTCTTACCACTGGTTCGGAAAAATCCTCTGACCTAGGAACAACCAACAAGAAACCTAGCGGGCGAGACTTTTTTAACATACCATTTAATAATAATTGAACTATAACGAACAACCTCAATACCGTATTTTATTTTTAAATGGCTAAAGAAAGGAATAAATTGTATTAATATATAATTATATTATATAAAAAATTAGAAATACACAAAGTATTCTGTTACAGTCAGTGGGAAACATCCAAATGTACGTAAAATAAAATCAGTATGATGTTATTTCGAACCTAAAGTATAATTACGTGTTAGAATAAGGGAAGAGTTGATGATATCTCTGAAATTTCAATGTGACAGTTGAGTACGTTGCAATTAGATTTACTTTTATAGTTTTACTTTTGAAACGAAAATCTTATAAATAAAATGTCAACATAAGGTGAAACATTATTAATGTCGGACACGCAACCAGTGTTCAATTCGCAAGGAGACAATAATTAACCATTGACTTATACCTGTACAGTCCATGAAAAGTCCATTGCTGAACACAGGCGTCCCATACATTGCCAGCGCTGGTTTTTAATTTTTGGTTGTTATTAGGAAGAAACTGCTACCCATCTCCTTTCTTGTTTCCCTCCATCGCCTCTTATGACACCCACGGTACGATATTGTTCTACTACTATATCGCGTAAACCGCTTTCTTTAAATGTGATTTTATATCATCAACAGACATCTGCTGATGCCACAATTAGCGAGGCGAGGGGAAGGGCAGCCTCCATTTCGGTCGCCACGATCTCTTCCACGTCGGGCAGTTCGTTGGAAGACCCTCCGGATCACTATTATAAAGACGATCTCAGGTGCGGAATTTCTATATTATGTAGTGTTTGTATCTTTTTCAAGGGTAAATTAAAAAAAATCTGTATCTCCGCTGTCAATATGAGTATGTTAACGGATTCCGTGTGTACCCAAAGTTATCGCTAGCCCTCTTTTTTTTATAGGATAAGCGTTACAAACGAGCACACAGTCCACCTGATGGTAAGTGGTTGCGGCGGCCCATAGACATCTACATCTATCCTCTATTACAAATGAAAATGTAGATGCGTTGTCACCCGTGAGGACTAAGATGGAATGCCTCATTTGCAGTAAAAAGGGCCTCCGGCCACCTGCACTCACCAAGCAAAACGCAGAGGTAAACCTCTACTTCACGCTGGTTTTCTGTGAGGTCGTGGTACCACCCCGGTTCGAGCCGGCCCATCCGTGCGACAGCAAAAGCTGCCGCGTGGCTCTACCACTGTTAAATCTCTTCTATACCGTAGAGGCGTTTTACATATTATATATTTATTTATGATTCGAAACCTGAATTGGAACAATTGCATGCAGGTTCGGGAGTCTAATGCATGGCCACCAGCACCACTGCCTAAAATAATATGCCTTTACCAAAACGTTCAATGTGCTTCATTAATGTGTTGATTGGTTGGGAGTGTTAGTAAGTAGATGTTAGTATTTTCTTTTAAATATGAAGGTCCACTTATAATACGCTTGCCCGCGTAATCTGTGCTTTAATTAAGTAGAATGGTGCAGTGCCATATTGTCAATTTTATTAGGTTAATATGTAACACAACGAATAACTAATCAGTCTATTTATTTTTGGTCGCGATATGTACATATGGCCCCATGTTTGATGCAACTTCAGTTTTTTTTAGGGGGTAGGTGATTTTTAAAATATTTTTTTCGTTATCTAACATGCAGACTTCGTCACAGGGAAACTTAATCTTAAACCAAAAAAGGGAAATCTGTAGTAAAATCTAGTAAATAATTTTCGGAGTTCGAACACGCTCCCCCACAATAACAGTGTATAATAGCAGCTCACTGCTGTTGTTTCGTATGGTGAGTGTAAAGAACTGGAGACCCTTTTTACTGGATAGGAGGCATTCCATCTTAGTCCTCACGGGTGACAACGTAGCTGTATCTGATCACCTCATCATCATCAAATATCAATACAGGAAGTATATCGACTTCTTGTGGGTTGAATCATTATTGTATAATATCATCCAATTATATCATAACAAGGGAAGGGGGAGGGGGTAGGTTAGTATATTTAAGAACTATAACGTTTGGTGCGTGGATGATGTTCCCCGCTGATATTGAGGCCTATTGTTGCGCGTGCGCAGGAGCGGCGCGTTCAAGCTAGTGCGCGGCAACGCGCTGCCGCTGGCATACCAGGTGCGCGCGGCGGCCTGCGCGCTTTCCTGGTGCTACCCGCACCCGCGCGCTATCTCGCGCCTCTCCGCCTTCCCCGTGCCCGGCTTGGTATGTGCACGCACACGTACATAAACACACACAGACGCACATGCACACGTTCAAAAACGCACACGTACATGTATACGAACGCACACGCACGCAACATTCACTTTGATAACAGTAAACACATCTATATACCTTCGTGTTCTATGTAATAGAATATTCAGGGCCCTGCTCGGACTGCCCCGCTTTTGTAGGAATGCGCAAGGATGTTTGCGGAAGCACAATCTTCGCAACAATGCCTAAAAGAGTCTACTGCCTAATGCCTACCCAGCAGAATGCCCGTCATATAAAAGAAAAAACATGCGTGAGTGTTGTAGAAAAGTGTAAGGGAGATGGATATAATTCCTTCTCGCTCGCACTATAGAAAATCTTACACTTTTTCTCGCCTAGCCCTCGTCCGCCAAATTCGTACCGTGCGATAAGGAACGTTTTATGTGCTAGAGCCCTGTCTGCTGCTATATAAGTGGTATGGTTGTGGCACGAATGGGTCGGCTCGACCGGGGAAGGACCAAGCTCTCACAGAATACCAGCGTAAAATAGGATAGATGTAGATGTCTATGGGCCGCAGCAACCACTTACCATCAGGTGGACTGTGTGCTCGTTTTTCACCCTTATTCTATAAAAAAAAACTTCGTTCCAATAATATTATTATAAACTAACTATATAAACTGGTCGAAATTCGAGCGTAATTATAAAATTTGTAAGTTTGTATAAGCAAGCTTTATTTCACTTTCAACTACACATCCAAACACATATAAATTCAGATCATTAAATGTTAAATAAAAAAATAAAAATGCGTGAGTGTCGTGGAACACTCGGTTGGAACGAAGTTCCTTGCGTAGTATATTATTATTGATAAACGTAGGTATTATATTATTGATTAGGAAATGCAAATAAATGAATTACTAGATGCATGCATTCTATCAAAATGAAGTGTCATTCGAAATAAAATAATATTTCTTTCATGGCAAGATAAGAAAAGTGCGAGGGAGATGGATATTATTCCATCTCACTTCCTTATTTCGCCGCCAAGGCCGTCTACACTATGACACAAAGGGTAGTGACGAAAAAATCTTACACTTTTTGTCGCCTAGCTCCCATCCGCCAAACCCGATAAGGAACTTCGTTCCAAAACTTTGTTTAGTCTATAGTTGCAAGAATTATGTGATTATAGTATGAAAGAGAAGATAATATTATGAATGAGCTATGAGTGTAAATGAGAGATTTGAGGAAAGAGGATGAAATGGTGAAAAGACGGAGAAATGAAAACAATCTGTTGATTTGGAAGAGTAAAGACGGAAGTTGTCGAAAACGATATATTTTATAAATATTTTTATAGCATTTTTATTTAGTTTTTTACCACCTCACATATATGTATATCATATAAAAAATATAAATTAAAGGCGTTTTTGCCCTGACATACACTCCACACACTAATGAAAATGGATAATTTAAAATCACACAAAATTAAATAGTAAGTTCGCAACATTTTTAAATTCATAGGCGACAATTTCTATCCTACGATTGTTTGACCACAGACTATTACGTGTGTGACATTAGCAGTATGAACATAAATTAATGACAGATTTTTGTGTGTTTACATTGCCAGCATGTACGTAAACAATGAATGTTTAATTTAATTTAATTTGATGCATTTGTAACGCATATCTTAATGTCACGTACTCGTAATTAAAAAAAACCGAACATAACTTAAAGCTCGTGGTGTCTCTGTCACTTTGACTAAAAGTGTTAGAGACAGCGCGAGACTTAACAGCATCTTAAAATTGAACAGTGTTTGCCTATTTGGGCATTAGAATAAGCTCTATTTTGGATGCCATACACGATCCAGTTTACCGTCAAGTTTGCAGTGCGCTTTAAGCGGCGTCCGGTAAACTTGACGGTGTATGGCTATCAGTGTACATGACAAGTCTACTTGAAGCAAAAACTGAATTTCGATTCGCCTGACTTGATCAAGCTTGCAGCGTCATGCAAACTTGAACGTGTGTATGAGCGGTCAAGTATGCATGACGGTAGTCGAGCAAATAAGCGAGAGACGCCATGGTTTCAACTGATGCGGCATCATGAAAATTTAACGTCGAAATTGAACGTGGGTGGTCTAAATAGATGCACTGCAAACTTGACGCCGCTTCAAACGCGCTGCAAACTAAAATTCTAAAATTATTATTTATTCAGTAACGAGCGTTTTAGTTCACAATCGTCAAAGTCTTGCTGCTAATAGTTTTCCTCGTTTAAAGATACCAGTACATTCTACGTTGGTGTTGCAGGACGAGGAGTTGGACTGTGTACTGGAGCTGTTCGGACCGACCCTGCAGCGCTGGGAGCCACACACCTACTTCCGCCTGCCCACTAATGAGCCTCGGGAGATAAAACTCGATGTTACACCACCAGGTACACTTACATCGTGTTTCGTTGTATAAAATAGAGGTAGAAGATATTTATCATTAGAAATTGAGTTTTTATCATGGTATTCTGCGTAAACACATTCCACCCCTAAACGTATTGGTGCCTTTACCTACTGCGACCTTAAGTCTTCCACTACAGCGTTACAATGTCCGTTCAACAAGTGCACGGTGATTAAAGTAAACTTATGTGAATGTGTTTCGTTTTCATGTTTTTCTTTTTTATAGAATAACAATAGTACGAATAGACAAACGAGCACACACAGTCCACTTGATGGTAATTGGATGCTGTTCGATGTGGCCATAGACATCTACATATGTCCTCGTTTAAGAATCAATATGCAGATGCGTTGTCACCCCTGAGGACTAAAATGGAATACCTCGTTTCCAGTAAAAAGGGTTTCCGGTTCTCTACACTCACTATACAAAACAAAGCAGCGTTAAGTTGTTATTTCACGCTGGTATTTTGTGACAGCGTGGTCCTTCCCCGGTTGAGCCGACCCATTTATACTACAACCGTAATATAGCTGCTGCGTGACTCTACTACACACACACACACACACACACACACGCACGCACGCACCCACGTACGCACGCACCCACGCACGCTCCCACGCACGCACGCACGCACACACGCACGCACGCACGCACGCACGCACGCACGCACGCACGCACGCACCCACGCATGCACACACGCACGCACGCACGCACGCACGCACGCACGCACGCACCCACCCACGCACCCACGCACGCACGCACGCACGCACCCACGCACCCACGCACGCACGCACGCACCCACGCACGCACCCACGCACGCACCCACGCACGCACCCACGCACGCACGCACGCACGCACCCTCGCACGCACGCACGCACCCACGCACGCACACACGCACGCACGAACGCACGCACCCACCCACGCACCCACGCTCGCACGCACGCACGCACGCACCCACGCACCCACGCACGCACGCACGCACGCATCCACGTACGCACCCACGCACCCACGCACGCACGCACGCACGCACCCACGCACGCACACACGCACGCACCCACGCACGCACGCACGCACGCACGCAAGCACCCACGCACGCACACACGCACGCACGCACGCACGCACCCACCCACGCACCCACGCTCGCACGCACGCACGCACGCACCCACGCACGCACGCACCCACGCACGCACCCACGCACGCACCCACGCACGCACCCACGCACGCAAGCACGCACCCACTCACGCACGCACGCACCCACGCACGCACGCACGCACGCACGCACGCACCCACGCACGCACCCACGCACGCACCCACGCACGCACGCACGCACGCACGCACGCACTTACGCACCCACGCACGCACGCACGCACGCAGCACCCACGCACCCACGCACGCACGCACCAACGCACGCACCCACGCACACACCCACGCACGCACGCTCGCACCCACTCACGCACCCACGCACGCACGCACGCCCCCACGCACGCACGCACGCACTCACGTACGCACTCACGCACGTACCCACGCTCGCACGCACGCACCCACGTACGCACGCACGCACGCACGCACGCACGCACACACGCACGCACGCACGCACGCACCCACGCACGCACACACGCACGCACGCACGCACCCACACACACACGCACGCACGCACGCACCCACGCACCCACACACGCACGCACGCACGCACCCACGTACGCACCCACGCACGCACGCACGCACGCACGCACCTACGCAAGCACCCACGCACGCACCCACGCACGCACGCACGCACCCACTCACGAACGCACGCACGCACCCACGCACGCACGCACGCACGCACCCACGCACGCACGCACGCCCCCACGCACCCACGCACGCACGCACGCACCCACGCACGCACGCACCCACGCACGCACCCACGCACACACCCACGCACGCACGCACGCACCCACTAACGCACGCAAACACGCACACATGCACCCACGCACGCACGCACGCACCCACGCACGCACGCACGCCCTCACGTACGCACTCACGCACGTACCCACGCACGCACGCACGCACCCACGTACGCACGCACGCACGCACGCACGCACACACGCACGCACGCACCCACGCACGCACCCACGCACGCACACACGCACCCACGCACACACTCACGCACCCACGCACGCACTCACGCACCCACGCACGCACTCACGCACGCACGCACCCACGCACGCAAGCACCCACGCACGCAACTACGCACGCACGCACCCACGCACGCACGCACACGTAGACATGCACACACGCACACACACACACACACACACACACACACACACACACACACGCACACACACACACACACATATATATATATATATATATAGCCATCATGTCTAGAACAGGTAAATGAAATTGTATACTTGGGGAGTGCTTTTAGCCGGGATGGAAGATGTGATTTAGATGTGGACAGGCGTGTCGCTGCCGGAAACAAAGTCAATGGTGCCCTGACTGCGTTAGTCAAAAGGCAAGGCGTAGTGAAGAGTGCACGCCTTGCAATACATAACGCAGTGTTGGTACCGACTTTGTTATATGGCAGCGAAACCTGGGTATGCCAGAAGAAGCATAAAAGCAAGTTGAATGCAGTGGAGATGCGATCTCTTCGTAAAATGTGCGGCGTTACCATGGCCGACCGGAAGCGAAACGAAGAGATTCGCAATATGGCAGGTTTGAAAGATGACCTTATCACAAAAATTGATAAGGGCGTGCTTCGATGGTTTGGGCACGTTGAGCGAATGAGTGAAGACCGAATGGTGAAGAAAATATATAGCGCGAAAGTTAATTTTAAAAGGTGTCGAGGTAGACCGAGACTAACTTTCGAAGACCATGTGAGCAAATTGCTCGAAGAGGGGAGGGTCAAGAGTACTCGGATACCTAGACGTGCATGTATGAAGAAGATGATGAATCTGAAAGAAGCGAAAGAGGTATGTAAGGATCGTGACACTTGGCGATCTGTTCTCTCTGGCTACCCCGTCAGGGATTGTGCGTGACGATAAGTAAGTAAGTAAGTAAGTATATATAGCCATAAAATAGAAATACAGAATGGTATATAAGTACATAGATAAGATAAATACATACATACACATATATATATATATATATATATATATATATATATATATATATATACATGCATGTATATATTATTTATCTTATCTATGTACCTATATACCATTCTGTATTTCTATTTTATGGCTATGGAAAGTGCTGGCGAGGAGTATGTAGGTAACACGTGTGTATTGCATACAGATGTGGTGTTCGCAACGATGTGGCGTGTGCGAATATGCGACGTGCCCGAGCCTGAACCACCGCCCTTTTTATTTAAAACGGACAGGTTCCTCGATAGCTCCGCCCCGCCGGTGAGAATAATATTTTTATTTATAATCAGTAATTATCTAAAACTTGTACTTCTGTTTCTTCTTTATCAGATTGAAAAGACTTGTGGACATGGGTCTATCTTGTTGTTGCGAGGATTTCCTTTAATCGTCACGTTTGGCATGCGGATGGCCGTCTCGGACGTTTGCGCTGCTGTTCGTCAACGCTCTGAGTATTTTCCGTGTGGCGTGAATGAGATTTTTTTTTAATTTTTCCATAGTTGCTTCTTACGATACCCATTAGACGAAATGTAGCGGCAAATATTATAGTTATTATAATCAACCTCATCTAAGAAACACGTTTTAATGTTTCACACTAATCATTCCGCAATAACTTTATACAAGCGTACTCGATTTAAAATAACCTTTTACGTAAATCCAAAGAATTATGAAGTTATCTATATTTCATTACAACTTCTTTATCGATATTCAAGTTCGAATCTTTTAGAAAAACCAAAATATTAAAAAAAATTACCAGAGTAAATTTTTTTGCCTGACGTTGTTTCAATGATATATCGCTATGTATCTTACCCGTAGTGTTTGATTTGAATGGTTAAAATTCATTGTTATGCGAATAATCGGTAAAAGTATTCAAGTAATCGGTAAAAATGTTCAATTAACCGAATCTTTTTTTAGAAATGCTTAAATTATATAAATCCTATTGAATTGATTTTGGCCCAAATCAAAGGCTAGTTCTTATATGAAATGCTCTTGATGCTAACATATTATTAAGTATACTTAAACACACACGAGATGGAAATATCTTATGCTTTGTAAAGAAAATGGAAGATTTGCTGAATGAAGCATATACCCATATCACAAAGAACAATTGGGCAAAAGTGGTGGAGAAAACAAAGAAAATTATTATGGATGACTGAAAGAACATTAATTTTGATATATTATTAATCTAAATAAATATAATATAAATCCAATAACAATTAATCTAAATAACGACAGCTCAACTAGTTGTAGTGAAAGGGACTGAATATATTTATTTTTAATCTAATTTCAACATTTAAATTTATACAATTGTGCCTCTAGATATAAGCAGTAATAATAAATACGAAGAAACTGATAAATCTTGTGTTTTAAATTATCCGTTTCTAATTTATTCTGGTATTAAACGAAACAAAACTGTAAATGATTACCAACTCTAAAGAATTGATATCGATTTCTCTAAAGAATCGAATACTATACGTACCGATTTTTTAGTTGGCATGCCTAGTCCAATAAGTGTGACAGCTGTCAAAACGTATTTCTTAGATTTGGTTGAGTATAGTTTATATTATTATTTTGTTGTGTTTATATTAATGCATGGATTTGAAATATTATTATTATGTTGTATAATTTTTTTAACTTGTATATAAATTAACATTATTGGTTGTAACTAATGTAAACAAATGGCTAAGTACTATATACAAAATGGTTATGTACAAGATGTACAGTTTAACTCTTTGAAAAATTTTCACTTAAATTCACTGATTGTGTTCGTTAGAAAATAAATGAAATTATAAATGTACTCTATGTATTGTATTAGCTATAAATATAAAAATCTTAAACCTACTGTATGTTCCGGCAGGATACTCGGTATATTATAATCAAATTTAACCTTATAAATTTAACGGCGATACCTAATTCAAGTAATAATATTATAGAAAATAAAACTATTTGACTAAGAAGACAGCGCTATCTAGAAAATAATGACTTAAGTTATTATTATTAAAACGCACAATGAAAGTATTTAAATGAATACTATGTGTATTGTTAACAAGTAGTTGTGTGTTACGTCGCAGGCTGGCGAGGCTGAGCGTGCGGTGGGTGCGGGTGCGAGTGCGTGCGCGAGCGTGACCGCGGAGCAGGTGTGGGGCGCGCTGCGAGTGGACTCGTACTTCGCGCCGCGCCTGCTGGCCGCCGCACAGCTGGCGCTGCGAGTCGCTGCACTGCGCCTCTACCTGCACCTCGACCCGCCGATACCGACACCCTCACACAGGTACCCACCACTCCCTCTACTGCTCACACTACCTGTCTTATAGGACAAAGATTCTCAGAATGTGACAGTGCTCGTTTGTCACATTTATTCTATTCTATAAAAAATATTTGCCTAAAAACGAGAACAGTTGGTTTACGGGTCTGCAGTGAAATTGTGTAACCCTGTTTATTACGAACGGCAAGGGGAGCTGCCGCCCTGTCGCCCCCGCACATCCCGTACACCGCCACGAACATCAATCACATGATGCTAGCACAGCGACCCCGCGTTGGAGACCACCTTATGCGAGACTCACGCCGCGCGAATAAAAGAAAGGTATCTGGCCGCCGGAATGCATTCGATTCTGAAGAAAGAGAGAAGGAAGAAGGCATCAAGAAAATCCCTCTTGTGCTCCCTAATGTATTTTATATTAATTAATAGTACTGCTTTAGTATTGTAGCAAATAGTTAAATAAATTGTTTATTACTTGTCCTTCTTTGTATAGAACCGTCAAATCATACAGTCCACTTAGCCTCAGCTGTCGAAGTCATTTTAATATCGTTATAATGTCCACTTGCTCTCCGCGTCCTTTTCACTGGTATAGATAACTTTGAAACTGCCTAGTTTTTATCAATACTATGCAATTTAAAATAAAATATTCATATAAAAAACACGTCGGCTTATAATCAATACTGATATACGATTCCTAATAAGAGTTCCACGATCGCACTAATGACAATGATTGTGTTCATGATAGTTTATTTCTAAAAAGGAGACGGTACTCAATTCGACTGTATGTTATTGTTTTTTTTTTTTTTAATGTGTGTTACCTCATAACTTTTTACTGGGTGAGCTGATACTTCTCGTGTGGTCCCATATAGATCAAGGTCAGACCAATATTTTTCAGTTATTTTTAATAACTTATATTGATGTCGGCTGTATTTTTTTTTTAATTTTAAATTATTATAGAATGAGAGTGACAAACGAGCTCACAATCTACTTGTTGGTAAGTGGATAAATCGGTCCATAGACATCTACATCTACTTTTGATTAAATAATTAAAATGTAGAACATGTTATCACCCCTGTGTACTAAAACGGACTGCCTTGTTTCCATTAAAAAGAGTCCGCATTCAGCTGCTATTTTACGTTGCCATTGTGTGAGAGCGTGGTCCTTCCCTTTTCGAGCCGAACCTTTGCGCTACAATCATAATATGTCTGCAGCGTGGTTCTACCACGTATCCGTTACAATTACAATCTATTAAAGTCCACTGCAGAACACAGATTGCCTCATGGGGCGATAGTTGCCACGCTTGGCAAGCGGGTTGGCAACCGCAGTTTTTTTTATTTTTACTCTTAATAACGAAGACGCTGCTGCCCATCTGATTTGTTTCCCTCTGTCGCCTCTTGCGGATAGTAGTAGTGGATATTCTTATACCGCCACTACACGGTCTACTACGTATGAATTCATTTGTGTCATTTGATTGGATGCACAAAGAGGTGATGAGTTTTACTTGTTGCAGTAGTCCGGGTGTACTGGAGGGCTACTACGTGTCGCGGCCGCTGCGGCGCGGCCACCGCGCGCTGCTGCTTGGGGCGCGCGACGTGCACGCGCACGTGCTCGCCGCGCCGCTCGCGGAGCCGCGTGACGTACGCCGGTGTCTTCTACGCGCGCGTCTCTCGTCAGTACTACTTAATATAACTCTTCATAAATGAAACACTCCTTAAGACTCGAAATAAATAATTTTTGACCTGACTACCTCATAAGGAGGAAGAGGAGGACAATGTTTTCGAAAGTTTGTACTAGTATGTATGTCTATTGCTCTGGTTTTGTAGCCTAATCGGCTTAATGAATTTTCAACAAGAGGTGTCGTTAGATTCTTCTTAATGGTAGGAGTGGCATAGGCTATGTAATTTTTGGATATTGCATCTACAAATACTAATAAGCGGCCAAGTGCGAGTCGGACTCGCCCATGAAGGGTTCCGTAGCAGCAAGTAATATAATTTACGATTTATTACGTATAAAAAAAACTACTTACTAGATCTCGTTCAAACCAATGTTCGGTGGAAGTTTACATGGTAGTGTACCATATATTTTTTTAGTTATAGGAGGGGGGCACACATTTTATCACTCTGGAAGTGTCTCTCGCGCAAACTATGCAGTTTAGAAAAAAATGATAGCCCGGTAAAAAGCCCACGCGTGCGAGAGAGACTACTAATCGCTTAACTCAACTCCTTTTTTATAACACCAGTATCACGCAGTTTTGCCACGACCGGGGTCCATCCATATTGCTTTGCGTTCATTAATTTTGACAGTCCATTGCGTGTTCGCTTTGAGACAGAGAGAACACGAATCAGTGTATTTCGAATTGAAAGCAATCTGCCAAGTGTTTACGTTACATAATAAGGCTACGAGGTCATGACCTGTAGAGAACATAGGAGCGCACGGGAAGTTTGAAACAGTTTACGAGTTATTTTATTAGTTGATATTATTGATTGAGCAGTTTGATAGAACAAACCCGGCTTCTCGGCTGCTATGGAGGCTTCGCTACCGCTAAAAAGGGTAGGGTTCTTTTTTCAGTAGTTAAGTTTACAAAAAAAAGTTGGGTATTTTTTTATAACTGTTTTAACCACTAAACTTGTATATACAAAATATTCAATACTGCTTTGCATAGTACTTCTTCGACTGCCTGCATTCTTCAATAGGGTTGTTGACACCAACGTTAAATGTTCCTGCATCCAATATAATTATAATTTGTTACATTCATGGTGTCTTTAAACCAGGTCCATGTACCACGTTAAGTCCGATTTTTAGTATTGAATAAAACTTTACCGATTTTATCGCATTTTATTGTGTTTATTTTTAATTCCTGACTATTTGAATGCTTTCCAGCACCAATGGTCACGGGTGATTGACGTCTCAATGTTAGATTTAACCCGGAGTACTTTCAGTTTTTTAATCATTACTTTTGGTCCGATCTACGCAGAATGAACTTACTGTGTCTTGAAGTCTTGCAGTAGTATACTTGGGTTAAGTTTCAGTTTTATTAATTACAAAATTCCAAGCAGGTAGTAGCACCGAGCCTCCTTATCTATTTAAATTAGGAAGTTGTTTTTAAATTTCAATAGTCCCACATATCATCCTTGGCATGAATCGATGTTCTTTCGCGAGGATTTGTGGTCTATCAAATCTGATGTAATGGCGGGGCCGTCTAGGATATGATCACAAACCTTCCCGGAGCGTTTGTTCGTTGCGTTGTTTCACGGAAGCTATGTACTTTTACGCAGGTTTTTATAGATCTTTTTGTTTGCCCTATATATGAGAGACCACATTCACAATCAAGCTTGTATACTCCTGTATCTTGTAGAGGAATATTACACTCGACGGACTCTGTAAGAACTGACTAACCGTCTTCCTCAGTTCAGTTCGCTTCAAAATGTAACCAATCTTGTCTAACACCACTGACATATGGTAGTACAGCAGCCACACGCTCGACTGGGGCCGGCTTCACTCGGTTACTGTGACGTAGGCGCGGTACCCGAAACTTGTTGTCGAGCACAACCTGTTTGACGTGCCTGAAGCTCTGCGGTCAGGTGTTTGCTGTCACAGATCCCTCGTGCTCACTAACAAAGATTTGCCCACGGTAGCTAACTGTGAAGGATGATGGTGAGATTCATTGTTTAAATATCGGTTCATATGGGTTTTTATAAAATACACTGTGTAAACTGTAGTGTTGTTAGGATTTCGGATAACTAACACATCTGCGAAGGCTAAGCAATTATTTGTCTCTAACTCGATAGTAAATTGAATTTTAGAGTTTATGGAATTAAAATGTTCTAAAAACGCAGTTACTTTGTTTGATGTTAAAATTATGAAAGTATCGTCTAAGTACCGCTTGTAGAACTTTGGAGTTACAGGTGCAGCAAGGAGGTCTTTTTTCTCAAAGTTTTCCATGAATATGACAATGGGAGATACAGGTGATCCCATCGTCACACCATCTCATCATACTTCCTTGTAAAACTCTTCCTTCCACTTTAGATAGCTGGCATGTTGTTTTCCTCTAGTTTCCTAGTTACATTGGTTTCTATTATACACGCTGGACTCACTATACCCCGTCACATAATGACACGATATGATTTTCGCCATTTCGGCGCTTATAGCAGAAGTGAGCGTTCACGGAACTAATAATAGAGATAAACGGAACTAAAAATAGAGAAGGCAGTGTGACAAAATATATCGATAAAAATTCTATACCCAGGCCAGGCCTACCATTCTGTTTATGTATCATTTTAATTTAATGCCTTACACTAAATAAATATATCAATTAATACTTATGTCTTAGACACAAACTTTATATTTCATATATACATAACAAATTTCACCAAGCTTTTATAGTGCCATTTAATTTTAGGAGCGACGTAATAGATTGCACGACCGGTACCATGGAACCTATGGTGGAGGAGTTTTACGTGCAAGGTTCCTGGTCGCGGGGTGCGGGGCGAGAGCCGCGAGTGCGCGCGTGCGCGTCGGTGGTGCGCGTGACGCTGCACGTGCCGCGCGTGCGCACCTTGCACGTGCTCGCAGATGACTGGCAACACGCCTACCGGAAGGTATGTGCAACGTTACGTTATTTACTAATTAATTCATTTTAATGGTTATGGTCTTCTTAACCAACGCCGCTGACGGACGTGCTGACCAATATTCATTAACCAGCTTGTTCGACTAGCTTCTCTCGATGCTGCTGACACCATACTGTGTACTGGTCCGGCTTTAAGGACCAAAAATAATGTATCACACACCAAAAATAATGTAGATCACAGTTTGTTGCGACTCGCACAGCTTCTTTAATAGTTAAATTACTTTATAATTATGTAGTTTAAAGTTAGTTTAAGACGATAGTACATCAGTATAGGTGGCGTATAAAGTAAGCACACGTGTTATTACTTTAGCAGTTTATTACGCACACTGAGTTTAATTTAAAAAGCGTACATTATAAGTAATACGCGGCGCGGCTATTCAAACCGCATTAGCATAAAATAAATACATGTTTTTGTACCGTACAACGGTGTAGTGAGTGCCGGTGTATAAATATCTGCTATCCTATATCAACCCGTGGGTGTCGTAGGAGGCGACAGAAGGAAGAAAAAAACAAAAGATGGGCAGCAGCGTTTTCCTAATAGCGAATAAAAATAAAATACTGCGCTTGCCAACCCACTTGCCAAGCGTGATAACTATGACAAATATCCACCCTGTGAGGCAATCTATGGGGGAGGCCTATGTTCAGCAGTGGACTTTAATAGGTTTTAATGGTAATGGTTATAGTTAATTATTTTAATTAATTTTAGCTCTTACCGAGGGATTATTTACCATATTTGTTACACTTAGCAAGCAGCTTGGCAACACACAGCTGTCAATTATTAAGTTATAATCAGGAAGATGCTGCTGCCAATTTGCTGGCTCATTTTTCCTGTGTCGCTTCTTACGACACATGCAAAATGATATAGGACTGTCCCAATTCTCTTGTAGTAATTTATAAATTGTCTTATAGTATGAAGTCAAATACACATTGGCGTAGCTTGACGTATAAGTTCTTTTGTTTACCGGTTTCCATACAGTTACTGCATCTGTGTGTCGCTGTTACGATATGGAACGAATTGGACGATCGTTTTGTATGCCCTATGTCTCAGAAATAAAGAGTAGACAGAGAAAAATTTCTGCGTTGTATATAGGCTTTAATTTTACTTTTTTACATTTAAAGATATGGAAAGAAAGAAAGAAAGAAATATATGTCTATAAGATGTCTTAAATATCATGTTTATATAATATTACTTAATATAACAAATGCATACATTACATTGATGTGGTGCTATTAGTTTTGTGTTGATAAAAAAGAAGAAACTGAAAACGTTACGGTTTTTTGTACATCTCGAACGCAAAGCAAAAGCGATTGGGACTGTCGACTTGACAAGGTCATGCTATTTTTAATTTGTACCCTCCTTCCTTAAAAAGGGAATAATTTTATTCAAATTTATAGAGTTTATGTCTATACGGTTTTACGGAATTTAAGGACTAAGGACTAGTAGTGGCAATAACACTATAAAATATACATAGTTTATACTTTATATACAAACTAGATGTTCCCCGAGACTTCGCCCGCGTGTAATTTATTACGATTGGATTTCTTGGATTTGAATTTTTTTGTGCGAAACCTGAAGTTACTCCTCATAACATCAGCTACCTGCCAGTGTAAGTCCCGTCAAAATCGGTTCAGCCATTCCGGAGATTAACCGGAACAAACAGACAGACAGACAAAAACTTTAAAAACTTTGTTTTTGTTATAAGTACCGTATATACTTTCATATGCATTTAGTAAAAGGCTGTTTTTTTTGACATTACAAACAGACTTCAATTTTATTTATTTGAATTGTATAGATAACTCTCAGGTCTGTCACCTAGAGGGTTAGGTACAGACTATGCGCTTCCACACGGCATGATTAGGGGTCGTTGGTTAAATGTACTCTTAATTTAACCTAACTTTCATTTATGGTACAGTATGGTGGATAAACTTCCATCTAGGGCGTCCCGACTGTGCTATTATTATAACTATATTGTGACTTATGCTATTTGAAATTGATTTGTCATATTTTCTAATTTTATGATAAAAATACGATTACAGCGCGCGCGAAAATGAATATATTTTAAATATTTGTAGTGCGTTTTGACGAATGTGTCACTTTACTTCTTTTATTAAGAATTTAAAAAATCAATGACAGTTGCTCGTTTGTTTTTAATTATGATTATCATTCTTGTAACAGCACATGATTGGGGCGGAGGCCCAAGAGAGTGAGGAGGTGGAAGGCTCGGTGCTGGAAGGTCGCGTTTCGCTGTGGGTACGCAACGAGTGTGCGTGCGCGCTGCGGGTGTCGCAGCACCACACCGACGAACTGCTACCCGTCGCACCTGGGGCCACGCTCGCCTACAGGTGCATATTACATATCAACTACTTGGTAATGAGTTACAGCGCTTTCGGCCGCCGGTTGGAATCCCACACGGAACAAGTATTTGTATGGACTACAAATAATTGTTACGGGTCTGTTATTCTGGTCATTGTTCAAATTATGTTTATAAACTGCCTCCACGATACAGGAAATAATCCTGGGTTACGATTAAAAAAAATAAAAAAAATGCGTGAGTGTTCTGGAACACTCGGTTGGAACGAAATGCCTTTCGTAGTATATTATTATTGATAAACGTATTCTATTATTGATATATATATTGCGTTACATCTACTAGTAAACAAGTAAATAAGCGTTAAGTGCGTAAGTGGTGCTTACAACTGGTGTTGTTTTTTTAGTTTTGGAACGAAGTTCCTTATCGGACGGTACGGGTTTGGCGGATGGAAGTTAGGCGACAAAAAGTGTAAAATTTTTTCGTCACTACCCCTTGTGTCAGTGTAGACGGCCTAGGCGGCGAAATAAGGAAGCGAGATGGAATAATATCAATTTTTCTTTTTAATAGAGGCTTTTCATTTTAATAGAGGCTAGTAATTTATTTATTTGTATTTGTTAATCAATAATATAATACCTTTATCAATTATAATACACTACGAAAGGAACTTCGTTCTAACCGAGTGTTCCACGACACTCGCTCATGTTTTTTTTTTTTAATTAAAATTTGGATATGATAATTAATATGAGCAATAATATAATGAGGAAAAACGGGCACTTAAAAATAACAAGAAATTATTAACATTAGTTTGGGAAAATATATTTAAAACGGGTATTTTAAACACACCATATATGTATGCAGATGGCGTTCTCCGTATGAAGCAAAAAAACTTCGTTTCGCTCTTGCTAATCCGTCTGTTGACTGGCGCTGGTCTTCTAGTAAGTGTCATTGTGTAATAGCTTAACTACTTTTGCAATTCTTTTCTAAACATGTTACAAGTTGAACTGAATAATTTAAAACAAATTCCCTTATAACTGCACTATTGCTTTCATGTACAGTAAAAACCTAGCCATTTGCGTTATTTTGCATGCTTCTTCCCCTCACCTAGCGTACTCCTTTATAATCCTATTCTTTACCTATAAGGATGGTTGGAGGAAGGGCATACTATGCACCGTAGCCATACGTATGAAACGTTATATCTTTTAATAACCACGTGATCTCGCGTCGAATTATTAAGTTCTGGTGAAGTACGGCTAACTGTTTGCCTGGTTTTTTTTTTTGCAATTCCTCCTTTATATCATCGTACCGGTAGGTGAAGTCTGCGACAACCTGGTAAGACACGTAGGAAGTCGTTGGATGCAAGTGGCTCAGGACCGTGCTTTGTGGTATTGTTTGGGGAAGGCCTATGTTCAGCAGTGAACTTGTCGAGGGCTATAATGATGATGAGGATGATGATTTCGTTCACTTTCATATCAATAACATTACACCATTAATATTGTGCCGTAAAATCTTAAACACATATCTAGATTTTTTTGAAAATGTGTAACTAGCTTCAATCTAAATAGAATCAGCGACAGGGTTCTACTCGTACCAATTATACAACTAACGAATGATGTGGTTGATTCAAACACGCAGAACTCCAATCCCATGAAAAGCTTACTAAATTATGAAATCGTTTTTAACATGCTTTTGGTAGGTATTCCGTTTACGGAGGGCACGTACCGAGTGCGGCTGGAGGAAACGAGCGCTGGTGCAAGCTCTGAGACGGGTGTGGGGGCGGGTGCGGGAGTGGGGGTGGGTGCGGGGGTGTCGCTGTACGTGCGCGTGTGCGAGCTCGGCCCCGCCCGCACCATGCACGTCTCCGGCCGCCTCGTGCTAGCCAACATGCTGCGCCACACGCTGCTCTACAAGGTGATCAACATACCCCAAAGGAAATACAAATAAAAACTTTTTTATTCATAACTAGCTCACCCGTGCGCGACTTCATTCGCGTGGATAAATGCCGATTTAATTTTTTTTTCACCACTAATACGATTTATTTAAATACTTTGACATACAATATGGGAATATTCTTGGGGATGTAATTTTTTTAAATAAAAGTTGTCCTAAGTTACTGATTGATAATGTAGCTTTCTATTGGTGTAAGAATTTTTAAAATCGATTAAGTAGTTCTAGAGTTTATCCATTACAAAAAAAAACAAATCTATTCTCTTTATAATATTAGTATAGACACATTATAAATATTACTTATTGATAGTCACTCTGTTTAATTTACCACTGGTTCGAAAAATACCCTGAGAAAATCCAGCGAAACACCCAGCGGGATATTTTTTTAAGAGAACAGTTTACAATCATTTAATATGTTAAACAATAACTAACAACATATAACAAATTCAAAATAACTTGGTAATGACTACCTCATTCCTAGAGATTGTTATCATAAGTAAATTACTTCATATTATAAATACTCTTTTCTATAAAAAAAAAATTGTGTAAAATTATGTTAGTTTGTTTAAAATATCTTAAAATTGACGTAACTACTTTTTGTTTCATTGTTATATACTAGACGATATAGTCTTCCTATCGCCAGACGAATTCCGTCATTTTATAACCGATGTATACACGATATCCCACATTTTAATTGGGAGCTATATGTCTGCAACGCGTCTTAATTAATAAATAAATCGGTCGGCACGACCGGGTTAGAACCATAATTAAACGGATTAATACTGTTTTTCGTATGGTGAGCGTAGAAATCCGGAGAGTCTTTTCCTGATAACAAAGCATTTTACCTTATTCTTTAGGGGTGACAACACATTTGATTTTGATTCATAATCGAGGATAAATGTAAATGGTTTGAGTCGCAGCATGCACTTCCCATGAGGTGCATTGTGTGCTCGTTTGTAACACGTATTCTTTACAAAAAAATCCGGCATCTATCAGTCGCTAGAGTATTTTACGTCATCAGAGTACACTCTGTACAGGGCAATATGATGTTATATCATTGAAATTAAGGATTTAAATAATGAATACCTACGATTGCTGTCATTTAGTGAAATTCCAGCTTCATTTTTGTGATTTGAATAAACACTTGTACTAGTTTCACAATATTTAAATGAATATTATGGAACTAGTGCAAATGTAGTGCAACTAAATCACAAAAAAAAGGATTTAAAGCTTGAACGTACGTACACTGGTGCGTGCAGGTGCGTGCACGTTGCGAGACGACGCGGCAGTGGCGCACGGTGGGCGCGGGCGAGATGTCGCCCGAGCGCGTTGGACCCGCACTGCTCTGCGACGCGCAAGCCGACCTCGCACTCAAGTTAGCATACGCTTACATACACACACGCACACACACTATACGCGCACAATATGAATACAACTGTCTAATATCAAAAATCGACTCTTTGTAATGATTTCTTATGTTTACGCGTTTCATTTAAGTATGTAGTGCACACTTAAATGTAACTAAGTTTAACGGATTTTATTGCGTATATTAACTTATTTTTAAAATCCCTACGTTTCGAGTACTTTATAAATTCCATGGTCACGAAAGGGATTGAAATGTTCGACATTCCAATATCATAGTTAATCATCGGCGACCTTCAGTTTTTGATACTAATTTTTGGTCCGATCTACGCAGAATGAGCTTATATTATCTTGAAGTCTTGCAGTTATATGCTTGGGTTGGAATTGACTCTATATCTATTCTTACTCTGTGTGTACAGTATACTACACACTATGCGCACACAATATGAGCAGAACTGTCTAATATAAGTTGTTGGTAAATTCAATTCATATCTTATTTTGCGCGTATAGTACCTATACGCACACACGTATACACACCATTCGCGCACAATATGAATAAAATGTCTAATGGAGGTTTGACGGGAACTTGACCATTGAAGCATTGTTGATTTTGTGTTATTCTTTGAATAACTGTTCGAAGTAGATATTAATGTTAAATAGTGGTCTAGTGACCGTAATGTCGTTAATACGTAAAAATGATTCCATTTTGTACTACTAATTACTATTAGTGGAAACGAAACAAGTGCTTCAATGTTAATATTAACCTCACCTTAAACTTTTAAGTTCGCGTTAAGAACTTGTGTTACCGTCGTCATCAACCTTCCGATGGGTTGAGCTATCGTTAAAATCACCCTAAAATTCGCAATGTGACACATCATATTATGAAAAAGTTTACATTATATTAATAACTTAATATTATATTGGATAATTTATTATTACTCGACACTGGCAAATATACATATAATTAAAGGAGTCCATGACCTTTGGTAAAAAATAACTGTTTAATATCAAAAATTGATTTTTGTAGATTAAGTTATTGATAAATTCCATTCGTATCTTATTTCGCACGCATAGTATCCCGCCGCAATTCACAAGTGCAATTACTGGTCCACGTTAACATAATGTTATGGATTTGTTTTATTGGAGCGATTTCTACAAAACAACAACTCTCGAAATCAACGTACCATAATAATTGACTGGCATGGTGGTCTAGTGACCGTAAATTTTTTTAGTCTTCTGATCAAGTGGTACAGCCCTTCACAAGTCCTCTGCTGACCATAGGCCTCCCCCAAGGAATGCCAAGAAGTACGGTCCTGAGCCACCTGCATCCATCGACTTCCTGCATGTACTACCAGGTTGTCACTCCATCTGGTGAGGGGGCGCCCTACACTTCGTCCGCCGGTACGAAGCCGCCACTCAAGAACCTTATTTTTGGGTTTATCTTCAAAAAGTTGTTAGTAGGCGGCCAGAGTTAGAAAGTTGGCGGTGTATAACCCTCGTGCTTCGGAAATCATGTGACGCCGTTGGTGCTGTGCCAGAACCTTTTCTGATTGTGTTGGATTGCCGTTACATCGGACTATGAGAATGGTGGTATAGAGACTGGACCTTTGCTTCCGCACACACTTGTGAACTATAACCATGCTTTACGCAGATGGCTAGTCTCCATTGAAACTGGCCACTGTAACCGAAATTCGGTGTGGAGAACATTATTATTACTGTAATAAATGGCATTACTTTTAGTTTTTTTTTTTGTTTTTAGGTCAATATCGTTTTATAAATTTAATTTAAACTTAGTTAAGCTTATAGTAATAGCTTAAGGTAATATTGCAGAGTGAAATTCGTGTCTGATGACACAGGCTGGTCAGGCGACATCCCCTTGAAGGAGTGTCCGAAAGAAAATGTTCCGTGGCTGGTGAAAGGTAATGTTTAGCATTTAGTTATGCATGCTCAAGGCTTGATAAAATACTTACTACTAAGAATAAAAACAAAAAGATAATTTTTTTATAGAATAAGGGTGACAAACGAGCACACAGTCCACCTGATGGTAAGTGGTTGCTGCGGCCCATAGACATCTACATCTATCCTTTATTACAAATCAAAATGTAGATGCGTCGTCACCCGTGAGGACTAAGATGGAATGCCTCATTTCCAGTAAAAAGGGCCTCCGGCCACCTGCACTCACCAAGCGAAACGCAGAGGTAAACCTCTACTTCACGCTGGTAAAATTGTAAACTGATGCTTTATATATTTATGTAATGTATTACTATCACTGCAATTTGACAGACATATATTTTTTAATCTTATAGCGACAGTATAAGAATATCCACTACCGCATATCGCTCGTTGGGTGTCATAAGTTGCCAGAGGAAAACTTCATCAGAAGATAGGCAGCAGCACCTTCCTGATAGTATCTCAAAATTATAAAAATTCCGGTTGCCGAATCGCCAGCGAAGCGTGGCAACTATGGCAAATATTCCCTCTATAGGGCAATCCATGGTGAGGCCTATGTTTACAAGTGGACCTTTGATGGGCTCTTATGATGAATGATGAAGATAATTGTTTATGAAAAATTATTTCGATGGTACAGGCTCAGAAGTACACATTGAATACTTACGTGATAAGTTTTTCTTTTATTCAGTTACATATTTTAACAAGTGTGTGAAAAATCTTTAATGGGCGCGACTCCCGTTGGAACCAATGAAATTATTGATTGCAATTTTAAGAGCTGGTTAATCACATGTTCTGCAGTGATGCACAAAAATGTCAAGAGGAAACCTTGTCTTAGGAGTAAAATATTTCCGGGACATGTGAAGTCTGTCAACTCCACTAGGAACAGTGTCATATGAGTAAATAAACGGAACAGAGACAAAGCTTCTTCAGAACGTGCAAAGCTGTTGTCTATGTGTATCTATTTTGGTAGGGTTGTCACAATAGGTGAAGACAAAGTTAAACAAATAAATAGTTTAATTATTCAGTATGATAGAATACTTTCAAATTATTTTTTATATGTGGTAGAGCCATGCTGCACGTTTACGGTTTAGGGTGCTCTTGACCTGGCCTTTTTTCAAGACGTCCCTGATTTGGTCTTGAAATGTCCGCCTAGGTCTACCACTTCCAGCACTTTCATTCATACTCGCCTTATACACTTTTTTCGTCAATCGTTCTTCATTCATTCTCTCGACATGGCCAAACCATCTCAACATACCTTTCTCAATTTTTGTCTTCTTTCAGACCACAACGTTTCCTTATCTCACTATTTCTTATACTGTCAGTCAGTTTAACTCCTATCATACTTCTTAACGCTCTCATCTCAACTGCATTTATTCTGCTTTCGTGTTTCTTCTGCCATACTCAACTTTCACCTCCGTACATGAGTGTCGGAACCAACACCAACACTCATGCACAGCCGAACGAGCCTTGTTAGACACCTTCCGATTACTCATAAAGGAGTGCAAAGCAACATTCACCATGTTTCCTTCATTCACTCTTCTTTCGATATCACTCTCACACTTTCCATCTCCTGTAAACTTTGAACCCAGATACACAAACTCTTTCACCTGTTCAATTTGTTCATCTCCAATCACGATATTGCAGTCTGTCACTGCCTCATCTCTTTCAAACACCATCACTTTCGTCTTCCTTACATTCATCTTCATTCCCTTTCTAACAAAAGCTCCACTCATAGTAGCTACCATCTCCTGCAACTCCTCGGCCGAAGACGCAAGTAATACTTGGTCATCAGCATAGAGAAAACGTTTGACGAGTAACTCATTCATTCTCTTTTAAATCTGTCAAGCAATTGTCCATGAACAGATTAAACAGCCACGGTGACGCTACACATCCCTGTCGTAAAACCTTTCGATATTAAACCTTTCAGTGTATGCCCCGTTTATCCTTACACAAGCACTAGAATCCCTATAAAGAGATTGCAATGCTCATACGATCGTGTAAAATCGTCTTAAACTATGAAAATTAAACTAACATACAAAATTCTGTGCCCCTGCTACTACCCTAGTGAGGAGACAATCCTGGCTGCAGCATCAGGTTATGTCTATCATGTTATTGCATTGTCACTGAAGTTGCGGTATTCAAAATTTCAACTCAATCAGACATCGGGAAGTGGTTCAAATCTAATTTGCAACAGGTGAACTTAACACACCTATGTACAACATACTAACCCACCCATATATATAGTCTAGGTATATACCTACAAAAGTTCAGTAAAAGCTTGAAATAACAATAAAATTACACTGCGTAGTACCACAGTATAATAAACACACAGTAGGACGACGCCTTTGATTTCGTGGTAAATGCCGACAACGTCTAGACAGCGTATGGAGGTTAGGGTTGTCACAAATTAACAACTTTTACTAATTATTAATTATTTATTTTAGATTTACATTGTCATCAACAGTATGATTACTAATATAAAAAATAAGTAATAATTTGTTCTTACATTTTTCCTAAAAGTACTCAAAACGTTAATTGCACGCATCACAACGTGAGTGAGTGCTGTACTCTCGATATGTGGCCATACCTCAATTTCGCTACATAAAATCGTTCTTATACTGTTAGATAGACATCAAATCCATATTATTATTAACGTTACAATGACTACTGGCATTGAATTATTAGTCTATTTTATAATTGATTCTTTAGGCTTTCGAAAGTTCTTCCAACTAAATCAGGTCTTCCAATAACTTCCATCCATAATTTCCATGTGAAATTTTTAAATACAATACTTATTAATAAATTTTCATAATTATCACCCCCAGAAACCTTAAAATTAACATCCATATTGTATTATTTATTAAAAAAAATCCACCATCTTGAATGTGAAAATTGATGCCGTTTTCGTAATTGTCACCCCAAGAAACTTTAAAATTGACATCCATAACATTAAAAAAATTATGTCCATCTTGGATTTAAAAATGAATTCCATTTTCGTAATCAGCACCACTAGAAACTTCGAAATTGATACCCATATCATATTATTTTCTTCCAGGTCTAAATCCGCATTGTGCCCCCCATAGAAATCTTTCCGATTTCTCTTGCATCCTACGTGTCAAAACCTTCGAGTAAACTTTACTTGCTAAACTGGTCAAGCTGATCGCCCGATAGCACCCGCAGTCAAAATGTGAACCTTTACCTTTATATAAAGGCACAATGACTGCGGATCGCCAATCATCCGGGACATCCCCCGTCCGCCAGCACAAATTGCACAGCAGATGAAAGCTGTCCCAGACGCGAGGCCCACCATACTTGACCATTTCAGCAGTAACTCTGTCTAGTCCCGCAGCCTTACCACATTTCAAACTTCGAATCGCACGTTCAATCTCTTTCATACTGATGACCTCAGTGTCATCGAGGTCCGGGTCTGGCGTACCAGTCTCGGCGTCATCCCCAGATCCCTCACTAAGATCATCACACGCATACATTTCTCTATAAAATTCGCTCCATCGCTGCATGACGTCCGATTTTTCTGAGAGGACGTCATTAGTTCTCGAAAGCACTTTGTTCATTCTTAAGGCCGTCGCACCACTTCGGTTCCTTCCAACCTCTTTCCCGAAGAGTTTGGAGTTCTCCTTAAAGTTGTGCGACAACTTTTCGTCCGCTTCCATTCTACACCTTTCACGCACTTCCTCAATCAATGCTTTCGTGTGAACTTTCTGCAGCTTATATCTTTCTTTCATCTTCTCTCTCTTATCTTTATCATTACTAGAGGCCAAGTAGTCTAACCATGCTTTCTTCTTCTTCTCTACAGCTTCTTTCACTTCATCATTCCACCATGCATCTCTTCTTTTACTACTGCCTCTTTTTATTGTTCCACACACTTCTTCCGCTGCACTTACCATTCCAACCCTAAGGTTCTGCCATGTTCTTTCCACACATTCATTTCTGCCATCGATGGTGTCAAGCTTTTCGGCTACCCTCGCATGATATTTGTCCCTAGTATCCGCTTCCTGAAGCTTCCAGCTTCGGATGCGACGGACCGACTGTGGTTCTGTTACTGCCGTCCGGTAGCGCCAACCCGCGAACAGACCCCTAAATCTAGTAATCACTAGATAGTGATCCGTTCCCAGGTCAGCACCCCTGAATACTCGCGTATCCATCACCTGTTTTCGCAGTCGGTCATCCACCAGGAACAAATCGATCATACTTCTCTCATTCTTTCTTTCTCTAGTATACATATGGATTTTCTTGTGATTAAACATAGTGTTTGTCACAAGAAGACCCTTTTCCTTGCATACCGCCAGTATAAGCTTGCCAGCATCATTAACCCTTTTATCCCCAAAATTTCCAAGCACCGACTCGTACCCTGGTCGAGCGGTACCAACCCATCCATTCAAATCACCACATACAACAATTCTTTCGTTTCCCCTAGCCAAATCTAGAACTTCTCTTACATTCTCCCAAAACTCCTCCAGCTCAGCCCTGGACGACGAAGCTACCGGCGCATAAACAGCCAAAAGGAATAACTTCGTCAGTCCCAATTTAAAGCGAACCCAGAGAAGTCTTGAGTTCACAACCTTATATTCAGTCATAACATCGACCAACCGAGACGACAGCAGCACCCCCACTCCCTGGCGGGCGCTCTCGCTCCCCGGGACTCCGGACCATAGAGCTAATGCCCCGCCAGGGAGCTCTTCAGTACCACTGCCCTTCCGTTTGGTCTCCGACATACACACGACATCTAATTCTCTTTCTTTCATTATTTCGATCAACTCATTCGTCTTATCTCTCATGCCTCCTCTAACATTCCACGTGCCAACTCTGCACTCTGTCCTCCACCTTCCGCCGTGTCGGGCTGTGCGTGACGGGTGGCGGTCCCCATCGCTGCTTTGCGCGCTGCATTCCACACCAACGGGGACGAGCTGGTGTGCGTCGCCTTGGGGGGGACGCCCTAACCCTCGTTGGCATGGGTGCGCAGCTAATTAGAATTGCAGCCCTGAAAAGGGCTGGCAGGGGTCGCGACGAGCACGCTTCTACAGTGACCCCCTAAGGAAGAAAATGTGGGAACTGTTGCCGGGGTATGGTGTGGATGGTCGATTGCTAAGGGCTGTGCAGTCACTTTACTGTGACTGTAAAGCCTGTGTGCGGGTAGGGCATGACCTGTCACCCATGTTTAGCGTCCAAACGGGCGTAAAACAGGGTTGTGTCATGTCTTCCTGGCTGTTCATACTGTATCTCGACAGCTGTTTACAGAAGCTGAAAGATAGCTGTTTGGGTGTGAAATTGGGTGACATTTAAGTAAATTGTCTGCTGTATGCTGATGATGCAGTGCTCATTGCACCATCAGAGGCAGAACTGCAGGCATTAGTCACGTGTATGAAAGAGGAATGTGAAATTAAAGGTCTCCGCTTGAATGCTAATAAAACTAAGGTTCTGGTATTTGAAAGGGACGAAGAGAGAACGAAGTGTGAAATATGGGTAAATCAGGAATGTCTAGAACAGGTAAATGAAATTGTATACTTGGGGAGTGCTTTTAGCCGGGATGGAAGATGTGATTTAGATGTGGACAGGCGTGTCGCTGCCGGGAACAAAGTCAATGGTACCCTGACTGCGTTAGTCAAAAGGCAAGGCGTAGTGAAGAGTGCACGCCTTGCAATACATAACGCAGTGTTGGTACCGACTTTGTTATATGGCAGCGAAACCTGGGTATGCCAGAAGAAGCATAAAAGCAAGTTGAATGCAGTGGAGATGCGATCTCTTCGTAAAATGTGCGGCGTTACCATGGCCGACCGGAAGCGAAACGAAGAGATTCGCAATATGGCAGGTTTGAAAGATGACCTTATCACAAAAATTGATAAGGGCGTGCTTCGATGGTTTGGGCACGTTGAGAGAATGAGTGAAGACCGAATGGTGAAGAAAATATATAGCGCGAAAGTTAATATTAAAAGGTGTCGAGGTAGACCGAGACTAACTTTCGAAGACCATGTGAGCAAATTGCTCGAAGAGGGGAGGGTCAAGAGTACTCGGATACCTAGACGTGCATGTATGAAGAAGATAATGAATCTGAAAGAAGCGAAAGAGGTATGTAAGGATCGTGATACTTGGCGATCTGTTCTCTCTGGCTACCCCGTCAGGGATTGTGCGTGACGATAAGTAAGTAAGTAAGTAAGTATATCATATTATTAAAAAAATGTCCGCCATCTTTTGGTTGGCAATTTGACATGACATGACAAAATATACATAATGTAAAAAAATAACAATATTTATTTACCTTTCTTCCGTGTGCGGGATTTGGTGAAATCACAGATCTTTATTTATGCGAGATGACGACTTACAATTTCTCACAGCACACGTCGTATGAACCATTTTAATCACATATAAGTATCAAAACTAAATTTAAAAATTATAAAAGCAAACACGCGTTAACCCTGGAAGTCGTGTCCCGAGCTACTAATACGATTGGCATGAGCAGCTCGGGCTCGTCCTTCCCGCGTCTCACCTCTCACACCCCGCACGATTGCCCTGTCTAGACGTCTTCGTCGGACGACTGTATGGATTTATAGACTGTGGTAGTACCCTCTTCTTATTAAAAAAAGGATCATACAATAAAATAAAGGAACGTGAAAAAGTAATAATCAAATATTTAATTACCTATTGTACTCCTTAGGATGGTTAAAGTATGATACTACTACTCCCTATCCTCGACTGTGCTGACATTTTTTATCTTGATGTCACCTAGGAGGAACTAACAAGCTTGAGTGCCTCCAAAATCTCTGTATTCGGTTCATATTTGAACTTCGCAAATATGACCATGTCTCAGAATACCGCACTAAGCTCAAGTAGCTTCCCATCCATCTTCGTCGAAATACTCATATACTTTCTGCTCTCTACTGCGTCTTATTTAATATAGCTAGTCCTTCCTATCTAAAAGAACGTTTTAGATTTCTCAGCTCCTATCATAATTTTTCCTTACGATCCAAAGAAAATCTTTCCCTCCAATGTCCTGTGGAGTGGAATGTGTGAGGAGTGCCTCGACTTATTATGACAAATCATTCTCTGTTCTTGGTGTAAGACTTTGGAACTCTTTACCCCAGTCAATTAGAAGTGCTCAATCTTTAAATGTGTTCCAGAAACAGATTAAAGAATACTATTTGTCACTCTAACCCCTCTCACTTCATCCGCTTAATTATGGTCATTGATCTGCCTGAAGAATGTTGTCTTTTTAATGCATAAGTTTGTATCTTTATTTTATTTTTATTTGTCTTCATTATTTTGTTATTATTTTTATTTTTTATTTTAGTGCACCATACTTATTGTTCTTTTTGTTATTTTGTATTTATTTCTCCTTCTGGGTTGTCTGTAAGAGATTGCTATGTAGCAATAAGACCGCCCTTTGTATTTCCCTCAATTGTTATTTTTTATTTTTGATGTTGTTATCTTTTCTTGGTGTACAATAAAGAGTATTGTATTGTGTTGTATTGTATTGATATATTTTTATTGTTTTTAGTATTATGCATACACACAGTAGGTACAATAAACAACCATTATTAATAATACCACGTTTTTACATTAAAATATTCAAACTGGCAACTAACAAAACAAACAACGTTTTTTTTCAGTCTCGTCGCGTACGCAATAAGCGGCCAGTAGTCACATGCCCGGCCTACTTGTATTAGTGCAACCGATTCGCGCGGTTGTACGAAGCTTTATCTCTGTCTCGTTTATTTACTCATGTGACACTGCGGCGTACAAATCGCTCCATAAACCTCAAAGTAATGAGAGGATGCTTGTGCCTAGTAGTGGTCGTATGTAGACCGTAACATATGATATTAAAACTGACAAGGGCAATGTCGTTAAAGGTAAAATAATGAAGGTATCTATAATTTTATCTGACATCAGAGCAACGGCACTTAGGAATAAGGTGAAATATTTGAATTTGAAAATAAATTTTCTTTTTGAAAGTTTAGTTGTGTTGCGTAAATATAGAATTATTTATTAAAAGTAGAAAACCAAAAAAGAAGTTAAAAATGTCTAAAAAGTTAAAGAATACGGCACTGATGCATTGCTTAGTGTATACACTTAAACAAGAAACCGACATATAAATAAATCGCAACTTTCTATTATTTATGACATCTACGTAACCAATAAGTTGACCTTAGTCCCAACTAGGGACACCTGGTGAGCGTGAGATTATTAGCCATTATACTAACAATGTGTTGCGTGTGTTGCGATGCGGTGCGGTGCGGTGCGGTGCGGTGCGGTGCGGTGCGGTGCGGTACGTCGTGGTGCGGCGCAGTGCCGAGCGGCGGCGAGGTGCCGTACGTGTCGGTGTGGTGCCGCGTGGTACGCGCGCGCCGCGACGCGCGCCTGCTGGCCGCGCTCTGGCCGCTCTACGTGCTGCGCTCGCACCTGCCGCTCGACACAGACGTCAGTAAACGCACCCGCTCTTCAAACATAGCCATACCCACATTACTTTGTACTTATAACCGTCTTTAAAAAAAAAGAAAGTTCGTTGTTTGTTTGTATGCGACTACACGAAACTAGGCGAACTATATTTTTTTTATTTCACTGCATAATGTGCATATTTTTGTAGTTCCAGTGCATACAATTTTAAAGTAATTATTTTAAAGTTGAATTACCGGAAGTCGGAAGTGTGTAGAGTAACTAACAGTCCTCCTGAAGGTGTTTCAGTATCACGGCCCACGGACACACCTGAAATCGAACTCGAACTAATAATTTTTTTGCTTATTTTGTTCTAAAATATAATATTGTCAATTTTTCCAATAATATTTTTTTTACTTTCATACATTATTTACGCATCTTATCCAAAATTACTCTTAATGACCGGACTTGATTAAAAAAAGATTAATTATCTTATGTAACATTAACGGTTTTATTTTTTATTGCAAGGCGTACATAAGTATCTTTGGAATGTCTTGGCTATATGTTTATGTTATTATATGATTCTAGTCGTGTGTGTCTCTTATGCACAGTATTTTTTACATAATTAAGGCGACAAGCGAGCACGCAGTCCACCTGCAAAACATCCTCAATTGCGAATCAAAATGCAGATGCGTTGTCAGCCGTGAAGACTAAGATGGAATGCCTCCTTTCCAGTAAAAAAGGTCTCCGGTTCTGTACATTCACTATATGAAACACAGCAGCAATAATCTGTTATTTTACCAAAGCTGATCCATTTGTTCTACAACTATACAATTAATGTTAGCCGTAGCATGGCTCTACCGCGTAAAAAATATTACACGTAATATTGGATAACGTGATTCAGTACTCTATCAGGTGGTGATAACAACGGAGGGTGGTGCGGGCGGCGGGGAGCAGGGGCGCGCGACGCGCATCGTGCAGTCGGCGGCCGGGCGCGGCGCCTGCGCGCACCTTGCCGCGCCCGGCACCACGGCCACGCGACACTCGCTCACCTTCCAGTACAGGTGATCGTCCGGTTCGACGGACCATTCACATATTACGTTCATTTTACATACAAATATAACGTTATTTTTTCTTCTAAATTCCATTTATGTATTTTTATAGTTAAAATGAACAATAAACATATAATTTTTTATTTGAGATGTTAATGGCAAAAAAGTAATCGCTTATCAATTAAAGGCATATTTATCTCGTAGTATTTTTTATCTTGCCTTGTTTATATGTAGTAATAAATATAAAAGTAATTTAATATCGTTACCTTAATGTTTAATAGTTTCCATGTAAATAAAAACAAAATCAAAATTTAGCCATAACCCTCTCTGAAATAAGAGGCCTGTGCCCAGCTATGAGACAAATAAAGGCTCTAATGTATTTCACTTCACTTTTTAGATGCTTAATATCAAATTATCCTATCACAATGTTAATGTAAAACTCCTTATGACACTTCATTTCATAGCTATTGGTTTCATTCTTTATAATGACTCCTTTTATTGTAAAGGCTTAGGTTCCACCATCTTACCCACGTCAAACTCTCACCAGTCGGGTTAACTGATAGAGAATGCCTCAAGGCATTAAGTCCGCCACTCGTATTATTTTGTTGTAAGGAATACAATAAAGAATAAATAAATAAAACTAAAGCGAAAATAAAGAAAGGGCAACCTTAACGGGCTAATGCGTACATACAGGAATATCGAGTGCTCGGTGACGCGCGAGGCGGTGCCGCTACACTACGGCGTCACCGACGTTTCCGTCTTCGAGAAGTGCGCGCCCGTGCAAGACATCGAACATGTGTTGCAGGAGTGCCGTAACTGGTACGTAAAGATCCGTTTGACCATGTGTCTTTCTTTTACCTATTTATGCCTTTAAGTAAATATACAAAGTCTCGGGTTGGGACGACTAAATCTAGTCCAGTTTAACCCTCAGAAGACACAGGTTTGTGCATTTACCGCTAAAAAGAACCCCTTTGTTATAACTTCAATTTCAAAGCACTCCCCTTGCTTCTTCAGCTAGCACCGGAATCCTCGGCGTCTATATACAAATCTAATGACGTGCAGTTTCGTGGTCACTTGGAAAGGAAGGCTATATTGGCCTTTAAAAAGCTTGGTGTACTCAGCAAAGCGGGACAGTATTTCATGCAAACACACCGTTTGCAATTATACAAGACGTAAGTTCGGCATCACATGGAATACTGTTCTCATCCGGCCGGGCCGGGCCGGGGCACCCCAGTGCCAGCTCGTTCCACTTGGCCGTATCCAGCACAGCTCGATTCACTGGCACTGCGAAGGGATGTTGCATTTGCTTTGTTGACATCATACATGGTTATTGATTAATATAACGAAGATAGTCTCTGTATACTTTTACTATATTATTCTTTAAATTTTCCCCTACAACAATGCCAATAGCAGTAATGCATCTACCGACATGTTCCAGTTTTTGTTTTGTTGAGATGCATAGAAAACCAATATAATAAGCTCTTCCGTCTGCTTCTTAGACCTAAGCTCTGATAATACCACAAATAGCTTTGTGTTCGTTTTATTTTTAAAAACTTTCACTAAGTCAAGTAATCTGGATGCTGAACAAATTAGTTGGATTTGAGCTTGAGCGTTAATTAACCTTTATTTATATTCTAAATAAGTTTACTTATTTAGAATATAAATAAATATTACTTTACCGCTTTTGCATCATATTTTTATTGCTTTATCGTAAAATGTAACGCGATCGTTTTATTTATAAATATTTCTAAATTACTCATAATGACCTTGTTTTAACTGAAGATCAAAAACACAAAAACCACAAAAGGAACCCTACAGGTGTCCTATTTTTGACAGTTTTAACGATCACAAATACGTTTTAGGCCTATTGGAGCTTTTTTTGTTGACGATAACACGGTATTTTAGTTGTATTCTTGTAAGTAATACTTTACTTGTAGTTAATTTCCTATCTATATCTATAACAATCAGTGTGATTTTACAAGGGGTCGCTCGACAACTGATACCAGTGTTGAGCTATAGTCCGCGCGTTACTAGTTGGCCGCGCCTTAGGTGGCGAGGGGTGAGGTGGGGGTTGCTTAATGAATGAAAATTATGACGTACTGAGTAATAATAGCTAGAGCCCCGATCTCCCGTCCCGCCGCTCATACCCAAGGCCAACTAGTTGCGCATGGACTATAATCAAACATATTTTTGTGCATGGGAAAATTCAGAACATGCTTTGGGTACATTTTGTGATCTTTCCAAGGCTTTTGACTGTGTTCACCATGAGACATTAATCAGGAAGCTACATCATTATGGTGTAAAAAACATAGCGCTTAAACTTATTATAACATATCTAAATAATTGAACGCAAACAGTTATAATTAATGGATGCAGTTCTTCCGGATCGGTAGTATCTATGGGTGTTCCTCAGGGCTCAGTTCTCGGTCCTTTTCTGTTCTTAGTTTATATTAGTGATTTACTTTACTTTGTAGGAACTCTTCCCCATTTAAAAGAGCTGGGCCTTATTGAATCTACTGTTTTTCTCGTTATTACAGTAGATGCGAAGCTTCAATGGGGCCCTCATATATCTAAACTAGCTAGCAAACTTAGTTCCGCAGCATATGCTGTAAAAAAGATTGGATGCCTTACATGTGTTGAAACAGCTAGATTAGTTTATTTTAGCTATTTCCAAAGCATAATGTCATATGGAATCTTGCTATGGGTTAATGCGACTTACATTGAAACTATCTTTGTTTTGCAAAACAGAGCCCTTTTTTTTTTTTTTTTTTGCGTAAGGAAAATCATCAAATGACGCCTTTCGCTCTGGGTGGAGCGGAAGGGAGTGTCAGACTTTTACTGACTAAAAACCATCCGTGTTCCTTCAGTGCCCTTACGTTCCGGAGCCGCGGTATCTCTTTCGAACAGCCCGCAGCCCCGGCAGGCGTCGGCCCTTGCGGGCCCCTTCACGATGCTGACAGCTCTTTGAGGCGCGCGTGGAACAAAACGCGCCGTCGACACGGCCTGTCGTCGTTAGACGGACGGACGGCGAGCTACCCATTGCTCGCCATCCACAGGCCCGCGCCTACGGTGGCCGGGGACCACGACGTAGCCCCCGACGCCCGGGGCGTCTCCCGCGGCGGCCGGGAAGGAAAGCTGCTGCTCTCTCCTTCTCCCGCTCCGCCACCTCCTTCGCTAGCATCACTGCTTCGCAGAAGGTGGTGACGGCATCCCATTCCGTCTCGCTCCGGACCATGGCTTCGACCAGGGCCGGACGCGAGAGGTCGCCGCCGCCTATCGCCGCTACGAGGACACGGCGGTGCTCCGCCCAAGCAGGGCACACCTCCACGGTGTGCTCCACCGTGTCCTCCGGTCGATCCTCGCAGTGGGAGCACCCGGGCGTTTCCTCCCGCCCGATTCGGTGCAGGAACCTCCCGAACACACCGTGTCCGGTGAGGACCTGCGTCAGGCGGAAGGTGAGGACGCCGTGGCGTCTCTCAAGCCACTCCTCAAAGAGGGGTCTTATCGCCGCTATAGTGGCGTGCCCAGCACGGGGTTGCGACAGTCGCTCTCTCCATGTCGCCATGAGATCACGCCGGAAGTCTGTCCGCTGCACGACAACTTGCCGCGGCAGCGGGGTTTCCCCCCGGCATAGTGCCTCCGTGCGCCATTCGTGCAGGCGCGCGAGGACTATCGCCTCCAGATCCCATGGCGGCAATCCGGCAAGGAGGCACGCCGCCTCGCGGGAGATCGTGCGGTAGCCGCGAACCATTCTCACGGCGACCACCCTTTGGGGCGCGTTCAGGTGGTGGACGGCAAACCGCGCCAAACCACGCGCCCACACCGGGGCCCCGTAAAGGGCCATGGACCTCACGATCCCCGCGTAGAGCCTCCGGCAGGAGGCGTTTGGCCCCCCCAGGTTCGGCAGGAGCCGCCTGAAGGCAGCCCCGGTCCGTTCCAGTTTGGGAGCCAAACGTCGGAAAAACAGAGCCCTAAGAGCAATTTATAACCTAGGTCCGAAGGAAGAGATAAATTTAAAGAAATAAATATATTAACTTTGGCTTCTCAATATATTTACGAGAATTTAATGTATGTATACAAAAATATAGTTTTATTAAAAATAGTGATGTATATTCTGTAAATACTAGGAACAAGCACAACTTAGTTATACCAGTTACTCGATTGCAAAGAGTCAGTAACTACTTCATGGGGCAATGTATACGCTTTTATAACAAAGTCCCAGAAAATATGCAGACCTTTTCTATCAAAAGTTTTAAATTATTTATTAAGCAAAAATTGTCTACTAAGGGTTATTATACTACTAAAGAGTACATGACTGATAATAACCCCTGGGAACGAGGTGATCGCTAAAATGCTCTTTCTAAATGTTTTAATAACGATTGTACAAAATATTATATTGTAAATGATTGTGCTTTTTAAAAAGAAGTCCTGCAGGATTTCTTGCTGGTTCTAGAGTAGAGTAAAAAATTAATTGCAATAAGTATTGTGTACTGTAATATATATTGAATAAAAATTATTCTATTCTATTCTATTTCAGTGTGGGATAAAATGTTCAATTCACATTCTTACGAGACTAATGGTACCGTGTCTGATAGGTTGGAGAGTTCGCGGCGAGACGCGGAGTCTGAGTGGCCGTACTCGATGGTACGCCACCACTGGCAGGGAACCTGGCAGCCAGCACTACTGCAGCCGCGCTGTGATGTTACGGTACTACACTATATATATATTTTATCATATACATGTCTCGTACTAACTATAACTAGCCTGGGTGGTCTGGAAGAGATATGTAGCAATAAGATCGCATTTTATTTTTCTTCAATATTTGTTTATTTTTGTTATATTAGTATTTCTTTGGTGTGCAATAACTAGTATTGTAATGTATTGTATTGTTTTCTTTTTGAGAGTAATTATTCTTTCACCGTGGAGCATGTGGTAAGTCAGCCCCTTACATATATAGTAAGTCAGTTATTGTATATATATATCAACATCATCATTGTTGCAGCCTATCATGAGTCTACTAATGAACATATGCTTCTCCAAGGAGTGGCTTAAAATACGGTCTTGAGTCACCTGCATCTATCGACTTCTTGCACTCTCAATACTAATCTTTATATATAAAAACTAGCTGGCCAGGCAGACGTTGTTCTGCCATCTGCGACAACTTTGTGTCCTATAAAAATTCTTAAATTCGTACAACTTTTAACACAATTTTTATTTATAAAGATTACGTGTCACATAGTTTGTCCGCGATGAACTACTAAACTACTGAACCGATTTCAATGAAATTTTGCACACTGTGTGCAGATTGGTCCAACTTGAGAGATAGGATAGTTTTTATCCTGATAAGTGACACCCAATATTTTTTTATTACGAATTTAAGGATTTTTTCAGACCAACCAGCTAGTAATTTTTATATATTAGTAGCTGGCTGGTCTGAAAAAACCAACTACTAAACTAACTAGCAACTGTGAAATAGTGTTACTGAACTGGTGGTATAGTGGTGTTGTGCGGCTGTGGATTGGTGTGGTACTGTGTTTCAAATCAATAAATAAATATAAACGAAGAGCTGTATACATTTCAAGTGATGCCGAAAACATAGTCAACTTGTTGCACATCTTCTTCCTTTATGCACGTAAACTACATTGTTGGTTACAAGTGATTTAGATGGCTATGTGTACGTGTTGTGTTACTATAATGTAACCGTGTAGGGGCGATGTAAGTATATCCACTTCCCTATGGCCCGTGGGTGTGTAAAAGGCGATAGAGGCAAATTGAAAAACAGGAGAATGGCAGCATCTTCCTGATAGCATCTTTTAAATATACTAAACTGCGGTTGCTAATCCGCCTGCCTAGTGTGGCAACTGTAGCAAAATCCCTTCTATGAAGAAATCTATGATGCCGCATCTACACGCTTGGCTAACAGCAAACACCAAACACCAAACAGCAAACAACGTGTGGATGGTTATTTGCCTGCTTGTTTGTTTGTAATTGCCAGCGATCGGCGTTGGTGTCGGTTTTTATGCACCAATCATAGGGTGTTCGACAAACGTGTTTGCGATGTATCCACACGTTTGGCAATCAGTCAGTAGTACGTGCGAGCTTGCGTCTTGCGGGCAGCGGAAGGAGTTACTAGTGGCTATTATTATTATACTCTACGCCAATGTTACCAATCCGAAATTTGTCTTTGAGGTAAATATGATTTTAGAAGTTGAGTTTCCTACCAATTCTACTTGGAAGTAGATATACCACCTATATTTTTTTAAGTTTTCTAGAGACCTCCCAATAATAATGTAATCGACTCCTACTTAATGTTTCTATTGTGTAATAAATATTTCACCTATTTTTATAAGAAGCGCATGTGGGAAGCAGGATCATTGATCATCAATTCCCAAAATAAAATCCCAAAAAATGATATAAGATTAGTATATCCTATATATCGATAAGTTTAGTATATCCTGATTTAATAGTTTTTAGACTTTCGTATTTACACAACAAGGAACCCTTATAGTTATCATCCGTCATGTTTGCTCATCCGGAGTATACTAGCACGTTCGCCGAGCGTGTGGATTCCTTGTTTGTGTTTGATGATTCTGGTCGGTGTTTGTTCGTGTATGGTGTTTGTGGCAAACATCAAGCGTGTGGAGGTCGGCATGAGGGAGGCTTATTTTCAGCAGTGGACTTTTATAGGCTTTTTATGGATAGATGTCTGCGTGAGTTCTGGTTTAGTTCCGGCATCAGTTGAAACATGCGCAGCGCTCCGTGCTTGTTCGATGTTCTTAGGTGTGCTCAATGCATATATGGTGAGTGCGTAGTGTGCACAGTGCGAGGTGTGGGTTGTCTTGGGGTAGTACATGGTGCGAGGTGTTGTCAGCGCTCCGTGTTTGCGTGTTGGTGGTGTGAGAAGAGGTTGGTGTGCGCAGGTGCGGTACGGGGCGGTGCGCGCGGGAGGCGGGTGTGCTCTGGAGGTGGCGCTGCGGCCGGCGGCGCTGCTGGCGAGCGCCGCGCCCGTCGCGCTCACGCTGCGCGCGCACGACGCCGCGCCGCTCGCGCGCCTCGAGCCCGGCCACGCGGTCGCACCACCGTCCGCGCTACTCACGGTACGCGTACGCACCTTACTTCCAATTATTGAACTAATTCAATCTGTTGTAATGTAGAAAAGTATTAATAGGGAGACCTGTTGCTTCTTCTAGGGCTTTATTTAAACTACTCTCTTATTCTAAACTTAAGACTAACATATTATATTGTCGTATGGTCTTCACTACACTACACTGTACGATAGTGCGGTCTGTGTGGTCGAAGTTACAGAGTACACTCGGTCGTGCCGCCTTTCGCGCTACTCAGAATACACAACACACACGTTCTCACTTACTCACAGTACGCATCACACTCATTCTTACAATCATTGAACTAATATGTATTACGTACTGGAACATACACCTCGAACTAAATCTGTGCGCCAGTGCAAGACACGTGGTAAGAGAGAGACACAAACTACCTTTTTATGGCACAGACTATGTAAATGTTTGGTCAGGTCGTTTACTACTCAAGCAATCCGTCTATGCTCTACCCCTGTCAGCGAGACGCAAGCAAATTTTTTGCCGCGTACAGACTTACACAAGGTTATTATATGAAACGTAACATAAAATGAAGGAATTTGTCGTCCACATTAGTGGAATATATCATTCAGTGCGCTTGCGAACTGTACATTTCATGCGCACGTTACAACCATTTAAAATCGCGCGCGGAGCTTTCAGTGTTTTGTCGGTTTTTCATTTTGAACACAAAAAGGCGCGCAGTATACTTAGAGCGCTAGTGAGTAAAAATTGTTTTGAGTCGCGCGCGAACACGAACTGAAATAGCTATGGACACAGCTACGGACGAACCACGGAGTAAAGAAAAAGTCATGCAATTAATCGGGGCGTACAAAACACAAAAATTTTATCTCATGTCAGCCATTAATTCTGCACCAACTCGCTATCAATACAACTCTGTACGCAACCAAGATCGAATTCTTCGGCGTTTACTTAAGACCTGATGAATTATTAATTATAAAATACAATTCTTATAGCCTGAAATTGGTCGTCAGTCGTCACACTTTGCGTGTTCTCAGCAGACTGACGCTACGTTCGCGCGCAAACCGTAAACAAATACGATCTGACTATACATTCGGTTCGTGCACGCGCTGCGTCCACATCTTTCATCAGTCTTTATGCATTATATGTTTTTCAGAAGTTTGTACAAAATCACTGTCTTAATCTGACGTGCCATTTATATGCGTCTATATTATATTCATTTTATGTATTTATAAAAAAGTACGCATTTTATCAACGATAGAGATAATTATGTTATTATTTCGTATTTGTCTTAAAACAGTAACTGTCGTAAATGAAAATACAAACCCAGCCGTTAGCCGCGTGATTTACAGCCGTGACACAATTTTTATTCTAAATTGCCAGTCTTGTAATATGGATACATAGAAGTCTTTGTGTAATTCATACCCATTAACTTACTTTAATGACAATTAAGTTCGCGTTCGACCATTCAAATGTGTACACATGTAAATAAATATTTTTTATCAAATTATTCCTATCCATTCACAATCAGCGAATATATAAATGTGCGTGGCAAAAAGTATTGTACGTTAAATGGTCCCTCGAGCCGGATCGCAATGTAATTATATGTTTATATTTTTGATTACTTATCTAACTTTTATTAAAAGAATTTTTCAATCATGTTTCTAAAATCAATACCTAACCATATTTTTAAGTTTAAATCTAATCGATTTTTAAGTTTAAATTTAATTAAGGTTGGGCAGAATTCTCTTTAATCTAAATTAAAGAAAATTCTGCCCAACCTTAGTCCTACAGTAAATAATACCATATACTTAGCAATGATATTTAATACGTACCTGGTACAATTGACAATGCGAGCATGGTCGTCTTCTTGTGACAGAAGCCCTTCTTCCTCTCGCTGGAGGTGGGTCGCGAGACGTTCGTGAGCGAGCCGCTGCAAGTGATGTCCTGGGAGCCGGGCCGCTACGCCGCGCCGCCCCCGGGACACCTGCCGCTCGACCGCCCCGCCCACATTGTTATACCCTGCAATCAAAAGGTCTACCACTAGCTTCACTCTACGCAATATATTGTTCTACCTACAAATTTTTCATTTTACTTTTTTTAAACGCCTTCGAAAACATTTTTTTTTCATAAAATCTAGTGGTAAATATGTATAAACACATTTACAAAATCTATAATTCATCATCATCGTCATTACAGCCCATCACAAATCCACTGCCGAACTTAGGCTTCCTCCAAGGAATGCCACAAAGCACGATCCTGAGCCACCTGCATTGTTACCCGTGTAGTAACATTATTAGTTAAGAGGCTCGTACCCAACCACGGGACGACATAAAGGTTGTAAATTTTTACATTTATATTAATATGGTAATAAAGTATAATACGTATCACTTTTCACCTTAAAACGTAAAATTAATTTTGATTTTCTCAAATAAGACCGATATTGAATTCAACAAGTGCAAATAAGACAAATGTTTTTGATTGAAACAGATAATGACGCCATTTAATGTGAGTTAGAGCGAGACATGTAAAGATACTATTTGATGTGATTGGACGCTTTGGTAGTCGTTTGTCTTGTAATGGTCAGTACAGGGGTATGAAAGTCCTCAGTAGCTTGCTTTTGCGTTGATACTAGCGCCATCTCATAGTTATTCAAAGCACTATTTTCCCCAATATTTTTATACATTTTATTATAAGATGGCGCCGCTGCTGGTATTTATTATTTATACCGAAGCCTAAATCATACTATCGAAGATTTGAAAAACCGTTTATTCTCATAGAATTATGTATATATATATATATATATATATATATATATATATATATATATATATATATATATATTGTTGGGGTTGTGTCTGGTTGTTTGTTAAGAATGTTGAATTGATAACGTTCGAAATAGTAAAAATCACTTTATTTAAAACAGTTACAAAAATGTTAATAAATTGTTATGAATGCACCCGCCACTGTTGCGTAACGAAAATGCACTAAATAAATTGGCGGCATGGCGCCAATTGCTGACAAAGGTGTTCGGTTTCACCGAACACACACACACGCATATATATATATATATATATATATATATATATATATATATATAATTCTATGAGAATCAACGAAGCAATTTTTACCATGCTCACCTAAAACAAACTAATTGAAGTTATTTAAAACAAATTAGTTAGTAATTAAATACATTTCCTTTTAATTTTATTGAAATATGTACGAAATAATACTGAACCTAGTTGATAGCGCCGTCTAGTGTAATTTTCAGTAATTTATAATCCCAACGCTATCTATAAGAGCGCAGAAGAATCTTCCCTCGTTTCGTCATCCAATAATTTGTCAGAGTGGCTTATCTATGCCCTATATAGTATATTATCTATGGGTCTGTACACTACACTCCTTTGTTTAACGCGCATCTTTTGTATTTGTCTTGCTTCCGTTTCCGTATTAACGTTTTGGCTTTATGAAATTGGACTTGATTCTTGTTTGTATACTGACCTGCCTTTCTTCTGGACTTGCGATTGTGACGCCCGATTATTGTATTTTGCAAACTCTGTAGCCGTTAAAAACCAGTGATTAGTGTTTTCTACGCTACTTCGGCCAGTCCGAAGCATGCCTTATATCTCTCTCTCCCTCCTTCTCTCCTTCTCAGTCCCTCTCTCTCTCTCTCTCTCACACACTCTCACTCTCTCAGTTGAAGAATATACGAACGTGCACCTCATCTACGGAGAATGTGGATGTAACGCTAGTGCCGCAGCCAGGCTTTATAGAGGAAGGTACCCGAATGCCGAACGTCATCCGCAGCACCGCGTTTTCATCCATGTATATCAGACATATTTGGAGAGACGACTACCTGGTATTAGAAAACTTGGTGGAAGACGGCGAGGGGACTACGATGACGCAGTTTTGAATGAAATTCACTACGACCCCAGTACTTCAGTACGTGCAATATAAGAAAGTACGGGAGTGTCTAAAACTGTCGTGCATCGAATTTTAACAATACCACTCCTATCATGTGAGACGAGTACAGAAGTAACTACTGTGTGATTACTTTTAATAAACTTTTTACTTTACTTATAATAAACTTTTGCAGAACAATGTTAGCAAAAAATAGCGAAGATCGAATAAACTATTATAGACCAATGAAACAACATGCAAAAAAATGGTTATTTCAACAGTCATAATGTTCATAGTTGGCATACTGGAAACCCACATTTAATTCGAAATGACCGATCGCAATACCAATTTATAATTAATTTGTGAACTGGAATAATAAATGGTCAAATTATTGACACCACCTTGAATGGTAACGTTATTTGAATTTCCTCGAAAACAAATTGCAAGACTTGTTAAAAGATGTACCGCTCACTATACTTCGAAGAATGTGGTTTCATCAAGTTGGTTGCCCAGCGCATTATGCACATCCTGTATGGGACTATCTAAAAGAATTTCCTGATAAATGGATTGGCTGTCTTGGTGCAATTGCTAATACCACCTCGCTTTCCAGATCTAAACCCTCTTGATTTTTTTTACTATGGTGCATAGAAGACAAAATTTATACAAAACCTATTCAAAATACAACCGAACTACGTCTGAAAGTTACAGCAGCTGCTGCAGAAATCAATTTAAAAGGATACGGAAGATTAGTAAAGCTATATTTTAAAAATATGTAGAGACAATAGAATGTAGAACCCCTCTCGGCTCTTCGGACCATTGTCTGATCCGGAGTATGGTGCCACTCTCCACTCTCGGTTGCGTTCTGCAAGTTGCCGCCGTGATTGGCATTACAGGTCGGCGGATCGGGACGGAATGCGGTCTTTCTTTGCATCCTATCCATGGGAGCGGGTTTGCTTCTCGCCGGATGATCCCAGCGCTGTTGCTGACTCTGTCACTGATGTGGTGCTACAGGGAATGGAACTATTTTTATTCCATCATCTGTGGTACCCATCGGAGGCAGATCTCAGCCTTGGTTTGGTCGCTCCTGTAAGACTGCATTACGCAGTAAGCGGGAGTGTTATCAAGCCTGGGCTTCGGCTTCGGCGACTCGGGATGTAAACACCAGCACACTTAAAAAGAAGTATAACTTCAGCTGCAGGTCCTTCAAAAGAGTTATTGCCAAAGCAAAGTCAGAGCACATAGGCAGAATTGGCGAGAAACTAGTTCGCCTTCTTTGGGGAACCCGTGCATTCTGGTCTCTCGCCAAGGCTGTCCAAGGGAATTTCTGTAAGCCATCACTACCATCCCTGCACAGGGAGGACGACACACTGGTCCAAGCCGCAAAAGACAAAGCCGCCCTTTTAGGCTCCCTTTTGCGTCCAACTCGACTCTTGATGACGGGGGGAAAACACCGCCGACCAACCCGCGGTATGAGTGCTCCATGCCGGATGTGCTGTTCTCACAGCGCTCGGTTCGCAAAGCACTTCTCTCCCTGAACATCCAGAAGTCGAGTGGGCCTGATGTAATCCCCCCAATTGTGCTGAGGACTTGTGCTCCGGAGTTGGCACTGGTCCTAACGTGTCTTTTCCGGTACTCCTACTCCCAAGGCGTAGTCCCGAATTCATGGAAGATAGCTTTTGTCCACCCGATCCCTAAAAAAGGCGACCGCTCAGACCCGTCCAACTATAGGCCTATCGCGATCACCTCCTTGTTCTCCAAAATAATTGAATCCATTATTAACTGCCAGCTCATGCGGTACCTTGAGGATCACTAGCTGATTAGTGACCGCCAATACGGTTTTCGTTGGGGTCGATCAGCTGGTGATCTTCTAGTCTTTTTTTTATAGGAGAGGGGGCAAATCTAGTCCAGTTTAATCCTCAGAAGACACAAGTATGCGCGTTTACCGCTAAAAAGAACCCCTTTGTCGTATCTCCTCAGTTTCAAGGCACTCCCCTGGTTGCCTCAGCCAGTATCGGAATCCTCGGCGTCGACATATCGAGTGACGTGCAGTTTCGTGGTCACTTGGAAGAGAGGGCCAAATTGGCCTCTAAAAAGCTTGGCGTGCTCAGCAGAGCGGGACAGTATTTCATGCCGGCACACCGCCTGCAACTTTACAAGGCGCAGGTTCGGCCTCACATGGAATACTGTTCCCATCTCTGGGCAGGGACTCCCCAGTGCCAGCTCCTTCCACTTGACCGCATCCAGCGCAGAGCGGCTCGAATCGTCGACGACCGAGTCCTTTCCGATCGGCTCAGCTCATTGGCGCTGCGAAGAGATGTTGCATCTCTTTGCATTTTCTTTCGCATCTACCATGGGGAGTGCTCTGAGGAATTGTTCGGATTAATCCCAGCCGCCAAATTTCACGAACGCACATCGCGGCTGAACTCCAAATACACCATCCACACCATCTGGATGATTGGCGGTCCACCACTGTGCGATTTAGAAGATGTTTTCTTCCTCGCACGACTTCCTTGTGGAATCGATTACCATCAGCGATTTTTCCGGACCGATACGACTTAGGGACCTTCAAGAAAAGAGCGTACTCGTTTTTAAAAAGCCGGCAACGCATCTGCAAATCCCTCCCTGATGTTGCAGTTGTTCATGGGCGGCGGTAGTCACTTACCATCAGATGAGCCGCATGCTCAAACTCTGGGGCAAACGCCCCCTCTCCTATAAAAAAAACTTAAAATTTTGATATGTATGTATGTACATATATATTATATTCATATAATATGCCAATATGCACCGTAAGTTTGAATTGGATTGAAGTTGAGTGGACATTAAATGACAACGCACTTATAAGAAGACAAAAGAAAGTGTTACTTTAATAAATCTATTCTAGGTATTTAATAAATGTTTATAATCTTGTGCTTCTTCTTAATGAGGGCATCCACGACTTTTTTCTGCCACCAGGGCGGCGCCACTTTACAGTGAGGTAAAATATTTGACAGATTTCATAGCGGGGACGATAATTTCTTCGGAAAATTTAATCTTTAAGGTTTCTTTCTGTATTATTAGTTATATTTTATATTAATTACATTAGAAATGAATAAACCAAAGTATAAATATAACTAAACGCTGATTTTTAAAAAAAGAGTTATAAAGTGCAAAAAATTAAAAATTAAAATTACTGACGCATTGTGTTGTGTATTATTATCTAGATAATGATAAACTATTATTTTAAACTAATTTCTCAATTAACTGACATTGTGTAACAAAAAACTTTACCTCAGTCGCAACTAGCGATATCTGGTGAGTGCAAGATTATTAGCCCTCATTGGTAATATGTGGACGGGCCATAGTTTGCGACTCGTCGCCTTATTTTATTATCAAATTAGCTTATATCTGTGTTTTATGAGATAGTTTAAGATGATAGTAGGTAAGTATGAATAGCATATAAAGTAAGCACACGTGTTTTCACTTTTACAGTTTATTACACATACAGAGCTTTTGAAAATAAGTCAGTAATTGCATCATCTGAAAGAAAATATATGTGTTATGAAATATACAATATGCAAAATTTATTTTGATGTCATTTTGTGTAATTCGGTATCGGCATTTGATTTGGGAAATTCTCAAACTTGGAAACTTCTGAAAGTTATAGAATCGAAATATTAGCAAATTGTTTATGTTGAATAATATAACTTTTTAAATTAAATGCGGTATTATAATTCATAGAAAATTCGAATAGATTACGTAAAGTTTCGCCGATGCCTATATATAAAGTAAGCTTCGTGAATATCCATAATGCGAACGACGAACGATTACCGTATAACATATACAACTGTGTGGATGCAGGTTGCGTTGCTGACCATGTATTATGAAATCAAAGAAGAGATAAACGTGCTGGGTATAACTTCAACGTACGTGCTCTTCAATAAGCTGGACGTGGATCTCCTGGTAAGCTTATTCGTGCCCGTTTTGTTTACTCTAGCTACTAATGGCAAATTAAATATCTATAGCTAGCTTGCTATATAAACCTTATCTATAAAAAGTTTATAATGTTGAAACTATGTGATTAACTATTGTTTAAAAACTGATAAATAATTATGAGTGAAAGTGACCATACACTGCACGTTGTAAGTTACAACATGCACTGTATGGTAAAAATCACTTTGTGTTACAACTTGTAACTCAAAGTAATTTTCCTAAACCGTAACCGAACATGTTGTCGTCACCGAAATAAGATAATGTATGAAATTATGCAAGCAATTACAAACATTTTAAATGATCTAGAATAATGATGGTAATTATTCTTATGCTATCTATACAAATAAATAAAGTGTCTGTTTGTAATGTCAAAATAATAGTTTTTTACTAAATGCATATGAAACTATATATGGTACTTATAAAAGAAACACAATTTTTAAAAGTTTTGTCTGTCTGTCTATCTGTTTGTTCCGGCTAATCTCGAAAACGGCTGTACCGATTTCGATAGGACACTGGCAGATAGCTGATGTTATAAGAAGTAACTTAGGCTACTTATATTTTAGAAAAATACTTAGGGTTCAGTGCAACATAATTATAACCCTTTTTTTCGGATGGAAAATCATCTAATGACGCCTTTCGCTCTGGGTGGAGCTGAACGGAGTGTCAGACTTTTACTGACTAAAAACCATCCGTGTTCCTTCAGTGCCCTTACGTTCCGGAGCCGCGGTATCTCTTTCGAACAGCCCGCAGCCCCGGCAGGCGTCGGCCCTTGCGCGCGTGGAACAAAACGCGCCGTCGACACGGCCTGTCGTCGTTAGACGGACGGACGGCGAGCTACCCATTGCTCGCCGTCCACAGGCCCGCGCCTACGGTGGCCGGGGGCCACGACGTAGCCCCCGACGCCCGGGGCGTCTCCCGCGGCGGCCGGGAAGGAAAGCTGCTGCTCTCTCCTTCTCCCGCTCCGCCACCTCCTTCGCTAGCATCACTGCTTCGCAGAAGGTGGTGACGGCATCCTATTCCGTCTCGCTCCGGACCATGGCTTCGACCAGGGCCGGACGCGAGAGGTCGCCGCCGCCTATCGCCGCTACGAGGACACGGTGGTGCTCCGCCCAAGCAGGGCACACCTCCACGGTGTGCTCCACCGTGTCCTCCGGTCGATCCTCGCAGTGGGAGCACCCGGGCGTTTCCTCCTGCCCGATTCGGTGCAGGAACCTCCCGAAACACCGTGTCCGGTGAGGACCTGCGTCAGGCGGAAGGTGAGGACGCCGTGGCGTGTCTCAAGCCACTCCTCAAAGAGGAGTCTTATCGCCGCTATAATGGCGTGCCCAGCACGGGGTTGCGACAGTCGCTCTCTCCATGTCGCCATGAGATCATGCCGGAAGTCTGTCCGCTGCGCGACAACTTGCCGCGGCAGCGGGGTTTCCCCCCGGCATAGTGCCTCCGCGCGCCATTCGTGCAGGCGCGCGAGGACTATCGCCTCCAGATCCCATGGCGGCAATCCGGCAAGGAGGCTCGCCGCCTCGCGGGAAATCGTGCGGTAGCCGCGAACCATTTTTACGGCAACCACCCTTTGGGGCGCGTTCAGGTGGTGGACAGCAAGCCGCGCCAAATCACGCGCCCACACCGGGGCCCCGTAAGGGGCCATGGACCGCACGATCCCCGCGTAGAGCCTCCGGCAGGAGGCGTTTGGCCCCCCCAGGTTCGGCAGGAGCCGCCTGAAGGCAGCCCCGGTCCGTTCCAGTTTGGGAGCCAAACGTCGGAAGTGCTCAACGAAGTTCCATCGGCCGTCGGGGACGAGTCCTAGGTACTTCAACGTCGACTCGACGCCGATGGATATCCCTCCTACCATCACTGAAGATCCCGATGGTGGCCTGTTCCGAGGACCATGGAAGTGCCAACCCCGCGTGTCATAGTTTCCGCCGCCGCCTCGTACGACCCCCCTTGTGCCAGTACCAGCGTGTCGTCAGCGTAGCAAACTCAGGTCTACCCCGGTCCCTTCCGGGATGTCGTCGTCGTCGTCCTGGTGGTCCGCTTCTGGCACCGCAGGTGGCGGAGCCATAGGCGGGGGCGGATGTTCCCCTCGCGCAGGGAACAGAGCGCTCACCACGTTCTCCACGAGCTGAGGCCGGAGACTCTGCGTCAGCGGGGGGGCCCAGGTGCGGAGTTTATCCCGCACCATCTTGTAAGGGCGCCCCCACGGATCTCTATCGAGAGTCTCTAGCATCTCCTCACGGGCCCGATCCCGAGCCCGCAGGACAGCCTCCCGGAGGGCGGTCTTCGCCGCTCTGTATCCCTCGTACAGATCCGCCTCAATGGCTGCCTCATTCGGTGGACGAATGCGGAGCCTGCGATGCCTGGCGTACAGGTGCCGCGCGGCGACACACGCCTCGCGCAGAGACGTCAGCTCACGCGACCACCAATACACCTGACGCCGGGCGCTTCCTGGCCGGACGCGGGGCATTTCCACGTCACATATCTCGGACATGGCCTCCTGGAATCACCCTGCCTCATCATTGACGTCGGCAGGCCTGTCCGGTGATGACACCCAGGCCTGCACGATCGAGGCTTCCAGGAGGAGCTCCCGGTCCAGCTGCTTCAGCGCCCAGCGCGGACCACTCGGGGCCTGTTGGACTGGCGCGCTCGAGGGCTGGGTGGAGACGTCAAACCGGATGTACCGATGGTCGGAGTAGGTCTCCACCCCCTCCATGACACGGCAGTCAATGGCACGCGGCGACAGAGCGGGGCTAGCGAACGAAATGTCCACCACCGACTCGCCCCGCATCCGCACACACGTGGGGACAGAACCCCGATTTAGGACGACCAGGCCTGTCTCCAGAGACCAGTCTTCCACCATCCTACCCCGCACATCTGTATGACGAGAACCCCAAGCCAAGTTCTTGGCATTGAAGTCCCCGAGGACAAGTACGGGGAGGGGATAACTTCTGACGACGACTCCTCTCAGCTCTGCAAGAGAATTGTGGAACTCGGCGAGAGATCGGTTCGGGGAGAAGTACACCCCCACAACGACGAACTCCCCGAACTGTGCTGCTACGCACCCGTGACCCCTCCTGACACCTTCAAGGATCGGGGTACCGGCGGCGGCCGAAGAAATGATGGCCACTGAGCCGTTAAGGTCCGCCACCCAGTCCTCCCTAGGCCAGACAAAATACGGCTCAGCGACCACAGCGATGTTAATCGACCACTGCGCCATGCTCTGGAGCAACAGATCCTGAGCGCAGGCGCAGTGGTTGATATTCGCCTGGAGGAAGCTTAATGGGGCCGTTATAGGCATTCCATTTCAGCTTCCTCCACGGGGCGCCCCTCTGCGGGCGTCGGTGTCGCGGCGGCGGCGGCAGTTGCGGCGGCGGCGGTGGCCACAGAGGCGGTGGCGGCGGAGGGCCCTACCCGCGGCCTTGGCCTTGGCGGGTGGCACGCAGGCCTTGCTTCCGGCCCGGTGATCGGCTGGCTTGCCGGTCGCCGCACATGAATCACAGTGCAGCGTGACGTCGCAGGTCGCCGATATGTGTCCGGGCTGACAGCAGCGGAAGCAAAGGCCACTGCGGTCAACCTCCGAGGCGCATTTCACTGATACGTGGTGCCCCACGAGACAGCGGTAGCACCTCAGAGGTCTGGGCTCCAGCAGCTTAACCTGCGCTGAGACCCAGCCCACCAGAAGCCTTCGGCCCTCCACTATGGTTTTGGCCGCCGTAACAGGGCAGCACACCGTGGCGGCATGCATACCCTGTTGGTCCGGGCGTATGGCGCCTGACCTAACCTGGTCAGTAGTGCACCCCCGGACCTGGCAACGGCGGCCACCAACTCCTCCTCCGATACCGAGTCGTCCAGACCCATGATGCGCAGGTCTGCGCATCTGACGGGCCTGGACACTCGGGCCTCGTCCGCGTCCAGGGACGCTCTGAGCTTTGCAGCCAGAGCGTCCGCGGTCATTCCCCGGGGATCTGCAGCATACGGGCCCCCGTCTGGGTGACTTTGAGCCGGAGGCCCCCGGTGATCCCGAGCTCCCCGAGATCCACCGCCTCTTTCGCCTTCGCGAGCAGATCGCGGTAGGTAACGCCCTTCTTTTCCGCGTCCGGCTGTAGTGTAATCACTACAGCTGCGGTCTTCGGGGCGCGGAGCCTAGCCGCGATCTTGTGCGCCCTGAACTGGCGCTGCCGCTCCTGCTCTTTGGCCTTTTTGGCTACCTTCTTCCCCTTCTTTTTGTCCCCGGCCACCTGCCAACCGGCTGCAGCCGCGGGAGGTGTAGGGAGCTGGGGGGGCGGTGGCGGCGGCGGCAGCTGGCTTGCCGCTGGCGCTGGCACATTCGCCGCAGGCACTGGGGCTGGCGCAGCCACCCCCTGTGCTGCCGCCTTGCCCTTTTTCGCCTTCGCCTTGCCTCTCTTTCCCGTCGCCGGCTTAGCCGGAGCCGGTTCAGCCAGTACCGGTTTTGCCGGAGCCGGCTTTTCAGGGGGGGAGGGGCAACTGCAGCCCCACCCGAGGGCATAATTAAAACCCTAAATTACAAGCGGGCGAAGTCGCGGCAAACAGCTAGTTATACATAAAATACAAATTTGATGTCAATCATCAGTCGTAAGCACTTAGTGTCGGATAGTCATCCACTTTTGTATTATATCCTTATGCAGTGCACGATATTGCTTTCAGGTGTCAGCAATAGCCGTCCCGGAAGAGTACGAGGAAGACGTTGTACTCAAGCCAAAGTCGTTTAAAGTTGTCCCGCCAGATAAGCAAGGAAGGTATGAATGATGTTTAATAGTTCGTACATTTTGTCTATGTTCTATGACAAATAATGTACCAACATTAATAATTATGTCTTCTGCTCACCGATATGGCTAAAATTAGGTTCATTACGTTCACTAAGATTAATAAAACACATGTTATTGTAATAAAATTTAGGTATCAAGATTTTTTTTCAATTCAAAATAAAAATCATATATGACAATAAGCTATTTATAGTGTTGCGACTTATAATACAAGAAATGAAAACTCTGTTATTACTTGTCCTATAATGTTATTCAAAATGGTGAATAATTTTTCAACTAAAACTATGTAATTCAATCCAATTACTTCTAGCTATTTGAAGGAAAACTAAGTTTCTTCATGACAGACCCGATAGAGTTCTATGGTCAGCTGGAGAACTTACGCCAAAGACTTTAAAAATTCCTTCACAGTCAAGGCTATCTGCTTATAGAATGATCTTTCTCCGCAAATTCACTCTAAATACTAAATAAGTTTAAGACTGACGTTAAAAGTTATTACCTATCACTGCAATCATCACTGGTTATCATTTGCACATATTTTTTGTATTTTTATTATATATCGGTTTAGTTCGTTTAGGTATTAGTATGTATGTTTACTATAATATACACCACCTACCACTGTCGAATAGTACAATTTTCTCCTAATAGGTTGTCTGGAAGAGATCGCTTTTTAGCGTGAAGGTCGCCTTATTGTACTTACCTGTTAAGTTTTACTCTCTGTAATCTGCTTTTTTTATCGTTTTCGTGGTGTTCAATAAAGTATATAATAATAATAAATAAAAGAGAAGATGTGCTGTAGCATCTTCCTAATAGCAACTAAAAATAATTAAAAACTGTGGTTGTAAGTTCCTCTGCTAAGTGTGGCAAATATGAAAATTGTTTAGAAATGTTGTGCTTTGAAATTTGATGAAATGAAAAAGCGACAAGAGATGAATCTTATGTTATAACTATAGGATTAAGTCTACGAGAGAATGAAATAAAATATATAGTGTTTGTTATATTTTATTTAATTACCTACAATTATTCCACTCCTTATACTCTGCTTTCGTCTCATTCTCTCGAAGTTAAGTTTTCTGAAAGTTTCACTTCTACTGTGTGTCAACTGTACACATGTTTATTTTCTGTATTAAGAATCCATTTTAGTAAAGAAAAAAGATACGTCGCGTCGCTGGCATTTGCTAGCATATGATGTGCATATATTAAGTGAATAACGTGGTATCGTTGGTGGTGCGCAGTGAAGTGGGCGTGGCGCTGTGCCAGATGAGCGCGTGGGGGCGGTGGCGGGGCGGGGGGCGCGCGCGTGCATATTTGTGCGTGTCGCTGGCGCGCGGCGCCGCGCACGCGCCCGTAAGGCTCACCGCCCCGCCCGCTCCGCCCTCGCGACGTGCGCTCGCGCTGCACGACGCGCACGGTACATCCGTGAGTACACACCGCCTGTTTCCTAACACCACACAACATTACCTTATGATTCAGTGCCTACTCATTGCCTGAGTTGAAATAACAACTTTAAGCAGAGATAACCACAAGCAAAAAGTCTATAAAGATACACTTTTAATCAGTAACTGAGTCCCCCGATTTTTACTATCACTTTTCTGCATTGACTCCCACTATGAAAGCAGGTTTAAATACGTACTCACGTCAAAATCGAAATATTATCCAATAAGCACTTAAGACATCAACCTATATTTATGAGCGGAATACCACTGACTTACTCATCACGAGATCTCTAATACTGCATAGTTTTAGAGATATCGTGATTGACTTGAAATTTAGCATACTACTCTGTGTAAAAAGTATCGGGAATATGTCAATAAAAAGACCCGCGTAAAAGAGGTCTTTCTAATTTTTTTACTGCATGTTGGTAGCACTGTACTGATTTAGCGTGCGAAGTTTGAGCGGGATCTGTCATTTAATTTGTTTTAAACTACACTTTTTGTTGGTCATAGTTTTGAGTTCTCGGCGATTTTTACAATGGAAAATATTGTTGAACAAAGAGCGTGCCTTAAATTTTGTGTTTCGAATGATATTTCATGTGGTCAATCACTAAAAATGTTGCGAAATACCTACGGCGAATCGTGTATATCGAAAACAAGGGCTTATGAATGGTATAAGGCTTTAAAGAAGGCCGAGAAGTAGTAGTAGACTTGCCTCGTTCTGATAGACCTTCAACCGCTACGACCAAAGAAAACATCGACAAAATCAAGAAGCTAGTGCTCGAAAATCGACGTATGAGTCTGAGAGAGTTGGCTAGTGAGGTGAACATATCTTTTAAGTCCGTCCACAACATTCTCATTGACATTTTAGGCATGAAACGCGTCGCCGCTCGACTAGTTCCAAAAGAGCTCAGTTTTGTTCAAAGAGCGCAGCGAAAGCATGTCGCTGAAGACATGGTTTCCCGAGCTTCTACGGATCCGACCTTTATGAAACGTATAATGACTGGCGACGAGACATGGGTTTATTATGAGTACGACATGCAAACAAGCCAACAGTCTTCAGAATGGCGTCTCGAAAACGAGCCGAAACCCAAAAAACCGCGGCAAAGTCGCTCCAAAATCAAGGTGATGCTGACAGTTTTTTTTGACTACCGTGGTGTGGTTCACTCCGAATTCCTTCCAAAGGGAGAAACAGTGAATAAAGAATATTATTTAGGCGTCATGAAGCGTTTGCGTGAGAGTATCCGCCGAAAACGTCCAGATTTGTGGCAACACAACTCATGGATGCTGCACCATGATAATGCACCATCACACACAGCCATTACAGTGAAAGAGTTTTTAGCGAAAAATTCAACAAAAGTTCCCGACCAAGCACCGTATTCACCTGATATGGCTCCGTCTGACTTTTTTTTATTTTCCAAGTTAAAATTACCACTTCGAGGAAAACGTTTTGAGTCGATAGAAGCCATAACAAAAAATTAGCTGAATGAGCAGGCTATACCGCAAATAGCCTATGAAAAATGTTTCGAAGACTGGGTGAAGCGTTGGAGATGTTGTATTGCAAGCGATGGGGCCTACTTTGAAGGCGATAAAATAAATTTAGATGAATAATTTGTATTTTTTGTTTTATTGACAAATTCCCGATATTTAGTACACAGAAGGTATATACCCTTTTTGACGTTAACACCCACTAAAAAGGATTTTGAAAAATTCAACTCCTGAGGGCGTAAAATAAGTTATAACAGCTTGTATAATATATTATGTTTTAAAATATTAAAAGAAAAAAATACTATTTCACAACGTAATAACACAATAGCTTACAATAAATACTTTAGCAGTAAGTGGACATTAAGTAAGTAAAGGAGTGGTGGGATGTGCGCAGATGCCGGTGGTAGTGACGCAGCAGCAGACGAGCGGGCGCTGGCAGGTGGTGGTGGCGCGCGACCCCTGCCCGCAATACGTGCTGCACAACCGCACGCGTGCTGCGCTCGCTGTCGGACAACCACACAGCACTCACAGTGACCCAGCCGCACCCACAGAGGTCAATACAATCAGAAACTTAGCTATTTAAAAAAAAATCTTTTGAACTTAAATAACAGGTGGTGCGCATGTACAACAAAAAAACACAATTGTATGTTTATACTAAATGTTTACATAGCTTAGGAATAAAAATAATCCAAGCTTAAGCCTTCCTGGGGAACACATTTGCATCACTGTATACGAAGATTATTATTATTATTAAGCCTTAATTGCTGATACTAAACAATATAAATTATTTTAACATTGTAGATGATTTTTTTTAACTTAACAATAGTCGTATTTCCCGGTTTAGTAGTCAGAGTGTCCTGTGACACGTAGGCCTCTTCCAGCTTTTTCTATTCTTCTCTGTTGTTAGCTTTTCTTGATCAGATTTTCCCTCCTATAATCTTGATATCATTTGTCCATCTTTTTGCTTGTCTGCCTCTTTTTCTTTTGCCATCACAGGGTTGCCATTCCGTTATAAATTTCGTCCATTTTATCCTGCTGTCTCTTGTCATGTGTCCTATCCATCGCCATTTCAACTGTGTAATTTTCTTTATTATGTCTTCAATCTTTGGAGTAGATCTAATATCTTCTGCTCTTTTGCGGTATTTTAACGTCACGCCCAACATACTTCTTTCAATTCCTCTTTTACATGTTCTCAGTTTAAGAAGATGTTTCTGATTCAACGCCCAAGTTTGGCATCCATATGTAAGACATGTCCACTTATTCCAGGTCCACGATACACGATACTCGGTAAGATACACGATTTGAACACTTTTTTCTTGGCTGCCATAGGAAAGTGTTTACTTTTAAATATCTCTTTAAGAGACCAGTATCTTTTCCAAGCACAAGCCACTCTTCTTTCTATTTCTATGTCTGTCTGATCTCTAAATGATAATAATTGCCCTAAGTATGTATAGCTTTTAACATATTCAATATCTTCATTATCTACTTTTATGGCTATTTCTTCCCTGTTTGTCATTACTTTTGTTTTTGATGTATTCATAGTAAGACCAACTACCCTGCTTGCTTTCGTCAACTGTTGTAGCATTTGTTGTAGCGTATTAGCGTTGTCAGTTATGAGTACTATATCATCAGCAAATCTTAAATGATTAAGTTGCTTGCCGTTGATATTCATGCCAAAATTATCCTACTCCAGATCCCCGAATATGCTTTCCAAGATTGCAGAGAAAAGTTTTGAGGATAGCGGATCTCCTTGCCTCACCCCACTAACTATTGGGAACTCATCGCCGACTGTTTCTAGTTTTATTTACGCTATGTTATTCGCGTATATATTTGTAACTATACGTATATATTTTTTGGTACTCCTTGCTGGATTAGTGCCCTCCAAAGCGAGTCATGTTTAATAGAATCAAATGCTTTACTATAGTCCACAAATGCGACGTACAAGTCTTTACCGAATTCTTGGCATTTTTCTATTAACTGTTTCATGACATGCATATGATCAGTAGTTGAAAACCCCGCTCTGAAACCAGCTTGTTCTATAGGTTGTTGTTCGTCCATTATCCCTGTTATTCTGTTTAAAATAAATTTATAGAACACTTTATAAATATTCGACATGAGGTTTATAGGCCTGTAGTTTTCAATTATGGTCCTATCGCCTTTTTTGGTTCTATCCTTTATGATGCTATTGCTTATTTTTTTACTTAATTCTGCAATGGCCCTTAGGTTTTGTTTGTCTTTTCCTAGTTTTAGGAGTAGTTTTCTTTCTTCTATTAATCTTTTAGTTTCATTTTTGGTATGAGTTGTCTTGCGTTTTGAGAATTTCTTGAATAGTGGACTATAAGTATATTTCGTTTATTACATTGTTATATTTTTGTTCTACTTCATTTTTTGATTTGTTCACTAAACGTGGTGTTTTTCTGCCGACTTCCAAAAAGGACTTACATTACAAGCTTCATACCCTTTGATTTCACACTCTTTAGAAGTGAAAATACTTTTAATTTAAACAGGACTACGCTTATAATAAAATTATTCCATAATATAAAAAATATTTAATTATTATTAGTTTAAAATTAAAAAGTTGAAATTATAACATGTAGTTGCAGTAAACTTAAAATGACTATGGAAGGAGATATCTGGCAATGCTGCACATGTACAATATAATAGCATACAATACTCATTATTGTACACTAAGAAAACAAATAACATAACAAGAAAAAAACACAGAGAGAAACAAAAGGCGGTCTTATTGCTATACAGCAATTTCTTCTAGACAATCTGAAACGTAAATAAAAAGAAGTGAAATGTTAATTAATCATATAATATATTTTGATAAATTATTAATTAATTAAGTAAATTAATAATTTATCTTCAACAGAATACAGTAGAATGATGTGGTGAAAATGACAATGAGAATGTGTATATTTATTTCTTTCTTAATGCATACTAAATAATACAATGGTCTAAGCCTCCTAGTGAGTATAAAGCCATAACTGTGTCAGGAGGCACCGCTCATCGCTAATAATATTATATATTGAGAAAAAGCCGAGCACTATTACCTATGATACTTGTATAATGGTGGTGTGCGCGTTTGTTGTCAGGTGGTGAGTGAGTGTGTTGGGGTGCGGTGGGTGTGTGTGGTGGGTGCGGGCGCGCGCGCGCACTACTCGTCGCCGGCGCACTGCGCCCGCTACCCGCCCCCCGCGCGCTCCCCGCCCCAGCCCGCACCCGCACACTCCGCCTTCCTCACCTTCGCGCTCGTCACCGGTCAGTCATACACATACGTTGCCTACACACTACTAACAAACAAACAAACATACAAGCATCCATATTCGCCCAAGATCCTGACCCTGAATGCAGCAGGAGCTCTTGGGTGATGATTATATTGGTTTATTGAATTAAAAAAAATAAAATACTTTTAATCGCACTTGCATATAATTTAAGAAATTTAAAGATTGTGTTAAACTGTTTTACGGGTTTTATCACCTTTATTTATTTTTAATTTCTAACGTTTTATTTTGAATTTAAAGAAAAAAATAATTATTCTATTTGAAATTTTTGATTTACGATAGAACGCAACAATTGGTATCATCTCTAAATAATAGTAATAATATCCTCGAGACCTAATTTCGCTCACAGCGGCCCATCCCCCTAAATACTAACTATATAATTAATCTAACCTGGTAGAGCCACGCTGGAGATATATTATGGTAACAGCACAAATGGGTCGGCTTCAAAGGACTATGATCACGCTCTCACTAAATACTAGCGTTAAACAGCATAATAATGCTGGGTTTAATTTGAAGACTGCGAGTTCGCTTGTAACTCTTATACTATAAAATAAAAAGCGAATAAACACAAATGATGCGATAAATATGAGCAAAATGTCTATGAAAACTTAAAACTGCTGCTTTTCATAATGACAATCTATCTTCATGCATAATGAAATTTGAACGTCTGATTTATATGTAGATATTTAGCCTTATGAAACAGTCATTGTTATATAATTACATATCACAGAATATTATAATACACTATATAATATTCTATGCACATTGTGTTTGGACATAATTGAATATTTACATCAATTTACTCTATTACTATAATGATCGTGTTACACAGTTTATAAATAAAAACAATGGCACTGCCTTTCAATACTATAGTGTAAAATTTCTTTAAGTATATATTTTAAAACAATACTCTGGTTGTTTCAAACCTAGAACAACTGATAACTTTTTTGTTGGTCATACTCACACAAACATTACCTTACTAGAAATTGGCGCTGTAGGCTATACTTAGCTTACGCTGGGCCGCCAACACCTATTGTATTAATTACAGTTATAGTACATAGTGTAAATAAGATTAGGTATTTATTAGTAAGCTATTTGTGTAACATTAATATCTAATTAAAAGTGCTGTATTCGGTATCGAAATTAACATGTATGTTGTATATTAATTCGTATGTCAAGATTTTTTATTGTAATTACTTTGTTAAATTAATAATATTTCATAATGATTTTAAGTTACATTAACGTTTTTGATCAATATGCAAAAAATTTTTTTTAAAATTAACTGTCATACACGATAAAATGTTATTTGTGTGCGTAGACGATGAGAAGGAGCCGGAGTGGTGCCCGCCGGTAGCCGTGGAGGAGGGGGAGCAGCTGGTGCAGCTGGCGGGCGGCGCCACGCTCAAGCTGCGCGCGCGCACGCACCCGCACTCCTCGCTGCTCGAGCTGCAGGACGTCGACCAGGTGATGCACGGCTTACGCAAAATTTTACGAAATTATACCTACTTAATATTATTATGTATAATAATATACTGTAGTAGTCTTGTGCTTGTAACTGTGACTGCTTATCACGAGGTTCAAACTCCGGGTAGAGCCAAAAATTGCATTTTTCTGTCAAGAAATTCTTAATAACTGGCCGGATTAAGTAGTTGGCTAGTAATTAATTGGCTGTGCTTTACCTCCGTGCATCGGAAAGCACGTAAAGCCGTTAGTCCTGCGCCTGATCACTCCGGTCGTGTCGATTTACCGTCCCATCAGGCTATAAGGGTGAAGGAATGGAGAGTGCACTTACACTCAGGCACTATAATCACAGTTTTAAGACCTTACCGCTTTGAAACGGCTTTGATGTCCGGCGATGCCGCCGCCCACATAAGTATTGTTGCGGCTAGCATGTATGCTAGGGGTTGTCACAAAATTGGAAATGTAATGATATTGGATATTATAATACTCAATATTATTTGTTAACATTATGTACATACTTATAAGTTAAAATTGTTCATTGAACAAGATCATTGTTATTACTACACAAAAAACACATTTGCAAGTGTTGCACTGGTAATTATGTTCGTGACACTTTCTTTTTTAAATAATTTCAGTTTTCGATTGTTAAATTTAATTATGTAATGTATATTCGCATTCGGATAAACAATTTTATCAACAAAAAAAATGAGGGAAGCAAGCATGGCCGTCATTTGAATTCAATTTTACTTAGTAACTCTTATAACTATAACCGTAATTCACCTTTCTAGATATTATATCTTCGAAAACTGCACTTAAAATTAGTTAATTAAGTACTATAAAACACGCTTGCGTCAACCGCATGTATTGTCTATCAGACTCAGTGAAGTACGATAGCACAAGGTCGGCCCGCCCCCTGCCCCGCAGTACCCCCACCGTTTCTCTGCCCAAGTACATTCATTTCCCAAATGTAAGTTCTTTAAACTGTGCTATAATCCTGTCCTGCGTTACGTAACTACGTGAGTCATAGAACATGTTTGTATTAATATGAAGCCTATCAGTGACGCCAGTTTTCTTTATTTTAGATATTAAATCATTTTTCATTTTTATATTAAAATGGTACAATTCAGGAACGAAATACACTCAAAACATTATAATAACTTAACCTATAACGTTATGTGTAATGAAAAAAGAAAATAATATAATATTAATTTCGGTATTTCATCTCTACTCACATTTCCACAGTAGTTTAACACCCCAAAAACCGTCTATTTTTTGTAACCATATACAATTATATCTATCACATATAAAATTTGAAACATGCCTATATTATTTATCTTGATTGAGCATTATTATGGATGCTTTTATTAAAATTCTTATTTTTCGAACCGCTATTAATTTATTACTTATGAAAGTAAAAAATTTTTTTTTTTAAAACTAGCCTAAATTTAATTGTATTATTTTGATTTTGTCTTTAAATTTTATATTTATATTTTAAGTTTGTTAAGGATTATCTCTTATACATAAGGAAATACTGTGATACTTTTTATTGTGCAGCACGATATTTCCGCGAGCGACATCCGACGGCGTCTAGTTGGCTCCATCACACCATCCGCTTCTGAAATTTCCTTGCATGATCAAGTGAGTCGCTCAGTAACTTTTGTAGTGCATTCAAACCTAATTTAAGTTTATCTTGCGTTATGACTTTATATTAATGATTTAATGAAATACCACAATTGTATTCAATTTTATCCAACGCATGAACTTCATTTAAGTACCGATATTCGAACGCCATCAAAATATTTTAAAGTTATCATGTTTTTATTTTATTAACATTTTACTACTCTAGATATAATATCGGATGCGTGACTAATTGAGTTGCGATTTAGAGGACCTCTGGTTGAATCCCACATGGAAAAGTATTGGTATGACCTATGAATAATCGTTCCAGGTCTGGATGATTATCCTAGTGCGATTTATGTATATAAACTGCCTTCCCGATACGGGAGAAAATCCTAGAGTAAAGATAACATTTTAAAAAGTATATCAAGAATTACAAAAGTGACCGTTATATTCCATTTTCTATAATTTAGCTAAATTAGCTCAAGTCAAATTCTTTGCGTACATATTATTGTACATATGTGGTATGATGTGATTTCAGAAACATTTAAAACCACCCGAAACTGTCGAGCTGCAACGAATTGATGCGGACAATGATCGTAAGTATTGTTGTTATAATTTGTGGACCCGTGCTAATAATGCAGGCGGCTTTAATTCTTGTGTCTCACTCGAACATAATAGTATATTTTAACGTTAACTTAAAACGTTTGCGGGATAGTTCATCTGTATAGATTAATCAATTGCTGTCCGTTTGTTTCGCAAAATTTTGAAAATTACTGGACCAATTTTGATAAAATTTTTTGTATGTGTTTGAGTGGATTCATGAATGGTTTAAATTCACAATTGGATCCGGTAGGTGGCGCTATTGTTGAGATCCAGAAATCACCGGTGCGAAGTCGGGGTGGATCACTAGTTTTTTTAATAAAATAATTACGTACATAATATAAACAATCTACTATATTAAGCTTGGTGCACTGCAATACATTTTACATGTGTTGTTCCCCGTGACATTTTTATAATGTGTAAGATAACTATTAAGTATCCTCGGAAAATAAATGATCCTACATATCAGAAACATTTCCTTTTGCAGTACTTGTTCGTTCAAATTCTGAACAAATTGGACCCTCTTTGTCGGAAAATAAATTAACAATCGGAGATGAGAGTATACCATGCGTTAGTGGAATATCTAATGCAAAGCCTGTGGCGAGTGTCGTAGACGAGCCTACACGGGTCACAATTATCGAGGAACCAGTTGAAACAGATGTAAATGATTTGGACGCGGGCTGCCTCTCAATCACAAAACATCATTCACTTATATTACATTCGAAGACTTTTAATTACGTTCGCGGTAAGAGTTGTAAGATTTGATGAGTCGTGTGATAGAGTTTTAAAATTCCACATAATTGGTCACCCTAGTATGTCGTTCATTAATTTACAGTATTGTAATAACTATTTATAAGTAGTTATTATTGGATGTATTTACTTGTTATGTACATTTGGAGTTACCATCTTTAGATGCGTTGTTTTGTATGAGAGTAAATTTTTTAACCAGTTTGCATGCAGGTGATGTCCACTTGACGTGCTCAGCTGGTATACTGGTAATGTTTTCGCTTTGCTGTATTTTCTAACTGTTTCATACAATTGTTACGAATAGTTACGGTTTCATTTTTATTTTTCGTGGTGATATTCAATAGGGAAATATATTAGTTTTACGTTATAAATCATAAAATAATATTTTGAGAAATGTTATGATATTCAAGGTATGTATGTAAACAAATAAATGTTCAAAGTTTATCAATTAACAACTTTAAAAGTTTTATTAAATAAAGAGTGTACATTAAGTGATATTATGATACCAAGGATAGATGAAAATAATACTTTGGAATAAGTGTGATCGTCACCATTTTTTATTATAGAATAAGGGTGAAAAACGAGCACATAGTCCTCTTGATAGTAAGTAGATTTAAAAAATATAATCAAGCTGGGTTTCATGCTGGTCCTTTCCAAGACAGAGATATATTCCGAATCAGTGATAAATAAATAAAGAAACGACGGGTTGCACTCCGGGAGTGCCGGCAGAAGTGAAAACTTGAATATTAACGTTGTGCATTTTAGATATTTTGGAGTGGCGGAGATTATTTATTATTATCTTATTTCATTTATTTTCTTTCGAAATTATTTGTTTGGTAAACCTAAACCGCAGATGTGCTTATTGTGATGTTATGAAAATATAGGTTAATGTTATAAAGTATAAACATATTACAAATATTACATCTATAATGTGTAAGTACATATGTATTTATACTAATAATTTCGTCAAGCAGTACAGTAGACTCGATCGAAACCTAATCTTAATAATAAAATTATATTAATTAATAAATGAAAATTAATTTAACCTAACTTACTTCCTTTCCTACGCCGCGCCGGCTGTCTACTCTCCGTCCGTCTTTGAATTTTCGATCAGGACACGTGACATGACGCGAGTTTAACATTTTTTACCCATTACAAAAAAAGTGTACAACGCCGCTAAAAAAGTTTTCACTTCAAAAATACTTTCGATGTATTATAATCTATATTGGTTAAAATTTATTATTATATGGAAAAATCAAAACGTAAGTCTGTATAATATTCGATAGCTACAAAATCGGAGGGTGCGGAGCCGTCGAGCGCGCATACATTGGCCAACACGGAGATCGACTACTCAGAGGTTTCGTACGTGCTGCAAGGCGTCAATGATGCTGGTTAGTATTCTCGGAAGACAGATGCTGGCAACTTATTCCACTCCTTTGTTTTATGCATGACGAACGATGTAGTAAACGTACATTCGAACGTTTCGTTGGAATGCGTGGTAAGTCGACAACGAAAGACTGGAGACTGGTCGAGCGTTTGGTATCCGATGGTGGAAGAGAGAGGAAGAAATTAAATAATGAAATTTTTGCGCATATTTCGAAATCCATCCTAATGTGCTACTTCAAGAATATTGCTAATACTATGCCTTTAGAAGGCATAGTATTAGCAATATTCTTGAAGTAGCACACTAGCAAACTAGTAAGTGTTTGTGTTTGTGTATCAGCGTGGGGCGGGTGCGAGGAGCGGGTGGTGTGCGAGGTGCGCGGCGTGCGGGCGCGGCTGGCAGGCGCCGGCGACCGCGCGCCGCTGCTGGCGCTGCACCTCCACCGACTGCACCTCGCGCACCGCCGACACGCCGACGTACGTACACCCTCACTTGCACGCACACACACGCACTCGCACGCTCACGCACACGCACATGCGCACGTACCTTGCACAGTGTACGTACATATATCACTACGCACTTGCACGTAGCTTGTGTAATGAATACTGACGGTATCACATCCACATATCTCTACACCCATATACATTTACCACTACACCTTTAATGTTTTATTTAATATGTACGAGTACCTATTTCTATCAAGTACTCCAAACGCAGTGCGTCCACTGATGTACTTGGATTTGAAGTGTATGAAGATACAATATAATTACAGCTCTCACGTAATTTCAATTTATTACAAATCTATTTCTCTAGATTTCTACATTTTATTCATCTTCACCCAGTATTATTTTACTGCTAAACATAGGTCTCCCCACAAATTACCAAAACACAAGATTCTTAATCACCTGCATTGGTTTCCTGCATGTTTTATCAGGTTATCCACTCCATCTAATGAGGTTCGCTTAACATTGCGCTTGCCAGTATACAATATGCCACCGCTCGCAAACTTTTCTCACTATGTGTTAACAGTTCTTTGAGTCACATGCTAGACCCAATACAAAAATCCAGAAAGAAGTTAGTAAAAAGTTAATTTTACTAGTTCGAAAAAGCGGTCATAACGATGCTGTAACATTTCAGCGGGGGCATAGCACTGTGGCGGTGTCGTCGTTGCAAGTGGACAACACGCAGTACGCGAGCGGGCAGTTTGACTTCGCGGTGGTATGCGCTTCTCGTGCGTCGCGGGAAGCGGAGGAGGTGCGGGAGCACTGGCCGCCGCTGTGGGGCCCTACATCCCTTCCCGACACGTCCAACCCCCTGCCCGAACACTGCGCCTTACATCTGACCGTCGTTACGGACGCTTGGCACGACCACGACCAACACTTTAACGGTGAATATAAAACATATTCTATACTCATAAATTATTTATAAGTTGTAGCATTTTGGGATATTTAGGCAGGTAGGCTGCCCCCACTTGTATACATTATTTTACTCCAAATACAAAGAGATATAATCTAAAGATCGGCAAGGATTCTACAATTCCCTTAGTGGTACAGTTGTTTATGGTCAGTGATAGTACCAGGTGAGCCGCATGCTCGTTTGCCTTGTTTTCTAAAAAAAAAAAAATAATATTATTTTAATAAATAGTTTGTAAAATAGTGTTCGGACAAAATATACTTGATCTCCGTTAGTTTCACTTGTGGTTTATTTTCCAATGTTGACTAATATCAGTTAACGGTAATCAATTCAACTCGAGTTAGTCAAGTGACGAAATATCGTTGTGAATTCGATGGAATTTTTATGGCGTGAGTTTACACATAATATGTTGAAGATATCTGAAGCATTGGATTCTGCTTTATTTGTAACGGTGTAGTGGCGGTGTAATAATATCCACTACCCAATTATTTTGAGGGTATCGGAGGAGGCGACAGAGGGAATATTGACAATTTGACAACAAAAAACTATGGTTGCCAACTCGTTTCCCCATGAGGCAATCTATGTTTAGCACTGGACTTTTATAGGTTTTAATGAATGGATAGATTGACGAAAGCAAGATTGCTTTATTGTAATCGTAATTTCAGAGGTGAGTGAGGTGGAGATCCGTGTGGGTCCGTTGGCCCTGTACGTGGAGGACGCGTACGTGCGCGAGCTGGCGTCGCTTCTGCGCGAGGCGTGGCCCGCGCCCCGCACCCGCGCTCACGCCCGCGCCCGCCACGAGCTGGCCGCCGCGCGCACGCTGCAGAGCCCGCTGCGGCTGCGTGCGCTCACCGTGCACCCGCTCGACATCACCCTCACCTTGCACACGGCCGTTAGTACTCCACAAATACACACCACTCATTATTATGATACTGTTTTTATTTTACATTTTAACACATAGGATTTTGGTCAGCTACTGAATGTAGGTCTTTTTGAAAATGCACCATGTGGCACTTAAAGAAAAAATGTGATATTTGACAACTTTTAGCGGCTTTGATAATAATAAACAATATTAAAAAAGTTAGTAGCATTATGTTTATATGTTGAAATCGAAGAATAAAATTGTTATAGATATTTTAACTACCTAGCGTTTTTCAATGGCGAACACAAAACAACACACCTTACCATACGGAATTGAAACGCTAACTTAACAATTACTTTCATAATTTTTATAATGTTATTGTTACACCTAATAATTTAAATAAATAGTATTACCTAAATCATATTTTATATCTATAATTTAATTTTTAAAATAATCTAAAAAAATATACTTTGTTGTTGTGATGTGCGTAGGTACGCATGTACATAGCACTGGACCAGAGCCCACTGCGACTGGGTGCGTTCCGCTTGCGCGACGTGATGACGTCGGCGGAACATCTCACGCACATTCTCACCGTGCACTACCTCTCCGCGGCCTTGCTTAGTGCGGGTCAGTGCCCCAACATACAGTATTGACATTTTAACATTTTGACTTGAACACATGTTTAAATTTGCTTCCAAAATGAGAGGCTGATGATAATAAAATCGAGGTATACAGTTTGGTGTTGCAGTTATGCATTTATCATCTACATCCAAAATTTAATTACACCACTCAACAACTAAAGGATCTAACAATTCGTTACGTTACGTAAAAACTATGGCTCAGATCTATAAACCGTACTTTGACTTTGCTCAGACTTTACTTTCGAGCGAACATTGTCTTATGTCGGTATTTATAGCGCTAACTTCGAAGTTGTGCTGAGTACGCGCTTAGCAAAGTCTAAATTAACGAAATCGACGACTTACGTAAAACTCAGGATATTTTCCAAAACCACCGTATTCATTTTAAATTGTTGTTTTTATATTACTCTAATTATTTATAACACTAAATTTATAGTTTTAGGCCGTCTTCTAATTTTAAATAGCATTAATCCGAATTTCTTAAAATCTAATTTTTTCTTTTTTCTGATTTTGCACTCTTCTCACCTGTTACCTACCTCATACGCCCGTATTCTATATTATATAACTAGCTGACCAGGCAGACGTTGTTCTGCCCTTTCCGAACAACCATTTACTTTACCAAAAAAACTCCTGAAATTAGCAATAAAAAAATTAAGGGTCACTTATCGGGATAAAAATTATCCTATCTCTCAAGTTGGACCAAACTGCACACAGTCTGCAAAATCTCATTGAAATCGGTTCCATTTATTGAATTCTTACAGCAACACGTGGTGGTTATACTACTTATTTAGTGTAGCTTATATTAAACGTTTGTATTTTTAACATAGCGCCATCTATTTAATATTTACTCAATCCAATCAACAGATATCGTCATCTGACAGAATCGTTTGGAGCTAACAGAAAATTGTGACTGTCAAATAATAGGCAAATAATTTTCAATAAAATAATATTGTATTGCGACAATAAATTGAGATGTAAGCTATCCTATCTTTTAAGTTGGACCAAACTGCACACAGTGTGCAAAATTTCATTGAAATCTGTTCAGTAGTTTAGGAGTCCATCGCGGACAAACAACGTGACACGTACTTTTTATATATAAAGATAATAACTTATTTATAAAATACTATTTGAACTGTTTTCGATTTTTAAATATTATAGTTTTGTAAATTTATACAATTAAATCAAGAATATAATACGTGGAATAAAGCATCCATAATTTTTTTACTGTATAGTCCTTTTAGCATAAGCTCATCTTAATCTTAGTCCGATACAACTATAAATTCAGAATCAAAAATTATGCTAAGCGTATACTCTGCTAAGTTTTTCGTAAGTTACCTAAAGTCTGAGTAAAGTAAAAGTACGGTCTATAGATATCAGCCTAGGTTTCGCGCATGGCGCAAGGCAGAACACCGCAATTTTAAGGTCGTTTCGTTACGTACACGTATTCACGGAAAACACACGGCAATGTTCATGGCCACACCTCGATTTTTTTTGTACAATATTTAAAGTGTCTAACCTCAAATTAATTGTAAGCGGCCACTTCTGCAGTATACGAATACCTACAGTCAGTTTAAAACAAGAAATTACAGTTAATTTGACTCCTCCAAGAATTAAGAAACCTTATACCCTGGACCTGTAAACTAGATCTCTTACTCTTTAAAAGGATGTTTTGCTGCTTATCGACAGATTTAAGTAAGTGTTTGCTGGAAAGATAGTTAAATGGTTTCGTAAGCAGAAAAATAAACTTATTATTAAAATAAAAAAGTTTATTTAAATTGAATTTTATCATTTAATGCTACTAATATTATAAACATTACTACTCTTTCATAAGTTTTAATAACTTCTTAAGTAAATCTTGTTCCAGAAAAGTTTCGATTGAATCATCATCATCATCATCAGTACAGTCCTTCACAAATCCTGTGCTGAATATGGGCCTCCCCCAAGAAACGTCACAAAAGACAATTGTGATCCACTTACATCCATTGACTTCTTGCATATCTTACCAGGTCGTCTTCTATCTGTGGGTGGCCACCCTAGACTTCGCATACGCATACGAGGTTGTCACTTGATAACCTTTCTTCCCCATCGGTTGTCGGTTCTTCGAGCTATGTGGCCACTCTATTCCTACTTTAGTTTGCTAATCCGTTGGTCTATGTCGGTTACTTTGCTTCTACTGCGGATATTCTCATTTCTAAGTTTATTCCACAGAGGAAATCCCGAGTATAGCTTTCTCCATAGCTCGCTGAATTACTTGAACTTCCTCATAAGGAATTTTAGTCCAGTTGAATGTTACTTTTCGTTTAAACTTAATTTTAAAGATGACTATTAGAAATTGAAAATTTTGCTGTTGTTTTCGTTATTCTAAAATTTAAGTTGTATTTAAGTTATTACTTTTGGTCGACAAGATTAATTTATTTTCATGCCATAGTTATTGTTACACCATCATAGAACCAAGTACATGTGGCTTCTGAAAGGATCTGAAGGTTTGTAGGTCTGTTAGCGTATAATTGGGTTATGTAAAGAATTGATACTAAACGAGCTGGAAGATTAGGGTAAGTTCACCTACGGGACCTATATCGCAGCAGTGGATTTTCATATGTTGCCCATAATGATGAAGAAAATATTTGATGAGACATTATTGATGATGAATTATTTTAGTAAAATTTCACACATATGAAATGTATTATAACGAGTAATGCAAACGTTAGAGGGTAACGTGGGCGCATGTACTGTGCAGGGTGGGTGGTGGGCGGGCTGGAACTGGTGGGGGCGCCGGGTGCGCTAGCGGCGCGCGTTGGCGGTGCAGGGGGCGGAGTGCGGGGCGTGGCCACCGCCGCCGCCGCCGGGCTGCTGCGCTCGCTCAGCGCCGCCGCCGGCTCGCTGGCGCGCAACCTCGACCTGCTCGCCGGCGACCAGGACCATGCGCAGCGCGCCGCCGCTGCCAGGTGACACGCACGCACTCACGTACACGTACAAACGCACACGCACGCACCTATGCGCACACACGTGTTATACCGCAATGGAAAATAGTTTAAAAAAAATTATAATACTGCTATAATGAAACACTTTAATTATATAGGGACTTATAGATAATTGTTAAACATTTCGGTATGTGCCGAAATGCCAACCGTGACGTATGGATGCTGAACTAACACAAACCACTATATTTTTAGAATACTGACACTGCCGACTAAGGTTAGGGATAGCTATAAATAATTTCGGATATAACAGTACGCTGTGCATCATAAAATTTAGAAATACATTTAACCAACTCACGCTTCCACAATATTGTATCATTCCCTACACCAGTTTGTTGAAAATCACACGACAATGCCTTTCGAATATTATTAAAGTCTACAAATTGTACAGGACATATTGCACTGCCGTGTACAGTGTACGCACAATACTCATTCCCGCTCTCATAACGGAAGTCGCACTCGGCAAAGATAGAGTGATCTGATGATAAAACGCTTTGTATGGAGCTCTTCATAATTACACTGATTTTAATGACAGAATCCAACAAGTTTAATCAAATGATTTAACAGAGCTGCGTTCTCGTCAAAAATCATGTCAGAACATTCTCACCTATGGGCCTGTACAACGCATTTAGCGCTTGTCTTTTATTAGTTCGTTTATTTCCTGTCGTCATTTCTCATTAAAATTACAGAATAATTATGTTTATCAATACTTTATCCATTGTTAGTTAATATTGCTATATTTGTTTTTATCTTTTACTTATGTAATTTAACATTTATGATAGGTAAATAATTTTAGACTAAATTGTGTAATGTCACAATACTACAGGAACGTTTTAACCACAAAAACTATAATTATTTTTTTTAACTATTATAGGAAGTTCTCAATACAGTGTAAACTACTTAACTATTTCACCTTCTATTATGTACTTTTTCCAGGAGACGTCCTCCGCCCAGTCTGTTGGCAGGCTTGGCAGCTGGGCTAACTAATTTTGCTATTAATATACTTGGTAAGTATTTTAAGTTTTTCTCGTGAAAGCCCTCCGTAATGAAACAAATGTAACTAAATCAAACTGAATTTTGAGATTTTAGCAGTGAAAAACAGAGTGACAAACAGAATATCAGCAGAGTATAAACTTAGATGTTTTAGTTTTGTCAAATTTATAAGGAATCTAAATATTATATTAATTGATACCTTTTAATACTTTATAAATTAATATCGCCGTGTAGTCGCGACGTAACAGAATTTACTACACCATATTGTCACGTGGTTATCGTAACGTAAGGGGCGACAAAGGAAAGTTGAAAGAACAGATGGACAGCATGCTTGTAGATAGTATATCCTGACAGTAAAACTGCGGTCGTTAACCCGTAGGCCAAGCGTGACAACTATAACAATTATCCCTTTTATTGCTACGGCCACACTACCAGACCGTCTACCGCCCGTTTACCGCAATAATTATGGCATTAAATAACTGCCTAAATTACCGCGTGAAGTAGTGTAGTTACACTACAGTTTACCTAGATATGACAATGAACTAGGCGGAAGAAATGTCATTTTTCAAGATGGATGTTGGAGCTGCGGCGGTGTTGTAATTTATGAGTGTTAGTGTTAGTTACTGTTACATGAATTATTTACATTTTAAGAAAGCTAAACCACTACCCAAAAGTTATCGCAGTAATCGATATTGATATGCGAAAAGACCGCCACCGGAGCTTTTGCCTATCGTCATATGCCATATTGTTTGATATTGTAAAATTATGGACATAAATAGTGGCTAAACCTAGGTTTCGTTTCATTTATGACCATAAGTCGAATGTGTGTGTGCGTCAGGCGCGGTGGGCGGGCTGGCGCACCACCCGGTGGTGGGCGTGTGCGTGGGCGAGGCGAGCGGCGGCGCGGCACTGCGGCGCGGGCTGGTGGGCGCGCTGGCCAAACCGCTCAGCGCCACCGCCGACCTCGTCGCCTACGCGGGACACGGCCTGCTCGCGCAGACCGGCTGGGACCAAGCACCTCAGGTACGCGTCGCACTATGCTACGCTACGCTCCACAATACGATACGCTCCGCACTACGTTACGCTACGCACTACATTACACTACGCTACGCTCCACTACGCTACGCTCCACACTACGGTCGCTTCACACTACGGTCGCTCTGCACTACGGTCGCTCCAGACTACGGTTGCTCCACGCTACGGTCGCTCCACACTACGGTCGCTCCGCTTTACGGCCGCTCCACATTACGTTACGCTGTGACATGCACTACTCTTTCCTTTTGACGTGAATACGTCTTTAAATTAGCTTCCATAGTGGGTGGCAATTCCAAAAAACAGACGATAACTTAATCGGGAAACTTATATTTACGCGATCACTACATTGAATCAAAACTATTTTACGTAATTTACTTATTTTTAATTCCCAACGTTTCGAGTGCTTTGTAGTCAGTACCCATAGTCACAGATAGACTGAGATGATTAACGTCCGGATATCAGAGTTGATCCCAAGTATCCTGGACCCGGATATCAATTTCGATCCGATCTACACAAAATAAGCATACAGGGCCAAGTACAAGACTAGCAAGTAAAATAAAACGCGACAAGATCCGTGAAAGTAGTTTTATTCAATCGGAGGATACAAGTTACTGTTGCAGCTTCATATCTTTTATCTAAATCCAAAATTTAATTACACCACTCGATAGCTAAAGAATCAAATAATTCGTTACGTTGAGTGATAATTGTGACACATCTCGTGCGCCGCCATTTTGAGGTCTTTCCGTTACACGTACTCATATTCACGTAAAACACATAGCCGTATCCACTAAACAGCCACGAACCGATTTTTTAAATTTTATAAAATCACTAATATCAGTTATTCGACTCCCAAGAGTAAATTATTCATTCATGAGATAATGTTTACGCTTTTACTACAAAGTGACAGAAAATATGCAGGACCTATTTTTCAATTATTTTTTTAAATTTTTGTTAAGCATAAATTGTTTTTATAAAAGTAATATACTACTAAAGATAAATTAATTATAACTCATCTCAATGAGGTGATCGCTACCATGTTCTAAATGTTTTCATACTTAATTGTATAAAATATTAGGAGTAATTACCTATATTGTAAATTAATGTTTCAAAAAATCCCGCTGGCTTTTTTGTGGAGAAGCCATATGCTTTTCTGCAAGTGGAACTGACGCGCTGTTAGAAAGAGAAAGAAGATGGGAGTTGCTGTCTGTCCTTCTCTAACAACAACAGAGCGCATGCGCGGTATTATTTTGTCATGTTAGGTTAGCTTGACAACATGCGTCGTTAGAGAGAGACAGATAGCAATCTTGATCTTCTCTCTCTTTCTAACGAGAAGTCACATTTGCGGCTGGCTTCCCTACTCTATCTATATTATCTCTATGCTTTTTTGTTAGTTGTTCCCACGACAAAGGTTTTTTCCGAATCGGTAGTAAAGCTTAAATAACTCAATAAGTATTCTTGCAATTTATATTTAATAAAAATTATTCTATTCTATTCCGTTACCCCCACCCGTTATTGTAACGGGATTTTATTTGGGTAGAGGCAGTTTACATAAAATTATTTTTAGGTCATACAAATATTTGTTCCATAAGGGATTTGGTCCCGCGAATCTCAGCGTTGCAATGCTAAACTACTGAGCTACGAACCAGTCTTTCCCTAAAATGTATCTTCATAGTACATGCCATTGTAGAAAAGAAGCTCTTCAAACTAGGTAATATACACCATTTTATTTATTTCGCGAATGTTAGCTAATTATTCGAAGTCAAAATCAAAATATTTTACTACCGCGGTGGGAGGTTGGTGACCTGTAACTCAGGTTTTTATTATAAAACCTATAATAGACCCCAGTCTTTCACAACGGTAGATCTTTATTACATTGTTATTAGCTAGTAAACGGTAAACTAGCCAGTAAGTTATACAAAGGTACATATAAACATTTTGATAATATTTTTTTCAAGTTTTGCCTTTACAAAACACTTTTTGATAATCTGAAAGATTACATACACCATCTCATCTTTGCCCACCTGTTCCTACTCCGGGGGACCTTGTGAGAAGAAGGGGCAATATACATGTTAGAATCGTGCCGAATGGAAGTTCGTAGTCTCTGCCTAACCTTCTGGCTGAGAGGCGTTAATGTAATGTATTATTTTGGTGTGACAGCCTTGCGATTGGGGCGACGAGGAGGTGAGCGGGGTTGCGGGGGTGGAGGCGTGGCGGCGCGAGTGTGTGCGCTGGGCCTTCCGGCTGGCGGAGCTGCCTGCGCTCGCCGGGTACACGGTGCAGCTGCGTTCCGCGCCAATGCTGCTCATCGTCACGCAAAAGGTTGCCACATCTCTCTTTTTTTTTCAAAATTTAATTGCACCACTAAAGTCAAAATTCGTTATGTTGAATGAGGACTGTGGCAGGTGGAGTGCTGCCATTTTTAGGTAATTTCATTACATACACGTATTTACATAAAACACACGACAGTTCTCACGGCACGACCACACCCTGGTTTTATTTATCCAATATAGGCCATTATTCACTTAATTCCGCCCACGCCCTTTCGCCACGAAGCCTGGCTAGTCTCCAACCTCTTGTATTTGACACAACGCATTTAAACCAAAAGGTAGCAAAGGAGTTGGATAATTTTTTACCAAATGGTTTTTCCGCCCGATAACAAAATGTCTAAAAGGCAAAAGTAATGACGGCATCCACGACTTTTTTTGCCACCAGGGCGGCGCTACTTTCGAGTGAGGTAAAATATTTGACAGATTTCATAGCGGGGACGATAATTTCTTAGGAAAATGTAATCTTTAAGGTTTCTTTCTGTATTATTAGTTATATTTTATATTAATTACATTAGAAATGAATAAACCAAACTATAAATATAACTAAAAGACGACTTTTAAAAAAAAAAGTTATAATGTGCAAAAAGTTAAAAATCAAACCACTGACGCATTGTGTTATATATTAATATAATACTCTAGACAATGATAAACTATTATTTAAAACTAATTTCTCAATTAAATGACACTGTGTAACAAAAAACTTTACCTCAGTCGCTAGTAGCGACATCTGGTGAGTGGAAGATTATTAGCCCTCATTAGGCTTTTGTTATATCACCACTTACCATTACGTGCGACAGTAATATCTATGTTGAGTTTAAGGTTGAAGCTGGACTTTATTAGCGTATCTATTGTGTTATCGTGTCAATAAACTTTGTTTATATGATTATGATACTTCTTCTACTAAATCAGTTCGCATTAAGTCCAATGCTCGACGTGTGCCCTACAGTGCTCTACAGTTATAGGAAGATTTTGCTATAATCACCACGCTTTACCAAAACGGAAATCTCGCAACTTTCCTTCTTACTTAGGTAAAACATATAGTATGTTTCAACTTATATGCACACACATACGCAACATGCGCAGTGTTGCAAGCATAGCAAATAGCAAAATTTATGCTATTGCTCCATGGGTTTTAGTAATAGTTGTCTTGTGGAATACTATAAATAATGACAGATAATAATATAATAATAATTGTCGACCATAGTTAAGTTATGTTTTAGTCGTTTTTAGGAAGACGCTGCTGCCCATCTCCTGATTTATTTTCCTATGTCGCCTCTTACGAGACCCACGGGATTATTCAATTTTACAGCGCCACTACACCGTTAGTATATGTATTTTACACAAATCGCGAAAAATTTTCCATATTACTGTAGTTTAGCAAAAATTGTTTGAAAGTAGGTACAATTTTTCACTTGGAAGAGATTGCGAATACGTTACCACTGTAACTGATAAATTTTAGGAGCTCGTACGATATATTTTGATTTATATGAGGACTAAATTTAATACCGCAAAATATTTGTTTCTTCGTAATATACTCGCTCAATACAAGTAATTATTGCAGTTCCTAGTGTTGGCTGATCCCGAGACGGAGCGCATCGTGGAAATGATAGATTTGAAGTTATGCACCGTGCAGCCATTGGAGGGCGAAGTTGTTCAGGTAATTAGTGCCGGTAACGACTATTACTTTAGTTTGATAAAGACTATATCGTACTTTAGCAGAATCACAAGATACTAAATTCAAATAAGTGTGTTTAATATGCTGAGGGAGATTTCTGAGTGAATAATAGGTGGAGACAATACATCGTGTTTTATATGTGAATACGTACATTGAATGACAATAACAGGTATAAAGCTAAAATTAAAATTTCAATTGAGTTCCTAATCTATACATCTTTACTTTTATTGAGTTTCGGGGGCTATTTGCACCATGTAACGATTTTTAAAATTTTTGTCTGTCTGTCCGACCTAATCTTCGGAATGACAGAACCGATTGTAATGAAACTTTACGAATAGATAGAAAGCAATTCTAGTGATCTTCATCATCATTACAGCCTTTCACAAGTCCACTGCTGAACATAGGCCTCCCCCAAGGAATGCCACAAAGAACGGTCCCGAGCCACCTGCATCCATCGACTTCTTGCATCTCTCACCAGGTCGTCACTCCATCTAGTGGGGGGTCGCCCTACACTTCGCCTACCGATACGAGGCTGCCACTCGAGCACATTTCTTCCCCATCGGTTGTTGGTTCTTCGAGCTATATGGCCAGCCCACTGCCACTTCAGCTTACTAATCCGTTGGGCTATGTCGGTCACTATGGTTCTATTGCGGATATCCTCATTTCTAAGTTCATCACGCAGAGAAACCCCGAGCGTAGCCCTCTCCATAGCTCGCTGAGCGACCTTGAGCTGCCTCATACGACCAGCAGTGAAGGACCACGTCTCAGATCCGTAAGTCATCACTGGCAACACGCACTGGTTGTACAAATTACGCGGAGCCGAGTTGAATCCGTCGATTGACCTCTCGGTCGAAGTTGGACTTATCTAGTCGGACTATTTGTCCCAGGTAAACATACTCGTCAACAACTTCGAGCTTAGTACTCCCAACAACTACCGGCTTACCGTGTGACGTGGACGTTAAACATGATTTTTGTTTTGTCCATGTTCAACTTAAGACCTATCCGTTGGGAGACACTATTTAGGTCATTGAGCATCGTGCTTAGGTCCTCCAGCGATTCTGCCATAAGGACTATATCGTCGGCAAATCGAAGGTGAGTGATGTACTCGCCATTGATGTTAATACCGCATCCTTTCCAGTCCAGTAGCTTGAAAACGTCTTCCAATGCAGCGGTGAAGAGTTTCGGGGATATAACGTCACCCTGTCTTACACCTCTCTGCAGTTGGATAGGTTTCGTACTCTGATTCTGTACTCGGATAGCCATCGTATCCCTACTGTACAAACACTTCAGCACTTCGATATACCGACAGTCAACTTGGCACCGCTGAAGGGACTGCAGCACCGCCCAAATTTCGACGGAATTAAAGGCTTTCTCATAGTCCACATACGCAATGCAAAGTGGCAGGTTATACTCCTTTGTCTTTTGTACAATCTGCCGCAGGGTATGCATGTGGTCTATGGTACTAAAGCTTTTTCGGAAACCGGCTTGATCGGGAGGCTGGAAGTCGTCAAGTCTGCGTGCGAGACGATTCGTAATGACTCTCGAAAACAGCACGTAGACGTGGCTCAGAAGGAAAATCTGTCTGTATTTCTTCAAGAGAGCGTTGTCGCCTTTCTTGAAGAACAAGACCACCGCACTTCTGCTCCACGCCTCTGGAGTAGTGCCACCATGGAGGACGGAATTAAAGAGCTTCTGAAGGACTTCAAGTACCGGTTTTCCACCCGCTTTCAGAAGCTCCGCTGTAATTCCATCCTTGCCCGGGGACTTGCCGTTTTTAAGGTGCTGGAGAGCCATTCTAATCTCGCTCAGACTGACGGCCGGGATATCTTCGGAATAGTGTCGGATAAGACTCGCTCTTGGATCGTTACTACTGATCTTACTAGTGATCTAGACTGTATTTAAACCAAAAAGCTTGAGGTTTTTTTAAATTGAAAAATTGGTAAGATGAAATATTTTGTTTTTGGTGATTATCTTCTATATCTAAATAACGCTACATTAATAGATACCACACAGGCAGAGGCATGTGCAAGAGAGAGAGAGAGAGAGAGAGAGAGAGAGAGAGAGAGAATTTCCATGCGATATTCAGAAACATTGGATTAACTAAGTTCTCTTTACCTCGACATGCTGCCCTATTTGACAGTCACAACTTATGTGGCAGTTTTTTAAATCAGTTGCATTTTGCTCAGGTGTTGGTGAAACAACGTCGCTCCGGCAAACTGCCTGAGAATGTAGGAGTAGCAGATGACGACAATGAATATCAGGTACTTATTATATTTATGCTTTTTTATTTTGTCAAATTTATTAAGCTATTTGTGAAATTTATTGGCTAGCATTCGTAAAGGTATTTTATTGCTTGACAGTCGTGTTAGTTGTGAGATTTAAGATATCGAAAAAGATGTGTCGATTGAAAAAGAACATTATTATATATTGGAATTTAAGTTAAAAAGTAATACAGAGTCTAAAAGGAGGGTAATACTTTTGGCTGATATATATATTTGTATGTTCGTTTCTATGTCCGCCCGAAATTCGTGTACTAGTCGTCGGAGTTTCATTGACCTCTTGCATTAGTAATTTATATGTTTGCCATCACCAGGTCATAGTTATTCCGTCAATACAACACGCATAATATATGATACCAATTGTAATATAACGATACATGTGGTGTTTATAGTTGTGTACGTGTTTGTGTTCGTGTAGTGGCGGTGTAAGAATATTCATTGTTATAAAAGACGACAGAGGAAAACAAATCAGGAGGTGGGCAGTAGCGTCTTCTTAATTACGATTAAAAACAGAAAAACTGCGCTTGCCAAGCGTGGCAACTATTCCCTTATGAGGAAATCTATGCATAGGTCATGTTCAGCAGTGGATTTTAATAGGCTGTAACGGTAACGGTTCGTGCTTGTTGTGGCGCGCAGATCAGCGCGGCTGCACTGGCGCGCGTGGCGCGGTACACGGGCTCGGGCGTGGCGGTCGCGGGGGCGGGCACGGGCGCGGGCGCGGGGAGCGGGTCTGCAATCGGCTTGAGCGAGACGCGCACGCTGTCGCTGCGTGTGACTCCCGCACAGGCGCAATCGCTGCACGCCACTCTGTGCACCGCCACGAGACACAATAGCGCCGCGCACTTCCAGCTGCTGTAGCAACTTCGCACTCCACACTTCCCGCACGCACGTGGTACAGCCTTACGATCGATAACACAACGTGTGCGTTAACGACTCCGCCCACACTCATCCAGCGTCGCTTGATACTCTGAAACAGCACGTTCAACTATATTTTGGAACGAAAGTTAAATGAGAGCAGTGATTTTAACAACGACAATCTCGTTTGACGCTAAAAATAATATGATGATTAAACGCATTGTTCACATCAAAGACCAATTTAATAAGAAGATTGTAACAATTAATGTAATAAAAATGACGATAATATATAGTATAAATTCCCTATTTTACATTCCATATCACATTATATTATATGTTTACAATTTAATTTTACATTATTGCACTTAAATCAGACAAATTTTTGTATTTGATTATATCAGTCACGCATCAAACCATATTATGTACATACGTATTTTAAACATTTACACAATAACTGTGTCTTTACGTTAGTTTACGTAGTTATTGATAATAGCGTATCTACGTGTTACTCTTTATACAGAAATGCTTTTCTAAACTTGTCTTTTATTATCTCGACAGTACCAAGCACAAAGCTTGATTCTCCTTTTTTTTAAATTGAAGTGACGAACGATCTTACGATCCACGTAATGGTAAGTGGTTACTGCGTCCATAGACATCTGCAGTTAATAAAATTCTCTTTGGCATAAATATTACGCTTAAAAAAGAAGCTTTTAATGCTCGGTACGTTTTATTTTTTTGTTTTCGTCTCTTGTGCTTGTCCTTTTGGTTATCTTTCGAAATATAACTAGATTAATTTGTAATATTAAGAAGAGCTACCGGCGTATAACTGATGCTCTCTTCTTTACTTCTCAGTCAATATATCGCCAATGTAGTGTTGTATTCCAAGAGTTATATTCTTGCTCAAATAAAAAATAAGTTTTGTATATTTTATTACATCATTTTAATTTTTTACCGAATTCATACGGTTTGGTTTTATAAACTACATAAACAATAGAATAGAATAGAAGCTAACAGTTCATCTGATGGTAAGTGACTGCTGCAAACCTTGCATACTTCAATAGTAAAAGCCATAGGAGAAGGTAGAGAGTGACAAACACCCCCTGCGAACTTAAATCAAATACCGCATAGCCTATTGATCGCTATTGTCTGCTTTTCGTGACATGACTAATACGTATCATTGTAAAAACTGTTACGTGTGTATTTAGGTTTACGTTTGCTGCCAGTATAATAAACATAATTGTACGATGTTGCCAATAATAGTATATATTAAATCATTATTTTAAATTTTTGGATAATTATTAAAAGAGGGCAACTTTAAATATTTCCATTTTTCAACTCCTGCGCTGTATTTCAAAATCTAAAATTTAACGAATGTGGGATATGCATTAAAATGCACAGTTGCCGTAAGTTCTTCCGTTTTTGAACTGTTCTCGGAGCGGAAGCATACGAAACAGTTCAAAATTCAAAAAAAAATTAAGAAATAACAGTAAACGCAATACTTCGAAGGCTAGCACGTCGTGCATTCACACATTGTGCTCACTGTCAAATATTTCTGAACCAGAAAAAATAATTAGAGACTAGTTGTCGCTAGAGACACCTCGTATTTTTATAACAGCCCTTTTTATGTTTGTATATGATTGTCTCCTTGTAAATATTTACATATAATAATATTTTTCTTTATACATGTAATGTGACGATTTTGTGATTTTAATTATTGAATTAATAATGGAATTGAAATTGTTTTCAGATAAAATTAAGTATTATTATTTCTGTATATTAATAAATTGAATATTTGATGTGTACCTTGTTATGTCAAAACTGGACTATAAATAAATTTATGTTGTTTTTTCTGTACCGTGGTTAAACTACTTATTTGCAACCAGTCTACCTTGTCAGAAAGAATCAATCTGATACCTAAGTGAAAACATAAACTTGTATGATGTCTAACTAGATGTTATAGTTTGTTATAGTAAGCGAAGTCTAGTATGATCGCCCACTAGATGGCCTGGCAAAACAGGCGGTTAGTTGCTGGATACAGGTGTCTTAGGACCGTGTTTTGTGGCATTTCTTGGTGAAGGCCTATGTTCAGCAGTGGACTTGTGATTTAAAAATTCCTGTATGTCTGAGAAATAACTAAAAATGAATTTCAAAATGAGAAGTCCGTCAAAACGCACGGAAGCAAGTGCAGTGGTAAATACATAGGCCGACACATAATTGAGTTAATATTGTCTTTCTGAATGAGATGATATTCAGCAGCGTTTAGTACCAACAACCGTATTTCTCCGTTTTCTCAAATATTTTTGACGACACAACATAGGAACATGACAGCGGTAGACAGATTGGTCTACCGCTGTCATGTTCCTATGTTTTGTTTTTAAAAACTAGGAACCTAATATGACTGAAACTCTCCAGTTATTCCGCTGTTAGATATAAGATAAAAAAATCTGAGGTTTGTTTCTACCTTTCGTACTTATTGCGCGTACGTGCTAGGCAATATGCAAGTAGTATTTGGTCTAAGTATACTGCGTATATACAACAAATGAAAAGAATTCAGCTTATATCTAGCAAGCAAATTTAAGTAACATAAAAGATAGACTAAAAACATACAAATGTAGTCACAAATCCTTCTTAAATAGTTCTTAAAAAAATTCAGGGAGGATACAGGGAAACATAGGAGTTAAGTCTATTTACCCTTATCCTATAAAAAAAAATGCATAGATATAATGTCTGAACTGCAACTTCTATCTCGTTTACGTAGCTCTGACGTTCAGGCGCATCGCGATAGCAATAGATAGCTAAAAGCCTATTTTAGAAATTTCTTGCTGTCCATGTCCAGACCTACATCCTCTGTCTGTTCTAGTAAAATGTAAAACATTACAACGAAACAATAGTGTTGACGACAAAACATTTCTTATTGCATTAAGGTGACAAACGAGCACACAGTCCACCTGTGGTAAGGGCATGCTATGACCATGCAGGGCATACGCTTACATAATATATCATTATTTTTTATGAATTTGATTAAGAATTGTAGGTTTAGTTACTCATCAGTATGTAAACAAATTTTCTCGCCCGGGCCTAAGTCCGGTTCTTATTAATGTTTTTTTATAGTTAAGTTTACTCTTGCACCGAGTAAATCGTCGGCCGCCTACGTTATTATAAAATATATATATATATATATATTGCCTATAAATATAATAGTTCAAGATTATAGTTAAGAATGATTGTGATATGTAAGTATGTATTTGATATTTATTTATTTTTAAACTGTTTTAAAAATATTGAAGATTTCATGTAATGATAATAATAATGTCCTGCAGACCGAATTTCGGTCACGGCGGCCAGTCTCAACGGAGACTAGCAGGACAGGATTATAGTGCCCAAGTGTATGCGCAAGCACAGGTGCACTCTCTATTGCCTCACTCTTACAGTCCGAAGGGACGGTAATTTGACAAGACCGGAGAGAGATCAGGCGCAGGACCAACGGCGTCACGTGTTTTCCGAGGCACACCGCCAACTTTCTAACTCCGGACTGCTATCGAGAAATTCTTGACAGAGAAACTATGACCTCATGGTCAGCATTTGCGTTTACGACACTGGAACAACGAGGCAGTCAATTTATTTTTCGTGTGTACAAATTAGGGAAGTGGAACCCTATTAAAAATAGATCAGATTTTGTCATATACCCCGTATTATTTTATTTAAATAATTTGAGAATCATTTCTAACATCAGAAATGGGATCCGGCCAGACACCGAGGCGTCGACCGTACACACTCGGAGTATTAATCCCATATAAACAATGTCAGCATGTCTCTTCACACTTTTTATTACTTTTTATATAGGTACCTATATGTCTTTTCAATAATATTAAATTAATGAGTGCACAGTGTTATTGAAAACAACAAAAATTAAGTAGTTATATTTTTCTGGCGTACCAAAGCGACTTTACGCACTCCTTTGTAATTATAAAGCTTAGAAATAAAATTAATAATTCCTGAAATTCCGACGACCATACCTATAATATGTAAATCTTTTTAAGTATAGTTACTTAAAAAGATTTACATATAGGTATATACAGCAATATAAGTTCGTCGACCACAATGATTTCTACGCTGGTGGTGCTTATTTATATTTAAAATCTCCTTTGTAAATACTGCCGCCGGCCGCACTGTTTATTTGGTCTTGAACCCGATGAAACTCTGCAAGCGTAGATCCTCAATTTTTAACAGTTTGAAAAGTTCTGAGCTATATGCAGTAAATTTTATGAAGTAAGGGAACAGAGAAGTACTGACTTTAATTTAAAATCGTTGTCATTACGATGATTCCAGTAGAAATTTTTTGTACTCTCAGGTGGCAAAAATAATCTTCCTAAAATTACTCCTGAGAAACACCAGTATTCACAAAGTGAATAACAGACGCGTTAATGTATTTTTACAGAAGGACAAAGGCGTATGCCGCTCATCTGATGGTATGTGAACACGGCAGCTCACAAATACCTGTAATAAAAGAGATCGAAGCGTGGAGTCATTTCGGTCTGCAAAAACCGCTGTTGACAGCAGATTTCGCCAAATAAATCGTAGTAGTGAATCACCTACAATCCAGGTAGTATGAAACTTAGCAGCTGGAATCAATCCATGCAATTTCGTGGAACACCTCATGATACATGCAACTGAAAATGCAATCAGATGCAACGCCTCTGCGCAAGGGATTTAGTGATTCGAGACATAGCCTATTCTATAAGTAGCTAGACAGTACATGAAAGCTTAATGCTTTCATAGTAAACTAACCTTTTTTTTCATAGTAAAGTAAACTAGCCAAGGAACTCTTTTTGTAGATTACTTGTGACAAACGAATACAGTCCACTTGATGGTAAACAGATTCTGTAGCACATAGACATCTACATCTATCCACCATTAAGAATCACAATGCAGATGTGTTGTCATGACCAACATTGAATGCTTCATTTACAATGAAAAGGGTCTCCGGTTCTCTACACTCACAATACGAAACATCAGCATCAAGCTGCTATTTTATGCTGGTATTCTGTGAAAGCGTGGTCCTCACAGAGTACTTTATGGTGGTCCTCCTCGACCGAGCCAACCCATTCGTGCTACAACTATAACGTATGTTATCAGTGATTGTAACATCATTTCTATCATAAATCGTTATACATAATTTTTGTGTAATTATGGTTTTGTTTTATAATATTATATTTTAATTATCAAATATAAAATAAATTAAGTCACTGTATTGTCATAATAATTATCATTGATAATTTTCTGCTTATTTCTAATTTAGAATTCGAGATATTTACTAAGAATGTTATAAAACTAATTAAAATTAATTTAAATAAAAGTAATTCACTCATTAGTAATATTTATAACAGTGGTTTACTTATTTTCATATTATAAAAGTATTTGGATTGTATAATTATTACACATTCAAACTGTTGCTAAGTTCAGTTTTGATAGGTAGTAGGGATAAGCTACCACCATTGTGCGATATTATTTAAACGATTGCAATAATGATTGAGGGGCTTTTTCGTGCTGTAAAATTAGTAAAGGAAACAACTAACAATCAGGCGTATTATTATTCCTTTCTGCGACTCCTGTAATATGTAGCTGTAGCATGGCTGCTGTTAGTTTCAATTATAATGAATAATTTTCGCCGCTTGGTGGCGGCGTGAAAGAACCCGTGGCTTTATTTCGAAGGGTGTCGTAAAAAAGGCCTATGAAAAAAGTTATAAAATCTAATGGCTACTGAGGACTTAAAATACTTTAGCTGGTGCCGGCCAACAGCGTCAGAGATGCGAGACTTCTGGTGCTGCTAGGGTTGCCTATCGCGTTTTATCTCTTAGAGGATTTGATAAGATTAAATAAAGGACATAGAATAAATAGGGGATAACATGATTGTTGTTTTCAATAAAATGCTATTAACGTATCAATAGTGATAATTATTAATAAAAGAAGCAATGTTAATATGTAAAACACAATTATGTCCAAATACCCAAACGCTACTCAATGTCAACTCCCCGGGTTCGATCCCCACCGGCTCCAATGAAATTGTTAATTGCAATTTTAAGTGCTGATTTACCCAATGTTTGGCGGTGAAGGAAAACATCGTCAGGAAACATATATGTCTGAAAAATAAGAAAAATAAAATTTTCGAAGATATGTGAAGTTCGCCAACACACATTGGGGCAGCGCGGCAGACATTTCCTTGCCCTAAAACCCTCTCAGGAATGAGAGGAGGCATGTGCCTAGCAGTGGGACGTGTATAAGCTGTAACTTTTAACTCAAACGCTACTCAATTTTAAGACGCCGTTGCGTCTCGTGCTGTCTCGTTTTAGCACTTGGCCTTTAGTCTCTCTAAGATCGCGTGTAACCTAAACGTGATTTTTAAACTCTCTCACCACAACTAGCAGAGGGAATGTCATATACGTGCGATATTGCCTTGTCCTGTATTAAAGATTTCAATTTTTGGGCGTGAAATAGTGGACGTCCTTTAAAATAAAGGATGTCGAGAAACCCTAGCTAGTGCTATTGCGAATCCGCCAAGCGAACTTCTTGCCACGGAAATGGTCTAAGTTCTGCAGTAGATTTTTAAGGGTTGATGAAAAATAAGAATGATTAAATTAAGATTTCTATTAACTTAACGATTTGCTACCACCAGTCCGGTCTACCCTATCTCCGTACACCTTCCGACAAAGATGCCGCAAGTGGCTGATTCAACAACAGTCTCTGGCTCTGGGTGACTCTCCTATCCCGTCAAATTAGTACATTAGATTTGATAGACCACAAAACCTCGCTAAAGAACACCGTTTCCTTCCAAGGATGATTCACGAGGCTATTGAAATCAAAAAAACATTCTAATGTCAATAGAGAACATGGCTGGGTGCTACAATCTACTTGAGATCATATAATTGATAAAATTAAATCCAAACGCAAGTACACAACTGCAAGACTTCAAGATACTGTACACATGTGTTTAGAAATAGCTAACGTAGTTCTTTCTTTCTGAAAGAGTAATATTGAGATACGCTAACGTTGTGCCTCTTTCTCAAAAGTAGAAGCCGAACAAGCTAACGTCGTGCCTCTATCGGCTCTAGTATAGTTGTGCCTATTATGACTTAAGTAGATATTAAGTTATGCTAACGGAGATAGTGCCTATGACTTAATCGGTTATTATTTTATGAAGTTATGCTAACTTTGTGGCTATGACTTAATCAGTTATTTTAACCGATTTCTAAAACAGGAGGAGGTTCTCAATTCGACTGTTTTTTGTGTGTGTGTTACCTTACTTTTATTAAGGTGAACCGATTTTGATGATTCTTATTTTGTTTGAAAGCTGGTGCATCTCATTAGGTCTCTTATAAATTTGATCAAGATCTGGCCAGTAGATTTTTAGTTATTCTTAATAATGCGTATTTAAATTACTCTTAATTTTAATTTTATTTATATTGAAGTTGGTTGTACATTTTTCTTTATTTTACCACTTGTGTTAAGTTATGCTAACGTTGTGCCTATGACTTACTCAAACGATAATCATCATTACAGCCCTTCAGAAGTCCACTGCTGAATATAGGCCTCACCCAAGGAATGCCACAAAGCACGGTTCTGAGCCACCTGCATCCATCGACTTCCTGCAGATCTTACCAGGTCGTCACTCCATCTAGTGGGGGGATGCCCTACACTTCGTCCGCCGGTACGAGAACCTTTCTTCCCCATCGGTTCGGTTCTTCGAGCTATATGGCCGGCCCATTGCCACTTCAGCTTACTAATCCGTTGGGATATGTCGGTCACTCTGGTTCTACTGCGGATATCCTCGTTTCTAATTTTACCATCCAGAGAAACTCCGAGCATAGCCCTCTCCATAGCTCGCTGAGCGACCTTGAGCTTCCTCATCCGGCCAGCAGTGAAGGACCACGTCTAAGTTCCATAGATACGTTACGATACTCAAACGATACATTGTGATAAAGTAGAGCCATTGGCATTGGCATCGTGTCGCCTGTGACCTATATATTGCCTGCAACTCCTATGCTGCTGATGGAGATGGATATTCAAAGCTAGAGGGAGCCCGAAGACTGTTTCTTTTCAGGAGCGACTGTGTTGGGTCATTCCCAACACGGTCTCTCCTGACAGGAATAGGGTAAAAAAAAATAAAAGGAAATACGAACAAATGAACAAGGAACGGTAGTAACCCACTTTTTCTAGCAGTATAAAGCATCACACAGGCGACTAAGAGAGCAATCTGTAATTATACAAATCCCACTGTCGTTACTATGCTCGTTTGGGGTATTCTACTAGTGTAGACAAGAAAGATCGTGTTGCTAAAAGGCTGCCCTGTGTTAACCTGACATGGGTAGTGATGCTCTTGGTTTTACATACTTTGGTGTTATCATGTAATCCTGATAGTAAGCAGGGTTTGTTACCGAGTAGTGTTGTTTTATTTAAATAATTTTGAGAATAACTTCTAACATCAGAAGTGGAATAATTTCTTAAAATACATATGTTGTTATCGGCAACTGCTCCCGTTTGGTACAAATAAAGCAAAGGCGGCGGCAAGTTTATTGCAGTAATATGGTATCAAAGTTCTCGTCTCGATGTACAATTAGACTTCCTGTTGCCACCCTATATCCTAAACATCACCTTGATGGCAATCACCTACGTTGAGTTGACATCGAGCAACATTTGCACACCTTCCTAACTCTACAGGCTGCTTCAATTCCTTTTTTTTCCAATTTCTTTACGAAACACATTAGCATTTCACTGCTATTTCACGTCGGTATTCTGTTAGACTGTCATTCTTTTCTATTATCTCCCTATTCATGCTGAAGATATGATACGTTGCAGCGTCACGCTACCACCTAAGGAAAAACTAATTGACGATGTAACAAAATGACGAATGCGTAAGCAAACATGAAGTCATAATGTTAACTTAACCGAAAGTTAAAAATTAAAAAAGTAACCCGCCGCTTATTACCAAGCCTTTGAACCACTTGGATGAGGTTGCTAATCTATAGGATGAAGTGAAATAATTTGTTATCGTCTTTACCATACGAAACACAGCAGCGTTAAGCTGATATTTCACGTTGGTATTCTGTGAGAGCGTGGTCCTTCCCCGGTGGAGCCGAGCCTTTCGTGCTATAACTATACCTACTACTAATATAGCTGCAGCATGGCTCTACCACGTAAAAAAACAGACTTTGTTACTGAATGGTCTTAATTTAAAGGGATGCTAATGATTTCAACTTTAACCCGTATATCATGTGTAGTTGATTGCTTTGGATTATTGTTATTATTCTTATGCTATTGTTCCTTTCGATTTCAATGTCGTTGTATCTCTAACGCTTCACCATACATTACCACTTATTATGAGGCGAGATGGAGTCAAGCTTATAATAAAAAAGAGAGGACATGGTAATTACACGCTGTTTAGGATAATTGCAAAGTTACACGATAGGTACTAACAAACATAATAATTTGGGAGTATATAATCTGGAGGTAGTATAAAATTAGAGACACACTAAGTATCACAGCTATTTTTATGATCGCAGTAGAATTTATATGTAAATGGACATTTTCATTAATGGGCGTTGGTTGTAACGGTCAATGTTTTGGCACTACGAAGATATTTATAGAAGCACATTCTCAGTTATGATTGCATAGCATTGCTCTATTTGAGAGCAAAGTATGTGGTTATATTTAGCAGGCCATTGCTCAACAAGATGTGATTGATCATCGCATACAATACTGAATATGCTGATTGATTGCACTGTTTCTTCTTTTCTGGGAATTTTGAAATATGAAAGATGACGGATCCGTGGCGCAGTGGCTTAGGATTGAGTTTGTTTGATTTGATTGAAATTGAGAGCGCTGGGGGCCGCGGGTTCGAATCCCGCACGGAACAAGTATTTATATGGCCTGCAAATAATTGTTACGGGTCTGGATGTTTGTCCTCGTGCAAGCTATGTTTGTAAACTGCCTCCACGATACAGGACAAAATCCTAGTGTGGGGGCAACGTTTTTTTTTTAAAAAGAGAGAGAGAGATTAAAAAAGACGCATGTATATAACATATGTCTTATGTTATATACATGCGTCTTATTCATCGTTCGTTATTCGAAAGCAATTATTTATTATATGTAGTTACATACTTGTTGCAATTTATTTTTAATATTTTACACCTTAATGCTTTTATCTGTACTGATAATAATATTCCTGATAAGTTTTCTTATTATATGACATATTAAAAACTTTAATAATCGACTGATATTAATATAAAGTAGAGAGTGCAGTCTCGATACGTAGGACTTCTACTGTGCACAGGTCCCTCTTTTCTGTGAGGGTTTTGGTGCAGAGATTCTTCTCAGAGAAGAGATTTGGAGCTGTCACAATGCATGTCACGGGACTTTATATGGAATAGAATAGAATAGAATAGAGTATTGATTTATTTGCATTGCAATGTAGGTAATAACAATAAGGTGTTGACAGAGTACATAGAAGATCCGTACATTCTACCATTTTGGCATGCAAATATTAAATTAAATTGATTTCTATATAATATTATTAATTAATTATAAATAGTTTTTTTTTATAATTATGAGTATAAATAATTATTATATTATTATAATTCAAGGTAAGGCATTATTATTATTACATAAATTTAGATTGTTGAAATTTTATTGCAGTTAGCATAACACATTATAAATTATTAATACAAACAACATATTATAAGCAATTAATTAACTGAAACGTTATTTAAATATTCGTATCATTTAAGAAGTCCGATACTGAGTAATAGCATCTTTCCAATAACAAAGAAGTAAGACTCTTTTTAAATATTCTAATGGGTTGATTTTTTAGAAAATTTCGGATTTGTTATATATGACAGGTGCCATGTTCATAACACTTTTTTTAATAAAGCTGTTTGAAATCTTCCTGTATACAGTAAATCTTTATATTGCGTTCTCATGGATACGGTTCGTACTCGAGTTTCATTTAAGGTAGGAAATAAATGATGATTAATTTTAACAAATATCGCTATTTCTAAAATATACAGACACGGAAAAGTTAATAATTTATGGGCTTTGAAAATAGGGACACAACTATCTGTTATCTTTAAATTGAAGATTGCTCTTATGCAGCGCTTTTGGGCTTTGAAAATGCTTTCTCTATCGCCACAGTTGGCCCAAAATATAATAGGTACCGTATCTTAAAATAGAAACTACCAAGCCATGGTAAGCTACTAGCACCGTTTCGACACTGACTTTTTTGCCAGGATATAGAGTGCATATGCAGAAACACTTAGTTTCTTACAGACATCATCTCCTTGGGCCTTCCATGTCAATTGGCTGGCTGAAATACCCAAAAATTTTAAATAAAAAATATTATAATTAGTAAATATTTATAGGTACTTAGAAATATTTTAATACGTTTGGTATTATCTAGATATTATTAACTTTTTAGATATTATTTACGTTTCCTTCAGAAATAAATCTGTTATTAAAACTGCAATGAACAGTTTCATTGGTCAAGAATTGTTCGAGAAAGATACCGTTCAAAGAAATGAAAGAGATTTTTTATGATATTAAGAATGATAAGTGGTAAACATGCTGATAGTTTGTCTGATATCATAGTGTTACTGCAGCTCATACACCTGCCATCAACTTTAAACAAACAATCGTGCGTTGTCATTGCGAACTTATATGAAATGAATTACGACCTGAAATTATAATCGCTCTTAATTTTTAAAACTAAATATGATTTGTTTCTCGGATACGTCTCTAAATTTGGAGGATATTTTTTATTTACGAGTAGATAATGTTATACCTTCCAAGGTCATCTATATAAGTTTCTACCTGAAATAAAATATAATATTTTTCTCATGCCGAGCGAAGCGGTCACCCAGGTTCTCGACTAATAAATACTCGTAATAACAGATATTTATTATCCCCACATTATTCTTTCTTCAAGATTCTTTAAAAAACTGTTTTACGAAATAATTTAAAATACAGTGTTCTATTGTGTTGTATACTCGTACACGATATCATAAACTACACAAAGTATTATTTGAACCTGGAAAAATTACAATGATAAATACGATAAGCCAAAAAGTCCTAAAACAATTTGGTATGTTTAGTTCTATGTAAAAGAGAATATTGCCAAAGTTGATCTGTCATTTACAGTTAGTTATCTTAAACTTGCAGTTTAGCTGATTACCATCAAAGGGAGTAAAACTTTCAACATGCTTTTCTACCAGCTTCAAAACGGAGGAGGTACTCAATTCAACTATCTGTTCTTTTTTTATGTGTTACCTCATACCTTTTTTCGGCGTGAACCGATTTCGATAATTCTTTTTTATTTTAAAGCTGGTGCTTCTCATGTCTTACCATATGAATTTGTTCAAGGTCTGACCTGAGTCTGAATAGTTTTTGAGTTATTCTTAATAATTAATATTGATTTCGGTTATACAAAATATTAAATTTTAAATTATTTTAATTTAGTTAAGAATGAGAAGTAGGCAAGTGCCGCGCCTAAAATGGTATACAATTCGAAAATCACATACCTACCTACTCTCATTATGTGAATACTATCTCTATATGTATTGGCCGTGTAGTGGCGGTTAAGAATATCCACTACCCCATATCTTGCCGTGGGTGTCGTAAAAGGCGACAAAAGGAAACAGGCAGGAGATGGGCCGCAGTATCTTCCTGATAACAGAAAATTATAATAAAAAAACTGCGGTTGCCAACCCGCTCGCCTAGCGTGGCAACTATGGAAAATATCCCCCAATGATGAGAGTAACAAAGAGATGGCCCCCAGTCCCCGGCGGCCCCGCTATTCCTGGCTACGGTGGCACAATGGTAACGGCGGGGCAGGGTGCTAGAATCTCCGGTGAAGGTTTGGTTGTCACCTAAGACGACTCGACCTGGCAACATACAACGCACGCACCCTGAGGACTGACGAGAAGATCGTGGAGCTGGAAGAAGAAATAGACAAGTTACGCTGGCATATTATAGGATTATCCGAGGTCCGAAGAGAGGGGGAGGACACGGTAATCCTCGAATCCGGCAACTTGCTCTATCACCGGGAGGGCGACCATCTGTCCCAAGGAGGTGTCAGATTTATCGTCCACAAGTCTCTCGTTAATAACGTTGTAAAGATTGAGAGTGTGTCGACGAGGGTTTCGTACCTTATACTCAGAATCACCAAACGGTATTCGCTGAAGGTCATACAGGTTTACGCACCAACCTCGGCATATCCCGATGAGGAGGTGGAGGAAATGTATGAGGATATCTCTAGAGCCATGCATTCCTCCAAAACCCACTATACGGTGTTAATGGGAGACTTCAAAGCAAAACTAGGCACAAGAGAGAACGGTTAGCTGAAAGTAGGGAAATTTGGAATAGGGCAACGGAACCCAAGGGGCCAGCAGCTGGCTGAATTCATGGAGAATGAGGGACTCTTTATGATGAACTCTTTCTTCCAGAAGCGGCCCCACAGGAAGTTGACATGGTCGAGCCCCGACGGTTCGAAAAAAAATGAGATTGTCTTCATTATGACGACCAGATGACAACTGTTCAGGGATGTCTCCGTGATCGCGAGGATGAAAACTGGTAGCGATCACCAATGGTTAGAGACACACTGAACCTAAACGTTAAGTTGGAGAGGTCTCGTCTAATGAAGTTAACGCTCCGTCCCCCTCGTGCTCTGTTCCAAAGTCCCGAAACCTTTCAGCTCGAGTTACAAAACCGTTTTCAGCGCCTAGAATGATGTGAATGAAGTGGACGATATGAATGACAAGCTCGTGGAAATTGTCCATGTGGTCGGAGCTAAGTACTGCAACCCGCCGCAGAAGAACACAACAACTCTCCGACACTCGCACACTCTTAATCTCATGGCTGTTAGACGGGAAATGAAGCTACATTCTTCAACAGATTTGACAGCATACAGGCAACTGAACAGACAAATCTCCAAATGCATGCGGCGGGACTTACGCAACTTCAGTACAGCTTGTATTAAAGAAGCGATCGAGCGGAACCAAGGCTCCAAAGTCTTTGCCAGAGATCTGTCTGCCAGAAAGAGCCAACTGTCAAAGCTGAAGACTGAATGTGGCAGCATCGTTTCCGGGACACCTGAGATTTTGAGTGAGATTGAGAGTTTCTATGGGCAGCTGTACATGTCATCGTTGGAGCCACACGCAAGTGTGAGTAAAGATTCAGGAGCGAGTCTTATCCGACACTATTCCGAAGATATCCCGGCCGTCAGTCTGAGCGAGATTAGATTGGCTCTCCAGCACCTTAAAAACGGCAAGTCCCCGGGCAGGGATGGAATTACAGCGGAGCTTCTGAAAGCGGGTGGAAAACCGGTACTTGAAGTCCTTCAGAAGCTCTTTAATTCCGTCCTGCTTGGTGGCACTACTCCAGAGGCGTGGAGCAGAAGTGCGGTGGTCTTGTTCCTCAAGAAAGGCGACAACGCTCTCTTAAAGAACTACAGACCGACTTCTCTTCTGAGCCGCGTCTACGTGCTGTTTTCGAGAGTCATTACTCGGCTCGGCGTAAATTGTACAACCAGTGCGTGTTGCCAGTGATGACTTACGGATCTGAGGCGTGGTCCTTCACTGCTGGCCGTATGAGGAAGCTCAAGGTCGCTCAGCGAGCTATGGAGAGGGCTATGCTCGGGGTTTCTCTGCGTGATAAACTTAGAAATGAGGATATCCGCAGTAGAACCAGAGTAACCGACATAGCCCAACGGATTAGTAAGCTGAAGTGGCAGTGGGCCGGCCATATAGCTCGAAGAACCGACAACCGATGGGGAAGAAAGGTTCACAAGTGGCAGCCTCGTACCGGTAGGCAAATTGTAGGGCGACCCCCCACTAGATGGAGTGACGACCTGGTAAGACATGCAGGAAGTTGATGGATGCAGGTGGCTCAGAACCGTGCTTTGTGGCATTCCTTTGGGGAGGCCTATGTTTAGCAGTGGACTTATGAAAGGATGTAATGATGATGATGATGATGATATGTATATAAAATCAATTGTTGTCCGTTAGTCTCAATAAAACTCAAAAACAGCTCGACCGATTTTAATGATTTTTTGTGTATGTTTGAATAGGTCCCTAGATAATTTACATTCACATTTGGATCCGGTAGGTGGCGCTGTTGTCGAGATCCAGAAATTACCCGTGCGAAGCCGGGGCGACTACTGTCACTAGTGTATTATATAAAATCATGGGCATCACACATGACAATTTCTTATTGAAAAGTTATATTCTTTTTTTTTAAAGAATCATGGAGAAAAACGAGGAGACAGTCCACCTGATGGTAAGTGGGTGCTGTGGCCCATAGACATCTACATTTATCCTTGATTAAGAATGAAAATGCAATCGCGTTGTTACCCCTGAGGACTAAGACGAAATGTCTCGTTTCCAATGAAAAGGATCACCGGTTCTCTACACACACCATACGAAACACAGCAGCTTACGCTGCTATTTTACGCTGGTATTATGTGAAAGCGTGGTCCTACCCCGGTCAAGCTGACCTATTCGTGCCACAACCATAATATAGCTACAGCATGGCTCTACAATGTATAGAGTCCTGTTTGTAACACGTATAGTATCGTATTACTTACAGAAGTCGCAGTAGCAGAGTATGTGACCACTACGTTTTAACATTAGCAACCAATAGTCTAATTCTTTACGGTACGGTTTGCGAAACTAAAAAATCATAAACAAAAGAAACATATTCCATGCTTATCCAGAGCATCCATGAAAGAATTTCAAACTATTAACTTTAACTAGGGGTTTGGTGAAATTATAATTTATTTATTACTAGTATTGAACACTAGAGGTAGAGAACTATGATTTTTTCTTTCACATCGATCCACAAGGCATTGTTCGGCTTAATTCAAAAAACTTTGTTTTTGTACAAATAATTTTAAATAAGAATGTAATTTAGGGTCCCTACCCTAAGAGTAATTTGTAGAACTGAATTGAAGGGGATTCTTTTGTTTACGTAGAACACGGCAAATGTCAACTGAGTGCCCTGACTGCGGGATCACGGCCTGATGACGGGGTGTCGTCCGTTGCATTCCGACAGCCGGTTGTAACTTACTTCTACAATATTTCAGTTGTACTCGTAGTATTGTGACTAGCATGAAATACGGTAAGCAAGTAATTCGAGCAGTCGTAAACTTTTTTATAAAGTTTACGACTATGATACGATACGTATTGTCTAACGTATAATTATCTTTTTAATTATTTTATGGGTTTTGTTTGTAATTTTTGTAACTTTAGAAAAACGTTAGGGGGTAATGTTTTTCTAAAGTATTTTATTCGGATTTTCACCTGTATCGCAGAGGCAGTTTACAAACACAAATTGCACAAGGAAAAACATCCAGACCCGGAACAATTATTTGTAGGCCATACAAATACTTTTTCCGTGCGGGATTCTAACCCGCGGCCCCTAGCGCAGCAACTCATTGCTAAGTCACTGCACCACGGAGCCGTCAAATATAAGTACAGGATATTAATCCTTTAATTATTCCACAAAAGTTTTTACATCTAAAAATTAACTAAAGGCGAACTTCTGCTTCTAATAAAGTATAAAGTATGACCGAATTTCATGTCAGCGGCCATTTTGAAAGGGGACTAGCCATCTGCGCAGAACAGGATTATGGAGAACGGGTATGCGCAAGCACAGGTGCCTTCTCTATTTCCTCGCTTTCACAGGCCGATAGAGCGGCAATTTGAAACTATTGGAAAGCGATCAGGCGCAGAACTAACAGCTTTACGTGAAGCAAGGGGGTGATACACCGCCAACTTCGTGACTCCAGGTCGCTACTGATGGTTTTTTGATAGAAACACCAAATGCCTGATTTGGTTTCGACTCGGGAATCGAACCCCGAACCTTAAGATCAGCAGTCACGCAAACGACCACTAGGCCAACGAGGTAATAAGTGGTTAGTCTTGTTTTCAAAATACGCAACGCAGCGCGTTGAAACAATTACGGACATCTCGATAGGCTAAGGCTAGGTGTTGGCGTATTTCATATTTCCTCACAACGACGGGTACTGTGACTGTTAGTCTCGCTAAGCGTGAAGATTATGGCAAATTCTCTCTACGACAGAAGATGTCGAATGCGAAGTGAACTTATAAAGATATCGCTGGTGAAATTGTCTGCCCTTGCAAGGACGTAGTCAACCTAATGCTGATCGAGAGATTAAACTTTGCTTGCCTTTGTTTTAATGGGGAATATAGATGACACCTCAAACATTAATTTCCTATCGCAGTGCGTCGGCGCCGACACTTGTGGCAGCACACTCGGACTATCTTTGTGAGTTTTAGTTATCTGACAAGATACAAATGTTTCATGATTAGTTCAGTAAACACGCGACATTAAGGAATGTAATACTATTTGGAATGTATGAGTGCCCTGTACAAGTGCAATGAAGTAGTGTGATAAAGAAGCGAAAATTCTTCGGATTTTGGTTCATCCATTGATGAGTAAGAAATATATCGAAGAAACTGTTTTTAGGATTATTTTTCTGTCTTAGAGTTCGTCCGGGTAGGTGCCGCCCTCTTACCTACTACTGCGAAATAGCAGTGTTTGCACTGCTGTGCTCCAGTTTGAGGGGTACAGAGAGCCAGTATAATTGCACGCTCTGAGGCATTCTATCTCAGTCCTCAGAAGTAACAACAAACGAGTAGCTTTCTTTGTTTGAAGTTAGACTGCAGTTGTCACTTAATATCAGGTCAGTCCAGGAGGAATCGACGTATGAGCACCGACCCTTTTTACTGAAAAAGAGGCATTCCATCTTAGTCCTCACGGGTGACATCGCATCCGCATTTTGATTCGCAAACGAGATCTTGTTTTCACCTACAGACACCTGTGAATTGGACGAAATATTAAATACATCACTCAATCAAATACGCGATTGATTACAATTATACAATTTAGATCTGAACATAGTTCACAAAACTAAATTAATCCAGTTTAAAACTTATCAAAAACGACCTCTACAAATAAACTATAACTACAAAAACTTTACGACTAATACTTAAGTATATATAACAATTACGATAATATAATTAATACTCAACTCTAGAACAGTACACGATATTGAAATAGACACAAATCTAAATCGGAAACCTCACATTCAAAAATTAACATGTAAATTGTCTTCATTTATATTTGCACTCATACATTTAAAAAAAGTAACCGATTTAAAAACAGCTTCTTCGGCGTATTATGCGTATGCTCAATCTATACTAACTTATGAAATAGTGAAAAAATATGTATCAGAATCTTGACAAATATAGTAAAAACCATAAACTTAGAATATACTGTCGTGTATGCTAATTCTATGGTAAAAACGGATTCATGCGAACCACATTTTAGAAAACTTTTTATATTTAAACTTACATCTATTTATATTATTGAATGTTGTAAGTTCCTTAGAAAACACTCAAATCTATATGATCCTGCAAACACTGTCAAAAGTAAATAATCAAACTCAACTTAAATTGAATATTCAATTCTCACAATTAAAATTATTCACAAGAGGTCCCCATATGATGGTAATTAAAATATATAATTATGTTCCAAATAACCTGAAAAATATTGACAACACCAAGTCTTTTATAAAAAAATTAAAGTAATTCTTAACAGCTGTTAAAAATTATTATAATTTAAGTGAATTCTTTAAAGATACGAATAAAAATGTATGTGTCATAATTATAGAAAATAATAAGTAAGACTAGTAATGTTATATGTTAGTTGGTATTAAGTAACAGTTAATATTTAGTATTTAAAATAAAAACTACCCTCTTATAATTTGCTATGCTCCTACGCGGCGTCACTTGATGTATAATGTATTTCTTGTGGCATGCAAATTATATAAATCAATAAGTCCAAATAAATGAACGCAGGCTTCCATTAAGCTGCTATTTTACGCTGGTATTATGTGAGAGTCCTGCCCCGGTTGAGCCGAGCCATTCGTGCCACAACCATGTAACCTGATAGCTGTAGCGTGGCTCTACCACGTAAAAAAGCCGAGATACTGCTGCCCATTTCCTAGTTTTCCAAAGTTTTCCTCTGTCGCCTATAAACATAATATAACATAATAAGGTAAGCAGAGTGTAGGACGGCCCCCACTAGTAAACCGTAACTAATAAACTAAAATGTAACTAGTGAACTGGTGGCTAGTGAAGGCTGTAATGATGAACACGTTGATAATAATGAAAGCTAGTTCAATTACCATTGATTACGTGTTGAAGATTTAAAAAAGCTAGGCCGCTAGGTTTTGTTTTTAATTTTACATTTTCAGTTTTTGATTTTACAATTTTTTTTTATTAATATGACATTAGTATAATATAAAAAGTTAAAAAGCAATAACACAACGAAACGAAGTAAATAAATGAAGAAGGAATGAATGAAAAAAGAATGACAAAGAAAATTTATGTTGCAGAAGTGAGGGGCAGAGTCAGCAAGGTACGACTTTATCGACCAAATTGGTTATGTAATATTCAAGATTGGCCAAATTAAGTGTACCTTCAACCAATGAGCACGTATGTGTAGGTATATTGATATAAAAATAGCGAGAGAGGTGTCAGGTTGTGCCAAATAAAAGTGTTTAGTCTGCTTACCTCTCTGGGCAACAGGCGTGAGCATTATGGTATTTTAAATCATTATATAGTGTATACGTAGGCGGGATGATAAGTAATTAGCTACTGCTATTCATAAAGTTAAAATTAAAAAAAAAATTATGTCATTTTTAAATTCGTATCTCTGGCCACCTGTGTTCTAAATTTGAATTTGGTGTCGCGAAAATTTTATTGATTTTTGTCATTTGAAAATATATTTCGTCAACTGTTTTCAAAATGGATAAAATTGAACAAAGAGCGGTGATAAAGTTTCTTCATATGAAGGGCATGAAGGGGAAAGATATCTATGACGAGTTAAATAATGTTTTGGGTGAATACGCTCCTCCTTATGCCACAGTAAAAAACTGGGTAGCTGAGTTTAAACGCGCTCGTACATGTGTCCAAGATGAAGCCCGCCCCGGACGTCCTAAAAGCGTCACGACTCCGGAAATGGTCGTGAAAATAAATGATACGGTTTTAGCAGAGCGATGATTGAAGTTATCTGAAATAGCTGACACTACAGGTATCTGAAAAGAACGGGTACATCATATCCTAAGTGAGGAATTAATTGTGAAAAAGTTATCGGCCCGTTGGGTGCCGCGATTGCTTACCCACGATCAAAAAAGGATTCGGGTGCAAAACTCAAAAGAAAGTCTGGACCATTTTCAGAGTAATAAGGCCGATATTTTACGTCAATTTGTATTAACAGATGAAACATGGGTTCATCATTACACGCCAGAATCAAAAATTTAATCAAAAGAGTGGACTCAATCGGGATGCCCGGCTCCAAAAAAGCCATGGCTGTATAGTCGGCTAGAAAAGTGATGGCTTCCGTCTTTTGGGATTCAGATGGGATCTTGATGATAGATTACCTTGCTAAAGGTCAAACAATTAATAGAGAATACTACGCTAATCTTTTAGATAAGCTTCGTCAATGTATTCAGCAAAAACGACCAGGTTTGGCGAAAAAAAATTATCTTCCACCAAAACAACGCTAGGGTTCACACATGTGTTAAAGCTATGGCAAAAATCAACGACTTGAAGTATGATTTGCTACCCCAGCCACCTTATTCGTCTGATCTAGCGCCATCAGACTTCCATTTATTCCCTAAGCTCAAAAGATTTTGGGCGGACAGAAATTTGCCACAAATTATGATGTCATAGCCGCTGTAGAGGAGTATTTTACAGGCTTCGAAAGAAATCATTTCATGGAAGGCATTAACAGCTTTAGAACGAAGATGGAATAAGTGCGTAGAGGTTCACGGAGATTATGTCGAAAAATAAAATTAATTTTATCACGGAAAGTTAAGTGTTTTCTTATTAGGCTAGTTACTTATCATCCCGCCCTCGTAATACCCGCTACCCGATGACGCGTCAAATAAAATTGGTTTGAAGACAATATCGTCAATTCTGCTCACGATAGACGAGACGACAGTTAACTAACGTACGAAAGTACGTTAAAATATAAGTAAAGTTGCAACCAATACACGTCCCACTGCTGGGCACAAGCCTCATCCCACTTCTGAGAGGATTTTAGAGCAAGCAAGTGTCCGCCGCGCTGCCCCAATGCGTGTTGGCGAACTTTACATATCTTCGAAATATGTTTTTTTCTTATTTCTCAGACATGCAGGTTTCCTCGTGATGTTGAAATCAGCCTCATGAAATCAGTACTTAGGACTGTAATTGATATTTTTTTATGAACCGGCGGTGATCGAACCTGGTTACTCGCGTACTGAGAAATTTACAGCGAGCGCTTAGCACCTGTACTACCACGGTTCTTATACATTCAAATATCGCACTATAATTGATCATCATTATTACAGACAAAAATTCACTGCTGAACATGGTCTCCTCCAAAGATTGTCTGGTAGGTTAGACCAGTTACAATTTGCAAATGATAAATTAATACATGACATCCTAGACTATCAATTTTATTTGCGACTGATTCAACAGTCTGAGGCTCATACTGTTATCTGTAACGGCATACAATGCTTTGTAAATATTGATCACAAAAATTTCCTACGGTTACAGTAATGCGGTTTCCTGACGCATACAAAAATGTGGAACTTTTGCTTCTCTGTACATAAGTGACGTCGATTTATGTTGTTAAGTAGGTACCTAGTTTTTGCCTTGGCTTTTTTTTTATAGGATAAGGGTGACAAACGAGCACATAGTCCACCTGATGGTAAGTGGTTGCTGCGGCCCATAGACATTACATCTATCCTCGTTTGCGAATCAAAATGCAGATGCGTTGTCACCCGTGAGGACTAAGATGGAATGCCTCATTTCCAGTAAAAAGGGCCTCCGGCCACCTGCACTCACCAAGTGAAACGCAGAGGTAAACCTCTACTTCACGCTGGTATTCTGTGAGGTCGTGGTACCACCCCGGTTCGAGCCGGCCCATCCGTGCTACAGCAAAAGCTGCCGCGTGGCTCTACCACTGTTAAAAAAATGTTCTTTTGGATAAATAAATTTATTTGTTGTTAGATGATCTATGTGAAATGTGTAGTTGTATTATATTATAAATTATACTACTGCCATCTTTTAAATTAAATTATATTTATGAATTTTATGCTGTTTATAATTACTAATGTTAGGACTAGGATGGCGTGGAGAGTCGGCTCAACATATCCCACGTGACCATAGGTACTGCAAAGCACTCGTAATTTTTTTTATAATATAACTGAAAAGACAAACGAACTTACAGCCTAGCTGTTACCACCTTAAGTAGGTACTGCAGCCCATGGACACCTGCAACCAATTTTAAACAAATAAGGATACAGATATTTGTCACATCGGATCTAGGATCAAAGCCGCACGCCTCACGCGGCACGCCGCTTAGCCTGTTACTATACTAGTTATCTATACCCACTCATTATCCTTAAGAACGGAACACAACACTGCAAATGCAGCGGACTTCAGCAGTGCTGCTTGCTGGTAGAAATATGTTAGAGAGTTTTTTTTTACAAAATAAGGGTGACAAGCGAGCACACAGTCCACACTACCTGAAGGTAAGTTATCTATCCTCGTTTGCGAATCAAAACGCAGATACGTTGTCAGCCGTGAGGACTATGATGGGAATTCAAGAGGCATCAATTTTTAACAGTGGTAGAGCCAGGCGGGAGCTTTTGCTGTCGCACGGATGGGCCGGCTCGTACCGGGGTGGTACCACGACCTCACAGAATACCAGGGTGAAGTAGAGGTTTATCTCTGCGTTTCGCTTGGTGAGTGCAGGTGGCCGGAGGCCCTTTTTACTGGAAATGAGGCATTCCATCTTAGTCCTCACGGGTGACAACGCATCTGCATTTTGATTCGCAAACGAGGATAGATGTAGATGTCTATGGGCCGCAGCAACCACTTACCATCAGGTGGACTGTGTGCTCGTTTGTCACCCTTATCCTATAAAAAAAAGGCATTTCAGCATAAGTGAGTGAATACTGTGGCTTGTAGAAATTTACATTTATCCTCGATTAGTACCTAAAATGCAAATGCGTTGTCACTCCTGAGGTTGAGGCACAGATTGACTTCTAGGCAAAGAAGGAGTCATGCCACTTAATCAATGTTGTGAGTCCATGGACATGATATTAGGACTAGTTTCTTTTCTAGCGACTTCAAAAAGAAGACGGTACTCAGTTCGACTGTATGTTTTTTATGTGTTTTACCTCATAACTTTTTACTGGTTTTACCGATTTCGATGATTCTTTTTTAATTTGAAAACTGATTTTTTTTGAAATTTGAAATTTGATTAAGGTCTGACCAATAGTTTTTGAGTTGTTCTTGATAATTTATATTGCAGTTGGTTGTACAATTTTTTTTTATTTTAAATTATTATACAAGCGACAAATACAAAGATCAATTAAAAACATAACATAGAGTTGACGCTCTAAGACATGTCCAGTCTTTGAAAATATTTTAAATCTCTATAAGCTTTATATGTCGAGGTTGATACTTGAAGATATTGAAATAAGAAAACATCCAAATTACAACACTTATGCATTTTTTATCCAAATTTGCCTATTTTTTTTGGTTAAAAACATTTAGTATCTCATAATATTACAGTAATTTATAGATGATTGGGCGCATGTTATGTTATGTAGCTTTGAACCACTATAAAAAGAAAAAAATGTTTCACAAATAGGCCACTAAAACCGAGGAGATATAATATGTAATCATCTATGTAAAACGAAACATAAAATATTTTCGCGACCAGATCAAAACAAGCAATAAAAATCAGCTTTAATTTTTAAATTCTAGCTTATGTTGGATGATCGCTTCACCAGCGCTACAGTGATTGCATAGTTACGTTTTTCTCTTTCTTTACTTTGGCACAAACAGTAATTACAGAAAAAACAATGATGGCCCAAACATATCATCCTTATTTTACATTATTAGACTCTTAAATCTAAGACTATAACTATTATGTGTTTTATATATATTGGTACTTACATATTAAGGCTTTACTTCCTCGTGGGTCTAGTGGTTGTAGCAGTACGACTGCTAAACATCGGTTCGAATCTAGGGCCGGCCTAAAAAAAATCAGTTGTTGAGGTTTTCCATCAAGAAATTCTCAGCAGCGGTCCAGAGTCAGAAAGTTGGCGGTGTCTCACCCCCGTGCCTCGGAAAGCACGTAAAGCCGTAGGTCCTGCGCCTGATATCTCTCCGCTTGTGTCGGTTTAGAGAGTGCACCTGTGCTGGCGCATACACTTGAAAACTATAATCCTGTCCTGCGCCGATGGCTAGTCTCCGTTGAGACTGGCCGCCGTGACCTAAATTCGGTCTGGAGGACATTATTATTTTAAGGTTTGTCTTAAAATAAAGAGAATTTAAAGTGATAGAGCCACACCGCAGCTATATTATGGTAATAGCACGAATGAGTCACGATTCAACCAGGGAAGGACCACGCTCCAACATTCCCGCTCCCGCTTCTCTGTTTCGTGAGTGTAGAGAACAGGAGACCCTATTTACTGGAAACAAGGCATTCTATCTTAGTTCTCAGGAGTGTCAACACATTTGAATTTTGATTCTTAATCGAAGATAGATGTATGTGTATGTGGGCCAGAGCATCCACTTGTCATCAGGTGGACGCCGTACTCGTTATCACCCCTATTCTATAAAATATGTCTCCATAACCTTTACCATTATTAGAAATGACTATGCAAAGCAGTTTGCTGTTATTAAAAATTTTTTTTGAAGTTACGACACAGTATTTATCTTTTATAAAGATATCAAGTACTTAGACGCTGATTGATGTTTGGAACTAATTTTTGGTTGTTCCATTACAGCCTATATAAGTCCACAGCTCAACATAGGCCTCACCCATAGACTGCCTCATAGGAGCAATCGCAGTTTTTTATTATTGCATGCCTTAAGCGCAAAGCGCGTAGATGTGTTCTACTAGCGCTAAAAATCAAGATTCCAACGTTTTGTCGCATGAAATCATACCTAACAATCATATTGAACAAATAAATTATATAAAAAGCACATTGTCAGAAAGATAAATGATTGTTGAACTTATCATTAATTTTTTTAATCGGCTAATTGCTATTTTTATATAAAAAAGTGATTTTAGTGGCTTATGATGTAGATTTATCAAGTCCGCATGGAGGAGTAAACACGATAACTTATGAAAATATCAATTGTTTAACTCAATCTATTTTTTAATGCCTTCATCTATTATGTGGGAAGCCATGGAATGTAAATGGCAGTTTAATTCTGTTTTGTTTAGTTATAATTAATTTTTTTCGGCTGAGAAATCTCGAAATTTTCGGTATTTTGAGCAGCCTTGTAGTAATTTATTTTACTAACTACACTTTGCTCTGCCTCACTCACTCCGCACTCAGCCGCCGTCGTGTTAACTGTATCGAACAGCGGTAATAGGCAGCAAAAATATCGATCGCTGTAGAAATATAAAATATTCCAAAAACCAAATTTGATGTATACTTGACCAAGGTTATCATATTTATAATCACAGATTTTTATTGATTACATATAATTCTTATTAAAAACTGTAATAAAAAAACTGAAACTAGTAACTTAATTATCATACAGTCCTACTCCCCGCGGTATCGTGCCAAGAACGCTGGTTGCGTTTCCCCGCTGAGTGGCTATACTTAGCCTTTGAGCGAGAAAAGAACCAGCCCTATCACCAGTCGCGGATAGAGTTCCATTAGGAACTTCACCACATGTGAACCACACGGACCGATAGTCTCTACAGCAAATGGCACAAATATTTAGGCATCTCTCAGAGACTCATATTTGCGTCATTTACAGTTCAGCTGCCTCTGATGCCGCCCAGACTCTAAACAAGGTACCCCTGAGATGAGAGGCCTTCAAAGTGTCTAAGCAAGTAGCGTCCCCCACTAGGGCTTTACCTCTCTCCCAACGGGCCAATGTCATACCGTCGAGATTTTATTACAATATTTTGTTTCGCTAAAAGTTCATAGCATTTGTATATAAATATACGTACCGGCAGGCGAAGAGTACGGCGTACCCTCACTAGATGGAATGATAACCTGGTGAGACTGCAGGAAGTCAATGGATGCAGGTGGCTTGTGACCGTGCTTTGTGGCATTCCTTGGGGGAGGCCTATGTTCAGCAGCAGACCTCTGAAGGGCTTTAATGATGATGATGATGAAGATACGTTTTGTACTTTATGGATTGATGTGTCTGATCTGAAAATGTACTTCGGTGAATGCTACTGGAACTCCTCGAAGAGTAGAACTAGGTGTGCCGAGTTTGGCCTCGTTTTGTTTGTTATGATGAGAACTTACCTCTGGACTTGATAGAGTGACCTAAAGGTGTACTTTCATGACTGCTACTGGAACTCCTTGACGAGGACAACTAGGTGTGCCAAGTCTGGGCTTGTTTTGTGAGTTATGATGAGCCCTTACCTCCGGACTTGATAGAGTGACCTGAAAGTGTACCTAGGTGAAAGCCATTGGAACTGCTCGAAGAGTAGAACTAGGTATGCCGAGTTTGGCCGAGTTTGGCCTCGTTTTGTTAGTTATGATGAGACCTTACATCTGGATTTGACGGAGTGACTTCAAGATGTACTTCAGTGACTGCTACTGAAACTCTTTGACGAATAAAACTACAATTTACATTTATTTAATTTTTTCACGATCATATGGGCATTATGACTCGTGCACTTTTGAATTATTCAAGCTTTTTATTTAATTGAAATTTGACATAAAATTATCGGAAAATTGGAAGTATAGTAATAATTATATGTATTTTTAGTGAAAACTTGTTTGTAATTAAACAACTTTAAAAATTAACGTATCACCATATTATACGTAATTTTTTTAATGCCCTTAAGGCATGCACAATTGGATGTTAGTAGGAAGATGCTGCTGCACATTACCTGTTTAGTTTCCCTTTGTCGCCTCTTACGACACGATATGGGCTAGCAGATATTCTTACATCGCCACTACACGCATTTCCACTTTTCTCAAATTTAATGCACCTAAAATGTTGACTAATGGGCCTGAAATATTTGCAAAGCTTTGTATGTAGTTGAGAACGGTCGCAGTAAAATTAAATTAATGTGTACATACTTAGCGTATTTATAAGCAAGCTATGCTTAATAATACGGTACGACTTTCCATTGACGTCAGTGGAGTTTGGTGTTGATACGTATTTTTACAGAAAGATTACACTATTATAAGCACACACACAAAGTCTCAATATACGGAAACGCGTAATTTTTGAGAAAAGAATAATTGAAAATCAATTATTCTTGCAATGTTTATGTCTAATCTGCTAATAAACTGGCGCCATTTTGTAATGTCATTGTCGACGTCAATAGGGATGTCGATTCTTTCCGAAAAAGGTCGTTTTTTAAATCGATTCAAATCGTAAGCTGATGTATCGATTCCTAAAAAATCGATTTCTAAAATATCTATATTTTTTTCATGTTTGCATTTATAATGTAAATATATATCCATTTTATGAGAAAAAAATCCCCTTCATCATAAAATATAGGGGGACTGATTCAGAAGGATTTCTGTATCTATTTTGAGACTGCTACCTCTCCGGCGCTGCGGGAAGAGCAGCCTCTACGCCTTAGCGTAACAAATCGCAGGCATCCCTCCTCGCCTCCGCAGCTTCGGCTTGTTGGTCGCCTTCGGCGACCAGCCTCAGCCGCTCCGGCTCGTCCGATGCCTACGATTTGTTACGGCAGGCGGAGGCTGCTCCCCCTACGCGCCTCCGGCTCTATAAAACCACTCTAGGGGTAGGACAGACTCGTACCAGGTGGAGTCGGGGTCAATCAATTCGGTTCTTTGACATAAGTTGAACCTAACCTATTTTATTTATCTGCCCTAATAGGTACTGTTAAATAAAACAAATTTCAATAAGAGATCATTTATCATGGTATCTTTCTTGTTTTTCATAAAATGGGTTTATATTTACATTATAAATAGAAATATTAAAAAAATATAGACATTTTAGAAATCGATTTTTTGTGAACCGATACATCAGCTTACGATTTGAATCGATTTAAAAATCGACCTTTTTCGGAAAGAATCGACATCCCTATTGACGTCGACAATGACATTACAAAATGGCGCCAGTTTATTAGCAAATTAGACGTAAACATTGCAAGAATAATTGATTTTCAATTATTCTTTTCTCAAAAATTACGCGTTTCCGTATATTGAGACATTGTGTGTGTGCTTATAATAGTGTAATCTTTCTGTAAAAATACGTATCAACACCAAACTCCACTGACGTCAATGGAAAGCTAAGCCAATAATACTCTAAATGTACACATTACACCTGATGTGATCCTAAAACACTTGATTGAACAAACTTGTAAAAGTAAACTTATAAGCAACTACCTACAAATTTGTTGTTTCCTTTATCTTCACTACCCACAGCGAAGGAAGTCAACGACGCCTTTCAATAAATAAAAACTACTGTGAGGATATTTTTGTTTAATTTTTGCAAAGTACTTGGTAAGAATTTAGTGACGTATCAAAGAAAAGTGTTATATTTTATAGGCAAATGTTAAATACCCGAAAAATAGACCTTCGCGTCAAAGAACATAAGTATATACTACTCTCTATCAAGAACATAAATTATTATTTTAATAAGTGGAAACTTATTTACAGAACTGAAAAATTTTACTGGAGTTTATAAAAACTGTATTTTTGTTATAATATCTATTTCTAAAAAGCATTTGAACAAATTCAAAATATTTTTGTTCTTTAAATGAAACTAATTTCTTTGTTTCTATGATTTTCTTGGGTTTTTATTAACCTCAATACTTAGTTACGTGACATCCAACAATATTTCTTTCTTATTCTACCGACACCTGTAGTCACTTCTACACATCTAGATCAGGATTTTTTTTTATTTTCTTTATATTTTATTTTAAACATTCAAATGCCCAGCTTTTATTTTTTTCTTGTAATCGCTATTTTTCCGTTGTAATTACTTTTTACTTTTCTTTTTCACATAATTCTTATATATTTTTTTGTTTCTTGATTTATAATTTTTATTACTAATTATTATATTGTAGGTCTACTTACATTATGTAATAGTTATTATAATTATTATAATTTCATCACACAGTCTCTCCTTACATTTGAATAGATATAAATCAATATAAATATTTGGAGGAGCCGCCGTGTCCTATCATCACTTGAATCGTCAGTAGGTCTATAATATCTATTTTCCTTATTATGGGATAGACGTTATGGAGTCTGGGAAAACACTTTTGCAGTGGAGGCCGTTTCCCCTTCCGCGTGTAGCGTCGGTTCCATGCGTCGAGCGCGTCATCAAACTATAATATGTTTGTGTACTTGTGTTTATTTCATACTAGCTACTACTAGTAGGATCTATTAACGCGGCATTTTTTACATTTAAGATAGTCCAAGACCATTCTATCAAAATTTGTTTTTTTTTTTCGTTTTCGTTATTTCAAAATTTTTCTGATAAAATATATTCTAGATCCCTCCTGGCATTGCTCTGTATCAGTTCGTAAAATATCATCGCAATCCGTTCAGCCATTCCGAAGATTAGTCCGGACAGACAGACAGTTAATAGCGCGCAAATAACCCCTGAGCTTAATAGAAGCCAGTTATTTCAATGTTACAGGCAGACGCACCAATTTTATTTACATGTACCTACTTACCGTACAGCAACTACATACATGTGTATGTAATACTCTACGCCGCCAACACATGTCAAGATGTATTAATTGAAAAACCAAACAATAAGTAAAAACTTGTTACTTCTACTATTTCCACCTGCAATCAAACTATTGCTGCACCACTATTGCGTGCACAAGTACGCAGTAGTCTATGTTCGAAATCACTAAATCATGAGCATAATATATATATTTTTCCCTAAGTCCATAAAAATTCCTTCCCGTTTATGGAAAGGATTTGACTGGTTTTAGAGTATCATCACGGTTCGTAGGCGGATACATGATATTAATTTATAATATATCACTTCAAAACTGTACGATTATCTCGTTAATATAAAATGTAGTTGTTTTTTTATATTTTACATCGACTATTTGAAATTGAAATCAATTATTTTTGGTAAGCAATAGTGCTTACCAAAAGTAATTGATTTCGTATAGATGTTCACGTATCACGTTGTGTTTGATGACTTGTAGCCATATCTTGTTATTGTTGATAGTAACACGATCCCATTGCCGCAAAATACCTATATGTTGATAAAATTGCGATACGTAATTCTGACATCCTTTTGTCAACCTAAAATTACTCCAAGAATCCTAAGAGTACTTGAAACTTTTGAATATTGAAAGGTACCTATTAATATCCTAAGAAATGTTCATTAAAAATGTTAATTGTTGATTTTTCATTGCACGAGGCTGTCTATACAAAACTAAATATGTCTATAAAAAACTAAAAAACGGTATCTCCGTTTAAAAACTATCCGGTTTAAATATTTAGATAAATATACTTTCAATTATTTTAAACGATTATCATCTTACTAAAATATCCTAACCTCTTGGTAAAAGAGATGAAATACCTACCAGTCATGTAACCGTGTCGTCCCCTTGCTGCTGGTAATGATTTTCTGTGTACCGAAGAATATAGAGCCCTCTAACTTGGACTTACCTGCACAGAACATTTGATGTTTGAGAATAGCCTTACTTATTGCACTCAACAAGCTATATAATTGAAGAAGTTAAGGTGCAGCAAATTAAAGCAAAAAATTTGATTGTTTTTACAAAGCTAAAAATGACGCTGACAAAACACTGCGGTAACGAGATCAACAAGCTACTTATTTATGGAACCTATGTCCTAACCAGCCATGAGCCCTGTGACCTGGAGATACATATTACCTACGAGTACATTCATCACCACCGTATCTACACAGTATACGAAACAGCGATTCCAGTTTCTGTCAACAACTCAACTCATTTACGTTCAAATACCAATGTAACAAAAGTAAAGTAAAGTGGCAGCCTATATACGTCCCACGGCTGGGCACAGGCCTCCCCTCATTTCTGAGAGGGTTTTAGGGCAAGGAAGTGTCCGCCGCGCTGCCCCAATGCGTGTTGGTGAACTTCAGATGTCTTCGAGATATATTTTATTTCATTTCTCAGACATGCAGGTTTCCTGACAACGTTTTCCATCACCGCCAAGCACGTGGTAAATCGGCACTTAAAATTGCAATTAACAATTTCTTCGGTGCCGGCGGGGATCGAACCCAGGTTACTCGCGTAATGTGAAACTTACAGCGAGCGCTAATCATCTGAGCTACCACGGCTCGTTGTAACAAGTATACGCGTAATTAACGTCAATGGTGTCAACTTGGAAAAAATGGCGTATATGTCAAATGCTTTAAAACACAGTGAAATCTATTTCACAGATTTAAGTGCCTTCAAATGAGCAAAAGTCTCTAACTGCCCCGCTGTTTTAGACTAAAATATTAAAATATATAATATTTTATTATTTAGACTAAGCAATAAAACGAATACATCAGCATTTTTATATAAGTTCCTTGTACTTAGTTGATGAGTCCAATTTCTGCGCGCAAACGGACTCTTTGATTATTCATTATTAAAGCTACCTCCAAATCGTTGAGACGTAGTGATCTATTTGTATTTTAGATTTTAAAAAGTCCTTTCAACATTCCCGAAATTTGACTAGCTATTTTAAAGCTAAAAGCTAAAAGACTTTTGCATGCTTTAAGCGCAAAGCGCGTAGGTAAGTTCTATTAGCGTTCTAGAATCAAGATTGCAACGTTTTGTCGCATGAAATCGTATTTAACAATCATATTGAACATATAAATCATATAAAAAGCACATTGTCAGAAAAATAAATGATTGTTGAACTTATTAATATTTTTTTTAAATCGGTTAATTGCTATTTTTACATAAAAAAGTGGTTTTAGAGGCTTAAAGTGTAGATTTATCAAGTCCGCATGAAGTGGTAAACACGATAACATTTGAAAATATCAATTGTTTAACTCAATCTATTTTTTAATCTCTTCATCTATCATGTGTGAAGCCATGGAATATAAATGGCAGTTTAATTTTGTTTTGTTTAGTTATAATTATTTTTTTTCGTCTGCTAAATGTCGAAATTTTCGGTATTTTAGCAGCCTTCTATGTAATTTATTCTACTAAATAGACTGCTTATCTCAATCCGGCGGTATATATACAGTAATATATAGTCCGGCGTCAACCGCCGTCGTGAGTGGATACTGTATCGGTTGTTTGCAGCGGCTTAAAAAGATCGCTGTACAAATACTAAATATTCGAAAAACCAAATTTCATACCTACTTGATTATTATTTGTGTATATTTAAACTACTTTAAAAAAAATCGTATAATCATGTTATACGTATTTTTAATGCACTTAGGGCATGCACAATTGGATTACTATTAGTAGTAATATATTTACTAATAGTTTTTATTTATATACAAATTATTTGTAAATATACACTACCTTTCCCCGTAGAAAATAAATGGCGGCTATCAAAAAAATTGTTGTATATGGCCGGTGGTCGAAACTTACGCTTAGATGAGCCGCATGCTCGTATGCCCGTCATATTGACGACTTTGTTAAAAGAACGTGTTGGTCTTATTACAAAAAGCACGTCTCAGATTTAAACTTGACTAGTTTAAACTAGAATCTATTTCACGATAGAAATTCCGCGGATATATGCAATCTCTCAACATCTCAAATGTGAAGTATGGAATTTGACTTCAAAAACCGGAGGAAGTTATCAATTTGTCTGTATGTTCTTGTTTGTCTTTTTACCCACGAAGAACAGGAGGTGTGTGCGTTCAGGGTGAGAGATTGTTTGTGTGTGCAAACGAATTATCCCATTTATCTAGCGAATGGTTTATCCGATGGAGATACGGTTACCTGTAAAGAGTTTGTGATTCTATTGAAAGTTAGAAAAGTTTAACACGAAAAAATTTCTATATAATTGCTTCACGTGCATATTGTACTTACCGGTAAAATAACATATTTTGACGTTTCAAAACTTGTAGTTATTTTATTATTTCGTTATCGTCATCTTTATTAGCTTTTCACAATTCCACTGCTGAACATGAGCCTTCTGCAAGAAATGCCACAAAATATGGTTCTGAGTCTGTAGTTTTTCAGTTTTTTTACCTTTACGTGAAGAAATAATAAATAAATGAGAGACACTGTTCGTTCATATTACCTATCCACCTAGCAATAGATCGAGCGCGGGTGAATCACCGAGTAGCAATCACGCTACCAATTAATACTAGTTGACGTCAGATAGCGCATTCTGCCAAAGTCCGTAAAGTCTAATAAAGTCTATACTGAATGTGTTCTGTAAGACATAGTTATATACTCTTTGGTGTTCTGTAGCACATGAAAAATTACCCCTTATCTTAACCAATCATAAACTGAAATTATTACTTTCCCTTCTTTAAATAAAAGTTAATACCAAACCCAAGCACACACATTTTTTAACTCACCAGCAATTCCCTTGGTGTTGTAGATGTTCAAGGGCGACAGTGATCACTTACTATGAAGTGAGCCGTATGCTAGTTTACCTCCTTTTCATAAAAATCACACATCTGTGATTATCAAGATGTAAAATCGTTGTTACGGCCGGCAGCTGCCTATCCCAGGAGTAGAATCCTTCGCGGCCCATAGACGAAGAAGCTACAGGCAGATGCTGGTCGGGCGTCCTCACGCCACGGGTTAAAAGTCTAATTACACTAAACAATCCGGGGGGAGCGTTATAATTATTGAACAGAGCTTACTTACCTCTATTCAAGGCGACTGGTCCCTCAGGATTCGGTCAGGTCTCGTGTGGATGTATTGTGCTAGAAAGTAAAGGTCAGTGATGTGTATTTGGGTGTGGCTGGTAGTGTTATTGACCTTATTTGACCGTTCCCCCTGCAGCAGTTCGGCCTCAGCTCCTCTCCAAGCTAAGGTCGCCTTCCGCAGTCACTTTCTTCCTTTGTTACGATTGACTCGCGAAAATGAACACAGAACGTACGGGTCAAAGGTCACCGTTATTTCTAGAATATTAACTACCGCACTAGTAACTAATACAGTCGAATCCACTTATACAGATTCTGCGTTAAACCTAAAGTCCCGGGTAAACTCTCAACAAGCGCTACCATTCCCAGTGGTATATTTACTATACGCGCCTAACATTAAATTAGATCTAAGAGCTCCCAAATAAAAGGACTGCCTTCTCTTTCGACGCGAAGAAGGCATCTAATCTTTCGCTCTCGACTCCCACCGTTCAGTCAACTCGGACGTTCAACACACACAAACGTCATTCCGTATCGACCGAGCCGAGTGCCATCTAACGTCGATGCCTGACACTAACGCTTTTGCGTGAACAAACCCCCGTCCCGGACATAAGGATTTAGGTCCGCGAGCAAACCGGTCAGCGGGACAGGGTCGCGACGGCAAGTTGCAAGATCGAATCTACAACCAAACTAGGCCACCTTACGCACCCAATCAGATCTTGCAACACTAACCAACGCCCCAAAATTGCAGCCCTAACGTGGGCTAGCCGGAGAGTTGAACTGGATGCCCTTCCTGGACATCGCAGCACATAAATAAGTCCTATTCCTAGACAGAAGTCAGACGACCTCCTTCAAACACCTATCTGCGCTCCTATGATTAGTTCCGCAATTCGACCGGATCAGGTCTGCAAACAGCGACGCGACACGAAGCGGCCCAGAGGGACCTTCAAGCTTCAGTGCAGAGAGCACCCCCAAATTCCCCATGAACGTCGTCTGTGGAGAGCTGAACGAAACGCACAGATGGTCCCTAGCAGGTGATCCTATGCTCATATTTCAACTAATTTTTCAAAAGCATCAATGTTCAATTACAGAATTAATTAAAACAAGTAATCACCGATGCACATAGGTCAACTTGGCAAAGTAAACAAAACAATAAACGTAAGGGACAGCCCTATCTCTTATTTCAAATAAATATCTTAGACAGTGCCAACAAAATCTAAACCAAAAGAGAATTGACTCCTATTTCCTTCGGTAACCACAGGGTTATCTAATTTCAATCTTCCTTATCACAAAGCAAAATGATTAAACACTATCACAAACATATACATAATTTTCAAAATAGAGCGCCATTCAAATTTCAAATGAATTCAAACTTCCCTTCAGCACAGGCGCGACAATCAAATACAATTACAAGCATACGCCCAAGCATTCAAAAAGGGCACACAATTTAATCTCCATTTTCCGTGCAACAACAAACGCAGTGATCAAATGTATTTACAAAACATATGCAGCAGCATTTAAAGGAGTATTTTAAATTCAATTCTTTTAATCATAACCGCTACAATATGAATTTCGCGGAAAACCCAAAAGCATTTTAATTTAAATTTAAAGAATTCTTAACTAAGTGCTCGACCAAACCAAATCCTATACCCCTTGAGAGCGTGATTCAACGCTCCAGGGGGCCCTAATCTTCCCACCACCAAGTGGAGGCCACACCGCGTGAACCCGATACTAACAGAGCGCAACCGCTAACGGTCGCCACTCGGGTTGTACGCCCTCACTGAGGCCGTCGGCAACAGAACAGCTTGACAAGTGGACTGTTGACGGCTTAAGGCTCAGTAGAGGCAGCCATGGTGGGAGCTAAGGCGGCAGCTAGCTAGGGCCGCCTCCATCAAATGGGGTACAGTGGTACACCAGTCGCGGCCACTCAGCTAACGGGAGCGATAAGGGTCCAGCGGACTGATGAGTGGCTGTGAAGTTCCTCTCCGCACGCTGAGGGGGTGTGATGACACCCCCGCCCCTGGGGGAATTACCCCCCGACTGGTCGGGGGAGGGAGCCCTTTCAAACCTAGGGGCCTGGTGGCTAGCCGGCGGGAGCCGAGCGTCGCCCGTCAACGGGCATGGCGGAGCGCCCCCGCCCGTGGGGGTCGAGGGCCTGGCAGCGCCCCGAGAGGAGACGCCGTTCGCACCCAGGCACAGTACGACATGGTGATTGCCCTGGCAATGCAGACAGGGCCGCTGGTGCGGACAGTCTCGCTGGAGGTGCCCTTCCAAACAGGAGTAACACCAGCGGCGCTCCTTGGCGATAGTTCGCCTCGCCGGAACTGGCTTACTTAATAATTTTGGGCAAGATGTTACCCGGTGATCAGATGCTCGACAATAGGAGCAGGGGGGGGTTGACGACGACTTGCCCGGCGGAATTCGCCTCTCACTGGGCACGGCTCGTAAGTCGTCGACGGTGCCCGCCGCGTGCTCGATCTGTCGGCACTGCTCCTCCAAAAACCGCAGCAGGTCATAGAAGGGCGGAATATAGGAGGCCTCGTCCCCGCCGTACCTCTCCTCAAAATGCATTTGAAGGTCAAGAGGTAGACGGGACATCACGATGCGGAGCAACAAGAAGGCCCATTCGCCCACTGGTAAATCCAGCTGCCTCAACATATTACAGGCCACCAAGACTGGATCCAACAGGTCCGGACGTAGTCTGGCCCGGTCACTCAGCAGCGGGAGGCTCAGAAGCTGCTTAACATGTTCGTCCGCAATTCGCCGGACGTTGGCGTATTTTCTGGCTAGGAGGTCCCGAGCAGTTTGGTAGGCGTCGTCCGACAAGCTCAAATGGCTGACAACGCCCAGGGCCTCCCCCTCCAGTGAGGCCAAGAGGTACGCCATCTTCTGGCTCGGAGTCAAGTCACTCCGGGCGTCCACTAGGCCGTCGAAAAGACCAACGAAGGTGAGCCACTCGGAAAGGACCCCGGAGAACTTTGGCAAGTCCAGAGTTGGGAGTCGTCCCAACAGCTCCGGCTGAGGCTGCTTCCGAACGGACTCGGGCAGGCCACTCGTCCGAGCTTCACGCGCCTCTTCGGCATACCTGCCTTCAGCCTCGATCAACTCGTCCGTGAGCCACAAGAACTGCTCGTAGTCTGCGAAGCAGGAGTCCAGGACTCCCTTTTCCACATCCGAATCCTCGAGCTCAGCGTAAGCCTCCTCCACTGCAGCCCTTCGAGCATCGACCTGCTCGAACCGCTTCATCAAATTATGGACCCTATCCGGTCGACCTATCAAAGCATGGGCGCTGGTGGCCCAGCGTAACTCAGTCCGCAGGCAACGGATTAGCATCTTGGGCGAGGACATCACTACTAAATACAAATTACGACGCCGCTCGAGCACAATTACAAAAATAACAAATAAAAAATACAAAAAAATTAACAGCTAACCAATGCAGTTCCTATCAAATCGAGTTGAATAGAAATTACACAAATAAGAACCGCTATTTATTAAATCAAACACAAGTTAGTACAAAAGAAAAGGCAAATCAAATTAACAATAACAAATACTAGTGCGATCAAATCAAGTTAAATTCAAATTACGTAAATACAAATTACCACTCCTTAGTTCAAATACAAATTACAACACGAAAGATACATAACGAAGATACACATCAACAAAAAATACCTTGCTCGGAAATCGACCCTTCGATAAGTAATACACTACAACCATCCGACAACGATAATTACCCGATTACGTAAAAATAACCATCTACCTACATGACGCAATCTCCCGCTTGCGCGCGAACCGGGCGTGGTTTTTCAAATTTACCCGCAAACAACAAAGCAAGCTAACAAAGAAAGGAATTTTATTATTACGTATATAATAAAAAAAATATATTTTTACGTATTACGGACGGGCGTGATTGTAGACACAAAATTAAACCAATCAACCCAACGCTCCCTGCCACCAAAATTATTTAATTTTTATCAAATACTATGGTCGGTGGATCGACCGGGAATCGATCCCAGAACCACGCTCTGCTACCAAATGTTACGGCCGGCAGCTGCCTATCCCAGGAGTAGAATCCTTCGCGGCCCATAGACGAAGAAGCTACAGGCAGATGCTGGTCGGGCGTCCTCACGCCACGGGTTAAAAGTCTAATTACACTAAACAATCCGGGGGGAGCGTTATAATTATTGAACAGACGGCTCCGTGGCGCAGTGGCTTAGCAATGAGTTGCTGTGCTGGGGGGCGCGGGTTCGAATCCCGCACGGAACAAGTATTGGTATGGCCTACAAATAATTGTTCCGGGTCTGGATGTTTGTCCTTGTGCAATTTGTGTTTGTAAACTGCCTCTACGATACAGGAGAAAATAGTGTGGGGGTAACGTTTTTTAAAAAAAAGAAAAAAAAAAAAAAAAGAAAGCTTACTTACCTCTATTCAAGGCGACTGGTCCCTCAGGATTCGGTCAGGTCTCGTGTGGATGTATTGTGCTAGAAAGTAAAGGTCAGTGATGTGTATTTGGGTGTGGCTGGTAGTGTTATTGACCTTATTTGACCGTTCCCCCTGCAGCAGTTCGGCCTCAGCTCCTCTCCAAGCTAAGGTCGCCTTCCGCAGTCACTTTCTTCCTTTGTTACGATTGACTCGCGAAAATGAACACAGAACGTACGGGTCAAAGGTCACCGTTATTTCTAGAATATTAACTACCGCACTAGTAACTAATACAGTCGAATCCACTTATACAGATTCTGCGTTAAACCTAAAGTCCCGGGTAAACTCTCAACAAGCGCTACCATTCCCAGTGGTATATTTACTATACGCGCCTAACATTAAATTAGATCTAAGAGCTCCCAAACAAAAGGACTGCCTTCTCTTTCGACGCGAAGAAGGCATCTAATCTTTCGCTCTCGACTCCCACCGTTCAGTCAACTCGGACGTTCAACACACACAAACGTCATTCCGTATCGACCGAGCCGAGTGCCATCTAACGTCGATGCCTGACACTAACGCTTTTGCGTGAACAATCGTTTTACGTAAATCGAAACAAAGTTAGTAAATAAAAACACTTTTTTTTATAGGAGAGGGGGCAAACGAGCATGCGGCTCACCTGATGGTAAGTGACTACCGCCGCCCATGAACAACTGCAACACCAGGGAGGTAATTGCAGATGCGTTGCCGGTCTTTTAAAAAGGAGTACGCTCTTTTCTTGAAGGTCCCTAAGTCGTATCGGTCCGGAAAAATCTCTGATGCTAATCCATTCCACAAGGAAGTCGTGCGAGGAAGAAAATATCTTCTAAATCGCACAGTGGTAGACCGCCAATCATTCAGATGGTATGGATAGTATCGGGAGTTCTGCCGCGATGTGCGTTCGTAAAATTTGGCGGCTGGGATTAATCCGAACAATTCCTCAGAGCACTCCTCGTGGTAGATGCGAAAGAAAATGCAAAGGGATGCAACATCTCTTCGCAGTGCCAATGAATCGAGATCCGATCGGAAAGAACTCGGTCGACCACGATTCGAGCCGCTCTGCGCTGGATGCGGTCAAGTGGAAGGAGCTGGCACTGGGGAGCCCCTGCCCAGAGATGGGAACAGTATTCCATGTGAGGCCGAACCTGCGCCTTGTAAAGTTGCAGGCGGTGTGCCGGCATGAAATACTGTCCCGCTCTACTGAGCGCGCCAGGCTTTTTAGAGGCCAATTTGGCCTTCTCTTCCAAGTGACCACGAAACTGCACGCTTCGCTGCTTAGTACTAGCAAGTACTGGGTGACCCTTCAAAAGATGATGAGACATTTCAGGAGTCGATGGAAGCAGAAAGGCCAATATTTTGAGCCTATTTTCAGGGAGAACTTTTTTATAATATGTATGTGTTAAATATTAATTATTACAGAATTCAGACTAATGCCCCAGTTCTTACACAAAGCTTGGACAAGATAGTAAAATATACTCGTACTTACTGTTCACGAGATATACGTATAAAATGTATCTTATAATTATAGTGTTTCATTGCGTAAATAATTAGTTGCTAATGACTGCCAGTCACATTACGAGATAAATAATGCAAGTACTGGAAAATCTTGCAATGGAATTATCGTCGCCTAGATTCCTACTGAGAGGGACGACTTTTAGAATGCGTTAGTGGTTAAGCCATAATATCGCTCATAACATTTAATATAAATATCTTCCGATATTACATTGAGTATGTGCAGGTTAATGATAAATATAATAATGATTTGTTATATTTACGCGAAGACTACACATTAAATGAAACTAATTTTTACGGATTTTTTCGCGTTTAATTTAACTTTTTACTTCCTGACGTTTCGGGTTCTTTTCAGCACCCGTGGTCACGGGAGGGACTGAGGTGTTTGACGTCCAGATGTCATAGTTAGCCCGGCTGCCTTCAGTTTTTGAATATTAATTTTGGTCCGATCTACGCAGAATGAGCTTATAGTATCTTGAAGTCTTGCTTGCTTGTCGTCAGGCTTGGCTTTGGATTTAATTTTATTATTTATAGGATCCCAAGCAGATGGCAGCACCCATTCATCTTCTCTATTGAAATCGTGATGTTTTTTTAATTTCAATAGCCTCGCGAATCATCCTTGGTAGGAATCGGTGTTCTTTTGCGAGGATTCGTGGTCCATCAAATCTAATGTAATGGTTGGGATGATCTTGAACATATTCATACACTGCAGACTTCCCGGAACGTCGGTGCTTCAAGTCAGCTATATGTTCTTTCACGCGGGTTTTTATAGATCTTTTTGTTTGTTCTATGTAAGAGAGACCACATTCACAATCCAGCTTGTACACTCCTGCATCTTGTAGATGGATATGACACTTGACGGATGGTAAAAATTGACTAATCTTCTTCGGAGGCTTGAAGTATGTTTTAATGGAAGCTCGCTTCAAGATGTAGACAACCTTGTCTGTGACACCACTGACATAGGGTAGTACAGCAGGCACACGCTCCACTGTGGCCGGCTTCACTCGGTCGAAATTGGTTTATTAATAATGTATATATGTATATATTTGAATGTTATGTAAACACATACATGTCGTGTCCAGATCGTAGAATTGATCCTATATCATAAAGTAGTCTATCATTTCGTGAAATGGTGTGGTCATTTCATGATATTTAATATTGTTTGTTGGCCATGTCATTATATAGCTTGACCAAATCAATGAATAGAAATCGTTTGAAGATATTAATAACTAAAAAAAGTTTCAATTTGATGATATGGTCATATGACGATATCATTAAATAGTTTTTATCGGTAGCAACGCTGTTAGCGTAATTTTTAACAGAAACGGAACTTTTAACAGAATTGACATCACTTTATGCCTTATTGATATAATGAATAAATTAATGTCCGCTTCTATCGCTGATATTACAAGATTAGTTTTGGCTTTCATTACTTCATCTAATAATAGCGCCATCTACTTACTTCTATATGAACTAAAATGGTAAGCACTGATAAAATTAAATAATAGTATGCTACTGAATATACGATGTAAATATTTGAAAATTCGTTCTCGGCAGTGAAGGAAAACCTGCATATCTGAGAATTTTCCTAGTTGAGGTCATCCTGCGTTGGAATGAGCGCACCGAACACTTTTTTGGCCAAAAACTCTCTGGGGCATGTGCCCAGTAGTAACATATAGGTAAGCTGCTACTTTTTTACTTTTCATAAGGCTATATATTATGCAGTTTTTATTTCATTAATGTTTACGGGTTATTATTTTTTTGTTTTCACTCTACCGTAAATATTAAGGGTTGCAAAGGTGAGTAGAACTCATTATCGTCAGCCTATCAAAAGTCCACTGAAATGAACATAGGCCTCCTCCATGAATTGTCAAGTAGCTGGATATTTGCTATGGTTGCCACGCTTGGTAGGTGGGTTGGCAGCTATTATTATTTTAATTTGTTGTCAGGAAGATGATGCTGCCCATCTTCTGTATGTTTTCCTACGTCGCCTCTTACGACGGGACGATATGAAGTGGTGGATTCTCTTTCACCGCCACAACAAGAAGTACATTTTTCTACTTCAGTTCATGGTGCTTCACACATTCACTGTGAATAAAACTTATAAGGAATATAAGTAATTTTAGGGATTTTATCGCGTTTAATTTTAACTTATTTAATTCCCTACGTTTTGGGCACTTTACAGCACCCATGGTCACGAAAAGACTGAGGTGTTTGACGGCCTGATCTCATAGTTAGAATAGAATAGAATAGAATAAATGCTTGGGTTTGAATTTAATTTTATTAATTATGGAGTCCTTAGCAGATGGTAGCACTAAGTCTTCCCTATCAAAATTAGGATGTTTTTTTTTTAATTTCAATTGTGAATAGTAGGAATCCGTGTTCTATTGCAAGGATTTGTTGTCTATCAGATCCGATATAATGGTTGGGACGATACTAAACATGTTGATATATGTACTTTAGACTTCCCGGAGCGTCGGTGCTTCACATCAACGATATGTTTTTTTTTACGCGGGTTTTTATGGAACTTTTAACCAAAGATGCGTAAAAAAACCTTACGTAAAAAAGTTAAAATTAAATGTGATAAAATCCGTAACATTAGTTTTATTCCATGTGTAGTAACTGTACATCATTATAGAACTGCGTTTATGAAATTTTGAAGTATACTCGAACGTAAAAAAATATCTACATCTATTTTATGGTGCTAATCAATATTAAATAGGACCAATGATATGAATAAAATATCTGATTTAAACATTATACCGTAAATTGATAGAAGACCATGAAATTCATCATTATTTTGTTAAAACTAAATTAACTTTTATTGTGATTGAATGTAAAGACTTAAATGTAAATAATAATAATAAATTTTATTCCAAGATAATTTACCTTTCTTATGGATACATCGGAAGACATGCCCGATATAAAAAATAGTAGATAGACATATATATTCACGTGTTCCTGTAGCATATTATATATAGGCTAAATAAATTATCTACGTCTAATAGTCTTTTAGAATTCAAAAGAAATCTTTGACAGACATAGAGACACAGACACCGAGGTGACTTTAAAAGTGATCGAATTTTGCTAAATTTGGCACGGAACAGCATTTAATGATGTTCCTAAATTCATGCTCACGCGAGTAAAACCGCGCGTAAAAAGCTAGTATATTTACACAATGATTGTATATCGGTTGTCGAGATTTGTAAAAACTATCATCAATTAATTATTTTATTTTAAGAGCTCTCCGTGTAAATAGCAAACACTTCATATAGCAATTGTCCTTTGTTTTTATCTATGCAGGGCCGTGCACACTGTCGAGTCGGAGGAGACGCGCTTCGAGACGTGCCGGCTTAGGGTTGCCAGCTCACGTTTTATGTTTTAGAGGATTTGATAATAACATAGGATAAACATATAGGATTACATATTGTATTCAATAAAATGCCATTATGGTATCAGAAGCGATATTTATTAATAAAAAAGCAATGTTAATATGAAATGTAACAAAATTTGTCTCTCTAACATCGCGCGTCACTTCAACGTGATTTTTAAACTCTGACCTCAACTAGCAGAGGGAATGTCGAATACGCGCGATGTTCTTGTCCTCGAAGAAAAGATTAAAGATTTCAAATCAAGATCAATTTTGGAAAATCGGTGAAATATAGGACTTCCTTTAAAATAAAGGACGTCTGGTAACCCTATGCTGCGTCCAGCAACACGTTGACAACCCGCTTTGTTCGCTCGTGCCGGACGCAGTGCCGGAACTTCCTTTATCTTTGGAATTACCTAAACGATAAATAGGAAGTGTTTTTAATTTTATTTATTACTATCGACTCGCCCCGGCTTTGCTTGGATAGGATCTATTAATTTGGCGTTATTTAGATTAAATACCATGAATGTTATCAAGCCTTTCAAAATATTTTTTATAGAATAAAAGAGTGACAAACGAGCACACGGTCAACCTGATGGTAAGTGAATGCTGTGGCCCTAAGACATCAACATTTATGCTCTATTGCAATTTAAAATGCAGACGCGTGGGCACCCTTGAGGACTAAGATGAAAGGCCTTTTAACCGCATTTTGCAGTGTAAAGGGTTCCATACACTCACCAAATGAAACACACCAGTATTGAGCTCCTGTTTTACGCTTGTATTCTGTGAAAGCGTCTTCCTACCCCGGACGGACCGACACATTCGTTCTACAACCATAATATAGTTGCAGCATGGCTCTACCACGTTGAATATTCATCAAAATTTTCGGATAAATATAGCCTAGACTCCTCCCTGGCTTTGCTAATGTTCGTAGAGTTGCATCACAATCAGCCATTCCAAAGATTAGTCCGGACAGACAGACAGACAAATTATTAAAAATTGTTGTGTGGCCGTGAAAGGAAAAGGAGATCTCAAGCCGAGCAAGGTGTTCAGCCCGGGTAGCGATCGCTCCGAGTGGTAGTTCGGAGCTATTTTATATATACCGCTTTTACTTCGGAACTTTGACTGCGCGATTTTGCCTTCGAAGTGTTCTCACTTGTGGCGCGACGACAGCGCAGCCACAGTTGTTTATGTCTCAATAGTGTGCAAATAACCCTCTGAGCTTGATAGAAGCCAGTTATTTCCATATTACAGAGAGACACTCCAATTCCATTCATATGTATAGATTAAGATATTAATATGGAATGACGACCTGTTGATTGACCAAATTTAGGACCGTGTTTTGTGGCATCTCTGACGATGCACGATGACGATAATAATTTATATGGCACGTTAAATCAATGAAAGAAGATGTAGTGACAAAAATTGAGAAAGGTATGCTGAGATGGTTTGGCCATGTCGAGAGAATGAATGAAGAACGATTGACGAAAAAAGTGTATAAAGGCGAGTGTGAATGAAAGTGTTGGAATGGGTAGACCTAGGTGGACATTTCAAGACCAAATCAGGGACGTCTTGAAAAAAGGTCAGGTCAAGAGTACCCTAAACCGTAGAGCATGTATGAAGAGAATAATGAAAGTGGTCGAAGCGAAACAAGTATGTAAGGATCGTAGCAAGTGGAAAGAAGTTGTCTCTGCCTACACCTACGGCAAAGAGGCGTGATTATATGTATGTATGTAAATCAATGAAAAGGGGGTATGTAAACTAGAAATATAATATCCGTGTAGTTGCGATGTATGAATATCCACTACTTTAAGGAACATATCCAATCTGTTAATGGTTATTTTATTGAAGAGGAGGCAAACAAACATGGTGCAAGAATAGCCAACCGCCTGCCAGGCATGGTGACTATGGCAATTATCCTCCTATGAGTCAACATATGCCTCCCTATGGCCTATGTCCAGCAGTGGACTTTGACAGGCTGTAACGGGATCTCAGAAATAAATTTACAAACGCATCCTCAATCGCGACCTACTATAAATAAATGAATTTAATTTGTAACCTAATCAACTGATTAACACGAAACTACTGAACTTACTTAGTATATAAATAAGAGTTTGCGCTATTAAATGTAAACGAAGTGTAATCGAAGATTTTCTATTTTGTTACGGCGTACACCATTAAATTTAACGCAACATAAATAAATAAATAAACATTGTATTTGGAAAACAGCAATCTAGCTTTAATTGTCACTTGCCTAGCAGAAAATAGCGGGGAAACAAGGCTTCTTTTAAACACCAAACCGAATTAATACAACCTTTACTTCCCTCCCCTGCTAAGTCGTGTTCCTGTGAGATATACAATATGTAACAAAAACCCTGTGGTTCCCGTTAAGTACGTTATCAGGATCAGTATTCAAACCTATAGAAATATTTTTTTTTAAACTCGACCATATTTTTATTATTTAAAAAAAATATTTTTAATTTTATGTGGGTTTATTTATTTATTTTTATTTAAAAAATGTATTGCGTCCCTTTAGAAAAAAAGGATACAAAGGGCGAAAATTGAAACTAAAATTAACACACATTATATGTAACAAAACAGATTATGATATAGTATTATAAGTAAATGCATATATATATATATATATATATATATATATATATATATATATATATATTCGCATATTTACATATATTAACACATATTCATAATATAAATATATTTATATGTCAATGAACAAATGTAAACATACATAAATACATATATATGGATATAAATCTATATAAATACAAAATTAATACATACATATAAAAATGATTAATTAACAATTTTGTAATTCTAATGATTATTCAGTAAATGCTCGAGTACCTTCTTTTTAAAGGAGTATTTGTTAGGTGCTTTTCTGATATCATCAGGCAAGGAATTCCTAAGACGTGCAGCCTGAACAGTGAAGGAGTTACTATGGTAACTCTGGAACTCGGTGATATGAGTAGGAATATAAATCTTGTTATTAGAGGAAGATCAAAGAACCCTATTATGACAAGAAGAAAGATATTGAAATCGTTTTTTGAGGTAAGAAGGTGAATATGGATCATTAAGAATTGAGAAAAGAACCATAAAGCAAAGGCGCAACTTCAGAATATTACTTATTCTGAAGTTACGCCTTTGCCTTACGGTAAGCCACTTAAGCTGAGATCTATAATGAGAAATATGGTCATACTTACGCAGACCCAAAATAAATCTAATACAGTTGTTAATCAGGCGCTCCAGCTTGTTAAGAAGTTCTTGGCACAGGTCTGGGTAGCACACATCTGCATAATCAAAGATAGGTAAAATAAGAGTTTGGACAAGCATGAGCTTAGATTTAATAGGAAGGAAGTATTTGAGACGATAAAGGGAACGTAAGGTGGCAATGACTTTCCGACTTAAATCGGTAACCTGCACTTTCCAGTTCAGAGAGCTATCAATATACAGGCCAAGGTTTTTAACAGACTCACTAAATGGAATAATGATATCATCATGGCAAACAGGAGGTAAGTCTGCTTGATTAACCCTAGCCAGCATCTTTTTACTTCCCACTAAAATCGCTTGGCATTTTACTGGATTCACACAGACTCCATAGCGCGAGGACCAATCTTTAATTGTGTTTAAATTCTGGTTTAATTTGAGAATGCCATTATGTAGTTTTTCAACGCCACAATGCACATATAGCTGCAGATCATCAGCGTACAGTACGAGCAATCAAGATTATGAGTGATCTAGTTTATAAAAAACTGAGAAAATGATAGGAGAAAGTATACCGCCTTGCGGTATGCTACATTCAACTTCAGCCCAAGCTGAGGTCATATGACCTACGTGAACTGACTGCTGATGCCCGCGAAGATAGGATGCAAACCAATCTAAGACAGTGGGCTTAAATTAAGATGGGATAGGATGGAAAGATTTTCTTCTTTTTTTTTTCTTTATTACCTCTTACTGACACTAGCCGCTGCTAAAGCTAAGTAAAGCGGGGTCTTTGACAATCCTCTTACTCCACCAGACTATGCAGAGATAATAAAACCACATACAATTTGCATACAATTTTTTTTAAATAAAAAAAAATTTGTTTGAGTTTGAAAAAAAAGTTATTTCTATACGTTTGAATAATGATCCTGATAACGTACTTAACGGGAACCACAGGGTTTTTGTAACATATTGAATAAGGATGTAAGAAACAAGCCTTGTTTAAAGCCAAAACCCGAATTATCGCAACCTTTACTTCTCCTTCTTGGTCTTAAACCTTTTGATCTATAAAAGGGTGTAATAGATTTTCATTGTGTTTTCTTTAAGAGCACAGCCTTCAATTAGTGCCGGTCATTCGCTCATGAACTATTTTTTTGGGTTAGCCGTCATAATCAAGTCTATTGACCGAGTAGAAGATTTGTCTGTAGATTTTCCTTTATGCTGACTCTGAACTATATAACGCTATGAGGGCATGACTCATAATTTAATTTTCCACACATACAGGTTTTCCTACTATTTTTTCCTTCACCGCTAAATGTTTGTGTTGTTTGCACTAAATTTAAAACCAGTCCTTAGTCTCAGAAAAAAGTAAGAACAAAAACTATTTTCTACTGACTTCAAAAAGGAGACGGTACTTAATTCGACTGTATGTTTTTTTTTTCTAGGTGAACCGATTTCGATGATTCTTTTTTTATTTGAAAACCGGTGGTTTTTATGTGGTTCCATACAAATTTCATCAAGGTCTGATCAATAGTTTTTGGGTAATTCTTAATAGTTTACATTGAAGTCGGTTGTACAAAATTTTAAATTATATATCCTGAAGTAAAAAAAATGATTTAAGAATCAGAATGGTTTAAGAATGGGATCTCTTTGCGTTCGCCACGGTGAACGAAGTTCGGTTTGGAGGACACACACACGTACGCACATACATTTCAATTTAAGGGTGTACAATAAAACAGTTCAATGGCTTTTGCTAGCGACCGACAGTATTTGCATGTATATGCATCAGGGGTTTCCAATAATTTTTCCTGCGTATCACTTCTAGAAAGAGCTCAAGAATGCGTACCATTGATAGATATACAATAAGTCCTATAAAAAAAGTCATATTTTCGTCCTTTATTAATAATTTTAATAATAAAGAAAATTACATTTTATTGGTTCAAAATTTTATGCGCGTTGTGCATGTGCAATTCGGCAATTGTAATTTTTGCGTAGTTTACCTTAGTCAAGAGGGTATCAGTAATTGGGAAAGAATGTTTACACATTCAGTTTTTATACGTGGTAGAGCCATGCTGCAGCTATATTAGTAGTATAGTTGTAGCACGAATGGTCGGCTCGACCGGGGAAGGACCACGCTCTCACAGAATACCAGCGTCAAATAGCAGCTTAACACTGCTGTGTTTCGTATGGTGAGTGTAGAGAACCGGAGACCCTTTTTACTGGAAAAGAGGCATTCCATCTTAGTCTTTTTTAATAGGATAAGGGTGAAAAACGAGCACACAGTCCACCTGATGGTAAGTGGTTGCTGCGGCCCATAGACATCTACATCTATCCTCTGTTACAGATCAAAATGCAGATGCGTTTTCACCCGTGAGGACTAGGATGGAATGCCTCATTTCCAGTAAAAAGGGCCTCCGACCACCTGCACCCACCAAGCGAAACGCAGAGGTAAACCTCTACTTCACGCTGGTATTCTGTGAGGTCGTGGTACCACCCCGGTTCGAGCCGGCCGATCCGTGCGACAGCAAAAGCTGCCGCCTGGCTCTACCACTGTTAAAATGCGTCATGAAATAGTCCTCACGGGTGACAACACATCTGCAGTTTGATTCGCAAACGAGGATAAATGTATCTATGGGCCAAAGCAACCACTTACCATCAGGTGGACTGTGTGCTCGTTTGTCACCCTATCCTATAAAAAAAAATATAATACTTACTAACTTGAGCCGTGTTCGGTCAGTGTCACTGGCTAAGATCCTGCATGCGCTTAAATGTGAAATTCACAAGAAGTACTCATTCCGTGCTCAAATAAACTTTACAGGACTTAGAATTAACTGCACGTACACATCGATTCTAAATAAATTGTTTGCAGCTACACGTGAACATGAAGTGTATACTATTTTCTTATTATATATTGATATACTAATACACGTGTGACACAAACACATTCATGTCAAAGAAATATAAACGGTTCACTTAATAATATTACATTCATATACGCATATCTTATATTTCCATGTTTATCCGTTTCAAATATGTTATTCCCGTCCTGTTACGAAGTACTTGTTAATTTTCTCATATTTACGCTTGATGTGTCGTAGATGCACGAACAATGGGAGTATTAACTATGAATAGCGGTTCTATCAGAGTAGCAACGGCCTCTCCAAAGGACAAGAGATTGTGCTATACGTTTAGCCTGATTGTTATGATATATAATACGTTTGTCAATATATTTCATGTTGTACCGATGCAGAAAAAGAGTGTAACATAAGTGTTATTTAAGACATGCCGCTGTAGTTATTATTTTAAGTCAAGATATCCGTCACAATATGCAGACTAGCTTTTTTTCTTTTAGTGGTGAATGAACTAGTGCGTCAACGGCCGTGCATAGTAGTGGGGTTGGATTTATAATCGTTTGGCAGGAGGTTGGGGTAGTAAGGTGTTGTATTTGATAGAGGTTTGGTCCCCGATGATAACAATATCATTTATATTAAAAGGTGATGCAATGTTTTCGAGAAAACAGTAAAAAACTATTATAACTTATAAACGGGTAAAACAAAGAAAAACGAATGCAATATTACTGTGATAGCTGGATATCATACCATAGTTTTGTGTAAGTAAGACAAGGATGTTTTTTAACAGTGGTAGAGCCACGCGGCAGCTTTTGCTGTCGCACGGATGGGCCGGCTCGAACCGGGGTGGCACCACGACCTCACAGAATACCAGCGTGAAGTTGAGGTTTACCTCTGCGTTTCGCTTGGTGAGTGCAGGTGACCGGAGGCCCTTTTTACTGGAAATGAGGCATTCCATCTTAGTCCTCACGGGTGACAACGCATCTGCATTTTGATTCACAAACGAGGATAGATGTAGATGTCTATGGGCCGCAGCAACCACTTACCATCAGGTGGACTGTGTGCTCGTTTGTCACCCTCATCCTATAAATAAAAGGACGTGAGACCATGTCAAAGACTAGTGTCTCATTATTATACTTTTATGGTATTTTTATTCTTCTGCTGTCTGTCTATACTCTCTTAATCAATTATGTTTATAAACATGTAAAGAAATGATTATTATATACTTTACACCCAGAAATCCTTTCAGCTGTGTTAGGTTACAAGGCTGTGGTGGGAGTGAAGCGCAGCAGATACCTCCGCTCCCTCCCTTCTCCTCCTGCCGTAGAGAGATATATGTTATGATTTTGAGGTTAGGTTTTTAGAATTTAGAATTTAGGTTACATAGAATTTTCCTTTTAATTTTTCTAAAGAACGGTATACTACCATTTCACGGTAGTGTTGTATACTATATTGTAGGGGATACTCCATTCATCCCTCTCCCTACAATCTCCCTCCCCATACGATTCTAAATTTTTACCTAGTAGTAAAATGAATGCAGGTTGTTCTTCCACATACTGTACATATTTATGTATTCTACCACTATCACTACCACTACAGCCTATTTACAGCCCACTGCTGAACATAGGCCTCCTAGGCATTTTATACGTAGGTCACTCAATAAGTTTTGAGATGCTTGAAATTTATAAATGGAACGCACCCGTGTTATATGTTTCTTTTTTTCCCCCCATTTCTTGGCCTGCCCGGTTTGTGCGTCAGCCATGTCTTCCATTTTTCAATGTATAATTATCTTTCACAGTACACTGCTTCACAATATGTTGATGCGTCACATTGTGCAGTTCTTGGGAGATTTTGACGGCAACTTGAGCCAGCAGACAGTTGGCAATGGTATCTCAAGGCGCCTAAGCAGACAACCTTCTCTTGAGAATCACATCACCATTAGAGCCCTTGTTTCGCCGTTTCCGCTAATAGACACTTAATACACAAAATCGAACCACTTTTACATATCACAGTCCACTTCAAACCATTATTTAAACAATAATACAGGCAGCAAACCGCCACCGGTCAAGTTCCCGCCAAAACCTCATTTATATGTTTCTAAAAAGCAAATTTATTTAAAAATAGAACTGCATAAACCAATTGCTCAATGTTAAAAAAAAACAGTGTTCTATTAACTTTCCTGCAAAACTTCCCGCGCTTTTCATTTTAAAACTATGGATCTTAACCGTGAACATTTGCGCGATATAATATATTATGATTTTAAATTTGGTTTAACCTAATAATTAAGTTTACAATCAGCATTAGGGGACTTAGCTCCATCACGCGCTACAATTTTTAGGTGGTTTTCTGAATTCAAAGGGGGTAAAATTAATCTTAAAGATGACCAAAGAACCGGGGCCCCGCAAGCAGCACAAACGCAGAAAATGTATGGACTACTGAAATGTTGGTGCGAGAAGACCCACCAATCACATATACGGACATCGAAAAGATTATAGGCATTAATTTGGGGAGCATTCATACCATCCTACATCAACATCTTGGAGTGACGAAGCTTTGTTTTCGAAGGATCCCTCGTTTGCTCTCCGAAAGCGAAAAACAGACTCGTGTTCGTTTTGAAAACGGGGCATCTAGGCGTGCTTCAGAAATCATTACTGGTGACGAGACATGGATCTATCAATATGATCCGGAAGATAAAAGGTAATCATCGATATGGGTCTACTCAGAAGGACAGTTACTGACATAACTGCAAAGGCCTCGCAACGTCGGCAAAAAGTGGTGGCTAGTTTTTTTTCGCGGAGCGGACATTTGTCGACGTCAATGTTGGAAAATTGTAGGTCACTCAACTCTGAATGGTATACTACAGTTGCATTACCCAAAGCTTATCAAGCTGTGTGGGAGAGAAGACCAAAGACCGGGGTTCGGGGAATCATGCTGTATCACGATAACGCCCCTTCACATACCTTCCTTAGAACAAAAGCATTTATAGAGGAGTCTGGTGTTGAAACTCTAAGTCACCCACCCTACAGCACCGACTTAGCTCCTTGTGATTTATTTTTGTTGCCAAGAGTCAAAGAAAAAATAAAAGGCAAGTTTTTTTCAACTACCGAAGAAGCCTTGGCTACCTACGAAGAAACGATTTCCGACCTGTCAGACCAGGACTGGCAAAAGTATTTTCAGAGTTGGTTTAGGCGAATGGAACTTTGTATACAGCATGATGGAGAATATTTTGAAAAGATGTAAAATAAATATTAATAGTATCTAGAATACGTTTTGTATATCTCAAAACTTATTGAGTGAGCTACGTACAGTATACAAGCGGATCGGCAACCGTAGTTTTAATTCAAAAATTAAAATTGTTAAGTATCTGTTACTCATATCCTGTGTCAGTTTCTCTTCTGCCGCATTTAACTACACGGTATGACTTGGGGTTGTACTTACTGGTAACCAGGCATTGCATTTAACTTGACAAAGGTGACACTGCTGCTGAAAAGCAATCTGGCTTTGTAAAAGGCAGATCGACAACTGACGCTGGTTCTTCATTGATCCATCATATCTTCGACACATGGGAGAATTCACAGAACGCGATATGCGTTTTTTGCGATTTATCCAAAGCTTTATCCAAAGATTGTGTTGACCACGCTACCTTACTTCTGATATTATTTAACTACGGTGTTGAGTACATATCTTAGCGAGCAAACTCAGATAGTAGAAGCCAATGGTGTTAAGTCACAACAGTCTATAATAAAATTAGGCGTTCCGCAAGGCTCGCTCTTAGGGTCATTTTTGTTTCTGTGTTGAATAAATGTAGTGTGGTGATTACCTATGTGACAGATATAATAGAATAGATATGTGACATTGTATCGTTTGCTGACAAGAAATCTCTAGTTTTTACGATTGACGTAAAAAAAATTTTAACTCTTAATTTTTGCACGAGTATCAGATTGGTTCACAAAAATTAATTTAGCACTTAATCCTAATTTAAATTAATGTATCAAATTAAATAAATGTATGAAATTCTGTTTGCCAAATGTGACGAGCACTGATTTTAATATAATTTTTGACAACACCAAATAATTCAAGCAACTGCATTGGAATTATCGCATAGCGTCATTTAACAAAAAAACTGTGTTCAGCTGCTTTGGCTATAACGAAAATCAAGCAGTTAACTCACATCGATACTGCAAGACTGGTCTACTTCAGTTATTTTCATAGTCTATTGTGTCTTTTCTTGTCTATTTTCAAGGAATACTATTGTTAGGCAAATTAATTATCAGACATTGAATCTGTATTGGTCATTAAAAAAAAGCTATACGAGCAATTAACAATTTCAACTAACGAGAGTCTGTGAGAATTGTTTAAAGACATATTGACTGTATCTTGACATCTATCTATTTACATTATTTAGGTAAATAAAAATATTTCATTATCAATACTAATATAATGAAGCAGAAGAGTCTTTGTTTGTTTAAACACGCTAATCTCTAGAACTACTAGTCCGATTAAAATAAAATATTTTTATTTATATTATATTAATTTTTGTTATATTATGTTTATATATATAGCCAGGGACACGCGTAAGAGGATCTCTAAATTTTAAAGTCTAGAATGGTTAAAGGTATAAGTGGTTTATACCTTTTTTTTTATATGATAAGCTTAACAAGCGAGTACACAGACCACGTGATGGTAAGTGGTTGCTGTGACCCATAGACATCTATATCTATCCTCGTTTGCGAATCAAAATGCCTCTTTTCCAGTAAAAAGGATCTCCAGTTCTCTACAGTCACCATACGCAACACAGCAGCATTATATAATATATACCTAAGATATTTTACGCTGGTATTCTGTAAGAGCGTGGTCCTTCCCCGGTTGAGCCAACCCATGCGTGCTACAACTACACAATTAATATAACTGCAGCATGGCTCTACCACATAAATGATAATTATCCTCCGAGCCTCCTCCGAGTCACCGAGCCGATCCCGTGCATGTTATTGCAACCGACTGGGCCTCGACCGAGCAATTATCGTTGCGCCGTGATGCAGTATACTCGTCCGAGCAAAAATACTGTTGTAACTAGACTACAATCATGTTTAATGTTGACGATCTGTTAGTTTAACGGCTATTGCGATCACTCTGGACGATGAGAATCTGATAAATCTTCTACTACAAGGAAATGGCCGAGCCGAGCCGAGTTGTTTCCGAGCGTTGTCCGTTGCCCGGCTGTCACTCCGTTGCGAGTGTGTCCATACAAAATCTATGTAATATTAGTTGACCGTGCTACGGCCGACACTCGGCTCGGACCCGGCACGGTCTAGCGTGAGTCATCCTTAATACGATTTCTCGTTTAATACGGCATTTTATGTCAGTCCCTGCAAGTTGAGGCATGTTTTCATACATTTTTAACACGCTTGATACGAATCGTCATCCCGTCTAAAACGCCATCTGTGCAACACCCGAGCCGAGCTGAGTTGCCGAGCGCGCTTACTTACCGTCTTGGTAATCCCTCCCCCGCGTGTATGCACCCCGCGAACTTTAGTTAACTAAGTTGAAGTTATTTGTCGCGCGCCATTCATTTTCTATCATTTGTTTACTTACGTATTGTATCTGCGTTTGTTAGAAATAACTACAATTAAGCGAAAAGCATTGTCACTTGAAGATCAAGTGAAGATATTGAAAGTTTTTGATGAAAAACATCAAATTAAAAATCAAACAGAGTTAGCTGCAGAGCTTCACTTACCAGTTTCAACGTAACGTACCATTTCAAGGAATAGACAAGAAATTAACGAAAAATACAGATTGGGAGGTGTGAAGAGAAAAAAGCAAAAGGTAGTAAAAGTTTCATCAATTAGCGAAAGTTTTAGTGGAATGGCTTCATCAAGCACGAGCTTTAAAACTGCCCACAAGTAGCACCATATTATGCAAAAAAGCGCGTGAAATTGCTGAAAGCTTACAAATCACAGATTTTACCGCTTCAAATGGTTGGATAGATCGTTTTAAAAATCGTCACGGCATTGTGTATCGTCAAATCAGTAGAGAATCGGAGATAGTGACAGAACAAGATGTTGATACACGGCTAGCACAACTTCCTGCATTGTTAAAAAATTATGAACTGCGAAACATTTTTAACGCAGACGAATTCGGTTTATTTTATAAATTGATGCCAGAGAAATCGTATCTCTTCAAGGGAGAAACTTGCCATGTTAGCAAAGCAAGTAAAGAGAGAATCACTGTCCTGGCCTGTGCAAATTTTGATGGGTCGGAAAAGTTACGTTTGCTAGTGGTTGATAAGGCGAAAAATCCACGTTGCTTCAAAAACGTGAAATCGCTTCCTGTAACATGATGCACAATCTCGAGCTAGGATGACTGGCACTATTTCGTTTTATTAACTGGTTAAAAGCTTCAGATGATCACTTCCAGATTAAATGTAGACGCATAATTCTCTTCATTGATAACTGCCCCGCTCACCCTAAAGATGTTGAACTAGAGGACATTACGCTTGTTTTCTTACCTCCGAATGCGACAAGCAACTTACATATACCTATAATTCAATCATCATCATCTGAGGCATTACAGCCGCGGGTGGGCCTTAGCCTGGTCCAGCAAAGCTTTCCAGTCCGATCTGTTAGAGGCTTTCCTTCTCCAACTTTTTACTCCCAAGATCTTGATATCTTGTTCGACGCCGTCCAACCATCTGAGCTTGGGCTTGCCTCGACTTCTGCGGCCCTCCGGTCGGCCTTCTAAAAGGCGTTTGGGTACTCTGGGCTCGTCCATTCGCGACACGTGCTCTGCCCAACGCAGGCGCCCGATCTTTATGGTCTTAATTACGTTTGGCTCATCGTACATTTGGTATAGCTCGTGGTTATAACGCGTTCGCCATCTCTCATTTTCCATCACAGCTCCGAAAATGCGTCTTAGTATTTTCCGCTCAAATACCAACAAGGAATTTTCGTCTTTTTTGCACAGCACCCAACATTCGGAACCGTAGGTGAGTAAGGTCTCAGTAAGGTTTTGTACAAGAGAAGTTTTATGCTTCCTGAAAAAAGTTTCGAACGTAAGTATCTTAGTAGTCCGAAGTAGCACTTGTTAGCCGCCATTATTCTCCTACTTATTTCTGAAGACACATCGTTTTTATCGGTTACTAAGGACCCCAGGTATACGAAATCATTGACGCTAGCGAAGGTGTTGTTGCCAATATTAACTCCTTGTAGTAGAGTTTGCTGGTCTTTTGACGCTTTCAGGTACTTAGTCTTAGCCATGTTAACTTGGAGACCAGCCTCCGCAGCTGATTTTTCAAGAGCGAGGTATGCACTCTCCATTGCAGGTAGAAATCTTCCTATCACGTCGAGATCATCCGCATACCCTAGAATTTGAACAGATTTGTGATAGATAGTGCCTTTGGTCTCGATCTTTGAGTCGCGAATACACTTGCCGAGAGCGATGTTGAACAGTAGGCACGAGAGCGCATCCCCTTGTCTTAAGCCGTCATTGGTTCTGAAAGGCTCTGATATATTTGTTTGAACTCTAACAACGCTCTGAGAGTTTCTAAGAGTCATCTCCGTCAGGCGCACGAGCTTTGTTGGGATGCCAATCTCCATCATATCCTGGTACAGGAAACTTCTGTGCACATTGTCATAGGCAGCCTTAAAGTCTACGAAAAGGTGGTGAGTGTTCACGTTGTACTCAAACCTTTTTTCAAGGATCTGCCTAAGCGAGAAGATTTGGTCTACTGTGGACCTGTTTGGACGGAACCCACACTGATACTCTCCCAAGCTGGATTCTACATATGGCTTTAGTTTATTAAAAAGCATATTGGCAAAAACTTTATAACCGGTGTTCAAGAGAGATATGCCTCGGTAATTATTGCAATCCAATATGTCGCCTTTCTTATGTAGGGGACAGATAACAAATGTATTCCAATCATCAGGCATTTTTTCATTGTTCCAAATTTGGAGCAGCAGGTGGTGAAACTCTTTCTCGAAACCAGTTCCGGCATATTTTATAAGCCCGCCTTAGATATCGTCCATTCCCGGAGATTTGTTATTTTTCATGGATTGAATGGCTCATATAATTCAATACCTACACAATATTTATAAATTATGTTTTATTTTCCCTATCCCGCACAATACGCTTTCCCGCTTAAGTCACGATTTTAGCTGGGTCCCTTCAAAATCGTCTTAAGCGGGTTTTAATGTATCTATATATATATTTAGTCAAAAGCCATACTTTTCATAATCTTTTGGGAAAGAAAAAGAATTGCTGATACAGTGTACCTTTTTAAAATCGTTTACGGCAACGTTGATTCTTCGGAGGTATTTGAAAAATTTAGCTATTCCTGTAAATTTCGGTGTCCCGTAAATTATACTTTTACGTATTACTGCATGTAGAAAAAAATCTTGACTCATTAGGTCTGAGATGTAAATTTACCGAAATACTGAATTTACTAATTAGTATAGGATCACGGCGTTGATCTCTTTTATATCGAACCAAGTGAACTAAGGCGTTTGATGGACGTGAATTTATCTGGCTCTCCACCAGTACTGAATCTTTTAAGTTGAATGATTTAATTTTTCCTTTTTTTAATATACATAATTAATAAAATGGATATTCATATGTGATATATCTTTTATCGGCTAGTGATTGTTTTTTATTGTAGAATAAATAACATAAAACGTTATGATGCTGAAACGCATGGGGTCAAGCAAACAGAATGTAGTCATAATAATTTGTGTAGGTATAATGTGTATGTAGGATAGGAACCCTTAAAAGGACTTTATATATTATGATAAAAAATGGCGAGTCAATTTCACTTAAATTGCTCTAACCCTAAACCATCTTTAACAGGTCGTTATTTTTAAAGATTGTTTTGACATTAACAACGATATATTTGTACCGCATACTTAATTTTAATCGATACGTAATTTTAATCGAATTATAATTGAATCATTTTCTTAATTGTTAGAAAAAGAATAGATATCATTTATAACACTTAACCACAATTACGGTAAGGATTTATTTGACATACTTATTTTGACTGTATTGATTAAAGGCACACAAACATCATAAACCCCGAAAATAAACAACTAAACATAAGTTTATTCCATTGTTGGGAAGATTTGCTCAGACCGTCACGTTTGGCTTGGGGATTGGTGATCGAAATAACTGACGTTTTGCACTTTTCGCCGCCGGTATGTTTATTTAACGCCTGGCGTTAACGAGATGGTTAGACCGCTAATTTTACGAAAGTGGTTAACGTTTAATTTTTATTAGTTGGACTTTAGATAAGCAGTAATCTGAGTCTAACAAATTATTCTATTGAATTCGAGTGATAAAAAATTAGAAGTCTGACTGCCAACTTACGTGTTTTAAGAAATATAGGAGAGATAACCCTGAACGATTGGTTACTGTATGTTCTAAAATGTTATATGTTGTCCGAGCACTCGTTAGCTGAATAGGTTTTAATCTAATTATATGAAATTGTAGGGAACCTGTTTTATTTGCTTCTCAATCGATATTGTTTTGCCCACATTAACCATGCTGTTATCAATAATGGGACGACAACGGAAGTAAGTATACCTTACTCAATGCGGTAACTTGTGCCTTTAATGGTGGTGCTCGGCTCTTGTAGCCCTCGTGACGTTGTAGGGAGTATATGTGAGAATGTCAACGAGTGAGTGAGGTGGATTGATGTTTAAATTGGAGTAACTCTTCCATATTTCTATCACGAGCACCTCAAATGAAGTAAAGTGAAGTACACATTGTAGGGAGCACCTCTTTTAGGGCTGGTGGTGTAGAGCAGGTGTACAGGCGGGCGCAGCGTTGGGTGACGTCACACGCGCGTTATAAGAGCGCGTGCGCACCGCCGCGCTCACTCGCTATCTTGCGCGCACGCCGCGCACGTGTCCGCGAATTTTGTGCGTACCTGTACCTGTGATCCAGTGCGAAAACATGCCGAAAAATATCTTAGCGGAGATGGGCTCCCAAGTGGGCCTAACGCCCGCCAGACAAAACAAAAAGGTAAGTGCTGTTATAAAGAATTTTGAAAAGAAAATTGTATAATGAATAATTTGCGAATTTACTTTTTTAAGTTTTGTTCTTGTGTAAATATAAAATATAATTGTATGCGAATTTTTTGTCCTAATTTTTTTTATTTTTAACATGCGAATATATTTTAATATTGCGTGATATTTAAATATATTTAATAACAGATAAAATGTTCCGAAACAAATTAAGTGTGACATTTTTTTTAATATTGTGTTTATTTAAGTAGTTATTACTACTTAGTAGTAATAAAAAATATATATCTGTGAAAATAAAACTTTCATTTACAATATTGGATTTATGATAAGATTATAAAATGCGGAAGCTTAGTGAAAAGTTACACTTGGAAATATGTAGTCGAGAAAAGCTCCCTCTGTACAGCTTGTGTGGTTAGAACATGCTCGATTGTGTGTTATTAATCATTATTAATCTCGAGAGAATACTTGTGTGAAAAAATTAAACATTAAACTGTTTTTTTTTTCAAAACTTACAGTTATAAAGAAAGTAAGTACAGAGAAACCCTACATTTAGGCAATTTATAGATATAAATTTATAAATTCCCGAAGAATGTTGCATGCATTAAATTGAACTGTTACTTGTGCTTTTCGTTGCGAATGAAGATTTGGCAGTTTGTAAGTTGCCGTCAGTGACGGTCAGACATCTCACGGACGGACGTAAATAAACCGACCGGCGCAACGTCACTATCAACTTTTTAATAAATTTACCGAAGGATAGTTGCAAGATTCCCGCCCCGACCGACGCTGGCAGAATCAAAAACTAATTGCGAAATGCGTAATAAATAGCTACCATTTATAAGTTATACTAACACATAGAAGTGAACGTTCTCGAAATATATGCGTACTTTAACCATTATAGCATTATTCAATGGCACCTACTTCTATTGTAGTACCTACCTATGTTACGTTATGAAGACAATAAATATATTAAATTACTCCAACTCCAACACTACACTTACTTACCTTTCCAACCGACTTCAAAAAAAGGTGGAAGTTCTCACTTTTACTGTATTTTTTGTGTGTTACCTCATAACTTTTTTTCGGGTGAACCGATTTCAATGATTTTTTTTATTTGAAAGCTGATGCTTCTCATGTGGTCCCGTATAAATTTGATCAAAATTTGACTAATAGTTTTTGAATTATCTTTAATAATGCGTATTAAACTACATTGATGATGTTCTCATTTTCTGCCGACTTCCAAAAAGGAGACGGTACTCAATTCGACTGCATGTTTTTATGTGTGTTACCTCATAACTTTGTACTGGGTGAACCGATTTCGATGATTCTTTTTTATCTGAAAGCTGATACTTCTCGTGTGGTCCCACATGAATCTGACAAAAATGAAAATTGATCAAGGTCAGACCAATAGTTTTTGAGTTATTCTTAATAACTTATATTGAAGTCGGCAGTACAAAATTTTAAAATTTAAATTATACATTAATGATGAGGCCCTTTTTACTGGAAGAGAGGCATTCTATCTTAGTCCTCATGGCTGACAACGCATCTGCATTTTAATTCGCAAACAAAGATAGATGTAGATCTCTATGGGCCACAGCAACCACTTCGATCAGGTGGACTGTGTGCTCGTATGTCACCCCTATTCTATAAAAAAAAATATTGAAGTCGGTGCACAACATTTTTAATTTTACCATTTGTTTACTTATTTGTTATTTCCTGTTACAAAAAAATACAAAGGTAGGGATTCGCTACCAGTCAATCAATTTATTTTTGCTTTTCAGTGAAATGAATAATTAACAAAGTGTCGGAGTTATAATTCAAATTAAACTCTAATTTAAATAATTGTTATATTGAGCAATTAAAACTAATATTATTGTTTGTACCAAAATAAAAAATAATAACACATTAAACAATGTTATCATCTGTTTCAAGGTTTCGCAATTTTTAAGATTGTACTGCTCACATAGACAATGGAAAACATATTTTTCTCTTTTTTCATTCATGTTTTGTTTCGGTGTATAATTGAAGAGTTATATATCTATCTATAGATATAAATAAAATTGAAGTGTCCATAATATCGAAATTCTATAAAGCTGAGGGGGTTATTTGCATTATGTTAAGACATGAATAGCCATTTTTTTGAATATTGTGTCTGTCTGTCTGTCTGTCCAGGTTAATCTTCGCAGTGGGTGAACCAATTATAATGAAACTTAGTGAACAGATAGAGAGTAACGTCAGGAGAAAAAATATCATAAAGGAAAAGATCTAGTCTTTATTTTAATCGAAAAACTTTGAGTTTTGATTCAGAGAATTTTTAAAATTCTTGAAACAAATGGTCTTTGATGATTGTCTTAAAATAAATGGCACCACATAAATAAATCGAAAAAAGGCGAAGACAGAATGGGTTGCTAGTCTACCTATAAAATTGTACAAGAATGTTTAGTACGTAGTGCGTACGTACGTTAGTTAATACACATGAGTATACATACTACACCTGGCAGCACTGCAAATGAGCTATGAGGAAAGGTCCGTATATGGAATCGTACATTACTTAGTACCCAACTCTACAACTGCTGTATAATAAATTAACTTAGCTCCCGTTAAATATGACAAGTACAACGCCCCGACTCTTCCTGAAGACTTTGCAAGGCTCTTATTACGGTCAATATAGATAGTAATCAATGGTAGCAGCTAAGTTCAGCGGTCCAGCGGTTGACTACAAGCTTATCATAAATAATATTCATTATTTATAATTGTTCTTTTCATCAATGTGTACTCGTGCGCTGCATAAGTGCGCTTCCGGACTTTGCTTTTAGGGAGGATTTGCTTTAATCGTCACGCATAGTAACCGGATTCACGATCGCAATATCCACACGTCTCGCACATATTATAACGTCCGCCAGCGATCTAAATATTTTACTTCTGGCGCCAGAATTTTGAATAGGATAGTAAGATAGATAAGGTACCTGCGGGTAATAAGGCCTAGATAAGGGAAAATCGAAAATATAATCAGAAATATCTAATTTGTTCTACAGATTTGAATAAAAATCATTAGTTTAGTACGGTTTCTATAGAGTATGAATGAATAATTGTAACTTGTTGTTGAATGTTTTAGGATAATAAGGCTTACTGCTTGAACGAACTCAAATAATCAATTTATACGTATTATGTTTAATATTTGTGATCAATATTCACATTAATGCAACAATTAAGACTTAAAATTCAAATAAAATGTAAATTGCCTTGCGTAACAGCACTTAAAGTCATTAATATAATGATGAACAAATTCACTCCTCGTGATCCTGCTTTTAATGTAAAATATTATAAACCATTAATGTTTTAGTGTAAAGTAATTTATATTCTCTGACGTTAGTGCCGTTAGCCTTTTGGGTTTTGCAACTTCATCCGACTTAAGACTCATGGCGTTTATAAAAGGGGATATGGTGATGATGACAGTGTTGATAATTTGGTGTTTAACGAATCGCCAGATCGTGGTTTCAAACAAGTACGAGTACAGCAGTCCCATATTTGGTAGTCGTTTTAAGTAGTCGGTAGGTTTTGTGGCGCATTCTTCAATGGCGTACGTTTTGAAATACCGACGAATTGTGTAGACGGTGGCCCAATTAGCAATAAAGTAAGCGTTACGTAGGACACAGTGGATTTATAGCCCGGCAATAATTACAATCTTTATATATAAAAATTACGTGTCACGTTGTTTGTCCGCGATGGACTCCTAAATTACTGAACTGATTTCAATGAAATTTTGCACACTGTGTGCATTTTGGTCCAACTTGAAAGATAGGATAGTTATTATCCCAATAAATGACCCTCAAAATTTTTATAGCGAATTTAAGGATTTTTACAGGAAGGGTCGTTGGAAAGGGCAGAACAACGTCTACCTGGCGGGCTAGTCTTTATATATAAAAAGTACGTGTCACGTTGTTTGTCCGCGATGGACTCCTAAACTACTGAACTGATTTCAATGAAATTTTTGGTCAATGTGCAGTTTGGTCCAACTTAAAAGATAGGATAGCTTACATCTCAATTTATAGTCGCAATACAATATCATTTTATTGAAAATTATTTGTTTATTATTTGACAGTTACAACTATCTATTAGCAATTCTGTCAGATGACGATATCTGTTGACTGGATTGAGTAAATTTGGAGTAAATATTTAATAGATGGCGCTACGTTAAAAATGCAAACGTTTAATATAAGCTACAATTTAGTAGTATAACCACCACGTGTTGCTGTAAGTATTCAACAGATAGAACCGATTTCAAAAAAAAATTCCAGACTGTGTGCAGTTTGGTCCAACTTGAGAGATAGGATTGTTTTTATCGCGATAAGTGACCCTCAATTTTTTTATTGCTAATTTCAGGCGTTTCTTTGGGAAAGCAAATGGTCGTTTGGAAAGGGCAGAACAACGTCTGCCTGGTCAGCTAGTTATAATATAAAATGTCTGCTATGGGGTCGCCCCTTATTTTAAATTTTAAAACCACATGCATTTACTATTCAATCTATCCTACACTTTCGACATCGCGTCAAAGTTGCAAGTTGCTAGAAAATGTTATATTCTGTTCTTCGTAATGTGTATGTCGCTCGTACGAGTATACAATCATAGACTTCGAATATATTGGCGTGAGTATATTCTACGTCTATGTATATAACTGCCCTTCCACATTCTCACTACATACGTCGTGTATACTAAGGTTTAGAGGTGTTCTTTACGTTAAAATTAACAAGGCACCGTTATCAGTACATTAAAAGTATCTACAATAATCGTTATGTGCTGTTAATTATAGGTAATGTAGTCAAGTCAACTAATTAACATCCTCTTTATATTTTTTCAAAATTTGCTTAAAATGGTGATTTTAATTTTATTTTATTTTATATTTAGATAGTTAAAAGGTGTTTTTTTTTGTTTTAGTCATAAAGATGATTATCGCGTAGCTTAATTGATGTTCTCCTAGTCGATGGGTACCAAGGCGACCAAAAGTATATGGCTCTTAGATTTTTCGAAACCTTTTTACATTTTACCTTATCAGCCTGTGAAAATCCGCTGCTGGAAATGTGCTTCTTTTGTTGTAATCCAGATTAACCACGCAGTAGCAGATGTCTCGCATCTTTGATGTTGATGTCAGTCGCCGCCGTCCGAAATGAACGACATGCTTATAACACCACCCACAGACATAAAAAAAGATTTTTTTTATATTTCTACGACACCATCCTTCAGAGCCATAGGATTTTTATCACATTTCCCATAGACGCCTCTTTTGTAACAAAATGGAGTCACGCCGCCACACTGCTGCGGGTGTAACACGCAAACTCGTGCACTCGCTAGTTAAGTCTGGATCAGGGCAGGTGCCGGCTCCACTTACAAAGACTAGGCGCGAACGCTAACAGCTTCTGTTCTATCACAAAAAGTACTTCGCATGTGTCGAACATTGGCATGACTATTTGATTGACGACCGAAAATGATGTTCGGCAAAGTTTACCAACAGATAAAGTGCCCTACATAGTATATTATCATCTATGAGAGAAAGAGACAGTACACTAGGTAGTTCTAGTGACGCCTATATCGTATTCAAATTTTGTAAGAAAACACACAATCATTTGCAAATAATCTAACAGCATAGATTTAGGAGTGTACAAAAAAAATCATAAAAAGGACGTAGTGTGCCTATCTTTCTAAAATGGTTGGTTTTCTAATTTATAACTTCGATAAATAAAGAAATTCAATTTGATTAGGTTATACGGTTATGGTGACTTTAATTTGTTTTGCATTACGTTAGTCAGTGAGGCAGCTATTCTTAATTAGCTTCGGTTTTAGAGTGGTTACAAATCACAAACTTTAATGATGTTATTAAAATAGTATAAACATCTTAAATGCAGCAGCGAACAAATGGACTTAGGCTGGCTTTTCACTACGCGATATATATATATAATATATAATATATATATCCCGAAATATAAATTATATCCCACGATTGGCTTTCACACTGTGAGATATATCTTTTAACCAGTATGCGTTTGTCATTGGATTACCCCCTGTACCCCGCACAAGGTTTTGCGGCGGTGCGGAACGGTGTGCGGGGTACAGGGGACGAAATATAATATGAAAATAAATATCGCTCGGTCGATCGAAACAATATTTATAGCTTGAGGTGTATAGCTTAGTGTAAACGGTTCCATATGAAATGTATGGTGAGCGATATTAATTTATATCTCGAGATATAATATATATTATATTATATACCATAGTGAAAAACGGGCTTTACTTGTAGGTAGGGTACTACGCAGTGAGTGACGCTGTCGGTAAATTGTTTTGTCTATGCTACGTTTTAAAACGGACATGTGTAATTATGTTTTCTTTAAGGTGTTTTTATTAAAATAATATTTTACTAAGTACATGTACATATATTATGTATAATTCTTTTGAAAATGACTAAGTATTTGAATTAACGTGTGTACTCGTTCGTTACAAGTACTTTTAAAAATAACTCTGATTCACAAGAAACACAATTACATTTAGAAAATGGCACACTATTTTAACTTGTTTTATTAAAACTTTGATTACACGTCTGATTGAGACATTCAATTTTGAATATCTATTTCTATATTTTACAATTTACAAACTGTACTCTGCATTTGAAACATTATCTACCAAAATTTCATCGTAATCAGTTAGATGAAATAGGAATGTATAGTAAACAAACAAACAAGTATTCGCGCAATCAACGTTTCATCGTAAATGGTATGGGAACGCATACGGGAAAAACAAAGAAGCATTCAACTTTATTTGAGGATTTGATATACCTTAATGTAGAGTTGTAATACGCTGCGATCTTATATCTACTATACACGATGATCGCGACAAGAGTAATTGTGTTCTGTGATCGCGACATTATCAATACACGTTCATCCAGAACAGACTACGGTAAGAAGAACATTGAATTTGAAGGTTTTAAAAAGTACAATAAACTACCAACTGATAAGCCACTATGCTATCAAACCATAGACACCGTAAAATACCATAGTAAAAGCTGTATGTTTTGGTCATAGCTTACAAAATGCATTACTAATCGATACTTTCAGTATTTAAAAACTGTTTATGGTACATAATATATATAGAATTTATAATTCCCAACTAGTTTAGATTTTGAAATAGATCCCGTAACAAAAATAGTCATAAACCGATATTTTCGACAGCCCACCATTTCTTTTTTTAAGATAAAAAATTATTTGTACTCTACTCAATGAGCCTTGAGCAAATTATCATCAATGATCCCTAGACAATGCCAGCCCACATGCCATTGTAAGTTAAAATTATTTCGACTCCTTTTTAGGTTTTCCTTGAAAAATATTTCAATTAAAATTTAAACATAATTTAATTTGGGTCAATATTCTATTCTAAATCAAAACTCATTACGTCTACGAGTTAGAGATCTGTGACTTACGGACACGCAGACGTACAGATCGACAGACGGACAGACAGACTGCGAAGAAACAAAACTCTTAGCCACACTTGGCCACACGCGGTCACACCTAGTATGACATTAATGTCTACTTTTTTGTTAAGTGTTCCGTAGCGAAAGGGTAAAACGGTGCTCTCTGTCGGTCTGTCCGTCTGCGGGTAATGTATGTTTTAAAACTCTTTCACGAAAATCCTACTGTGTGGTTAACTTTTTTTATAGTAAGAAAGAAAAGTTAGCTTTGCAAAAACTTGAACGGGGACATAATACACTCTTTTTATCTTTTGGATCTTCAATGTTCACAGTGACCGATCGCCACCGATAATGACTGTAAAAATCGTTGATCTTGAACATTGAATTGCATCTAATTCCGATATATATGCTACGAGCATTGTCTCGTACCACACATATTAAGGTACTTTTTTAATGCATTGATAGCCATTTGGCTGCTTGATGTTGCAACGCGAACGTCTTTAATGAAACCTTTATTCTTACAATCATTTTTATAGAATAAAGGTGACAAGCGAGCACACAGCTCACCTAATGATAAGTGATTGCTGTGGCCCATAGATATCTACATACATCTATCCTCGATTAAGAATCAAAATGCAGATGCATTGTCTCCCCTGAGGACTAAAATGGAATGCCTCGTGCCCAGTAAAAGGGCCTCTGATTCTCTACACCCACCATACGCAATACAACAGTATTGAGCTGCTACTTTACGCTGGTATTTTGTTTTCCTTTTCCAGCTCCTAATAAAGATAAGGAAGGCACATAAGTATATTCATTCATTTCCCATGCAATAAAATTTAACGCATTTAAGAATATGAATTACAGTGCCATCCGCGAACTGTATTTCCATGCGTCATCCAAAAGCGAACCCTGACCGACAGGTGGCGTGTCGGTGTAAGTGTGCACAAACCGAGAACGTCAAGTGGACGTAACGGACCCTTTACACTATGCGATATTATTTAAAAATTGTTATACAAGTTTTAGTAGCTTGTAAATAACCCCCTTGGCTCAGTAGATGCTGGTTTATTCAATAATACTGGCTGACACTTCAATTTTATATATATATATATATATATATATATATATATATACATATATATATATATATATATATATATATATATATATATATATATATATGCATAATAATTAGTGTGCATTTACGTTTACTTTATATTCCTGCTTTATCTGTAATCAAATTAATTACAAAAAATATAACAAAAAATGTAAAAAATCTGCTTTAATGCAAAACAAACTGCCAAAAACATCTGACGGCACAGAGTAATAAATTTACTATTCGATGGCCTTGGGCTCAAGAAAAACGCAATGGTTGGCTGCAGAATGAAAGACACGTAAACACACACATGTCGCCTGATTTTGATTTCCTCTGAGATTCGACCCTAGAGCTAGCACTCTATCAGCTGGTCATTAAGTCATGTGGTCATCGTTGACGTAGTAATAGTAATTGATAGATATTAACAAACGCGTCAGTATTGTGCATGGGGCGTCATCGCAAGCAGCCCACGCAAACACTAAAGCATTGTTCACAATGATTACATCGACAAGCTAATCGATAAGCTTCCAAATTGATTTATTTTCTGATGGCAGACGACTTGTTTTTACTCGTAAAGCAATATGTTAGTACTGGCTAGTATGTTTCAGTGCATGCTGTGGCTACCTGCAAGTGAGGGTTGTACCTAGTCGTAACCAGCATTTGGTACTTAATCGTGGTACCTTAACTTGTTGGTGGTCTTAAATAAATAAATAAGCAACTTAATGTGAAATCTATGAGTAGGCCACTTGTACGTAAATTAATTTAGTTGTAATCACTTCTATTTTCTTTTGATCAGCCCATGAAAGCCATTGCAGGACACAGGCCTCTCCCGTTCTAGGGGGAACTGCCTTAATGCGTGACCCTTGACGTTTGTTCCCTTGGCCCATATGAGAATTTTCCATCTGGCGTAGTTATTATTATTATTTATTTATTTATATATTTTTGAAATTTACGCTTAACGTTTTACAATCTACCAACAGTTGAATAAATGCAAATGATAAAATAGCTTAACACTTTTACTGTCCGGTTTTCAGACACAATAGCATGACAATAGCAATGATCTATAATTATGTAGTACACTGGACAGTGAGAGGGTTAATACAAATATACACACTCATATATCAAATCAATAGTATCAATATAAAATGGAACAGTAATTTAAAAAACAATATCATTTTTAATTACACATACACTAATACATACACAGGTACACATCCATACATAATAATTACAGCTTATATTGTTATGTAATGGATCTTCACGATACATGTCAAATGTTTGTAGTTGTAATCACACAATAGTTTATTCCTTCGCGGTCAAGTTTATGTGGTGAAGTTGCTTAGCCCGCTCGGGGTTGTCACTATGTCTGATTGATTAATGCCCAAATACTCAAACCACATGAGTAAAGAACTCAAACGCTGCACAATTTTAAGATACCGTTAAATCTAGCGCTGTCTCTGTCATTTTAAGTCAAAATGACTGTGACACCACGCGACTAAAATTTTAGTAGCTTCGAGTATTTGGCCATATGTTGCGTAGTCTGGCGACGGCGTAGGAGAATCCGACTATCCCATATAATTTTTTGGGTATCGGCGACAGAGGGAAGATGAAACAGGAGATGGACAGCAACATCTTCTTGATAACAGCTCAGAAAAATGAAGATAACTGCTTGTCAACCCGCCTGCCAACTATGGCAAATATCCCAGCAGCAGCAGGCTTATATGTGATATAGACTGGCTGTAATGAATAATTGAATGAATGAATGAATAAAAGAATTTAAAAAAATCAGTGTGGAGCGTGATACAAAGTTTTGTACTCACAGTTGACGCTTATGTCACTACAATTAGCACGAGTGAGTAATAGTAATAAATGATTGCCTGAACGCGCACCTGGGTACATAGCGTATACCGTCTGTACTCTCCAGGCCACTTCACCGTAGAAACACAAAATGAAGTAAGGTGATCACAGAGCCCACTCTCAAAATCTAACTTAAATCTAAAGCTAATATAAATAATATCTGATGTGATATATAGTACTAGGTCGCTACCGCTGCATCAGCCGTATCAATGATACGTGGCTACATAGGCCCCGAACGTATGTAAGCAAACATTCTAAGGACTTCTATGGAACAGGATGTTCGTTTGAATTGTTTGGCTAGCTTAGTTCCTAGGAGTATTAATTATAAATAATAACTTATAATATAATAAAAAATAATATAATATTTTGATTCAATGCGAGAGTTTTTGTTCCTTTTGTGAAAAATCTTTACCCTTCATTTGGGTCAAATTTTGATACAGGGCCCCTCTAAGGCACACTACTCCACTGCTGCTAAGGCTTCTTTTCTGCCCAGAAATTTGTCTGGGTTAAAAGCCCAAAAGTGAGCCCAAAAACGATTGTCTGCTTTACGTTAATGTTCTGTGAAGAATAACATAAGATAACATAATATGTTAGCAATCAATATTACGCGTGGAAATATTATCTGCAAAAGCAATAAAAACATCAATAATATATAGTGTATAAAACAATCTCTTGCAAAAAATAAAATCACATAACTATACCTGTTATTAGTTTTATTTATCCCTCATTCTACTCTAAAGTAAATTCGAGTAATTTTGGTGCAAACTCTCAAATGTATGGGAATTCACCCAATAGTTTTGTAAGCCAAAATGATTAAATAAACAAAAAGTTTAGTTACAGATTAAAGGGTTTGAAATTCCCGCTAAAAAGTTTTATATGAGCGCCGACCGCGGTGCTTTTAGTGTATACTCATAAACACGTGTTTCCTTTTTTTAGTATGAAGTTGGCGTTCTTCTTTCGGTAGAGATATGGAGTGTAGAGTAGAAGGAGGACCATCTCTGTATATGAAAAGTGTCCCTAAAAACGCGTCCAATAAGGGTGGCGCTGCAGTAGCATAGGATAAATTTAAAAAAGGCGCCAAAATTAATTAGAATAAGATGGAGAAATAAACAAGGACTGACCAAGCCGCTTGATTTTGTACTACGTAAATAGTTGAGGTTTTGTATACTGGCATTTTACTAACTACTCTATGTATTCATGAAATTTTTTAAATATTTCAATTCAGCTAACTTCACTCCGTCTACAACAGCTATAACCTCTATTTTCAGTATATAGTGGGACACTTTTTCAACTTTCGCCCCTTATAAGATGGTTCTCCGTCTACTCTACACTCCATAAGTAGAGAGTAATTATATTGAGTTCTGTGTCTCTGCCTATCCCTCTGTGCCTCTGGGTGGCAGGGGTGTTTATGTATGTATGTATTAATTATGATTTATATGGATCCATCTTGGGAATTATAGGTTAGGTAAGCACCGAACATTGCTCTGACGAAAAAGCACGTCGCACGTAGGTTTAAAAGGACAAACTTAATTTTGCAATTGAAAAATATTTTCTCCCACACACCAGTCTACGTCACGGTCGATGTAAACTGTAAATGTCTAAAGTTCAAGATTGACTGCGAATGTATGTCACATAAAAACATATTTTTATGTGACACCATTAAAAATAAACTATTTGTGGATTTTCCTTCACTTGTGCTCTGAGACATTGATTCTTATCAAATTTAATGGTTCTAGTTCAACGGGAAGTACCCTATAGGTTTTAATCAGTGAGTTTGCGAATATTAAAATATGTGAGACAAATCGCCCTATCTTCTGATTGCGTTGACTTAGACGTATATTAATTTTGACGTGATACCTTTTCCCGTTCCGTAGAAAAGGGGTCTCTTTTTATAGAATAAAGGTGACAAATGAACACACAGTCCACCTGATGGTAAGTAGATGATGTGGCCCATGAAATCTATACCTATTCTCGGTTAAGAATCAAAATGCAGATGTGTTGTCACTCCTAAGAACTGAGATAGAGTGCCTCGTTTTCAGTAAAAAGGGTCTCCGGTTCTCTACACTCACCATTCTATACACATCAGCATTAAGCTGCTGTTTTACGCTGGTATTCTATGAGAGTGTGGTACTTCTCCATTCGAGCCGACCCATTCGTGCTATACAACCATAATACAGCTGCAAAATGGCTCTACCACGTCAAATCTTGATAAAGTCTTGATAAAGGACAAACATACGGAAAACAAAGTGATCCTAATAAGGGTTTTGGTTTTTCATTTTTAGGTACATATCTACTCATTAAAGAAATCTTCAGACATCATTAATGAAATCTTCAGACTTCATTAATGAAAATTAAATATTTCCAATTTTCTTTAGTCTTTTCTTTTTTTTAATTTAATTAAAAGTAATAATTAATCTACTTGATATAATATGACCTAAGTATAAGTACTACTACCATAACATAAACAACAGCACTGTACTCGTAATGTTTAACATTAACAAAAACAACATGAAATCAAAATTGACTATGACTTTTTTATTTATTTGTTTGTCTACCTCCATATCACGGCATTACCATACATTCGAACTGTAAAAGTGATAATTGAGTACTTATTAGTTAACAAGTGAGTTTTTCTTAGAAATAAACCTAGCAAGCTAACAGCATAGGAAAGTGGCGAAGCAATCAGCTTTGTAGCGGTTTCTAACGGAAAAAACAATTCAAAATAGGAGGTTCAGATGCCTGGGTGATCAGTAATCGATTGCTCAAAACAGAATTTGAAAATTCGAAACCGTTCTCGAGATAATCGTGGGAAAGACGGACAGACGGACAGACGGACAGACATCGTGAAATCAATAAGTGACTTCGCAAGCTTCGCCACTTAATAAGAATATCTCGTGGCTATTCAATGAATGTATTTTCCATGATATGTTTACGAGTATGTTTTTGCTTCATGTTATGTTATTTTATACGTAATTGCTTGTATTTGTGTTATGTGTGTATTTTGAAATTAATATGAATAAATAGCCTTTAAAAAGTAAAAGCCTACTTCATAGAACAATAAAATATATTGGTAAATCCAATTGAGCATACCTTCGCATTAAAAATAACGTATAGCATGATTAAACGGATTTTTTTTAAAGTAGTTTAAATACATTTCGACAGCACTATCGGCTTCAACACCCTCGAAACCCATGAAAATGACACCCATGATGAAAAAATTTATACCTATTGCAGCCGCCATCTTGGCTTTACATTTCTACAGCACTATCGGCTTCAACACCCTAGAAAACCATGAAAATGACACCCATGATGAAAAAATTGGTACCTACTTCAGCCGCCATCTTGGATTTACATTTCGACAGCACTATCGGCTTTAACACCCTCGAAAACCATGAAAATGACACCCATGATGAAAAACTTTATACCTATTGCAGCTGCCACCTTGGATTTACATTTCGACAGCACTATCGGCTTCAGCACCCTCGAAAACCATGAAAATGACACCCATGATGAAAAAATTGATATCTATTGCAGCCGCCATGTTGGATTTACATTTCGACAGCACTATCGGCTGCAATACCCTCGAAAACAATGAAAATGATATCCGTGATGAAAAAATTTGGTACCTACTTCAGCCGCCATCTTGGATTTACATTTCGATAGCACTATCGGCTTCAGCACCCTCGAAAACTATGAAAATGACACCCATGATGAAAAAATTGATATGTATTGCAGCCGCCATGTTGGATTTACATTTCGACAGCACTATCGGCTGCAACACCCTCGAAAACCATGAAAATGATATCCATAATGAAAAAACTTGGTACCTACTTCAGCCGCCATCTTGGATTTACATTTCGACAGCACTATCGGCTTCAACACCCTCGAGGCCCATGAAAATGACACCCATGATGAAAAAATTGATATATATTGCAGCCGCCATCTTGGAATTACATTTCAACAGCACTATCGGCTTCAACACCCTAGAAAACCATGAAAATGACACCCATGATGAAAAAATTGGTACCTACTTCAGCCGCCATCTTGGATTTATATTTCGACAGCACTATCGGCTTCAACACCCTCGAAACCCATGAAAATGACACCCATGATGAAAAAATTGATACCCCTTGCAGCCGCCATCTTAGATTTACATTTCGACAGCACTATCGGCTTTAACTCCCTCGAAAACCATGAAAATTACACCCAAGATGAAAAAATTGATATCTATTGCAGCCGCCATGTTGGATTTACATTTCGACAGCACTATCGTCTTCGACACCCTCGAAAACCATGAAAATGACACCCATGATGAAAAAATTGGTACCTACTTCAGCCGCCATCTTGGATTTACATTTCGACAGCACTATCGGCTTCAACATTCTCGAAAACCATGAAAAAGACACCCATGATGAAAAAAATTATACCTATTGCAGCCGCCACCTTGGATTTACATTTCGACAACACTATTGGCTTCAGCACCCTCGAAAACCATGAAAATGACACCCATATTGAAAAAACAGATACATATTGCGGCCGCCATCTTGGATTTACATTTCGACAACCCTATCGGTTTCAACACCCTCGAAAACCATGAAAATTTCACCCATGACAAAAAAATTGATACTACTTACTTTTAGTACGTACTACTATTATTTATTCTGTGCTTTTAAAATATTGTAATAAAAAAATCTGTTATTATTATTATAATCAAGTATTTAAGAAATTTGGTTATTCGAATATTGTGTATTTGTACAGCGATCTTTTTGAGCCGCTGCAAACAACCGAAATAATGTTCACTCACGACGGCGACTGACGGCGAACCATAGATAAATATAAATGTAGCAAGCTAATGCGGCGAACTGATATATACAGTAATCTATGGCGATGGCCAACTGAGTTAGTGAGTAAACTACTCTGTGGCTGCATATCCCCATTTACAGAAATAATTCTATACGAGGCTATCAAATCAACGAAAATTTCGCCATTTTCGAGCCGAAAAAAATTAATTATAGCTAAACAAAACAAAATTACACTGCCATTTACATTCAGTGGCTTCCCACATGATAGATGAAGAGATTAATAAATAGATTGAGTTAAACAATTGATATTTACAAAAGTTATAGTGTTTACAAGCCTTGGGGACATGATAAATCCACACCATAAGCCACTAAAACCCCTTTTTTTATTTAAAAATAGCAATTAATCGAGTTAAAAAAAATATTAATAAGTTCAACAATCATTTATCTTTCTAACAATGTGCTTTTTATATCATTTATATGTGTAATATGATTGCTGGATACGATTTCATGCGACAAAACGGTGGAATTTTCATTTTTAGGCGTTAGTAGAACATACCCACGCGCTTTGCGCTCGGTATGCAAAATATACAAAACTAAAAACATACAAAGTCTGACTTCCGCCAAGCTTAAAAACTTTATTAAATAAAGATTGTATAAAGGGGTTATTATAATATTAAGGAAGATATGGATGATAATAGCCCCTGGAATGAGGTGATCGCTATCAAGCTATTTCTATTTCTAATTTCTTTTGTGTAGTTAATTATTGTGTAACATTAATGATTGTAAACTTTCAAAAATAAATTAAAAATATATTGGTAAATCCAATTGGGCATACCTTAAGCGCATTAAAAAAATTACGTATAACATGATTATACGGAATTTTTAAAGTAGTTTAAATACATTTCGACAGCACTATCGGTTTCAACATCCTCGAAAACCATGAAAATGACACCCGTGATGAAAAAATTGATACCTATTGCAGCCGCCATCTTGGATTTACATTTCGACAGCACTATCGGCTTCACCTCTCTCGAAAACAATGAAAATGACACCCAAGATGAAAAAATTGGCACCCACTTCAGCCGCCATCTTGGATTTACATTTCGACAACCCTATCGGCTTCAACTCTCTCGAAAACTATGAAATTGACACCCATGATGAAAAAATTGATAGCTATTGCAGCCGCCATCTTGGATTTACATTTCGACAGCACTATCGGCTTCAACTCTCTCAAAAACCATGAAAATGACACCCAAGATGAAAAAATTGGTACCTACTTCAGCCGCCATCTTGGATTTACATTTCGACAGCACTATCGGCTTCAACACTCTCGAAAACCATGAAAATGACACCCAAGATGAAAAAAAAAAATTGGTACCTACTTCAGCTGCCATCTTGGATTTACATTTCGACAGCACTATCGGCTTCAACATCCTCGAAACTCATGAAAATGACACCCATAATGAAAAAATTAATACCCATTGCAGCCGCCACCTTAGATTTACATTTCGACAACCCTATCGGCTTCAATTCTCTCGAAAACCATGAAAATGACACCCATGATGAAAAAATTGATACCTATTGCAGCCGCCATCTTGGATTTACATTTAGACAGCACTATCGGCTTCAACTCTATCGAAAACCATGAAAATGACACCCATGATGAAAAAATTGGTACCTACTTCAGCCGCCATCTTGGATTTATATTTCGACAGCACTATCGGCTTCAACACCCTCGAAACCCATGAAAATGACACCCATGATGAATAAATTGATACCTGTTGCAGCCGCCATCTTGGATTTACATTTCGACAGCACTATCGGCTTCAACACCCTCGAAAACCATGAAAATGACACCCAAGATGAAAAAATTGATATATTTTGCAGCCGCCATCTTGGATTTACATTTCGACAACACTATCGGCTTCAACACCCTCGGAAACCATGAAAATGACACCCATGATGAAAAAATTGGTACCTAATTCAGCCGCCATCTTGTATTTACATTTCGACAGCACTATCAGCTTCAACACCCTCGAAAACCATGAAAATGACACCCATGATGAAAAAATTGGTACCTACTTCGGCCGCCATCTTGGATTTACATTTCGACAGCACTATCGGCTTCAACACTCGAAAACCATGAAAATGTCACCCATGACAAAAAAAATTATACTACTTGCTTTTAGTACGTACTACTATTATTTATTCTGTGCTTTTAAATATTGTAATAAAAAAATGTCTTATTATTATTATAATTAAGTATTTAAGAAATTTGGTTATTCGAATATTGTGTATTTGTACAGCGATCTTTTTGAGCCGCTGCAAACAACCGAAACAATGTCCACTCACGAAGGCGACTGAAGCCAAACCACAGAAAAAAAAACAAAAAACCAGCACAAACTATATAGAAACACTACCAAACCAGTGGCATACAGTCCATACTATAATTTATCTTAGAGGTATTATTATGTCATGACAGTTTGTCCATGTTGCAGTAGATGTCGCTTTTTTAAATTTAGCCATGCTTGGCCAATTAAGAATCAAACAAATTAATGAATAGTTTAAAATACAATCGAACCTTGCTAACTTACTATTTTGTTACAAAACAAATTTGTAATTAAATTTTTAGTATAATTTATTTATTTTACATTATTCCCTATATATAATGTACTCTGTGAGCCAAACTAAACTACTCATTACTACTCTGTGGCTGTAGCTTCCCATTTAGAGAAAGAGTTTTGGCGGGAACTCGACCGGCGGCGGCTTGCTGCTCCTGTATTATTGTTTAAATAATGGTTTGAAGTGGACTTTGATATGTAAAAGTAGTGCGATTTTGTGTATTAAGTGTCTGCGCATGTGAACTATTAATGGAAACTGTGAAACAAGTGCTCTGATGGTGATGGAATCTCAAGATAAGCTGTTTGTTTGCATAGGCGCCTTTAGATACCATCGCCAACTGTCAGCTGCCTGCTGGCTCAAGTTACCGTCAAAATCTCCCAAGGCTGCACAATGTGACGCATCAACATATTGTGAAGCAGTGAAATATGAAGGAAAATTATACATGAAGACAAGGCTGTATGGCATAGTTCCTTTGCCTGCTCTCTCGAGCGAATAATAAAAACAACAACAACAACCATTTAGAGAAATATTTTTGTATACGAGGCTAACAAATCAACGAAAATTTCGCCATTTTGGAGCCGAAAAAAATTAATTATAGCTAAACAAAACAAAACTACACTGCCATTTACATTCAGTGGCTTCCCACATGATAGATGAAGAGATTTAAAAATAGATTGAGTTAAACAATTAATATTTTCAAAAGTTATTGTGTTTACAAGCCACAGGGACATGATAAATCCACACCATAAGCCACTAAAACCCTTTTTTTTATTTAAAAATAGCAATTAATCGATTTAAAAAAAATATTAATAAGTTCAACAATCATTTATCTTTCTAACAATGTGCTTTTTATATCATTTATATGTATAATATGATTGCTAGATACGATTTTATTCGATAAAATGTTGGAATCTTAATTTTTAGGCGATAGTAGAACATACCTTGCGCTTCCGCTTAAGGTATGCAAAAATTCTTTTCAAACATAAGTCCCGCTGAGTTTGTTGCTGGTTCTTCGCAGGACAGAGGTATTTCCGAACTAGAGGTAAATTTAACTTGAAAGTGACTTTCACTAAATATTATTTGTAATCTATATTAAATGAAAAAAGTTTTATTTCAATTTCTGTATAATAATTTCAAAAGCTATTAATTTGAAATAATTTTATTCGTTTTAGATCTTTGACGACTGCTTTCATTTTTTATTAAGCACTAATTTTTTTACCCTTTTGAGTGCACAACCTCGTATGTCGTTTAAAACTTCATTCCCTATTGTCAACTTTAGCGTGGAATTTTTTTGTGAAAAAATGGTTCACAATTGACTAAGATAATGACGCGTATAAGTATCATGTAATAATCTATATTGAATAAAAGTTATTGTACTGTATATTTTATTCTGTTAATATTCCGATGCGCAAAATATCTTTGTTTGTATACTATTTCTTATTACAGGCAAACTTTTTTCCATATAATATATTTCCAAAGGCTAAAAGCCTCTCAAATGTTTTACCAATGACTAACGCTGCTGCAAGAAAAGAGGCGCGCGGGAGTCATTGATTTCATATAAACAATGTCGAAGCATGCGAGTTCCCGTGATTATTTAGTGGTACAGGGACAATGCTGAGGCCGCGGTAAAAATATACACGTGTCCAGTTATAGTGCGCGAAGCCAGCGCCGGCGCGACCGTCGTCACATGGCGCTACAGATCGGGAAGCGAGCGGAGCGATCGTCCATCCCGTCCGCCAACTCCATTTTCTCGCCTCATTTGTTGTCTTTATGACGCATACGCCAAATGAAGATGAAGTTCCTATTTTGCGACATTGCGTAGTCTAATGTCTAATGTCTACGTGTATTAAATTTTTAATTTGATTATCTCTGTGAAACGATACAAATAGTATTTCTTTAAGTAATTATAAACCACTGATTGAATACACTCCCACCTGATGGCAAGTGGTAAAGAGGACTTCGCCTCTCCTATTGTCAATCTGTCAAAATTATAACACAATACTTCCTGTTACTATGCGTTTAACCATTTGCGGCTGCATCACCACTTGCCATCAGGTGGGATTGTAAATGTAATTAGGCAAGAGATTATAATAAGCAAAAAAATATCCAACCAAAAATAAAATTTGTGCTTATATAAATCACAGCGTTTTTCAGTTTGAAGAAATCACCCAGAATTATAAAACAGTTCCATTCACATTTAAATTGCAATGTTAGTGTGATGTGACAGATCGCCGACTTTGATATCTTTGTTTCGATGGAGTAAAAATTGAAATTTTGATCAATTCCACAGATAATTTTTCTTTTTGTGTGAAATATTCATTGTAAGTCAATTCTTTTGAAACTTTTTTTTAATTTATTGTTATAAAGGACTTTGTCGTTGAGCGACCACATCGTCCCGTTTTGTCTACAATTACTTAATCACTACAATTGAATACAAAATTAAATATAAAATCTATTATATTAACAATAGTTACGTGCAAGGAGCACGCGCGACTATAAGCAAACACACCTAAGGAATAGGAATAAGTGGAACCATAAACAGCCCCATCTATTCCCTACACAGAATCAAGTCTGCTAGCTTGACCAGCATTTTAGCCTCCTCCGACATAGGATAAGCCAAAATACTGTTCAAGGTGCCAACCTGAAAATTCGTATGACTTCCAAAACATAACCTTCTAATTCCTTCATTCCGGACACATTCCATCAAAATATGTTGAACATCTTCAACTATTCCGCATACGTCGCAATTTGGTGATGGCACTTTTTTCATAAAAAAAGCAAACTTATTCGATGGAATATATCCCGAACGTAATCTAAGAATAGACTTTATGTAGTTTCTATTTAGTGGGCTATCTATCCATGAATTACAGGTTATTTGTGGCTGAATTGTTCGATACCAGATACCCTTCTCGCGTGATCTTTCGTCAAAATGTTATTGCCACAACGCTCTGCACTGATCTTTTAAATGTATAATGTGGTCAGAAAAAAGGGGTAACACCATTAACGGTATCCCGTCCATAACTGCCTGTTTTGCTAACAGGTCAACGACCTCATTTCCTGTTATCTGTATATGAGATGGCAACCATTGAAAAATTACCTTTTTATTTTCACATTGCAATTTTAATATTGATTTTATAATATCATAGGCAATCGGTTCACCTCTCACTTGAGAAGCACAAAGAGCCAAATGCTACAGGGAACTTTTAGAGTCAGTCAAAATGACAAATTGGCCAAAAGAAATTGAATCTATATATGATAGGGCTTCAGATATAGCAATCAATTCAATATGAATAATCGAAATATCGGAATCAATCTTAAATTTCACACTGCATTCAGAGTATGGATCCGAAAAAGCTGCACCTCCTCCGGTTCTTTTGAAACTTAATCCAGATTTTAATTCATTTTTGAACATATTAATAAACAATCATATTGAAAACTATATTCTATATAAGTATATATTATATAAAAATAACCATATTATATATTATATAAAATTCATAGTAAGATTTATGTAGAAATTCCCAGTTTAAGAACACAGCATTTTTTATAGAATAGGGGTGACAAGCAAGCACACAGTCCACCTGATGGTAAGTGGATGCAGTGGCCCATAAACATCTACATTATATATCCTCGATTAAGAATCAAAATGCAAATGCGTTGTCTCCCCTGAGAAGTAAACTGGAGTGTCTCGTGTCCAGTTAAAAGGCCAGTAATGTTTGATAATGTGTAATGTTAATTATTCAAAACTGTTTATCAAATAATTATAAAATTAAATTTTATTAGAAGCTTACATTATTTGTTAGGAATCCGAAGAGCAATCTTATAGTTCCACCTTGACGTGGCATTATGTAGCAGTTGGTGTTCTACAATTATTAGGTACTAGTTTCGTGCTATCATACAATTATATAATAGTATTGGCGCAGGTACAGCACACTAAGTAACCGGCCGGTGCGTCGAGTGGTCGAAATGCCGGGCTGCCAGGCCAGGGTCGACCGCACTTCGCCTCTACTTCTAATACTATCCCAATAAACAAGTTATCCTCGGCGAATGATTTTCAAATATTACATCCAGCCTGCTAAAATCACAACATATTGCCACAGTTTAAATAGTTCTATCTTTAAATTGTGATACTGTTAAACCAAAACAAATACAAACGTAATTATGAGAGGCGGATATTACAAACACGGTTAAGGACAGATCTTGCTTTTAATAATTATGTTAATTTGGCTCTTGCATGTCAAAGTAATAATGATTTTAACCAAATTGGCCTTTACAAGGCATAGTGAATAAAACATCGAAACGACTAACACGCTTATTTTTCAATCGTCAGATAAAATTTGTCCAGCAATTAAATTATAACCTGATTGTGACTGTCTTACCTTTTATAAAACGCAAGTCCGGTCGTGCATGTCTCATATGGTACTGCCGTCACATATGGGCTGGTGCTGCAAAATGCCACTTAGCTGCGTTGTACTCATTGGAGAGACGTGCTAAGTCTTATTGGTAACGTTGGTTCAATCTTAATAGAATCAGGCGTTACTTTGCGGAAATCCATTATTTCTTTTTATTATGTTATGATGTGATTGGTTTCAAAAAAACCGGCCAAGTGCGAGTCGGACTCGCGCACCGAGGGCTCCGAATAAATCCGTAGGTAAATAAGTATAAAATTATTAAAAATATTTTTATTATATGATGTAACTAAAAATTTATGCTTTTCGCAATTTTTCCTTTATCTGTGCTATAATACGTTGCTTCGTACCAAATTGGATTCGGGAAGTACCCTGTAGGTTTTGATTCCCTTGCGAATGTCGAAAATTTGCGGCATAAACGGCTGTGTCTTTTGATTGCGTTGGCTTAGAAGTTTGATTTTTTCACAGCTCTAAGGGACGGTAGACTTGAGTATTTGTTATGAATTTCAGCTTGATACCTCCACGCGTCCCTAAGAAAAAGGGTCTTGACAGACAGACAGACGGACAACAAAGTGATCCTATAAGGGTTCCGTTTTCTCCTTTTGAGGTACGGAACCCTAAAAATTATTATCTAAGACGCGTAATAAAATATAATTATGTGTCGTACTTAGTTTGAAGAGCACCTTCACGCGGTTGTTAACTAATTAATTATTAACATCTTTATTTGAAACCAATCTTGTCAGCCTAGCACGGGATCAGAGTAGCCAGTATCTCTATATTCTATAGTATGCATTTCGAAGAGTGTGTGCAGGTATTACATGCCTTAAATCCTCCCCCCGCCCTCTTTCACCATCGGCCAACTAGGCTGTTGGCGGGTCATCGCCGCTTTATTGTTGATATTCTACGCATTCGAATCAAATAGTTTTTTTCGTCTTTCGCACAGCAAAAGAGTGGAATAATTTGCCGGCTTCGTCTGTCTTTCCGTCCGATTACAATCCGTGCGGCCACAAGGCAAGAGTGAATAGGCTTTTGTTACGCTAACACAGTGCGATTTACGATATGGCTACATCACCACTTACCACCAGGTGGGATTGTAGTCAAGCACTGACTTATAATAAGTTAATAATTTTTAATTTAAAATTAAAAAAATTGTACAGCCGACTTCAATATAAGCGATTTCAATATAGGTAATTTAAGAATAACTCAATAACCATTGGTCTGACCTTGATCAAATTCATAAAGAACCACACGAGAAGTATCAGCTTTCATATAAAAAAAGAATTATCGAAATCGGTTGGCCCAGTACAAAGTTGTAAGGTAACACACATTAAAAAAAAACATACACTCGAATTGAATACCGTCTCCTTTTTGGAAGTCGGCAGAAAATTAAAAATTTTGTACAGCCGATTTCAATATAAGTTATTTAAGAATAACTCAAAAACTATTGGTCTGACTTTGATCAAATTCATATGGGACCACACGAGAACTATCAGCTTTCATATAAAAAAGAATCATCGAAATCGGTTCACCCAGTACAAATTTATGAGGTAACACACATAAAAAAACATACAGTCGAATTGAGTACCGTCTCCTTTTTGGAAGTCGGCAGAAAAATTGGGGATAAGTTAGTTCACATACGTACTTACAATTAGTTTTTTTTGGTTTTGATTTCTTCAAGTACCAAAACATTTAATCCCCACTTAAAATATTTAACTTTTTTGTTGCACCAACACCAGCACCAATTTTAATTTGATTGATCGAGAGTAAACCATTATACGGCCCGACTAAAGAACTAAACGAAACATAAAAGTCGGTCAAGTACATGCTGCTGTTAAAGTTTCGTGAAGTATTTATACGGCAAATTGATGAATATATTTAACTATTATATAATATATGTAATTGTTAAATATATCTTATTTCTAAATAATATACAATATAAAACTATGATAATTGATAACATCTTAAAATGTTGCTACAATGAGCTTTAATTTCCATACGATAATTTCATAAACATCTTTTCAAATGCTTTTTCTTCCCAATAACTACCCGATAAGCTCAAATAAAGAGAAAAACAAACAGACAACAGAAACATACACAATGAAAGACGAAGTGCTGTGTACAATTCCAGTGATGTGAAAACCAAGCCTAAATCGTGCTTAACTTACTGTAACTAACTCACAATACATAAATGCATCTAATATCATTAGCAACTAACAACATGGTTATAGGTGCATATGTGTGCGAATGATATAGAAGGAAAGAAGAACTATATTTTTTTATTTAATTGGATCAGGTACACAGAGAGTAGTTACAGTTCTAAAATTAATAGTATAACGGTGTTGATCTGAACTACAAAACCCAAAAAAGTTTACACAGCATAATAATATAATTGCAGTAGATACTTAGCCTTAACAAAAAGTAAACAATATATAAAAACACATAAAATATTAACAGTAACACGTAAATATCTTTTAAATCTAACAACTAACCTGTTCTTTGAACACGTTATCGTATACACATCGGTATGAATGCTTTCGGCATCACTTACGTACGCAGTACAAAATGTACGCAGCGCCCTTTACCTTCCTGGCTCTTCGTCTGGGCTCTGAGCCCTTAAATGGAAAATTATATTTTTCACCACAACGTTTGTATAACTGTAAGATTAGCATTTTTATATTTCCATCATATCATCACGTTTCAGAAAAATCTCTATGACATCGGCGACTTCTGTAAGTAACAGCGTTTAGAGATTAAATTATTCTTGTTTAAAAAATTTCACACCACGTGTACCTGTCCCGCTGTCACCTCCGCTTTAGCTCAGTGCGCAGTGTCGTCAACCAGTTACGGCACGCGTGGAAAATTACCAAACCAAGTGTCGATCTTTGCTCTTCCTTGTCTAAACGTAGTCAAGCTTTCGGTGTTCACTCAAATATGTATAATGCACTTCAACCCGAATTTCGGTCACAGTGGCCATCCCCAACGGTACTTAACCATATGCGCAGGACAGGATTATAGTGAACGAGTGTGTGCGTAAGCACAGGTGCACTCCTTATTCCCTCACTCTGAAGGGACGGCAAAAACACGACCGGAGAGAGATCAGTACCAACGAATTTACGTGCTTTCCAAGGCATGGAGTTAAATTACTGCCAATTGCCTTACTGAAAAAGTCAAATTCTGATTTTGGCTAAACCCGGGATTCGAACCTCCACCATGATCATAATAAGCAATAGCGCTTACGCGCTTATGACGACTAGACCAACGAGACAACATACAGACAAATTGATAATATTAAATTAACAAATTGATGACTTAACTGTCGCAATATTAAACTGAAACAGGCTTCATGTAAGCAACTTTTTGATATTTTCTATCGTATCGGGTTCGTATCGCCATATAGACTACATACGACGAAACATAGTTACGTCTGCAAGGGATGCTGTTCATTATTCCATACAATTTAAATCTATGTCTATACGAAAACGTTATGTCAGTCTCACTTGGGACACTGTTAATTAATATCATTTAAGCGAATCTCGAAATCGAACCTCAATTATTTTATGGAAAAGGCGACAAACAACCACATAGTCCATCCACCTCTATCTCGATTAAGAATCATGGCCACTCACAAGGACTATAATAGAATTAGTCGTTACCAGTAAAAATGGTGAATGGTTTAACTGGTATACTCATAAATACAGGTTTTAATTAAGTAGTTCGTTTTTTATTTTGTCTACAACAAAACAGTCAGTAAAATAAAAGGAACGGAATATGTATGCGGGCGGCCCTTCTTCAAATTTAAAGGTCAAAAGGCACAGCTGGGTATGAGCCTCCGTCGTTGTATGGAGGGTTTGCCTTAAACATGACGTTTGGCTAGTAGACTGACGACCGTAATACTAGATGTTTCTTTTTTTTAATTGAAGTGTCGTACAGCCGACCTTATGGGAAGTGGCTACTGGAGCCCATGGACACATCAACTTTAAACAGAGAGGGTAACAGATGCTTTATCACCTTTGACGTCTAGATGGAATGTTTCACAATTATATACACGCTCTATATCCTTCAGTCCGGAACAAGTTGTGTAAACACGGCGAAAATAGTTAAGAGCGTACCTACTCTGACGGACTACAAGGTTTAATAGAGTCATACCACCTAGTGCCGCACCTTTGACCTTGATTTTCGTTGATAATCTGTATGTTTGCACCTGGCACAGATGAGATACTCTAGGAATATTTCATAGCCACCCGTTACGACACCCACGGAACGAGATAAATGATTTTTTTATAGGATCAGGTTACAAACGTGCACACAGTCCACCTGATGGTAGGTGGTTGCTGTGGCCCATGGACATCTACATCTATCCTCGTCCAGTAAAAAGGGTCTCCGGTTTTTCCTTACTTCGATACTTGAAAGTAAATAAATATTTTAAGACTAGTTTTATAAGTACATATTTGCATTCTCAACCTACATGGACAATTTAACTGCTTTGTTAATACTTAAAGCCGACTTTAATTATAGTAACCGAGTGCAGATCACAATCGTGGTAACTTGTCAGAAATAACAAGTTTGTTGTTTAACCAACGACAGCCCGCGTGTCCGTGGTGGTTGGACTTCCCCGCATTTTCCTTGTTTTGTGATCAATGTTTTTAAAAATACATTTGTGATGATGTTACAATTTCCATACACATAGTCTTAGTCGTTATCAGGGGCGTAGCAACCGCCCTCGGGCTACAGAGGCCCCGAACGTATGTGAGCAAAAATTCTAAGGACTTCTATGGGACAGGATGTTTGATGGATTTGAATTGTTTGGCTAGCTTAGTTCCTAGGAGTTTTAATTGTAAGTAAGAATAAAACTGTTTTTTACGGATTTTATCGCGTTTATTTTATTATTTTTATTCCCGACGTTTCGAGTGCTTTTCAGCATGGTCACGGGGGGGGGGGGGGGGGGTGGCTGAGATGTTTGACGTCCCAATGTCACAGTTAGCCCGGCTACCTTCAGTTTTTTAATATTAATTTTTTTTTGGTTCGATTTACGCAGAATGAAAATAATAAAATAAACGCGATAAAATCCGTAAAAAAACAGTTTTATTCAATGTGTAGTGTTCGCGTAAATATAAGAAATCATTATGTAAGTAATAACTTATAATCAATATATAATTATTTTAATTAAATGCGAGAGTTTTTGTTCCTATTGTGAAAAATCTTTACCCTTCATTTGGGCCTCCGACAAATTTTGATACAGGGCCCCTCTAAGGCACGCTACTCCACTGGTCGTTATACATCATTCCGAAGTGATTTTCTTATACCTTATTATTATTTTCCTATAAACAAGTTTTACCAGTAAATTGAAAAATCCAGTTTGATAAGAGTGTGACGCATATTTACATCCGCTTAGTATAACAAAAAACAACAACAATTTAACAAATAACCTGTTAAATTATTAAGTCTTTAGTTGATCGGTTCTTTCACAACTTCATTATGGTTTCACATTAACTGTACCCGGCCAAAACGATTATCAAAATAGTAATAAAAACGCGCGTATTCGAAACAAACGAACATTTACATTTTTATTCATACAGATTACTAATGGCTACAAGTGGTCTGACTCCAAATTATCTTATTCCATTGCCAAGAAAATCAATAATGTCTTTTAGCCACAGAATCTGTGTACTTGATACTCTTACCCATATGTAATTAAACTACATTTATTTGTGTGTGTCAAAGGGGGAAAGTTGATGTGTGTGAAAATTGGGGTAAGTTCGGAAAAGAAAGGCCGACGCACCGGCAGCCGGCAGTGTGTATATTTAATTACACAAAACCATTTCGAGCCACTTTCAAGCCTCCATACCTCATAAACTATTAGACACACACACACTTGTTATAGGGAGATAGGGAAACAATTGCTTTAAAGAAAATATGCATACATTCAATGAAATCTACTTCGCTTGAAAATAAACAATTTGATTTTTTTACAAATTTGAAATATTGTAGTTATTTCATGCAATATCATTTAAGCTTTTTGATTTTAGTGATAAAATCTCCTACGTGTGTAACGATAAAATATTTTTATATTTAAACAGTGGTAGAGCCACGCGGCAGCTTTTGCTGTCGCACGGATGGGCCGGCTCGAACCGGGGTGGTACCACGACCTCACAAAATACCAGCGTAAAGTAGAGGTTTACCTCTGCGTTTCGCTTCGTGAGTGCAGGTGGCCGGAGGCCCTTTTTACTGGAAATGAGGCATTCCATCTTAGTCCTCACGGGTGACAACGCATCTTTGATTTGTAATAGAGGATAGATGTAGATGTAGTAGAAAAATATTTCTCTCTATTCTATTTCTATTGTCTCGTGTGGTCGAATGGTAGCAAAGTGTAGCGTGACCCCCACTATATGGAGTGAGTGAAAGTCGATGAGAGGCTATGTTTAGCCAGTAGACTTATACAGGCCTATAATAATAATGATGAATAATTAAAAAAAATCGGAAAAACATCTGTCACTCGCTTATCGTTTTCACAAGTGTACAGTATGCAAATAAACTAATGCAAATGATAAAAACTTAACATGCATGGAGCATGAGCCAATGATTTCCTTTGTTCACGTGGACACTACACATTTAAACATATGTAACACTAAACATTTAAATAAAAATATAAAATAAGTTAATACACCTAATAAAATCCCTTAAAACTAGTTTCAATTAAACACCCATTAGCTGTGATAACCCTACTAAGAATACTAGGTCTATCATGAAAATATTGTATTGTATCTAATCGATTATTAACAGGTGTACACAATTTCAGATTATTCAAATTATAAAATTAAATGCAGGACAAGCTAATATACAGCGTGTATAAAGATTATTAAATAGCGTGTCAATAGCAGGCAGGCACGCTACTTTACATATTAATTATTCAACCTGTGTTTTGTCAATATGTTTGAAGAGATATTATGCCTTTTAACTTAATGTAATTAAATCTTTACATTTACTACCTTCAGTCGAATGATGGAATAATTTTAATATGTCTACGACCAGCTCTAGCTTCTTAACTAATTCATTATATATTTTATTGTATTATATTGTTTAGTTTCCCTTGATATGTAGGTACGTACTGAACCACTGCGTCTCGGTCACCCTGCTAATTGTGATGAAGTGTAACTTCAGCGCCGCGCCGGTGATCTCACAGCCGCTAACCAAAACCTCACGCTCGTGCCCGTCACCACTCCGCTATCACTTGGTATCGATTTTGACATATACTATATGTTTATGTAACTCTCAACTTAAATTGGATGGGGGATGTCATATAACATTTTTTATAGTATAAAGATGAAATGAGCACACAGTTCACCTAATGGTAAGTGGATGCTGTGGCCTATAGACATCTGGATCTAACCTCAATAAAGAATGAAAATTCAAATGCGTTGAGCCCTGAACACTAAGATGGAACGCCTCGTTTCCAATAAAAGGGACCTCCGGTTCTTTATACTCACTATACCAAACAGCAGCATTAAGCTACTATTTTGCGCTGGTATTCTGTGAGAGCGTGGTCCTTCCCCGGTCGAGCCGACTCATTCGTGCTACAACTGTAATATACGTGCAGCACGGCTCTACCACGTGGTGAACCTCCACATCTATCTACATCTTCATAGTTCATAATTGTAATTATTATCACCCTGCTGTGGGGTAGACATATGTTCAGCAGTGGGATTGTGTAGGGATATAATGATGACGATGATGACGAACAGAGTTAAGTTATCCCATCCTTTATCACATTAGCATAACAATTGACATGGGTTTACACATAGCTGCACGGGATGTTATCTTCTTCTGGACTTCCAAAAAGGAGACGATACTCAATTTGACTGTATGTTTTTTTATGTGTGTTACCTCATAACATTTTACTGGGTGAACCGATTTCGATGATTCTTTTTCTATTTGCTTAAAGCTGATACTTCTCGTGTGGTCCCATATGAATTTGATCAAGGTCAGACCAATAGTTTTTGAGTTATTATTAATAACTTATATTGAAGTCGGCTGTACAAAATTTTTATTTTGAATTATATTCTCTACAGTTGACCACTTCTCGTAGTAAATTTAAAAGTCGCAGTAGCAATTGCAGTTTGAAGAACGTATGGTGACAAATAAGCACACAATTCATGAACACTGCACCCCACAGACACCTACATCTGTTATTAAAATCTGAGAACTAAGATGAGGTGCCTCGTAATCAGTAAAACGGGTCTCTGATATCGTCACTCACCATACGAAACACAGCAGCAGTAAGCTGCTGTTTCAAGCTGATATTCTGTGAGAGAGCGTGGTGGTCTCCTCGGTCGAGCCGAACCCTTCGTGCTGCAACAATAATATAGCTGCATCATGACTCTTCTACAAACACGTGTTTTGAAATTCATCGATCGCGTTGACGTATGCGTTTTAGTGCTATTTGTGTAGATAGATAGATATTTATAAAATTGATTTACTTCAATGATTTACGCAACAAAATAACAATACTGCCAATGAAGTCAATGAAACTTACCACATTCCACTGCAGACGAGTAGAGTGGCACTCAAGATTTGACGCACATTACTGTTATCAAAAATTAAACCCTTTGCAAATACTCGGAGCACTTTGCGTCCACTGCTATGACCTGGAGACACAGAACACTATTATAAATATACAATAGAATAAAGGTCTTTTAAACTTGATACTGTGGTAAGAAACTGTCCATTTGTACTATGCAATTCTAATATATATCAATATCACTATATAATTTTCGCTGACAGCTGAGTGGAGCATTTAAGCATTTGACTGCAGTCACGCAAGCTTGATTACCTTACGAAACAAGTATTAATATAATTATAACAATCTACATTTTCTTTACAAGTTCCAAAGGTACATTCTGGAGCCTCAAATTTTAAGTATTCTAAGCCAGTTCTTAAATATTATCCCACCTGATGGTAGATGTAGATGATGATGCAGCCAAAGATTATAAAGCGCCTTGAAGACCACATTGTAATTGCATGGAAAGACAGATACTGACAAATTATTCCAATCCTTTGCAGTACGCATGACGAACGATGAAGCAAACCTTTTCAGCAAATAATTTTTGTGCCAGGTTACAAAGATCTCCTATCGCCAAAAGAGCAAAGGTATATTAGATTTTATGTGATATTTATCTCTTTTCTCATATATAAAAGTTTTATCTACTCAATTGACAGTCTTTTTTAATTCAAAATAATATGTAATTATTTCTCTTCGAGTATCTATAATTTTCTAAACAGATGTAATTAGGTTTAAAGCTGATTTTTCAGTCGTCAGATAAAAGTTATTCTTCAAATAAATTATAACCTGACTAATTATAATATTAAAAAATCAAATGTTTTATTCCCGCAATTGTAATTTTTATTGCATATGTTATATTTCTTGCATAAATAAGAACTGTTACGTATTTCCTTCACTGCTGGCCGTATGAGGAAGCTCAAGGTCGCTCAGCGAGCTATGGAGAGGGCTATGCTCGGAGTTTCTCTGCGTGATAAACTTAGGAATAAGGATATCCGCAGTAGAACCAGAGTAACCGACATAGCTCAACGGATTAGTAAGCTGAAGTGGCAGTGGGCCGGCCATATAGCTCGAAGAACCGACAACCGATGGGGAAGAAAGGTTCTCGAGTGGCAGCCTCGTACCGCTAGGCGAAGTGTAGGGCGTCCCCCCACGAGATGGAGTGACGACCTGGTAAGACATGCAGGAAGTCGATGGATGCAGGTGGCTCAGGACCGTGCTTTGTGGCATTCTTTGGGGGAGGCCTATGTTCAGCAGTGGACTTGTGAAGGGCTGTAATGATGATGATGATGATGACGTATTTGTTTATGACTAAAACATAAACAAATTGCACCGGGCAGTTGGACATCACTTATGAGTCGCATTTGAAACCCGGCGCGCTCTAATAACATGCAACCTTCCCGTGATGCAACGACACACGACTGCATCCACTTAATTGTATATATTCCGCCTTTACACTCGCTGATGGAAACATAGAAAGAGTTCGCAAGTATTAATCAAACAGCAACAAGCACAGTTATGCAATATGAAAGTAAGGTCAAACCATATTTGATTAACAATGACATTCAATTTTGTTAATCATTATATTGATTGATTTTTGTCGTTTATTACTTTATCATTTTTTAATAACTTTATAATATTATCTACCTACCAGTGCATCTTATTCCTTTTAGTGCATAAAATGAATTAGTGAGACGCCTATATTAGCCGCGGACCTGAGACAAAAAATTATTACCCGAGTACTGCCTGGGCTTCGTAACAGTCACAATTATACGGACTCACCGTCCATACTACACGAATCGTATTAAGAAGATCAACTTTAAAATATACTCATTAAGTTGCATTTGCCAAAAAATACAAAGTGGTTAAAAATCTCGAATTCACTGCATCGCACGTTCAATACATGCATTATTCAAAAGGCTGCAGTTTATATTATAACGACTGTATTCTTAGTGGTTGCAGTTATAAGTACCTTGAAAAGGCTATGATTAGATAAAGATTAATTCTTGTTTACAGAGGTTTAGGTTTAGCGTAGCCATTTATTCTTTGTTGCTTTCATAGAAAAGTAATAATAAACGATTTCCTTGTGTTCAATCACGGTTTGCATTGTATTTCGCTGTTTTAATAGCAATCATGCATGCATGAAAATACATCTTATTCTCATCTCCTGTCTCCTATAATGGTGATGAACTGTAAACTGTATTGTTTAAAAAAAACTTTAGTCTTATGGCCAATCCAAACTCTCGCCAATAAACCCAGAGAACCCCCAAAAAAACGTGAACATAAGTAGTAAATTCCCGGGTCGTACTAGCGCCCGAGCGATTTAGTTTGTTTAGCCCGATTCAAAAGGTATTTTCACTGAAACGTTTCGCCTCAGAAAATAAGAAAAATGTTTGCTCATGTGGTGAGACCCTTTAACAAGAACGGGATTCCCTTTTCTCACCCGAGAAATCTTTCTTTTTACAGAAAAATAAGTGTGTCAAACGAGCACACAGTCCACCTGATGGTAAGCGAATGCTGTGGCCCAGAGACATATACATTTAACCTAAGTTAGAAATCAAAAGGCAGATGCGTTGTCATCTGCGATGGAATACCTCGTTTCCAGTAAAAAGGGTCTCCGGTTCTCTACAGTCACCATATGAAACACAGCAGCATTAGGCTGCTATTTTACGCCTACCCCGGTCGAGCTGACCCATTCGTGCTACAACCATAATATATGTAGCTGCAGCGTAGTTCAGTCTTTACGTACCTTTGAACCTTTTGAACCAAGTGCGATAATAAAAGTGGTGGTGGAAGACTGTGATGTGTATTTATTTTTTTGTAGTTTTTTTTAAAATAAGTGCCTAAGTAACTTAAGAGATAAAATTACAAACCTTGTTATATTTTGATGAATTAGCATCATACACCATCTGCGTCTTATTCTTTTATTGATTTTATTTTTGATTTTAAAATTTACGAGCTTATTGCTAACGCACACAATGGCAAAGCTGCTTTCCTATCAATGTCGCCCATACCGGATACGAACGTGAATGCTAGTGAGAACCGAGAACTTTCTTGAATTCGCGAGATATTTCATCGAGTCTTATCGACGTGAGTCTGGAAGGTCTAACAAATAAATCATATACCAAAATAATTTTCACCTATTTTCATATGGAATCTATACTAATATAATAAAAGCGGAACAGTTTTTTTGTTTATTTGATCACACTAATACTGGAACTACTCGTACCAATCCGATATGATAATTCTTTTTGCATATTATAGCCAGATTCTTGAGGAATAGTATAGACAATCTAGCACTAGGCTACACTTCACAGATAGCCCTTAAATATTGATTTCTGTTAAGCAAGTCAAAAGAAAAAGTGCCCCCGAACTGCTTTATCTGCGTGCGCTGGCGTAATTATTAGTGATGCGTGAATACAATGTTCTACAAAAGTATAGATCTTTACTAGAGATGGGCCGAATATTCGTTTCATATTCGGTATTCGGCATATTCGGCAGTTTTACCGAATATTCGTATTCGGCCGAATATTCTGTTAAATCACCGAACATTCGTTAAAGTGGTACTCAGTGTCCACTGTATTGAATTGTACGAACACATTTGCCCATATGTCAGATGTAGCTGGTAGACATTTGGCCTTAGATAGCTCACCTTGAATATGCTATAAATTTTTTATATAGTTGTGGAATCACTTTTTCACCTAGGTATATATTTTCGGCTCGGTATTTGGTATTTGGGTTTTACCAAATGCATGAGCCAATTAAATCCTTTATATTCGACTATAGAAACTGGATGGTTATCTATTGCTATCATTTCAGCGATTGAATTGGTAATTAGAAGTGATCTAGGATCGTCGATTCGCGATTTGAAAATAAGCAAATCTTCTAGTGTAGTTTGAATGGTTGGACAGGTTTTAGTATTTGTAGATTGAGCACCTCTGGTAGAGGGTTGGGTGACCTGTGCAACTTCAGATTCATGCTGTGTCGTTTCAATATTTTTTATATTTGAGCCTACCTGATACCCGGGTATTTCCAGACCAGAAAATTCCTCAGTGTTTCAATTTTAAATGACTGCTCAAAGCCAAGGATGAAGCTTTCCTGTCGCTGCCTCCCCGCGGAAGTATTTTTTCGCAAATCGTACATTTCACTTTACTTTGGTCGTCAGTTTCTCTAAAATAAGTCCAAATAGTAGATCTCCTCCTGCCACTCATTTTTATCATGTACTTATGAAATTTCACTAAGAATAACACAACGAAAAACTTTTTTGAAAACAGTCAAAACATAAGCTCGTGCCGGCAATTTGCTCAGTACATGTCAGGTGTGGCGCGGGAACGAGGGGCAGGGTCCGGCGCTAATCCTGCGCGCTTTAAGTAAAAAACTTTCGATATGAATTGGTTAGGTACCGAGGTGATCCTGCCGAATAATGTTCGGCCGAATATTCGGTTCGGTAAAAATTTTACCGAACTTTCGGCCGAATATTCGTATTCGGTAAAATCTATATTCGGCCCATCTATAATCTTTACTCTATCTATAAAAAGTTCGATATAAAAATATATATAAATAATTTTTTTTTGTTTTCTTGTTTGTTTAAACACGCTTATCTCTGGAACAACCAGTCAGATTTGAAAAATTTATGATAAATAGTATAAGCTATCTAGCATCTGGCTACACTTCTCAGCTAGCCTTAAATATTAATTTTTGTAAAGCAATTCAGAAGAAAAATCGCTCCCGAAATTATTTATCCGCGTGCGCTGGCATAATGGTTAGTGATACGTAAATACAATATTCTACAAAAATATAGATCTTTACTCCATCTAAAAACAGTATATGTCGCTATACTCTGAGGGAGAGGAAGTGCTCTGAGGAATTTTTCGGATTAATCCCAGCCGCCAAATTTCACGAACGCACATCGCGGCAGAACTCACGATACCATCCACACCATCTGGATGATTGGCGGTCCACCACCGTGCGATTTAGAAGATGTTTTTTTCCTCGCACAACTTCCTTGTGGAATAGTTTACCACCAGCGATTTTTCCGAACCGATACGACTTAGGCACCTTCAAGAAAAGAGCCTACTCCTTTTTAAAAGGCCGGCAACGCATCTGCAATTCCCCTGGTTCCCCTGGTGTTGCAGTTGTTCATGGGCGGCGGTAGTCACTTACCATTAGGTGAGCCGCATACTCGTTTGCCACCTCTCCTATAAAAAAATACTAAATGCCTATTTCTTATACATAAGGTATGTATTTTGTGTCAAAAGTTATTGGAAATTAAAAAGTAATTTACGAGTGTTATTATTAGGCATGGTATATTAATCCTTATGAACGAAAGTTACTTCATCACCAAGACAATTTTATGAAGACAAACTTTACTCTGTATATCATGATATTTGGACGCATAGTAGCAGTGGACGCTTCTATTAGTTGAAACGTTCTACTCGTAGATAGCAATGTTTGAAAAAATGGGCAAAATTAATGTAATACTTTTATTCAAAACTGTGCTGTGTCCCGCGATTTCACCCGCGTATTATCATGACGTATATCATGATATGACATATCACCTCGCTCATATAGTTCAATTATTTTAGCTACAAAATTGGAAAAATGAATGGAGTAATTTTATTTATCGGTATATGTACGTTATAGAGCAAAGTTAATTTTTATCCACTCTCCCTCTCCTCCCCGGGTGAGCGTCACTCCCCCCCCCCCTCTCAGCTCCAGACAAAATGTCAATGCGCGGTTTTTTTAGTTACCATACACGATACTTGAAAAGTGTGCAGCTAAATTTATGGATATTATATAATATCATCATCATCTTACATCATTACAGCCCTTCACAAGTCCATTGCAGAACGTAGGTCTCACCCAAGGAATGCCACAAAGCACGGTCCCGAGCTGCGTGCATCCATCGACTACCTGCTTATCAGCTCTTCACTTCATCTAGTGGGGAGCCACCCTACACTTCGCTTACCGGTACGATGTTGCCAGTTGCCACTCGAGAGCCTTTCGTTCAAGCTATATGGCCCACCCATTGCCATTTCAGATTACTATAATACCTTACCTTTGTTGAATGCATAGCGAATGTATTTAGCTCTGCGAATTTCTTGCTATGCGACTGTGAACAGGGAAAACCGCGCCGTGCACCAAGCATGGCACAAACATGTCACAAACATGTCACAAGCTCGTGCCACACAGTAAAGAGTATGGACCTCGTGCCCTACCCAGAGCTCGTGACATTGAAGCAGCAAAAACTATTTGAAAGCTAAGGTCCGACTGTTGCGCAATTGAGTACTTTTTGTCGCGGATCCAGTTCTAATGCGGGCCGTTTTTTGTGCAGAGCAACGAAATCAACGCTCGTTGCGTTTTGTTTCAATGTCGTTGATATCTCTATATAGTAATTATATGAAAATGAAGTTAATTGGTCACGTCTCTCTGTGTTGGAATAAAGTATTGAATCTACTTAATGGATTTTGGTGCTGTTTACTATCCTATTTCCTATCTATGATAGTTCATTTACTTAATTTCTTGAGGAACTTTTAGAACTATGATACTTACAATGCTATTTAAAATGCATTATTAATAGATGAACGCTGACTTTAACCGATACGAGCCGCTTACGTTGAAAGAAAGAAACAAAGAAAGAAAATAAGTTTATGCAGTAACACGTTATAGCAATTTTCTTACAATAATATCTATAAATGTGGTAGATATTTCCTAAATTAGTACCCAATTCAACATAGTCTTGATGCTGACAAAGTACATTGATCCGTCGTGAGAGCCAGTGAAAAGTTAACAAAAATTAAATTAACATTATTCATTACTGTACAATTTGAAGTAAAATGCACACAAATATTTAAACTAGTACACGTATACACTATCACATACGTATATTTTTACTAGCTGCTTGCGTACATATATTTAATTCAATGTACAACTAAATTAAAAGCATCTCAAAAATATCTACATAAAAATCAAACAGAGTTTGTGTATCATTTACGATATTTGTATCATTTTATTTATCAAAATTAGGAGTTTATTAACTAATTCTTTTGCTTCCTGATTTTGTGCCCAAATGAAGTTGGTTCGCTGTTAATCATACAAAGATATAATATCTAATAGCCGACCAGACAGACGTTGTTCTGCTCTCTCCGACGACCCTGTGTCCTATAAAAATTCTTAAATTCGTAAATAAAATATTGAGTATCACTTATAGGGATAAAAACTATTTTATCTCTCAAGTTGGACCAAACTGCACACAGTGTGCAAAATTTCATTGAAATCAGTTCAATAGTTTAGGAGTCCATCGCGGACAAACAATGTGACACGTAATTTTTACATATAAAGATTATAAAATAAGATGATTTATTTGTTACAATATAGTACATTTAAGTTACAAAATTATTCAGATCCTAAATATTCTGCAGTTTCCTGCGTACAAATATTTTCAGATATACAATGTAAGAATATAATAGAAAACCAGACATTAATAATTATAGAATACTAACTTTACTAAAAAAAAACTCCTGAGATTAGCAATAAAAAAATTGAGGGTCATTTATCAGGATAAAAACTATCGTATCTCTCAAGTTGAACCAAACTGCACACAGTGTGCAAAATTTTATTGAAATCAGTTCACTAGTTTAAAAGTTCATCGCGGGCAAACAACGTGACACGTAATTTTTATATTTAAAGATAAATATACTTACAGCTATACTTAAGGAAACTAAATAGCATCTATATAAAAACAATTATGTCAATCAATTAATTCATAATATTTTTAAGTTAAAACATGTCAATAAATTAAGCCGAGATTAATTTCAATAATTACAATTCAAGTCAAATTTATTACTATATAATATGACCAAATTATTTGTATAAATATTTCGTGCATATAATTCTAGCCAGCCAACTTCAATGCATAAAATATGAACATGATAGCATTTTGTAATCTAAACTTAATGCAAATCTTGAAAGAAGCCAGACACCAGGGCTACCTGACTGTAAAATCAGTTACAAAAACTGTATCAAAGAACTCTTTACTCTGTGTTCTCTTTGTGTCCTGGATGTTTTTAATTTATAATTAGATTTGAACAATACCTTTCCACAATCAGAAAACTAGACGCCCAGCGGATCGCCACACCTTTTTGTCGACATTCCACGCATTCTAATTAAACGGTGTGCTTCGTCGTTCGTAGAGCTACAGCAAAGGTGTGCAATAGTTCACCAGCATCTGCTCTGTTCATCCATCCGATTACAACGTGAGTGTCTTAAAGGCGAGAGTATATAAGCTGTAGTTAAGAAACACAGAGTCACTGTGTTTTACCATCATGCTGCAGCTATATTAGTAGTATAGTTGTAACACGAATGGGTCGGCTCGACCAGGGAAGGACCACGCTCTCACAGAATACCAGCGTAAAATGGCAGCTTGACACTGCTGTGTTTCGTATGGTGAGTGTAGAGAACCGGAGACCAATTTTACTGAAAAGAGGCATTCCATCTGAGTCCTCACGGGTGACGAACCATCTGCATTTCGATTCTTTATTGAGGATAAATGTAGATGTCTATGAGTCACAGCAATCACTTACCATCAGGTGGACTGTGTGGTCGTTTGTCACCCTATCCTATAAAAAAACATCCCTGCTTACCAGCAGGTGAAATAAAAGAAATATGAAACAAAAGATAACAAAAACTTTCTAACCTACACTGTTTGGAGCTTTAGATTTTCTTTTGGATTACCTTAATATAAGTCCTGTTCAAAGCAAAAATATTATTTGCAGTAAATAAAAAATACAACGTTAATTCAAATGATATTATAATGATTCATTTATAAATTTTAATGAGGGTTTTTGTAACCACTAGTGTAACTGGTTTACACTTAAATAAAACGACCCGCGCACCCGTCGCCATTTTTTTTACTTATTTTATACTGAAAGGTATTTTTGTATAATAGTTTCATGGTTTAATAATTACAAAATAATATTAAAATTTAGGAAAATTTAAAAAACACGCATTTATTTACGTGGTAGAGCCATGCTGCAGCTGTATTAGTAGTATAGTTGTAGCACGAATGGGTCGGCTCGACCGGAGAAGGACCACGCTCTCACAGAATACCAACGTAAAATACCAGCTTTATGCTGATGTGTTTCGTATGGTGAGTGTAAAGAACCGGATACCCTTTTTACTGGAAATGAGGCATTCCATCTTAGTCCTCACGGGTGACAACGCATCTGCATTTTGAATTTTAATAGAGGATAGATGTAGATGTCTATGGGCCGCAGCAACTACTTACAATCAGGTGGACTGTGTGCTCGTTTGTCACCCTTATCCTATAAAAAGAGCTGTGACGATGGTGATCCTGATCAGGATAAAGTTATGATATTATTGTATTGTCATCGGTCATCGGCGTAAATTTTCAAGTCAATTCAAGTCTACCATCTAAAAGTTGGTGAAAATTAAATTAAAAGATTTCTAATTCTAAAATACTCATATCCAATTCGCAACGCAGCACCTTGACCTGCTCGACTGCGAACCTCCTACTTTAGAGTGCTACTCGCTTTTCACACAGCTATAAAGTGTAATTTTGGCGCAGTACGGCATCAGCTCGCTTACGTCTCAACCTATTTCATAAATATTAGTAACGACTATATGAACGACCTAAGAGCATATAACAATGTCGTTCATAGCAATGCTAAGGCTATCTCCCATATCAGTACAACGTGTTAAACACTCGTACACTACATACTAACACGGACCGTGGTCTTGCCATGCCCTAGCACAGACCCCGGTCTAGTTGGGTTACTATTAGCAAAAACCACATGGAACTTTTAAGCGACCACTTAGAAGTCTTGAATTACTGCTACTAATAATAAATAAATAAATAAATAAAATGGTAAAAAAACTACATAAAGTTACTTTTTTTTACATTTCCGTATTCATCAAAATAACCATCAATATAACATCCTTATATCAACATTATCTTTGCAGTCCGCTTCGAATGCACTGCGGTAAGAAACGTGGCCCTACACCGTTAACTTCCTTTTTTATAAGGTTCGTGGCTACTCGGCAATTCTTGATTTGACAGCGATTGTTTTACACGAACACACGGTTTATTTTATAAAAACAAAGGGTTGAAAAGTGTTTTTTAAAACTGCGTTGCGGACACTGGAAGTTGAATGAACGCTAAGGTTTCATTATTACACTTATATGTATAACCAATGTAACATAATCGATGTACCTGCACTAAGCAAGAACCTGGTGACAAGACTCGTAAACTGACTCCTTATAAGAATAATGGCCGGAGGCGCCGCAACCTACTGTGACCCATCAATTATCTTTCGGTCGTCATTATTATTGCTACGACTCTCGAGCCTCGTACCGGTATGCCAAGTGTAGAGGGCCCCCACTACATCTAGTAATGAGCTGGTAAGAGATCCAGGAAGACGACTTATCCCACGAAACATAGAATACCATGATACTTCCCCGGTCACGCTAACCCGTTCGAGCTGTAGGCATATTATGGTGAAATGATTTCGGGATATTTTATAACAATTTAAGAAATTGACATTATTTTATATGGCTTGCTTTAAAGGTTCACAATACTCGTTTCTTCTTTACTTTATGTCGCGTTACTTTCTAGCCCTGCCAAAAGAATTATCCGTTTACACCTTATCACTGAAATTTGCAATCCAAGAAGTTCAATTTGCCTAAAATATCAAAACATAACCTTGAGTTTCTGTTGCTGTTTCACCTACCAAAACACTTCACAAAACAATATCATTTACCGTTTTTAAGTGAAATATTTTTTTAATCATAATATAATATGTATATATTAAAGATATAGGCGTACACTCGTATTCTTTATTTGTATACTTCTATTTACTTAGTAAGTACAAACAATAATACCAAGATCTAATCAAATTGTTCTGATTTAAAACAACAACAATTCATCTCAAAAATACAATCATTACAATAATATTTAATCATTATAATAATAATTGCCAGCCGTCTAGTGGCGTTTAAGAATAACCACTACCCCATATCTTCCCGTGGGTGTCGTAAAAGGCGACAAAGGGAAACAGGCAGGAGATGGGCAGCAGCATCTTCCTGATAACAGCAATATTACAATAAAAAACTGCGGTTGCCAAACCGCTCGCCAAGCGTCGCAACTAAGGCAATATACCCCCATGATTAAACTTACAAAGAGACGGCCCCCAGTCCCCGGCGGCACCGCTATTCCTCGCTACGGTGGCAACCATGGTAACGGCGGGGCAGCGGTTGCTAAGAATCTCCGGTGGAGGTTCGGTTACCACCTAAGACAGTCGTCTTAGGTGGCAACCGAACTGGGAGCCGTCTCCAGGTCGAGTCCGACCTGGCAACATACACCGCACGCACCCTGAGGACTGTGGGGAAGATCCTGGAGCTGGAAGAAGAGATAGGCAAATTACGCTGGAATATTATTGCACTATCCGAGCTCCAAAGAGACGGGGAGGACACGGTAATCCTTGAATCCGGCAACTTGTTCTATCACCGGGAGGGCGATCATCTGTCCCAAGGAGCTGTCAGATTTATCGTCCACAAGTCTCTCCTTAACAACGTTATAAAGATTGTGAGTGTGTCGACGAGAGTTGCGTACCTTATACTCAGAATTACCAATTCGATGAAGATCGTACAGGTTTACGCACCAATCTCGGCACATATCGATGAGATTGAGGAAATATATGATATGATGTCTCTAAAGCCATTCAGTCTTCCAAAATCCACTAAACAGTGTTAATGGGAGACTTCAATGCAAAACTAGGCACTAGAGAGAACGGTGAGCTGAAGGTAGGAAAATTTAGAATAGGGCAACGGAACCCAAGGAGCCAGCAGCTGGCCGACCTCATAGAGAAAGAGGGACTCTGAGAGGGAGGATGATGAAATTTTTCTTCCAGAAGCGGTCCCACAGGAAGTGGAACCGACTGTTCAGCAAAAAATGAGTTTGACTTCATTATGACGACCAGACGACAACTGTTCAGTGATAACTCAGTGATCGCGAGAGTGTAAACTGGTAGCGATCACCGAATGGTTAGATGCACACTGAACCTAAATGTTAAGTTGGAGAGGTCTCGTCTAATGAAGTCATCGCTCCGTCCCCATCGTCCTCTAATCCAAAGTCCTAAAACCTTTCAGCTCGAGTTACAAAACCGTTTTCAGTGCCTAGAGGACTGCAATTAAGTGGACGATATGAATGATAAGCTCGTGGGAGCTGTCCATGTGATCGGAGCTAAGTTCTACAAGACCCGCCTCAGAAGGACACAAAAACCCTCCGATCACACTCTTAATGATGATGGATTCTGAAGGATGTTAGACGGGAAATGAAGCTGGAGTCTTTAACAGATTTGACAGCATGCAGGCAACTGAACAGAGAGATCTCCAAAAGCATGCGGCAGGACTTACACAATTCAATACAGTTTGTATTGAAAAAGCGATCGAGCGGAGCCAAGGCTCCAAAGTCTTTGCCAGAGATCTGTCTGCCAGAAAGAGCCAACTGTCAAAGCCGAAAACAGTGTGATAGTATCGTTTCCGGGAGACCTGAGATTTTGAGTGGGATTGAGGTTCTATGGGCAGCTGTAAACGTCATCGTTGGAGCCGCACGCAAGTGTGAGTAATTATCCAAGAGCGACTCTTATCCAACACCATTCCAATGATATCCCGGACATCAGTCTGAGCGAGATTAGAAAGGCTCTCCAGCACCTTAAAAACGGCAAAGCCCCAAGTGAGAATGGAATTACAGCGGAGCTTCCGAGAGAGGGTGGAAATCGGTACTTGAAGTCCTTTAGAAGATTTTAAGGTTTTCTTTCCGGTTATTAGTATACCTCAAAACCTAAAAACGAGATTGTACAACCAGTGCGTGTTGCCAGTAATGACTTATGGGTCTGAGACGTAGTCCTTCACTGCTGTCCGGATGAGGACGCTCAAGGTCGCTCAGCGAGCTATGGAGAGGATTAAGCTCGGGGTTACACTAAGAAATGAGGTTATCCGCAGTAGAACCAGAGTAACCGACATAGCCCCATGGATTAGTAAGCTGAAGTGGCAATGGGCCGGCCATATAGCTCGAAGAACCGACAACCGATGGGGTAAAAAGGTTCTCGAGTGGCAGCCTCGTACCGGTAGGCGATTCGAAAAACTGAATTTATAGCTGCTATGGAATCACCTTACTACCTGTCTGTCTTTTTCACATACACGAACTTACAGCTCACCAGTTGGTGTACTGGGGGCTTCGTATTTACTACAGCCCATGGACACCTTTTATACGTGGTAGAGCAATGCTCCAGCAATATTAGTAGTATATAGTTCTAGAACTGCACGAAGCACGAATGGGTCGGCTCGACCGGAGAAGGACCACGGTCTCACAGAATATCAGCGTAAAATAGCAGCTTAACACTGCTGTGTTTCGTATGGTGAATGTAGAGAACTGGAGACCCATTTTACTGGAAAAGAGGCATTCTATCTTAGTCCTCACGGGTGACAACGCATCGGCATTTTGATTCTTTATGTAAGATAGATGTAGATGTATATAGGTCACAGCAACCACTTACCATCAGGTGGACTGTGTGCTCGTTTGTCACCCTATCCTATAAAAAAATTAACCCGATAAGGGTGTTTAAATTGTTAGACACATTATTTTCTAAATTAACACCATTTGTAACACTTAAAAAGATACATTAAATTGTGTTGTATTCAGAAATATTTATCAAAAAGAATGTTTGAAATAAGTTTTTACTGCACAGTATATTTTAAAGTATTGCTAAAACTTATTCACTATAAATTCCAGTAGCGTGATAACTTGCAATGAACAATCTAATAATTTCGGTGGCGGTTTGACTGTAACACTTATTGTGCAAGTAAAGTTTACACTTGACCGATTTGTCTATAAGATTTCTTCGAGCAAGTAACTACAAAATTATTTTGTTGTGAAGCACGTGTCTCTCCATTTCTCTTCAAAGTGTGCAAACTTGAAAAGGTAGGTCGGTGGCTTTAGTGCCCCGGCGGATTTATTCTTTGCGACTCTCCGAACGGAATTCTCGTCGGCTCCCTAGTTTTATCGTAGAATCTTAAAGCCCTAAATTAATGTGAATTTCAGGATAGCACGAGAATAGAGATCCAGTAGTTTGTAGATAATGAATTAATTCATAGAAGCACGACGTACTCGTAAAGATCTCTCGCGGTCACAAGCAGCAAGCAAACATTTTTCTTATAAAATGTTAGTTTGCATGGTATAGATTGCCATCGATCCCACAAACATTATTATATCAGTACCAGTATGGCTTCCAATGCCATTCCTTTCTTTTTCATATTACTTATATTACATTATTATATATAACGAAATATTTAGCAAATTTTTTCATGGAATTCTATGAACAATATGTAGATGCTGGCGGTGAAACATATTACACTGTTGCGTCCAGATCGACCTTGAAGAAGTATTGTTTTTCTTTTTAAATGTTTTAGTATTGTAATAAAACACGATCTCTTGTAACATGTAATGCTTAAACACAGTTGTAGACTATGTAAAAATATTTAAGAGGCTTACACATTTCAAACTTTAGTTTACGTAAAAATAAAAAATATCAAAAAAATATGTTTATTTCAGCACTTACAAAATCTAGCATTGTATGATTGTAATCATACAATGCTAGATTGTATGATTCCAATCATACAATTGGATTGTATGATTGGCTTTTGACCGTGGGAGATCGACCTTCACCCATATGATAACCAGATGAGACCTATTTTGTATGAAATTTTATTGATTTATAAATACGCGTATGATAGTGTGCCTTTCCAAACGTGTTCAGGACTATTTTTAATTAAATTAATTTTAACCACCAACCGCAGTTTTCAGTGCGCATTGTGACGCAGCCTAAAGCTTTGACGTGGCTGGTGCTGGACCACGTGGAACATGCTCACCACTATACGAGCAGTAAATTATGTGTAATTTAAATAATACCGTAATGTTTAAATGTATTGCCGTTTCTTATGTTGCCACTCCGAATAAATAAAAAATTAAAGCAGTAAAACATGATCTTAATCTTCAAATCTTGATTCTATTTCATTTCAGAAATAGCCCCCACAATGTATAAACCTTTTGAAATGAAACAATTTTAATTAATTTTATTGTTTAAATGATAAATATATGAAACAAAAGCTAATAATTGTTGGCGCCGGCTTTTTATACAATTCTGAACTTTATTTGCTATTAGTAGTAATGATAGGTTCAATTGCATTCACTAGCAAGGTCAATATTATTTACCCGATAAGAATTAGTAACGTTTTTTATTTATGAGCGGCGCGCGCGCAACTTGTAGAGCAACTTGCAACGTGGAAGGAGAACCGCATTGAATATCCGTGTACCAGTCATTCACATGGAGCAAATTGCAAATATTAAGTACTGTGCAGATTTTTATATAATATCATATTTAACTCAATATGATACGTGACAATCATCTCCCGTCCCATATACTTCTTTTGATTAGTCAAATGTTATTTAAAGGTTGGCATTTACAAAGCAGTTTTTGAAAGTCAATGCTATGCCATAACTTCAACAAGTCCCTACAGCACGAGACCTTGTGAGGCGAAGCGACAAGAAACACACATAATTTAAAATTTAAAATTGTGTACAACTGACTTCAATATAAATTATTAAGAATAACTCAAAACCTATTGGTCAGACCTTGATAAAATTTATATGGGACCACGTGAGAGGCACCAGCTTTCAAATAAAAAAAAGAATGATTGAAATCGGTTCACCTAGAAAAAAGTTATGAGGTAACACACATAAAAAAAGAAACCAATAAAACTTACAGTCGAATTAAGTACCTCCTCCTTTTTGATATCGGTAGAAAATAGTCTATTTTCTTTTATTTGTTTCATGGTTACAATTTACCCTTAAAAAGTACTTATATACTTATGAACTTCACAATGAATATTTTACGTCGGCAAACTTGTTAATTAAAATAAACCTATTAATTATAATAAATATTATAATACCCAAAAAAGGTTGTTAAGTTGTAAGACACATCATATTTTAAATTAACACCATTCGCAACACTTAACTTACAATAAATATTTTAAATTTAAATTTGTATAGCCTATGTACCGTACGTCCCGCAGCTGGGCGCAGACCTCCCATTTCTGAATGAATTATGGTCATGAAACAGTTTTAGTCCGCTGTGCTGTTTCAATGTTTATTGGTGGAAGCGATTCCGCATGACGCTTTCCTTCACCACCGAGCACGTAGTAAATCAGCTCTTAAAAAATTGCAATGAACAATTTCTTTGGTGCCAACGGCAATCCATTCCCAGTTGTTCGCGTTCTGCCTACTGTCAAATTTAAAGTCTGCCTGAAGCCTGAAATATATGTGCCTAAAGATAATTTTTTCAATATGCAATAGTAGATTTTGAGATCATTTTACAAAATTTAACGTGTAGTGGGTGTAAGATAATTCCCGTGGGAGTCGTAAGAGACAACATAGGGAAACATTTAAACAGTGGTAGAGCCACGCGGCAGCTTTTGCTGTCGCACGGATGGGCCGGCTCGAACCGGGGTGGTACCACGACCTCACAGAATACCAGCGTGAAGTAGAGGTTTACCTCTGCGTTTCGCTTGGTGAGTGCAGGTGGCCGGAGGCCCTTTTTACTGGAAATGAGGCATTCCACCTTAGTCCTCACGGGTGACAACGCATCTGCATTTTGATTCGCAAACGAGGATAGATGTAGATGTCTATGAGCCGCAGCAACCACTTACCATCAGGTGGACTGTGTGCTCGTTTGTCACCCTCATCCTATAAAAAAAAGAAAAAAAAACTGAAACACGAGATAGGCAGCAACATCTTTTCGATAACAACTGGAAATAATAAAAAGTACGTTTGCCCAGCCTAGCGCCGCACCTATAAGAAAATCCCCCCCTATAATAAGATCTGTACATAGCTTTGGTCGGCAGCAGAGTTTTGACAAGTTGTAATGATGATAATCATCATAAAATCATCATTAACCGGCAAATAACAAAACAGTTAAAAGTATGTAATACTTAACTTACGTATATATAAACCTACTCGTCATAACAATACTAATTTCAAAACACGATTTGCTAGTGTATTTTCTTTTGCAACCTGCATCTGTTTCTTTAGCCCAGTGAGCGTTATCAAATCAATATCAGCGGCGTCTAGCGCGCCAGACTCCGGAGAGATTAACCGGCCGGTCCGCAGCCCACACTGCGATTCCTTACAACCACGTACACTCGCCAACCGAAGTGTATTACCAAACTTTATTAAATACAAGCCAGACATTCTATTTCACCCACTCAGGGGTCGAATTTTCCAAAATCCTTAGTGGATGTCTACGTCGAGAAAGGAGCATATATTATATGCTAAATTTCTAGTCAATTGGCCGTATAGTTTTAGAGATCTCGTGATGTAAGTCAGTGGTATTATAAAAAGATCTATAAAAATCCACGTAAACGTACATTACATTTGACAGACCACACATCCTCGCAAAAGAACATCGATTCCTACCAAGATGATATATTACAGCGTGGCTATTGAAATTAAAAAACATCCTAATTTCAATAGAGATGGCTGGGTGCTACCATCTGCTTGAGATCCTATAGTTAATAAAATTAGATCCAAACCCAAGCATACAATGCAAGACTTCAAGATACTGTAAGCTTATTCTGCGAAGATCAGACCAAAAATTAATATTCAAAAACTGAAGCCGGGCTAACTATGGCATCGGGACGTCAAACACCCAGCCCTCCGTTACCACACAAACGTCGGGAATTAAACCGTTAAAATCCGTAAAATTAGTTTCATTTAATGAGTAGTACTCGCGTAAATGTAAGAAACCATTATACATTGGATGGGGTAATCTATGGGGGAGGCCTATGTTGAGCTCATGTTGAGCAGTGGACTTTTGATAGGCTGTATTGAATAAATGATGATCGAATGAAATGCTGATCATTACGATGTTTTAAGATCATCTATTTTATTATTAACTAGTTTTTTTTTTCTTTATAACAAACTAGATAATTTCCTCGATTACCTATTTAATATAATTAATCTGTATATATAAAAATAAATTGCTGTCCGTTAGTCTTGTTAAACCTCAAAAACGGCTTAACCGACTTTGGACCGCTAGTAATACTTAACTGGTCGTCAGTGACATATGATAACTTTTCCCCTGCAAGATAGGTTCTACTGATTTGCGATCAGGAGTATCATTACCAATACGTTTCCTCCCCAACGCATAAAATGCATATACATATATGGTTATAGCGCGAATGGGTCGGCACGACCGGGGAAGGACCACGCTCTCACAAAATACTAGCGTAAAATAGCAGATCAATGCTGCTATGTTGCGTATCGTGAGTGTAGAGAGGCGGAGACACATTTTACTTTTTTTTTATAGGATAAGGGTGACAAACGAGCACACAGTTCACCTGATGGTAAGTGGCTGCTGCGACCCATAGACATCTACATCTATCCTCTATTACAAATCAAAATGTAGATGCGTTGTCACCCGTGAGGACTAAGATGGAATGCCTCATTTCCAGTAAAAAGGGCCTCCGGCCACCTGCACTCACCAAGCGAAACGCAGAGGTAAATCTCTACTTCACGCTGGTTTTCTGTGAGGTCGTGGTACCACCCCGGTTCGAGCCGGCCCATCCGTGCGACAGCAAAAGCTGCCGCGTGGCTCTACCACTGTTTCTTTTTTACTTGATACGAGGCATTATATTTTACTCCTCAGGGGAGACAACGCATCTAAATTTTGATTCTTAATCGAGGATAGATTAGATCTATGAGCCACACCGTCCATTCACCATCAGGTGGACTGCATGCTCGTTTGACACATCCTTTACTATAAAAAGCTTACTCGTAAGAAGTTAAGAAAAAAGTGCTGTAGTCGTGACTTATTTACGACGCAAATGTATTTACATATTGCTAATGTCGTTGTCTATGTACAGCATTGCAAAATCATGTCATCAAGAGCCGGTAACGACCGCACAAACCTACAGTCCAGTGTATCGCGACTAGAATTAGTAATTTGCATAAAATGCGGCTAATAATGGTGCCGTAATATACATTACGACAATATCATAATGCAATGGAAATAACCATACAGTGCCTCATTGCGGCAGGCGTACGTACTACCATATTATTTATTCAGTGGTACTACTAAGATTACTGAAAAGACAAGAAAAGAGTTTTCAAAGTAGTTACAGTCTACAAATAATATACGACCCACAGGTTGACATTAAGAAGGTTAAGGAGCGTTATTTCCGCGACGCTACCCAGTCCACTGACACGTAGTTGGTGGACTTTACATGTTGTATTTTTATAGAATAATTTAAAATTAAAAAATTTGTACAACCGAATTCAAAATACATTATTAAAGATAACTCAAAAACTAATTCAGATCTAGATCAAATTTATGTGGGACCACAAGAGAAGCACCAGCTTTCAAATAAAAAATGAATCATCGAAATCGGTTCATCCGGAAAAAAGTTATGAGGTAACACATAAAAAAACAAAAAAACCTACAGTCGAATTGAGTACCGTCTCCTTTTTGAAGTCGGCAGATAAAGGTGACATACGAGCACCTCATGGAAAGTGGATGCTGTGGCTCATAGATATCTACATCTATCCTCGAAGAAGAATCACAATGTAAATGCGTTGTCTCACCCCTGAGGACTACGATCGAATGCCTCGTTTCCAGTAAAAAGGGTCTCCGTTTTTTATCGGTCAGCATACGAGAATTATGTTGCTATTCACGCTGGTAAAGTAAATTGTTAAGGTTTGAAAGACTAATCTTTCACAATGTCAAGTTAAAGTATAAATTAAAAATAAACTTTATAATTTATAAATTTTATTTTTATACAGCCGCAACAACCCGTCAAAAGTTTTATTGAACCGTGGCCTTATTTTAGTCAGCTATAAGCCGGAAATCGAAGGCGTCACGTTAACGCTTGCGGTTCACTGCGTGACGCACCGTCCACATTCCCTACAAAACTTTAGTAGGGTGTTATTGTTTACTATATTTGTATCATTTATTTATTTATTTAAGTAGGTACACCAATGATTGTCGCAAAAATGCAGAAATATACACACATCAACTGACACAATAATTGCACAATCTATAATAGGTATACACCGCATCCTTATAGATCTCATCTTTGATTAGATATGAGAACATATCAGAGGTGTTATATATTTACTTTAAGAAACCACTTAAATATATATATTTATACCGTTGAATCTTTGCTGGGTTTTTACTTAAAAAATGACGAGTGCTCATGAATATTTTCAAAATTATGTAAGTGTCAATTTTTTAATATACCACGTTGTTTTATTATTGTCAACTGATTCTGAGCTATTTTCAATATTTCAAGTCTCTAGCTTATCGGGAGGTTACTTTAAAATCAATTACTAAATTCGACCCGAACAGACATACACGAAAGCAGGCTAATAAAAAGTAAAAACGTGCTAAAAATACCGTAGCAAAAAGGAAGCATTTTTGGCCCTCGTATCGAATATTAAACAAAATAAAATTTACTTCGTTTCCGAAACACAGTTCCAATAATATTTACTTGTGTTTATTTATGCACAAAATTATTTATACGTGAAAGTATTTGCACGTGCGCGACAGTACCCGCTACCTGATCCACCGGCCGACAACGGTGGTTCTTGTACTATTATTTATTCTGTGACGGTGGCAGCGTGGGCGAGCTAGGGCGAGCGCGAGTTTCCTCGCAGTTACGTGCGGCCTTGTCACTTCCAGCGGCGACAGAACCAAACCATTTTACATCCTAACTTACCACTAATAGACGACACGTTTGCCTACGGTGTGATTACGTTAAATGCATACGTTATTTAGTATTTCCTTTGTTACTTTATTATTGTGATGACGTTTTCTTAAAGTTAAGTTCTGCTCGACCAGGGATAGATCGCTCTAACCAAGCTCTTGCAGAATAACTGTTAAAATTCTAGAGAAATGCTGCTGACACCATTTTTATTAAACAAAATCCCCCTATGAGACTATATTGGGGAGGCCAATGTTCATCATGAAGTCGAATCGAGAGTCGAGGTTAAAGCGATTCAATCGTTTTGAGGCAATAGAACACTAACCTGGACTCAAGACAAAAATTTAGGTTACGTATGTGGATCAGACTTTTTTTTTAAGTATATGGACATGAATAATTTAAAGGATTTTTTTTATAATTTAGAAATGTAGTTAGTAGAAATAATGTGAAAAGTTATTTAAAAATAGCCTTTAGAACATTTTCTTACCTTATACTCAGAATCACCAAACGGTATTCGCTGAAGGTCATACAAGTTTACGCACCAACCTCGGCAAATCCCGATGAGGAGGTGGAGGAAATGTATGAGGATACGGTGTTGATGGGAGACTTCAACGCAAAACTAGGCACAAAAGAGAACGGTGAGCTGAAGGTAGAGAAATTTGGAATAGGGCCACGGAACCCAAGGGGCCAGCAGCTGGCCAACTTCATGGAGAAAAAGGGACTCTTTAAAATGAACTCTTTCTTCCAGAAGCAGCCCCACAGGAAAAGGACCTGGTCGAGCCCCGACGGTTAGGCAAAAAATTAGATTGACTTCATTACGACGACCAGACGACAACTGTTCCAGTGATGCCTCAGTAATCGAGAAAGTGAAAACCGGCAGAGTTCACCGAATGGTGAGAGGCACACTGAACCTAAACGTTAAGTTGGAGAAGTCTCGTCTAGTGAAGTGAACGCTCCGTCCCCCTCGTGCTCTAATTCAAAGTCCCGAAACCTTTCAGCACGAGCTACAAAACCGTGCAGTTCAGTGCCAAGAGGATTGCCATGCAGTGGACGATATGAATGACAATCTCGTGAAAACTGTCCATGCAGTCGGAGCTAAGTTTTGTGAGACCCGCCGCAGAAGAACACAAAAACTCTCCGATCACACTCTTAATATCATGGCGTTAGATAGTAAATGAAGCTGCAGTCTTCAGTAGATTTGACAGCATACAGGCAACTGAACACACAGATCTCTAAGTGCATGCGGCCGGACTTACGCAACATTAATACTGCTAGTATTGAAGAATAGACCGAACGGAACCAGGGCTAGAAAGTCTTTGCCAGAGATCTATCTGCCAGAAAGAGGCAACTGTCAAAACTGAAGACCCAGTGTGGCAGCATCGTTTCCGAGACACCTGAGATTTTAAGTGAGATTGAGAGCTTCTATGGGCCACAAGAAAGTGTGAGTAACGATCCAAGAGCAAGTCTTATCCGACACTATTCCGATGATATTCAGGACGTCAGTCTGAGCGAGATTAGAATGGCTCTCTAGCACCTTAAAAACGGCAAGGCCCCAGGCGAAGATGGAATTGCAGCGGAGCTTCTGAAAGTGGGTGGAAAAGTGGTACTTGACGTCCTTCAGAAGCTCTTTAATTCCGTCCTCCATGGTGGCACTACACTGGAGGCGCGAAGCAGAAGTGCGGTGGTCTTGTTTTTCAAACAAGACGACAAGGCTTTCTTGAAGAACTACAGACCGATTTCCCTTCTGAGCCGCGTCTACGTGCTGTTTTTCGGGAGTCATTATCGACTAATCGTCTCGCATGCAGACTCGACGACTTTCGGAAAGGTTTTAGCACCATAGACTACATACATACTCTTCGGCAATTGTAACGAAACCCGAATAATTTGCCACTATGACTGGCGTATGTGGACTATGAGAAAGCCTTTGATTCCGTCGAAGTTTGTGCGGTGCTGCAGTCCCTTCAGCGGTGCCAAGTTGACTTTGTGGCATTCCTTAGGGGAGGCCTATGTTTGGCAGTGGACTTGTGAAGGGCTGTAATGATGACGATGATGATACATTTATTTGTTGATCGATAATTGCATATAAAATGGTGTAAAATTTAAATCGAGGAGTGTTCAAAGGAATTGTTCGAACTAATTCCTGCCTCTAAATTACCCCATCGCTCACAACTCGCGATACCAAAAATTGAAATTCTTAAAAATTCATTTGCTATGATCCGCGTAATACAATAAAATAATGTAAAAAAACCTAGTTTGAAGAGCACCTTCCGCACCAGTACACTAGGAATGACACACCACCGTCGATAATACGGTACGTGCTTCGCGTCTGCATGACGCATCCTCAAGTGAAGTAGACTCTACGACGGTTGATCGCGGAGATAATCGATATCCGCTAAGTAACGCCCGATTCTATTAATTATCTGGCGATACCATCTATACCATCTGGATAATTGGCGGTCCACCACTGTGGTATTTACTAGGAGTTTTGTTTTTCCGGACCGATACGAATTAGAGACTTTCAAGGAAAAGGCACACTTTTTTAAAGGTCACCAACACATTTGCAATTCTCTTGCTGTTGCCGTTGTTCATGGGCGGAAGCCGCTTACTATCAGGCGAGCCGCATGCTCGTATGACCCTCCCCGATATAAAAGAGAGTCGCGCTGAATTGAAGAGTGATCGGTTATTTAAACTTGTTGATGAATCTCACTCGATCAAATCGGTAGCGAGCCGTGCAACGCAACACATTACATTGCAATTTCGCTGAACGGCAGGATGTGTGCATTAGCTCGGCGACAAATATCCTCCTTAAGTGGGTTAGGTATCGACAAGCAGTATAGCAGTTTTATTTTTATTTATTTAAACTTCGTTGCACAAAAATGTACGAAGGCGGGCTTAACGCCTTACCAGTGAACCTATAAGAGGAGAACATTAATTTGGAGGTGCAATGAGATTTGTAAGAGAAAGGATCAAGTATTAACACAATAACTAAATGAAAATTACCTATTCGTAAGTATATGTATTAACTTATACAATAAAATTTAAATGCACTTGTAGAGAAAGATTATAATCAGAACGAAGATGTAAATCGTGAGCACGACGAGAAAAATATTATTTTGTGCTAACATATCCATCATTTACTTTAAAATCTAGCAGTGATGAACCTTCCCTGGCGCTTCGTTACTATTAGACGCCTAGTCGCAATGTCCCGACAAGTATATTTTATATTTGTTTTTTTTATATGACAGGGGGCAAACGTGCATACGGCTTACCTGATGGTAAGTGACTACCACCGCCCATGAACAACTGCAACACCAGGGGTATCGCAGATGCGTCGCCGACCTTTTAAAAATGAGTAGGCTCTTTTCTTGAAGATCCTTAAGTCGTATCGGTCCGGAAAAATTTCTGGTGGCATTCAATTCCACAAGAAAGTTGTGCGAGGAAGATAACTTCTTATAAAACGCACAATAGTGGACCGCCCATCATCCAGATGGCGTTGTTGCCTGCAGTTTAATTTTTAGTGTTGAGGACGACAACGGTGCAACATTCAAAAAGACCTCAAACTTTCTCACCGGTCCTCCTGTGAGAAAGTCTTGTTTTGTTCAACCGACATCAAGAAAAGAAGGTGATTCTCAATTCGACTGTATTTTTTAAGTATGATACCTCAGAACTTCTTTCTACGTAAACTGATATTGATGATTTTTTTTGTTTGAAAGCTGGTGCTTCTCATGTGGTCCCATATAAATTTGATCTAGATCTGACCAATAGTTTTTGAATTATCTTCAATAATGCGTATTTATTTTACTTCGACGACATTGACGATGTTCTCATTTTCTTTATATTGAAGTCGCTTGTACAAAAATTTTTATTTTACCACTTGTTATTAATTGCAAAAGTTTTGGCTCTGCCTTTAAATATGACAACTCAACTAAATGCGAACTGCCTAGTGCTAGTGCATAAGCATATTGACGAAACTATTGTTCTCAGAAAAATGAAGTCTTAGGTTTTAACATGTTAGCAAAATTAGCACAGCATAATCTCTTGGTAGTGAGGCGTGTTGCGCACCGAGTAGTTTACTTTGCCACCTGAGTGTAGCTTCATGTTTCTATCTGCAATTACAGTATGCTGCAATCAGACGAATAGGCGATGTCGTAATGACGGCCGTTGTCTTAACACAGACTAGATAGTAAGATATATTTGTTTTCGTGTTCCTAAGTGACACTGCATCATGCTTCTTAAACGAGTATTAGGTATAAAACTATGTAGAGTGTCTAGAATTCTTCTAACAATGAGCTGAAGCCCTCGCCTTAATATTTTTAGTTATAGTTCATGTTTCCCTGCCAATAATAGAACTAGTCCACCCAAAAAAAGGTTACAATTAAAAAAGTTCATCTTTATTTTTTTCTGAAATCTAATTTATAATGCGTTTGTTGTGACATACTTCAATTGAATTGCTGTTATTATTTTGAATATGATGGCGACACCAAATATCTTTGACGTTTTCCTTTGTCATCTGTCTAGATATTTTACATCGAACTTACTCTAGAACCTAGATGGTGGCACTGATGCCGCCACCTATCTGAAGCCGTGAAATTTTTCTCTCATTTCCCATAGTCTTCTCTGACGAAACCCACCTATCACCACACGGAAATATAAATTTTATCATATATTATCTGTGATAAAATAAAATATGTAAATAACTGGTTTTGGCGGGCACTTGACCGGCGGCGGTTTGCTGCCCCTGTATTATTGTTTAAATAATGGTTTGAAGTGGATTTTGATATGTAAGAGTGGTGCGATTTTATGTATTAAATGTCTACGCATGTGAACTATTAATGGAAACGGTGAAACAAGTGCTCTCAACTTTGATGGTTACTGGATGAACTGTTATCCGACACGGCTAGAGAAATGATCTTTCTCTAGCCGTGTCGGACGAAGCTAAACCAACAGTGTTTTCTGAGGCACGGGGGTGAAACACTGCCAACTTAACAACTCCTTGCCAACTTTCTAATTTACTTGTACAGAAAAACTTGTTAAGCGATTTTTGGCTCAACCTGGCACTCGAACCCGTCACCACATGATCTGCAGTGACGCTTATGAACACTAACAACGAGGTAGTCAGTTGAGACAGTCTAGCTGTAAACTGCGTCTGAACTTGTTAAAGATTGAAAAGAGAGAGCGGTTACTGTATATATATTGTGTGTATAACCTATATTGTCACTTAACAGACATATGGGGCTGCCTTATACGCCAAACCAATGTTTTTACGAGGATCAGAGCTTAGGCTCAATCGATTCGTATGTAATCATACCAAAAATGAAGTTAATTCAAAAAGCACAGTTCGCAAAAGGAGTGCTCTGCCTCGAGAGGTGAATTAACAAATTCGGTTAATAAGTTATCGAAAGGCTATAGCGGGCAGCTCGAACGCGCTTGTCAAATTAAGTAATACGAAACTGGCGAAATCCAGATGAAACCAGTTGCTCCGCTAACGGTGCGTCACTCAAGGCTCGACTTGAATCGAAAGGCCGAACAGATTGCACATTGCACAAATGTTGCATTCCAATGTGACACTAGCATGTACCCTTACGAACATTACGATCTTGAAGCGTGAGCAAGAGAAGAAATCAATGCGATTGTTTAGAAATAGAAACTTTTTATACAATATAGATTATAACATAAATAATATTTATTGAAAGTCACTTTTATGCTTAATTTACCACTAGTTTGTAAAATACCTCTGTACTGGCAAGAACCAGCAAGCAACTCAACGGGACATTTCTTTTTTGAAAAAAGTACAGCTTACAATAATTAAAGTTACACAAAAATTATCACCACAAAACAAATTAGAAATATCATGGTCGCGATCACCTCATCATAATCAGGAGTTAAAGGGTTTATAATTTAAATCTAAATTTAAAAATTGTAATTAAACGAAGACCATCAATTGAATTAATTAAAACCGCCTCAGGCCCTCAGGGCCAGTAGTGTTTATTAATTATTTCTATACATAAATTTAAATCTGATCTCCCATAATTTTATATCAACTTGATTTCTTATATAAATCAAAATTCAAAATAATAACTTTAGACTGCTTTAGCTGCAATTTAAATATTTTTTATGTAGCTTAAATGATTTAGTTGATTGCTTGTTTTTCTCATTAAAAAGATTTATTTTAAGGTAAAGTCGCGTTTTTTTTTATTAATTATCTTCGGATACTACCGGATATCTATGAGAAATAGAGGCCATCGATCAAATAGTTTATTATCTGTGAAAAAATACTACTGCTATGTGGGTAGGACTCCGTTTACTGGCTTCTCTTTTCTGTTCGGGTAGGCGTCACTCTCTTACCTATTTCTGACGCCAAGAGTTTGCACTGCTATATTCCGTTGTATTTTACTGTGAGGCATTCCATGTTAGTCCTCGGAGCCGACAAAGCCTTATTCGTTTGAATTTAGCTGCAGGTGTTTAATGGTTTGCAATATCAACTTACATTCATGTGGGCTGTAAGCTTCTTTGTCATTTCATTATTAAAAAAAAATAAGTTTAATTTTCGAACATTTTCATTTTCAAAGGAAGTAAGATATCTTGATAATTCTTAAGTCTTAAAATATTTATCTTTTTGTGCATTAACATAATATAGTATTAACTACGTAAATTCAAACAATGTGATTTTTGTGATATCAGTAACTTTCTTGGAAACTGGCTTTGTATATTATAATATATACAAACGAAACGTATTATTATTAGCGGTTGGTGTAACTGTCCCGCGAGTTATCCTCGCCATTCATAGCGCTAGCAATATTGGTAGGCTTTTGTTAAACAGTGCAGCGCCATAATCATGTGGGATACTAATGATTTCTTATATTTACGCGAACACTACACATTTAAATAAAACTAGCTTTACGGATTTTATCGCGTATATATTTACTTATTTTATATTCCCGACGTTTCGAATACTTTACAGCACCCATGGTCCCATGGTCACGAAGGGAACTGAGACGTTTAACGTCCCAATGTCATAGTAGATAATAATTCTTAATCTGGAGGTAGTCATGGTTAACTATAATATTGGGTCGTTAAACACTTCAGCCCCCCCCCCCCCCCCCCCCCCCGTGACTATGGATGCTGTAAAGTACTTATAAACGTCGGGAATATAAAATAAGTTAATATACGCGATAAAACCCGTAAAACTAGTTTTATTTAAATTTGGGATACTAGTCAAGCACTGGCTTTGACTAGTTTCTTTTCTGTCGACTTCCAAAAAAGAGACGGTACTCAATTCGACTGTATGTTTTTTTTTATGTGTGTTACTTCATAACTTTGTACTGGGTGAACCGATTTCGATGATTATTTTTTATATGAAACTTCCCGTGTGGTCCCATATGAATTTGATCAAGGTCAGACTAATAGTTTTTGAGTTATTCTTAATAATTTATATTGAAGTCGGCAGTACAAAATTTTTAATTTAAAATTATTAATTTGTTACTTTAAAAAGGCCATACAAATACTAGTTTCATGCGGGATACGAAACCGCGGCCATCAGCACTGTAACTCCTTGCTAAACGACTGTGCCACGTAGCCGTCAGGTAAAAAAAAGACTTCTTAGAATTCAGTATTCACATTTATACGACCTTAATGTTAGTAGAATATAAACAGTTGATAGCATTATATAGGATATAAGAACGTCTTAGCATTTCATTAATAGTTATTCTAAAATGTTTAAATTGTTTTATTTTTGGTTTACTTGATCTCTGTCCTCTTTTCTAGCGACTTCAAAAACAAGACGGTACTCAATTCGACTGTATGTTTTTTTTATGTTTGTTAGTTACCTAATAACTTTTTCCTGGGTGGACCGATTTCGATGGTTCTTTTTTATTTGAGAGCTCACATGTGGTCCCATATAAATTTAGTCAAAGTCTGACCTTTGAGTTATTCTTAATAATTTATAATGAAGTCCGTTGTACAATTTTTTTTAATTTTAAATTATTATTTGTCCGTAATTATACTGCCTTACTATATCCTTCAGAACCACAGACAGCAGTACAAGGTGCTGCCGTTTTCCGGCAGTAGTAGGTAAGAGTGTTGAAGCACTTAACCCAGACTTACCTCGGGCAGAGAAGGTGCACCGCCTAATAAGATGTCTCTCACCCTTGACGTTGCTCCCCCATCATTGGTGGTTAATTTGCATCTAGTCATTAGGATTGTTATACTTGACAAGGTCATAAAATTCATGATATTTCCTACGTGGTAGATCCACGCTGCAGCTATATCATGGTTGTAACAAGGACGAGTCAGCTCGGGCGAGGAAGAACCACACTCTCACAGACTACCGGCTTAAAATAACAGGTGTCTATAATTGCGTGTGGCGAGTGTAGAGAACCGAATACCCCTTTTACTGGATACGAGCAATTCCATCTTAATCCTCATGGGTGTTAATCGAAGAAAAATGTCCAATAACCATCATGTGGACTGTGAATTCGTTTGTCAGCTTTATTCTATTTAAAAAAACCAGTCGCATTGACCCCGCAATAAATGCAATTACAAAGTTCGAAATTCGCTCGAGGCTCTTAGCAATCAACCGATACGTAGCAGTGAAGTACGAGACGGTATGCCGTAGGCTCGCTGCGCCGGTACCGGCACAAGGAAAGCGCAAAATTTTCCACTGGGACCGGTCGGCGCCGACCGGTCTGCCGCGGCCGCGCGACTCGCGCACACGCGCTAAACCACTGCGACAGCCTCCGTGTAATTAATTGCAATGCGCCTACTGCAATACTTCATCCGTCGCAAAACTGAGACTGATATCACTCCCCTAACATAGTATACAGCTGATGTGAAATCTAAGGTACCTGTACGTAATACAAAATGAAAGGAAATGAGATACAGGTATTTCTTCAACGTAACAAAATAATATTTCATTTTTTTATAGCATAAGGGTGACAAACGAGCACACAGTCCACCTCATGGTAAGTGCAGGCAGTGGCCCACAGATATCTACATCTATCCTTACAAAAATGCAAATGCGTTGTCACCCCTGTGAACTAAGATGGAATGCCTCATTTCCAGTAAAAAAGATATCTGATTATCTACACTCACCAGTCACCATACGAGACACATGTCCAGCAGTGGACTTGTGTAGGCATGTAATGATGATGATAATGATGGTGATAACTCAAAAAGGATGTTACAATTTAGAGCATGTTAATATAGAAAATGCTAATCACCTGAACACGGTTTACAGTGATAACAGATGCTAAACTGGGCTACAATTTATTTAAAATTGTATATAATAATATGTTTGTATTTCTTTTGAAAACATACGAAATTCAGATTATTAATTAATAATGATTCATCACTCCTTCAGCCAGTGGGAGGCCAGCCTACACCCTAAACTGCGCTCACTAGTACGAGGCTGCCACTCGAGAACGTTTCTGACTCATCGGTTATCGGTTCATTATGTTCGAGATATATACTTTGCCGGACCATTACCGTTTCAGAATTTTTAAGAGTAAGAATAATGACAAAGAAGCGCACAATTCCAAATGGTAGGTGGATGCTGGTAACTTTTTATATACAGAGTGGAATAGAAATGACTAGCATCCTTTTATACTAAGAATATATTCACAATACAAATGATGTTTGGACTAAAACAACAAATATAAGGAAAAATTTTAAACTTATGTACCCACATAATTTTAAGTGATCATCAATGCAAATAATCAAGTAAGAATTATTATTAAAAAAAATCCTCCTCGTGAACTTTGAAAAGCAACACTCGCCAAGAATCGCGTCTTGGTGCTTCGCTTATTTTTTTTACTTGATTTTTACTTTTTGATTGCGTTTTACTAATTTAATTTACATATGATAGAATGGGGTAGTAGATATTCTTACACAGCCACTGCACCGTGTGAACAATAGGTTTAATATACGAAAATGACTTCCATTTCATATAATTAAATCCTATTGATGATGTCCTCCAGACCGAATTTCGTTAAGAGGCGTATTACAAAAAAAAGCGAAATTACAAGGTTTCCTCGTTGAAATTTTATGTTTATCGTTAATTTCTTGAAATAACAATTACTTGGTAAAAATAGGTCGTTTTCTCTCCTCAAATAAGCTCGGAATGGATTTTAGATAACTTATTTATTTAATCAGTAATAATCATTCTCCCGATGCATGTTTAGGCAAAAACTCTCGAAGACATGATTTGGGAGCTCTAATTTGTAGATTCTATTGAATATCGACCATCAAAAAAAATATTTTTATCTCCCAAATATCCTACACTTTAATAATAATGGAATACATTTTCGTTATATGCTTTTCACACTAGGAAAAAAAATTCGACATAATTCAAAAAACGACCAAAAAAGCTTCGATGCAAGCCTCTATATTTCCGAAGTTCTACATCACTTAGACGTAAAATTTATACCAAAATAATCATCAACATTTGCTTAAACTATGCTATTATTTTTACTTTTAAAATCGTTACTATTATATTATAATTAATTAAATAAAAGTACTATATATTTAACTGCGCCGGCCATCTGAGATCATTAACGCGCGAGCGCTTGCCGAGGGTGGACCTGCGTCAGTTTATTTCGGGCGCTGCATGGTTTCGATACTACCGTAGTGTGCGTCGATTGCTATCGTAGTGTGCGTCGATTGCCTGCATACTAGAACATTGTCAACTACGACCGCAATTTTTGATCGATCGGTTTAAAACTATTTTATATAGTTATAATTTAGATCACGTCTCTTCCATTAAACATGGTAGGGACAACGAGTCTGCAGCATGTGCACAATTGAGCAAACAAAAAAATATTATTATAGAAAAATGTGGTATATTCATTGACCTAGATCATTGTTATTTGAGGGCTTCACCTAATGGTTTATACAGCAACGGTCTTATTGAAGTTAAATATCCTATTTCAGCTTTCGGAATAGATTTTGATACGGCCTTTCGACAAAAAAAAAGTTAAAGGTTATAAATTCAGTGAGTCAAGTGTAACATTAAATCAAAATAATGACTGGTTTTACCAAATCCAAGGCCAGCTTCATTTAGCAAATAAAAATGTCTGAATACTTGCCATAATATGTATTGGCCCAGATTAATGCAGTAAAAGTACTAAAAATTTACAAATACGACCAATTTTAGATTTTCAATATGTTACCCAAGTTACAAGCTTTTTATGAAAAGTGTGTACTGCCTGAAATTATCGAATCGAGAAAAGTTCGGTCAATGCCGTCGCTGCAAATATTTTTCTTATAAAATATATATATATATTTTTTTATAGGATAAGGGTGACAAACGGGCACACAGTCCACCTGATGGTAAGTGGTTGCTGCGGCCCATAGACATATACATCTATCCTCTATTACAATTCAAAATGCAGATGCGTTGTCACCCGTGAGGACTAAGATGGAATGCCTCATTTGGCCTTTGCCTCACATGGAAGTAAAAAGGGCCTCCGGCCACGTGCACTCACCAAGCGAAACGCAGAGGTGAACCTCTACTTTACGCTGGTTTTCTGTGAGGTCGTGGTACCACCCCGGTTCGAGCCGGCCCATCCGTGCGACAGCAAAAACTGCCGCGTGGCTCTACCACTGTTTATAGTAATTGACTGTAAGTACCGATTAAAAAAAATATTAGTTACATTTGGTTGTTATATTTATTAAAACAGGTTGCAACCGTTTATTTATTTATACCACTATTCTACCGGTAGTAGACATAATCGATTATTAACATTCGATTACAGCGTAACAATTAAAATATTTATGTGTACTTATTTTGACACTAAATTTCATAAATAATGAATAATATATCAAAATGGTATATAATAATAAATAATAAATTATATAATAATAAATTAATAAGATAACATTAAAATGACACACCAAAAAATATTCCATCCACTGAAGTCCATCCTAAGAAAACTTTGTATTATGGAAGATCAAGATCGTTTAATCGCCATACTCACAGTATTATAGTGCGAGCGAGTGAATAGATATGAAAGAAAGTATCGGTCGCGTAGTTCGCCGCCCGCTCGGTGCGTAAAATACCTAAATTTGCGAAACGCCGAAATGTAAGAGGGCTCTTAACAGCGGTCAGTCTCAACATCGATTAGCCATCTACTCAGGACACGAGTGAATGCGTAAACTTAGGTGGACTCTGTATTCCCTCACTCTCTATTCCGAAGAGAAGGTAATGCGACACGACCGGAGGGATATCAGACACAGTACCAAAGAGTATAGTAACTGTCCCATACAGGAAAAGAGAGCCCGCTCGTGCGAAATCTGTCAACCGATGAGTACTAGCGCCGTCTGGGATCGTTTCGGCACAAAATTGTGAGAATGTGTGCGTGTGTATAACACATGCACCTCTACAAATACACCACTGTTCATGGTAATTCATTACGCTTTATGTACTAGGATTAATTATCAAAAACCAACTGTGAATTAAACATTGGAAACATTTTTTAAAGATAACTGCTTAGTAACTAAATGCTTCAAATGTTTAATTTGACCATAGATATAATAAAATATTTCTATGAATTTGACAGTCGGTTGTTGATATTTAACTTTTTCGCGAAATGCCGTAAGAGGGAGCCTGTTTCCATACATTTTAGACTTCAAATTTTTACTACCAAATTTTCTCCTCCTGCGCAGTACTAACGGTTTTGCGTACTTTCTAAATCACGGTTGTGAAACACTACCAACTTCCTGACTCTGGGCTGCTTGTCAGAATTTCTTGATAGAAAAAACTGGGTAACTGATTTTAGCCCGATCCGGTATTCGAACCCGGAGCCTCGTGATCAACAATCGTGGTAACGATCACTACAACAAAGGAATAATAGGAAATTGCCTAGTTTCCTATTAATACTGCGTACCGATCTCCCATATTTTCCCAACACAAATATAATCTTGTTTTAAAATTAGCAAAGCGAGAGGCGTGGCTCCGACGCTCTGACGCATTTTGTTGTTTAAAATGACCGAGCCAAATAACCTACGAAAAACGATTTTTTTTGTGTTTTGTGTTTATTATACAATCTCTTTCTTTTTTGTATACCGAGCGTGTTAAAGAAAAGTACCTCTCAACTCTCAAATGACGTAAACGTTGTTTGCAAAAATACTTGTAAATCTATACACATATAAATAAAATTGAAGTGTATGTCTGTTAAATTGAAATAACTGACTTCTATTACCTAAGCCAGAGGGATTATTTCCATGCTACCAAACCATAACCAACCATTTTTTTTAGATTGCCTGTCTGTCTGTCTGTCTGTTCGGGCTTATCTTTTGAATGGCTGAACCGATTGTTATGAATCTATATGAACGTGTAGAGAGCAATGCCAGGAGGAATCTAGGATACATCTTATCTGAAAAAGTTGACGATTTTTTTTTGGAAATCGAAGAAGTAATAAAATAAATACCTAACACGCAACATTAGTAGGTCCTATGCATGCGAAGCTAGGGCGGGTTCCTAGTATCTAATAAACCTAGCAAGCTAACAGCATAGCAAAGTGGCGAAGCAATCGGCTTTGTAGCGGTTTCTAACGGTTGCCGTTGAGCAATCAGTTTCAAAATAGGAGGTTCAGATGCCTGGGTGATCAGTAATAGATTGCTGGTAACAGAATTTGAAAATTCGAAACCGTTCTCGAGATAATCGTGGGACAGACGGACAGACAGACAGACATCGTGAAATCAATAAGTGTCTTCGCAAGCTTCGCCACTTAATAAGTACTTGGTAGCTTGGTACTAGTCTGTCGTTAAATGAAAAGAATTTCTTGCGTCAGCACTGTCTGTACTATAGTACTGATGGTGCCATAAATGAAATATATTAAAATATTTTTTTATAATTCAAATAAATAAAATAAGTCATAAGTCTATGGACTTGAATATACTGGCGTAGTGAGTGCAGTCAGCGTGTCAGTAGGTACATTGCTTGTATAGAAGTATTTTTCATACGAGTTTCAATTATGTTCTATTATTAGATATCAATATTTATTCAAACAATAAAAAACTGTGAGGTAAAAAGTGTTCATAAATATGCATAATATAATAATCATAGACAACGTCAGTAAATAAATTTAACGCGAAAGTGACCTTGACAATAAACGTTTGCTATTTTACAACTGCCTGTTCATTGGGCAGGTTGACTGAAAGCCAACGGCTGCGCTGCGACATCTTAAGGTAGCATTACACGTTGGCCGAACGCTCTCGCCGAGTGCGTTCGGCCAACGTGTACTGGGCCGTTTTGTATGTATTTGGGGTTTGCGGCCAACACTCGCCCACAAGCCGTATAGTGTCGGTTTTCCGTGCACATATCAAAGAAATTTGGCGCAAGCCGCAAATAGCGATCACACGTTGGCCGAGTGCTCAGTTCATAGTTACGCTTTACGGCTTAATAAAATTATTTCACGAACATGGCGACATGGCCTAATGAGGAAATATTTAGGTTCATTGATTTTTATCACAATGAATCAGTTATATGGAACCCCAAATATGAGCAACATAAAAATAAGGCCGCGATCACTAACGTCCATCATCATCTAGCTACCAACGCAGAATGAAGCACGCCAACGTGTGAACGGCACCACAAAAATTTGCCGAGCGGGCTCGCCAAGCGTGCTCGACCAACGTGTACTGGAGCTTTTATACTTAGCGCCGAATACGCCACATTTGTCAATGTAGAGATATGTTTTGGCGCCCGGGCGTATTCTTCCAAATATAGCTGGAATAAATGTCTAATATCTAAAATCACCTTTGTTTGTCATTTTTCTGAACACAACTCGACATTTCACAGTATTGTGAAACTTGAATAGACTAAAACTTTGTAGTGCTCGAATCTGTTTCAGGTTCTTAATTATGACAGTGTTGCCCACATATGGGTTTATTATGGTGACGGTTTTTATTTTCCAACTATATTATACAGTTTCCACACTTAATTAAATTCATTATAATCCACATAATTGTTATCTTTATTAAATCCATTCATATAAAAAAAATATAGCTGACTTATTTATTTAAAAATAAAAGTCCCGCTGGTTCTTCCCAGGACGTAGGTTTTTTCCGAACCAGTGGTAAAAATTGACTTTCAATAATTATTATTGTAATTTATATTGAATAAAAATGTATCTATTCTATTCTATAAGCCCTATTGTAAAATTGACGACAAGACAATAATATGTACATAATAATATAATGTAAATAAAATTCTTTCTGCACCAGTGATCGGCTGCCTCAATTAAATAAATTATAATGCCAACATAATTATTTAATACTAACCAAGTATTAAATTATAATTTAAAATATAATTAATACATTGACTTAAAAACAGAGAAAAATATACTATATAATAACGTACCTACCTACGTAGCTTACGAAACATTTATTAGAATTTTTAATATGTATGTCTAAATAGAATAAAATATAATGATTTCTTATATTTACGCGAACACTACGCATTCAATGGAACTAGTTTTACGAATTTTCATAATTTATAAAATTACGATTCAGAAGAAAATATTTTTGACTTTGACGACTGCCTATCAAAAGTCCACTGATGAACCTAGGTTTCCCAATGATTACCTCTCCGGAGGGATATTATCTATAGTTGCCACGTTTGGCAGCTGTGGATTGTTTTTAGTCTTTATTAGGAAGACACTGCTTCTGCCAATCTCCCGGCTTGTTTCCTTCGACCTTCTTCTTCTTACTAACTTAAGTGTACTATTAGTTATGACGTTGATTGACGATTTAAATACCATGTGGTGGTGTCCCGAGCGAATCCATTAGCCAATCTTATCCTATAGGAAAAGAAAGAGGTCAGGCTAAACCTAAAACCTAAACCCAGGCTAAACTAGTGTTTGTCAACACTACGGCTTCAGCAGTAGCATGCACATAGAAAGAAACCCTAATCCCACTTTTTGCAGAGGGTCTCGAAGTGGAAAATCTTCTGGTTCGTTGGATTGACTCGTGGGTCTGTGTGGTCGTGAGCGCGACTATTGATCAAGAAGTCTTAAGTTAGTATCTCTGGTCGGGCCAAAATCAGTTATTGGATTTTTCCGGCAAGAAACTCTCAGTAACAGCCTGGAGTCAGAAGGCTGACAGTATTTCATCCTAGAAAGCACTTGAGGTTGTTAGTCCAGCGCCTGGTCTCTATCTGGTCGTGTCGGATTTCCGTCAACTCGGACTATGATAGTGAGACTTCTGCACTATAATCCTGTCCTGGGCAGGTGCCTGGTCTCCGTTGGGACTGGCCGCCGTGATCGGAGTTCGGTCTACATGACATTAATAAGTAACTATACTATTCATATGAACACTATACGACTTCAGTGTTTTTAAACAGTATTTTCAATATCTCCAACACAGAGTTCACGACTGTCATCTGAGGAACTCAGGAAAATCATTGACGCTGCGATCCGAGGCCTCAGATATAATGCCTGTGTGATTGACAGGTACACCACTATAGTATGAGGAAATAGCAAAATAGCACGTGATTGTAAATTTCTATGAATGCATCAGATAATTTTCAGTACTCGTATATGCAGTTGGCAGGCCGCCGCTGTATACGACACTTTTGACAGCGCTCATACCTCATAGGTACATAACACTCCTCGCGTTTATTCTTACTCATGTTTATACTAAGTGTTGTTAATTATATCGTACTATAGATACAGATAATTATGATGTCTACTATAAATTTAAAAAAAAATACATTACAATAGAACACTGAACAGTTAAAGAACTAGAGTGGGGGATATACATTAATCCAATAGCATTCATTTTGGTCAATAGTCCCCAATTAATTGTTCCAAGTACAAAGTTGTAGAATAATTGTTGGAAGTCAATGTGTTTTAACAGTGGTAGAGCCACGCGGCAGCTTTTGCTGTCCCACGGATAGGCCGGCTCGAACCGGGGTGGTACCAAGACCTCACAGAATACCAGCGTGAAGTAGAGGTTTACCTCTGCGTTTAGCTTGGTGAGTGCAGGTGGCCGGGGCCCTTTTTACTAAAATGAGGCATTCCATCTTAGTCCTCACGGGTGGCGGCGCATCTACATTTTGATTTGTAATAGAGGATAGATGTAGATGTATGTGGGCCGCAGCAACCACTTACCATCAGGTGGACTGTGTGCTCGTGTGCACCCTTATCCTATAAAAAAAAGTCAGAACATTTTAAAAGCATCGTGAACTGACGACGAGATGACGCTTCTTTCATATGCATAAGTACGACGAGGTGTGTGTACTTATGGATTGAAAGAATCGGGAGCGGTGTGTCAGGATCGAGCCTAATGGAAGTCCGTAAACTCTGCCTACCCTCCGGAGTAACAGCCGTGACAGATTTTTGATATTTTGTGATTATGATTATGATGATAATTTTTGAATATTTAGAATCAATGTGTGGGTGTAGACAACGGATTCCCGAACGGTTTCCGCTCATGGATCGGAAACATGTCTTATTTTTACTGTTTTTATATCGATTATATTACAATGTTTCATAAATACTGCTTAACTCTGTACATATTACTTTCCGCGACTTCTTCACAGGATGTCTATTCTTATAACTTGCATTTATCTTATCCTGTTATTCCATAATACAGAACGATCATCTATGAGAGCAATGAAGAAGTCAACACCTATTTGTTTCACTGTTTTTATGCAAGACAAGATGAATTTTGTGGCACGCGTATTTACGTCCGTGTCGTGCCGTACAACATGTTCGTAGGCGTATGCACATGAATGAATTCGTACAATTCATTACGGTAACACCACTGTATACCACGCCACTATATACCATTCCAGATCAGCAACCACGGGGATTTCAACTTCCACTTCACAACAATGGCACGGTTGAGCTATCTTGTAAAAGCTTATAAACGTTACTGAACAGTCTCGGTACAGTTTGTAGAAAAACTGTAAAAAAAGGGCCTAATGATAATAATAATGTCCTCCAGACCGAATATCGGTCACGGCGGCCTTTCTCAACGGAGACTAACCATCTGCGCAGGACAGGATTATAGTGTACGAGTTTATGCGCAAGTACAGGTGCACTATCTATTCCTTCGCTCTCATAGTCCGATGGGATGGAAATCCGACACGACCGGAGGAAGATTTTTTTTTATAGGAGAGGGGGCAAGTGAGTGGCTCACCGATGGTAAGTGACTATCGCCGCCAATGAACAACTGCAACACCAGGGGAACCAGGGGAATTGCAGATGCGTTGCCGGCCTTTTAACACTTTCACTGTCCGGTTTTCAGACACAATAGTAAGACAATAGCAATGACCTATATGTAGTGCACGGGACAGCGAAAGGGTAAAAAGGCTCTTTTTTTGAATGTTTTGACGTGCGTTCGTGAAATTTGGCGGATTCCTCAGAGCACTCCCCGTGGTAAAGGCGAAAGAAAATGCAAAGGGATGCGACATCTCTTCGCAGCGCCAATGAATCGAGTCAATCGGAAATGACTTGGTTGTCGACGATTTGAGCCGCTCTGCGCTGGATGCGGTCAAGTGGAAGGAGCTGGCACTGGGGTGCCCCGGCCCAGAGATGGGAACAGTATTCCATGTGAGGCCCAACCTGCGCCTTGTAAAGTTGCAGGCGATGTGCCGGCATAAAATGCCATGCTCTGCTGAGCACGCCAAGCTTTTTAGAGGCCAATTTGGCCTTCTCTTATGTCGACGTAGAGGATTCCGATACTGGCTGAGGCAACAAAGGGAGTGCTTTGACACTGAGGAGATACGACAAAGGGGTTCTTTTTAGCGGTAAACGCGCAAACTTGTGTCTTCTGAGGATTAAACTGGACTAGACTTAGTCGCCCCCAATCCAAAACTTTGTTCAGCAAAGACTCGACTTCAGACAAGTTTGTTCCGGTACTCGGCGACGTTTTCCCGAGAAATTAGATTAGATTCAGATCAATTAGGCGCAGGACAAGCTTTACGTGCTTTCCGAGCCACGGGGGTGGAACACCGCCAACTATCTGACTCCGGACTGCCACTGAGAATTTCTTTTCTGAAAATACCCAATAGCTTGCATTATTACGCACTTGCATTTTTTATCAATGATCTGAACTTTTTTCAGGCATTATTATCAACAGTATATACATTTATTAATATAGTTTACACATATAAATTAGTTTATAATATTACAACAGCACACTTTACTAGCACCGCGCGCGCTCATTGGTCAAATCAAATAGCGCGCGCTTACCCGGCTTCCTGTTGCACACTTTCGTCCCTTTTTACGAAATTATTCCTATAGATGTGCCAACTCGGAAAAATTACTACTCGAGTTAACTCGAGTTGAAATTCTCGCAACTCGAGTTTAAACTCGAGTTACGCAACTCGAGTTAGCAGTACCAAACAGAGTAAATGATTTGTTACAAATTACTTTTTTATAAATTTGTTTTTCTATTTAGCTCTTTGGCGGTTTGGGATAACCATAATTACCAAACTTATTATGTAGGATTGAAATAAAAATATATATTTAGTAAGTATCACATACTTATGTATAAAAGTAAAGTTGCAGCCTATTAACGTTCCACTGCTGGGCACAGGCCTCCTCTAATTTCTGAGAGGGCTTTTAGGGCAAGGAATTGTCCACCGCGCTGCCCTAATGCATGTTGGCGAACTTCACGTCTTCGAAATATTTTTTTATTTCTCAGACATGCAGGTTTCCTCACGATGTTTTCCTTCACCGCCGAGCACGTGGTAAATCAGCACTTAAAATTGCAATTAACGATTTCATTGGTGCCGGCGGGGATCGAACCCAGTTGCTTGAGTACTGTGAAGCTTACTACGAGCGCTAACCATCTGAGCTACCACAGCTCTATGTTTATTTGTATATTTGATTTTAATCTTAGTCACAGTAAGTACTTGTATTTAACAACAAAACTAGCTATGTAGCAGTCTTCACGAAATTATATTAGTCTAGCTTTAAGATATATGTACATAAACTATTAATATTTTAACTATCAAAGTCAAAATTATCATGTAACAAGCCGGTAAGAGCCTTGGCGCAGTGGCTTAGCGATGAGTTAAAGCGCTGGGGGCCGCGGGTTCGAATCCCGCATGGAACAAGTATTTATATGGACTACAAATATTTTTTATAGGTTAAGGGTGACAAACGAGCACACAGGCACGAGTCCACCTGATGGTAAGTGGTTGCTGTGGCCCATAGACATCTGCATCTATCCTCGATTACGAATCAAAATGCAGATGCGTTGTAAACCGTGAGCACTAAGATGGAATGCCTCTTTTCCAGTAAAAAGGGTCTCCGGTTCTCTACACTCACCATACGAAACACAGCCGTATTAAGCTGCTATTTTACGCTGGTATTTTGTCAGAGCGTGGTCCTTTCCCGGTCGAGCCGACCCATTCGTGCTACAACTATACCAGTAATATAGCTGCAGCATGGCTCTACCACGTATAAAAATTGTTCTGGGTCTGGATGTTTGTCCTTGTGTTATTTATGTTTGTACACTGACTTCACGATAGAGGAGAAAATCCTAGTGTGAAAGTAACGTTTTAAAAAGAAAAAAAATTCATAAATAAATTCTTTTTTTTTTCAAAGTTAAAATATTCATAGTAAGTTAAGTGTTACAATTGGCGTTAATTTAAAATATGGTGTATCTTACAACTTCACCACCATTTTTGGGTATTACAATAATAGGTCTGTGACATACATAACTATATTGATCATAAACGCTTCAAAATTATAAAAGAAATTAAATTACATAACTTAGTTATTATAAAATTCTAAATAACAAATTGTTTTGGTTGCAGCTAAATACTCTTTAAAACACAAAGCGCGCACACAACGAACGAATCGGGCTCTTACTCTTTTGCTGACTCACTTGATGCGTTCATGTACAGCAAGCCAAAACTCGAGTTAGCGAGATTCAACTCGAGTTAACTCGAGTTAAGCGCAACTCGACTTAACTCGCGTTAGTAACTCGAGTTGACCTGTCACTAATTACTCCCACAGATTGCGGGAAAGCGAGAAGAAAGATGTTACAAAAAAACCTGCAGTTCTATTATAATTCTTTGTTTTGCTGGAACAACGTTCGATCAAAGAATGATTCAGTATCTAAGTGCAATTAAATTGGAGCTAATTTTAGCTGACAATTATCTTATACTTAAAGAGATATTAAAAATCGTTTTCCAAGAGACGCATTAAATACTGGTTTTTACTAAACCACATCGTTATTGTTATAACAAATTATAACAATAATTATTAAAAACTGTTTTGCTGCTTCATTTATGAGATCATAAACAAAGTTATACCGATTGCTACGCATACACGTTGTTTATAATAATGTTAATTTGTTATAAAGAAGCATTAAAAGCGAAAACGCTATTTTTGTTTTACGTAAAAATATCTTATCATTTTATCCTTTTAACACTCATAAAATGGTGTCGAAGTAATAATATTCGATTTTGTTTCAAAATTTGTGCAAAATTGCTAATTATAAAGTTTTATTTGAAAATATTTACATTTATTCCATAATATTTTCGATTTCACATTAAAAATCTCGCTCTTGGATAAATATCTCTCTATTTATTTGTGAAGTTTCACCATAATATTCAGACAGACTTCCCTTCGTCGCATCTCCTCAGTTTCAAGACACTCCCCTTGTCGCCTCAGCCAGTATCGGAATCCTCGGCGTCGACATACCGAGTGTAGTGCAGTTTCGTGGTCACTTGGAAGAGAAGGCCAAATTGACCTCTAAAAAGCTTGACATTGTCAGTATTCCATGCCGGCACATCGCCAACAACTTTACAAGGAGCAGGTTCGGCCGCACATGGAATACCGTTCCCATCTCTGGGCTGGGGCTCCCCAGTGCCAGCTCCTACCATTTGATCGCATCCAGCGCAGAGCTGTTCGAATCATCGGTGACCGAACTCTTTCCGATCGGCTTGACTCAACGGGCAATGCGAAGAGATGTTGCATCTCTTTGTGTACCATCAGGTGAGCCGTATGCTCGCTTGCCCCCTCTCCTATAAAAAAAGACAGAAAGACAGATTTTCTTAATAGTTCTTTATGTCTTAACAGCATTCAAATAACTCTCTAAGCTTAATATAAAACAGTTATTTCGAGATTACTTTTACAAAGTTACCTTTTTATTTTATTGAATTTTAATTTCAAAGAGCTAACTAACGAATCGATTTAGTTTTAGAAATATACTCAAGACAAAAGAAAACCGTACGCGCTGAGGTCAGATGTTTGTACAATTGCCGTATTTTTATTGATTATGTAAACAAATATGCTTTGTGTCAAATAAAAAAAAGGAATTCTTAATGTTATAAGCGTATGTAATACGTACAAATACTTTACCGTAATGTATTTTGTTTTATGTTTATATCAATCTCTTTAACCTGCCGTTAAATAAATATTTCCATACAGTACGATGTACTTACAGGCTAGGTTGTTAATTTCATATGATTTTAGTTATTTATTTATTGGGGCCAAGTGACTACCGCCGCCCATGAACAACTGCAACGCCAGGGCAACTGCAGATTTATTAACATGACATTATCAAATAAATTTATGTTTAAATTCTTCAATGTAATTAGTTTAATACTACAGTTTGCGGAAAACTTGCACTTGCCCTCATTTACCCAATTTGATTAAAAAAAACAATAGTTTAGAAGAAGGTGACCTTGCGTTGTAAAGGTCAACCGCTTTACACACATACGCTAAAATTTTGATTGGCTGCAGTGTGAGTTATTAGTTGATAATGTTCAAGTTTGGTGATAAGTGCTTTAATGTTTCTCTTTATTTTATAGGTATGCTTCGGTGGAGGGAGGCTTAGTTGTCAGCTACGTATTGATCCCCTATCGGGATACAGCACCTGCCCATCAACTGTTACATGAACTGGATAAAAGGTAGGAAGAGAGCAACCACTATACACTGCGCTCTTAAATATTAATGCCGTAGTTATATGTGCGACCCTATTTAAGGACTATGCAGCGCTCCCAGGGCCCTTCGACTCATGTAGAGGCAGTCACTCATTGTTTAGAAATTCTTATCCCTTACCTTCTAAATTTAAGCGGCAATATTCATATCGGAGAAGGCATGCCATAAATGATTAGTCACAAAAGTATGTTTGGCAAAAGTCGATATGAAAACATATCGCAATAGTGACCACCTTATGTGATGCACATAGTTTTGTACCTTGGTACGAAGTTCGGAGCTATTGTCAATATTTATGATGAAAAAATTAATTTTATCTAAAAAGTAATTAATCTTAAATGTTACGGTTGCACTAAAAGATTCGAGTTAGTTCTTAAACGCTCTTGAATAGAATGTACATACCATTATTATCCCCATACAACAAGACAAGCCCAACTGTCAACTTTAAAGGATTGATGAAGAAATAATAAGCGACAGTAGTCTAATAATTATGGGTAGGGATCGCGGAACTCCAAAGTCGTGGGCTCGAATTCGCCATTCGACTAATATGTCGGACCACTGTTTGAAAAAGTGCACTGTTTGAAAAAGTGTGTGTGTGTGTGTGTGTGTGTGTGTGTGTGTCCACCACTGTGCGATTTAGAAGATGTTTTCTTCCTCGCACAACTTCCTTGTGTAATCGATTACCACCAGCGATTTTTCCGGACCGATACAACTTAGGGACCTTCAAGAAAAGAGCCTACTCCTTTTTAAAAGGCCGGCAACGCATCTGCAATTCCCCTGGTGTTGCGATTGTTTATGGGCGGCGGTAATCACTTACCATCAGGTGAGCCGCATGCCCGTTTGCCCCCTCTCCTATAAAAAAATATTTTGGGTTATTTTGAGTGGTTAGTGAAAATATCAATAGATAAACAGATAGAAAATTCTTTATTGCACAAGAACTATTTTTAGTACAAAGGCGAGTTTAATGTCGTGGCATTCTCTGTCAGCTAGCCTTTGGTTATAGATATAACCTTTGGATATATCTTGAGAACTATGGCTAGAGACGGCTCTGTATGGACTAAAACAAACAACTTATTATAACTAGTATTAGGAAAAGATTTAACTATGTACGCAAAGGCAAACTTTCATATTTTAGTCGTACTTAACAAACAAATTCAAATAACGTTAAAAAGTTATAGATAAAAACCTTTTTGGGCTCTATTTAACAACTGGTAAGTAAATATAAATTAAAAAGTAAGTATTGAAAATAATATTGCCATACGTTGCGTATAGCATTGAGAGAATGTAGCGGATCTAATTTTACAGATTGGTCGGCCGAGAGTAAATCTAGTTTAATCCGGTCTAGTCGCGATACGACGCTGAGGAATCTTTTTTTCGCACGGGCTGGCACATGCTTTTGCAAACTTGCTATATCGCCGCTATTGAGCTCATATTTTCTTTTCACCAATAAAATACACAATTAAAACTTTAATTAATTTTTATACGTGGTAGAGCCACGCTGCAGAGCTATATTATTGTTGTAACACGAATGGGTCGGTTCGACCGGGGTAGGACCACGCTCTCACAGAATTCCAGCATAAAATAGCAGCTTAATGTTGCTGCTGTGTTTCGTATAGTGAGTGTAGAGAACCGGAGACCATTTTTACTGGAAACGAGGTGTTCCATCTTAGAACTTAAGGGTGACACCGCATCTGCATTTTCATTCTTAATTGAGAATAAATGTAGATGTCTATGGGCCACAGCATTTACTTCCCATCAAGAGGACTGTGTGCTCGTTTGTTACCCTTATTCTATAAAAAAATTACAACAGTAAAGTAATTGGTACGGTTTCTTTACTCATATGCCTCGGCTTGGTTACAAACACAGAATGTCAACAACACAGTAGTGTAATCTGTGTACGTGTATCTTTGCTTGACATTTGGGTTTAATATTAGTAATTTAGGCCGTACGTTTATAAACTATGCCTATTTTCTGCCGTGTGGTGACGTCAATAAATCCGTCACATTATTTCGTGCCGTGAGTGTCGTAATCGGCAACTTTGGGAATGGAAAATATACAAGAAATACCCGCGGCTTCCGCTAGATGGCGGTATAATAGGGCTGCCATAAATGCTAACACACCGACCGGGACTTTTGGAATAGAATGAAGAAAAAACACTAAATATTTAACAATACACTATAATACATACATAAAACAATAGCCGTGCGAATTATCCTTGGTAGGGACCGGTGTTCGGGATTTGTCGTTTACCGATTAAATAAAAAAGTGACATCCATATTTTCTTTGGAATGCTCTACGTTCGCGTTCTCGGTGCTAGATTCTTTTCTTTGTCCATTCATATTTTTCTAAAGTTCTGACTTTTTGAAGTAGCTCCTTTTGACATTTCGTATATACCTACTGGGTATAAACATCTCAATTACAGCACTATGTAAAACTCTCAAACCGTCGACGAGGAACACAACTAATGGTGCGAGGCAGCAAATCCTCTCTACCACCTGTGTTGCAACTGACGCTGTTTTTTTTATAGAATAAATGTGACGAAGGAGCACTCAGTCCACGTGATAGTAAGTGATTACTGTGGCTCATACAAGCCGACTGTTATCCTTGATAAAGAATCAAAATGCAAATGCGTTGACAGCCCTGAGGATTAAAATGGATTGCCTCGTTAATAGTACCGGTTCGGGTCACTTACCATACGAAACAGTAGTGTTAAGCCGCTATTTTACGCTGGCGCTCCATGCATGCGTGTTTCTTCGGTCGGACCTATACGTCAAGTAACCATAATACCCAGCAACATTTTACGTTGCCCAATTTAAGTACTGTATATTACCAGCAAAATTATTGTTCTTCTGCCCAAATATTTTGACCGTTTTTTTTTTAAATATACTATTGGTTTCCTATTTAGATGCGCATCCTACTCAAAACTACTCAATAAACCCAAAAGAATGTGCGTTGACAACGTGCGATTCACGCAAACCAAACGTGCAGGAGGCGGGTTTTCATCAAATTCCATATACCTAGAATTACTAACCTAACTACATTGTAAAACAACCATATTAGGGATTCAAGTACTATAATTATAGAAGTATTAGACAATACTACTATATTTTGATATATATAAGGCTGTTTATAAAACCTCAAAGCAGCAAAAATTATTACTCTAAAAATATAATTTAAATTTTTAATATACTTTAATATACCGCAGGGTACTGTGTGGGTGTTTTACATTTTGGCCATGAATTTAATTACAGCTGTTACAGCATTTAATACTAGCTGTTCCCCGCGACTTCGCTCGCGTGTAATAATAAAAGTAGCCTAAGTTACTCCTTATGAAATCGGCCATCTGCCAATAGAAGTCCCGTCAGAATTGGTCCAGCCATTTCGGAGATTAGCCGGAACAAACAGACTGACGAATATTTTAATTTTTTTTTATTTGTTGTTAAGTACCGTATATACTTTCATATGCGTTTAGTAAAAAAGCTGTAATTTTGACAATACAAACAGACATTTTATTTATTTGTATAGATAAAAAGTCGTCATCACTAGTCCACAATCTGCATAAAGACAGCTTGCAAGGCGATCACGTAGTGGACACGGAGTTTGTTTATTTTTTTATTTATTTATTAGGAAGCCAACATGATATTGTACAAATTTTTTTTATAGGATAAGGGTGAAAAACGAGCACACAGTCCCCCTGATGGTAAGTGGTTGCTGCGGCCCATAGACATCTACATCTATCCTCTATTATAAATCAAAATGTAGATGCGTTGTCACCCGTGAGGGCTAAGATGGAATGCCTCATTTCCAGTAAAAAGGGCCTCCGGCCACCTGCACTCACCAAGCGAAACGCAGAGGTAAACCTCTACTTCACGCTGGTATTCTGTGAGGTCCTGGTACCACCCCGGTTCGAGCCGGTCCATCCGTGCGACAGCAAAAGCTGACGCCTGGCTCTACCACTGTTAAAACAATGAAAACATGTTTACAATTTTTATTGATTAATCTGAAGTTTAGTACATATCATACTTTTATTTAAAAATGGTCATGAATGGTGAGCTATATGAAACACGTCCATACACTAAAAAAGAACCATCACAACCGAGACGGTGATGTTAGAATGTTGACTTGCTAAATAAGCGGCGACCTTGACACTGTTTACTACGTACAATAAATAATAGTACTAAGTATTTGAATATTTGATAGTAGTTATATCTATACAAAGATAATGTTTCTTTGTTATTCCTGTATGCGTTCCTACACCAATCTCACCCGATTACGATTAAACTTTAGTGAGTTGTTGCGTGCGCGTCCGTGAAGGCTCGAACAAAAGAGGCATTGCAACGCATGCTGGGTACAGCTAGTTCCGTATATGGAGTGTAGAGTACAAGGAGAACCATCTTATAAGGGGCGAAAGTTGAAAAAGTGTCCTACTATTTACTGAAAATAGGGTTCCAAAACCTACCACAATAGCGATGGCGTCTGAAAAACTACGATATGAAGATAGCTGTTGTGAACGGAGTGAAGTCAGCTGAATTCAAATATTTAAAAATTTTTAGTAGTTAGTAAAATGCCAGTATACAAAATCTCAACTATTTACATAGTACAAAACCAAGCGGATTGGTCGGTCCTTGTTTATTTCTCCATGTTATTCTAATTACTTTTGGCGCTTTTTTTTTAATTTATCCTATGCTACTGCGGCGCCACCCTTATTGGACATGTTTTTAGGGTCACTTTTCATATATAGAGATGGTCCTCTTGCTCTCTACACTCCATAGTTCCGTATAAAATAATGACATTGTTAAGCTGTTATATCCGTAGAAGAGTTCGCGCCTTAATTGCAAATTAATCGCTTGAAAACTGCGGAGTCAACCCAAAGTGTTAATTGCAAAATTAAGTGACGCATGCTCACTGCTCAGTGAATGAAACAAAAAAAATTTAAAATAGGGATACATCCGGTACCGTAACAGTTACCTTACCTCATATAGCCATACTCGGAATTGAGAAATAGCGACTGGAATTTTTGATAAATTAATATTCATGGAAATATAATGTCTTGGAAGAGGCTTATGTTTAACAGTGGACTTTTGAACGGCTTGTGATAATAATTATTCAAGGACACGAGAAGAATGTCAACCTGTGTGTTGTTAATTAATTTTTGTGACCGGTAATAATGATTGATGATGATGATTGTGATGATAATGATGATGATAACAAAGAAATGAAAACAACGCATATCATGTCAAAATTATTAATGGGTACTTAAATGTGGGCAAGGGATATAAATTTATTTTAGCAGTAATCACAGTTCCAAGATAAAATTAATATTAATATGTAATATTCTACGAATCAAAGTCCAACCAATGTAGGTATAATATCAATGTAAATATTCCGTGCCAAAATTAGCTAAACGGATTTCTTTTAGAATCGAAGTAGGTATGTTTCTCTGTGGGCTATAGTAGTTTTTATTAGAAACTAAATTTTGGCACAAGTATATTCTTACACTGCGGTCATTCATGGTTTGAATTGCACAACTCCGTACGAAGTGACCGACACGGCAGCTAACGGCTTAAATAAAATGTGTTATACCGAAACACTAAAAGGCTTATTACATTACACGATTTATCGGGCCCTGCCTATCGTGTGCCCTGCCTACCAGGCAGGGTGCTGCTTATTACACTACGCTAGAAATCGCTTCCTGCCTCAGTTGTTACTCGAACTCGAACGTGGAAACGATTGCACGTCTAGCATTATGGCGCAGACAAATTGCTTTAGTGCTAACTTTGGCTGGCAGTACCGTGCAAGGTGCAACTTTAAATAAACAAACGTGTAGACTCTGCGCATGCGGCCACGCAACTGAGCTTCCCTCCCTGCCTGCCTCCCTGTCTCTTATATGGGCCCCCGAGACAGTCAAACGGTTTGATTCAAACACGTAGATTTTGGTTTGAGTCAAACCAATTTGATCGTTTACGCCGTTGGTTTGACAGGTTTGATCAAACGTTACGTGTTTGGAGCTCGTTTGATGGAAATTTATATTTTGGTTTTGTTTGAAGCACCGTTTGATCGTCTTCGCGATGTGTTTGATCAAACCTCATCAGTCTTGTGCTGAATTTCGAAGCGATACGTTCCGTGTGGTTGCCAAAATGCTAAATACCTCAATGTAGACAATTTTTGATTTACTGGAATAGCTTGCCTCATTTTCGTAGGTATCCTGTTTTTGAATTAATGGTCGAACTTTATTCAATAAATTTTTATAAGAATTATTGTCCATCCTCAGAAAGTTCTTATAATCATCTGGTACGCTAGTTTTTAGCACTCTTTGTAGATGTTCGTGTGTGAAACGATATCTTAATTTGTACCATTCTTTGCATCAAATTATTTTTCTTTTTTTTCTTATTATTTAAGTAAGAGATAAAATAAACGCGAGAAAATCTTTATCCATAGTCGATGGCATTTTTTGAAACCGCAATAGGACTTTCTTGTTTGAACTTTGAAGCTACACTGCGTGCTTCTGTTTGATGTGAATTCAAAGCAACATCAAACGGTTTGGTCAAACACGTGAGGTTTGAATCAAACCGTTTGACCGTCTCGGGGATGCATACGTTTGATCAAACCTGTCAAACCAACGGCGTAAACGATCAAATTGGTTTGATTTAAACCAAAATCTACGAGTTTGAATCAAACCGTTTGACCGTCTCGGGGATGCATACGTTTGATCAAACCTGTCAAACCAACGGCGTAAACGATCAAATTGGTTTGATTTAAACCAAAATCTACGAGTTTGAATCAAACCGTTTGACCGTCTCGGGGATGCATACGTTTGATCAAACCTGTCAAACCAACGGCGTAAACGATCAAATTGGTTTGATTTAAACCAAAATCTACGAGTTTGAATCAAACCGTTTGACCATCTCATGGATGCATACGTTTGATCAAACCTGTCAAACCAACGGCGTAAACGATCAAATTGGTTTGATTTAAACCAAAATCTACGAGTTTGAATCAAACCGTTTGACCGTCTCGGGGATGCATACGTTTGATCAAACCTGTCAAACCAACGGCTTAAACGATCAAATTGGTTTGATTTAAACCAAAATCTACGAGTTTGAATCAAACCGTTTTACCGTCTCGGGGATGCATACGTTTGATCAAACCTGTCAAACCAACGGCGTAAACGATCAAATTGGTTTGATTTAAACCAAAATCTACGAGTTTGAATCAAACCGTTTGACCGTCTCATGGATGCATACGTTTGATCAAACCTGTCAAACCAACGGCGTAAACGATCAAATTGGTTTGATTTAAACCAAAATCTAGGAGTTTGAATCAAACCGTTTGACCGTCTCGGGGATGCATACGTTTGATCAAACCTGTCAAACCAACGGCGTAAACGATCAAATTGGTTTGATTTAAACCAAAATCTACGAGTTTGAATCAAACCGTTTGACCGTCTCGGGGATGCATACGCTTGATCAAACCTGTCAAACCAACGGCGTAAACGATCAAATTGGTTTGATTTAAACCAAAATCTAGGAGTTTGAATCAAACCGTTTGACCATCTTGGGGATGCATACGTTTGATCAAACCTGTCAAACCAACGGCGTAAACGATCAAATTGGTTTGATTTAAACCAAAATCTACGAGTTTGAATCAAACCGTTTGACCATCTTGGGGATGCATACGTTTGATCAAACCTGTCAAACCAACGGCGTAAACGATCAAATTGGTTTGATTTAAACCAAAATCTAGGAGTTTGAATCAAACCGTTTGACCGTCTCGGGGATGCATACGTTTGATCAAACCTGTCAAACCAACGGCGTAAACGATCAAATTGGTTTGATTTAAACCAAAATCTACGAGTTTGAATCAAACCGTTTGACCGTCTCGATGGCCCTTTACACGCTCCACAGCGCGGCAGGGAAGCAGGGCGGTCGGAACCACTCGGTCGCCCTGTTTAGGGACCCTGACTCCCTGTTTTTTATTACACTACCCTGTCCCTGCGGATAGGGCCCGAGAAATCGGGTAATGTAATAAGCCTTTAAATACTTCCCACCGTATCACAGGTACGTCTGAGTGAAATCTAAAATATATTAAATTTTGATAGCGTATAAGCTGATCAATATCAGTTTTATTTTTTTTATGATAATTGGAAAAAATAGGAAAAAGAGTAAAAAAGAGAAAAAAAGGAAAAAAGAAAAGAATTTAAAGAGTTTAAAGAAGTATACGTTGTTTTTTAAAGTTTATTATTTATTTTTTGTTTTTTAAAGTTTTGAATTTAAAGAGTCGGAATTTGTAGATCTAGTGGCTCCGGGGGCAGCTACCCATGTAAGAAATTGCTAGTACTACAAACTAGCACACTGCCCACCTGATGGTAAGTGACTGCTGTGGCCCATAGACATCTACATTAATCCTCGATTAAGAATCAAACTGCAGACGCGTTGTCACCGCTAAGGACTAAGATGGAACGCCTCGTTTCCAGTAAAAAGGATTTCCATAAAAAGGCGTATGCGCCTAAAAATTATAATACTATATTATTTTATTTTATAAAAGCAAAGAAAAACATGTTTTTTCGCGATGCAATGCTAGTAAGCTAATTTGTCCGTAAACATTAGTCAAGATTCGCAAATAAGTGATCATCTCAGCACGTGTGATGTTTGAACTGGTGCCGAACAACTCGGCAACTTTAAAATAAACGTATTATGTAAAAATATGTGGAGATTTTCCACTTGTGAAGTGACTCGAGGCGCTGACCGCTGCGCCGGCATTTGTTAAATATTTGCCATAATTATAAGTTACTATTGACACGCCCAGCTACCGGTGTTCACTCAATTCTATGTACAAATATAAGCTTTGCAGAATAGAATGAAATGATTTTTATTCAGGTTACATGTGATTCTTATTGAATCTTTTACCGGTTCGGAAAAAACTTTTGTCATAGGAAGAGCCAGCAAGAAACCCAGCGGGACTTTTTCGTAAGCCTGGAACATCCTTTAGTCATGTTATAATGAATAATTTTAACTAGTAAGTTTTGCCCTTAAAAGCATATTAATAATTCTTGTTCTTGGGAGAAGAGGCAATTTAAACAAAACTCAATTAATAAAATATATTGATTATCTAAATACTTTAAAAGTGTACATAAAATTGTCTTGTTTACATTGCCTTACATACAGGTTTGGGCACAGCAAAGTAAAGTAAGATACAATTTAAATTTATTAATGAATAACTTTTCATGTAATAACAATTTAAACTTGACATAATTGTTATAATTATAATAATAGAATAACTTTAATAGACATAAACAATTTAATAAAGAAATTTTTGACTAGAGATAGGTATTACCTATCCAAATATAATTTAAGACATATAGCAAATGTGCTATCTTATGTATAATATCTTCTTATTTTTATATATTTACTGAACATTAGTTAAAAGCTTATAACTTAATGTTTAACTTCAGTGATAACCAGGTGGACAGTTCGTTCAATTGAGAAACGGATTTTAAGAGGTGGCTCGTTAATATTAGCTAGTAAATTATTATCATGTAAAGAACGTTAAGATATTATGAGCCTTTCTGTTGAGCTTATTGTAGAAATGGCATGTGTTGAATTTGGGCACGTCATTGTTGTGAGCGTCTACAGACCCCCATGTTCAATATTCGATATTCTTCATATACGAATATATTTTAAAAAAATATGGAGGAAGTTTTTGTTAAGCTTAATAAACAGAATAAATCTGTTGTAATATGTGGATACTTTATTATCAATCTCCTAGAAACCTCCTCCACCAATATTAAATTTAGATCATTACTTAAATCATACGGTCTTTTCAATTTATTTTTAAAGCCAACGCGTATTACTGAATGTTGTACAACATGTACAGATAACATTTTTACAAGCCCTTGCATAAATATATAATTCAAATTTGAGTTCTGATCACTATAGACAGTTAATTTCAGATGAGAAAATTGTGTTTGTTCCAGTAAATGCACGTTGCTTGGAGAAGTACCACTTACTTGTACTTTCATAAGAAAATAATCCAAAAGTTTTGTATGGAACATTGTTTAAGCTTATTCGCAATGAATTTGATAATATTTTTACTTCTAAAACGTTCTCCTTGAACAGTGGGAAGGCATTCAATGAATGGGCGACTGTAGGAATCCATAAGAGCAGACAAAGGTTATATGAACTTTACCATGAAAGGTCATATAATCCTAGCGTAGAATTTAGGGAATATTTAAAAAAATATTCAAAAATATTTAAAGGATACACTCCTTTGTCTACAGCAAAGTCTTTGCATTTGGGCAACAAAATTAAGACGGCTTCTAATAAAATTAAAATGACGTGGAGTATAATTAACTAGCTGTGCCCCGCGGTTTCACCCGCGTCATCACATGTCCGAGGTGCACGACATGACCTAGTTCAAGCATTTTATAATGGCTAGGGTTTAAACGTTGTTCGCGCGCCCAGACAAGTATTGAATTATTTTAACTTTACATTATCTCCTATACTATGCGTCCAAATAACATGGTATAAAGAACAAAGTTTATCTTCATAAAATTGTCTTGACGATGAAGTAACTTTCGTTCGTAAGCATAAATAGGCCATGCCTAATAATAACGCTCATAAATCATTTTTAAATCATTTTTAAATAAAAATAATTTTTCAAATCGGACTGGTAGTTCCAGAGATTAGCGCACTTAAACAAACAAAAAAACAAAATACTCTTCCGCTTTATTATATTAGTATAGATAGTGAAACTGGTAGGATCAACTCTCGCAATTCTAACTACCGCTTAAGTTTTAACAACAAATTAATTGAATCAGATCAGGACATTGCAATGGTTTTTGAGAAATATTTTACTGATATTCCGATCTTAACCACTAAGTCACTGAATTCTTCTCCTACCGTCGCCGAATCATTACTTAAACAAAATGTAAATACGTGTATAAAGAATTTTACTTTTCATAAAATATCATCAAAAGATATTGTAAAATATTTTAAAACTATTGATATTAAGAAAACTGCAAAGCTGTGTGTATATTTATATTTTCATTTCGCTTTTGCGTCTTAAAAATTATTTCTATATATTGACAGATGTCTAACCTTTTATTTTTTCGACAATGTTCTTATATCGTTGGTTCATTTCGATCGCAATTTCCTCGGGCCTTTCCAATGAAATGAAAATGGCCAACGTTCACAATCTTCACCGGGGAGTAGGACCACAAAAATGTTGGATATTTCTTGTTGTAATCATGTATTATAATAAAACCAGTTAGTTTGTCACTTTATATCACTTTATATGTTTATTTTAATATAACAGATATATGCTTTTATAATATATTATAACTATATGTAGAGAGAGGCGTTGAGCATGCTAATGTGTTGACTGAAGAGCACAGAACACAATTACTCTCTACTGAAGAGTGTGTCAAGAAAACAGAAGCGAGAAAAAGAAGACTATTTTGCGTTCTTAATTTAAATTTAATATTTTAAGTTCTTAGTTTAAATATAATATTAAACAACTACGGTGTAAGAAATTAATGCTCTTAAATTAATTGTTTCATATTTAAGTAACAGAACGCAAAAAGTTTTCATTAATGGTAATTGGTTTAATGTTAATAACTTGCATTTAAATGGCACTAAAAATGAACGTATGAAATTCATGACTCCAAATGTCAAACAATTAAATACTAATGTAATTTCAAATGGGGAGGAACTGAGTTTTGTGGATACCACCATTTTTCTTGGAATAACACTAGACGCGAAGCTTCAATGGAGCCCCTATATATCAAAATTAGCAGACTTAGTTCTGCAGCGTATGCTGTAAAAAAGATTAGAAATCTTACCAGTGTGGAAACAGCTACACTTGTTTACTTTAGCTATTTCCATAGCATAATGTCGTATGGTATTTTGGTATGGGGACACGCAGCTGAAACTGAAATTATATTTGTTTTACAGAAGAGGGCCATAAGAGCTATTTATGATTTAAAGCCTAAATAGTCACTGACAAAAATTTAAGTAAAGGCCTCTCAATAAATTTATGAAAATGTAAAAAGTAACAAAATCCCAGAAAATACATAAATATAATAAGTACGCTGTTATTAAAAAAAGTTCTGCTTAGTTTCGTGCTGGTTCTTCCCAGGACAGAGGTTTTTTTTCGAACCAGTGGTAATTAAACAAAAGAGTGACTTTCATTAAGTATTATTTATAAAATCTATATTGAATAAAAAAGTTTCCGTTTCTGTGTTTTCTGAGTAACATGGATGAAACACAGCTAAAATCACTGCTGCCCGGTCTAGCCAAGTCATTTATATATTTACAGGTCAAAAAACTTTCCTCAGTTGAATTAAGTTTTATTTTTCATTTGTATGCAAGATGAGATATAATATAAATACGTAATTTCATTTTAATTTTGTTAATGTAACTAGGTACTGAACTTAAGATAGATAGATAGGATTGCGGTTTTCATTTCAAGTATTTTTAATATTAATGGCAATATGGTACCTAAAACTATATTACAGATCATTGGTGATAGAGGTTACCATAAACTAATAATATGTTGGAGCTAGTTTATTTCGGGCAATCTCTTCTCTGTTGTATAGAAACGAAGAGTTGACTAGAGAAATTCGGTAGACTAGGTAGATTCTGTGCCTTTTGAGCCCAGATCAAAGAAAAATGTTACTCGATGAACATCCTTGAATACGTAATTAACGTACCTACCAGCATAAAATAGCTAGTTCGTTAGCTCCTCCTGGTACTTTCAGCGGAACCTATTAGCTAGGGTATTGGAATCTGCGCCGTATCTTCACGGTTGTAATTTCAATTCTATTGTAGCAACGTTATACTACTCTATAAAATCAATGAGAAAATCTACAGCCTCAGTACAATGATCCGACCGCAAGATTGTTTCTTAGCTGTATATATTTAACCTTGTAAGAACGCACGCTATTTTGGAAGTCGCGTTTAACCAGTTTATACCAAATTCCCTGTAACTAAGAAATCATCATTTGTTCTTCTAGAATAATTGGATCTCCTTTTTACTAGAGTAAAATAGCAGCTTAATACTGCTGTGTCTTATAGTGAGTGTAGAGCACCGGACACACTTTTTACTGATACGATTCATTCCATCTAGTCCTCAAGGGTGACAACGCATCTGTATTTTGATTCGTAATTGTGGTTAGATGTAGATGTCTATGGGTCACAGCTTTCACTTACCATCAGGTGGACTGTGTACTCGTTTTCCACCCTTATTCTATAAAACGTAGCATATAGTAATGTAAGTTTGAACATCGCTTGCTCTCAAAAGTTATTAAATTCTTCATTATCGTTATGAGCCCATAATCACCCACTGGTGGACGTGGGACCCCATCGTATAGAATATTTGCCTAATAATCGTCTCGATTGGCGTGTCGTTGCCTGTTGCGAACGAGATGTTTGTACTGCCATTTTACGGTAGCCATAAGCTATAGCGACGTAACTGTATTCACTGCCCCATATCATTCCGCTGGTGTCATAAACAAGACCGAAACAGGAGATGGGTAGCAGCATCCTCCCGATAACAAATACTGTTACTAACCCGTGTGCGAGGCGTGCCAACTATGGCAATAGTGACGGCCATGGAGAAGGTCTATATTCAACTGTGAACTTTCCTATAGTATCCTCTAACGACACCCACTGGACGAAATGTGTGGAAAACGCCACCTCCACACGGGTTAAAGTTGTTAACTGCTCTTACATAGGAGCCTTCTATTTCCTACATAATGCTAATACGGTAAGAACGAAAAAGACTAGCATTCATTCTTTGAGCTAACCCTTATCCAAAAACATGATGTCTTTGCTTGGGACAACCCTACCATAACCCTTACCAATACCCATGAAGAAGTAGGCCGGCACTGTACAGTGGTACATAGTTATCACAAACATTTGCCATGGATTCAGAATACCATGGCTTCTATTATACAGCTAAACTGAGAAACGAACTTACAGTCTAATGCCATCCATGGACACCTGAAGCCAACTTCAAAGATGGAAGGTTACCGATGCATCGTCACGTCTGGTGAGTAAGATGGAATACCTCACGGCCTGAAAGCGCAATACAGTAGTGCCAGCACTACTATTTGACGGCACGAATATGTACTAGAACTCAAAAGCAAAATTGGAGTGCTACTACCTTTGCCACATTTAACAGTTTTATATTTTTTACGTGGTAGAGCCACACTGCAGCTATATTATGGTTGTAGCACGAATGGGTCGGCTCAACCGGGGGAAGACCACGCTCTCACAGAATAGCTTAAAATAGCAGCTTACTGCTGCTGTGTTTTGTGTGGTCAGTATAAAGAACCGGAGACCCTTTTTACAGGAAACAAGGCATTCTATCTTAGTACTCAGCGGTGACAACATATCTGCAGTTTGATTTTTAATTAAGAAAAGATATAGTTATGTCCATAGAACACAGCATCCACTTAACATCTGGTGGATTATTTGTTCGTTTATCACACTTATTCTATAAAATACAAGTTAGGCGATGATATTTTCGGATTAATTACAAAATCCTGTCACGTTGCAGAAATCGACTCTCGAAATCGTGTCCGTGTTGCGAGAAGTAGACGCAATCCCGATCTTATCAACGTATCGATACTTTTTATGGCCTATTTAAAGCAGCGTCCGCACCTGCCGCCGCGAATAATAAGTACCTACGCCTTTTAAAACAGAAATCGATTTTTAATGAGAATCCATCATCCCATTTCTTTCCGTGAGTGTCGCAAAAGGCTACTATGGGATATTCTATAATATATTTTATAATAGACAAACGAGCATACAGTCCACCTGATGGCAATTGGATTGTGTGACCCACATCATTTCCATTTACCCTCGATTAAGAATCAAAATGCAGATGCATTGTCATCCCTGAGGACTAAGATGGAATGCACCTTGTTTCCAATAAAAAGGGTCTCCGGTTCTCTACACTCACCATACGACACACAGCATTAAGCTGCTATTTTACGCTGGTATTCTGTGAGGGCGTGGTCTTTTCCCGGCCTATCTAAGTCATTCGTGCTACAAGCATAAAATAACTGCAACGTAACTCTACCACGTTCATGCAAGAAAGTTCTCATGTTTTACAACAGATGGCGCTATAACTATTCAAATAATGTGACAAAAATACAGCGCCTAATCTCAATACGCCTACCGTGTACCGTCCTCCCTACAGCAAGAGAGGTCAAGTGTCCAGCTTTTAGAAGTTGATAAAGAAGTCCCAGCTACAGTTTTAAACGTCGAAGTTGGTTTATTTGAAATTGACGGGAAGCTAATAACTCTCAGAGTTATGTGCAGCCGTAACGTTATAGTGTAATACGCAGTGGTGTCCCAGTAGCCGGTATTCGGCAGTAAAGTGTTTTATAGCACTCGTGCATTGCGCTCTTTGGCATGTGCGAGTAGCTTGTTTTAATTTTAAAAAAAATCGCCGAATGTGTATCCGATTTCTGTTTTTATAATATCTGCCAAGTGCCAAGTCGCAAGTAGTTTTAGTATCAAGTACCTACACACAGTGTTGTTTTATTTTCCTTGCATAAACTTGACTGTAAATTATTTGTAAGCGGTACCGCTTATCTCCACACCATTACATACCTATATTAGCTTTTTTTATTATTAAATACTCGATCTACCATCCATCAATTTCACTACATGGTAGGAATCCTTCTCTATGAATTCGCCTGGGTAGGTAGTATTTTTTTTTATAGGATAAGGGTGACAAACGAGCACACAGTCCACCTGATGGTAAGTGGTTGCTGCGGCCCATAGACAACTACATCTATCCTCGTTTGCGAATCAAAATGCAGATGCGTTGTCACCCGTGAGGACTAAGATGGAATGCCTCATTTCCAGTAAAAAGGGCCTCCGGCCACCTGCACTCACCAAGCGAAACGCAGAGGTAAAACCTCTACTTCACGCTGGTATTCTCTGAGGTCGTGGTACCACCCCGGTTCGAGCCGGCCCATCCATGCGACAGCAATTCTGCCGCGTGGCTCTACCACTGTTCAATATTATACACTTATCTATTTCCGCCAAATAGCAGTGCTTAGGAAAAGGAATTGCAGTATAATTACAGACGATGAGTAGGGTTGCCATCTTCTAAACTGAAAAAGACGGACTCGGCGCCCCAAAAAGCCGGACTTTTGGCCCTAAAAGCCGGACAGTAATTTTTAGCCAAACATACCTTTCTGAGGCCACGCAAGCCAAAAAACTCACCAACACCAACCCCCCGAGAAAAAAACTAAAATACTCCGTTATGTACATACGTTAATTGTTTATTAATCAATCACAGCACAGTTTGAATTGTATACGTTACTTATTTATTTATTCTGCAAGCGATGCGTGCAACGCGTTACACTAACAAAAATCCTAACAAAAGCCGGACAGGCCGGACACATAATAATTTGGCCGGACACAACCTGGAAAAGCCTAACATGTCCAGGACAGATGGCAAACTTAACTGTGAGGCATTCCATCAATCCCCAGGGTGACAATGCATCTATAGTCTTCTTTGTATGAAGCTGTCTGCAACTCTGCAAGTGTCCATGGACTGCAGTTGTCACTTACCATCAGGTGGCCAGTAAGTTCGTTTGACAGTTCAGTATTTATTAAAAAAAATTGCCAAAACTAATTTACGAAATGTCATCGCCAGATCACGCCATGCACACGGCTCTCCGTCAGTGTAATGCATCATAGATCTAACGTTTATCCTAGCATTTACATTGACATTTACATGTAAATTATGTTAATGCACTCAGTAGTACCGTGTAGTGGTTGTGTAAGAATATCCACCACCCCATAAAATCCCGTGGGTGTCGTAAGAGGTGACAGTAGATCAGGAGATTGCAGCGGCGTTACCTAATAACGACTAAAAATAAAACAAAACTGCGGTTGCAACCCGCTAATCAAGTGTGAATGGGAATCCCTTGTTCAGCGGTGGACTTAAATAGAGTCTAACGGTAATGGCAACTCAATAATACAAAAAATATAATACAATTTGATTGAGAGAGAATATATTTTCGCCGAATTTCCATTCTTCACGTTCACATCAAAAGCAACAACATAAAGGTCTTCGCACATTATAACAACTCCACGCCAACGCGGCAGCAACTCTACTCACACTCTCGATGAGTAGTCAACTAGTTGATCCACCCAATGGTCACTAGTGGCCAACGCGGTGCCAACGAGTGGGTTATTCAACAGATAACTCGTCTAACCTCAGTTTTCGGTTAAATTTTGTCCAAAGAAGTCGTGTTGCTTATGAAATGTCGAACTTTACATTCAGTGAACTGGCGATTATAGCTATTATATTTGATAATGAAAATGAACGAAACAGCAGGAAAAAAAGATATTGGGTACATGATATGTTGCGACAAAGGAAATCAGAAGGGGAATATTGGAATATCCGGAAACGTCTGCTAGATGACGAAGAAAAATTCTATATCTATTTCCGTATGCCGAGATACTTGTTTTATTATATACTTAATATTATTGAGGACGACATCTACAAAAGAAACACGCGATTTAGAGAAGCTGTATCACCGGAAGAAAAGCTGGCAGTGACATTAAGGTAAGCAATAAGAAACTTTTTTATAATTTATATGTATTTATTTATATATCAAGTTAAAGGATAAATCAAAGCAAAGCAATTTTACTTTAATTGTGTTAAGAAGAACCATCAACCCTCGATTCTTCCATAGGCGTTGTATTTTGCTGTTGGGTGCTAGCGGTGCTACTACCGGTAGTACCTGCATTTAGGTTTTGAGTTGTGTAGCCAGAAGTTCCTGGTGCAAAAAAATCATCATAGTAACAGTTTCGATTATTTTGCAGTTCTTGTATTTCAGCTTCCGAAACTAAATTAAAAATTCTTGACTTTAAAAGTGCTTGATTATAGGTAGATAATTTTTTTACTGTGCTAGAAATACTTAAAAAAAATTTATCCATTTCGTCATTCTGCTTTCCATCTTCATCGTTTTTTTTTTTAATAAATATTCCATTAAAACCGCCGATGCACTTGTTTCTTGCAATTTCTTTCGTTTTGTCGTTTTTGGAATGTCAGGAAACACTGATCTAGATGAATCGTACATAGACACCGAAGATTCAGGACGCTCCGAGATAATTGACGAGTCTTGAGATTCTTCATTATTAGTCACATTGGCAAGAATTTCCGCAGCAGATAAGCTATTTTCATCATCACCATCATCTGTGTTGTCCACTGACGTCACTGTAGACCGTTCTTTATAATGTGGTAATAAAAAAGACATTTCAGTTTCATATTGCCATTTTTTATTAGTATTAGCACTCTGACCACTTTTAGTTGCTTTCTTTTTAATGGCTCTTCTATGATATTCCCTTAAGTTTTGCCATATCTTCTTACATTCTGACGCTGTAACAAAATAATATAAATATAAAGAAAAATTGGTTGTTTCAGGTACTTGATTAGTGGCTGTTCATTTAGGACTATGAGTTCAAGCTTTCGGTTAGGCGAAAGTACCATCCGGTCGATATTAAAAGATGTGTGCAATGCGATTATAAATACAATGAAGGGGAAGTTCATGCCCACACCTACTACCGAAGACTGGAAAAGAATCGCAGATGGTTTCAATAAAAAATGGAATTTTCCAAACTGTATAGGTGCCATCGACGGCAAACATGTAAACATAATTGCTCCTCCTAGCAGCGGCTCGCTATTTTTTAATTATAAAAAACACTTCTCTATCGTCCTCATGGCTGTCGTCGATGATAAATACAGATTTATAGCTGTCGATATAGGGGCCTATGGCAAGAATAGTGATGGCGGAATTTTGGCATCGTCAAGATTAGGAAGAGCGATTGAAATGAATACATTTAATATTCCAACTGACACACCATTACCTGGTACTGAAATAATAATGCCACATGTTTTTGTAGCCGACGAAGCGTTTCCTTTAAAAAGGAATTTATTGCGACCATATCCACGTTCAAGTGGCATTTCAGAAAAGGAAAGAATATACAATAATCGCTTATCGCGAGCTCGCAGAGTAGTTGAAAACGCGTTCGGCATCTTATATCAAAAATTTGGAATTTATAATAAGAATTTGCATTTACACCCAAAATATGTTGATATTGTGGTCTTTGCGACGTGTATTTTACACAATGTCATGCGGTGTTATAATATAACATCCGATGATGAAGTCAACACAAGGCAGAGTTCGGCCAATAATGATGATGAACAGAGATTACTAAGTAATCTAAGTACAATTCCAGAAGATATAAGTGAATCTTCGGCATCTGCTTTTGAAACTCGTGATATGTTTGCAACTTATTTTCAATCTCCCGAAGGACGAGTTCCGTGGCAGCATTTAATATAGATCATGTATAATTAATATGTAATAATCGTAAGAAGTTGGTTATAATATTATTGGCTTATTAAGAATATTAAACAAGTTTCTATACTAAGCTGGGATTTTATTACTGATTACCTATATTAAATAAACGTAAGGCACTTTATTATAACATACAGAAACCCAAACTAAAAAAAAAATATATATGACGTAGATTTAATATTTTATATCAGTAAATTCTGGGATTTTATATTACTGTATGTGAAAAAACTAATTTTTACGATAAACCAAGATTTTTCGAGTGTCCAAGTAGAAAATCGTAGGTACTGTTAACTGTACAATAACATACCTACTTTTTGGATGTAACAGGTTGAATAAAATTTTCTCAACAATGTACTTTAATGAAATGACTTATAAGTTTTAACATTATTATTAATATCTATTAGAATCACACATATTTATTTGTTCGATAGCTGAATTTCTGTAGATTATGGCAAAATCAATAACTCAAAAAAAAAAATTCTTACCTGGTTGCGACAATACAATAGCGATTTCATTCCATGCCTTTTCCTTCTTATGTACGTCACTATATTTCGGATCACGAAGGTCGTATAGTAGCGGATATTTTCGCACTTCTTCTATCAACTTTTCTTTCAGCATGATTTTCGAAAAATTATCACCGTGTACCGCCAACGTGCACTCCGTCCTTCGATTCTATAGTGAATGATGGCGGGCGGGGGGAAGGCACGGGGCGGACGGGTGGGCTGGCAAATGGTTGCCCGTCACGCGTCAGTCGCAAACGCATAGTCGTTACGTGGACAACGTTTGGTCGTTGCGTGGACGACGTATGGTCATTGCGTGACAAACGTGTCGGGGTTGACCTCTAGTGTACGATGCGTAGGCCACTCGTTGTACACTACTTTATAATCATTTTTTGAAATTGAACCTTGAACATATGATACAGGGCTTAAATTTCAATGTCTAGCATAGAGTCGAGTCGCCGGTGAGTTGTTATAATGTGCGAAAACCTTAAAGCGACGCGGCCACCATAGCAGTGGCGTGTCGGTGTAACCAGTGAGGGCGGCCGGTGTGGAAACACTAGATATGAATCACACAGACGACCTCCTGCGGGACGTCACTGTGACGTTTTAACACTTGATTAACGTTGTCGAAACAACCTGAAACAGAACAATGACCAAAGTAATGTTTAACATTAAATGTTCTTATCAATTTTTAACCGAGTCCCATTAACGAGAAGGTTCTATATTCGACGGGTGTGTTTTATGTACACTATATTCACGAAGTTCTCGGTAACCGCTAAACTGATTGCAATGATTCATCTTTTTTTAAATAGGTTACACTTCAGGGTGGAGAATTAAGAAGCCCCAACTGTAGAAGTTTTCTTGAAGGTTTATTTTATCCCCTTTCGTTTGGACTAAGATATATCACAAGCTCGAAGTAACGATGACAATGTCTTCTAGGTACATAGTTACATAATAATAATAAATTTATTTGATACAGACAACAATGACCCATTACAAAATTAAATTTTTACATTATACCTTAAATTTTAATTATAATTAATGATATTATTACATATTATTATTAAGATTTTAATAAATTTGACCACCTACTAAAAATTTCACTACATGCATAAATATTACAAATAATTTTGATGAGATTATTCTGCGACCCAAAAACAAAACTTCTAAATCGCGCGATACGGTGACGGATCAACGCATCCAAACCAACGACACGGGCCTCTGCGAACATCTGGGACGCGCTACAGTATCGTGGCGGACGGAACAACACGCTGCACCTTCAGCCTGCGATATTCCTCTTTAGTGTAATTCGTCCACAACTGAGGAGTGTAAAGTGGCTGACAGTAAGCTGAAAACAACGCCAGTTTTGAGGTATAAGAACACCTTTGAAAGCCAACATTGGCACGCACTGACAAGGAACGTCGCTCACGGTCCATGTAGGAACCATCACACAGATCCTGAGTAACAATATGACCCAGGTATTTAAAGGTCGTTACCCACTCCAATTCTGAATTACACAAATACACTGGGGGGATATGAGGTTGAACCCTACCACTCTTAAAAAGCAAGCAAACAGACTTGTTGGTGTTGTACAATAGGTTATGATCCATCGCATATTTCTCACATATCTGGAGTAGTGCACGCAGCGCACCAATCGAAGGGCTCAGCAGCATCATATCATCAGCATAACTCAAGTTATTAAAGCATTCAGAACCAATGTGGCAAAAATTTCGTGTAAAAGTAAGAAATAATTCTTAAAAATAATTATTTAATATTATGCTATTTCTAGGCCCCAAGATTGCGACGGAAAACTTACACTTTTTTCGCCTAGCCTCTATCTGCCAAGTCCGTACCGTGCGATAAGGAACTTCGTTTCAATAACATTCGGGAATTTGTCCACTTCACCACGAGTGGAGTGCAAATCTGTTCCCTGGTCAACAATAACTATTTACAAGTTTCCGGCTTCGGTTCGTGGAACGTTTCATCGCGGTCGGACGCGGTATTTTGATTTAAAAGGGGCGTAGGTCGCGGTCCACGTCCTCTTCATTCTATTGTGTTCTCCTGCAATAAGGATACGGCACATCGGACGCGTACTGTCGTCATACAGAGCAATGCATAGATATGACGATAATTGAGACATACTGCATAGGAATCGACAGTCGCAAATAGCAGGATGTAGGTCGTTAGGGCGGTGGGTCTCAAAGTTGGGGCGGCTCGGACTCGGACGCAGGTGACGAGGCCCTCTATGTCTATTTTGAAATATACTGCTCTAAATATTTACTTTTTGATTAATTGTAATTAATTTACGTTGTTAAGCCTCGAGCAGCATATTTATTTGCATTTATTGCGTACACAGTCTACCTGATGGTAAGTGGATATATATATAACCACAGACATCTACATTTATGCAAGAATGCAGATGCGTTTTTAGCATTGAGGACTAAGCTACAATGCCTCGTATCCTGTAAAAAGGGACTCAGCTTCTCTAAGCTCAGCATACAAAACACAGCTGCATTGAGCTGCTATTTAGCGCTGGTGTTCTGTGGAAGCGTGGTACTTTCCCGGTCGAGCCGACCCATTTGTGCTAAAACCATAAAATAACTGCAGCATGGCGCTACGTAGTTAAAGATTCAAAATATTTAAAGAACCTTATGAAGAATTTAAACCAAATAATTTGCCTATATTCTTTTCAGAATTAATATTTATACATTACTTAACATTTACAGCCTCACTTGTATTCATTGATATTGCATACTCAAATTAAGTATTAACTATCTCTATATCTATCTCATTCTACTGTCATTAAGTAAAAAGAGAGAGGACGACTCTAAATTGGGGAATGTTCGGATTAAATCCAGCCGCTAAATTTCACCACCGCACATCGCGACAATATCGCGATACTATCCCTATCATCTGGATGATTGACGGTCCATCACTGTGCGATTTACCAGAAGTTTTCTTCCTCGTAAAACTTCCTCGTGGAATCGACTACCAACAGCGATTTTACGGACCGATACGACTTAGGGACCTTCAAGAAAAGAGCCTACTCTTTATTTTTAAAGTCCGCAACGTATCTGCAATTCCCCTGGTGTTAAAGTTGTTCATGGGTGACGGCAGTCACTTACCAGCAGGTGAGCTGCATGTTTGTTTGCTCCCTCGAATATAAACAAAATATTTCTTAAATTGACCTCATAAGCAACAGCCTTAAATTATGATCGTCTTCAACCAAATTCATATTTAATGTGTACAAAGTAGTAATAACCTTTTTTGTGCAATGGTCGAGGTTTATACACAACTATTTCAATTTAAATAATTTGTAGCCGTGGGAAGTAACATGTTAACTACACTGGTATAACAGTTAGCAACATTGGTTGTGTGGCCTAATAATCGTCAGTCGTTCGTACAGGTGTTTTAAAATACAAATCGTCTAGTTTAATTACTATATAGGTATTTGTGTCTCTAATATGTCCTGCCAACAGTCAGATTCATTAGTGATCGATATTTCACCAGATACCACGTTTAACAAACCCACTTTCAAGTGTTTGTCAGCCTGCACACCTTGCTATGGGTTCCACGTGCTAAATATGGCATGATGATCCAGTAGCGGAAATACATTCGTTGCATACATTAAAGACGAAATATTCCACTGGTATTACTAGCGCGAACCCCTTTACCAGGTTAGAGAGCAATTTTTTCGCAAAATGCTTAATTAAGATAATTTTTTGAAGGCATTCCTATATTATTCCAATTGTAGATTCATGAACCTGATAAGCAGGAGAAGGAGATATTTTACCAATGGAACTCATAATCTCTACACAATACTATAAAATATTATAATCTCCTGTACATATGTTTGTCACTGAACTTCTAAACGGCTGCACGGGCAGCAACGGATGGTTTAGATTCACTATTGGCACCGGTAGGTGACGCTGTTGTCGAGAATCAGAAATCACCAGTGCAAAGCCGGGGCAGATCGCTAGTTATAATAAAAAAACTTTTTTATGATTCTTCAAACGCATGTTTTTGAAGTAAATCGGTTGATAAAATATGAAACGATCGGACAACAATACCAAACATGTGTTATCTCTCTTACAAAGCAATAAGGACCGTGGCCGAGCTCACTTGAATACTCTAGCGCCATCTATTATCTATCTACGGAAGCGGTTGTTGTGAAATACATCGTTCTTTATTTAATACATTTCCATAGATGTCGCTACATGGTACCGCTAAGTGAGATTGACGAAGTCATTGGGCTCTAGTTCAAAACATTCCAACAGAAATTTACACTCATTAACACGTTGAAAAATACTTACAATTTTGTAGATTTAACCAGGTGGAAACATAAATAACAGAAATCACCTCATCACGATCTTGAAATTCTAAGAAAACTTATCTCCGTCACTCACCATAAAAACACAAGGCAAACTAAGTTTATATAAATAGAATCTAATCTCATTGTTCACACGTTGAAAATAATCCACATTTCTGTCGCCTACTAAAGCTATGGCTCCCTCACTTCAGAGTAAGGCAGGCTCTTAGCAGGTCAACTAATAAAAGTCTATTCGACAACTTAGAATCTTCTACTAATCTAGCAAATAATTAGGTTGCACTCTCTTTTATCTGATTGAGGATGAAAATAATTACTACACCGAAAAAGTTGAAATAATTCATTGGCATATTTTAATTAACTGGACAGCAGGACTCATTTGAAAGAGAAATGGATGCGAACGAAGAAAATAGCCCAAGCAAATGCACCACCTAATCTTCAAAGTACAAACATACCGGTTAGAGAAGAATTATTTCGTAACACAACTGTGGCTCTTGAAATGGAATGATTGCCGTGATTGTCGTACCGGGAGGATTGATTTGTGGAAACTGTTTTTTTATAGAATAAGGGTGACAAACGAGCACACGGCCCACCTGATGATAATGGATGCTGTGGCCCACACACATCTACATTTATCCTCGATTGAGAATCAAAATGCAGATGCATTGTCATCCCTGAGGACTAAAATGGATTGTCTCGTTTACAGTTAAAAGGGTCCCCTGTTCTCTACTCACGAAACGAATTGCAGGTTCTATTGCTATTTACCTCAGAGCGTCTTCCTACCCCAGTCGTCACAACTAATATAGCTGCAGCGTGGCTCTACCACATATAAAACCTAACCTAATGAATTTGTTTTGTAAGCTAGCTGGTCGAGGTTTAGTTTCATTCATCGATTGGACAATGTTGATAACGTTGGCCTCCTACACACCGTCGGCCGGCATGACAGTATTGACGATTGTTTTGATTTAAATCGTTTGTACACGACTCATGATAATGAGACTGCAAGGGGCGTTGACTCGGCGCGGCGTGCGGAGAACATGTCGGTAATTGTGTCGTGGTCTGTGTCGTTGGCATTTGCGAAAAATTACGCCGTGGGCGGGTAACGGTCCACGTGAGCCTTGCTAGGATTTCACAAATTCTGTCCTGATGATGTGTTCTCGTCAAATAGCAGATTAAAATCTCTCCTCGTAACACTTCAACGTATATTGACTGCCCTAGTCAATATACGTTGAAGTGTTACGAGGAGTAAGTAAGTGTTATAGGACTTCTAATCTGCGTAGGTGGTGAATTCTACTCTCCCACTTCTGCTCACAAGCGGCATTGCATCTACTGTTGTTTTCCGGTTTGTAATTTAAAACGGCTGGTACCAGGGGTGAAAATAAATCTGAAGCCTTCATTGTTTGAAGTTGATTGCAGAGGTCCAAGAGCTATAAAGGCCACTTACTGTCTGAGCGACTGATATCTTAATTTTCCATCTAATATTTATACAAAGGCGAAGATTTAAAAGTTTTATATATGTTTACTTCTTATTTTCAAGACAATTGTTCAATCAATCAAAGACGCTTCTGCTTCACTATTTTCGTAACATTCGTTATGAAATCATTGTCGTTCACAGTATTCGTAATTACACGAATACTTCCAAAAGGTACTTTAAAATTTGTTAAAGTATAACAAACTGGTTCTGACGTAGATACGTACTCAGTTTGTTGTCTCCGACTTCCGGTGCAATCCTTACGGACACTACCTCTATTTGTTACAAACGTTTACATTAACATCTTACAGTAAAATTTGGTTAAGTGGGACCTGGATAAGTGAGAAACCTCCATAGCTGGAACTCATGCTTAGATGCCGACACTTTAGCACTGAATTACCTCTGTTGGTGGGACAAAACAAACCTCTATATCTGGGATTAGTTCTTTCGATTTTATCTTCATAATTATCTGTATAATTGAGACAGCGAGTATATTTTACCTCTTTTATTAAGACTATATTTTGTGTACCGTTTGGTTTACTAATTCTTATTCTACCCGCAAATTCCGCACTTGGCTAATTGTGTAAAGTGACCTCCAGTTTAAGTTTCATTATGTTATCGTTTATACCGGATGTTTATGTTTCAAAGGTGTTAAAACTTGCTGTGAATTACCAAAATAATCAAATAGTTTGGCTGACATCTACTATTTTTGCCGATTGGATGAAGAATTTGAATCAAGTAATGAAGTCCCAGAAAGGAAAAACTTTGATGTTTGTTGACAAATGAAACAACAAGCATAACATTGAAAAACGCCTTACAGCTAATACTTCCAAAAGACAACAGATTTTTTTGATAGACGCATTCTGAATGCATTTTTGTATAGTTTATAAAAAAATATTTTTGTTTAATAGTTTTTTTGATTGTTAATATAGATTACAACTCATGTATAATGTTTACAAAATACGTTATATTATTTAATAATCGCACCTCTATAACTGAAATAACCTCTATTCTCACCTCTGTTAATGGAACCCTCTGTGAATGAGACAGATATTTATTTATACCTGGATATCTGAGACACTGTGTGTGAAGTGATATACCTCTTTAAGTGAGACAAATTTGCAGGTCCCTTAAGGTCCTAGTTATTCAGGTTTCATTGTATATACTTTTATTTATCATTCTACATAATTTGTAATCCTAATGCCAATTCTTAAATATAATTCGTAAAGTTTCATCACGATCAGTTTAGCCATTCCGAAGATTAGCTCAGACAGACAGACAGTAAAAAATGTTAAAAACAGTTGATTTTCATAATAGTATTTAATTAATCCTCTGGACTTATAGCCGAACGTCCACCGTAAACTAACTTATAATAGTTTATCTTAGCTCGCATAGGTAAGCCAGTTTTTCACACGTGTGCGTCCACCGCAAGCTATGCCAGCTAAGCTAGGTAAAATAGCCAAACTAAGTCAGACTAAGTTAGTTGTGTAGGCCGAAACTATGCGAACTAAGCTAAACGCCTCTCACCCCTCCCCTTACCCCTCTGGCGCCATTTGCTTAGTGTTCTTTGTGTTTTTTAGTGTGTGTTTATGCGCAGACAGCAACGATTTTCCAGGTTAGCTTAGCTTAGTTCACTGAGCCTAGTTTTCACATAGTTTAGTTCGCGGAAGACGTTCGACTTAATATTATACGCCAGTTATTTTAATAAAAGAACTAAAAGAACTCCATCCGCGGCTGGTCGTTGCTGCTGGTGATAAGAGGGCTGGTTCTTTCCTCGCTCAAAGGCTAAGTATAGCCACTCAGCAGGGAAACGCAGCCAGCGTTCTTGGCACGATACCGCGGGGAGTAGGACTATATGATATTTAAGTTTCTAGTTTTAGTTTTTTTTTTAATTATTATTATAGTTTTTAGTATTGTAGATAAAAATAAGTATTATGTAAATAAAGGTTAATAATTTTTTTAATATTGCAGACAGACACTTCAATTTTATTTATATGTTAAGATTAGATATGTCTAAATTAAAGATTCAAATGTCGTTTATTGTTATTAAACCTAAACAAAACTATAAATCTATTGCTCATAAACAATCGATTCATTTAAAAATATATGAACAGCTCTGAAGTTCGGGAGCGGATAGTTAAGTGTTTGTATGTCCTACAAATAACTATGGGAAAACAACTTGTAAACTTTTATTACTGGAATTTTTAATGTTTTAAATTATAACTTTACATATATATCACAAGTGTTAGAAGTTTTAAGTAAAATATTTCAATGGGAATTTGTTTTACAGGAAGCAGAAGAATGGGCGCGTCGTCAGAGTGGGCCCATGGTCAACCCTTCCTTTGAGCCCGATGACTTCGTCCCGCACAGGTGAGAGCGGCCCCTTTCTTCACATATAACTCACTTTTTTTTTCTACATCTATTCTCGATTAACAATTAAAGTGCAGCAATGACACCCCTGAGGACTAAGATGGAATGCCTCATTTCCAGTAAAAAGAGACCTCGTTTCTCTTCTCACGAAACGAAGGACAGCAGCATTAAGCTGCTATTTACCTCTGGTGTCTTGTGAAAACGTGGTTCTACCCCGGTTGGGAAAAGCAATTTGTGTTACATACATTATATAGCTGCAGCATGCCTCAACCACGTATGATGGTTTTTCTAAATGCAACGCTGACTTTCAGTTAACCAGTCAATATTTTAGTCCAATAAACCTAGCAAGCTAACAGCATAGCAAAGTGGCGAAGCAATCAGCTTTGTAGCGGTTTCTAACGGTTGCCGTTGAGCAATCAGTTTCAAAATAGGAGGTTCAGATGCCTGGGTGATCAGTAATCGATTGCTGAAAACAGAATTTGAAAATTCGAAACCGTTCTTGAGATAATCGTGGGACAGACGGACAGACGGACAGACATCGTGAAATCAATAAGTGACTTCGCAAGCTTCGCCACTTAATAATACGCTTAAGAAATATGCGAGGAAAATCTAATACTGCTGCAATCAAGGTCATTCCTTTCTATTCGAGGGAGACCTTCAGTCAACTAACGATTATGGCTACACATGCTTTGCGAAAAGTAGCTCATAAATCTTTAATTAACCATTGTAAACTTCGGCTTTTATTACCATGTTTTAATAACTATGCAGTGCAATAAACGAAAGCATCCATTTACGTGGTAGAGCCATATTATATTTGCAGCAAGAATGGCCCGGTCGACCGGGGGAGGATCACGATCTTCATGAATATTAAGTATCAAAATCACAAACACTCACGCTTGTTATCCAGAGTGGTAGGCAGAGGTTACGGACTTTAGTTTAGCACGATCCTGAAACACCTCACTAATATTAATTAGCAGCGTAGAATAGCAGCTCAATGCTATTATTTCGTATGGTGGGTGTAGAGAACCGAGCGTCCTTTTTACTGGCATTTTACGAGTATCTTAAACCTCGGGAGTGACAGCATTTCTACATTTTGATTCCTAACCGAAAATAGATGTTGACACCTACGGGCCACAGCACACACTTACCTTCAGGTGGACTGAGTGCTCGCTTGATAATACATTTATTCTATAATGTAAAATTTTGTACAACCGACTTCAATATAAATTATTAAGAATAACTCAAAAACTATTGGTCACACCTTGATCAAATTTATATGGGACCACATGTGAAGCACCAGCTTTCAAATAAAAGAGAATCATCTAAAACGGTTCGCCCAGTAAAAGTTATAAGGTAACACACATTAAAGAAAAAATACAGTCGAATTGAGTACCGGCTCCTTTTTGAAGTCGGTAGATAAAAAAGAACTTATCCCTAACAACTTATTACTTTGCTTGAGATTTCAAGGATGAGCATCTTTGATTTTATTATTTATCATTGAAAGATTCAAGTTGTAGTTTAATCCCGGGTCAGATGAAAAAAAGTTATTGGATTTTTCTGTCAAAAAATTATTAGTAGCAGCCCGGAGTTAGGCAGAAGCCGTTGTTTCTGCGCCCGATCTCCCGTCGAACGTCGTTTTGGATTGCGTCTTAAATTATGAGAGTGAAATGCCTATGCGAAAGCACACTTCTCAACTATAACCCTGTTCTACGCATCTGCGTGCGTGCGTGTCGTCGAAACGCTGCCTAACCATCTGGTTAGGCAGCGTTTCGACGACACGCACCCGCTACGCGCACGCCACGCGCGTCAGCACCCACGCCTAACTCTTTTGAAATTTGTTGCATATAATTTAAGCCTAATAACAAATCAATAAATCTGAAATTGCACTTATCGACGTTCAACCGCACACGCCACGCGCCCGCCACGCGCCCGCCACGCGCCCGCCACGCGCCCGCCACGCGCCCGCCACGCGCCCGCCTCGTTCCCGCTCCGCGCTGGCCCCGCGCTCGCCCCGCACACGCGCTGCACCCGCCCCGTTACGCCTTGCGCCCACTTTTTTTTATACCATTTCAGATTTATTGATTTATCATAAAACTCAAGTTATATGCAACAAAAAATTTCAAAGCGAGTTAGACGCGGGTGCAGACGCGCGTGGCATGCGCGTAGCGGGTGCGTGTCGTCGGAACGCAGCGGTCTCCTTTGACTCTGGCCGCCGTGATCAATGTTCAGTATGCATAGCTTCTTCTTCATCGTCATTACCATCCCATAATATGTCATAAACCTCTCCTGTTGTGGGAAGAATCTACCGCAGTACTAGACTGTTTGCTACTTTCGCGTTGCTCCTCGTCGCGGAACTGGATATTTTATGTCTTGTGTAGACAACATGGTCCATAGGTGTTTCCTTAGAATACGTGATGCAATGGAGTGATGGAGATAACTTGCAACAATATGATTTACTTAATTGTTAAGAACCGCTCCCCGTATAATGTTTAATTTTTATTGGATTTTTCAAACCCATACCATAACACCCCCATCCGGGTTTCGGGAGATTTCTAAAACATTTTTACATAGAATTTACAGATTAGCAGCAGGTCCCACAAATCACATTTGCCAGTTATTTTCTAATGTTCCAACCAAACAGAGTTATCGATCAAATAAAATGAGCCTTAATTTGCATATAATAAAATTTTGAACTTTTTGAAGCACAGGTGTACCCTCATAGTCTGATGGGACGCCAAATGACTCGACCAGAGAGAGATCAGACGAAGGACCAACAACTTTACGTGCTTTCCGAGCATGGGGGGTCAAACTACGCATACTTGTTGATTTCTACTCTGAATTTCTTGACCATAAAATCTAGTAACTGATTTTGGCAGTCACACTAACGAGCGCTATAGCCCAACGAGGCAGTCAACTATTAACTAAGCAATTAACATTTAAGAAGCAAATTCTAATAAGTATGTTTCGATGCACAAGCCGTGGCCGCAATAATACGGTCGGTTCCATTGGCCACAGTGACGTCATCACGTAATTATCTATTGTGCCTGACTTGTAAACTGTAACAAGTGTTGAATTGTTTATTACAATTTATAATATATTTAATGTTGACGCCAAGTAATTAAAGGGACTCAAATAGCAGTAACATAACGTGCATGAGCTGTTTAATACAATAAAAATATATCTATACATATCTATACATATAATAAATCTGTAGAAAAGTCGTGTCTGTAATTCTAATATATTCTAGAAAAAACAAGTCCAGGTGACTAAATAAAAGGTTTTGAAGCCAAATTAGTGGTTTTTAGAATTTTTGACTGTCTGTCTGTCTGTCTGTGTATTCCGGATTCACGCAAAAACTACTGAACCGATTTACATGAAATTTTGTATATAGGTAGTGAGTAACCCGGGGCAACTTATAGGCTACTTTTTATCCAATTACGGAACTTCAAAAAGGAAGGTTAAGTTTTTTTATTTCCTTTAGATGTTAATTTTCTATTAAATCTTGGTTATAGGCGGGATGACTGTTGCTTTTCAAATAAAAACCATGTTTGTAAATTAATTTTTAAATATAGTTGTAATCTTGGTAAAATAATTTGAAACTACACCGATTTGGTATTTAAAACAGCGCCATCTATCATCAAATGGAAAAAGTAGTATATTTTGCATTCAGTTACTAATAAATGAAATAATATAAATAACTTGCATGTATATGATTAAATGATTAGATTTTTAAAATTATTAAAAAACTCTAACGTTTAGTTTTTTTAGTATTTTGTTATTTTATTTTAAAAGTGTAATAATTTCAATAGATAATAGTGACATCTATCAAAAATATGAAAATTGATAAGGTATTTATTGTAATTACTAATATATAACTAAAGTGAATAAAACTGGTCTGTCTACAATTGTTGCAAAATTTTCGTTATCATGATAGTTTTATTCAAGAGATTTTTATATATGTCGTGGCCAGATCGTAGAATTGATCATATATGATAAAGTAGTCTATCATTTCGTGAAATGGTGTCGTAATTTCATAATATTTAACACTATTTGTCTATTTGATGATATAGCATGACCAAATCAATGAATAGAAATCGTTTGAAGATATTAATAACTAAACACAACGTTGCTATTTCATAATATGGTCATATTATGACGATATCATTAAATCGTTTTTCACCGCTAGCGGCGCTGATAGCATATTTTTTAACAGAAACAGAACTTTTAAGAGAACATTGACATCACTTTATTCCTTGATATAATAAATAAATGTTCGCTTCAATTGCTGATATTACTAGATGGTATGGTTTTGGCTTTCATTATTTCATCTAATATTAGCGCTATCTACTTACTTCTAAATAAACTAAAATGGCAAGTCATTGATAAAATGAAATAATACATATATACGAATATACGATGTAAATAATTGAATCATTAACATTACATTCATCCCGCGTTGGAATCAGCGCAGCGAACACTTTTTTGGCCAAAAATTCTGCGGCCTGTGCCGATTAGTAACATGTATGTAAGCTGCTATTTTTTTTAGTTTTCATAGGGCAATATATGCAGTTTTTATTTCATTCATGTTTTCGGGTATGTTACTTTTTGTTTTCACTCTACCGTAAATATTATGGCTTACAAAGATGAGTAGAACTTATTATCGTTAGCCTATTAAAAGTCCACTGAAATGAACATAGGCCTCCCCCATAAATTGTCAGGTAGCTGGATATTTGCTATAGTTGCCACGCTTGGTAGGTGGGTTGGCAACCTCAGCTATTATTACTTTGATCTGTTGTCAAGAAGATGATGCAGCCCATTCCATTTCCAGTTTGTTTTCCTATGTCACCTCTTACGACGGGACGATATGAGTTGTTGAATTTTATTTCACCGCCACAACAGGGCGAACATTTTTCTACTCCCGTTCATGAGTGTAGTGATCCTCACGTTCACTGTGAATAATATTTATAAGGAATAAAACTAATTTGAAGGATTCTATCGCCTTTAATTTTATCTTTTTAAATTCCCGATGTTTTGGGCACTTTACAGCATCCGTGGTCACGGATGGAGCGAGAGAACTGAGGTGTTTGACGACCTGATGTCGTAGTTAAAATAGAATAGAATAAATGCAGTAGTAGTTTGAATTTAATTTTATTAATTATGGGGTTCTTAGCAGATGGTAGCACTCAGCCATCTTCCCTATTAAAATTAGGATATTTTTAATTTCAATAGCCTCGCGAATCATCATTGGTAGGATTCGGTGTTCTATTGCAAGGATTTGTTGTCTATCAGATTCAATTTAATGGTTGGGACGATACTAAACATGTTGACATACTTGACTTCCCGGAGATTCGGTGTTTCACATCAACTATATGTTCTTTTACTCGGAACTTTCATCCAAGATGCGTAAAAAAACCCGTAACATTAGTTTTAATCCATCTGTAGCATTCATTATTATAGAACTGTATTTATGAAATTTTCAAGTCTACTCGAAGTAAAAAAAATCTACATCTATTTTATGGTGCCAATCAATATTAAATAGGACCAATGATATGAATAAAATGTCTCAAATAAACATTATATTACTTTGTTAAAACTAAATTAACTTTAACTATGAATAAATGTAAATAATAATAACACATTTTGATTTCAAGACTATTTGCCTTTCTTATGGATACATCGGAATCGGAAGACACGCCCGATATAAAAAATAATCTAAGAAAAAATAGTGGGTGTTATTAGACATTTATATTCACGTGTTTCTGTAGCATGTTAGCAATCATCTAGGTCTAATAGCATTTTAGAATGAAAAAAATGTTTGACAGACATAGAGACACGACACCGAGGTGACTCTAAAAGTGATCGAATTTTTCTAAATTTGGCACGGAACAGCTTTTTAATAATGTTCCTAAATTAAAGCGCACGCGAGCGAAGCCGCGGGTAAAAAGCTAGTACATAATAATCCTGTAGTCACGCGCAGATGTATATAGTGTGTCTTGATTAATTCTCAGATATTCAACCCTCGCAATCGCAATGATTCATAATTAATTTGTACTTAAAAATCGCAAGTAACAATTTAATTAGAGTTGTACTAACAGGGATCGAATTCCGATTTCTTATTAAGTGAGCTAGGCATTAAACTTTTTTTATAGGAGCCCTTCTCCAAAAACTCCTCGCAAACGAGCATACGGCTCTGCTGATGGTAAGTGACTACCACCGCCCATGAACAACTGCAACACCAGGGAAAATGCAGGCGTTGCCAGCCTTTTAAAAAGGAGTAAACTCTTTTGTTCAAGGTCCCTAAGTCGTATCGGTCCGGAAAAATCGGCGGTGTTAAACTATTCCATAGGGAGGTCGTATGCGGAAGGAAACTCCTAGTGAATCGTACAGTGGTGGACCGCCAAGTATTCAGGTGGTGTGGAATGTGGATGGTATCGGGAGTTTTGTCGCGATGTGCGTTCGTAATATTTGGCGGCTTTGAATTAAACTAATTTCAAATTTTTTTTTGTTTTTATTACTACACGATTAACTTCTAAGCTATACGCAATTCGAAGGGTATAATAAATATTTTAGCGCTAAATTGTCTGTAAAAGTTGAATTAGATACAAAATCTAATTTAATTCCAATTTTTTCCACCTTAGAGGAATTATACGTAACTAGAAATTAAAGCAAGGCTTATAAACAGGGAAATGAATGCATTATACCGTTTACAAAAATAATGTCAGTTTTTTTAAGTAAATTATTTCACTGATCCTCACTTGTAGCTGAAGGTTTACGAAGAACAATATAATATATGTGTTTATCAATCACGTGCCGAGTAATGCACATAAAAAATTATCACTTACCATCATGAAAGGAACGAAAGAAACTTTTTAGTAGATATTGAACGTGCCACATATAATGGCGTTGGTAAGGAATTTTTTTTTTATAGGAGAGGGCAAACGAGCATGCGGCTCACCTGATGGTAAGTGACTACCGGCGCCCATGAACAACCGCAACACCAGGGGAATTGTAGATGCGTTGCCGGCCTTTTAGAAAGGTGTAAGCTCTTTTCTTGAAGGTTTCTAGGTCGTATCGGTCCGAAAAAATCGCTGGTGGTAATCGATTCCACAAGGAAGTTGTGCGAGGCAGAGAACTTCTTCTAAATCGCACAGTGGTGGACCGCCAATCATCCAGATGGTATGGATGGTATCGCGATGTGCGATGTGCGATGGTGAAATTAAGCGGCTGGAATTAGTTCGCACAATTCCTCAGAGCACTCCACGTGATAGATGCGATAAAATACGCAAAGAGATGCAACATCTCTACGCAGTGCAAGTGTATCGAGCCGATCAGAAAGAACTCTGTCGTCGACGATTCGAGCCGCTCTGCGCTGGATGCGGTCAAGTGGAAGGAGCTGACACTGGGGTGCCCCGGCCCAGAGATGAGAACAGTATTCCATGTGAGGCCGAACTTGCGCTTTGTAAAGTTGCAAGCGATGTGCCGGCATACATAATAATTATTCCCTTTCAGTTAATTGATCGTTTTACACTGAACATTTGTTTGTAGAAGCATTCCAGTAAATGGTAAGCGAGTTTGGCACATATAGGCACGTTTCTTTACCATTCATTTTGGAGTTGTCATTTTAGTCAGAGATGCGGTATCCTAAACAAATGCAGCAGTGCGGGTATTTTATTTTTATACGAATCTAATCAAATTGACAATAACTAGTGTCCTCTATGACTAAATTTATAATCCACTAAATCCAGTGCCGCGAGCGTTTAGTAAAACTAAATTTTGCAAAATCAATAAACCGAGAATAACAACCTTATTGCATAGCAACCGCTAGAGATTAGAAATCCTTTGGTCTAAATCTTTTCCGACCTTGCGAGCGATGGCAGGCTCTATTTTCTATAGTTGTATGAATGTGCTTTTGACAATTACGACCAACCCTCAGAAAATATTGTAAAGCTCACTAAAATTAATTTTCTAAGGTTTAATTCCGGTACTATATCGATATAGTTATTTTCAATTTATTAAATTATTAAAGCGGTTTTAAAATACGGGAATGATAAACAGATAACAATAGATATATGAAATGAGGTACGTATCAAAGCAATATATTTAATCACTATCGGGCTACTACAACTATGGCTGGAATAATTTATTGTTTAAATGCAAACACAAATTAAATAAATATTTAGAGTAGCAATTGCCTTGCTTATTCAAATGCAAGTTTATTGCCCTTGAACTGGTTTTATAATTATGAAAGTCCTAAAACAATGCGGATATTTTAACGACGGGCGATATTATGTAATCCTAAATTATCTTTCCTCTGTGTGTATCTTAACATCAATGATTTTGTTGCAGCCTGTCACCGGTCAAAGATGAGAAGAAGAAGCCGGGAGCGGACAAGGGGATATTCCTTGTTAACATGAAAGAAAAAAACTTGCAAGAGGTGGAGGAATACGAGCCTTACGATAACAGAGTGGTAGAGCACCCCACCACGTGAGTACCACTTTATAAGTATAAATATTTTGAACAAATTGAAATGCTTCGAGAGGTAATGAACCTGAACACCTGCGCTACAGTGGATCGGTATCACAAACTGAGTCACATCTTTCTTACATTTTAGTAGCATTAAGTTTTTAGTCATGAAAAGTTTTTTTTTAAATAAACTTGAGGTGACAAGTGAACTTACAGCACCAGATGGTAAGTGGTTACTGCAAGCCATAGCCAACTGCAATTAACTAAAAAAAAGAAGTGTTCAGATGCGTTATCACCTCTGAGGAGCAAGATGAAATGTCTCGCAGCGCGTAATTATACTGACTCTCTACACCCATCGCACTGGAACCCAGCAATGCAGGCACTGCTAACTGCCGCTTGGCGCCAAAAATAGCTCAGAAGGTGGTGTGGTACCTACCCAGACGGATTCTTAAAAACCTTAGTAATGTGTCTGTAGAGTGATATTTATTATTTATTATTATTAATTGTTGACTTCTGTATTATGTGAATTCGATTATCCAGCATCTTGTTATTCTGACGCCGTCACACACATACACACACACTCATACACAGACACACACACGCGCACACAATGCTTGAAAAAAAAGCTTGATCGTGAAAAATTAAAAAAAATGTAATTTGTAGTTTTATACGTCAAAGAGTTCCGGTAGCAGTTCTCCTCGTCGAGGAGTTGCAGTAGCAGTCATCAAAGTACACTTTCAAGTCACTCTATTAAGTCCGGAGGTAAGGTCTCATCATAACTAACAAAACAAGCCCAAAGTCGGTACATCTAGTTCTCCTCGTCGAGGAGTTTTAGCAGTCATCAAAGTACACTTTCAAGTCACTCCTATCAAGTCCAGAGGTAAGGTTTTTTTTTTATAGGGTAGGGTGACAAACGAGCATACATTCCACCTAATGATCAGTGGTTGCTTTGGCCCATAGACATCTACATTTGTCCTCGTTTGCGAATCAAAATGCAGATGCGTTGTCACCCTTGAGTTCTAAGATGGAACGCCTCGTTTCCAGTAAAAAGGGTCTCCGGTTCTCTACACTCACTATACGAAACACAGCAGCAACATTAAGCTGCTATTTTCCGCTGGTATTCTGTGAGAGCGTGGTCCTACCCCGGTCGAACCGACCCATTCGTGTTACAACAATAATATAGCTCTGCAGCGTGGCTCTACCACGTATAAAAATTAATTAAAGTTTTAATTGTGTATTTTATTGGTGAATAGAAAATATGAGCTCAATAGCGGCGATATAACAAGTTAGCAAAGGCATGTGCCAGCCCGTGCGAAAAAAATATTCCTCAGCGTCGTATCGCGACTAGACCGGATTAAACTAGATTTACTGTCGGCCGACCAATCTCTAAAATTAGATAAGACCACTCCTTCCCCAGTCGGGCCGACGCATTCGTGCTACAACTATACTACTAATATAGCTGCAGCATGGCTCTACCATATATGGTCTTATCATAACTAACAAAACGAGACCAAACTCGGCACATCTAGTTCTCGTCGTCGAGGAGTTCCAGCGTCAGATACCGAAGTACACTTTTAGGTCTATACATCATAAGCCACTAAAACTCCATTTAAAAATAGCAACTAACCTATTTAAAAAAAAAATTAATAAGTTCAACAATCTTTCTGACAATGTGATTTTTATATCATTTATATGTATAACTAGCTGTTCCCCGCGACTTCGCTCGCGTGTTATTTATTACAATTGGATGTCATGGGTTTTAATTTTTTGCGCTTCACCCTAATTCTTTTTCTAAACTAAAAGTAGTCTAAGTTACTTCTTATAACATCAGCTATCTGCCAGCGAAAGTCCAGTCAAAATCGGTCCAGCCGTTCCGGATATTAGCCGGAACAAACAGACAGACAGACAGACAAAAATTTGTTTTTGGTATAAGTATCATAAATACTTTCATATGCATATAGTAAAAAGCTGTTATTTCGACTTTACAAACAGACACTTCAATTTTGTTTATTTGTATAGTTATGATTGCTAGATACGATTTCATGCGTCAAAACGTTGAAATCTTAACTTTTAGGCCCTAGCAAAACATACTTGCGCGCTTCGCGCTTAAGGCATGCAAAATAGAATAATAGAATACAATTAAAAAAGAAAACTTTAATTATTTGCTGCATTCACATTAGCTATTAATTTTATAATGGTAAATGAGATGTAAATATTTGCTTATGTAAATGCAAAGCGTAGGTTAATTAACCCTCAAAGGGTTAAAAGTTAAAGAGTCCGTAACAAATCATTACAGTCTATAAAAGTCCACGGCTGAACAGAAGCCATAGTTTGCCCCGTAGGAAGGAATTCGTATTAATTGCCATGCCTGGCAGGCAGATTGGCAACCGTAGTTTCTTATTATTTTTAGTTTCTATCAGGAATATTCTGCTGCCCATCTCCTGCTTTAGTATCCCTCTGTCGCGTATTACAAAACCCACCGGACGCTATGGGGTAATGGATATTCTTACACGAGATAGCTATTTAATAAGTTCTTTTAGTTCCTCAGAGTCGGGTTTTATTTTTTTAAGTTTAATTATCTCATACACGGTTTATTTAGGCTCTACATGTAAATAAGCAGTGAACTATTTCGAGGTAATTGATCTCAAAGCTTTAACCTCCAACACGATAAAAAATAAATAACCAACATTACTTATTGTAATAACTACCTGTGATATCAGGTTTTATATCGTTCCGTGTCTTATTATATATTAGTATTATTTATGGTGTGTACAGCGTTTGTATCTCACATATTATATTTCTGATTCATTCAAGATCGTATTAAACTGAAACAATACTTATAAATTCTTGTCATAATTTTAAACCATAGGAATGAGGAAATGTTGGTAGCACTGCTAGCAATATTTCTAATGAGAAGCTGTCAATTCATGTCTACTATGCATTCTAACGAGACTTCTACAAATTAACAAATACTCATTAGTTTTCTTTTTTATAATTACGTTATGTACGAGTTCGCACAGGTGATTTCAGAACCTTTATATGGGAGTTTAGTGACAACACACGTATAGAAGAATTATATGTATAAAGACATATACTTAACTATGAAAGTCGGCTGCGCCAGGCTGCGTTGCCCCAATTTATTTTGGCAAAGTACATGATATATTCTCAATCTTTTTTCTACTGTTTCATAAATACAGGTTTCTGATGAAGGTTTCCTTCACCCATAGGAGACGCGGTAAATCAGCTCTTAAATTTTTTATTAGGTACGACAGTTGAGTTGTTTCATTGGAGCCAGTAGGGATCGGGTTCCGTGGAGTGAGAATTTACAGCTAACCCTTTGAGCTACACGTGCAAAAATCCTCACGTATACCAGAGACTAGTAAAGACAGCTGTGGGACGTATGAAAATTTATTAATTTAAGGAAAATTTTAATAAAAAGAAGAATAATTTTCCTCTCCCAAGCCCAAAGTGCTTAAATATCACCTTGAGGCGAGCCTTGTCCGTTTTAACTCATAACCGAGCGCAGTGAATTTATAATGTGCAATCGATGTAGCTTGTTGACCTCAACAGGCGACGCGGTTCCTGTTCCTACACGAGGGACAGCCGGAGGCGCGCACCGTTTGTTATCACTACAAGAATTTTTCCTTTCCTTTCAATAATCCTCTCGAAAATCTATCTCAATGCCAGATTCCGTAATACAATGAAAATTAGAACTAGTTAGTTAGTTTGACGGCTCCGTAGCGCAGTGGCTTAGCAAAAAGTTGCTGCGCTGGGTGCCGCGGGTTCGAATCCCGCACGGAACACGTATTTGTATGGCCTGCAAATAATTGTTCCGGGTCTGGATGTTTGTCCTTTTGCAATTTATGTTTATAAATTGCCTCCACGATACAGGAGAAAATCCTATTGTAGGGGTAACGTTTTAAAAAAAGATGAGATGAGATGAGTTATGTAGAGCTAATTGCGTTTCTATACTTATTAATATATGCATGGTTATTTTTCAAAGCGTAGCCAAATTTTATACTTAATTTCAAATATATAAATAATGCAATACCGGTTTTGCCGTTTTAGTCGACCGATCTACCCTTACGAATGTGTGCGTGCGTAGTAAAATAGCAGGCGTTAGATATCAATGTCAAGCAGTTTAATGGTGTTAAAATAATGCATTACAGCGCATTCTGAATTTAAATTATAAAAAGAACAGAATGTTTGAGTTACGATTACGTATTCTGAACCTTCTCTGCAAATTTGGCCGTATATTGCAAAATAACCCTGTACGTTAAGTAAAAATTAAAGTAATTTCAATAATTAAAAATGTATCTTTATACTATTCAGAAGAATAAGAGGATTGGGTTTTTTTATAGTATAAGGGTGACATACGAGCACACAGTCCACCTGATAGTAAGAAGTTGCTGTGGCCCATAGACATCTACATCTATCTTCGATTACGAATCAAAATGCAGATGCGTTGTCACACGTGAGGACTAAGATGGAATGCCTCGTTTCTACTAAAAAGAGTCTCCGGTTCTCTACACTCACCATACATAAACACAGCAGCGTTAAGCTGCTATTTTACGCTGGTATTCTGTCCTTCCCCAGTGGAGCCGACCCATTCGTGCTACAACAATAATATAGCTGCAGCATGGCTCTACCACGTATAAAATTTTACTGACAATTTAACTCTCAAAGGGATAATTTTCATGACACCGTAATGACGCACCGCCAATATAATAAGGGTCACAAACGAGCACACAGTCCACCTGATGGTAAGTGGTTGCTGTAGCCTATAGAAATCTACATCTATCCTCGTTTGCGAATAATATGCAGATGCGTTGTCAGCCGTGAGGATTAAAATGGAATGCCTCTTTTTCAGTGAAAAGGGTCTCCGGTTCTCTACACTCACCAAACGGAACAGCAGCATTAAGCTGCTATTTTACGCTGGTATTGTGAGAGCGTGGTCCTTCCCCGGTCGAGCCGACCCAATCGTGCTACAACTACACAATTAATATAGCTGTAGCATGGCTCTACCACGTATAATTTTTATATTTATATTTGGGTAGAGATCATCGTCACAAACTTCGATTGTAGGACCACACACTTTAGAAATTGTGCATCAGTATTTTCTTTGAGCTCCCGTTTCCACTTTGAAATCCTTAGCTGATACTCTCTAACGAGAGTGGCAGCGGCAAAATTCAAGAAATGGGAATAACATTCTGATACTTTCTTAACATTAAGAAGACCTTCTTCTGTGAGTATATGTATGTAGTATGCTTTTTTACGCTTTTTAAGATAGTAATCACTACAAAGGCATTGAGCTCATACGAGTAGAGTGTTCGAAATATTTAGAGCTGGAGTTTTACGAGTATACTGGAAGTGATCGCAAGTTCTGAGTAGTTTTAATAAGATAACAAAACTCTGTAACAAGTTGTAACAAGTTGTAACAAGTTGTTGTTGTTTATAGCTGACACACATTGTTCAGAGTAATCTGATGGAATATATTCAACAAAAAGCGTATCATAAGTTCAGCGTTTTGTTGTATCATTTCATTTTATGAGAATATGTTGCGAAGTTAACGTATTTCATTTATTTCTTTAACGAGGTAAATAAAACTTGAACTGTACATTTATCTTTACCTATATTTACAATTTTAATTTCTTAAATTTACTATGGATACTAATGTTGACGGCTCTATGGTGCAGTGGCTTGGCAATGAGTAGCGACGGTGAAGGCCGCGGGTTCGAATCCCGAACAATGTTTGTGAATTGCCTCCACGATACAGAAGAAATTCCTAGTGTGGGGGTAAAGCTTTTTGAAAGAAAATAAAATGTGTTATAATATGAAATCGGTTAGTGCTTTACAGCAAAATTAAAAAATCCCACTGCTGGACACTTTTCTGGGATGTGAGATAGTTGAAGCAGTAAAAGGAGCGTCACGAGACTTTACTACGTGTTGTTGGAGTTCACGTGAACCCCAAATATTTTGCATTCTTAGTTGTGAATGCTATATACTTAGTATAAAATAGAGCTATTATAGTCAGTATAAAATAGACATGTTTACAAATGACGCCGCCACTGATCCTTGTATTATAATGAATGGAGGAATTTCCCTATCGCGAGATGTTGTCAGGCTGTCACATGAGTTGCATACCGAGCAGCGTGCGTTAGATCCGGAACACTAACATGCAAGCTCAACTAAGGAAAAATAACTAGGTATACATGACGTCATTAATCGCGACAAATATTAGTATTAAATAGTTTTAAAACGACAATGTACACTGCACTACGAGTTATGTTGAGTAACTTATTGCCTGTGCTAATCAGCGACACAGTAATTATGAAGCAATCAATTAAATTTATTTTCCGCTTAAATCTCAAATTAATCCATTCTATCTACGTTCTATAGAGGTACAAAAATAAGGAAAATAAATCGAAATTGAAAATTTTACTAACTTCACGTAAGGAGTGTACATTTTGGATAAAAGCGCCGGAGCCTCAGCATTCAGAATCAATCCTATCTTCTTCTCTTCTTCATATTGCCTTTAAAAACCTTTTAAATTATTAAAACTGCTTAAAATATTTAAAATAGAATAACTAATAGAAGTACAAGACAATTATATTGCAATAATAAAAATAAATAATATTTGTAATATCATTGTAAAATAGGTCAAAAATTATCAGTTAATGAGGGTGCTTTTGTTTTACTAAAGGGTGTTCGTGTAATGATTGCTTATATGAAGGCGTTGTCGGAGATACATACCCATGGTTGTACATATATATGGGGTGGTAGGCTGACCGACTGCTAATAGTACTGTTGCACAATGTATAGTCCTATATTAGGGACTTATGATAGTAAAGCACAAAGCTTACATAAGCAGGTCCCACTAAGGCAAGAAACACTGTGTAAAGCAATACCTTGTTGTACCTCAGGCGTAGAACATCATAATATTAATTTAATAAGTTGTTTGACTCCTTTTCTGTCTGTGTTTCCGTTTGGGAGGTGCCACTCTCTTACCTATACTGCCGCCAAACAGCAGTGCTCAAGTGCTCACACTGATGTGTTTCGTTCCGAACCCTTATAAAAGCCACCATAGATACTGGTTGTGTAGCATTCATATCTTAGTCTTCGGAGGTACAATACACCTGTAGCCTTCTTTGTACTTCAGTTTTATATAAAAATCAATCTGAAAAATTCTCCTTATTATGGAATAAGGGGAACAACGAGTTGTGTACTCGTTGTTGATTCGCAAACGAAGATAGATGTAGATGTAGATGTCTATGGGCCACAGCAGCCACTTACCATCAGGTGGACTGTGTGCTCGTTTGTCACCCTATCCTGTAAAAAAAATGCAGATGTCTATCCCTAAGGACTAAGATGGAATGCTTTCCTTCCGGTAAAAAGGGTCTCCGGTTCTCTAGACTCATCATACGAAGCACACCGGCATTAAGCTGCTATTTAATAATCCTCTATTTGATAATTCTTGCTCCTAAACGTTGACCAAGCATAGTAACGCGCGCAGAGATAAATTACACATTTTATTTAATGATATCTTATATTTACGGGAATGTCACACATGGAACAAAACAAATTTTACTGATTTAAATCCATAAAGTTAGTTTTATCCCACATTTTATTTATTTAGTTATCTAATTGGTAAAACATTAAATATGTTTTTCGTTATCATGAATTATTAACAAGACCGCAAGCATTGCATTTTGTTACTTTTCCTTGAGGTATAGCGTTTGATAAAATTTGGGTTATATTTTGCGTAGTTCAGATGCCATCACAAGGTTTTACATATTTCAAGAACAGATGCGTTATTTTCCGAACCAGTCCTAAATAAGGAAACATCAATTGTTAAGTACTTATTATTTAATAATATACATGTATAGTACATAGGATATATATTATGTAACATCATATACGTTGCATCAATTAGTAGACTTGTAGGTATGGTAATACTCGAAAATACAGAATTAGAGCAAAGTATAAATTACGTCACAGTATGTGGACGTGCAACAACTTCTAATCGACACGACGCTTCGATATATTATTCGGATCGGATAAGCCGCTGGAATATTAATCAATACGGTGGATTCCCAGGTTCCATTTGTATCGAGTGATTTTTGACTTTTATGACGTTTTTCCTGAGGAAAAACGTAAAATTTTCTTTACTTGTTATAAATTAAAATTTTACATAAAAAATTTGACCTGTCTACACTATAGAACAATAAAAATTAAAACGGTACTCGAACAAGCCCGGCTTCAATTCAGCCGCCACCAGAAATTGTTAGAGGTATGTGCCAAGCGGAAGGACATTAACTGTAACTGGACTTTTTTACAAACAAATACAATTTAGATTCAGAAATCCAACATGTAGATAAAAATGAAGTGTCGATCTGTTATTTCGAAATGCTGAGGGTTGTTTGTATGCCAGTATTACATTGATGACCATTTTTTTTAGATATGTCCGTCTCTCCGGGCTAAACTTTGGAAGCGCTGAATTGAATGTGATGCAATTTCACAGATGCAGAGTAATTCTACCAGAAGGCTCTTTTAAATCCAAAAAGCTAGAAATTTTTTTTGAAAAGAAAAAGCAAAAGAAAATGATAAAATGAATGGTCTCTGAATATTTGAAATCTAAATAAGGAATAAGAAATTACTTTAATAATTGCTATGCAGGCGAAAAAAAATATGTTATTTGTAACAAAAAATGAAATGTTAATCAAAATATTATCTATACGTATAAATAAAATTAAAGTGTCGTCTTGAAATAATTGGCTTCTAGCATAAAGCTCAAGGGATTATTTAACATGCATTATTATTTAACATGCTATTAAGACGTAAATAACCATTATTAAAATGTTTGTCTGTCTGTCCAGGCTAATCGTCAGAACAAATAGATAGAGAGAAATGCCAGGAGGAATCTATACTATATTTTATCCCAATAACTTACATTTAAAAAAAAACGAAAAATTGATAAAATAAATGGTCTTAGATTATCTTATGTCTAAATAAAGCCACGTTAATAGATCACACCTAAGCGAGGCCGCTAATAAGTACTAAAACTTGAACTGAAAAACAGTGTAACGTACGTGAGGGTAATATAGTCACCTTCAGCTTTGCCGCCTTATAAAATCTAAATTAGGAGGAGGACAGAGACAAATACACAATGTCGTATACTATAACTAATATAGAAAAAAAATAACAAACAAGCCTTGACAATTATTAGCAACACTTCGAAAAATCAACTTAAAAAAACTAACTATAGTACCGTTGCCGTGTAGTGGCGGTCAAGAATATCCACTACCCCATATCCTCCCGTGGGTGTCGTAAAAGGCGACAATGGGAAACAGGCGGGAGATGGGCAGCAGCATCTCCCTGATAATAGCCAAAGTTACAATAAAAAAAAAAACTGCGGTTGCCAACCCGCTCGCCAAGCGTGGCAACTATGGCAAATACCCCTCTATGAATGTAACAAAGAGACGGCTCCCAGTCCCCGGCGGCCCCGCTATTCCTGGCTACGGTGGCGACCATGGTAACGGCGGGGCAGGGGGTGCTAAGAATCTCCGGTGGAGGTTCGGTTGCCACCTTAGACGACTCGACCTGGCAACGTACAACGCACGCACCCTGAGGACTGACGAGAAGATCGTGGAGCTGGAAGAAGAGATAGACAAGTTACGCTGGCATATTATAGGATTATCCGAAGTCCGAAGAGAGGGGGAGGACACGGTAATCCTCGAATCCGGCAACTTGCTCTATCACCGGGAGGGCGACCATCTGTCCCAAGGAGGTGTCGGATTTATCGTCCACAAGTCTCTCGTTAACAACGTTGTAAAGATCGGGAATGTGTCGACGAGGGTTGCGTACCTTATACTCAGAATCACCAAACGGTATTCGCTGAAGGTCATACAGGTTTACGCACCAACCTCGGCACACCCCGATGAGGAGGGGGAGGAAATGTATGAGGATATCTCTAGAGCCATGCATTCCTCCAAAACCCAATATACGGTGTTAATGGGAGACTTCAATGCAAAACTAGGCACAAAAGAGAACGGTGAGCTGAAAGTAGGGAAATTTGGAATAGGGCAACGGAACCCAAGGGGCCAGCAGCTGGCCGACTTCATGGAGAAAGAGGGACTCTTTATGATGAACTCTTTCTTCCAGAAGCGGCCCCACAGGAAGTGGACCTGGTCGAGCCCCGACGGTTCGACAAAAAATGAGATTGACTTCATTATGACGACCAGACGACAACTGTTCAGTGATGTCTCAGTGATCGCGAGGGTGAAAACCGGCAGCGATCACCGAATGGTTAGAGGCACACTGAACCTAAATGTTAAGTTGGAGAGGTCTCGTCTGATGAAGTCAACGCTCCGTCCCCCTCGTGCTCTAATCCAAAGTCCCGAAACCTTTCAGCTCGAGTTACAAAATCGTTTTCAGTGCCTAGAAGACTGCAATGAAGTGGACGATATGAATGACAAGCTCGTGAAAACTGTCCATGCGGTCGGAGCTAAGTTCTGCAAGACCCGCCGCAGAAGAACACAAAAACTCTCCGATCACACTCTTAATCTCATGGCTGTTAGACGGGAGATGAGGCTACATTCTTCAACAGATTTGACAGCATACAGGCAACTGAACAGACAGATCTCCAAATGCATGCGGCGGGACTTGCGCAACTTCAATACAGCTCGTATTGAAGAAGCGATCGAGCGGAACCAAGGCTCCAAAGTCTTTGCCAGAGATCTGTCTGCCAGAAAGAGCCAACTGTCAAAGCTGAAGACCGAATGTGGCAGCATCGTTTCCGGGGCACCTGAGATTTTGAGTGAGATTGAGAGGTTCTATGGGCAGCTGTACACGTCATCGTTGGAGCCACACGCAAGTGTGAGTAACGATCCAAGAGCGAGTCTTATTCGACACTATTCCGAAGATATCCCGGACGTCAGTCTGAGCGAGATTAGAATGGCTCTCCAACACCTTAAAAACGGCAAGGCCCCAGGTGAGGATGGAATTACAGCGGAGCTTCTGAAAGCGGGTGGAAGACCGGTACTTGAAGTCCTTCAGAAGCTCTTTAATTCCGTCCTCCATTGTGGCATTACACCGGAGGCGTGGAGCAGAAGTGCGGTGGTCTTGTTCTTCAAGAAAGGCGACAACGCTCTCTTGAAGAACTACAGACCGATTTCCCTTCTGAGCCGCGTCTACGTGCTGTTTTCGAGAGTCATTACGAATCGTCTCACGCGCAGACTTGACGACTTCCAGCCTCCCGAACAAGCCGGTTTCCGAAAGGGCTTTAGCACCATAGACCACATACATACCCTTCGGCAAATTGTACAGAAGTCCGAAGAGTACAATTTACCACTGTGTCTGGCTTATGTGGACTATGAGAAAGCCTTTGATTCCGTCGAAATTTGGGCGGTGCTGCAGTCCCTTCAGCGATGCCAAGTTGACTGTCGGTATATCGAAGTGCTGAAGTGTTTGTACAGTAGAGCTACGATGGCTATCCGAGTACAGAACCAGAGTACGAAACCTATCCAATTGCAGAGAGGTGTAAGACAGGGTGATGTTATATCCCCGAAACTCTTCACCGCTGCATTGGAAGACGTTTTCAAGCTTCTGGACTGGAAAGGATACGGAATTAACATCAATGGCGAATACATCACTCACCTTCGATTTGCCGACGATATAGTCCTTATGGCAGAATCGCTGGAGGACCTAAGCACTATGCTCAATGACCTCAATAGTGTCTCCCAACGGATAGGTCTTAAGATGAACATGGACAAAACAAAGATTATGTTTAATGTCCATGTCACACCTATGCCGGTAGTTGTTGGGAGCACTAAGCTCGAAGTTGTTGACGGGTATGTTTACCTGGGACAAATAGTCCGACTAGGTAAGTCCAACTTCGACCGAGAGGTCAATCGACGGATTCAACTCGGCTGGGCAGCGTTCGGGAAGCTACGACACATCTTCTCGTCAGACATACCTCAAAACCTTAAAACGAAATTGTACAACCAGTGCGTGTTGCCAGTGATGACTTACGGATCTGAGACTTGGTCCTTCACTGCTGGCCGTATGAGGAAGCTCAAGGTCGCTCAGCGAGCTATGGAGAGGGCTATGCTCGGAGTTTCTCTGCGTGATAAACTTAGGAATGAGGTTATCCGCAGTAGAACCAGAGTAACCGACATAGCCCAACGGATTAGTAAGCTGAAGTGGCAGTGGGCCGGCCATATAGCTCGAAGAACCGACAACCGATGGGGAAGAAAGGTTCTCGAGTGGCAGCCTCGTACCGGTAGGCGAAGTGTAGGGCGTCCCCCCACGAGATGGAGTGACGACCTGGTAAGACATGCAGGAAGTCGATGGATGCAGGTGGCTCAGGACCGTGCTTTGTGGCATTCTTTGGGGGAGGCCTATGTTCAGCAGTGGACTTGTGAAGGGCTGTAATGATGAATGAATGATGATAGTACATGAGGGTAATATGGTTATGCGGTTAATATGGTCACTTTCTTATAACTCAAAAACTACAGCGTCGTTTGCATAGAACGCTCTGTGATACGATAGCTCTTGATCAGTCTATCAAATAATAAAGGGTCAAAAAGGCGCTCCTTTATCGACGCCATTTTGACAGTAGATATTATTGTAAATATTTTAGTCGATTTTGTATTGTGTAGTGTAGTTAGATTTTTCGAAGTGTTCCTAATTATTTTCAAAGCTTGTTTGCTATTTTTTTTCTTAATATATTAGTTATAGTATACGACTTTGTATTTTTGTCTCTGTTTTCTTCCTAATTTTGGTTTTATAGGGCGATAAAGCTTAAGGTGATCATTATACCCTCACGTACTTACTATAATATCAACTGTCAATATGGCGTCGATAAAGCGGCGGCCTTTTGACCCTTTATTATTTGAATCACTGATGAAGAGCTATCGTATCACAAATCCATCTATGCAAATTAGGCTGTAGTTTTTGAGTTATAAGCTTAGAATAATAACACCTAGAAGCCGAGTCCGCGTCCGTAATGCGAGGCAACTCAAACTAAGGGCGCTTTTAGTGTCACGCGGATTTGCTCACGCACGCGGGATTGGACCGCATGCGTAGCATCCGCAAAGAACAATTTCATATAGGTATCTATTGTAAAGCGTGATAAACGCACGCGGGACGCGGGGCGCTGTGCGGGGCGTCACCCCGGTGCGGGGTATCCGCATGCGTAATTGCGTAAGCGCTGCCTACAACTTCAGTGCCCATTTTAGAGTCGAGCGGGGCGCACGCGCCGTATTGTACTACCGAAATGAAAATCGATACAGAACGAGTAATCATTGAAGTTCATCTGCGGCCCGTTTTGTGGGATAAACGCAATGAATTATACAAAAACAGGGACGCGAGGGAGGCTGCATGGAGAGATATTTTGAAGGAATTGGCACCTAACTACGAAAATTTGAGCGAAGAGGAAAGAAAAGAGGCGGGTATGTGTTTGGTTCATTATTTTATTTATACAAGCATCATTACTTTATTAATATAAGCATAATTATTTAATTCACAAATAACATCAAAAACCTTCTAAAACCTTTTGAGTTTAGTTAATTAATTATATATAGGTGTTGCCAGGAGACTTTTCCTTCATTGATAAAGTAATCTGCAAATATATCTCTGATATTACTTGCCGACGTATTACTACTTTCAGTCTGCTGCCTGGGTAGTGGTCCCGTAAAACCATTTGTGACAAATGTATGGCTGACCTTGTAGCCATCCCGTTTCCTTATGAAATTGTGAAGTACACATGCCGTCTTGACTATTAATTGTGCTAGATCTAACTTGACATTCATGGATCTGTGAAATATTCTAAATTTATTTGACATAATTCCAAAAGTGCATTCTATGTACCTTCTAGCTCTGGACAGACGGTAATTAAATATTTTCTTTTTGTAAGTTAAATTATCACGAGCATAAGGCCGCATCACATGTGATGATAAACCAAATGCCTCGTCTCCCACTATCACGAACGGCAACTTTGCTCTTACACTAGATGGATAAGCTACTTCGGGGCAAATAATAGGCAACTCTTGCGGGTCAGGGATACCCAACGTGTTACTTTCCAGTTTCGTATACAATTGACTCCTTCTAAAGATGGTTGAATCGGCGTTGCTTCCACTGGTACCGACATTAATATATGTAAAATTATAATCAGCATCACACATTGCGAGGAGCACTACAGAATAATATTTCTTATAATTAAAATATAGTGATCCACTGTGCGGCGGCCGAATCACTCTTATATGTTTTCCATCAATTGCACCCAAGCAATTAGGAAAATTTGTATATGTGAGAAATCCCTCTGCGATTTCTTTCCATTTGATCCCATTAAGCTGTGGAATACATTCAGACTTTAGTTCAATCCATATTATGTAACAAACTTGTCTTACTATTTCGCTAATTGTTGCAATTCCAATCACATAGGAATAGTGTAGATCAGTGAATGTATTACCAGTTGCCAAATATCTGAAAACAAAAACAATATATTAATAATATGATAACATAATATATTAATAATGCTGACATCAGACATAAGACAGCATGCACCGCTCGAATTTTACTTCAGAAGAAAAATAAATACCCTTAAGGTGAAAGGGCACGGAAGTAGCTAGCGCTAGAAGTTTTTAATTCGTTTTAACTACAGTACTATAGCTACGTTAGATTTCTATGATTTGCCGAAAATTTTATCATAGGGGGGTATTTATGCAGTTATGATTTCATATGAAAAGTTCGAAGTATAGTTATGTATCTCATATCTGCTAAAAGTGGCCACTTTTAGCAGATTTGAGACACATAACTATGCTGTAAATATTTTATAAGAAATCTTCTCTGTATAAATTAACCCCTATGGTAAAATTTCCGGCAAATGAAAGGAATCTAATAAATATATATAATATAATATAATGAAATATCGTTTATTTCAGGCAATATTTACATTACAAGATGTCCTCCTTCATGAAGGTTGACAGATGCAAATAAAGCAAATTTTTGTTAAAACAAATTAAAAACTTACAGCGCTAGTGACTTCCGGAAGTTTTCACCTTAATTTTGATGATGGCAAATTTTACTGTAACAAATAAACAAATTGCCCGATTCAATCCGGTGTTTTTCCAAAAATCCTTAAATGAAGTTCTAATTATTTTTGTAAAAAATGAATTATTTCGTCGATGTCTGCGCCGCGCCGCCCCGGCCGCGCCGTCTGCGTCTAGTATAAGATTCACTTTGCGCTATCGTTCGCGGCGAAATTGACCGGCCTGCGCCGGCCCGCCGTTTGCGTTGCGCCTAAGGGTACTTTTCCTTCAACTGCGGCCTTATTTTTCCACTCTGTATAGGTATATATATATTGCTTGATTTATCTAATGCTTCATGAGACAGTGTAAAGTTGACAACATGTGTGAATTAAGGAGGGCCTTTAATCGAATGCAGTTAAATTTCCAACTAATATCAGATTTGTACACACGGCCACAGATCAAGCTTCCCAAAACCAGTATAAACAGGACTCATGCGTTGTTTATTATCGTAGACGACTCGGCGCCCGGCGAGGCCCTAGCAAGTTCCGTTTATTGGTACTGGTTTTGGGTAACTTGATCTGAAACTGTGTGTACTTTTGCCACTTACTTATTATATTTTGTCATTTCAGACAAGAAAATACAACAACGCTGGCGAACAGCAAGGGACACTTACCAGAAAGACAAGATATCTGAAAAAAATCAGCCATCCGGCTCTGGGAGTAAGAAGAAGAAGAAGAAATATTCTTACTATGACATTTTGACTTTCTTAGACAGTACAACGGAAACTGCTGGAGAAGAGTCACTCTGTGAAGAAATGTCTGAACAAAGTAATTTAGAAACACCTAATGAGTCCACGCAACCAGATACTTCACGTCAAGAAAGTTCTCACCCAACATCAAAACAAAAACAAGTAAAATCTAAAAAGCAAGCACCATCTGAATTTGAGGCACAGTTATTAGAATGCTTAAAGTCTAATCAACTGGAGCTAGAAAGTGAGGATTTGGCTTTCTTTCAGTCTCTGCAGCCTTCATTAAAAAGATTCACTAGATATCAAAAACTAATGTTCAGAACAAAAGTGTTAAATATAGTTATGGAAATGGAAAGTCAAACACAACCTGCATACTACAGTCCCATACCTACAACAAGTTCTAGTGCTTTTACTGAGCTTGACAGTTTGTCACCGATAAATCAAGATTACCAAACCAATAGTATAATCCAGGATACTTCGAGTCTTAACGACAATGCTATTAGTTCTGCTGCAGTGAATGACAATGAAACTCTTATTTCGACTGAAAGCGGCCTGTTTAATATCACGTCTTATGACGTAATTTATACCCCAGCAACAACATCATCTACAGGCGAAAGTAATGTCAACGCTCAGGATACAAATTTACAAAGAAATGAATGATGTAAAATTTGATTTTTTAATTTATGAATAAAACTCTTTTTATTAAAATGAGTACGATTAACTTTTTTTCTCCAGTTTCTCTCTAATTGTTTGTTTAGTCATATGAGTGCGGTTGTACACACGGCACAGATCAAGTTACTCAAATCCAGTATAAGCGGGACTCCGACGGGTTACCTAAGTATGATAATACGCAAGGCGCGAGTTCCATTTATGCTGGTTTTGGGTAACTTGATCTGTGGCCATGTGTACTTTATCAGATAAAAAAAAGGATTGTGTATGTAGGTTGAACGTACCAATCCCAAACCAATTAAGGACTTTTTTTGACTTTAAATTACTGTCATGTGCAAACCTATAACTTTTATCTATATTATAATAAGTAGCGTGTGATGAAAGGTAGGAATGATTCCACTTTAATGGCGACATTTTATGAGTGAAATAATCTTATTTAATGAAATTTCAACATGAAATTGAATGAAATTATGAACAATGAAATTTCAGAGTACATGACAAAATTTTTTTTTTTGCACATGTAAATTTACACATGACAGTAATTTGAAGTCAAAAAACGTTTATCCTACCTGTTCAAATCCCTTTCCACTAAATCATAGCAGGAAATTAAATATTTAAAATTTAAAACTTACCTTAATGTAATAGCGAGCCTCTCAATCGGTTGTATTGTAATCCTTCGTAAACTGCTTTTTTGTAGCTTATTCTCAATTTTACACAACAGTTCATCAAAAGAACGAATGGACATTCGAAAGTAATTTTTAAATTTACGTTCATTATTTTGTAGTTTTCCAAAGCGTGTAACAAACGCCCCAGCAAGAAGCCTATTTTCAAGAAAGGGATCAACATGTACTCTTGTCTTCTTGTTTCGTCGTTTGTAAAGTATGTAAGCGACACATATTCTTCTGACATTGATCATTTTTGAACACGTCTATACCGTTACGCAGCCCGTAGAAAACTGAAACTCATGCTGCGTATGATCCGCAGCGTGAAATTTTACGCATGCGGTCCAATCCCGCGTGCGTGAGCAAATCCGCGTGACACTAAAAGCGCCCTAAGCCAGTATGGCTTAGTTCAATACTCGGCCCGTTAGTGCTCAAGGTCGTGTCGTGTTGACAACAGTTCCCGAAATTTTAATTAAAAATGACGGTTTGTGCAGTGAACGGATGTCACAGCACATCAGAGAAACACAAGAAACATAATAACATTACATTTCACGTGTAAGTAATACTTTTGAACTTATATTTTTACGCAAAACATTCATCAAAAATAAATATGAATTTTTAAAAACTGACACATGACATTGTAATATGCCTATATGGAAATGTTGTCAGTGGTAGAAAAAATCTCCCACTTTTTATCGTTTTATTAAAAATAAAACACGTCAATAGGAATTAAATACTTATAATAATAATACTTCATTTTTCGAAAGATTTAATGATGAAGATAAAGAATTGACTCAACACTTATTGAAAACACCGATTCCAAATGATGTCGGATTTGAAATTACACGGGGTAACGATGATCCTAACTGCAGAAACCACAATGTTGGCTATATAGCTGGAAAGACATCTCACAACCCGAGTAAAATGTAAATATTGTATTGATAACATGCTTGCAAAAGAGAAACTTTGGTTTCATAAATCGGTATGTATGAGGGATAAAGGTGGATTGGTTTACGCCTCAAAAGAAGTTTATTCTATTTTTAGTGTTGCTGAAACTGACCTGAGACGTTATCTAAAAGAAAATTCAGGCAATATTTTCAAAAAAGAAGTCACACTTCAAATTATGAGAAGATTCATAGGAGGAACTCGTATTTTTTCTATAGAACACGTTAACTCCCACTTCCATGATTCGAATTTGACGAGACTTATTGTCGAGCGCTACTTAAGAATTAGACTGTTCAAAAATCCAAAAAGGAAAATACTTTACGATTCGTATCATCAAAGCGGCAGTTGTTCAGGAAACAGTTTCAGTTACAAGGCTACTGATATAAATGATTTTAATATTAATTTGTGTTTTTTTATAAAGTTTTCTCAATAACTTTAAGCTGGAATGCATCTACTGTGTAAAACCTGCCAAAATTAAAATGTTCTTATGTTTTTCGTATTGTAGCTTACGTTATGCATGCAGTGAGGCGCGATGCACCATTATTCGACGATTATTAAAAACGAATTAGTTAAAACAAACTGAATAATGCATACTGAATTCACCAATCGTTCGTCGAACAGTCGTGTGTCGGGCATCGGGCGGGTGTGTATATTGAACTTGCATTAGTCATAATTATAACGTCTCTATTCAGTTACAAAGAAAAATATGCTACAATTACATTTCGATGACTCATAAAAGTACTTGGCTAGACAGGCAAATACCTTATTCAAGAATGTTTTGAATTTGGCGGACTACACTTCGATAACAGAATTCGAACAAACTTATTTTCACATTTGTATCAGTAATACGTTACGTCGTAACTGTTAGTTTAATATAGTGTCAACTTCCCTACTTTTGGGGAAAATTTAATGTATTGGGAACATTGTTTTTTCACTTGTGTGCGTTTCGTCTAGCATAAACACAACTTGCTTACGCAAACATAAATTTGTTCTTGCCTCACGTTTGAACGTCCGCTTTGTAGGGAACTATCGTTCTAGGTGTTATTATTCTAAGGTTATAAGAAAGTGACCATATTAACCGGATGATATTATGATATTACCCTCACGTACTCTACTCATACCAAGTACTTATTATTTTACAAATATTACCAGCGTATATACAGCGTCGGCCAAACAACGGCTAACAAATGCGCTTCCACACTGAAAGTCGACGCAACTGATTGTGAATAAATTGGATAACGGATAAAATTATTTCTGAACAATAAACAGATTACAGAAAGTTGATACCATAAAGCAACACGGGCCACCGGCGGACAGGAGCGGAGGTAGCAATAGCGTTTTTCCTGATACAGAACTGCCTGTCACTTTTGCTGGTGGAAATCTGCGCACACAAAAACAATATTTGTCTGTCACAACGGCACTCACACATAACAATTAAAACTATCAACTAACAATTTCACACATACATTGATACATTTTTACGTGGTAGAGCCATGCTGCAGCTATATTAATTGTGTAGTTGTAGCACGAATGGGTCGGCTCGACCGGGGAAGAACCACGCTCTTACAGAATACCAGCGTAAAATAGCAGCTTAATGCTGCTGTGTTTTGTATGGTGAGTGTAGAGAACCCGAGACCTATTTTACTGGAAAAGGGGCATTCTATCTTAGATCTTAGTCCTCACGGGTGACAACGCATCTGCATTTTAATTCGCAAACGAAGATAGATGTAGATGTCCATGGGCCACAGCAACCACTTACCATCAGGTGCACTGTGTGCTCGTTTGTCACCCTAATTCTATAAAAAAAACATAACAGTATTGCTCAGTGGTGAAGCCACAACTGGGATACAGATTTGGATAAGTCGCTCGACTGATCTGAATATTGATGAATGAGGGCGAGTTACCTGTGTTGGTAAACAAATCAGAAACAACACGACCTTTATTATTGTAATTTTTAGGTTTAAAAGGAAGTAAATAGAAGTAATGTCATTAAAAATTACTTATAAGTATATGGAATGTAATTCCATCTTTTTGTACATTTTTACGTGACAGATCTCTTTTTTGCAGAAAAGTGAACAATTCGGCATTTTTGTAGGACGTCGATTCAGCAGCGCCAAATTTAATCAAATGATTAGTACGGCTGCAACAAGGTTTATTGTACGCATAGGACCGCGTGGACTTATACTTTGACAGAGGGAAACTCCAGCGTATAACTACTCCATTCCGTTTATAGTCGATAAAAAGTCAAATACTATAATGTGTACAACATTCATTGTTACAGGAACACAGAGACTCTACTACATTTGCTTAAGGGCAGCTTGGGGACAGGCATCCTGGCGATGCCGCACGCGTTCTCTAAGTCGGGGTACGTGGTGGGCACCATCGGTACCCTGGTGATCGGAGTGCTGTGCACCTACTGCATCCATGTGCTCATCGACTCGTGCTACGTGCTGTGCAAGCGCCGGAAGGTGCCCTCGTTGACATACACGGCGGCGGCTGAGGCTGCGCTCTCCGAGGGCCCTGACTGGTGCAAAGCATGCGCGCCCTATGCTGCGTGAGTTGCTTATTTATGTTCTATATTATGTTATATCTCTCACAGAATACCAGCGTAAAATAGCAGCCTAATACTGCTGTTTCGTATAGTGAGTGTAGAGAACCGGATACCCTTTTTACTGGTTACGAGGCATTCATTTGCATTCATCAGGTTTAATCCAGGTTTGTCATTCAGATTCATTCATCAGGTGGACTGTGTGCTCGTGTGTCATCCTTATTTGTAGAAAACTTTAAAATTATTTTATAAAACATTACCCCCCCCCCCCCCCCCCCCAATCCCCCGCCACCCTACACCACACACTAGGATTTCTCCTGTATCGTGGAGGCAGTTTACAAGCATAAATTGCTTAAGGACAAACATCCAGACGCGGAACAACTGTGTCAATGCCATACTAATACTTGTTCCGTAAGGGAATCGAAACCGCAGTCAGCGCCGCAACTCACTACGCCGCGGAGCGGTCAAGCTCTCTAATATATATATAGAATTATACTATAGAACTATACAATGTTATAGCCGTGTTAGCTCAGGAGTTATCGCTCGCCGAAAATTTCATAGTACGCGACCCGCGTTCTATCCCCACCGGCACCAACGAAATTGTTCATTTCAATTTTAATTGCTGATTTAGCACCATGTGAAAAACTGCATGTCTGTGGAACAATATTTCCAGGGCATGTAAAGTTTTTTTTTTCAAAAATAATGATGAAAATCTACAGTTCGTGACAATCGCAGCAGACTTATTGGTACTTCCTGAAGGGCTTTCCCCCAGCAGTGGGACGTATATATACGCTTTAAATTTCGCGTGTTATAGGGGTACGCAATATCAAGATAATAGTACTCGTAGTGACGCTGGTACTATTCTTCATGACTCAAGCAGACATCATCATTGAACAAATAAGTTAAAATAAAAAAGTAAGTAAGTAGTAAAATAAAAAAAATTGTACAACCGACTTCAATATAAATAGAATAAGAACATCATCAATGTAGTCGAAGTCAATTAAATAAATGAAGAATGAAAAATGAATGAAAAATGAAAAAATGAAGATAACTCAGAAACTACTGGTTAGATCTTGATCAAATTTGTATGGAACTACACGAGAAGCACCAGCTTTCAAATAAAAAAGAATCATCAAAATCGGTTCACCTAGAAAGAAGTTCTGAGATAACACACATAAGAAAGTACAGTTGAATTGAGAACCTCCCCCTTTTTTGAAGTCGGTTGAACTCTTAAGCCTCTCCTAAGTTCGGAGCAACGTTGTCATACACCGCCGCTACAGCAATTAACCACTTTTTGTTTCGTTATTATATTAAAGTGTCGAACGAGCTACTCGTCCACCTGTTGGTGACTACTGTTGCTATGAACACCACAATAAATTTGCGTTGATATAGGTGCGTCTTTGTCCTCAGAGGTGACAACACGTCTGTAGCCTTTGTTTGAAGTTGTCTAGTCACTTACCATTATGTGGACTGTAACTTCGTTTATCACTTCCGTTACGTAACACCGTTACTGCCTATTAAAGTCTACAGCTGAACATTTTTTGCCATAATGTCTACGCTCGGCAAGAGGGTTGGCAACCATGTTTTTTTTTATTTTAAGTCGTCATTAGGAAGACGCTGCTGCCCATCTCCTGATTTGTTTCGGTCTGTCGCCTCTTACGAAACCCAGGGGATGATATGGAGTCGTGGATATTCATACACCGCCATGACACGGTTGTCAATTCAATTCTAAAAAAGAACAACGATTTTGTACACCTGACCAAGGATGATCAGCGAGGCTATTAAAATTATTAAACATTTAAATTTCAATAGAGAAGATAGCTGGGTGCTAACAACTGATTGGCATCCCTGATGTTTGTCACTGTGTTCCTCCTGAACGGAACCAATTTTGAGGAAATTTTTTGTGTGCCTTTGAGTGAGGTGTCAGTGAGGTAGCGCTGTTGCCCAAGAATCACCCGCGCGGAACCGGGCTGGATCGCCAGTAATTAATAAAATTAAATTCAAACCAAAGCATACGACTACATTTCAAGACAAAGTAAGCTCGTTTTAAATAGATTAGACCAAAAATTAATAATTAAAAGCTGAAGGTAATCTAGGCAACGCACTATGGTTATTTTCGGGATTTAAAAAGTAAAAATAAACGCGATAAATTCCGTAAAATTTATTTTTATTCAATGAGTACTCGCGTAATCGTAAATATAAGAAGTCGATAAGTCAACCTTGCCGTATCTGCATCAATTAATAACCTTACTTGTTAGCTGCATACACAGTCTCCTTGACAAAGCTTCAATATGAGTTCTCCATTGTAATTGGTAAGCAAGCAAAGAAAACTGCATTGCAGGCACTGCTGCTGAATGGTAGCACCAAGACAGCTGGAGCTTCTAAGCATAGAATTCTCAATTGTTATTTGAGTCGTATACCTGTTTTATGAAATCATGCCACTAATTCTAAATTATTAGGAATCTTGTCTGCGCTAGAATATAAAAATTACCATGATATTGCCGTCATAAAGATTATATATTTTGAAACTGAGAGAAACAGAGCAGACAGCATAAATTATAATTTCATTAAATCATAAAATATTTACTGTTGTTTATCGTTGGCTATTTCAAACATATTATATCCGGTAAAATAATTTGAGACATTTTCTTTTCTTATACAAGGATTCCACTACGTTTTACTTCTTCAAGCCTGAATAAAAAGCAATTAGTTTAGTGCAATTCTTTTACATTTGTCACACCGATAGTTATTAAGAAACAATCAAAGTGTATTTTTAATTAAAATGAACAGTATAAGAAAGTGAGCACTCTTATAACATATGTAGAAAAATTTCTAGATATACATATTAATAAACACATTGGTCTGAAAGTGATAAACAGAAGTAGGGGGTCGGTTGTTCCAACGCGACTGGGTTCCATGCATTTTGTGGGAGACCTATACTTTAACGTTCATTTGATTGACCTGCAGATTTTTTTATAGGATAAGGGTGACAAACGAGCACACAGTCCACCTGATGGTAAGTGGTTGCTGCGGCCCATAGACATCCACAACTATCCTCGTTTGCGAATCAAAATGCAGATGCGTTGTCACCCGGGAGGGCTAAGATGGAATGCCTCATTTCCAGTAAAAAGGGCCTCCGGCCAACCTGCACTCACCAAGCGAAACGCAGAGGTAAATCTCTACTTCACGCTGGTATTCTGTGAGGTCGTGGTACCGTCCCGGTTCGAGCCGGCCCATCCGTGCGACAGCAAAAACTGCCGCGTGGCTCTACCACTGTTAAAAAAGATACTATCTGCCAGATAGAATATAGTTTTTACTCACTATGTTAAGCAGTTTTAGGGTCTTAGTACTTATTACTACAGTAGTTATAACTTTTTATGTTTTAGAAGCTATGCACATTTTATGTGTTTTGAAAGAATATGTTTTAACAGTACACCAAGTACCAGCGGTGTAAGAATATCCACAACCCCATGTCATCCCGAGGGTGTCGTACGAGGCGACAGAGGGAAACTGAAACTGAAGATGGGTACAACATCTTTCTGATAAGAACTCCAAATAATCAAAAACTGTGGTTGCCAACCCGCAGCAACCGTGGCCCGTATGACAAAATGCCCCCTACGACACAATTTATGGGGAAGGCCTATGTTTACCAGTGAACTTTTAAGGCTGGAATGGAATGGATTATTTAACAGTACTCTGATAACTAAAAATGTAGAACGTATGTCAGTAAACCGTGTGATCGACAATCGACGAGCAGCATACCGCATACGTAATACACATGACAATTACCGTTTTCCTTTTTCCTGCCTCGTTTGAAATGATTGTACTTTCTTATCACGTTCTTAAAATAAAAACTCTGTAGGTACCTAAAGCTTGCAACAAATAACATTGCTCTGCAAGTCTGCAACCAAGTCTTGACAATTTATAATAATAATAATGCACGTTTATGTATAATTATTATTTACTTTATATGTTTATTCAGGCCAACCAGATGAGAATACTTTATAAATACCCCAAAATAATATTAATAATAAATGATTCACAAGAAATATGGTATATTTTTGATGTTCCTATAAAATTATAAAATAGATATATATATATTTCACCAGTTTTGGTATATGAAAACTTATAGCTAGAAAATACAATATTAGGTACGTATGTAAAAGAATACGTACATGAATTCACCATTGATATTAACCCTGTAAAACATGATCAAAGAAGAAAGAGCGTTTAACAGTCAATAGAAACATTATTTTATTTTCAGCATTTAATTTACCGAACAAAATTGTTTTTCCAAAAGCCATTTAATAAATTACGTCTAAATAGATACTCGTAATAATCTAATTGCCTTATATCATCTTGAATAGATAGCTATCACATAACAACTTTTTAAGTACAGACTAGTTTTCAATAAAGGCAAAATAATTTTTTCTGGGTATCTGGTACAATATTACTGAATCTTTTAGTTTAATAAATAGTCTTATATAAATAAGTATTCCTTTGGATAATTTAGAAAGTAGTTTATATAAATAAGTATTCCTTTGGATAATTTCTTAGGTTGGGGTCATCGACCGAACACAAAATAAAAATTATTTATAGGTATATAAAGGAATAAGAAGGTCTTTTAGTACATTTGGTATAGTTCAAGGCTGACGAGTTATTTCAACGAGAAGCCCGCGTGCATTTTAACATACCTCGCGTACAAGAGAGTTCGTAAATGCAAAATACAAGTGATCGTACGATCAGTACTTTTCGTTATTTGTAAACATTTCTTGAAAAGTATTTAATATTCAAAGCACATCTTGTAAACTTAGCAACAGAAAGCATCTTACGTAATGTGCCATAGACCATAACTCTACTCGGCAAAAATAATCCGCGCATAGAAGTAATAACTTCCAATTATACAATTGTTCGTTCTCTGTAAACAATATAAAACCACAGAATAAATAATAGTACAAAAAAAACAATAATAATAATACTTTACTCCATAAGCTCTTCCCCGTGTGAGGCAAATCCTCCGTACCTACTACGTACATTGAGTTATATGTACTACGTACTAGAGAAGCCATTCCAAACAAAAATTGTGTCCTACTCTATGTCTTCGCGCATGCGCGGTAGTAGTAGTCGCACATGAGCGAAGACTTTAATTTGATATAAAAAAATAAGATATTGATATAAAATAAATATAAGAATTTATTATAAAATATCTTCATTTAATCTAAACAAACATATTTCTAAATAAAATGTAATAATAATTATTTTATGGAATAAACAAATCTTCAATTTACACAATATTTAGTTTGTATGGATGTAGGGACTGCACTACAGTTCAGTTGAACATAGTCAATGTTCGGAATGGCTTCTCTAGTACGTAGTACATATAACTCAATGACTACGTAGAGGTTCATATCCAGCAGCAGTTTTACCGCTGATTTTACATTCCTCAAAGGTCAAGAAACTTTTTCCTGGCCATATACTAAATATCGTTTTAATGTTATCATATTCTCCTGTCTCGATTCATTGTCGTACCCAAACTGGCTGTGATATAACCAGCGATTTTAACTGAGGAAATGGGTAACTGCACGTACCATACTAACCGTTAAAAATTACTTTTACCAACCCGCTAGTAAACGCGGCGGCAATGGTAAATATGACCCAAATACGGTACAAATAACCTGAATACCTCAGCGACCACGCCTTGGGTTAAGAATCAGGAGGCTCAGGAGGCTTGATGGAGTGTGTTCCTTTGAAAATTGTGACAGCTTTTGGGAGCACCAATGTCAACTCCCCCCCCCCCCGTTCCGAGGCCGATACACAGAGGCCATGGGGCCAGGAAAAAACAAGCACTCGAAACCACTAGCTTTCCTGATCCTTCCTGATCTGGTTTGGCCCCATCACCACCGCATCAACGGTGCGGCCCCGCCAGAGTTGCGGGGGACGGGCGATTAGAACACCTTGGCTGCAGCGTTAGAGTGGAAGGACACCCCTCTCGCCGCAGCCTACCAACACGCATCCAAAGTGCTTGCCAAGCCCACTTGGAATGGCCACTTTGGGCCAACCATATGGGTTCCTGTTCGTTCAGCACGGGTGACGAAGTCACGGCTAATAGTTCAAGGCTAGTAGCTAAAGTTCCGTCAGTCCGTTCATATTGCATCAATTCCGTTCCGTAAATATTGTTTTTTTGTTATCAGTACCGTATATACTAATTTCATATGCATTTAGTAAAAAGCTGTTATTTTGACATTACAAACAGACACTTCTTTTATCTTTAATAATTTGTAAAGATCCTGTGTGAAATTATTATAATAAAATTAATAGCTTTATTACTTAGCAAGCGTGGACATAACAAGTAGACTTTACAACAGGAGAGACTCAATATGCTAAGTAATGCATGAGCCAATGCAGAAGAGAATCGTGGGACAGTCATTTAAGTTTTTGAATGGCGCCGACATGTGGAGCGCAGTTTTTTACAGACAGAGTTTATGGTTATCACATCGCCGGTAAGCCTTGTCCCACAAGTGCACTCTGAGGTCACTGAAATACGAGTGCGACTAACTTTACCAATTAATTAACCTTCGACGAACAGACATCAACTGATTAAGCAAAAATAAGTACGGCAACCTTGAATAATTTAATCTTAAAAACATTGTATTGACAATTTGGAATATTGATGAGTTAAATTTAGATCGGTTCCGTGGTGCAATGGCTTAGCATTGAGTGGGGGTGCTAACGGCCGCAGGTTCCAATCTCGCACGGAACATGTATTTGTATAGGCAACAAACAATTGTTGCCAGTCTAGATGTTTGTTCCTGTCCTAATATAGGGGTAACGTTTATAAATAAGCAAAGTCGTATAGATTCGGTGCACATAATGATGTTCTTCACACGCGGTTAAAGCACAAAGTAAACCGATTTACTGCGACATATATTCCCTGCAAATCTCACGAATTGTTAATCTCCTAATTTTAGATTGCCTGTGAATGTGTAGGTAGGTACAAGGAATATTCAAAATACGCTTAGAGTAAATAGTTACTTTTAGTGCAAGTCATAAGTTATTTATAAGTTTAATTAAATAACCAGTTCTCAATAAGGCCAGGCTGCCTATAAAATATTAATTCATGAAACCAAAACATAACGACGACCTGTGGGTATACACTTTACACCCTGCACATCATCACCATCATTATTATTAAAGACCATCACAAGTGCACTGTTGAACATAGGCCTCCCCCAAGGTATGCCACAATGAACACCCCTGAGCCACCAGCATATCTTACCAGGTCATCCCTCCATCTAATGCTTGCTTACCGGTACGAGACCCCCCCTCGAGAACATTTTTTCCCATAGGTTATTCTACTCGATGATATAATTTTTTGTTGTAGGCACGTGGTAAATGCGTTTCTGCTCATCTACCAAATCGGCAGTTGCTGCGTGTACGTAGTTTTCGTATCGGAGAATATACAGTTCGTGCTGACGAAGCACTTCGAGCTGGAAGTGACCGTGACGGAGGTGATGGTGTGGATCCTGCTACCGCTGGTGCTTATCAACTGGGTGCCTGACCTCAAGTACCTCGCACCCTTCTCCGCCATCGCTAACGCCGTCACAATCGTCAGCTTCGCCATGATCCTCTACTACATATTTAGAGAAATGCCGACCATCGAGGGCAAAGTACCGGCTGGCAAAATTGCAGAATTCCCACTATTCTTCGGAACTGTATTATTTGCTTTGGAGGCTATCGGTGTGGTAAGTGAATTTCATGTTTTGTTTATACTTATTATCAGTATCAGTGACTACAGCCAGTGATGGATTTATAATGAAGCACAGTAGGCACGAGCCCTGAGCATCACCGCAGAGAGGGCATCGGTTATCAAAAAAATATTAATTGATTTTATTATACAAGTGCTAAAATTAAAATTTTTGTTCGACTGACTTCAATATAAATAATTTATTGTTGAATTTTAGAAACCGCTCGACCGATTTTGATAAAATTTTAATGGGACTACCTGGAAAGTATACCCTATGAAACAAAAAAAGAACTTTTCAAATCGGTTCAGGCGTCTTCGAATAATCAGTGAACATACATAAAAGAAAAGATTCAGACGAATTGAGAACCTCCTCCTTTTTTGAAGTCGGTTGAAAAATGAATGTTACTAGTTAATCAAAATAGACGGACCTAGGATAATTTTTTGAGAATTCAGCGATCGTCAATATTCGCAATGTTTTTCATGAGAAAGCATGAAATATGAATTTCATATTGCACGTATCTTCATTTATTTGCAAATGAATAGTTAAAGCTATTTTACTTCAAATTAAAAATCAACGTAAAATGAAAATCTAGGGCATCATTTGCTTTAAAAACCTAGGGCACCAAAAAGCCATAGATGATAAATCGCACTGGTAGTCGTTAACAAAAAACCATAAAAAACTTACAATTCATTTATGGCACAAGGCATTAGATTTTTCAACAAAATACTTGATTCAATGCTTGACTTGCCTTTACATAAATTTAAAAAGTATGCAAAAAACACCTTGATTAGAATAAGCATATTACAATTAAGCATTTACAATTGACAATTACATTAATGACATAAACCCATGGTCATTTGAAATTAAAAGTCAATCAAGTTCCACAAAGAAACAGAATAATCTCAATCTCAACAGAATAACTTAAACAAATTAGTGTTATGTATAGTATTCGTTTTAGTATATGTATTTTTTTTTGTGTTTCTCTTATATTTGTTCTTTCGCTTGACCATTCATGAGCTTCAATACCTATGAGATGAGCCTATGTGAATAAAAAATAAATAAATAAAATAAAATCCGACTGTCAATTTGAAGTAGGCATAATCATACAATATATTGTCATAAAATTTTCCACAGATATTGCCACTTGAGAACGAAATGAAAACCCCAAAAGCTTTTGTGGGCAAGTTCGGTGTGCTGAACCGTGCGATGATCAGCATTATCATTCTATACATGGCCATGGGGCTGTTCGGCTACCTGCAGTACGGTAACGAAGCCGCCGGCAGCATAACACTTAACCTGCCTTCCGGAACGGAGACGTAAGTCTACAGTTTTTTCATCAAATTCACTTCGCTTCGCTGCAGCTATACGAGTAGTTGTAGCACGAATGGGTCGTCTAGGCCGCGAAAGGACCACGCTCTCACAATATCGGCGTAAAAACATCTTAATGCTGCTGTGTTTCCTGCTCTATGGTGAATATAGTGAAAGGGAGACCCTCTTTGTTGGAGACCAGGATTCCATCTTAGCCCTAGGGGTGACAACGCATTTTGATTCTTAATCTAGGATAGATGTTTTTTTTTGTTTTATTCTTAGAAAGAGTGTTACATTATTTATATTTTAAATTTTGCCAAACTGTAAGCCAGTTTGTCAGTTGTGTATCGCTAGCAACGCAAAGTCGGGAATTTGCATTTGGAAAAATCCAAAATTAGGGGCCTTTTAGGTGCTAATTAGGTGCCAAGTTTAAAAATTAGGTGCTCTAAAATTTTCACCGCAACGAACTGTTGAAATTTGCGTTGCTACCAAAACGTCTCGCTAGCAACGCAATGCAGTTATTGCATATAAGATAAATATTAATAGCAAAGAATTAAGTGCTAATTAGGTGCTGCAAGTATACGCAATAACAAGGCGCCCCTAGTAAAACTAAAGTCGTTATTCAGAACATAGCAGATGCAAAATTCAGATTTCCTGAAAATCAAAATAGAATCAAAATTGCTTTCAGAAAAAGTCCAAATTAGGGGCTTTTTAGGTGCTAATTAAGAACCAAGTTTAAAAATTTGTTGCTCTAAAATTTTCACCGCAACGAACTGTTGAAATTTGCGTTGCTAACAAAACGTATCGCTGGCAACGCAATGAAGTTATTAGATATACGATAAATATTAATAGCAAGGAATTAAGTGCTAATTAGGTGCTGCAAGTATACGCAATGACAAGGCGCCCCAGATAAAAATAAAGTCGTTATTCAGAAAATTATTCGGCAAAGCAAATGCAAAAATCAGGTCTTTGTGTTTGTGCCATCTAGCGTCTATCGTACTTACCACCTTGAGAGTCTATCGATTTTGATTCGATAAAATGACTAGAACTATAGAACTTTGTAGATACCGATATTTATTACAAAGCAATTTACTGGAAAGAAAATATCCTTTTCTATTTAGTACACTAAAGTTTAGGCTTCACATGTCTAAAAATAAGAATTGTAACATTTATTTGGTTGAAAATTATATTGAATAATATTATAAATCTATAATATTATTTAATATAACTTTCAACCAATTTTCAGCCATTTTCAAATATAATCATATTAAATCTGAAAAACAAAAAATGCCGTTCATACCTTATAGTAAGGTAATGGTGGTTTTAAAACCGATAATTTCCAGAATATTACCGTCATCTACATGCGACCTCAATAATCTTTCATCGCCTAATTAGCACTTAATTTTTAGGCACTGATAAAGAACAAAAAATACCGTTCATACATTATGATAAGGTAATGGTGGTCGTGGACCCCATAATTCCCATAATAATATTTTAATCTGTATCGGGTTTCAATAATCGCTCAGCACTTAATTAGCACTTAATTCCTTGCTATTAATATTTATCGTATATCTAATAACTTCATTGCATTGCTAGCGATACGTTTTGCCAGCAACACAAATTTTAATCGATCGTTGCGGTGAAAATTTTAGAGCACCAAATTTTTAAACTTGGTACTTAATTAGCACCTAAAGAGCCCCTAATTTGGGCTTTTCCTAAAAGCATTTTTGATTTTTTTCTGATATTCAGAAAACCTGAATTTTGCATCTGCTTTGTTCTGAATAACGACTTTACTTTTATTAAGGGCGCCTTGTCATTGCCTATACTTGCAGCACCTAATTAGCACTTAATTCCTTGCTATTAATATTTATCGTATATCTAATAACTTCATTGCATTGCTAGCGATACGTTTTGCCAGCAACACAAATTTTAATCGATCGTTGCGGTGAAAATTTTAGAGCACCTAATTTTTAAACTTGGTACTTAATTAGCACCTAAAGAGCACCTAATTTGGGCTTTTCCTAAAAGCATTTTTGATTCTTTTCTGATATTCAGAAAACCTGAATTTTGCATCTGCTTTGTTCTGAATAACGACTTTACTTTTATTAAGGGCGCCTTGTCATTGCCTATACTTGCAGCACCTAATTAGCACTTAATTCCTTGCTATTAATATTTATCGTATATCTAATAACTTCATTGCATTGCTAGCGATACGTTTTGCCAGCAACACAAATTTTAATCGATCGTTGCGGTGAAAATTTTAGAGCACCTAATTTTTAAACTTGGTACTTAATTAGCACCTAAAGAGCACCTAATTTGGGCTTTTCCTAAAAGCATTTTTGATTCTTTTCTGATATTCAGAAAACCTGAATTTTGCATCTGCTTTGTTCTGAATAACGACTTTACTTTTATTAAGGGCGCCTTGTCATTGCCTATACTTGCAGCACCTAATTAGCACTTAATTCCTTGCTATTAATATTTATCGTATATCTAATAACTTCATTGCATTGCTAGCGATACGTTTTGCCAGCAACACAAATTTTAATCGATCGTTGCGGTGAAAATTTTAGAGCACCTAATTTTTAAACTTGGTACTTAATTAGCACCTAAAGAGCACCTAATTTGGGCTTTTCCTAAAAGCATTTTTGATTCTTTTCTGATATTCAGAAAACCTGAATTTTGCATCTGCTTTGTTCTGAATAACGACTTTACTTTTATTAAGGGCGCCTTGTCATTGCCTATACTTGCAGCACCTAATTAGCACTTAATTCCTTGCTATTAATATTTATCGTATATCTAATAACTTCATTGCATTGCTAGCGAGACGTTTTGCCAGCAACACAAATTTTAATCGATCGTTGCGGTGAAAATTTTAGAGCACCTAATTTTTAAACTTGGTACTTAATTAGCACCTAAAGAGCACCTAATTTGGGCTTTTCCTAAAAGCATTTTTGATTCTTTTCTGATATTCAGAAAACCTGAATTTTGCATCTGCTATGTTCTGAATAACGACTTTACTTTTATTAAGAGCGCCTTGTCAGTGCCTATACTTGCAGCACCTAATTAGCACTTAATTCCTTGCTATTAATATTTATCGTATATCTTATAACTTCATTGCGTTGCCAGCGATACGTTTTGTCAGCAACACAAATTTCAACAGTTCTTTGCGGTGAAAATTTTAGAGCAACAAATTTTTAAACTTGGTTCTTAATTAGCACCTAAAAAGCCCTTAATTTGGACTTTTTCTGAAAGCAATTTTGATTCTTTTCTGATATTCAGAAAACCTGAATTTTGCATCTGCTATGTTCTGAATAACGACTTTACTTTTATTAAGAGCGCCTTGTCAGTGCCTATACTTGCAGCACCTAATTAGCACTTAATTCCTTGCTATTAATATTTATCGTATATCTTATAACTTCATTGCGTTGCCAGCGATACGTTTTGCCAGCAACACAAATTTTAATCGATCGTTGCGGTGAAAATTTTAGAGCACCTAATTTTTAAACTTGGTACTTAATTAGCACCTAAAGAGCACCTAATTTGGGCTTTTCCTAAAAGCATTTTTGATTCTTTTCTGATATTCAGAAAACCTGAATTTTGCATCTGCTTTGTTCTGAATAACGACTTTACTTTTATTAAGGGCGCCTTGTCATTGCCTATACTTGCAGCACCTAATTAGCACTTAATTCCTTGCTATTAATATTTATCGTATATCTAATAATTTCATTGCATTGCTAGCGATACGTTTTGCCAGCAACACAAATTTTAATCGATCGTTGCGGTGAAAATTTTAGAGCACCTAATTTTTAAACTTGGTACTTAATTAGCACCTAAAGAGCACCTAATTTGGGCTTTTCCTAAAAGCATTTTTGATTCTTTTCTGATATTCAGAAAACCTGAATTTTGCATCTGCTTTGTTCTGAATAACGACTTTACTTTTATTAAGGGCGCCTTGTCATTGCCTATACTTGCAGCACCTAATTAGCACTTAATTCCTTGCTATTAATATTTATCGTATATCTAATAACTTCATTGCATTGCTAGCGAGACGTTTTGCCAGCAACACAAATTTTAATCGATCGTTGCGGTGAAAATTTTAGAGCACCTAATTTTTAAACTTGGTACTTAATTAGCACCTAAAGAGCACCTAATTTGGGCTTTTCCTAAAAGCATTTTTGATTCTTTTCTGATATTCAGAAAACCTGAATTTTGCATCTGCTATGTTCTGAATAACGACTTTACTTTTATTAAGAGCGCCTTGTCAGTGCCTATACTTGCAGCACCTAATTAGCACTTAATTCCTTGCTATTAATATTTATCGTATATCTTATAACTTCATTGCGTTGCCAGCGATACGTTTTGTCAGCAACACAAATTTCAACAGTTCTTTGCGGTGAAAATTTTAGAGCAACAAATTTTTAAACTTGGTTCTTAATTAGCACCTAAAAAGCCCTTAATTTGGACTTTTTCTGAAAGCAATTTTGATTCTTTTCTGATATTCAGAAAACCTGAATTTTGCATCTGCTATGTTCTGAATAACGACTTTACTTTTATTAAGAGCGCCTTGTCAGTGCCTATACTTGCAGCACCTAATTAGCACTTAATTCCTTGCTATTAATATTTATCGTATATCTTATAACTTCATTGCGTTGCCAGCGATACGTTTTGTCAGCAACACAAATTTCAACAGTTCTTTGCGGTGAAAATTTTAGAGCAACAAATTTTTAAACTTGGTTCTTAATTAGCACCTAAAAAGCCCTTAATTTGGACTTTTTCTGAAAGCAATTTTGATTCTATTTTGATTTTCAGGAAATCTGAATTTTGCATCTGCTATGTTCTGAATAACGACTTTAGTTTTACTAGGGGCGCCTTGTTATTGCGTATACTTGCAGCACCTAATTAGCACTTAATTCTTTGCTATTAATATTTATCTTATATGCAATAACTGCATTGCGTTGCTAGCGAGACGTTTTGCTAGCAACGCAAATTTCAACAGTTCGTTGCGGAGAAAATTTTAGAGCACCTAATTTTTAAACTTGGCACCTAATTAGCACCTAAAAAGCCCCTAATTTTGGATTTTTCCAAATGCAAATTCCCGACTTTGCGTTGCTAGCGATACACAACTCAGTTTGTCGGCAACGCAACAGTTAATCGTTTCACACTCCTTAATAACAATATAAAATACTTATAAATACTTAAATTAACACATACATAATTAAAGAAACATTCACTACTAAGGACACAACGACAGGTAATGTTTCCTCAAGATTGTTTTGAGCTGCGACTTAGTTACGATTTCGTCATAAATACCCGCCACCTCATTACACAAGGTCGGAGTTATCTATTGCCTTGTACGTCGTCCAAAGTAATTTTCAACCCTAGGTATGAGATATTTCCTTCTTTGCGTAACTTGGCGCTTCGGCATTATATATGTCTTAGGTTTCTTAAATGTTACCATACCATGCTGTTCTAATATGATGATGGATTTTACTTTCTTGTCTATAGGAAGAATTTTGCAAATTTTAAATAACGTTTCATAATTTTTATCAATAGCATTTTTGGTTTTAGGATCAACTAATATCTTTAAGCATCTTATCTGTATAGACTTTATTTTGTTAAAATAAGTTGGGAAAGTAAGTCCATATGCATTTAAACCATATCCGATCGTTGCGTCTGCCAGGGAATAATACAGCATATACATGATTCCTCGGTTCACTACATATTTTATATGATTCAGTTTACCTAAAACTGCCCTAAGCCTGCTACACACTAATTCAACATGCAAGTCCCATGAGAAACGATTATCTATAACCAACCCTAAATATTTATAGTTCGTTACACATTGTAGCTTTTCGCAGCGGCGGAGAGAGCCAAAGCGATCATTATGCAGGCAATCGTAAGTGTGACCCATAAGAGCTATATCTACAGTTTTTATAGATCGGTTAAATTATGTAGATGTCTATGGGGCACAAGAGGGACTTATCTTCACGTGGAGTGTGTGCTCGTTTGTCACCCTAATTCTATAATAAATTAGATTTCCCTCTTAAGTCTCATGGCTTAAAACATTTCGTTTATGTCAGACAAGTTGCGTCAGTACTGCCGCTCACACTCACGTCTGATACTCCTACCAAGCGTGGCGGTTAAGGCAAACACAAACAGAAACAGAAACTTTTTTATTCAATATATAATATAAATAATACTTATTGAAAGTCACTCTTATGTTTAATTACCACTGGTTCGAAAAAAAACCTCTGTCCTGGGAAGAACCAGCAAGAAACCCAGCTGGTTTTTTTAATATCAGCTTACAATCATGTATGTTACACAATTAACCACACAAAACAAATTAGAAATAGCTTGGTAACGATCACCTCATTTGCAGGGGTTATTATCATCCATAAATTCCTTAATATTTATACAAACATAAGTTTTTGAACTATGAGCAGGTCAAATTTTGTATATTCTGGAATTTTGTTGTAAAAGCGTATACATCGCCCCAAGAATGAATGAATGAATTACATTAGTATTTAATTGTTTGACATTTGGAGTCATGAATTTCATACATTTCGTTTTAGTGCCATTTAAATGCAAATTATTAACATTAAACCAATTTACTAATTTAGATATAGCATTATTTACTTCGTCATATTGTAGTTGTCGTCTTAATTTGAAAATTAAGAAGTATCATCAGCATATAATACTATATCATGGTTATCCCCAACTATGTAAGGTAAGTCATTAATGTATAGGTACCAGAAACAGAAAGGGGGCGAGAATTGAATTGCCTTGGGGTACGCCCATTTATACCATCGACCCGGAAGAGCTCATATTGTTAATGACAACTTTCTGTTCTGTTACTTAAATATGGAATAATTAATTTAAGAGCATCACTTCTTACACCGTAGTGTTGTAGTTTCCTGATTAATGTTTCATTGTCAACACGATCGAAGGCCTTGGATAGGCCACAGAATATACCTGAAGTATCCTGTGAAATCTGCTATGCATTAAAGATATATTTAATCAGCTCAACTTATATATTATATTGCTTTTTAAGAAGTAAATTATTTATATTAAAGAAATTTAACATTTGATCAATTTTACAAAAATCTTACTAAATGTAACTGTTGGCAGCACAGAAATTGCTCTTAAATTGGCGTGGTCTAATGTACTACCAGATTTAAATAAAGATATCACTTTACTATGCTTCATTAAATCAGGAAACGCACCAGATTCGATACTAGTATTAAAAATAATAGCTATATAAGGCGCGATTGTATCCATTATTGGCGCAATAATTTTAACGGAAATCCCCCACAGATCTGCAGTTTTCTTAATATCAATAGTTTTAAAATATTTTACAATATCTTTTGATGATACTTTATGAAATGTAGAATTCTTTGTACTTACACGCATTTACAGTTTGTTTAAGTAATGATTCGGCGACAGCAGCAGCAGAAGAAGAATTCAGTTACGTAGTGGTTAAGATCGGAATATCAGTAAAACATTTCTTAAAAACCATTGCAACGGCCTGATCAGTTTATTTGTTGTTAAAACTTAACTGGTAGTTTGAATTGCGAGAGTTGATTTTACAAGTTTCGCTATTAATTATAGGTAGGGGAGATGCGTGCAATATGATCCCCCTAAGAGAAAAACTTAACTGCGCTCAAAGTTTAAGATTGTTAAGAATAGTGAATTTACTTATCTTTGTAATTGCATACTTGTTCCTCACGATATGTATGTGGTTTATTAGTTTCGTCATATTTTCTAGAAGATTAGTAAGGGATCATTTTATACACATATAAACGTATCCCTGGGGACCATTTTTATTATTAGCAAAATAAAACACTCAGCCTACCTACCATATTTTTTATTAGCAAAATAAAACACTCAGCTGTTTATTTTAAACATATGTATTGCTTATAGCAGCAAAAATATGTAAGCGTTTACACATAACATTTTAAGTCTTCAGTTACATTGGAGATAATACAATATCTTTAACTTGCTACTACTAAATCAACAAAATTAAACTAAACAATAGAATTTACAAATTATAATTAAACAAACAAATTCTTATTCTAAAAAAACAATAAAGCTTCTTTGAGGTTTGTAGTTTTAACAAAGTATAATTAAAAAAATCAACTCTTCTTCTAAATAAAATAAAAATAAAGACTCATACTTCATATGATGTGAATTAAAAAAATAAACTATAGCCTTAACTTTTTTCCACACTTCCAAAACGATTATAAAGGCAAAACTCGCAACTAAAGTATTTTTCATCGCCACTATTTCTCAGGCACAAGCCTCATGTCCCCATTTCAGGCACACAATACATCTTACCCACCCTTCATCTTTATTGTCTTTAGAATAGGTTTCGGTACAGAACAGACATTTGGTATCAGTGTACTCTTCAGAAAACTCTGTTTTATAACTGTTTTTGCATACCTTAAGCGAAAGCGCAAGGTAATGTTCTACTATCTAATAATAATAAGAGATTTTTTTTATTACAATATTTAAAAGCACAGAATAAATGATAGTAGTACGTACTAAAAGTAAGTAGTATAATTTTTTTTTGTCATGAGTGACATTTTCATGCTTTTCGAGGGTGTCGAAACCGATAAGGTTGTCGAAATGTAAATCCAAGATGGCGGCCGCAATAGGTATCAATTTTTTCATCATGGGTGTCATTTTCATGGTTTTCGAGGGTGCTGAAGCCGATAGTGCTGTCGAAATGTAAATCCAAGGTGGAGGCTGCAATAGGTATAAAATTTTTCATCATAGGTGTCATTTTAATGGTTTTCGAGGGTGTTGAAACCGATAGTGCTGTCGAAATGTAAATCCAAGATGGCGGCTGCAATAGGTATCAATTTTTTCATCATGGGTGTCATTTTCATGGTTTTCGAGGGTGTTGAAGCCGATAGTGCTGTCGAAATCTATTTAAACTACTTTAATAATTCCGTATAATCATGTTATACGTAATTTTTTTAATGCGCTTAAGGTATGCCCAATTGGATTTACCAATATTCTTATTTTTTCCTCTCGGAAGGAGGCGGTCCTCTCCCTTTATTTTTCTTTTAGTTTGCAACCGTTTTTTTATTTTTTATTTATTTTTTATTGGCTTTCTTTTGTTCTTTATCTCTTTTTTCGTTTCCTTTTCTAAGTAGTTTTGTAGGGTGTACTGGTCAGTACAGACGTGTCTTCTTTTACTGTCCTTAAATTATTTCTTCTTCCTACTATTCTTGGCAATGGTTGGATTGGCCCCGGTATTAAGAGCGCAAAAGATGTGGATGGAAGGTCCACAGCCATTGCTGGAGACACGTTTGCATTAGATTCAAGTGTTGTAGTCAAAATTGGAGATAGAGGACTACGAACTGGCTTTTTGGAAGACAACAATTACCTGTCACTAAGAAAACTTGCTTAGAAAAAGCTACACTTGTCTTGTCAATATCCATCGGATTTTCTCTTAAAAACTGAGTCGTTGCAGGTAGAGATTCTTGTATAGGTACTAGTGCCGACGACTGTAGTACTTGTGGAAATTTCTGAATAACCTCTTGCGTCGAAGTGTCCGATTCGAAGGCTAACGCATATTTGCTTGTAGTGATAGCTGAAATTTAACCCAAATTTAACATGCAAGATTTGACCCTAACAAACATACATACATACATTCACCCATACATACATACATACATTAAAAGTTAAATAAAAACATTTAAACGTACTATATGGGGTAATATGATTCCAGGGATCGTTTTATACGTACGAAGAGGGATCATTTCACCTCAAAAACCAAATTTCTAGACATCGATCAAAATATAACCTTCAAATACAATGTGCGGTATTCAAATATTGCTTAAATATAGCTGAACATTAATGGAATCCGCCAATAAAACAACATTTAATTAAATCTCAACATGCAGAAAGTAATGAAACTCAAAATTAGGCTTACCATATCTATGGTTCTAATCTTAGAAGCACGTTTTTTTTTCTAATAAAATTACGCTAAACGCTCACACCGCCATGACACTCGAAGACAGAACCACATTACCACAGAACACAATTACTCTCTACCGAGAAAGTAATTGTGTCCGGTGACCTCGAGGGATCGTATTACACGCATCTCTATTACTCCATGTCATTTTAATTTTATTAGAAACCGTCTTAATTTTGTTGCTCAAATGCAAAGACTTTGCTGTGGAGCACACTCTTTTAAATATTTTTGAATATTTTTTTACATATTCCATAAATTCGACGCTAGGGTTATATGACCTTTCACGTTAAGTAAAGTAACGTGAAAGGTCGTAACGTAAAGTTCATATAACCTTTGTCTGCTCTTATGGGCTCCTACTGTCACCCATTCATCGAATGCCTTCCGACTGTTCTAGGAGAATGTTTTAGAAGTAAAAGTATTATTAGGTCATTGCAAATAAGCTTAAACAATGTTCCATACAAAAAATTAGGATCATTTTGGTATGAAAGTGATGGAAGTTTTTTCACTATGTTACTTCTAAACTTCTCCAAGCGACGTGCATTTACTGGAACAAACACAGCTTTCTCATCTACTTGCTTTTTGTGAACATAAGGTAACGAAAGTTAATTGTCCACAGGGATCAGAAACTAATTTTTGAATAATACATTTATGCCGTTGCATACCTAAATGTATTATTCAAAAATTAGTTTCTGATTTTTTCATTCATTCATTTGACATTTCTAAAAATGTTATCTATACATGTTGCTCTAGATTGAGCAATACGCGTTGGCTCTAAAAATTAATTAAAAAGATCATATGATTTGAACAATGATCTAAATTTAATATTGGTGGAGAAAACGTGGGGGGCTTGTGTCTAGTTGGGGAGTTTTATGGGCCGATGTTGTAAAATATACATTCATAATAATCAGTAAAGGGGACTGAATTTGTACATTGTAAATGTTTTGAAAATAGAGGTTTTCCTTGAGAAATAGGATTCACACAACTTTTATCACTTTGAACTCAATTTTTTTGCGGACATCTCATCAGAAGATCATATTTAACTGTTATTTTGTCTTGATGGTTTCTACTTTCTAGTCTCATTTCAAACCAAAGTTTAATATTATATAGTAGCAAAGAGATTTAAAAACTACTTAAATGTCTTTGTATAGTAGTCATAAGTTTTGTACTAAGGATTTTTATTTTATTAGTTCGTCCGATTCGTTGCGACAACAATTTTCGAAAACTTCTAGCTGTGGCGGCGAACAAATATTTCGTGACACGCCCATTGTGCCATGTGTTAAAAAAACTTTTTTTTTTCACTTTTTTACACCTGATTAAGTTTAGTTGTCATCAAACATCAGGTGCAAACGTTTTAAGTTTTAGTTTTAGTTGTAGTTTAAGTTTTAAGTGTCTAAGTACGTGTTTTCTTTGAAATAGTGTGACATTTTAATGCAGACGTTACAATCCTTTTGTACAATTTATATTCTATTATAATCCTTTTGTACAATTTATATTCGATTAGGTCTTCTTACCCATAGAGTTTCATAAAGAGGAGTTCACGGTTGTCTTATAACAGCATAAAAGCGAAGGGGTAGGCATTAGCTTATAGTTTATTATAAGGTTTTAAAATGTTGGTTGGGTTTTTAAACGGATAAATGGTTTTTGCAGGCTAGCGAACGTGGTGCAGTGCCTGCTTGCGTTCGCGATCTTCGTATCACACGGCTTGGCGTGCTACGTGGCCATCGACATCTTGTGGAATGAGTACATCGGAGTCCGGCTGCTCAACAGTTCGCACCGATTGCTGTGGGAGTACACACTGCGGACTCTCATTGTGCTCCTCACATGTTAGTATTCATTACTTACCTAAGGAGACGTGGTTGGTAATCGCTCGTTCGTGAATTTCACAGTACGCGAGCAACCCAAGGGTTCAATCTCCGCCGGTAATGTAATTGTAAATTAGAATTTTAGGTGCTGATTTACCACGTTTACTTTTACGGGTTCACAAAGTGGCCGTGAAGGTTAAGGACAGCCTCGTGCTGACGAGAAGAAAGTAGGGCGACCTTCCACTAGATCGTGGCTATGGACCGTCTTTGAGGCATTATTTGGGGCAGGCCTTTGTTCATCAATCAACTTGTACGATGCTGATGATGATAATGCATGATGATTAAAAATACCTATTTTTCTGTAAAATCTCGATGAATGAGTCTGAGAGCACCGTGTGAAATGTTTACTTGGCCGTAAGACTACTGATATTCAAAAGAATATTGTCGGTAAAATTGATCCATTCTTGTCATAGGTATAGGGACGATCGCTTTCTGCACATTTTGATTCAATAATTTTTTGTCAATTGGTAGAAGTTAGCGTATAACAAGCAGATTCTGAAGTCTGAGTAGCAACGCAATATGACTCCTTATAAAAACGTCTTGATATCCCTCCATGAAGCAATTTAGGAGACCTAGTAAATGAAAGCATGAAATAAAAACGACTAGCGAGCCTTACAGTAGCTGCATATTGTGATGTGTAACATGTGACGTCTCACCTTGGTAATAAGCAACATTTTCTATTCTGAAAATAGCTATTTCAATTTTATTTATCAAAATTAAAAATATGAATAGGGACACAACAGAAATTAGCCTCAAAATTTATAAAAGCTAAAAGCTACTTGCATTTTTTATTTGCACTTTTTCAGACACTTATTATAATTTCTGTTAAATAAATCTAACGTAAACTCGTCCAACAGTCGGCATCGCAGCGGTAGTCCCGGAACTGGACCTGTTCATTTCCCTGTTCGGAGCGCTGTGTCTCTCCGCTCTGGGGCTTGCGTTCCCCGCTTTCATCCAGAGCTGCACCTACTGGTACTACGTGTCGCCCTCGGAACGCATCCGGATGATCATCAAGAACGCCATAGTGGTGGTGTTCGGCGCGCTGGGCCTCGTGGTCGGTACATGGACTTCGCTCGAAGGCATCATCACTAAGTTCTTCGGACAAGGATATGGACATGGACCGACACTCAACACGACGATTAACTTCAACGAAACAGGCCTGGTACCTTGAGAATAAGTTGGGCAGTTAGTGAGACAGTGCCATTATGTATACAGAACCGTCTGTGGCATATTTTAAGTACAATGGACAGTAATAGTAGACTGGTAGGGCAGACGATCTTTTGATTACAAATCAATGGTTTTTAGTCTTATATCAGGATAACTTACATTAATATAGTTTTTAGCAAAGCAATAAACGTTTATTCAAATTGCAAATCGATACAAACTTTAGATAGGATCAAAAACTAGCGCTTTAAGCGCTAATCTAGTACATAATCGTGGGCTGTACAATGTAAATGTAATTTGTTATTTATTTAAGTATTACCTAGCATAATATTGTAATTCAAGAAAACTTAGCTGTAGTGAGTAATATAACTAACATTTGTTATAGACCTTTCTCCTTTACGGTCCACTTACAAGGTAGGATAAATCTAGAATGCTATAAATTAATCAATTGAGTTACAATTGTTATTGCATATAATGTAATTGTCTAATAACACTTTTAACAAACAAATGTTTAACTCCGAAAATACCCTAAGTATAAAAAGCAAATATCAAATAGTGAATGGCACATTTAATGTTAGCAACACTTCTTAAAATGCCTTAGTTTTTATCTAGATTGTTTTCTTAACTTCAAGAGCACTGCGTGTGGCCGATGTGATAATATAATTTAATCCAAGCATTAATATTTCATTAAGCATTACAGCAACAATTATAGCGTTCGTCAATGGTAATTCAAAACTATAGTTAAATTATAAACCATAGTTTATACCACATTTAGGGTGTTGCTTTCATTTCGATCCAAAACTTATTTCATTAAAAGACATGACGAGAATTAGGTCGGTAAGAGAATAAGGTAAAACAATTGTTTTAACCATTGTCGTTTTGTTATGTACTCTAGGGCAATTAGAATAGTACGCGTATAACTCATAAAAGATACGCCTTTGACGCAACTGTAGTGTCGCGATACACTGAGGAAATTATGATATACTGACGTAGAAACATTTTCCCGCTCAAAATGAAAAAATTGGAATCGTGTGCCACAGTTAATTTACAACTAAAGCGATGGTAATTTCGCCATGCGTGTGCTCGTGCACCACGCAGTGCTACTGGAGGCTCCCTAACGTTTTTAAGCAACAGTGTGTGCGACAGCGCAGTGATACAAACGAGAATGCGCGGTAGCAGTGAGATTCAATGTACGGCGCATTTTAATAGGATTAGCTTTAAGTACATCTACATTACAGAGAAGAGTACAATTTAACAGCTGTGACTATATTCAATCAGATTATTTTGAAATTATTACATTGATTATACTGATTTTAATGAAATTGTAAACCTCGCGGAATTGTTACCGAATAGTTCGTTTTAATATCGACATTGATGTCGCGTGACCGGATGTAAAAGTGGCCTCAAACTGCAGATCTAATCCGCACTATATTAAGTCAATTAAGTTATCCGGTCACAAGTTATTAATAATCTGTGATGTTAATAGTTTATAAAATATTTATTAGAAGTTATTTTGACTATTTACGTTATTGTATTTGATGTGTTTGTTGTACACGTCCGTGATATTATATTGTGCTCAGCTTTTTGGGGGTTGTTAATTCCCGATAAAATAAATAATAACATATTTTCAAACCTCTTTTATTCCATACCTCAAGAAGCAATACAAATACATACCACGCACTAGAAGCTATGCTATGGTTGTAGCACAATTGGGTCGGCTCGATAGGGAAAGAGCCACGCTCTCCCATAATACCATCGTAAAATAGCGGCTCAATGCTGCTGTTACTTATGGTGCGTGTAGAAAACCTGGGACCCATTTTAGCGGGAAAACGAGGCATTCTATCTTAGTCCTCAGGGATGACAACGCATCTGCATTATAATTCCTATTCGAGCATAAATTATTTATGGACCGCAGCACTCACCATCAGGTGGACAGCAATGGAGTGAAATAATTTGACAGCATTTGTCACCCCATCAGATTACAGTGTGAAAATAGTTTTGTTGTGTTAAGTGTTTTAAACGTGTTAGAGCCACTCTGCAGCTATATTATGGTTGTACTATTTAACTCGTAATTGTTAGATAACTATGAACTCATATATAACTCGTGGTTGGAAGATCACACACCGACTTGTCTGTGAAGTCACAAGGCTCCAACTGAAAACCAGTGCTCTCTTTGCAGCATTATGCTGAGTTGGAGACCTATTTGATGTCACATTCTAATATTGATTTTTTCTTTTTTTGTTTCATTATTAATTAATTATGTGTATGTGTATGTACTGCTTCTCAGTTGTTAATGCGTAAGCAGTATTAGACCGGTATATGCATTTCCCCCCCTGCTTTTATATATATTTTTAATGAGTGTAAAATGTATATATCAAATAAATAGTTCTTTATTTCTTTCTTCCTATCACAAATGGGTCGTTTCGCCCGGGTTAGGATTAGGAACATGCTCTCACAATACCAGCTTAAAATAGCAGCTAATGCTGCTGTTTTGAATGCTGTGTAGAGAACTAGAGACCCTTTTTACTGGAAATGAGGCATTCCATCTTAGTCCTCAGGGGAGACAACGCATCTGTAACGAGATAAATGTAGATGCCCACAGCACCTTCTTATCATCAGGTGGACTGTGTGCTTGTTTGTCACCCTTATTCTATAAAAAAAAACTGATTGAACAATTTGCGGGTGTCATCACTGCTATATGAAATTTAAATTTCATTAGGCATTATCGTGGTCTAGCTGCGCCGATGATTGTGGTGCTGGTGTTATTATCTCATTACGTGCATTTAGAGTCTAAGCGAATTAACCATTTTTTCTGCCGACTTCCAAAAAGGAGACGGTACTCAATTACCTCATAACTTTTTACTGGGTGTGTTACCTCATAACTTTTTACTGGGTGAATCGATTTCGTTGATTCTTTTTTTGTTTCAAAGCTGGTACTTCTCTTGTGATCCCATATAAATTTGATCAAGGTCAGACCAATAGTTTTTGAGTTATTCTTAATAACTTATATTGAAGTCAGCTACACAAAATTTTTAATTTTAAATTATTATTCTACCAAATGGCAGCGGTTATTCATAGGATGATACACATCCGCTCTGCCATTGTTAGTGTTGGTTTAACCCCGCAAATTGTTGCGCGTTGTTACATAGTGAAATCTAATTACAACACCTCTTTATTAAATACCGTATTTGCTTCATGGTCATCTATGACTATACCAACAGAAATTAATGGCATAATGGGTTCTGTAAGTCGCCGCGAACTTAAGAAACTCTGAAATGACTCTCCATAATAACATGTTCAACTTGACGTGCCGAGTGCACATATTTCGCACTCAAAACTGTTGGAATTGTAATTCGCATTTGTAACATTTTCTTTACCAGTGCTGTTTTAAGGGTTATCTGTCGGACTTGCAGGCATCTAAGTTACCCGTCATCGTTATCATTTCTAAATAATCCACTGCTTTCTTGCTTCTCTTCTTGCTAATCTTTAAAATTACCAGATGCTGTTCCTCGTAACTAGCGTGTTTTTTTTTAATATCCTTGATGTCTACGGAACAAGACATAACTAACCAACATAGAAAGATCGTAAAACGATCCAATTAACGGCATTACTCATTAAAAACGACGTCAGTTTAAGAATTTCTTAAAGTAGCTAGCGCTCTCTTTCTCTCTCTTTTTACTAAATAATAAAAACTAAAAAAAAAACAAGACATTTATAAAGATAACTAACACTTAATTTGAGTAAGCGATAATCTACGATCATAAGTAAGGCCGATAATGGTTTAACATTAGAAATAATGAAATACAAAACTAAGTCGGCTCTTTATTGTACAAATCAATTATTTTACTGCTGTGAATACCGACGCGATATAAAAAACACTTACGATTAAAGTAATATAGCATTACAGCAACAGTCACACATTAAGATTAAAAGTATTAAAAATATCGCCACATGATCCTAACACCATATAAAACAAAACATGTGATATCTTTGTTATAACTTATACATAATAAACACTTATCCGTTAACAAGCTTAAATGTTAAAAGAGGAATTAAAAAACACTACTGCATTAAAAATCTTACTGAAAAGATAATATATATAGCTCACTTCCACAACTTATACGATTCCAACGACACCTATATGTTAATGAAAATCCATCCAGCCGTTTAGGATACGGCGCGTGCCAAAGAAACAGAGATACATACATTGGCAATACACTCCACACATTACTCTCCTTCTGGGGCAGTCGGGTAAAAAGCACAGCCCGTGTTCAACTGAGGTCGGACAAGAGCGGAACAGTACAGATTTGACGTAGAAACTGCCTTCGTATCTAGTATCAAATGGGTTCCATAAATTGTATCAAATGTATGGTTTATATTTTATACAATATGTGAAGTTACAACTTGCATACGCCCCACTGTTGAGCATACGCCTCTTTTCATTTGTTAAAGGATTTCTGGGGCAAGGAAATGTCGGGCGCGCTAACACAATGCGTGTTGGCGAACTTGCACTTTCCTTACAATGTTTTCTTAAAATTGCAATTGACAATTTCATTGGTGTCGACAGAGATCGAACCCGGGCTGCTCGCATACTGTGAAATTTACAGCAAACAATTAGCCCTTGAGCTGCCACGGCTTTGTATGATCTATTTCTATAACAAAAAATTAAAAGTGTAACTTGCGTCCTTTTTTAATATGAATCGAATGATTACAGTGTTCATGTAAAATGCGTATTCAGATTTCGCATCAGATTAATACGTGGTTTACACATTGATCAAGTAGTAAATACCAAAGAAAATATTAAGCACAGGCACTTCAACGCTACACAGATCACAGAAGTACGACATCGCACATACAGTTGCTATAAGTTACTCCAGCGAGGCGCAGATTTCCGCGCTCTCACATGACTAAAGCCTAAAGTATGTCAATTATATATTAATATTTTAATTTAAAACACCTAAAATTAATAATACCGTCGTGTGCCGCGTCTTAATTAGAGCATAAAATATTTTTTTTAAAAATACTTATTTCGTTAAATCACAATTTGTCGTCTAACTAAATTTTACGTGTATAAAGGAGACGGGGTTTCTGAGCCCAATAATATGGTATAAAAAAGCGTTATATTTTTCTATTTCAAAAAAAATAATGTCACAAATAAAATAGGAAATCGATTACTTTATAGCGACTAGTCGCTGTAATACACTAGTCCCACGATACTTTTAAAATAGCAAACGCACTACAGAAATCAGCTGTTTAGAATAGGTTGTTGCCAACTTGTTGCATAACCTCACTTTTACTAAATCTCTTATAATTCTGCTCTCAGATAGCCAAAGTCCGCAGAATTTTCAGATATGATTTGATAATATTAGTAGCCTTTATTTTACACATAGATAAATTTTTACTTTAAATTTTGTAAGTTATTTCATTATATTTTTTATTATTTATATGTCGCTATTAGCGCCAAAGGCCTCCCCCAACTTATCCCAATCTTTTCTACTCTGGGCTGTTCTGTGCCAGTATTTGTCAAAGTTCGAGAGTTTGTCCCGCCATCTCCTTTTTTCATTCTTTTGTCCATCGGGATCCACTCTGTAATTGTTTTAGTCCATCTATCATTTGGTAGTCTGCAGAGATGTCCAGCCCATGCCCATTTGCTTTTCTTAATCTTTGTTATGACATCTTCCACCCCCGTCCTGTCCCGGATCTCTGTAATTCTGATTCTGTCTTTTTTGGAAATCTTAAGCATATATCTTTCCATTGCTCTTTGAGTTACTTTTAGTTTATTTAATTGAGCTTTAGTAAGACTCCATGTTTGTGATCCATAGGTTAAGGTAGGTAGGACGGCGGTGTTAAATGTCATACTATTAAGATTTATGCATAGGTCGTTTTTAAATGACATTACTTGTCCGAGATATGTAGTCTTCTATATAATCCAGTAAGTAGTGTTCCTGCAAGTCTCCCCATTAGTCATGATCTTGCATTTTTGCTTATTCATTTCCAAGCCTGTTTCTCTACACTTAATTTCAAATTTCCTGAGCATATCTTCTAAGACCTCCGTGGTCTCAGCAAAGATAATGACATCATCTGCAAACTTCGGATAGTTTAGGTATCTTCCATTTATTCTTAATCCTTTATTTGACCAAAACATATTTCTAAAAATTTTCTCCAGAACTGCATTGAAGAGAATTGGTGAAATCGGGATACCCTGTTTGACACCCTTTTGCAATGGAAATGGTTCCCCCATTTTGTCTATTTTTATTCTTGCCTTGCTGTTTCTATAAATATATTTTAGGATATTTATATATTTTTGCAGAGGTGTAAGACAGGGCGATGTTATATCCCCGAAACTCGTCACCGCTGCATTGGAAGACGTTTTCAAACTTCAGGACTGGAAAGGATACGGTATTAACATCAATGGCGAGTACATCACTCACCTTCGATTTGCCGACGATATAGTTCTTATGGCAGAATCGCTGGAGGACCTAAGCACCATGCTCAATGACCTCAATAGTGTCTCCCAACGAATAGGTCTTAGGATGAACATGTACAAAACAAAGATCATGTTTAATGTCCATGTCACACCTATGCCGGTAGTTGTTGGAAGCACTAAGCTCGAAGATGTTGACGAGTATGTTTACCTGGGATAAATAGTCAGACTAGGTAAGTCCAACTTCGACCGAGAGGTCAATCGACGGATTCAACTCGGCTGGGCTGCGTTCGGGAAACTACGACACATCTTCTCGTCATACATACTTCAAAACTTTAAAACGAAATTGTACAACCAGTGCGTGTTGCCAGTGATGACTTACGGATCTGAGACGTGGTCCTTCACTGCTGGCCGTATGAGGAAGCTCAAGGTCGCTCAGGGAGCTATGGAGAGGGCTATGCTCGGGGTTTCTCTGCGTGATAAACTTAGAAATGAGGATATCCGCAGTAGAACCAGAGTAATCGACATAGCCCAAGGGATTAGTAAGCTAAAGTGGCAATGGGCCGGCCATATAGCTCGAAGAACCGACAACCGATGGGGAAGAAAGGTTCTTGAGTGGCAGCCTCGTACCGGTAGGCGAAGTGTAGGGCGACCCCCCACGAGATGTAGTGACGACATGCAGGAAGTCGATGGGTTGCAGGTGGCTCAGGACCGTACTTTGTGGCATTCCTTGGGTGAGGCCTATGTTCACCTGTGGACTTATGAAAGGATGTAATGATGATGATGATGATATATTTTTGGTCAACACCTTGTTCTTCAAGTTTCGAATAAAAAATCATGGTAAATTGAGTCAAAGGCTTTGGTAAAGTTAATGAAAGTCAGATATACTATGTAGCCATATTCCATACATTTCTCAATAATTTGGGTGACTGAGTGTATGTGACCAATCGTGCTGAATGTTGGTCTGAATCCTGCTTGTTCCACAGATTGCTGTTCGTCTAAAGATTTCTCTATTCTTCTTCGCAAGACTATCATAAATAGTTTATACAAGCCCGAGGAGCGATATGGGTCTATAATTATCTAGGTTATCCCTGCTTACTTTTTTGTGTAATATTGTTATGTTTGATATATTCATTTGATAATATATAAGCTATTAATTGACACCACTTTCATCTTTTTACAATCTGGGCCCAAGAATGTATGAAAGCGTATCAGTCTACTTTAAATGTAAACACTAAATAAAAATACAATAATTGACTACAAGCACAAACTGTTGTAACATCATTTAATTTGTGGATAAAAACTTATCTGTTACACACGGTTGTTAAGACTGACTTAATTTTATGAAATAATTCATTATTCTAGAACAATGAATGGCATGTGTGTAGGTCTGTTAAAACGAAATGATTAAATTACCCAACTACTTAAAATTACTTTTTATTAAAATTATTTAAAAATTATTATTCGTGTTACCCGTAACATACCAGAGAACGGTAGCAACACCAATACAATAACTTTTAAAAAAAAGAAGTGGCAGAAAAAAAATCAACACTTAAATAAAACCTTAATAAACTCGTAAATACCTCACTCTATACAAACACTACAATAAAGTTTACATACAGTGACACTTAAAAATGGAGAATTTAATTTTGTACTATGAGCTTATGATATTTTTTGTTTATTACATACATTCGCGTGACAAATACAGCGTATTATTAACAGTTTGAAAAATTACAATCAAATCCATATGCAGATCAACTTTAAAACATTAAATTAATATTACTGTATAATACACTACAGCAATTTCATATAGCAGAAGGCAATATCTGATTGTCGACTTGAAACTTCAAAATGAAATACATTAGGAAATTAATTTACTATAAAGCATTAACTGATATCTTTATAATACAACTACAACGAATAAGGGTAACAAAAATATATTTCAGAAGTTGAATGGTAAAAAAAAAATTCATGAATGTTGTAATTGCCTAGAAGATAATCTAAAACAAGCTTAAAGGTTAAAACAGTAATTAAAAACCCGATTGCTTTAGTTTTCTGAAAAAAAAAAACAGTCCCCTCCCTTTTTGTATTTTGAAATGCAATAGATAAACATTATATAGCCTATGTCACTCTCACAATTAAGACTAATCTAACTACACCTCATATGTATCCATCCAGCCGTTTAGGTTACAGAGCGTGCTCAACAAATAGATATACATACATATACATTCTCTTGAAAAACATTCCTCCTTCTGCGGCAGTCGGGTAAAAATGTTGTCACGAATCGTCACAAATGACGTCGTTCTTCTTACAATTCTATTTCAAATCTTTTCACAAGCGATAATTGTTAAACCTAGTGAAAGTTTGTTCACATTATGCACATAACACCACAGCCCTTCCCGTTCCGCAAGTGTAATGTGTAAGTGTGGGTTACTTCTTGCCCGCGTCATAGCCAGGCATAACGGTCCGCAGAGCAGTACGCAGCGGCTCGTTCACCTGAGGTTCGAACTTGGCCAGGCTCTGCCGGCAGCACGGACAACTCTGCGATTCCGTCGACTTGTACGCCAGCTTCAGACACGCCTGAAAAACGGTTTAACATAAAAAGTAGATTTGTACGTGGTAAAAGCCACGCTGCAACTATATTATAGTTGTAGCACGAATGGGTCGGTTCGTCCGGGGTAGGATCACGCTCTCACAGAATACCAGCGTAAAATAGCATCTCAATGCTGCTGTGTTTTATATGGTGAGTGTAGAGATCCGGAGACTCCTTTTACGGGAAACGTGGCATTCCTTCTTAATCCTCAGGGGTGGCAACGCATCTGTATTTTGATTCTTAATCTATACTTGATATAATAAAGCGGAAAAGTTTCTTTTTTGTTTTTTTTAAACACGCTTATCTCCGGAAATACCAGTCCGATTTAAAAAAAATTCTAGATGCTTAAATTATATTATTAGATTTCTTTGTCGACGGAATACTCATTTACGAAACGGAACTGTGTATAAACAACAAACAAAACGTCATTCTTGTGTAATATGAAAAACAAACTTCGTGTATATAGATGTTGGTTACTACTAAATTTGTTTAAAAGACAAACTCACATAACATTCGAATAATTCGCATTTTGGTATCCAAAGATAGATATCATTAAAACAAGAAGTACAGTGAACTTTGAACTAAACGACAACAGGGCGACATAGCAGCACTTACCATGCAGAAGTTATGCAAGCAGGGCGTGGTGACAGGATTGACTGCAACTTCTTGACATATAATGCACAGAAACACTTGTGTCACGTGCTCCACGAACTCCTAGAGGTCAACAAAATATTATGTGGATTATGTGCTCCTTCAACATGTGTACTTTCATATACAACGAAAGCAACTTTATCTGCAAGTACTAAGTAAGTGGCGGTGGGATTGGTGGTGACGGAGATAGTGCACGCAATTGAGGAAGGGCGGGAGTGTGTCGTCAAGTTTTGCAGGACACATAATTTTATTTAACAAATGAAATTCCAACAGCTTTAATATAATGGATTTACCGCCAAGTAACGCCTGATTGTATTAATTATAATAATTGAATACATAAATTAGTGTTTTGAAATCCACAAAAGGCTCACCTTCTTCCCGCTGCTGTGGCACATCGCGAGGCATTCCTCCCACAGCTTGCGGTTCAATGTATCTGACTCGACAGCCTCCTTCTCTTCGGGACTCAATGTACTCTCGGCGTCTTTTTCAGTTACATTGTTGCTCTTTGGACTTTTAACATTAAATATACTTGGAATTGTCTTCTTTGGAGTACCGTTTGAACCTTTCTTTAAGCCTGGAGCATAGAAGAAATTATGTTTTATGTTAGAAAGTTCTATTTTAGTTTCAGACAAATACTTATCGTATACTACTAGACCGGCAATACAGAACCAACACTGTGTCACAGCTGAGCATCGCGCGGGTGCAGGCGGGTAGCTGGCACGGTAAATATGCCACGCAGTTATATTTTCATTTACGACAATTACTGCTACTGTTTATGCAAATACGAATTTAAATTACATAAAAAAATCAACTTCAAATCACGTTGACAAAGTGCGCATACAAATAATGACAGCGTTTTCTTAGTAACATTAAACAAAATCAGTGTTAGATTGTCGAAAGTCAACGTTCGCGTTTTACAAAACGAGAAGTAGTCTTCTTGCCCGCTTGCAGTCTATTAAAGGAGTTACGAAGAATTGGCCGTAACTTAGAATTTAGAGGTATTTGATATTTTATACCAGTTTTGATATGACAGTTTAATAACTTGCTGTGACTTAGAGCAGCCCACACGACTTGTATAATATATAATATATTAATAATGTCAATTGTAATTAATAAGTAGCAGTCTAATTAGTCTTAAACTAAACATCACGTCTCCTTCATTTAACACCTTCCAACATTACATGCATTACTAGTTGATTGTCTAAACTATATGTTCAACGTTGCACGGTATCAACAATAATATAGTATTAAAACTTAATTCACTGTAAACAATTGTATGTAAACTAGACATTTATCAAAAGCAAAACAGTAAATTTCTCAAGGAATTTCATATAATCTTTCATCTGAAGAGGCCTGTATACTTGTACATTTAAATAGCTTTGCAACACTTATTTAAGAAGTTACATCAATATCGCCGTGTAGTGGCGGTGGAAGAATATCCATATGCCACGGGTGTCGTAACAGGCGATTGAGGCTAACTGAAACAGATGATGGCCAGCTCCATCTTCCTCATAACAACTCAAAATTACAAAAAACTGCGATTGCCAACCCGCCAGCCATGCGTGGCAACTATGGCTCATACCCCCCCCCCCTCCCCCCCTATGAAGCAAGAGAGGAAACTTATGTTCAGCAGTGGACTTTACAGCCTGTAAGGGATCAATAGCTAACCTTTACTTTTACTAGAGGACTGCTTCTCGGGAGACGTCTTGCGCTTCTTGTTAGGCGGCGTAGCATCGGGCTCAGATTCTGTCGACTGATTACTCTCTTGAAGCGCGCGTTTTTTATTTCCTTTGGTGCTTTTCGAGTTCTTCTCTTTTAGAGCCTTTTTTTCAGCTTCAGCCTCTAAGTAGCCATCTGGATACTGTTAAAAATATAAATGGAATTAGAAACTTTTTTATTCAATTAAGATGATGGCAGCGTTGACATCACGCTACAAGCGAAACGCACCGAAGCCTAAATCACGCTATCAAAGTTCCGAAGTACTGCGTTATATATAAAACAGCTCTATACTAGTATATAGAGTGTTGGCCGCTCCCCAGGCTGTGTTCAGCCTGAAGCTTCAGCGGAAGATCTCCCCTTATCATTCTATGGCCAAAAGGTTATAAATAATACTTACTGAGAGTTTGAAAGTCATTCTTGTGTTTAATTTACTACTGGTTTGGAATATACCTCCGTCCAGGGAAGGACCAGTGAGGAAGCCAGCAAGACATTTTTTGTAAAAAGATCAGTTTAAAATCATATAATAAACCAACTAAGTTATACGTTTGAAAAGCACAAAAATCAATTACGATATGGTAAGCTCTTGATACAAATTACACAAACTCACGATGATAGGATAGTGTTTAGCGCCGGGCTCCCAGGGCGCAGGGCTGGGGTCATCTCTTCGTAACAAATATTTCCACACGATGAATCCGGACAGGCCTTTTTCTGGATAGTACTTCACTACTTTATAGATTCCATCGTACCTGTTTGGAACACAAAACACTATTTAAGATAAATAAACACAGTGCCATGTTGTGTATTATGGTAGTTTTAAACATGTTAGAACCACACTGCAGCTACATTAAGCACGAGTGGATCGCCCGGGGTAGGACCAGGCTCTCACATGCATTTTGATTCTTAATCGAGGATTAATGTAGATGTCTACGGGCCACAGCAATCACTTACCATCATATGGATTGTGTGCTTGTTTGTTACGTTTATTCTATAAAAGAAGGAGTAAAGCTGGTTAGGATGGCGTTTAGCCCCTGAGCTACCACAGCTCTTTTTGTGCTTTGTATTACGTGCCAATTTATCAAGTGCTCGACGGTGAAGGAAAATATATTGAGAAACAACAACAACAACAACAACAGCAACAAAAATTCGAATTCTTATGAAGTTTGTCAACACGCACTGGGACGCGACGGATACTTCCTTATTCTAAAATTCTCTCAGCAATGAAAGGGAGACCCGTGCCTAGCGGTGGGACATACATATATAGATGTTACTTTAAAATATTTTTTGTAATGGTTATTGCGCTATCAAAGAACAAGATGGCTGAAGTAATTCACTTATATACAGAGTGAAGATAAAGTTATCACATTAAATGAAATGACGTATCCTACTTAAATTTCTTTAAACATACATAACTAAAAAAATATACAGCAATTCATATTTTAGTCGCAGTAGCATTTTTTTCGTTTTAATATTAAATAACATCATGTAAATGCATACAGATATCACCTGATGAATACTAGAAGGTCAAAGACCCATGGCATTTGAAGGCGATATACGTAGTTTAAACGTTACCAATTTGAATTACTCAAATAAAGAAAAAATGTACTTACGGCTAACAATTTAAGGCATAATTTTATAAATCGCGCGAAATCAAAAACAAAGGGACCGTGCCCTGCGGGTGTGTGAAAACAAATTCAAACGAAAAATTTACTTAAAGTAAAGGACTTACGGAATAATTTTCTATGCGCGAAGTGACAAGAAATGGGACGGAGTGTCAAAACTTAGCGACGTTGCCGCTTTTACAGGTCGCTTCAGGTCAGTCAACTAATATTATGAAGGTTGATTTATTTCTTGTCAATTTTTTACGCTATTTATTTTGTTTGAAAAATGCATATTTTATTTTCTTTTAGTATTGTTTATTTTATTATTTTAACAGACATATATCAACTTCTATTAACTACTGTGCTATTTAACGTGATAACCTAGGCGCCCACCCAGTATAATTATAGTAAATATTGACAGTGGGGATTAAAGATATTTTATTTTAATATATAGATAATATTGTTTAATTTTAAAGACCCATATAATCTATGGTATTTTATTTGGATAAATTATTTACTTGATTCTTCTTTCTCACGTGTCACACTTGTATGTTTGGGTAGTTTATCACTTAACTCAATTGTAATAATATATTCCAGATATTTCTAAATTTAATATTTTGAACTTTTTCCTATTATAACTTAGTTATAGTTAAAAAGAACATCTTTTAAAAACTCTTCAAGAATTTTTTTTGTCACATAAAAAGAATGAGACGGGAGTGTTGCGTACATATTTCAAGTAACGTAAAAATTGCACACATACGCAGTACACTCACTCACTCACACTCGCATGCTCAGAATATTTGGGTATTTTAATAAGAGGAGCATTGCTTCTGACACTACGTACTAGAAAGGGTGCCGAAGCCTGGCTTTTTGTAACACGCGTTAGAGCCCACGGGCTCACACTTACTTAATCTGTGCTTCCTTCAACGTGCGCCGTATTGCCGCATAGATTTTGTTAGCCGTGTCTGTTTCAGTGCGTAATATTTAGTTCAATGGTTTCGAGTTGGTCGTTGCGTGAGCAGTGCGTGCATGTGCGTGCGTGTGCGTGAGCGACAGTACCTGATGCCCTCGCGAGGCGCGTACTTGGGGAAGTGCTTGAGCATCTTGTAGGAGCGCACGACACGCACGGGCCGGCCCTTGCGCCACGCCGCACCCGCGTCCCCGCCCCCCGCGCTCACCTCCGCCGCGCAGTTGCGAGCCAGCGCCCTGCACAACACACCACATCCTTTTCTTATCAATACCTTGTTTCTATTTGCTTACATAATAATCAGGATTAAAAAATATCTATATTATGTTGGTTTTAAATCGAAGATGATGTGTCTACTGGCCGAAGCATCGACCTACCAACAGGTGGACTTTGTGCTTTTGCTTGTCAATCTCGTTAACAATTTATTAATATATAATATATATTTAAGAAAATAGGAAGTATAGGTAATATTTTTATTAAGTACATGCTCGCTGATAGATTACTAGAAAAGAAACACTATTCATAACAAAAAAGGCTATATAAATGTTACTTACCGATTTATTTTTGTTGAAGTACAAATAATATAAAGTACAAATTGTCTAATTAAAAAAAGAACACGCGCCTACCTTGTATTTTTGTTTTTGGTAAATTTTAATACTTTAGGTATGTTCAATGTAGTAAATATGCTAAAATATATTAAAATACAATTGAAAGGGCGCTCAGATTTAAATACTCCTTAGGGTAAATCTACCAAAATAACAATTAGAACTACGTTCAATTTTAAAATATCGTTCTCTAACTCATTCTCAGACTTATTACCATTGATCTGAAATATTTAAGCGTATTTTTTTGTTATGTTGGCACTAACTACACTGTAAACATAAGGAGCGATAAGGGCGTGTGACTGACTTGTTCTCCCTAGTGAGGGTCTGATCGCAGGACTGTTCGGCCGTGCGCTTGTTCCCGGAGAGGTCGCGGCCGCCGCTGCCCGTGTATGTGAACTCGTACCCGTTGTCGACGTCATCCTCGTACCCACCTGCACACAGACATACATACAATCAATACGCATGTCGATCTGAAATTGTCGAGACCCTGGGATAACAGACAAAAGAGCAAAAACTTTTTACTAAGTATTTCTGGACGTTTGCAGTGAAAACTCCTGAGGATCATTTTGTTGTATTTTTAACAAAGCTATTGTCGTTATCACTGGCCGGGAGTACCTGAGAGCACAATGCTGTAGGCGCCCTCGACGTCGCGGCCGTGGATGCCAGACACCGGCGGACGGTGAACACCCGACTCCGACAGCTGCGGACAATTGCAATGTTTGTCACCAAAAAAATAATAATTAAATTAAAAAAAAACAACTTTAAGTTAAATTTTTATTATATTATAATAAAAACCGACCCCCAAAATATAATAAGAATGAGATAAATTCCAACGTAATTTAATTATTTATGAAGTTGATGCTAAGGTCTAACTTGCCTAAGTTAAATGTTAATTTGCTACTGAACTCACTGATCGTCGTTCAAATGATATTTTTTACTTAACTCGAGAGATTCACAAGTTATTTCGCTACTATACTTACTTACGCTTAGGAGTGTAAATCTGAATTAAGAATTAGAGCGCCAACTTGACAAGTGTGCAATTTATTTATTATTTTATTCTTTTTAGTTTCGGAAGTCCATTTTTACTTTTTACTATAATTTTTTTACCCTTTATTAACGTTTTTATGAAATGTTAAATAGTAAACTATTTAAGCATTATGCTTAGTTCACTCATTAACATTTCATAAAAACTTTTACAAAAGGGAAATAATTAAAATAAAAACTTCTTCCTCTTCTTGTCGAATGTTTTATACAAAAACATGAAATGAAATGAAATAAGTATATATGATAAAAGTTTAATTTTTTTGCAAGTAAATGTTATGAACTTTACTTTTAGACATTTTAGCTATTACAAAATTACTTAGTAATACCGTCATCTACTTCATTCTATAGATTAAGTCATTTTATAGAACAAAAATTGATTAACTCTCAAAGTGGTACATAAATTATGCGCTAGATAACGACGACGATTAATAACACGAATAATTTAATATAAATCGGTAAACTATGAAATCGTGGATTGTTATGAATAAATTGAATATGATAGTTTTATTCAGTACGGTAAATTTTTTATTTATCTAATAAATTTAAAAATTTTTTGACTGTTTATTTTAATAGTTAAAGTTCATATTAATCATCTTTAAAGCACCTCACAAGAGGACACCGAAATAATAGGAAACACAATTTGCTTAAATACTATCAATGTTATTAACATTACTAAAATTCTCTTCAACTTATATCAGTCTAAAAATGAAATATGCATGTAACTGGAACTCGCAACCTTTAGAGTTCGCGGTATTCTATCTCTTTCTCGTATAGGCTAAATCCTATAGATGTGTACAATTGTCTATTTTTAGTGACGCTTTCTCGTTTCATCCAGCTTCAAATCACAACGATGCTAAAAAAGTTTTCACTTCAAAATAATCATCGGTTTAACAGTTTCCAATATATTAGTGAACTTAATATGCACATAGAAAAATACACACTCTTATAATAAAGAAACCTCTTCATTTAAGTCGGTTTTTATTTATTTTTCGGAGCTTAATTATTTGACCATTTTAAGATAACATATAAAATGTCGTCTAAATTTTCGCAAATACACATAGTGTATTTAATAAAAAAAATTAAAATCGGTCATCTGTACATTTTTTATGTATATATGTAAAGAGGAGTTTTGGCGGGAACTCGATCGGCGGCGGTTTGCTGCTCCTGTATTATAGTTTAAATAATAGTTTGAAGTGGATTTTGATATGTAAAAGTGATGCGATTTTATGTATTAACTGTCTACGCATGTGAGCTATTAGTGGAAACGGTGAAACAAGTGCTCTAATGGTGTTGGATTCTCAAGATAAGCCGTTTGTTTGCATAGGCGCCTTTAGATACCATCGCCAACTGTCAGCTGCCTGCTGGCTCAAGTTGTCGTAAAAATCTCCAAAGGGCTGCACAATGTGACGCATCAACATATTGTGAAGCAGAGAACTATGAAGGATAATTATACATAAAGACAAGGCTTGGGGAAATTATAATAAACCGAATAAAAATACTCAAGACTTGGCCTAAAGGTCTAGATACCAGGCCATAAACTCCAAAAAATATATATATGTAAAGAGAAGATATCGCGTAACATACCAACATACAAAAAGTACAGACAAAATGACAGCCTAACTTAACAACAACGGAATTTGGTCCAAAATAGCTGAACACAAATTTAACGGACTTGTGTTATGAGAGCAACATTGAGTAAAGGTAAAATTATCTTTCAATTTATGTGTGCAGGCTCGTGCATTCTAATAAGCTTAGCAGTGGATTTAGCTGAGGACTATCTACTCTTCAAAGTCGCATACTTTCGTCATAATTTATCTTGGAATGGAGGTTGTTAACATTTTTAAGCTCACATTATATGTATATCCAATGAACATATAATAATAATAAAGATTTTTATAAATATTTCCTGTTATATGTACATTCGTCGTAGACAGTGCCAGTCTATCGCAAATTTGATTCGTTGCGAGTCTATGTAAACGATAGCTATACCGCCTTGGATATTACAGACCGCCTAAGACGGCCTTTTCCCATGATCACCAATCCTCGCGAAACCCACGGGATGAAATGGTGTAATAAATTCTTATCATCATCATCATCATTACAGCCCTTCACAAGTCCACTGCTGAATACAGGCCTCCCTCAAGGAATGCCACAAAGCACGGTCCCGAGCCACCTGCATCCATCGACTTCCTGCATGTCTTACCAGGTCATCACTTCATCTAGTGGGGGGACGCCCTACACTTCGTCCGCCGGTTCGAGGCCGCCACTCGAGAACCTTTTTTCCCCATCGGTTGTCGGTTCTTCGAGCTATATGGCCGGCCCATTGTCACTTCAGCTTACTAATCCGTTGGGCTATGTCGGTCACTCTGGTTCTACTGCGGATATCTTCATTCCAAGTTTCTTATACGCCGCCTTATCAATACGTATGCCTGAAGCAAATCCTCTTTATAACGGGAGATATCCATAACCACTAGTGGACTTTTACGAGCTGATCAACAAGAAGAGCCTGTCATTCCAAAAATATCTTAGTTTTTTATATTAGAAATCTTAGTTTTTTTATTTATATTACAATAAATTTAACTGCTTACAGTTTCAGAACAAAAGCATGGTTTAGAGAATTCAAGAGTTATAATAACATTAGTTATTTTTAGTTTAATTCAAGTGCTTACCTGTATTCTAAATCTCCAACACATGCCCACTTCGATGCCTGGGATTGGGCCAAAATGATTCGCTGGCATCGCACATGTTTTCGTTTTACCTGTTATTTACAAAATTAAAACCTTAAAAAACAATAAAATGTAAATGCCCCTTTAGAAGGTGTAAAATAAAAAAAAATGTTTTATAGAATTAAAATTTTATTAAATTTTAAAACGCGAAATGAAAATGGGCATGCTAAAATTTAATGTGAATCATGGAGTATAACAGTAGAAGGAGAACCATCTGATAAGGGGGGAAAGTTGAAAAAGTGTCCAACTGTATACTGAAAATAGAGGTTCCAAAAGCTACTACAATAGTGCTGGCGTCTGAAAAACTACGATATGAATATAGCTGTTGTAGACGGAGTGAAGTCAGCTGAATTCAAATATTTAAATAATTTCATGACTAGAGTAATTAGTAAAATGCCAGTATATAAAACCTCAACTATTTACATAGTACAAAACCAAGCGGATTGGTCAGTTCTTGTTTATTTCTCCATCTTATTCTAATTAATTTTGGCGCTTTTTTTTTAATTTATCCTATGCTACCGCAGCGTTATTGGACGCGTTTTTACGGACACTTATTCATATACAGAGATAGTCCTCCTTCTACTCTATACTCCATGATGTGAATGTTGACTAAGGTGGAATGTTTAACAAATTTTACAGCGGGGGAAGTTAAATTGTAATTGTGCGTGCGTGTGTTTACATGTGTGTACGTGTGTGTACGTGGGTGTACGTACCGACGCAGGCCATGCCGCGGCCCCAGTCGCGCGTGCCGGCGGCGGGGGCGCGCTTGCGGCGCTGCTGACGCGCGCCCGGCGCTACCACGGCGGCGGGATCGCGCGCACACTCCGGGCAGTACCAGTCGCCCTCCGGTAGCCGCGTCAGCGCTGGCGCCAGGCACCGCATGTGGTACCCGCGGTCGCACTCGTCGCACAGTACTATCTGTGACACCACCATACCACACATGCAAACAACTGTTTACTAAAGTAAACTACACTTGCAACGAATTGTATTTTCTGCGAACTTCCTGGACGAATAGCCCAATATTAAGCAAAAGCATTCGACCGGGAAGGAAGTAGTTTATTCTTCAGAGCGTCTATTCTCTGAAGCTGAGATTGTCTACGAGAAGAAAAGGAGTTAACTATTACCTAACAATAAAAAATAAATGTATTTCTGCACTAATATCTTCCACTTTAAAACTTTAATTACGATAATTCGAGTGCATAGACATTTATGTGATAGTTCATTTTTTAATTTATATAATATAAAAGTTGAACATGTACACAGGTACATGTGCAACTTTTATATTATAAAAATAAAATGAAGTATCTAGTCATAGGTAACTTTAACGATTACAAGAAAAAAATATTAAAAATAAATCAAAATTTTCAATTTTACCAATTATATGACTACAATAAAACATCTTACTTAAGTATTCGTTCTTCGGCCGAATAGTACCTAGATATTTAGTATACGACCGACTAGGATAAAAGAGACCGAATAGTGAATAATAGCCGAATATACGTTAAAGTAAACACTTCTTCACTACGATTTGAAACTCGATTAAACAAAAACGCAACACTGAAAAAAGACAAACCATCAGCACGTAGTGTTGATACAAGAATATCCACTACCACATATCATCCCATGGTAGTCGTACGAGGCGACAGAGGAGAACAAAATGAGCGCAGCAACGTCTTCCTAATAACGACTAAAAATAATAAATGCATTTGCCAACCAGCTCGCTAAGCGTAGCAGCTATGCAAATATCCCCCCTATAATGCAATATAAAGGGGAAATCTATCTTCAATTAGTGGACTTTTAATAACCTATAGGTAACGTTAAAAATAATACAATATATATATATATATATATATATATATATATATATATATATATATATATATATATATAGATAGATAGAGAGAGAGAGAGAGAGAGAGAGAGAGAGCGAATTTAGCGTGTGACATATGAACATTAAGAATTAAGAACGAAATTTATTGATTATAAAATTAGATAGTAATTTCTATAATATAAAAATCAATTGCTATTCGTTAGTCTTACTAAAACTCGAAACAGCTCGAACGATATTGATGAAATTTCTTAAGTGTATATTAGTGGTCCCTGGATAGTTTAAAGTGTTACCACACTAATCGCTCCATCATCGATCGACGCTATTGATCGACATCGGATCGACGACGCTATTAATCAACATCGGATCGACGTCGATCGATGTCGATCAATTGGTGTGGTAGCTTTAGCTGATCGACGAATACTGGTCGATAAACGTTGTACAATCTTCGATCGATGTCGATCGATTAGTGTGGTAACTTTAGCTGATCGACGGATACTGGCCGATTAAACGTTGTTCAATCATAAATCGACTTCGATCGACAATTAATCGACGTGGTTGTAGGCTCATCATCAGTATCTTTCAAAATGCGGTCGACGGGTTTAATCAAGTAACTCGATCGATGTCGACCAATTCATTCTACCATCGATCGATCGGTGTGGTAGAAATTATCGATCGACGTCGACTAATCCATTTCATCATCGATCGATTCACAACTACGACCCTTAGATTCACAATTAGACTCGGTAGATGGCGCTATTGTCGAGATCCAGAAATCACTCATGCGAAGCCTGGGCGGATCGATAGTGGAGGATAAATGTAGACGTTTAAGGGCCGCAGCATTCACTTACTATCAGGTAGAGTGTCTTGTGCTCGTTCGGCACATTTAGGGCTCATGCCCACGAAAAGGTTTTTCGCCGGAGCTAAGCCCGGCGTCAAACTGAGTCTACATCCGATCGTCAGTACTTTATGGGACACTATGAAAACAATCGCATGACGCCGGCGCTACCATTTGCGCGATGAGCCGGCGCTAGTGCCGGTGTCGTGTGATTGGCTTCATAGTATCCAGCGAAAAACCGTCTCGTGGGCATGAGCCCTTATTCTATAAAAAAAATTGGCTTATTTAAAAGACTGACTAAGAAAACAACATACAATCTACCTAGAAAATGGCCAATAAAGTCCATGTACACCCATAACTAACAATCAAACAAGGAAGACTACTGATAAGATCTTTGAGGACTAACATGTAATGCTTGTATACGTGGTAGAGCCACGCTGCAACTGTAAATGTAGATGTCTATGGACCACAGCATCCGCTTACCATCAGGTAGAGCCATGCTACAGCTATATTAGTAATATAGTTGTAGCCTGAATGGGTCTGCTCGACCGGGGAAGGACCAAGCTCTCACAGAATACCAGCGTAAAATAGCAGCTTAAAACTGCTGTGTTTCGTATGGTGAGTGTAGAGAACCAGAGACTCTTTTTACTGGAAAAGAGGCATTCCATCTTAGTCCTCACTCCTCACGGGTGACAACGCATCTGCATTTTGATTCGCAAGCGAGGTAGATGTAGATGTCTATGGGCCACAGCAACCACTTACCATCAGGTGGACTGTGTGCTCGTTTGTCACCCTTATTCTATAAAAAAAAATACTTCGCAACCTATAATTATATAGCTGTCTTTTTTATAGGAGAGGGGCAGACGAGCATGTGGCTCACCTGTTGGTAAGTGACTACCGTCGCCCATGAACAAGCGCAACACCAGGGGAATTGCAGATGCGTTGCCGACGTACCTTTCAGACCAAAACAGCAATGCACACAAATCATACCATAGTTGCCACGCCAGGCAAGCGGGTTGGCTACCGTAGTGTTTTTTTAATATTTTTAGTTGTTTAATGATTCCTTATATTTACGCGAAACATTAAATGAAACTAATTTTAGTTGTTATTAGGATGATACTGCCCATCTCCTGGTTTTATTTTCTATCGCTTTTTACGACACCTACGGCACATTTTAGGACAGTGGGTATCTTACACCACCACTACATGGTATAGTCCTCATAATATTATGTAGTTTATAATTTCAAAGAATATCAAATAAATAGGGTTAATTAATGTATTTACGATTTTTTTTCAATGTTATCAAGACTGGGCGTGCCGAAATGATGCGACGAGCATTTTGGCGTATCGCATCACATTATACAAGGCGGACCGGACCGCATGAGCTTACGGTGGTGTCAATCAATGAAAATTGAAAAAGAAACTATTTCATAATACATATGTAAGAAAAGAAGATTTTGTGGAAAATTTCATAATTTTTTTTATAAATTGATACTGTAAAATTCTTTAGAATATTTTTGTATTACTTACGAGTTTTTTAAAGCATGACATAACAATTTAAATTAATTTATTTATAGTAGATTAAATAAGTTATATAAAAGATTCTCGTATCGCCTATTAAAGATGAATACAACATTAATAAAGTAAATACAAAACTTAAGCTATTCTATGTAGAAGAAAAGAATGCACTTAGAAGAATGGTGCGGGGCGAGCGGCGCTGTACTGACTGCGCGCTCCCCATCCAGTGACGCAGTTTGAAACAAAATGTATAACAGCCAAAGACTTCTACGTAATCTACCATACTGGCAATGTAGAACAAAAACTGTGCCACAGTTGCGGATCGCGTGGGTGCAGCTGGTACGGTAAATATGCCACGCAATTATACTTTATTTACAAGACTTAGGGTCTTTTCTCACCGGATTGGTGCATTTTCGTTTCTGTACCGAATCTGTACGTTACCGTTACATTTATCTTTACGTACGTTTTACGTTTTCGTTTCTGTAACGAATGTATTAACGCCGCAGAGCCTGTCTATACATAGATGTCTTTAATATCAGACGGATTTTTGCGCTGCAATGCGGCCTGACGTCTGCGTCCCGCTTAATAGACTCCCCTAGGCATCCCTAGCATTCGTAAACAAAAATGACGCATTCTACAGAATTTTCCCATTGTTGTCTGTTGTATGAAGTTGCTTGCAAATGTCCACGCTGCATGCTGCAGTTGCTACTTACCATCAGGTGAACTATAAATTCGTATGTCACTTCAATTCTATAAAAACGTGACATGCAATGAATCATAAAAACTGTTTATAATTAAAGAAACTATGGCAGAAGAAGAAATAACGAAATTATTCTTTAAGTAATTTCTCACTTACCAACCTTTAGACTTCATCGAACTTGACTTCGGTTTTTGAAAAAACAGCGCCGTTTTTTTTTTTTTAAGTAAAAAGAAGTTCAAAAATAAATGGTTATTATTTCATAATTTTTATATATACTCGAAATATTTATTTATTCTATAAAACAGCAACAAAAAGACTTTATTTAAATAAATAATAAATAAACTTCTGTTTTAATATTTTAACTATGCTATAGAATTGGTAGTTATAACAACGAGTGAATGCAGAAAATAGAGTAAATGGGACTCTACACTCTGTTGTTACAAGTCACAATATGTCAAATAGGCACATAACATGGCAATTAATAATGCAGTGTTAGTCCCTACCTTAACATATGATGGTGAATGTTGGTATGGCAGAAGCACGAGAGTAGAATAAATGTGGTCATTAAGGAGTATATTAGGGCTGAATCTGAATAACAGGGTGAGAAATTGAGTAACAAGAGAAAAGTTTGATTTGAAAGATGATGTTGTGACCAGAATTTGCCCTTATTACTGGAAATGAGGCATTCCATCTTAGTCCTCACGGGTGACAACGCATCTGCATTTTGATTCGCAAACGAGGATAGATGTAGATGTCTATGAGCCGCAGCAACCACTTACCATCAGGTGGACTGTGTGCTCGTTTGTCACCCAAATCCTATAAAAAAAAAAATTAAGAAAGAAATGCTTTGATAATTTGGTCATGTAGAAAGAATGAACGAGGAAAAAGAGACAGAGCAAATCTATATTGCAGATGTGAATGGCAGAGCCGGGAAGGGACGCCCTAGATTAAAGTTTATCTACCAAATTGCCGATTGTTTCGATTTTTGAAGATGGGCCTAACTGTCCCATGAAGATGGTCCAGATTAAGAGTACCCTTAACCGACGAACATGATTGCGTAAGTATATGGATGTAAAGGAGGCGAGAGAGGTGTGTGAGGAACGTGCCAAATGGAAGTCCAAAGTCTCTACACCCCTATGTGTTCAAATCTCACATAAGCATGATAGCTGTCAATCATCATCATCATCATCATTACAGCCCTTCACAAGTCCACTGCTGAACATAGGCCTCCCCCAAAGAATGCCACAAAGCACGGTCCTGAGCCACCTGCACCCATCGACTTCCTGCATGTCTTACCAGGTCGTCACTCCATCTCGTGGGGGGATGCCCTACACTTCGCCTACCGGTACGAGGCTGCCACTCGAGAACCTTTCTTCCCCATCGGTTGTCGGTTCTTCGAGCTATATGGCCGGCCCACTGCCACTTCAGCTTACTAATCCGTTGGGCTATGTCGGTTACTCTGGTTCTACTGCGGATATACTCATTCCTAAGTTTATCACGCAGAGAAACTCCGAGCATAGCCCTCTCCATAGCTCGCTGAGCGACCTTGAGCTTCCTCATACGGCCAGCAGTGAAGGACCACGTCTCAGTTCCGTAAGTCATCACTGGCAACACGCACTGGTTGTACAATCTCGTTTTAAGGTTTTGAGGTATGTCTGACGAGAAGATGTGTCGTAGCTTCCCGAACGCTGCCCAGCCGAGTTGAATCCGTCGATTGACCTCTCGGTCGAAGTTGGACTTACCTAGTCGGACTATTTGTCCCAGGTAAACATACTCGTCAACAACTTCGAGCTTAGTGCTCCCAACAACTACCGGCATAGGTGTGACATGGACATTAAACATAATCTTTGTTTTGTCCATGTTCATCTTAAGACCTATCCGTTGGGAGACACTATTGAGGTCATTGAGCATAGTGCATAGGTCCTCCAGCGATTCTGCCATAAGGACTATATCGTCGGCAAATCGAAGGTGAGTGATGTACTCGCCACTGATGTTGATACCGTATCCTTTCCAGTCCAGAAGCTTGAAAACGTCTTCCAATGCAGCGGTGAAGAGTTTCGGGGATATAACATCACCCTGTCTTACACCTCTCTGCAATTGGATAGGTTTCGTACTCTGGTTCTGTACTCGGATAGCCATCGTAGCTCTACTGTACAAACACTTCAGCACTTCGATATACCGACAGTCAACTTGGCACCGCTGAAGGGACTGCAGCACCGCCTAAATTTCGACGGAATCAAAGGCTTTCTCATAGTCCACATACGCCAGACATAGTGGCAAATTGTACTCTTCGGACTTCTGTACAATTTGCCGAAGGGTATGTATGTGGTCTATGGTGCTAAAGCCCTTTCGGAAACCGGCTTGTTCGGAAGGCTGGAAGTCGTCAAGTCTGCGCGCGAGACGATTCGTAATGACTCTCGAAAACAGCACGTAGACGCGGCTCAGAAGGGAAATCGGTCTGTAGTTCTTCAAGAGAGCGTTGTCACCTTTCTTGAAGAACAAGACCACCGCACTTCTGCTCCGCGCCTCCGGTGTAATGCCACCATGGAGGACGGAATTAAAGAGCTTCTGAAGGACTTCAAGTACCGGTCTTCCACCCGCTTTCAAAAGCTCCGCTGTAATTCCATCCTCGCCTGGGGCCTTGCCGTTTTTAAGGTGCTGGAGAGCCATTCTAATCTCGCTCAGACTGACGTCCGGGATATCTTCGGAATAGTGTCGGATAAGACTCGCTCTTGGATCGTTACTCACACTCGCGTGTGGCTCCAACGATGACGTGTACAGCTGCCCATAGAACCTCTCAATCTCACTCAAAATCTCAGGTGCCCCGGAAACGATGCTGCCACATTCGGTCTTCAGCTTTGACAGTTGGCTCTTTCTGGCAGACAGATCTCTGGCAAAGACTTTGGAGCCTTGGTTCCGCTCAATCGCTTCTTCAATACGAGCTGTATTGAAGTTGCGTAAGTCCCGCCGCATGCATTTGGAGATCTGTCTGTTCAGTTGCCTATATGCTGTCAAATCTGTTGAAGAATGTAGCCTCATCTCCCGTCTAACAGCCATGAGATTAAGAGTGTGATCGGAGAGTTTTTGTGTTCTTCTGCGGCGGGTCTTGCAGAACTTAGCTCCGACCGCATGGACAGTTTCCACGAGCTTGTCATTCATATCGTCCACTTCATTGCAGTCTTCTAGGCACTGAAAACGGTTTTGTAACTCGAGCTGAAAGGTTTCGGGACTTTGGATTAGAGCACGAGGGGGACGGAGCGTTGACTTCATTAGACGAGACCTCTCCAACTTAACGTTTAGGTTCAGTGTGCCTCTAACCATTCGGTGATCGCTGCCGGTTTTCACCCTCGCGATCACTGAGACATCACTGAACAGTTGTCGTCTGGTCGTCATAATGAAGTCAATCTCATTTTTTGTCGAACCGTCGGGGCTCGACCAGGTCCACTTCCTGTGGGGCCGCTTCTTGAAGAAAGAGTTCATCATAAAGAGTCCCTCTTTCTCCATGAAGTCGGCCAGCTGCTGGCCCCTTGGGTTCCGTTGCCCTATTCCAAATTTCCCTACTTTCAGCTCACCGTTCTCTCTTGTGCCTAGTTTTGCATTGAAGTCTCCCATTAACACCGTATATTGGGTTTTGGAGGAATGCATGGCTCTAGAGATATCCTCATACATTTCCTCCACCTCCTCATCGGGGTGTGCCGAGGTTGGTGCGTAAACCTGTATGACCTTCAGCGAATACCGTTTGGTGATTCTGAGTATAAGGTACGCAACCCTCGTCGACACACTCCCGATCTTTACAATGTTGTTAACGAGAGACTTGTGGACGATAAATCCGACACCCCCTTGGGACAGATGGTCGCCCTCCCGATGATAGAGCAAGTTGCCGGATTCGAGGACTACCGTGTCCTCCCCCTCTCTTCGGACTTCGGATAATCCTATAATATGCCAGCGCAACTTGTCTTCTTCCAGCTCCACGATCTTCTCGTCAGTCCTCAGGGTGCGTGCGTTGTACGTTGCCAGGTCGAGTCGTCTAAGGTGGCAACCGAACCTCCACCGGAGATTCTTAGCACCCCCTGCCCCGCCGTTACCATAGCTGTCAATAAGTGTTGTTAATTATCATTACTTAGCATTCATACTGTAGCTATTGTAAAGTTCTTATAATATTTTATGTGGAATAAACAGTCCAATATATTTTAATGTGATGTATTATTTAACAAATTAAACCAGAAACAGCTACACTATGGGTGACAGGTGTGAGTGTTTATATAATATGTATGTACATAACTATAATATGTAATGAAAACACATGTTAAGTTTTATAGTAAATGTACTATCCATGAGCAAATACATGAATGAATTAGCTCACCGTCTCCGGTGACTCTTTGCCCAAGCACACACAACATCCGCATTCTTTGCATGGAGCGTCTTCGTTGTCCCGACACGTCAGACAGTTCAATGGTTGAGATCCTTTAAAATAAGCATGTATTTTATATGACAAAAAGCAATAATAAATAACGTACACATTACTAAATATCTGCCTCGAAGTGATTGAACATTTACCATTAAACATAATATTCTAATATATTTTAAATATACATAGCAACAGTAAGTAATGATTACAAACTTTTATCTGGTTGTGTTTTCATCATTTTCTTTTGGTCTTCAGATCTCTGGCCAACTGGTATTACCTCCTCTATAGCAAAGATTTTGTCATGGACCTTAACTTTAGTTTCATTCTGCGGCACTGAATCTGCTCCCAAGTACAACGTGCCAACAAGCTCATAACTAGACCTTAATTTCTTGATTTCATCTACCTTAAAATCATACCTGCAAAATTAAAATTATTTAAGTATTAATTTAAAGTAACTGTTATGGTATTCATGGACTGTGGATACACTTGTGAACAAGTATTAAGGTACTTGTATGTGCAGAGTAGGGATTTTGTCCCTGTGTAATTTATGTATATAAACTGCAGAGCTGCTTCCGCAACACAGGAGAAAATCCTAGTGTGAGGGTGACATTTTTTTAATCACTAATGTTAGCATACATTATTTTTGATAATAAGCAGGAAAAAATAGGTTATTCGAAAATACTGCAGTTGCATACATCACATAGGTACATACAAAACTGTGAATTTGAAGTTTTAATAAGAAATACATACCAATATCCTTTTTCAAGTGGTTCATCAGTGTTGTAATTTAACATCACCTTCTGGCCTACTTTTAAATCATTCATGTCAATAACAGTCCGTGCCCGTGGTCTTATTTCTGACTGCTTACAATATAAATCTGAATCTTCTTCACTGAAAATATTGAACATTCAGTATTAAGTTATATGTATTGTGATTGGAATAATATAAGTTTGAAAACGTTCAAACAGCACTATCATGAACTGTAGCTATGGGCGATTGTTCCAAAAAATTGTTTAGATGATTTGCTAATCAGTTATCGAATGATCATTTGTCATTATAATGAAAATTTTCATTTGATCGAATTTTGGTATTCAAATGATTGATAACTTTTTTTCAATCAAATGATCCATTAAATTATCTATTTTCCATTATTTTTTTTTCGTTTGAATAAAATATTATTAATATTTTTATAGAATTAGGGTAACAATCGCGCACACAGTCCACCTGATGATAGTATGTGGATACTGTGGCCCATAGACAGCTACATTTATCCTCGATTAAGAATCAAAATGCAGATGTTTGTTGTGAATATGGTGGAATGCCTCATTTCCAGTAAAAAGGATCTCCGGTTCTCTACACTCACCATATGAAACACAGCAGCATTAAGCTGCTATTTTAAGTTGGTTTTCTTTGAGTGTGGTACTTCCCTGTCAAGTCAACGCATTCATGGTTGTTGTACCATGAATGCGTTGACTTGACAAGGGAAGTACTATAGCTACAACATGATTCTCCCACATAAAAATGTTTTGCCATTTACTTTACACAGTCATAACTCCACCATTGCCGGTCCCAAGCCTGGATGAGAAAGGAGGAGGGGACGGTTCCGCCGGAGAGAGTGAGTGTATCCGGTGGACTAACACACCCACCTGCGCTAGGACCTGCGTAGTCGACCGCCGTACGCGGGGATGAAGGAGTACTGGAGGGTTGAGCCGATCGTCGCTGGGGTATATAGTGGCGAGAGGCAACACGCCCTCTTTGGTCCGGATTTCAAGCTAAACGGTGGCCCTATCTGCTAGCTACAGATAGGGAAATGGCCAAGCGCCCCGACAGAGGGTCGCAGGGGAGGGGTGTGGGGGCTGCCTAGTTTACCTGAAAAGGGGCTGGGTGATGGTAAAGGCCATGCTGACGGAGCAAGTGACAGTTTATTCGGGTAGTGGGGATGGATCTTGTCAGCCCCATCTACCAGCTCGATCGAACTCCCGATGTCGTGCTGTGAGCCAATTTCGCGTCCCTATTTTCTCCCGGTAATCCTAACGCCTGAAATTATTTTTTAAAGTAGGGCGTACGCAAAGGTGCGGGCTCCATGGAGGGTGGGAAGCCGGGGGGACAAATTTTTAACACAAAGTCAATGGACTATTTAAGGCCCAGTAAGAAAGAGGGAGAGGTGTCAGAGGTGCTTACCAGGGACACCAAAGAACAAAGGGGAACCGCCACTAAACCGACGGTTGCACCGACAGTACCGTCCAGCGTAGGTGACAGGGGACAACTTCCGCGCTGAACGTTTCCAAAACCAGTTTCAAACCTGAGGAGCTGGGCGAGAAAAAGGCGCAAAATCCCGCGAGCAACAAAACTCCTGCGGAGCCTCATAGAACGGACGACCTTTTCTCTGCTGCCTGGCAAGTGGTGAGCCGTAAGGGGAAAGGCAAGGCACCTAAAAAGGTGACTTGCCGACCTGACGGACCATCAGGAGGGTCTATCCCTGCAGGCAGTATAGGAAAGGCCAAAAAGAAGAATAAGAAGCAGCGAGAAAAAGGCCGAAGAGAATGAGCCGCGCTGGCTGCTTATAAAACTAAAACCAGTGAGGCTGGACAGGCTACTGCGACTGGGGTGCTTGGGGCTGGAACCAGTAGCCGCGCTGAAGCTGAGAAGGATAAAAATCCAGCCCAAGTGGAAGTCGTGGCAGCGAGAACCCGCTCTAAGATATCCGCCAGGAAACAGCGAGCGGCCAAGCGTCCTGGGAAAAAGGAAAGAGCAGCCAAAAGGATGCTGGAAGAGGCCACCTCGCCGAGAGGAGAGCACAAAAAAGTGCGACTCGAACAGCAACCAAAGGCTGCAAGAACAAGCTACGCTTCCGCTGCTAAAGCAGATTTGTGTGTGGCCTTAAAGTGTGCGCGTTCAGGTCACATTACGAAGGAAGTAGCAGACGACATCCTCGTGGCAATACAGAGGAAAATGATCAGCAAGGCCTGGAGTAGCCAGGATCCTGATGCGTTGGGCCCAGTTTTTAGATGCAAACCCGTTTACACGGAGGGTGTCCTGAAACTGTGGTGCGACGATCAGAAGGCTCTGGATTGGTTGAAGGGGAATATTGCTACCCCCAACCTTAAATCCAACACCTCACTGACTATAAAGAAACAATCGGAGATACCACAAAGAGTCAAATGTGGTATCCTTATCCTGATGCCCAGGGGGCCTGGAAAGACTCACGCGACATTGGTCGTGTGCTGGCGTACCAGAACCGCTGGGTTAACATCAGGGACTGGCTGTTACTCAAGGCAGATAAACAGACGGACAGGTGGTCCTCGTTATTTCGGTGCCGGATCCAAATAAAACGGTTCTAGTAATGTTCACACAAAAACGAATGCTGAATAACTATCATCTCCCAAGTCTTTTCAGCACAAAACTCCAGTTATCCTCTGAGGTAAAATATTTAGGTCTTACCTTGGACAGCAAACTTAACTGGAATAAACACATAGATAACAAAATCAACGAAGTTAGTATAACTTTCTGGCAATGCAGAAACATGATTGGCAAAAGATGGGGACTGATGCCAAAAATTATACTGTTGCTGTACAAAACTGTAATTCGGCCCATGATCACATACGGCGCTCTGGTATGGTGGACCAAGACAAATGAAACCACCACTATAAAGAAGCTTCAGCGCTACCAGAGACTGGCATGTATGGCTGCCACAGGCTGCATAAAGATTACGCCAACATCAGCCTTAGAAGCGATGCTAGAGCTAACCCCGCTTCATCTACATATACAACAAGAAGCGACTTTAGCTGCCATCAGACTCAAGACCCTAAATCTTTGGAGTAAGAATAGTGTCCCTCGTACAGACATAATTGATAGAATTCACTCAAAAATTACAAGCCAAGTAAAACAACTTAAACAACTTAAAAAAAACTTACAAGCCAAGTACAATAAGATTGCTAAACAATTTGTATTCGATAAGAAGTATATGATAAAATTAAATGAAACCAGCCAGCCGGAAGGATTAAGCCCAAAAGAGCTTTCACCGATGGTTCTAAAACAAATGAAGGTCTAAGTTCTGGAACTTTCTCTGAAGACCTCAATATTCACATATGCACACCGCTGGGTACCTATAACACAGTCTTTCAGCAGTCTTTTATTCAAGAATAAGATAATACTGACCGACAGTAGGGCGGTACTAGAAGCTCTGAGTTGCAATGTGGTGAACTCGGGACTAATATATGAATATAGTATATCATATCATATAGACGGCTCCGTGGCTTAGCAATGAGTTATTGCGCTAGGGGTCGCGAGTTCGAATCCCGCACGGATCAAATATTTGTATGACCTACAGATAATTATTCTGGGTCTGGATGTTTGTCCTTTTGCAATTTATGTTTGTAAACTGCCTCCACGATACAGGAGAAAATCCTAGTGTGGGACTAACGTTTATAAAGAAAAAAAAAACAAAATACCATCAACGATTAAATGAGGTATGTAAAAACAACAATGTGAATCTGCAATAGATAAAGGGACACAGTGGATCCAGAGGCAACAATGCAGCAGACGAACTGGCCAGAAGAGGATCGGCTCTGGCCACTATAGGGCCGGAACCAATTATACCAATCCCCTTTGGTAATGTTTGTTCACTGGTACGTAGACACTTCACTAATCTACACGCTCAGCTTTGGAAAAATCTAGTAGACTGTAGACAAGCTAGAAAGGCCCTGCCTGAAATAAACAGTTGTTTAACCAAAGTTCTAATGAGACTGAACAAGCCGCAGATCAGGATAGTAACAAGTGCTATCACAGGACACGGCAACTTTAACAAGCATTTATTTACTATAGGTGTTACAGATAGTCCCATGTTGTGCAGGGCATATATGGGGGAAGAAGAAACGGCGGCCCATGTGATATTGAAATGTCCGGAGGTCGCTACGTATAGGGCTAAACATCTCGGCACGCCGGGACCACTCCCCGAAGTTGCATGCAACATTAAAGGACTGTTGAGCTACTTCGGGGAGATCTCATGGCTCGAATAAGCATATTATTCCTGCCCACACGCAAAATAAGCGCATAGACATGGAGTTGCGGAAAACAGCCCGTCGTAAACTAAACTACACACAGTCAGTGTGAAATCTTATATGGACTATTACCATATTTATATTGTCTGCAAGCTGCAGTCCATACCAATAATAAATAAATATAGTAGTAAAAATGACTAATAAACAAATTAAGGTCCATGAGGTGGCAGCTGAAGCTCAGTAATCAATAATGCTTTAATAAATAAAAATATTTTACTCACTCATTGTCTAATTGAATTTTATATAATAGTTCTATGGTCTTTCTTCCACTGTTTTCAGCTTTAGTAGAATCTTTTCCAATTGGTTTCTTTGCTCTTGGAGACTGGGTAAAATACTTTGCAATACCTTTTTTCTTTGACTTTGGACTTTCATCTTCCTTTTCATTAGGTGGTTCATTTTCAAGGTCACTTTCTTTGTCATAGTTCGTTTTCGTAAATTTTTTTTCTATCTGTGTTGATCCTGCTTCACCAGGATCGATAATTGGATTGGCATCAGGATCATAAACTATTCTTACAACTTTTCCCTCTAACCATGAGCCTTGTTCCCTGTCTTTCATATCAACTAAGTCTCCTAATTCGTAAAAATTGCTTTCGGCATCTAAATGAAAAATATATTATTATTAATAATGTTACATTAGCACCTTTAATATCTATGTGGAATTTGTTTTAATAAAAATGACTGCCTCGGAAAGCATGTAAAGCCATAGGAATAGGACATACACCTAATCTCTCTCCAGATGCCAGATGGTATCAGATTGCTGTTCCATTGGACTGTGAGTTTCATAAATACTCGTATATATACAGGGTTATTTTGCAATAACCGGCCAAATTTGCAGAGAAGGTTCAGAATACGAGTGTTGTGGAACACTTGGTTGGAACGAAGTTCCTTTCGTAGTATTTACTTTTAATACTAGTAATACTATTAAACATTTCTAATACTCCCTTAAACCACTTTTGGTAAGCTTAAATGCTTGTGTTAGAAGTAGTTCACGACAGTAGTCGAATGGCGGATTCCAACCACGACCTTTCGAGTTCGCGGTCCGCGCCCTGGCTACTGACGCTTCAAATATATTATTATTGATAAACGTATTATATTATATGTTATGTATATATTATTTATTTATTTATTTAACAATTTATGTACACACAAACAATGGAAAGGACACAACATGATGAAGAGTTTGTACAAGGGCGCTACTTATCTCATTATGAAATTTATTCCAGTAGGCCAGTTAAAAAGATATGTGATATCTAATATATATAAATAAAAGATAATAAGGTGTGCACTTTGTTATTATATACACATACATACATATATCCATACAAGATAAAATAAATACATACATATATATATACACATATATATATAGAACACATTTATATTATAGAAATTACTATCTAATTTTGTAATCAATAAATTTCATTCTTAATCCTTAATGTTCATATGTCACACGCTAAATTCTCTCTCTATCTCTCTCTCTCTCTATATATATATATATATATATAGTCATAATTAAATATATATAAATAATAAAAAGTATAGTAAATATCAAAGATATGGAAACTTACATAAAAGACAGAGATAAATGATGTTCTTTTACACGTTTTTTGAATAATGTGACTGTTTTAATTTCTCGAATAGGAGGAGGAAGTGAATTCCAGAGTCTTACTGCATGTACAGAGAATGAACGGGAATATGAATGAGCTTTAAAGGATGAGAATTAGTCTTTTTTATCTTTTAAATTCCATAGGTAATGCATTATTTTAACTGATTTTACTAGACACGCACATATTCGTAAGTCGTCGATCGGTAGGCAAAAATGTTGTTGCCAATAAATCACATTCAATTTGAAATAATTTCTAATACAAGTACAAGCCTTATTATTTATTATTATTAATATATATTTCGAATGGGTCAGCTCGTCCGGGGAAGGACCACATTCTCACAGAATACCAGCGTAAAATAGCAGATATATTTCGAATGGGTCAGCTTGTCCGGGGAAGGACCACATTCTCACAGAATACCAGTGTAAAATAGCACTGCTGTGTTTCGTATGGTGAGTGTAGAGAACCGGAGACCCTTTTTACTGGAAAAGAGGCATTCCATCTTAGTCCTCACAGGTGACAACCCATCTGCATTTTAATTCGCAAACGAGGATAAATGTAAATGTCTATGGGCCACAGCAACCACTTACCATCAGGTCGACTGTGTGCTCATTTGTCACCCTATCCTATAAAAAAATATATTTGAACTTAAGTTTAAAATTAGGCTATTCTTTGAAAAATAATATAATAATGTATATATAACATGAAAAAACTCTGATAATTAAACAATAAAAGGCAGTAACATCAAAGGAGCTGATTGATGGATTGACTTCTAGTAGTGTGATGCCATTTTTCTTCCCAACTGTTATCATAATGCCAAATTCTCTCTACTATGGGAGAGGCCCACGTCAAGCAGTGGATTATACAAGGCTGATAATAATGAAGAAAATATTGTTTTAATATAGAAAAAATATGTTATACAAGAATTCTTAATACTATTCCACTTATAACCTACCATTATAGGAATTTTGCTCACTATTTGTTTCATTACTTTGCTCAAGGCTTTTATCAGAAATTTGTGTTTTTTCCTTTACTGAACTATCATTTGGCTGCAATTTCACCATGAGCTGAATTACATCATTAAGTTTGATGTTGTAATCATGGAATGTGTAACCATCTTCAAGCTAAAATACAACAGACTGATATATAATATTGTTTTTTAAGTACTTACAAATATATTCTATGTCATACACATTCTCTTTTTAATAATAATGCAAGTTATAAATTACATTAAGAAAATAAGTAATATTAAATAAATATGTAATATTAGGTGGCAGAATGCATCCTGCCAAATAGCAGGGCTTGTACTGCTGTGTTCGAAGATAAAACACATAGAGAGCCAGTATAATCACAGGCTGTGAGGCATTCCATCTGAGTCCTTAGAGATTACAATGTATCTGTAGATTTCTTTTGTAAAGTTAGTGGAAAAAGTCCATGGGCTGCAGTGGCCACTTGTCATTAGGTGGATTGTAAGCATGTTTATCACTTAGTTTTATAAAAAACAATAATAATATAAATTTATTCTATAACATAACCTCAAAATATAATTACTAATATGTTGATAAACATGGTAAGTGATACTTTTTGGCGGTCACATTATTTATTAACCCTTCTCAGACATGGTTATCAAAACTTGACACAAAAATACTACAAAGACATTATTGCTTATGTCAGATGTATGTAATGCAGACTTAGCCCAAACAAATATAGCAGTAACTTATTCCACTTTCTATGATGAAGGAGGCACAATCAGTGAATTGTCTACAAACTAATGGAGACATATGAAAAAATTAGAAATAATTGGCTGTGGGGTTAAAATATCTTATTCATTATATGAATATAGTAAGGTTCAAAAACCTTTACTTAAGAGAAAAAAGCATAAGCTAGAGCTAAATTAAATATAGATTGGCAATGAGTAAGCAAAATTTTCATTTTTATTTAAATAATATTCACCTGCACCTTTGTGGAACATGTGGATTTTATTAATATCATAAAATATAAGTACATTCTGTTACGATAAAATAATAATTGACATAGGTACATATAATTAAACTTCAAGAAAAAAATAATGAACCTCAAATAACTAAAAAAGAAATTCTACATAAACATGAATAGTTTCTGAAATCAGTCAAGGCTTAAATTTTTGATACACTGACATTTGGCACCAAATTCAGAAGCTTTTATATTATGTGAAAATAATTTGTTGATGTAAAAAAAAATTGTTTTCAGTCGTATCTTTCACCGTAAGGGATAGAATTTATTCTTCAAAAAAATTCTTACGTCTAGACTCATCATTCGAATTGGTTTACAATTGGCGAAGATATAAACACATAACATTAACAAATAGACTATAATAAAGAAATACATGTTCAAATAACCACCACAGCCATAAGGGCTACACTGCTAATGAATACAGCAAATAATACTTTCAAGTTTGACACTATTACTTATTCAAACACACACTATCACTTATTCAAACTAATGGTACTCACAATAACCTAAAAATACCTATAAGTTTTAACATTTTTATAGTTTTTTTCCAATGACTTCATTTCACGGACATTGATTGTTTGAGGTATAATTTGCTTAATATACTAGATGTAAAATTTGCAAACCAGCAACAGAAACAATTTAGAATTTTTTTTTTATAGGATAAGGGTGACAAACGAGCACACAGTCCACCTGATGGTAAATGGTTGCTGCAACCCATAGACATCTAGAGGGCGAATAAATCTAGTCCAGTTTAATCCTCAGAAGACACAAGTTTGCACGTTTACCGCTAAAAATAACTTTGTCGTATCTCCTCAGTTTCAAGGCACTCCCATTCTTGCTTCAGCCGGTATCCGAATCCTCGGAGTTGACATATCGAGTGAAGTGCAGTTTCGTGGTCGCTTGGAAGAGAAGGCCAAATTGGCCTCTAAAAAACATGGAGTGCTCAGCAGAGCGGGACAGTATTCCATGCCGGCACACCGCCTGCAACTTTACAAGGCGCAGGTTCGGCCTCACATGGAATACTGTCCCCATCTCTGGGCAGGGGCTCCCCAGAGCCAGCTCCTTCCACTTGACCGCATCCAGCGCTGAGCGGCTCGAATCGTCGACGACAGAGTCCTTTCCAATCGGCTCGATTAATTGGCACTGCGAAGAGATGTTGCATCCTTTTGCATTTTCTTTCGCATTTACCATGAGGAGTGCTCTACGGAATTGTTCGGTAAAATCTCAGCTGCCAAATTTCACAAACGCCCATCACGACAGAATTCCCGATACCATCCACACCATCTGGATGATTGGCAGTTCTTGCACAAAAATGTTTTCTTCCTTGCACAACTTCCTTGTGGAATCAATTACCATCAGCGATTTTTGTGGAATCAATTACCATCAGCGATTTTTCCAGACCAATACGACTTAGGGACCTTCAAGAAAAGAGCCTACTCCTTTTTAAAAGGCCAGCAATGCATATGCAATTCCCCTGGTTCCCTGGTGTTGCAGTAGTTCATAGGCGGCTGTAGTCACTTATCTCTCATATAAAAAAAACGAAGAAACCATGACTTTTAATAATCACTGTTCGTCATAATACTAATTAATAAATTACACATTTTTGTACAATAACATTATGAAGAAATCATCATCATCATTACAGCCCTTCACAAGTCCACTGCTGAACTAGTACACGAAATAAAAAAAAGAAGCTTCAGTGATACCAGTAACTGGCATGTATGACTACCATAGGCTGTATAAGAACTACACCAACAGCAGCCTTTAGCTCCAGCCTAGCTTCACCCACACATGCAACAAGAAGTGACTTTAGCTACCATTAGACTCAAGACCCTAAATCTATGGACTAAGAGTAGAGTCTATCATACAGGTATAATTGAGAATTTACACCGGAATTCCTATCTTACAAGCCAAGTACTATAAGATCGCTAAAAAAATTTCGTTTAATGAGAAACACAAGATGCAATTAAACGAAACTAATCAGCCAAAGGAATTACACCCAGAAGAACTTAGAATTTTCACCGATGGTTCCAAAACAAATGAAGGTATAAGATCTGGAACTTTCTCGGAAGACCTCAACATCGACATATGTACACTGCTGTGTAATATTACCGGAACAACAAATTTCACATTAAAGATTTAATTAAAAAAAGGGTTATAAATTACCAGCTTCCCGCCATAGAATAACCGTTGCAGCTTTGGCTCGACGTCAAACTTTTCCTTTACAATCTTTCGAAACTGTTCTATCTTAGTCAGCTTAGATTCAACCACAACTATAGTATCAGGCTTACCAAAAGTTCTTACTCTTACGTGCATTTTAATCTGAATTCTTGAAAATAAACAATATCAAAACATTTCACTAGTTAAAAATGGTGTTACAACGGTGTGACCTCTCGAAAAAAAAATATTCCTGTGTCCTGTCCTTGTATAATCACTTCTTTACTTTTATTAACAGATCTGACAGAGATACTGACTTAATTTAATATCTTCTATTGAAATATAAAATAAAGATTAAAATTTGTATGACTGAGAATCCGACAGAAATAATGGCGCGAAAGTTTTATTTTATCTTTAATTTAGGCAAAGGGACATATACCCATACAGCCTAGTTGACGTGTTGACTTTCACGTAATAATTCTGTGATGATAAAAAAGATGAGAAATTCATCGAGGTTTTGGCGGAAACTTGAACGGCTGTGGATTAACTGCTCCTGTATTATAGGAATGCGCCGAGAATTGAGCCTTGAGGGATCCATTATTACAGGTCACCCGGAAGAACTTTTACAATTGATAATAACTTTCTGCGTTCTATTATTTAAATATGAAATAATAAGATTAAGCGCTGTGTTCTTAACACCATAGTACTGTAGGTTTCTGAATAATGTATCCTCACTTGTAGCCTCTTTTCTTTCACTTTTAGTCTCACTTGAATATATAACTTGAATATAGAAGTAATTTGCAAAATGGCTAAAATACCTCGTTATTTCAAAATTTTATCGTAAGCAAGCTTTTTGTCCCCTCCACGCAAACTATACTTATATTCCCACTGTCCCCAAAGAAAACATCCCGTACTTTATTCTGTGCCCGTACCTACTCTTACAAACGTACGACACCCATGAGGATATTAATAGCAATAAAATTATTTACTTAAATCCAAAGTCATATTCATGTCCTTTATTTACATATGATATAAATTACTTTCTCGAACTATCAGTTCAAATATTCCAACGGTGAGTTTGTTTCTTAGGTTTGTTGAATATTTTATAACTAATTTCATCAGTGTATTTAAATCTTGCACTTTCAATCAGTATTATTTATCATATATATTTACCAAAAAGTTTCTGTTTCTTTATCTTTTTCTGTGAATATTAGGTATAAATATAGATAGAATCCAGACTAGATAATGGTCCAAGGAGCCAAGAGGGGCGTAGACGGAGACCTGATATCTGTCCAGATGAGAGGTCAGCAGAAGGTGCAACAGAAAAGGTGCATGGTCCTCCACATCTGGAATCCGCGTAGGCGAAGAAACCAGTTGTGACTATGTGCCAATGAAAAATCGTAAACAAATCTCTCCGCTTGATCGGTTAAACGTGAACGGAGCCATTCGGTGTGGTGGGCGTTAAAATCGCCAAGGATCACGATCTCTGCGGATAGGACCTGTTGTAGCAAGGAATCTGTAGCCATTTGGACGTGGTCGACGAGTCGGTCAGTTTCGGCATTACCGCTATGGGACCTATAGAAGCACACGTCGACGCACGGTCGGTCATCGCTGTCTACGCGTAGCCAAAGGATGGACAGGTCCGAACCTTGAAGACTGCCGAGGCGTCGAGAATAGAAGTCATCTCTGACGCATACAAAAACTCCAGCCTGAAGCACAAAGGAGTGTTCTAATTTGTTCCCCGGGTAGGAGAGATACGAATTATCAGCCAGAGGGAACACCTGCGTCTTGGTCAGAGAGAGCAAGGCTGGCTTCGCCGTCTCGAAATGGTAGTGGACGGTGTTTACGTTCGAGTGAAGTTCCCTGATGTTGCAGAAATTCACGGATAGCGTGACAGAGGTCACCTTGGTCTTGTTGCTCAGTTTGCCCCGAGCAGTTATTGTTTTGAGCGAAGTTTTGCCCCCACCTCCCCCTCCCCTGAATACGCGAGGCAGCCTTAGCACCCACGCTCAGGAGTGGAGTAACTTGGTCTTGGAAGCTCAGCGAGGGATTCTCCAGCGGTGCTGGTACCCTCCTGGGGTAGTCTTCTGTTTAATTTCGCTACCATGTTCCGGCCACCTGCACTCATCAGACGAAACGCGGAAGCAGAACTTCCACTTTACGTCGGTATTCAGTGAGGTCCTGGTACCACGCCGGCTCGAGCCTGTTCATACGTGTAACAGCAAAAGCTGCCGCGTGGCTCTACCACTGTTAAACATCTAAACCATCTAAATCAGATATATAATTAGTTTCTGAGTCTGTTGTCCCTGATCATGATCTCTGTTCACTATCATTTCCTGTATTGATGATAAATAATTCATCAACTAATATAATATCTTAACGCCGGTATTCTTCTTCAAATCTCTTCACGTGGTTACCTCCTTTTTCCAACCTCCAGGAGGAATAACACGAAGATAAAACGAAGCCTCCAAAGATATAGATTCGATCTTACTCTCCAGCTGTTGTACGTTCTTGTCAGAAGCTCTTTCTTTGACGAGATTCCAAATGTATTCAATGGGACTGAGGTCGCAGATATATAGCGTGGCCATGGTTACTTAATAACTTATCTATGATATATTTTTTCGGGTCTTTAAGGTTTTTTATTAATAATGTTGAGCGCCACCATTAACGCCTGGTAAATGATAACACTAGTTACCACTAGCGCCCTCTAGCTTCGAGTGGCAGAACTAGGAGAGTCAAGATCCTTCTAGAGATTTCCATGGAAGAACTTTCTAGAACTATAGTTGAGTTGGTATACAAGCGAATACTTCGAAGCGATACAACTGAGAACTAAAGTGATAAGTAGTACAATTGTGTTTTGTTATTAGTGTGGTTTTAAGTTGTAGTTAGTGTTCTATAATTAAAGTGTCAATTTTAGTAATTCACTCGGCAGTTTTTAATTGTCTCGTACCCCAAACTCGTAACAATAAATATAATTCCGGTTTTGTCCAGTGTTCAGGAAACTCAATGTTGCATGCCTGGAGCCACTCAAACATTTCTTGTGTTTTTTTTAATTCATGTTGGGAGGTCTATATTTTTCTTTAGTATGGTAAGAGGCGTTATCCATTACAATAATATAATTAGGTGTTATGTTAGGTATGAGTTCCTGTTCTAACCATTTTGTGAAATTATGATTGTGAGTTCATCTGGTCGTGATAATGACCAGGTTTTGTATGTGCTTTAAACATTAATAGTGCGTTTTCAAAAAAAATTGGATTCACTCTCAGCGTGAACTTTTATGCAGCGGCTACCAGGGCTATCATTGTTTCTCACTCCGACATCTGTAACAGACTGGCAATACTTTTTGACGGTGTAGTGAGCGTGTCTCATCTATATAAATTACTGTTTTTTTTGCCAAGTTATTTTCCTTCATGCCGCGTAAATACTTAGCCCACCAAGCTTGAATATTGGATCTTTTAATTAAAACTAATCTCTTTTGGTAACATTTTTTAAATCGATACCCTAGATGATTTTTCATTATTTGTCGTAATGTCATCTCACTTCCTTTATAACCTAAATCTTGTCTAGCAGCAGCCATAATTTTACGGATAGTGCTTATTTCCATGCAGACTATATACATGGAATTATTAATATTTCGTAATGCGGATAACGCAAATCCATCTAAAAATTATTTTTTGTCCCTCTTTTTTTTTAATTCGCGTTTTAATTTTACTGACACTAGCCGTAGCTATTTCTTTTTCGTGCCTTAATTTTGCCACTGTGTTTTTGCTATCTCTGTCACGCTCCATACACGCTCTGTGACTTTGGTAGTATTTTGTAAGTGTTTTACTATTATAGTTTCCTTCGAAATAACTACATCCCCACTAGTTTCAAATGCATTTTTCAGGGATTGAGTTACATTATGAAGTAGTACCTTAGTGTCCTTCTCTTTTATAAAAATGATTGTCCACTTTACATATAATTTCACGATCACGACTATTAATTATGTTTCTACTCATTGTAACACAAATAAGGTACGTGAAGGTAATATGGTCACCTTAAGCTTTGCCGCCTAATAAAACCAAAACGAGAAGGAGGACAGAGACAAATACACAATGTCGTATACTATAACTAATAAAGAAAAAATAACAAAAAAGCCTTGGCAATAATTAGCAACACTTCGAAAAATGAACTTAAAAAAAACTAACTACAGTACGTGAGGGTAATATGGTCATCCGGTTAATATGGTCACTCTCTTATAACTGAAAAAGTGAAAAAGAAGTTCAAATGTAGATTGAGAGAAAATATAAGTGGTATGGCTAAATTGTGTATGAATGACTTGGAGACTGTGTGGTATAATGCCAAGAAAGGTTTGGTGGATGCAGCTACCGGAGTATGTGGTGTAAGTAAGAGAACGAATGAAAGGAAAAATAACACTTTATAGTGGGATGATGAGGTACGGATGAAAGTTGAAGCAAAAAAGAAAACATGGCTAGATTTACTAGCAACCAAGGCAAGTAATTCAAGCGATATGAATGATGATATTGAAAGGAAAAAGGCAGCCTTTAGACATCTAAATAAGAGAGTAAAAGAAAGTTGAAAAGAAAAAGCAAGAAAGAACGGATAAGAATGATAGAAGAATATCGGATAACTTCCAGGCAAACATTAAAATGTTCTGGAAACTCGTAAGAACAGCCAGGGGACATTCAAATCAGCCTAGAATAGATGCTATACGAGACCAGAATGGCTGTATTCTGAATGAAGAAGCTTTGAGTTTAAGGAGATGGAAGGAATACTTTGAAAGCGTGTTTATGAGTGATGAAACGTTTGAATTAAATTAAATAGAAATTCCAAAAGAAAAGGAAATAGAGACATAATTATAGATGAAATAATGAAAGCAATGAAAAGTATGAAAGCAGGTAAGGCAGCCGGGTATGATAGAGTATCTCTCGAAATGCTGAGGGCTGGTGAAGGAGTGGTGGCAGACCTGCTGTGCACCTTGTTTAATTTATGTTGGGAACTTAAGCGGGTACCGGGAGAAAAGCCGTAATAGTCCCAATATATAAGGGAAAAGGATCACAGCAGGACTGTAAAAACTACCGTGGTATCAGCCTTCTTAGCATTGTGGGAAAACTGTATGCTAAGATACTGATTGAAGGTGTTATGAAAGAAACTGATGGAAAAATTTGGGATGTGATTTAGAAAGGGAATGGGATGTATGGATCAGATCTTTTCCATGCGCATGGTCGCGGAGAAGTTTTTGGCCAAAAACTAAAAAGTTTTTTGTGCGTTCGTGGACTTGAAAAAGGCTTATGACAGAGTGGACAGGAATGTGTTATGGCAAACAATGAACTCATTTGGGTTGAGCGCTGGGTTGATACAGGCATTGAAGTCTCTGTATAGGGACTCTAGTGCTTGTGTCAGGATCAACGGGGCCTACTCGGACTGGTTTGGCATTCATAAAGGTGTCAGACAGGGCTGTGTGGCTTCCACGTGGCTATTCAACCTGTTTATGGACAGTTGTTTGGAAAATTTTAAAGTAGAAGAATGCGGGTTAAGAATCGGTGAGTTAACCGTCAAATGCCTTTTGTACGCCGATGATCAAGTCATACTTGCGTCGTCGGCGGCCCAATTGCAAATGATGGTTACTATAAGGGATCGAAGTGGACTGTATTTATTTACTGTAGCTAGTGGACTGTATTGATTGATTACTGTACTGATATTACGCTAGGGGACTGCTTAAAGAAAAGATGGTACTGTAGACTATGCTGTATTAAACTATTTACAAATGCGGCTTTCACTAATAAACTATATACACAGAGGGGAGTCTTCAATGGAGTATAAATTCTTCTCTCTTGATGGTTTCTCTCGAGGTTTCGTCTGTTGTTGTCTTCGAGTGCCGCTTCCGAAATGAACAACTCACAGACCAAAACGCCCTTCTTATATGCCGCAAGAGAGCGTCTTAGCCTGTGAGTAGTGTCGCACGACGATGCTGCGCGCTCATTGGTCGTCGATCTGCTGCTGGTGTGCGGGGTGCGAGGGGCGCAACGGGGTATGAAGGGGCGACGAGGCGGCGGTTCCCTCGCCGTCCGCAACAGTTACATTAATGAACAGGACATTAAAAGAAAATGAAATGTAAGTGGATGCAAGTAAGACGAAAGTTATGGTTTTTGAAAGAGAAGAAAGTAAAACGATATGTGAAATAAGAATAGAAGGGGAGTTGGTCGAGCAAGTAGAAGAGTTTGTGTATTTGGGATGTGTATTTAGCAGGGATGGTAGATATGATAAGGATATAGAACGACGACTGAACGCAGGAAATAGAGTGAATGGGGATCTATACCCTATTGTGAGAAGTCAGAATGTGTCCAAAAAGGTACGTATGGCAATTCACAATGCTGTGTTGTCCCTATTTTAATGTATGGTAGTGAAAGTTGGGTGTGGCAGAAGAAGTACGAGAGTAGAATAAATGCTGTAGAAATGCGATCATTAAGGAGTATGTTAGGGATGAATCTGAATGACAGAGTGAGAAATTGTGTGATAAGAGAAGAGTATGGCTTGCAAGATGATCTTGTGACCAGAATTAAGAAGGGAATGTTTCGGTGGTTTGGGCATGTAGAAAGAATGAATGAGGAAGGAGTGACAAAGCAAATTCATCTTGCAGAGGTGAACGGCAGAGTCGGGAAGGGACGTCCTAGGCGAAAGTTTATCGACCAAATTGGCGATATATTGAAAATGGGCCAAATCAAGAATACCTTTAACCGACGAGCGTGTTTGCGTAGGTATATGGATGTGGAGGAAGCGAGAGAGGTGTGTCAGGATCGTGCCAAATGGAAGTCCATAGTCTCTGCCTACCGCTCTGGGTGACAGGCGTGAGTGTTTATATTATATATATATATATCTTATAACTCAAAAACTACAGCGTCGTTTGGATAGAACGCTCTGTGATACGATACCTCTTGATCAGTCTATCAAATAATAAGGAGTCAAAAAGGCGCTCCATTATCGACGCTATTTTGACAGTAGATATTATTGTAAATATTTTAGTCGATTTTTGTATTGTGTAGTGTAGTTAATTTTTTTAAGTAGATTTCCGAAGTGTTCCTAATTATTTCCATAGCTTGTTTGCTATTTTTTCTTAATATATTAGTTATAGTATACGACTTTGTGTTTTTGTCTCTGTTCTCCTCCTAATTTTGGTTTTATAGGGCGATAAAGCTTAAGGTGACCATATTACCCTCACGTACTTACTATAATATCAACTGTCAAAATGGCGTGGATAAAGCGGCGGCCTTTTGACCCTTTATTATTTGAATCACTGATGAAGAGCTATCGTATCACAAATCCATCTATGCAAATTAGGCTGTAGTTTTTGAGTTATTAGAAAGTGACCATATTAACCGGATGACCATATTACCCTCACGTACTCTATGATAAAAATAACAAACAACACCAAAACTTAACAACAATAACAAAACGAAATAACAAGAAAATATAGCAATACATATGTGCGTGTTCAGAACTCGAAACGCGTACTCGCCGGCCATTGTTGCTAACGATGCAGAGCACCAAAATGACGGCCAGGCGCATTTAGCATTTTGCGGGGTTTATATTATTTTTACCACATGTGTAATTTCTCTTACTCATGTGCCTTTACGGAAAACTACAGCTGATTTCTTTCCTAAGCTGCATCTGCGGCTAAGTACATGCTGTTAACGAACCGTCTTGCACTCAGACTTCATGACTTCTAATCTCCCAAATGAGCTGATTTAGAACCTAAAATTATGCTCAGTTTAACTTACATAGTGTCTGCCAACGGTTAGGTATCCAACGGTTAATGTCACACCTACGTAATGGAACGCACCCGTGTTATATGTTTTCTTTTAGTTTTCCTGCAATGCTTCCCGCGCTTTTCATTTAAAACGATGGATCTTAACCGTGAACATTTGTGCCATGGAGTATAGAGTATAAGGAAAACCATCTCATATGGGGGGGGGGGGAAGTTAAAAAGTGTCCAACTACTGAAAGTAGAGGTTCCAAAACCTACTATAATATCGCTGGCGTCGTCGAAAAACTACGATATGAATATGGCTCTTGTAGACGGAGTGAAGTCAGCTGAATTCAAATATTTAAAAAATTTCATGACTAGAGTAGTTAGTAAAATGCCAGTATACAAAACCACAACTATTTACATAGTATAAAACCAAGCGGATTGGTCGGTACTTGTTTATTTCTTCATCATATTCTAATTATTTTTGGCGCTTTATTAATCTATCCAATGCTACCGCAGCGCCACCCTTATTGGACGCGTTTATACGGACACTTATTCTTATACAGAGATGGTCCTCCTTCTACTCTATACTCCACGATTTGCATGCTTTGATATATTATGATTTTTTTGGTTTAACCAAACAATTAAGTTTACCACAGTTACAATCAGCATTAGGGGACTCAGCTCCATCACGGGCAACAATTTTTAGGAGGTATACTGAGTTCAAAAGAGGTAAAATTAATTTTAAAGACGACGAAAGAACCGGGGCCTCACAAACAGCAGTTACGGCAGAAAATGTATGGACTACTGAAATGTTGGTGCGAGAAGACCCACGAATCACATATATAGGAAGCTTTGTTGTCGATGGATCCCTCGTTTGCTCTCAAAAAGCGAAAAACAGACTTGTGTGGATTGGTGCTACCATTCTTTCAATAGAACAGTCCCGTAGTATAAGAGATCTTCAACTAGGTAGGCAGTCAAACAGTTAACTCATTTCTCAGTCTCTCTTTCTGTCAGTCAGTCAGTCAGTCAGATTTAGTAAATACAGTTCACTTGCTCTCCCCATGCTTCTCAGGTACTACGGGCTAATTTAATTACACTATAGATGTTTTAATCTTAAATTATTTAATCAATGCATACCCATTGTATAAGGTATTTCTTTCCATTTACACTTCTCTCTTGGACTACCGTTGCATAAACATGCGATTTGTGCGTTGTTTGCACCGCATAATTCTAGCCTTCCGTCTGGACAGTGAATGAACAGTGTCGGGGGTTCAATCTCATTTCTTCTTCATCATCATTATTACAGCCTTTCATAAGTCCACTGCTGAACATAGGCCTCCCACAAGGAATGCCACAAAGCACGGTCCTGAACCACCTACGTCCATTGACTTCCTGCATCTCTTACCAGTTCGTCACTCCATCTAGTGGGGGGTCACCCTACACTTCGCCTACCGGTACAAGGCTGCCACTCGAGAACCTTTCTTCCCCATCGGTTGTCGGTTATTCGAGCTATATGGCCAGCCCACTACCACTTCAGCTTACTAATCCGTTGGGCTATGTCGGTTACTCTGGTTCTACTGCGGGTATCCTCATTTCTAAGTTTATTACGCAGAGAAACCCCGAGCATAGCCCTCTCCATAGCTCGCTGAGCGATCTTGAGCTTCCTCATACGGCCAGCAGTGAAAGACCACGTCTCAGATCCGTAAGTCATCACTGGCAACACGCACTGGTTGTACAATTTTGTTTTCAGATTTTGAGGTATGTCTAACGAAAAGATGTGTCATAGTTTCCCGAACGCTGCCCAGCCGAGTTAAATCCGTCGATTAACCTCTCGGTCGAAGTTGGACTTACCTAGTCGGACTATTTGTCCCAGGTATACCGTACAGGTGTCCCAGATATACCGAAAGTCCCCTTGGCACTGCTGTATGGACTGCAGCACCGCCAAAATTTTGACGGAATCAAAGGCTTTTTCATAGTCCACATACGCAAGGCAAAGTGGCAAATTATACTCCTCTGTCTTCTGTACAATTTGCCGAAGGTTGTGTATGTGGTTCATGATACTAAAGCCTTTTCGGAAACCGGCTTGTTCGGGAGGCTGGAAGTCGTCAAGTCTGCATGCTAGACGATTCGTAATAAAAAAAACTCTCGAAAACAGCACGTAGACGCGGCTCAGAAGGGAAATCGGTCTGTAGTTCTTCAAGAGAGCGTTGTCGCCTTTCTTGAAGAACAAGACGGAATGGAGGACGGAATTAAAGAACTTCTGAAGGACTTCAAGTACCAATTTTCCACCCGCTTTCAAAAGCTCCGCTGTGATGCCATCCTCGTCCGGGGACTTGCCGTTTTTAAGGTGCTGGAGAGCCATTCTGATCTCGCTCAGACTGACGTCCGGAATATCTTCAGAATTGTGTCGGATAAGACTCGCTCTTGGATCGTTACTCGAACTTGCTTGTGGCTCCAACGATGACGTGTACGGCTGCCCATAGAACCTCTCAATCTCACTCAAAATCTCAGGTATCCCGGAAACGATGCTCCCAAACTCAGTCTTTAGCTTTGACAGTTGGCTCTTTCAAGCAAATCTCTGGCAAAGACTTTGGAGCCTTGGTCCCGCTCGATCGCTTCTTCAATACAAGCTGTATTGAAGTTGCGTAAGTCCCGCTGCATGCATTTGGAGATCTGTCTGTTCAGTTGCTTGTATGCTGTCAAATCTGTTGATGAATGTAGCTTCATTTCCCGTCTAACAGCCATGACATTAAGAGTGTGACCGGAGAGTTTTTGTGTTCTTCTGCGGCGGGTCTTGCAAAACTTAACTCCGACCGCATGGACAGTTTCCATGAGCTTGTCATTCATATCGTCCACTTCATTGCAGTCTTCTAGGCACTGAAAACAGTTTTGTAACTCGAGCTGAAAGGTTTCGGGACTTTGGAACAGAGCACGAGGGGGACCGAGCGTTGACTTCATTAGACGAGACTTCTCCAACTTAACGTTTAGGTTCAGTGTGCCTCTAACCATTCTGTGATCGCTAGAAGTTTTCTCCCTCGCGATTACGGAGACACCACAGAACAGTTGTCGTCTGGTCGTCATAATGAAGTCAATCTCATTTTTTGTCGAACCGTTGGGGCTCGACCAGGTCCACTTACTGTGGGGCCGCTTCTGGAAGACAGAGTTCATCATAAAGAGTCCCTCTTTCTCCATGAAGTCGGCCAGCTGCTGGCCCCTTGGGTTCCATTGCTATATTCCAAATTTCCCTACTTTCAGCTCACCGTTTTCTCGTGTGCCTTTTGCATTGAAGTCTCCCATTAACACTGTGTAGTGGGTTTTGGAGGAATGCATGGCTCTAGAGATATCCTCATACATTTCCTCCACCTCCTCATCGGGATGTGCCGAGGTTGGTGCATAAACTTGTATGACCTTCAGCGAACACTGTTTGGTGATTCTGAGTATAAAGTACGCAACCCTCGTCGACACACTCTCAATCTTTACAACGTTGTTAACGAGAGACTTGTGTCCGACACCTCCTTGGGACAGATGGTTGCCCTACCGGTGATCGAGCAAGTTGCCGGATTTGAGGATTAGCGTGTGCTCCCCCTCTTTTTGGACCTCGGATAATCCTATAATATGCCAGCGTAACTTCGTTATCTCTTTTTACAGCTCCACGATCTTCTCGTCAGTCGTCAGGATGCGTGCGTTGTATGTTGCCAGGTCGAGTCGTCTTAGGTGGCAACCGAACCTCCACCGGAGATTCTTAGCACCCCCTGCCGTTACCATGGTCGCCACCGTAGCCAGGAAGAGCGGGGCCGCCCGAGACTGGGGGCCTTCTCTTTGTCACCCTCATCATTGAGGGGTATTTGCCATAGTTGCCATGCTTGGCGAGCGGGTTGGCAACCGCAGTTTTGTTGTTGTAATTTTGCTGTTATCAGGAAGATGCTGCTGGCCATCTCCTGCCTATTTCCCTTTTCGCCTTTTACGACACCCACAGGAATATATGGGGTAGTGGGTATTCTTAACCGCCACTACACGGCTAATCTCATTCCTTGCAGTACTAAAATTCAAAGGTTGATTTCGAATTTGGAAAAGTGGTGGCTTCTTTATGTTTTCTATTTGTTCCGAAGTTTCAAAGAAAAAATACAAGGTAAGTTTTTTTCAAGCGCCGAAGAAGCCGTGGCTGCCTACGAAGAAGCGATTTCTGACCCGTCAGATCAAGACTGGCAAACGTGTTTTCAGAGTTGGCTTAGGCGAATGGAACTGTGTATAGAGCATGATGGAGAATATTTTGAAAAGATGTAAAATAAATATTAATAGTATCTAGAATACTTTTCGTATATATCTCAAAACTTATTGAGTGACCTAATAATTACTGAACAATAGATAGATATATATAATAGTTATAGATAGATGTAATAAATATATAGAATAGATTTTTGTCTGAAACAATCATACAATTCTATGTTGAAGGAAATTGTGATGTTTGTAGATTTAATATAACATATAACATTGATATCTTCACCCGTGGGAAAACATGCGAAAGGGTAGACCTATAATTTGTGAGTTAATTAGTTGTTTCTTTTTTTAATGATTTAAAAGAGCGCTATCATGTAAATTATTTTATCGCACAGAGAGTTTTCGGTGCCTTTTTTACGAGGAATAAAGATTATCTTACTGGGCAAGTCCAACGTAGTCCAAGTAGCCAACCGACGAATTGAGCTCGACTGGTAGTTCAATAAACCTCAAAAATTTAAAACAAATGCAGATACAATCAGTTTTGAACGTCGTTCTGCAAGCTATGAAGTAGGCAGTGCACGGAGTTATTTTGCGTAACAGAATCCGTATCGAAGAAATCCGCAGCAGAATAAGAATTACCGACATCGTCCAATGTGCCAGAAAATATTGCGGAATGCACCGGCCATCCGGCCGTAAAACATGCAACAAACCACCAGGTAAAACAAATAAGAAGGAAGTTGATGTATTTAGGTGCCTCAATACCATGATAGTCTTTGAGGGAGGCCTTCGTCCAGCAGTGGGGTTGTGAAGGGTTGTAATGGAAATCCAAATACAATTAACTGAAAATATTTATTCGTCACCAGGGGCCTCGTAAAATTTATCTTGCCCACACCAAATTTAGGTATTGCCGCCCCTGGCCATAGCTGCCACGCTTGGTAGACTAGTTCGCACTTCACAACCGCAGTTTTTTTTTTGAGTTGTTTTAATGAAGACGCTGCTATCCATTACCTGTTTAATTACCTTCTATCGCTTCTTACAACACCCACGGTATGATATGGGACATAATATAATTCTCATACACCGCTAGTACACAGTGTCGATTTTTTTTTTCATTTGACTCCTTTACATTACATTTTAAAAGGTTTTGCAGTCGTTCTTTATCAGTCGTTAAGCCAATTAAAATGCAACATTGTTATTTAAAGCAATGCATTTGCCTTGTTAGAACAAGGGCCAATTAATTGATTTGGTTTATTTTCTTACCAAACAAGTATTGTACATGCATTCTGTTTTGTTTCCAAGTTAAACGATGGCGCTGATAATTATATTCTATTACACTATTTTATTTTTGGATTACAGTTACTCTAAAATTGCATCACTGGTACCTTTAATATTTACATTTTTTTTTCATTACAGCCTTTCAAAAGTTTGTCACTGCTGAACATTGGCCTCTCCATTGCTTGATGGATTTTTGCCTCATAATATTATTTATCCCCCATATTTGATACGCTTGGCAGGCGTTCTAACTCGTAATCGTGGTGTTCTATTTATATTAAGTCGTTATCAGGAAACTGATATTTCCCAATCTCTGTTTCATTTACATCTGTCGTCTTTTATGACAGCCATGGGACGATATCGATATGTTTATCACATTATCATTATATTACTTACTATATTATATTACATATATTATTATTATTACAGCCATTTGCAAGTTAACTGCTGAACATAGGTTTCCCCCAAGGAATGCCACAATGCACGTTCCTGAGCCAACCGCATCCATCGACTATGACTGATGTTTACATACAACAATGATATAATTTTTTAACAACATACGATTTCTGTTTCAGCATCCTGTGTTAGTCGCCCGTTCGTCTTTAGACTGGATGCCAAGTAGAATCAACTCACTTTACTCTGACGTGGGAGCATGGAGCGGAAAATTCGTAAGATTACTATGAATTGCAAATCTGTTTAAAACATAAACGCATTCAAGTAATTATGAATTTTATGAATTTTTACAGAGACCAGTTATGGATGAAATCGAGTCGGACGAAGCCTTAAGATTTTACCAATTTTTAAACTATTTAGACGGCGGAAGTTTTGGGACAGGTATCGTTAAATAGCATAAATATATTAATGCCCTAATATATATACATAGGGTCCACGTGCAGTGAAGATCCTAATGAAACTGTATCCGTGACTGGTTACGAGTATAGCTACTGGTGATAAAAAGGCTGGTTCTTTTCTCACTCCAAGGCCAATTCAGCGAGAAAACGCAGCCAAAGTTCTTGGCACGATACCACGAGGGGTAGGACTATTATTAGGTTATATATTAGGTTGTTAGGGGTAGTTTATGAGGTTGTAAGGGTATGTGGGAATGAACTACATATTTAAAAGGAAATATATATTTCCTTATAAATATGTAGTTGATCAAACTCGTTTTACCCAGAATCTTGTGGTTTAGCCTGCTTAGGGGTTTATAGGGGTGGTTTCTACCCCTAAAAAGTAAATTTCCGCAGTGCTATAAGAAAGCAGACATAAATACGAGTATTTAAAAAATGATTTCATTAGGATTAGATTTACTACTGCCTCGCGTTTAGTTTTGAGCGCTTCCGCCCACTGTGCGACGACTAAAGGAGTTACGAAGAATTGACCGTAACTTAGTGCGCAATATACATGTTAAGGCCTCAGAGCCCGTCTACCATCTATTAGAATCTACCTATGCATAGGAGTGTTTGGTTTATATTATTACACTTGGAATATTATTTTAGGCCCTATTGACGAGTTTGTTGACGCAATGCACAGACTGGCCAGTTACATGAAACAACAAAATAGTAGAGAAACCCAAGTAAGAGGCATGCGTGAACTTGAAGCGATAAATGGTGAAAAGGGTAAGAAAACGTTTAAACATAACATCATTTTTTCATCTATTCTGATAAGCAATAACATTTTTGAGCATTTAATTATATAAATTAGCTTAAGTATTAGACAATACGGTTCTATTTCAGGCAATAGTATAAAAACGGTCTTAGAAGTGAGTACGGTAATTATGAGAAAAAAGAGGAAATTCTTCTGTACCGGCGAAGTCAAGGAACCTATCGTCAATAACAAAATTATATGTAAGGTATGTATATATCGAGGCCTTATCGTTTCATTGATCACTTCTTATAGTGCCCGACCGTTTCACGAAACTCAACTATTTATTTGACGGCTCCATGGCGCAGTGGCTTTAGATAAGAATCAAGTATTTCTATGGTTTACAAATAATTATCCGGGTCTGATGTTTGTCCTTATAAAATTTATGAATGTAAACTGGCTCCACGATAAAAATAAAAACAAATAAACATAAATAAAATAAAAATTTCAGGTTAGGGCCAATTTTTTTTTATAGAATAGGGTGACAAACGAGCACACAATCCACCTGATGGTAAGTGATTGCTGTGGCCCATAGACATCTACATTTTTTATCCTCGTTTGCGAATAAAAATGCAGATGCGTTGACACCCGTGAGGTCTAAGATGGAATGCCTCTTTTCCAGTAAAAAGGGTCTCCGGTTCTACACTCTACACTCACCACACGAAACACAGCAGTGTTAAGCTGCTATTTGACGCTGGTATTCTGTGAGAGCGTAGTCCTTCCCCGGTCGAGCCGACCCATTCGTGTTACAACTATACTACTAATATAACTGCAGCATGGCTCTACCACGTACAATTACTTGGTATTACTGGCCATATCGTTTAAATGTCCACGTTTGTCGATTTGTCTAATCAAGTTTGGCTTTATCAATCTATTAAGTAATATTATTTGATATTTCATACAATGCAACTTTAAAAAATCATTGGGGGTCACTGTAGAAGCGTGCTCGTCGCGACCCCTGCCAGCCCTTTTCAGGGCTGCAATTCTACTTAGCTGCGCACCCATGTCAACGAGGGTTAGGGCGTCCCCCCAAGGCGACGCACACCAGCTCGTCCCCGTTGGTGTGGAATGCAGCGCGCAAAGCGGCGATGGGGACCGCCACCCGTCACGCACAGCCCGACACGGCGGAAGGTGGAGGACAGAGTGCAGAGTTGGCACGTGGAATGTTAGAGGAGGCATGAGAGATAAGACGAATGAGTTGATCGAAATAATGAAAGAAAGAGAATTAGATGTCGTGTGTATGTCGGAAACCAAACGGAAGGGCAGTGGTACTGAAGAGCTCCCTGGCGGGGCGTTAGCTCTATGGTCCGGAGTCCCGGAGAGCGAGAGCGCCCGCCAGGGAGTGGGGGTGCTGCTGTCGTCTCGGTTGGTCGATGTTATGACTGAATATAAGGTTGTGAACTCAAGACTTCTCTGGGTTCGCTTTAAATTGGGACTGACGAAGTTATTCCTTTTGGCTGTTTATGCGCCGGTAGCTTCGTCGTCCAGGGCTAAGCTGGAGGAGTTTTGGGAGAATGTAAGAGAAGTTCTAGATTTGGCTAGGGGAAACGAAAGAATTGTTGTATGTGGTGATTTGAATGGATGGGTTGGTACCGCTCGACCAGGGTACGAGTCGGTGCTTGGAAAGTTTGGCGATAAAAGGGTTAATGATGCTGGCAAGCTTATACTGGCGGTATGCAAGGAAAAGGGTCTTCTTGTGACAAACTCTATGTTTAATCACAAGAAGATCCATATGTATACTAGAGAAAGTAAGAATGAGAGAAGTATGATCGATTTGTTCCTGGTGGATGACCGACTGCGAAAACAGGTGATGGATACGCGAGTGTTCAGGGGTGCTGACCTGGGAACGGATCACTATCTAGTGATTACTAGATTTAGAGGTCTGTTCGCGGGTTGGCGCTACCGGACGGCAGTAACAGAACCACAGTCGGTCTGTCGCATCCGAAGCTGGAAGCTTCAGGAAGCGGATACTAGGGACAAATATCATGCGAGGGTAGCCGAAAAGCTTGACAACATCGATGGCAGAAAAGAATGTGTTGAAAGAACATGGCAGAACCTTAGGGATGGAATGGTAAGTGCAGCGGAAGAAGTGTGTGGAACGATTAAAAGAGGCAGTAGTAAAAGAAGAGATGCATGGTGGAATGATGAAGTGAAAGAAGCTGTAAAGAAGAAGAAGAAAGCATGGTTAGACTACTTGGCCTCTAGTAATGATAAGGATATGAGAGAGAAGATGAAAGAAAGATATAAGCTGCAGAAAGTTCACACGAAAGCATTGATTGAGGAAGTGCGTGAAAGGTGTAGAATGGAAGCGGACGAAAGGTTGTCGCACAACTTTAAGGAGAACTCCAAACTCTTCTGGAAAGAGGTTGGAAGGACCCGAAGTGGTGCGACGGCCTTAAGAATGAACAAAGTGCTTTCGGGAACTAATGACGTCCTCTCAGAAAAATCGGACGTCATGCAGCGATGGAGCGAATTTTATAGAGAAATGTATGCGTGTGATGATCTTAGTGAGGGATCCGGGGATGACGTCGAGACTGGTACGCCAGACCTGGACCTCGATGACACTGAGGTCATCAGTATGAGAGATTGAACGTGCGATTCGAAGTTTGAAATGTGGTAAGGCTGCGGGACTAGACAGAGTTACTGCTGAAATGGTCAAGTATGGTGGGCCTCGCGTCTGGGACAGCTTTCATCTGCTGTGCAATTTGTGCTGGCGGACGGGGGATGTCCCGGATGATTGGCGATCCGCAGTCATTGTGCCTTTATATAAAGGTAAAGGTTCACATTTTGACTGCGGGTGCTATCGGGCGATCAGCTTGACCAGTTTAGCAAGTAAAGTTTATTCGAAGGTTTTGACACGTAGGATGCAAGAGAAATCGGAAAGATTTCTATGGGAGGCACAATGCGGATTTAGACCTGGAAGAGGATGCACGGATCAAATGTTTTCTCTCCGCATGATCACGGAAAAGCTTCTGGCTGCTAACCAAAAGATTTTCTGTGCTTTTGTGGATCTTGAGAAAGCATTTGATAAGGTTGTAAGGAAGAAAATGTGGGAACTGTTGCCGGGGTATGGTGTGGATGGTCGATTGCTAAGGGCTGTGCAGTCACTTTACTGTGACTGTAAAGCCTGTGTGCGGGTAGGGCATGACCTGTCACCCATGTTTAGCGTCCAAACGGGCGTAAAACAGGGTTGTGTCATGTCTTCCTGGCTGTTCATACTGTATCTCGACAGCTGTTTACAGAAACTGAAAGATAGCTGTTTGGGTGTGAAATTGGGTGACATAAAAGTAAACTGTCTGCTGTATGCTGATGATGCAGTGCTTATTGCACCATCAGAGGCAGAACTGCAGGCATTAGTCACGTGTATGAAAGAGGAATGTGAAATTAAAGGTCTCCGCTTGAATGCTAATAAAACTAAGGTTCTGGTATTTGAAAGGGACGAAGAGAGAACGAAGTGTGAAATATGGGTAAATCAGGAATGTCTAGAACAGGTAAATGAAATTGTATACTTGGGGAGTGCTTTTAGCCGGGATGGAAGATGTGATTTAGATGTGGACAGGCGTGTCGCTGCCGGGAACAAAGTCAATGGTGCCCTGACTGCGTTAGTCAAAAGGCAAGGCGTAGTGAAGAGTGCACGCCTTGCAATACATAACGCAGTGTTGGTACCGACTTTGTTATATGGCAGCGAAACCTGGGTATGCCAGAAGAAGCATAAAAGCAAGTTGAATGCAGTGGAGATGCGATCTCTTCGTAAAATGTGCGGCGTCACCATGGCTGACCGAAAGCGAAACGAAGAGATTCGCAATATGGCAGGTTTGAAAGATGACCTTATCACAAAAATTGATAAGGGCGTGCTTCGATGGTTTGGGCACGTTGAGCGAATGAGTGAAGACCGAATGGTGAAGAAAATATATAGCGCGAAAGTTAATATTAAAAGGTGTCGAGGTAGACCGAGACTAACTTTCGAAGACCATGTGAGCAAATTGCTCGAAGAGGGGAGGGTCAAGAGTACTCGGATACCTAGACGTGCATGTATGAAGAAGATGATGAATCTGAAAGAAGCGAAAGAGGTATGTAAGGATCGTGACACTTGGCGATCTGTTCTCTCTGGCTACCCCGTCAGGGATTGTGCGTGACGATAAGTAAGTAAGTAAAAAATCATGAATTATGAACTTCCTCAGTAAGTTTAATAGTTAAACAGACCTTCAAAAATAAACTTAACTTCTCTTAACTTAATAAAAATATTGTACAAAATATAAATGAGAATGAGGGACTATTAACGAACTGCTATTTTTTGACATGGACAAGTTAACGAAAATATTATCGTAGGTATAGATTAGAAGTTAAATTGTAAAACAACACAGGATAAGTTTTTATAAACTTAAGAAGTGCTGTCCGAATAATGATTCACATACCCCATTTACACTCTCGCGCGAGCGACGAGGCGAGTCGCGAGGCGAGCCACGAGGCGCGAGTGTAAACGCTAGCTCGTGGCTCGCCTCGCAGCTCGCCTCGCCACTCGCGGCGCTCGCGTCGGAGGCGGTTTTTTGGACACGAGGCAAAGGGCCTCGCGAGCGACGCGAGCGTGGTGTTTACACTCGCGCTATAGTTTCAGTTTGTTTACGGCGCCCTTCCGTGCAGGTTGTGTTGTTTGGTTGGTTTTTTTTTATATGATAAGGGTGACAAACGAGCACACAGTCCACCTGATGGTAAGTGGTTGCTGCGGCCCATAGACATCTACATCTATCCTCTATTACAAATCAAAATGTAGATGCGTTGTCACCCGTGAGGACTAAGATGGAATGCCTCATTTCCAGTAAAAAGGGCCTCCGGCCACCTGCACTCACCAAGCGAAACGCAGAGGTAAACCTCTACTTCACGCTGGTTTTCTGTGAGGTCAATATATATATGAATGCCTAATTTGATTCGGGCAAAAATGTATACTGAACGTTTGTAATTTTTTTGTTAACGAAATGAAATCTTTCCTTCCTACTTTTTGGCTTAGGACTCTTAATTAATAAAAGTTTTAAAAATTTTAAAACTTTTATTAATTAATATAATTGAGATATGGATCATTTCCTATGCAAGTAATTTTTGGTCTTAAAAGGATGGAAGGAAGGGAAGTGGTGTCAAAATTTGAAAATACTTGCATAGGAATTTCACCCGTATTCCATGTTATCCTATTATGAAAAAAGAGCAAAGTCGTATAAATAAAAAAATACTTTGAAGTTCAAAGTATTTTTCGTTCACAAATACGATTGAGTTTCTTATTACTATTGAGATATGGATAATTTTCCTATGCAGTATTTTTTGCTCGTACCAGAGCGCCGTACTTTGAAGTGAATACCTGGTTTTAAAACCTGGTAGCGTAAATACGTCTCATCTTTACTTCAATTAAAAATGGACTGGTCGCAAGAAGAAACGCTGAGTTCTTGGAACTTTATCAGGCTGAGCGAATAATTTGGGATCCAAAACATATTATGCATATAAATACCCAAAAAGTAAATGATGCGTGGAATAGAATTTCCGAGGTTATGTGCAGACCGCTAGCAGAGCTCAAAGTAAAAAAGAATGCGCTTATGGCTACCTTTCATCAACACCTACGAAGAAAAAAGCAATCTATGAAATCTTTGAAAAAATCTATGAAATTTTTTAATTTCCTTCTTTTTAAAATGGTCAAGCATCGATAAATATTTATTAAGGCAAGAGTTGATGCCGCTATTATTTCGACGTCTTCCATCGTTGCTGGTTCAACGCAAACTGAACGCATCGCGAGAGTGTAAACAGGCACTCGTTACATCGCAACAACACGCGAACTGCGAGGCGAGGTACGAGGCGAGTCGCGAGGCGAGAGTCTAAATGGGGTAACAGACTCGGACATCAAAAACCGAGGCCACTTCTAGGTTACTTAGAAACTTAAAAAAGTGGGTGAAAACTGAATTACAAAATTATATTCATATCATATGCAGAATATACATACAGGTGAAAGCTTGAAGTGAGGTGCAGGTGAAAGGAAAGCGTGAAAAAGGCTTGGGAACATTTTCCCATGATGTTATATATTTTTACGAATACAAAAGTCGCCTTAACCCCGAAGTATAAACATCTCAATGTCTAAAATAGGACGAATCGCTTGATAGACTGCAAGTGACATCCCCTATGGGTCTAACAAATTTCAGAATTGGCGACTAACTTTGAGAGACGAAGAAGGATGTGGTCACCCTTTGACGGCTGCTATGAGGGAAATGTACTAGCAGTATAATGGATGAAAGTGGACTGTATATTTATTTATGCTATTGATTGATTAATGACTGAGCTGAGGTTAGCTATACTAGGGGACTGCTCGAAGAAAAGATGGTACTTTTTACTATACTGTATTAACTATTTACAAATGATTCGGCACTGAATAACTATATCTAACACTATGTACAGAGGGAGGTCTTGAATTGGAGTCTTGATTCGCTGTCTTGAGTCTTCTTTGGAGTCTTCTCGAGTGCCGCTTCCGAAGTGAAATGAACAGCTCACAGACCGAAACGCCCTTCTTATATCTCACAAGAAGGTGTCTCAGTCTGTGAGTAGTGCCGTGCGACGATAATGAAGCCACACGCGCGCTGATTGGTCGCCGACATCACGTGATCAGCGCCGGTGTGCGGGGTGCGCGGGGCGTAGCGGGGTACGAAGGGGCGACGGGGCGGCGGGTCTCTAGCTGTCCTCAACATCCTTCCCCCGGCGTAGCTCGCGAGCCCCATCTTCTTTCGGGAGGACGGCGATCTTCCTGACCGGCCGCCGCAGCAATCCGCCCCTGGTCCGCACCTCCACGTTGCGCACCACGCCGTCTGGTCCGGGAAAGGTCCGTGTTACAGTTCCCCGCGGCCACACGTTCCTTGGCAGGCTACTGTCTGCCACCACGACGAGGTCCCCTTCTTGTAGCTGTCGCTGCTGCACATCCCGCGAGTCCCCGCGCGCAACCAGCGTCGGCAGGTACTCCTTCATCCAGCGCTTCCAGTACTCGTCGGCAAGTCCTTGCGCCGCTCTCCACGCCCGACGATCACTAGGCGTGTACGGCGCGGTTACTGGAAGGCTCGATGGTCCCAGCAGCAGGAAGTAGTTGGGTGTCAGCGCCTCTTCCTCGTCGATGTCGACCGGTACGTGCGTCAACGGTCGAGAGTTCACCGTGTTCTCTGCTTCTGTGAGGAGCGTCACCAACGTCTCCTCCCGCGGGCTCTTCTGGTGTAGAGTGGCTTCGAGCGCGGTCTTCTCTGAGCGCACGAGACGCTCCCATGCGCCTCCCTGGTTCGGCGCGCCCGGCGCGATGAACTTCCAGTCTGTCCGCCGAGTCAACGCGTAGTCCTTCAGCAGGGGTGCCCACTCCTCCATTGCCCGTCGTAGTTCGGTGTCCGCCCCATGGAAATTTGTTCCGTCGTCAGAGTAGATGACCCGTGGCCACCCACGCCTAGCCGCCATGCGCCGCAATGCCGATATCGCCGAATCCGTCGTTAGGGAATAAAATATCTCTAAATGCACCGCGCGCGTCGTTAAACAGGTGAATAACGCTACCCACCGTTTTTCATGCCTACGTCCTATCGTAACCGTTATAGGCCCGAAATAGTCGATTCCGGTGTAGGTGAATGGTCGCGCGAATGCCCCTAACCGTTCAGGTGGTAGATCTCCGATAACCGCTGGCCGTGGTGTCGCCTTGCGTACCCTGCACTGCAGACATCTCCGCTCCGCTTCTCTTACGGTTGGTCGTAATCGAAGGATATGATATCTCGTGCGTAGGTCGTTTACTACCCGCTCCCTGTTGGCGTGGCTTGTTTCCTGATGCGCCTTTTCCACAAGCAGCTTTACAAATTGGTGGCGTCCGTTCAGTATGATGGGCCTCTTCATTTGGCTGTCCACATCGGCTGCGTCGATTCGTCCTCTAGCTCGTAATATGCCATCTTCCAATATGGGGTCGAGCTTCCTCAACGCGCTGCCGGTTGCCAGGTTCTTTCCTCGCTGCAGTCGACTGATGTCTTCAGTGAAGCTTTCTTGCTGAATGCGTTCTATACACATCCGCTCTGATCTCTGGATGTGCTGCAATGTCAGTCCGTGCGCCCTTCCTCTTATGGCATCGACGAACTGTAGTATCCGTGCAGTGGCCCTTATTAATCTCTCGTAGGAAGAGAATCTCTCTATGTCCGGCAGGTGTGGAGCGTCCTTGGTGTCGCTCTGGTGCGCCACGACTTCCTCCAGTTCCTCATCATCATCGCCTGCCTTCTCTTCCTGACGGCGAGGCCATCTGTCTTCGTCCTCGTACAGGAATGGCGGTCCCGTGAACCATCTGTCGTTTTCTTCTTTATTCATATAATTCACACGCGTCGCTTGATCCGCGATGTTGTCTGCGGTCGGTATCCACCTCCATTGCTCGGGTGATGTCTTCTCTGCTATCTCCCCTAACCTATGAGCCACGTATGGAGTGTAACGCGCCGTATCGTTCTGTATCCAGTGGAGCGCCGTAGTGGAGTCTGTCCAATACACTACCCTATCGGCTACCACTCTGTGTTCGCCTTGCACGAATTCCGCGAGTCGCGCGCCTATCAAGTTCGCCTGCAACTCTAAACGCGGTATGCTTTGCGCCTTTATCGGGGCGACTTTCGCCTTGGCCGCCACTAACCGTACCCTAATCGTTCCGTCGCGGTATCGTATACGCCAATACGCCGCGGATGCGTACGCACGTTCGCTTGCGTCGTTGAATACGTGAAGCTGACGCTCTACCACTCCCCCCGTAGGAGCATAGCACCTAGGCAGTCGCAGTAGTGACACTTCCTCGACGACTCGCAGCCACCTCTGAAATTCATCAGCTGCCTCCTCGGGTAGTTCGTCGTCCCATCCGACCTTCTTCATTCGCCATAGGTCTTGCAGCAGGATCTTGGCGGTGATGGTGAGGTAGCTAAGCAGTCCGAGCGGGTCAAACACCGACATGACTGCGCTCAATGCTTCCCTCTTAGTCGGTGGTCGCTGTAGCGCCTTTACTTCCTGTGGCACCCTATTCATAGAGGTGTTGAACGTCAGGGCGTCTTCGTCGGCCATCCATAACAACCCTAGTGTCCTGCCTGGGCTGTCTTGCCTTAAGCCTACTTCTTTAGGCTTGCTCGCTAGTAGTTCCTCCGGCTTGTCTTCCAATAGGGCTGTGTGGTTAGAATTCCAGCCTGCCAAGGTGAAACCGGCCTTCTGGTGTACTTCCATAACCTGCCTTGCCGTATTTAACGCTTCCTCTACCGTGGCATAACTGTCTAAGTAGTCGTCCATATAGTGACTACGTACGATAGCGTTAAGCGCCAACGGATGTGTTTCTGCGTGTGCACGCGCGTTATGATCCCTAACACTATGTGCGAGAAACGGCGAGCTCCTCGCACCGAAAATCATCGATGTCATAACGTACTCCAGCGGTGGGCTGGATCGCTCGTTACCTCGCCACAGAAACAATTGCGCGGGTTGGTCGCGACGGTCGATCTTCACACGTAAAAACATCTCCCTAATATCCGCGGACACGGCTATTTCGTTCTCCCTAAATCTAAACAGTATGCCCGGTAGGTTTCATAACAAGTCGGGGCCGACGAGTAAATAATCGTTAAGACATCTACCGGACGCACGCGCTGCCGCGTCGAAAACCACTCTTGTTTTCCCCGGCTTGTTCGGATTCCGTACGGCGAAGTGAGGCAGGTACCAGCTCTTGGGGTCCTCTCTCTCTGTCCCCTCGGCTTCCCTTGCGTATCCTTTTGCCAGGAGGTTGTCTATCTGGGCTGTGTAGGCGTCTCGAAACTCCGGCGACTTGTCCATTTTTCTCTCGATCGTCCGCAGTCTTCGAACGGCCATCTCGTAGCTGGGTGGCATCCGCACGTTGTCGTCCTTCCATGGCAGTCCAACTTGGTATTGCTCGCCGACCTTCTTGACGGTGCGCTGGAATATCTCGACAGCGCGTTCCTCTTCTCGTCGCGGCCTACTCTTTAGCGAGATACCTATGGAATCGATCTCGTACTGCCGTTTGAGGAGTTCCGTTAGCTCCTCGTCCTGACTGGCAAGCGTTCGGATGTCCCTATCTGACCGTCCGCTAACGCTTACGACGTGTAATACGGTTTCACCGTCTTCCCTACACGTGAATCGCGGCACGGTTCTCTGTATTACCCACCCTAATAACGTTCGTGCAGCTATAGGCTGCCTTCGACGTCCTATCCTTAAATTATGGGTGATTATTAACTGCCAGTTGTCGGCGCCTAATAATAATCTCGGTTTTGCGTCGTCGTAACAAACCGAACTCGGTAGGTCGCGTAAGTGTTTTAAACGTAAACACTCCTTACTTACGGATTGCGAACCTATCTTTAAATTTGCTATTGTCCGCGCATTTATTCTATACATCTCACTGCGCGTCTTGCCACGTATTCCTATGTTAACTAGCCTGCTATCGGCCTCGCGCTGGCTATTATTTACGCCTCTAATATTCAGCGGCTTTACCGGTCCTTCCGCTCCTAACTCGCGCGCTAAGTCGTCGTCGATCAACGAAATAGTCGAGCCTTCGTCAAGCAACGCATACGTATCTATTTCCCTACCGCGTGGTCCACGTAACGTAATGGGACACACTTTCAATAATACGGACGCATTACTACCAACGTTAGACGCGACGAGCACGATCTCATCCTGTTTTGCCGATGTCTCAGGTGCGCGGGTCTTGCGGGTGTGAAGGAGGGCATGGTGGGGGGCGTTGCAGCCGTCGACGCCGCATTTCTTGGCTTTACATCTAAACCGTCGGTGTTTACTATTTAAACACAGAAAACACACCCCCTCTTCCTTTACCCAATTCCACCGGTCGTCCACACCCATTTGCGCTAACTTTCTACACTTGGCGATCACGTGTTCACCCCCGCAACACATACAAGAGGCACTACCGGTGTCCTCCTGGGCGGTGAACGTCTTTACGTCGCGGGCCCTATTCTCTACGCGGCGTGTTAATACAACTCGTTTCGACGGCGGCGCCTCTCGTCCTACGGGCGATTCCTTAGTCGGCGCTACGGACGTATAGGCATGACTCAAAGCGCGGTCAGCCTCTCTCATCATGAACCTAGACAGTGTAACGATGTCCGGTTCGTCTGCACTTCCGTAGTGCTCCGCATAATCGCACCAACTCGACCGTAAGTGAGGGCTTAATTTACTAGTTACTTCCCTAGTCAGCATTGGATTTTGCAAATACCCTTTGCCGTCGACGTTCTGCAAAACACATACTATATTTTGTAACTTAATCGCGAACGAATTCAATTCCTGAGCGGTTTGACCCGGGCGCGGAAGGCGTTTCAGTTCCTCTAACGCTCGATCGATAATTACTTCCGGGCGGCCGAAACACTGCTCTAATGTTCGCATAATATCTGCTGGATCCTTCGCGGTAAACAGCAGTGCCGATACTACCTCCCTAGCTTCACCGCGTAGACAGTTTCTTAACCTTGCCATATTTTCCGTATTTGTGAATCCATATAAACGCGTGGATTCTTTCATCGCGGCTTTGAAGGCTAACCATTCCGCGGCCGAACCGTTAAAAATAGGCAAGTCCTGCGTCTGCTTCGCGGCAGCGGGCCTGACTCTAATCATATTCTCTAGAGCTTCCGCTAGTCGCTCTATACCCCTCTCTTTCCCTTGCGGAGTAAGCGACCTATCTCTATTCCTATCTCCCTCTAGCCTACGCTGTGGCGCTGGCGTCCTATGTACACCTACATCCCTATGACACGGCGACGATAATCTACGATCCGCGTGGCGATGTGGCGATGGCGATCTATGTACACCTAAATCCCTATACGGCGACGGTGATCTACGATCCGCGTGGCGATGTGGCGATCTATGTATAGGCGATAGAGTGCGGCGTTGGACGCGCAACGGCGACGTAACCCGTACACGACGATCCACCTGGTTCATTTCTACGGCGACTCCACTATCCCTCTGTATCGTTTCTACGGGACGTGGTTGAACCTCATTCGCTACCGTCCTCCCCTGGGCATCTTCAGCGTGGTCGTAACCGGTTTCCCTATTTGGTAGGGCTTGCTCTGTCTCGATGCGGGGCGCGGGCTGAGACGGGCGGTAAGGCGACTCCCCCCGCACAGTCTCTACGTTCTCTAACCACCTATCAACGCGTACCCTATTTTCAACTAACTCGTCTTCGTTAATACTTTCCCTATCTGTTTCTTCTTGCAGTTGCGCGACGTCCCTAGCGTACTTCTTCTTAATAAGATCTTCTTCGAGTTGCAATTGCTTCCTCCTAATTGCAGCTAGTTCCTCCGCGGCGTTATATTCGATTTGTTTTAACTTAGCTATCGCGCTAGCTGTCGACCGGGCTGAACGAACGGAGCGGACAGACGGGGCGCGAGGTGCGGGCCTATGTACAACGTCTGTTACAGGCGCGACGGTACGTACTATCGAACTAGTTTCTGTAGACGGAAGATCTTCAATAATCGCGGCGAGTGTCTCTGTGCGCGGCGCGGATGTGCTAACCTCTCCCAAGCGATCGGTCGTAGACACGGACATAGCGGGGCGCGGCGGCGGAGGCGCGGGCGCGGGCGTAGATGCGGGCGCGAGCGGGGCCTGGGGCGCGGCGGAGGGCGCTTGTGCCATCGCGAGATAATCGGACGGGGACGCGGGTGCTTCTTCGAATATACGCATTCCTACCGGCGTGTCGTCCTCGTTCCGTGTCTTCTGGCTTCGTGTCTTCCTCATGGTCCCACGTTGCGACCTCCGGTCGTCTTCAAAAAGACGTACGTATCGTCTTCAAAAAGACGCACGTATTGGATGTCGTTCCCGCCACAAGGGCGTTACCAGATGGTCACAGTTTGGCACCGTTAGGGAGTAACCACCTGGCCGCGTAAACGCGGTTAAAGAAACAAGAAATTGTCTGGAAACAGACAATAGACGTATATGACGTAGTCGTAACAAGAAACAGGGAAGAAATTAGTACCGACGATCTTCTTTCTTCGTCGACGAACTTCTTTCTTCCTTGAAGATCTTCTATAATGATCTTCTCTCTTCTATAATTATGTTCTTTCTTCTATAATTACCTTCTTTCTTGTTTCTTTTTACTTCTTGCTTCTTTCTTCTGGCTTGAATCCGGCGACGATGGACCAAGAATATAATGGATGAAAGTGGACTGTATATTTATTTATGCTATTGATTGATTAATGACTGAGCTGAGGTTAGCTATACTAGGGGACTGCTCGAAGAAAAGATGGTACTTTTTACTATACTGTATTAACTATTTACAAATGATTTGGCACTGAATAACTATATCTAACACTATGTACAGAGGGAGGTCTTGAATTGGAGTCTTGATTCGCTGTCTTGAGTCTTCTTTGGAGTCTTCTCGAGTGCCGCTTCCGAAGTGAAATGAACAGCTCACAGACCGAAACGCCCTTCTTATATCTCACAAGAAGGTGTCTCAGTCTGTGAGTAGTGCCGTGCGCCGATAATGAAGCCGCACGCGCGCTGATTGGTCGCCGACATCACGTGATCAGCGCCGGTGTGCGGGGTGCGCGGGGCGTAGCGGGGTACGAAGGGGCGACGGGGCGGCGGGTCTCTAGCTGTCCTCAACAAGCAATGAAACATTTCATTATCATTATCATCATTACAGCCCTTCACAAGCCCACTGCTCCACATAGGCCTCTCAAAAGGAACGCCACAAAGCACGGTCCTGAGCCACCTACATCCATCGACCTCCTGCATGCCTTGCCAGGTGGTCATTCCATCTAGTAAGGGGTCGCCTTACACTTCGCCTACCGATACAAGGCTGCGACTCGAGAACCTTTTTACCCCATCGGTTGTCGGTTCTTCGAGCTATACGCCCATTGCCACTTCAGCTTACTAATCCGTTGGACTATGTCAGTCACTCTGATTCTACTGCGAATATCCTCATTTCTAAGTTTATTATCCAAAGAAACCCCGAGCATAGCCCTCTCCATAGTCCGATGAGCAACCTTTAGCTTCCTCATACGGCCAGTAGTGAAGATCCACGTCTCAGATCCATAAGTCAATTAGGCACAAAGTTATATGACTGCTAAATAATCATTCAAATTGTTAAATGGCAGCGTATCATGCGCATGAAATTCCCAGGCAGGTCACGATCTGCATAAAACTTCGATTGGACTACGACCTAGATCTAAAACATTATCCTTCTTTTTTAAACTAACGAAAAGCTTTTTAAAAAAAGCGCTCAAAAATCGTCAAAAATCGTCCAAAATCGTTTAAGACGACCCGGCAACTCCGTAACTATTTTGACCACATCATCATCATTGCTTTTTGTTGGCCATATCATTAAACAATCTCTATTCTTTGATCGGGCAAAGGCACATATTATATAGATAATAAACAATGTAATATTTTATAAAATGGTTGAGTTACGATAAATGTTAGTCCGCTTTATGGCACTGTCAGCTAAATTATCGTTGCACGACATATATTTTTTTTATAGATTAAGGGTGACAAACGAGCACAGTCCACGTCATGGTAAGTGGATGCTGTGGCCCATAGACATCTACATCTATCCGGGTGACTAAGACGGAATGGCTCGTTTCCAGTAAAAAGAGTCTCCGGTTCTCTACACTCAGCATACGAAACACAACAGCATTGAGCCGCTAATTTACGCTGCTATTGTGTGAGCGTGGTCCTTCCTCAGTCGAGCCGATCCATTAGTGCTTCAACCATAATATAACTGCAGCATGGCTCTATCACGTAAAATTTAATGATTGCATATCTTAAAACAACGTAATATATTTTTTAGGATAGGATTTTATTACCAATAGCCGGTGGCTCGTGCAGAGATGCTATAATGTACTGGCATCCAGACTTAACAGAAGAACATTACTGTGTTGGTGCATTAGAATCAAAAACTCCAGTTCATATAATGGATATCGGAGGTAAGCACTTCTAAGAACCAAAAAGAATCACATGAATATGTGAAACTTACATTGCACGTGTGAGATTGTGAAATTATAATAATTTATATTCGACAAATTGGGCCGTGTGGTGCAGTAATGATCCAACCTACCAATACGTTATTCAAATTTGAAAGATAATACATTTCTTTGTGTTACATAATATGTATATAATTTACAAGAAAAAATGTACATTTTGGTATAGCTTATGCTTATTAAGTGGCGAAGCTTGCGAAGTCACTTATTGATTTCACGATGTCTGTCCGTCTGTCCGTCTGTCCGTCTGTCCGTCCGTCTGTCCGTCTGTCCGTCTGTCCGTCCGTCTGTCCGTCTGTCCGTCTGTCCGTCTGTCCCACGATTATCTCGAGAACGGTTTCGAATTTTCAAATTCTGTTTTCAGCAATCGATTACTGATCACCCAGGCATCTGAACCTCCTATTTTGAAACTGATTGCTCAACGGCAACCGTTAGAAACCGCTACAAAGCTGATTGCTTCGCCACTTTGCTATGCTGTTAGCTTGCTAGGTTTATTATATTTTAGAAGCCTTTCATACTTGAAACTAACTCAAAAAGAGCCTCTGTCTCATTATTTTGACCAGTTTGTGGCTTGGATCATTGGATTATAGAAATAACACTATTAAACTAATACTTCGCTTCTAACTGCGCTTAAACTTCGTACATTGTGTAAAAAAAAGAAACTTAAATACATTTAATAAACATATTAATATTTGTTTAAATTATTCATAACATTAAATAGTGGCCGCAATTTTTAATATATTTTTAAAATAAAACAGTAATCACCTAATAAAATAAAACGGTAACAAAATCGTTTAAACGGTACAAGTCATTGTGGTAACTCGATAAATGACGTTTTCTTTTTCCAATCCTGCATGCATTCCTTTCAGGTGAAATGTTTTGTAAAGGAGATGACTATTCCAAGAGAGAATATCTACTTGCTTGTGATTTCTACGAAGATCAAGAAGCACCCGTTGCAGACTTGCTCCAGTATTATCCTGACCCTGACCCGGAAATAAGCCCTAAATTATATTAAACCATATGTTTAACTGTTTCTAAAAATAAGAAAATAAATACTGACGTAATGTATAAGCAATGTTTATTTTTATTGTTTTTTTTTAATAATAACAATATGTAAGAGTATCGATGTAAGTAAAAATAATTCCCACATAATATAGCTTTTTGAAGTTGGGGGTTTTTAAAAGTACGAATTTAGATTTACATTATAGACTATTGTCATTGCGTCTAATAGTGGCACTTCACATGGCTATTTGTGTTTGCGTATTTGGAGTATTCGACAAATAACTTCCATGTGTGGAGAGTATATTTGCCATAATTATTGCCCTATTTGCCTATTTGGCAAATATAGCCAATAACAAATACGGCTTACCGATCGTCTGTCGGTTTTTCAAGGCTCATCAAAGGAGACAAATAGGCAAATACGCAAATATACTGGCCACACATGGTCGGGCTCATAAGCGCGCGAACTGTCAACCAGTACGGACGGACCTGTTTATAACCTTTTATAAGTGATTATTTAGGTATCTACGGAAAATGAATTAGAACAAAGAAACCGTTGTAAGGTTTCTAGAACTTTACCAAATGAACCCATGCATTTGGGACCCTGGAAACGAGGGGCAGGTAAAAAAGGAGTCACTTATGTCTATAGAATAGAATAGAATAATTTTTATTCAATATAGATCACATGTAATTCTTATTGAAAGTCATTTTTTACTTTAACACTGGTTCGAAAAAAAAAATCTCTGTCCTGGGAAGAACCAGCAAGAAACCCAAGGGGACTTTTTTTAAAAGCAAATTTTACATTAATGGTTGTACAAACTATATAAGAACAAAATTTATTTTAGAAAGAGCTTGGAAGCGACCACCTCATTCCCAGGGGTTATTATTAACCATGTATTCATTTATACTGTAATAACCCTTTTTATACAGTTTAAACTTAACATCTGCGTATCGAGGTTACAAAACCAAAATAAAGAAAATCGAACGATCCAGATCAAGTGCAGCCGATGTGTACCAACCAAGTTGGTTTGCACTTTCATTTACGGATAGTTAGATTTGTATGCAGTCAGCATCCACCAACGCCTTGCTATTGGTCGTTTTTTCATCACTGTATTTTTTTTTTACGCATAACATATAATAGTAACATGCGTTCAAATAATAAAATCCAGCTGCAAGTGCAACGTCCATTTTGTAGGTATACCTACTTTCTGCTAGCAAACATTTTTTATTTTTTGGTATTTGGCTCCATGTGTGGACGGTTGTATTGTTTATTTGCCCGTACGTCAAATTTTTTGCCAAATACGGCACCATGCAATCACAAATACAAATAGCCATGTGAAGTGCCACCATAAAACAGACGTTATGGTGCAATGCATGAGAGACATCGTTTTTGGTGGCTGAGCAGAGCGATGCGAGACCGACATGTTTTAGCGAGGTTCTAAAAAGTTTGCGGCGGATGATATCGACCAGCTTTGATGTCGTCTATGTCTCTTTTCGGCAAATGCCGCAAACTAGGCATCATCGCAAAACTCGCGACTCTCCACTACACGTTTGTGCTATTCCATTTCCGTTTACGTACGCTACTGCACCTAGAAGAACAACCTGTCGGGATGGTTCCGTCCTGTTCACATGACTTAGTCAACGCAAGCGCCTCTGTTTAAGAAGTGTTTGCGGAATGAGGAGTTCAAACGACGTTCTAGTTTTGCATACGTCATCTAATTATCAGTTACATACAAAGCATGCTTAAGGTAAGGGAGAAGATACCCGAAAGACTACCGTCTTGGTTTTAGTGATGACATGTTTTTATGCCATACACAAGCGCTAAGCTTCCCGCCGATAACCGATACGAAAATTAACCTCCGCGTCGTCGTAATATTGTTCGTTACGTTCGTTCGATACCAGGTAGTAAAACTGTCTGCTGGGTTAAAGTGTCGTCAAAATGTCCCAAAAACTCCGCACTGTGATGCAATAACATATTGTGAAGAAATTTTTATGATATTTATATATTTTTTTAATTTATTACAACCATACTATATGCTCTGAGATTACGTTTGATGTATTTTGTGCTTAGCGCCCGTTCAAATCTCGTTCATGTTTTTATGTAGGTAGATACTAAAATAAAATTAATCGGCAAAGCCAACAACCCCGAACATCGTTTATAACGAATACCTTATAACTAACTAACAAATTAGAACTATAAAATAAATAGGAAAAAGAAGAGACCCCGTTTCAACAGTGCTAGAATAGAAAGTAAAAGAAAGAAAAGTAGTTCACTGTTTCTTTCAATCACGTCGTTTAAGATTGCCATTAAAAAATAGACACAATAACATAAAATAATTGGTATAATTATAACAAAATATTTACTTTCTTTGGAATATTGCCGCCTTGGATTGCCGCAATTAATTAACCTATTTATTCATTAAAATTCATGAGGGCTAAAATATTCATACGCCGACCAGATATCGCTAGTTGTGACTAAGGTAAATTTGTTACGGAGATTTTTTTATAGGATAAGGCGACAAACGAGCACACAGTCCACCTGACGCACAGATCACAATTACTCTCTACCAAGAGAAGAACGCCAACTTCATACTGAAAAACGGATACACGTGTTTATAAGTGTACACTAAAAGCGCTACAGTGGACGCCCATATAAAACTTTTTAGCGGGAATTGCAAACCTTTGTATTCTGTAACTTTAAACTTTTTATTTAAGGCATATTTGAGTAATTTTGGCTCAAGCCTCATAAACCTATATAATTACTCGAATATACTTTAAATTAGTATGTGGGATAAAATAAAACTATAAATAAGTATAGCTATGTAATTTTATTTTCTGGAAGATAGATTGTTTTGTAAACTATACATTAATATTGATGGTGTTTAATCTGGGGGCACAGCAGTGCCCCCGCCAAGTCGAGCAAAAAAGCGGCACGGCCGTACCATCCTTTTCTCGAAGCAGTTCAGGCCATTTTTGAAAGCCTATAACTTCGTTGTGGATAAAACTAGAAGCTTGAATTTACAATTAAGAAGTAGGCATTATATAGACTCGGTATATTTCAAATTTCATTAAATTTGAATCAGTAGTTTAAGAGTTATAACTAGTCAAAGTTTCTTAATTTTGTCACTCACTGACTGACCGATCATCAAAACTCTAAGGCACTTCTAGCAGACATAGAAGCTTCAAATTTGGAATGCAACTATTGTTTAGTATAAAACTCAAGGAAAAATTAAAATATTTTGCAACTTCGGTCCAGTTTTCGAGATACACCAACTGCATAAATAACTTTGTAATCCCATATAAATATATAGGATTACAAAGTTACATTTTTAGTGAATCAATCAGTGTACCTATATATATATATATATATATATATATATATATATATATATATATATATATATATATATACCTATATATATATATATATATATATATATATATATACAGTAAATAATTTAATTAATTGTAATATGTATTACTTCAGAGATACATTGTGTTTTCATGCGATGGCCAAGCCAATCTATTTAAAACATAAAAGATTTTTAGTATTGATATGGTCACTATAAGATGTTGTTAGGTTAGCTAATTACGTAATAACCTAAGACAGAAGGACCCTTAAGTAGGGACTGGATAAACTAACCGACTTGGTATTACATGGATCTCACAATTTTTTACGGTAGAAGAACTGAGTTGCGAGACTTGGTTTTTTTACAAGTTATGATTTTGATGGCATTGCTTTTGCACATAATATTTCCACGCTTGTTACTGATATATAACATATGTTATTGTCAGAGAGTTATTCTTCACAGAACACTAACGTAAATTTAAATCAGCAAAATTCTTATGATGAAAACTTAACTCAGTCCAAATACGTGATCTGAAACAGATACAATTCGAGTCAATATAGTATAGTTCGGCCGTTCAGAGAATGCGTTCCTGACACGTCGCGATCGAACTGACGACGTAACTTTGTAATGGCGTTGCAGTTACGATAAAAATATTTTTGCTGGTTGTTTACCGTTTTAACAATTGATGAGCATTAAAACAACATTATTATATCAATAATCAATGAATGTTATAATTTTGTGCCAAACTGAGTGTCAAATAACTTAGTAAACAATATTTTTCTACATCTATACAGCGCTATTACAAGGTTATGTCAGTGCTTTATATTTGTAGTGCTGTGCTAACAATAACAGGCAATAACAGTATCGTAATCTGTTCTTATACAGTTATACTTTATAAAATAATACGTTTTGTTTTTCTTTTTAATAATTTGAAAATAATGGACTATAAGATAACTTTTATTAAATATAAAAATAAAACTACGACCAAACCGAACGCGCGAAAGAAAGTAGCTTTTTTATATTTAGGTTGAAAATGGTAATACCAAATGGCGTTATGGGCCACCATTTTGTGACGCTAAAACAGTCGTCTGTTGTCGTTTCGTGCGCATAGACCACGTTCTTCAAGTGTTTTCGATCTGTTTTTATTTGATTACCCGGCTTTCGTTTAATGGCCTGTTTCTGCTTTTCAAACTGACGTCGGCGCTAAATCGGACTTCGATTGTGTTTTGTATTGCGTTCTTTTTACTTTTGTTGCATAATAATGCCTAAACGTGGACAAATATTGAAAAGTGGAGCCCGTGAGTTAATCATCAAGCTGCAAGATTACTTTGAGCGGGAGCGGCAAAATGGCGGACCCCTGTTACCTGTCGAACAAGTACAAGAACGCGTCTCTCAGGCGTTTGGAGTTAGCAAACGAACGATAACAAATATTAATAAAGAAAAGTTCGGCTCTACTGGCACGGAAGATAATATTTTACGTACTTCGAAGAAGAAACGTAGAACTAAACCCGTGACAGATATTGACACCTTTGACGCCGATGCAATCAGAAATCATATATATGGTTACTATTACAGAAATGAATATCTCAACAGGAAAAAGCTTTTGGCATCGTTAAGAGAAGCTGGACTGTTTAGCGGGGGTAAAACTGCTTTAACCAAAATCTTAAAAGATATTGGTTTTTCGTATAAAAAAACAGACAAAAGAAAAATTTTATTAGAACGATACGACATAATTTTAAAACGGATAAGTTTTTTGAGAGAAGCAAAAAATATTGATAACTGGGATAATGTCGTGTTCATTGACGAGACATGGCTAAACGCCAATCACACGGTTTCCCGTTCTTGGACGGATGATACACAAGCGTCGACGTCGAAAGTAGCAATGGCTAAGGGGGCCCGTCTGATAATATGCCACGCAGGTTCTGCAAAATACGGCTTTGTGGAGAACGCGTTACTGGCATTTCAATCAAAAACCACAAATGACTACCACGAGGAAATGAATGACACTACATTTAAAGAGTGGTTCCAGAACGTGCTTTTGCCCAGCCTACCAGAGCCTTCTGTAATATTCATGGATAATGCCTCCTATTCCTCCTCGGTTCAAATACAGAAACCACCTACACAAGCTAATAAAAAAGAAGAAATGGTGGCTTGGTTACAAGCAAAAGGCATTGACGCAAATATGCAGATGCTAAAACCAGAGCTAATTAAATTAGTTAAAGAAAATAAAGCGGCAAATGTGCGATACGAAATCGACGAACTGGCTCTGGAGTACGGTCATCGCGTTCTAAGAATTCTACCGTATCATTGCCAATATAACGCGATTGAGCTAATCTGGGCTCAAATAAAAGGTTACGCCGCCCGCCACAATACTTCCCCGCCATTCAGCACGAAAAAGATGATGACCCTATTAAAAGAAGCCTGCGGGGAAGTCACAAGAGATGACTGGGCAAAGGTTGTTGAGAAGACTAAAAACCTGATTGTGGAACATTTTGACCGAGATATCAGGATTGATTCTGTTATTCATAATAATATAATTATACATGTAGGCGAAGATGATGATGAAGACTTCAACTCCTCAAGCAAATCGGAGTCTGATTAATATTCTGTACGCACATTCAATTCAATGTACTTTATCATAGAAATACAGATTGTAACTTTGTAACAAAGAATAAATAAAACAATTTTATTATATTAATATTACCTTATTTTGGTTTCCACTTAAATTACTAAAATATAAATTTTAAATGATTCCGCAAATTTAAAACGAAAATAATCTTAAAAACATTGAGTTATATGTACTACGTACTAGAGGAGACACCTCAACTCGATTGTTTGTAACACGCGTTAGAGTGCGCGCTCTCAAACTCACTTAGTCTGTGTCAAGCGGTTGCTGCAACGTGAGAAGTTTGAGTGAAGAATTATTTTTAAATTAATATGCCTTCGTGTGCATTGAGATACTGTTCAAACAACTCGAGAAATATAAGTAAAAGTCAAGGAGTGACTTTTCACCAGTAAGATCAATATATTATAATCTTTAACACGCTTAGTTTAATTATATTTTATCAACTGCAACGTATACGGGAATATCAAAGAATAAAACATTTTTATGCGCAGACTTAACACTATTGACGTATAATGTTAAGTAATTAAGGACAGTAAATATTAATATATAATCACGGTAGGAAATGTTAATGCATTAAAATTAATAGTTTTTATTATTATTTGGATTTAAAGGTTTCCTGAATCAAAGAAAAAAAGAAAGAGAATCATGGATCAAATTTGTTCAGAAGAATCGCAGCGAAGAAACGTGGTTACCGTTAAATTATTCACGCATATGTTCCGTACATTTCAAAGAAAACAACTAATACTTCACTAAAACAGGAAGAGTATACTTAAAGAAATCTGCAGTGCCATGCGATAACGTAATTATATTATTATATAATATTGCTGGGATTTTTGTTTTATTTAGTGATTAGATGACGAACGAATTTTTGTAATGTGTAAATTCAGTATATTTACGGGACTTAAGAGAGGCGGTACCAACGGCGCGCGAGTCGTACTAGTATATGGCGGGTTTTTAATACTGTAACGCTAGAATTTTTACAGGCTTCCCAGATAACTAGTATCTTTTTCTTCAGCCAACAAAATGTGGTGAACAAGAAGTATTAGAACCGTTGTCTGAATCAGTAAGCAGTTTAAATTCCATTTTCGATAGTCCGACAAAAATTGTACTCAAAAATGAATTACGCAAGCTTCAGCTAGAAAGAAAATTACTGAGAAATTTAAGAAAATACAAAGAGAAAATATTTATTTACAGAAAATGTGATGTGATTCTTACGAATATAAAAATAAATAATATAATATAAATGTATATTTTTATATTTTACGTGTTTACCATACATATAGACATAATATTATGTAATATTATATTAAATTATCACATATGCAAAATAAATATAACAATAAAAGAATTGTACTCCATATAATTAACAATACAATATAAATAAACAATTATTACATACTGATCATTCTACCTTCGTATACCTAATCTATAATGACAAAAACTGACCACGCAGGCGCAACGCGCTTATTACAACTGTGCATGCGCGACTCTACTATCTCCCGCGCATGCGCGAAGACAGAGTAGCGCACATTTTTTGTTTGGAATAGCTTCTCTAGTACCTAGTACATATAACTCAATGCTTAAAAATAACGCAGCGGTTCATTTTGGAGGAACGGTAACGAACTCAGTGTTATGTTGTGCCCATCACTAGTCGCGACTAACTGATAGGTGTCAGGAAGGCATTCTCTGAACGGCCGAACTATAATAATCCCTACAAATAACGGCCAATAAATTGAAAATGTTTATAGACTTACCACAATATTGTCATAAGTTTTTCTTTTCCAATCATAGGAAACCTGCAGACAGTGGTCAGATGATTTTGTGCTTTTTATTTGCACAACACTTAACTTACTTTCGATGATGATCACAAACCGTGCATAAAATTTTGAAATAATGAATTCATTTATAGTCAATATCTTATACAGAGTTAACATCTCACAAAAAATCTTTACCGTATATTCACGACGATATTATGGGTGTGTATTAGTCTACATACGAAAATGAAGTCCATAATAACTGAATTTAACCAAAAACCCATAATAAATATTAAAAACGAAGCTTATGCAAAATATTTTAATAAATTTCAGAAATATTTTCAATATGAAAGACGTTGACTAACAGATGTAATTTTTTTCTTCTTCTTTTAATTCATGGCTTCTTTTGATAGATTTCTGCTAATATTTAATAATTTAATTTAAATAAATTAATAGGTAAATTAATTGTGCAAATCTCGGAGTAATATGTATGTAATATATATATATATATATATATATATATATATATATATATATATATATATATATATATATATATATATATAATTATATATTATTAATTATATATAGTAATTATACTTTAAAGAGCAAACCAAAAAAAAATTTAACACAGAATTAACATTTTTAGTTTCTTCCGATATAATATGAATGCCATCAAAAACATTACTTGTAAAAAAGCCAAGTCTCGCAACTCAGTTCTTCTACCATAAAAAGTTGTGAGATCCATGTAATACCAAGTCGGTTAATTTATTCAGTCCATAGATTGATACATAGATTGACTTGGCAATCGCATGAAAACACAATATATCTCACAAGTAATACATATTATATTAAATAAGATTGATTAGTGCGATTGGCAAGTCAATCTATGTATCAATCTATGGACTGAATAAATTAACCGACTTGGTATTACATGGATCTCACAACTTTTTATGGTAGAAGAACTGAGTTGCGAGACTTGGCTTTTTTTACAAGTAATGTTTTTGATGGCATCTCTTTTCTTTTGTAGATAGTTATATCTAGGTAGCTTTTTACACCTATTAATCTATTATACATATATAGGTACACTGATTTATTCACTGCAAATGTAACTTTGTAATACTATATGTTTATATGGGATTACAAAGTTATTTATGCAGTTGATGTATCTCGAAACTGGACCGAAATTGTAAAATATTTTAATTTTTCCTTGATTTATATATTAAACAATAATTGTATTCCAAATTTGAAGTTTCTATGTCTGCTAGAAGTGCCTCAGAGTTTTGATGATCGGTCAGTCAGTGAGTGACAAAATTAAGAAACTTTAACTAGTTATATTACTTAAACTACTGGTTCAAATTTAATGAAATTTGAAATATACTGAGTCTCTACAATGCCTACTTAATTAGTAAAAATTCAGGCTTCTAGTTTTATCCATAACGAAGTTATAGGGTTTCGGAAATGGCCTGAACTGCTTCGAGAAAAGGATGGTACGGCCGTGCCGCTTTTTTGCTCGACTTGGCGGGGGCACTGCCGTGCCCCCAGATTTGTGATCTAATTTTAAAATGGCAATCTAAAACAACATGAAGGAAAGAAACTACGATGTATTTTTCTCGCTTTATTTTTACAAGCCCAACATGGCCATTGACAAAATTATGATTGTGTGTAGATTTTTCAGCTTTCATACAAAGTTGCCTCACCCTAACCCCCTAACCTGACGGTAAGTGATTGCTGTGGCCTATAGACATCTACATCTATCCTCGTTTGCGAATCAAAATGCAGATGCGTTGTCACTCGTGAGGACTAAGATGGAATGCCTCTTTTCCAGTAAAAAGGTTTCCGGTTCTCTACACTTACCATACGAAACACCGCAGTGTTAAGCTGCTATTTTACCCTGGTTTCCAGTGTCATAATCATTGAAAGGTTGCGTTTAAAATAAAAAAAAAATCGGTTCATATCATAGATATAAGAAAAATAGAGGATATAGCATGTGGTAACGTGATCTGAAGTAAAGTATTTCTCAAATATGACGACGATTCCACCCACAAGAAATAGCGTTGTTTTTGTCGATATTTTCAGTATCGATGCTATTTAAATTATGACGTATTGTCCATCTCATAGGTATATATAAAATAAACAAATGTTAGATCACTACACTATTGCATTGGGTTAATCCTGTAATAATAGTTGTATTGAGAAAATAAATAAATAAGTCTTACGTTCAACTCAGAATAGGAAAGTTTTAAAACTGTAATTGCTAGAGCTTGGTGAAATTATGAAAACTGTCAACAAAAAATTGAAGTCTAAGATATGTACTTATCTTTTTTTACATTTGAAAATCATAACGTGTGAGAATGAGACAGATATATTTTTGTTGGCAATATTCATGTTTGCATGATATTTGTATAACCAAATAATATATATGCAATTTACTGTTTATCCTCTATTTTTCTTATATCAATGGTTCCTATGTATATGTATATACACAAAATTATGTCTCGGTGTTGAATCATTTCCTCAGACTTTTGGTACGGTTTAGCTAAAGATATGTCCCTTCGAGTCGGAGTTTGATTCGGTCGGTTTGATTAGAATACAAACGACATAAAATAAAAATTGATAATAAATTACTACTGTGTAATCTGTGCTCTCGGTAGAGAGTAAAGGTAGCGACAGACTGGTCCTACCTACGCCACATATGCAACGGAAAAACTATGCATTACCCCAGCAATACATGTTGGCCAAGTCTCAGCCAACGCGTAGGCAAATTGATACAAGACGAGTACTATAGTCTACACGTTGGTCAAGTTCGAAAGAGACCAATGCCAACCGCCAATGTTCATGAGTTTTTTGTGGAGGTATCCAAATGTTGGTCGTAATTAGTTTTCATTGACAATTGGAACGATACGGATGATGTAGAAGTTATTGCAGCTTCTGCTATTTATTTGATGAGTGCATATAATTATTATGTCAGTGTACTTCCCAGTAAAGTTGTAAAAAACTTAAAGATGTCCTTATTAGCAGAGTTACATTATCGAAATTATTTAGAAGTTGCAATTTAATTAAAACATAACATCTCACCGGGATGAACGCCAAACTGTAATTGATAAATGACATGACCGACTAACAAATGGAGGCAACATGCCGAGTATAGGTGAGCGCCTTTGATTTGTGCAGAAAAAGCGTGCCTTGCCACCACTCGGGATCGCTTGCTACGACTCGTCTCACTTCGGGTGCACCAATCGAACCGTATACACGTTGCCTCTCGCCTGCACTCGACCAGCTAGACGAGCGATGACGAACAATGGCGAGGCTAGGCAATTGTTCTGTCCATATGTTGGTACTCGCCTCCGCTCGGCCAACATACTTGCTTTGACTATCACGGATTCTAACGATTCACACATTTAGGCTAAGTTCATATGATCGACTTAGATTTAGAATATACTGTTGTAATTCTAAGTCTAGTGTATGGTCTGTGCTCTGTAGCTCCTATACTCTAGTGAGGAGTTTTGGCGGGAATTTGACCGGCAGCGGTTTGCTTCTCCTGTATTATTGTTTAAATAATGATTTGAATTGGATTTTGATATGTAAATTCTGTGCTATTTTATGTATTAAATGTCTGCCCATGCGAACTATTAGTGGAAACGGTGAAACAAGTGCTATGATGGTGATGTGATTCTCAAGATAAGGTGTCTGTCTGCTTAGGCGCTTTGAAATACCATCGCCAACTGTCAGCTGTCAGCTGGCTCAAGTTGATGTTGAAATCTCCCAATAGCTGCACAATGTGAGGCATCAACATATTGTGAAGCAGCGTACTATGAAGGATAATTATGCATTGTAACTTCAGGCTCAGAAGGACTAGAACCCAGAGCCGTTAAGCCAGTTAATAAAAACCCTCTAGTGACGGGCGGGCTGATGAATTTTTGAGATTTATTTATTTATAGGTTATTTATCTATGGATTTATTGGAAAATAGAAATTAGAAAACAGACTGATAAAGGCTAAAAGGTGTCATAAACCATAAAATTTCTGTCTGAAATTAACATAGCCAGGCTATGTGTTAGTCGTTTTACTCACTTTTTTTAAATTTTAATTAAGAGGCAAGGCTAATTATGCTTTCAATTAGAAATGTGAAAGGTTAATTACTGGTTTATGAAATAGGTTATCTTACTGTAACAACACGAATGCATTTTTAGTTAGTGAATTTCTTACGAAAAATTCACTTGTTTGTTAGTTGCTGTTAGAGTTGTATTGAGAGAACTACAAAATGAGTGAGGAAAGAGTAAAAATGCGCAAGCAGTTAGGACTTCTAGAAGGTGTTGCGATTATTTTAGGGATAATATTTGGTAGTGGTATTTTTATTTCCCCTAAGGAAGTATTGGAAAAAACAGGGTCTGTTTATGGTGCATTGTCCGTATGGGCAGCATGTGGGGTTTTAGCGACGCTAGGTGCTATGTCCTATGCTGAATTAGGTGAGTAGTCTTGGATTATCATGTGTTTTTCACTCGTGATTTTTGTGTACTTTAGTGTGTGATACAGTGTTATTGAAATACCATTATCATCCTTATTTTGAATATTATTTAATATTTTGTTTTATATCGACGGTTTAAACAAAAATGATTTTAGGCACAAAAAGTAAAATGTGTGTGTATGTTATTTGTTAACATAACTGCTTTGTTTATATAAATATAAAATACTCCCACAAGTGCAACATTCATTGCGTAGAACAGAAATTTAAATATATTATAGTCCATAAAATTTGCATAGCCTTTATATTTTTAAGATATGAAAATAAAATGGCTTAACTATACAAAACCTACAATTGACGGTTCAAAGTATTAAAAAACTGTTCAAACTAATAAAAAGTAACAAACTATATATTCTTATTGAAAGTAATTTTTTACTCTTATCACTGGTTTAGAGAAGAACTTCTGTCCTGGGGAGAACCAGTGAGATACACAGCGGGATTTTTTAAAATAAAATTAGCTTACAAAATATTGTTTTAAACAAATCGTATGAAAACATTTAGAAACATTTATATGTAGTAAAACCACACTATACTATGGTAGTAGTATGAATGGGTTAGCTCAACCGGTGTAGGACCGCACTCTGACAGAATACTTACCAGAAAGCCCCCCCCCCCCCCCCCCTTGCAGAAATGTATAGTGTATGAGTAATATTTTTTTTGTAAAATATTAATCTCACGTTTTTGGAGCTGGAAGGGATTGGTCGATATCCCCCACGGGGACCAGCCGGCTTGGGGGAGGTGTGATAGTTTTGGTTGTCTTTTTAAATATTTTTATATCGTTTGCTCTGATCTTCCGGTGTCCGATGTATGTTAATTGCTATTCTTTATTCATATCTGGTACTGAGTGAGATCTGTTCCTGTATATTTTTTCGAAGGCATTTATTTTATTAATTTTTGGTCAGGCGTCTCCAGTGTCATTCATTGTCTTTGGTGAAGCAGATTGTTCTCTCTTCCTTTTATCTCGCATTCCACCTGCTTCGCCCTTTACAACCAGTTTGTCATATTTTATAAATGCTATACGTCCCTTTCTTCGTTCTTCCTTTAGTTGAGGCATGAGTTCTCTCCTCTTTTCTAAAACTTCTTTGCTGAAATCTTCTTTAACGTAAATATTTTTTGGTAACTTTTTCTTATTACGCAATATCTCATCTCTCTTCCATATATTTAGCATATTAACTAAAATCGGTCGTGCTTCTCCTTTCACCTTGCCAATTCTAAAAACTTTATTAATATCTGCTTTATGCGTTTCAATACCCGAGTTATTTAAAGTTTTTGATACCATTTCCTCTATGTTTACATTTTCAGTCGATTCCTCGAAGCCGTAGAATATCAAATTGTTTTCCTTTTTTCCAAATTCCAGACGTTTCACCTTCTCATTTAATTTCTCCACTTCATTTTTTAGGTACAGATTTTCTTCAATAATTGGTTTTAATTTATCATCCATTTTTTTTAATATCGCTTCTGTGATTGAATCTGTTAGAGTTGTTGTTTGTTTGTCCATTTCTTGTTTTATTTTTGAGAATAGTAATTGCATTTGCTCGTTCATTTTAAATATAATATGTATTCAGTTTTTGATATAAGCAACACCCCTATTTTGGTAGTAATTTGGTTTTAGATAAGGCAGCACCAGTATAATTTGATAGTCATTTAATTTATAGATGTGACAACACTTAGACAATGGATTGAGTGGAGCGATTAGGTAGAATCCACTAATTAGTCTGTGGTGGAACGAAATGCAATGTTCTGTTCTCTGATGTTGGTAGCACTGGCACTGCTATAATATGTCAAAGTTAAATAATGTTTATTTTTAAGAGGTTAGAATAAGACAAATTTATTTGCACTTATTATGTTCTATGCAATATACACGCGAATTTTATTACCTTGTTTGCACTTTTAGTCTTTATTGTTCGATTCACTTGCACAGTTTATAGATTTCTTCAGTTTTCAATAATTATGTGTTTATATTTCGGAGCACACTTTATGACGTTTGTACTATTAGGCGAGCCAACCGGAAGTATCATCCCTTCCAGCTCCAATAATAGTAAATAACAGCAGCACCAAAATACTAAAACCACAAGGAATTAGAAAACTCTATATTCCCACTTTAAACTGCCTAACACTGAGAACACAAGAGAGGCTCACCGAATTAGAGCTAGCACTCTCAAAAATAAAGTGGGACATATTAGGTTTAAGTGAAGTTAGAAGACTGGGTGAAAGCATTGAGGATCGAAAGGACTACATTCTGTACTACAAAGGGGAAACAAAAGGAAGTTATGGTGTTGGCTTCATGGTTAAAAAACATTTACAAAGAAGCATAGACAAATTCATTGGTATATCGGAAAGAATAGCTGTACTTAATATGCATTTACCAGGCTACAGGCACAAATGGTCAGTTATTCAAGTATATGCTCCCACTGAACAACAAGACGAACGGGTTAAAGACCTCTTCTATAACCAATTGTCTTCAGCTTTACAAGACACACACAAATACGTTTTAGTTATAGGAGATTTTAATGGTAGAATAGGCTCTCAACGAATTGGTGAAGAAAATGTAGTAGGCAAATTCGGTTTTGGTAGAAGAAGTAAAAACGGAGAAAGGATGATTAAAATGGCGTTGGAAAACAATCTTGCATTCATGAATAGTTTTTTCAAAAAAGATCCAAGGAAAAAGTGGACCTGGTTATCTCCAGATGGTTCATACAGAAATGAAATAGATTACATAGCAACTAACAACAGAAAAGTTTTTCAAGATGTAAGCATTCTAAACCTATTTAATTTTAACACCAACCACCGCATGGTGAGAGCAGTAATAAATAGTATTATAACGTAAAAGTCAACATTACAAAAACACCACGTTTAGTGAACAAACCAAAAAATGAAGTAGAAGAAAAATATAACAATGTAATAAACGAAATATATGGTCCACTATTCAAGAAATTCTCAAAACCAAAGACAACTCATACCGAAAATGAAACTAAAAGATTAATAGAAGAAAGAAAACTACTCTTAAAACTAGGAAAAGACAAACAAAACCTAAGGGCCATTGCAGAATTAAGTAAAAAAAATAAGCAATAGCATCAAAAAGGATAGAACCAAAAAAAGAACCAACGTACTCAACTACTATATAAAAAAGACAGGAGGAATCAAAAAAGCATTAAAAGAAATAGTGGAGAAGAAAACATGGATAACAAACATTAAAAGTAAAACAGGAAAACAGGAAAAGACAAGAAAAGCTATAATCCAGACAGCAACTGACTTCTATAGAAAACTTTATGCAGCAGAACAAAATATCCCAGATTTAACTATAAATCTCGATGACAGTGACGATGTGGAAGACATACCAGTCTTTCTACAATCAGAAATAGAAAAAGCTGTCAACAGTCAAAAGAACGATAAGGCACCCGGACCAGATCAGATTACAAACGAAATGATTAAAACTTCAGTTATTTCACCGGATAAGCTAAGAAAACTCACAGAAATATACAACTCTATCTTAAGCACGGAATGTATACCCTCTCAATGGACCAAGAGCACAATCATATTATTACACAAAAAAGGCGATAGGACCATAATTGAAAACTACAGGCCTATAAGCCTCATGTCGAATATTTATAAAGTGTTCTCTAAATTGATTTTAAACAGAATAACAGGGATAATGGACGAACAACAACCTATAGAACAAGCTGGTTTCAGAGCGGGGTTTTCAACTACTGATCATATGCACGTCATGAAACAGCTAATAGAAAAATGCCAAGAATACGGTAAAGCTTTGTACGTCGCATTTGTGGACTATAGTAAAGCATTTGATTCTTTTAAACATGACTCGCTTTGGAGGGCATTAATCCAGCAAGGAGTACCAAAAAAATATATACGTATAATTAAAAATATATACGCGAATAACATAGCGCAAATAAAACTAGAAAAAGTAGGCGATGAGTTCCCAATAGCTAGAGGGGTAAGGCAAGGAGATCCGCTATCCCCAAGACTTTTCTCTGCAATCCTGGAAAGCATATTCAGGGATCTCGAATGGGACAATTTTGGCATCAATATCAACGGCAAGCAACTTAATCATTTAAGATTCGCTGATGATATAGTCCTCATAACTGACAACGCTAATACACTCCAACTTATGCTACAACAGTTGACGAAAGCAAGCAGAGTAGTTGGTCTTACTATGAATAAATCAAAAACAAAAGTAATGACAAACAGGGAAGAAATAGCCATAAAAATAGATAATGAAGATATTGAATATGTTAAAAGCTACACATACTTAGGGCAATTATTATCATTTAGAGATCAGACAGACATAGAAATAGAAAGAAGAGTGGCTTGCGCTTGGAAAAGATACTGGTCTCTTAAAGAGATATTTAAAAGTAAATACTTTCCTATGGCAGCCAAGAAAAAAGTGTTCAACTCGTGTATCTTACCATGTCTTACGTATGGATGCCAAACTTGGGCGTTGAATCAGAAACATTTTCTTAAACTGAGAACATGTCAAAGGGGAATTGAAAGAAGTATGTTGGGCGTGACGCTAAAAGACCGTAAAAGAGCAGAAGATATTAGATCTACTACAAAGGTCGAAGACATAGTAAAGAAAATTAGACAGTTGAAATGGCGATGGACAGGACACATGACAAGAGACAGCAAGATAAAATGGGCTAAAATCATAACGGAATGGCAACCCCGTGATGGCAAAAGAAAAAGAGGCAGACAAGTAAAAAGATGGACAGATGATATCAAGATTATTGGAGGGACAATCTGGTCAAGAAAAGCTAACAACAGAGAAGAATGGAAAAAGCTGGAAGAGGCCTATGTGTCACAGGACACGCTGACTACTGAACTGGGAAATAGACTATTATTAAGTTAAAACAATCACTGTTAAAATAATTTATATTGTTTAGTATCAGCAATTAAGGCTTAATAAAAAAAAAAAATCTCACGTTTTTACACAGGTATATTGCCTCAAAGTTACTTCTGCATTGCAGGATGTGCAGTCCCTTTGCCCTTGCATAGCTAATAACAGTCACCCATGCTCATTTATTACAGCGGGCGGGGGCTGCTCTCCCTACATGCCTACGGCTTTACAAAACACTCTTAGGGGTAGGGTAGACAAGACTATGTGGCAATTCGGTTTTAGTACAGATTCAACCTAGCTTATCTATAAAGTCAGGTTGCCCTAAATTCTGCCATGATAGTCGTAAAAGAAACAATGTAATGTGAATTTTATAATTATTGTTTTCTTAAAAACCTCTTGACTGCTCCCCACTGTGACTCGATTTGTTGTGTATGAGTCCCATCTCCAGCCACAAATGGATTGTTTGGGTCCTAGTAATAAACTTTTATATGGGTGAGCCGTTTCATTATATTATACAATCTTTAGTTAGTGAAATTTATTTTTATCGTAATTAATTCAAAACACATTTCCGACATCGTAAAAGGTTCAAGTTTAACCCTGACAAACCTCCTAAACTGAAAATATAATTAAAATCAAGTACGGGACGTCTACTTCATAATACTAGACCAAAAATTGACATATTTTCATTTCATCTATACAAATAAATAAAATTGAAGTGTCTGTTTGAAATGTTAAAATTACAGCTTTTTACTAAATGTATATGAGAGTATATACGATACTAATAAAACAAAACAATTTTTAAAATTTTTGTCTGTCTGTCTGTCTGTTTGTACCGGCTTATCTCCGAAACGGATTTTTATGGGACTTTCACTGGCCGATATCTGATGTTATAAGGAGTAACTTAGGCTTAGGGTACTTTTATTTTAGAAAAAGAATTAGTAATTCACACAAAAAATTAAAACTCAAGAAATCGTACCGTATATACTTTCATATGACTGCCTCGTTGGCCTATTGGTTGTAGTATTGCGACTGCTGATCATGAGGTCCCAGTTTCGAATCCCGGGTCGGGCCAAAAATCAGTTATTGAGTTTTTTCATCAAGAAATTCTCAGTCGCTGCCCGGAGTCGGGAAGTTGGCGGTGTTTCACCCCCGTGCCTCGGAAAGCACGTAAAGCCGTTGGTCCTGCGCCTGATCTCTCTCCGGTCGTGTCGGTTTACCGTCCCATCGGGCTATGAGAGTGAGGGAATAGAGAGTGCACCTGTGATTGCGCGTACACTTGGCCACTATAATCCTGTCCTGCGCCGATGGCTAGTCTTCGTTGAGACTGGCCGCCGTGACCGAAATTCGGTCTGGAGGACATTATTATTATTATTACTTTCATATGCATTTAGTAAAAAGCTGTAATTTTGACATTACGAACAGACACTTCAATTTTATTTATTTGTATAGATTTGTGTCTTTTGCAAACGTTTATGGTCTACAAAATCTGATGTAATGACTGAGATGGTCCTTAACATGTTCACATACTGCAGACTTCCCAGAGTGTTTAATGCAAGCTTTATCAATATTTTTGTATGTCCTATGTAAAAAGAGATAGCATTTACAATCCAGCTTGTATAAGATATAACACTTAGCAGATACTTAAAACTGATTAATTTTCTTCGGCAGTTTGTAGTATGTTTTTAAGGAAGCCTACTTCAAGATTTAGTCTGTCTGTGACTCCTCTGACATATGGAACCTTGAATATTTTTTGGGCCTTTGTTATACATTACACCATGAATTAATTACTGACTCTGTGAAGATGAGTAATTGGTACAGGCACCATCACAAAATACTGGGGTACAGACATGTCGAACATTAAGTCTCGTTATAACTGATGAATCCACTAATTTGCTGCAATTCCTGTAATGTAAAAACCACATACATTACATTATGTTGCCAAATAACTTACATTTCACTGCTAATGCTTAAATGCCTATGTAAATTTCGTATTACTTCAACTTATGTGTACACCTTGTCTCGCATTTACACCCACACCTTAGTACAATTAGTGTGCTGACAAAAAATGCCACAATGGCTGTGAATCCAAACCACTGCCATTTCTATGCATAATAAATAAGAATTATAGATACCCTGTCTATCTAGTGTCATGTAAAAATTATCTTTGGCATGCAAAGGAAATTTTGAGTGTGTCCTTTAAAATCTCCAAAAATCTGTAGGAAATAGGCATTTCTTCAGCAGAAGCAGTTGAGAGCAGAATTCCCAGAAAAAATAGAACGTTCTGAGAGGCATTTCAGACTCAATGTAATTCTGAACTTTGACGTCTAGGCTGCAACACCTATTACATTGTGTTCCTTAGAGGCATTGGTGATCATTATAAGTCAGTTGGGCTAGTCTTTGTATAATTTCATGTCAGTACAAAAAGTCTTTATTGATGCCCTTTATAACAATATTAGGTTCAATGACAAGGGATTGCAAATCAAATAATAATAGAAAAGGAGAGCTTGTTAAACTGTGAGATTGAATTGGAAATAGATTGAAAGGTATTAAAATTAAAACTAAGCAGAGGAGTAATGTCGTTGGAAGTCCGATAATGAGATGAATTAATTATATGAGGGAGACAATGTTGAACATGTAAAAGAGGGTGAGAAGAAAGTATTATTTCGATGAATTGGTATCTGTCATAAATTGTCTGCATAAAATGACTAAATACACATACATACATATAATCACACCTCTTTCCCGTAGGGGAAGGCAGATACCACTTCTTTCCACTTGCTACAATCCTTACATACTTATTTCGCTTCGTCCACTTTCAAATGACTAAATAGTACCAGTAATTTATCCACTTTGGCAAGTCAAAGTGGATACGAACAATTGCATACACAGAATTTTATTTATAGTTTGTGAATGTATAGGAACCCTAATAAACAGAGCATGCATTTTGAATGCTCTTATGGGTGCAACTCTGCTCCAACTGCCAGGCACAAGCAGGTCCTGAGGTTGATGACCTGCTTGTGCCTCATATGTATGGGTAACCAATTGAAAGCATAGTTTGACAACACACTACTTAGTCTTGTTTTCAAGTTTTGTAGAATATGTGATGAGAAAATTGGCCTTAACTGCTCAGACAAGTTGGATTCGATGATCGACCTCTCTGTCTTGGTTGGACTTACCTACTCAATTTGTCTTATGTAATCATACTCGTCAACATCTTCGAGTCTTAGTTCTTTATAGTCTTGCTAAGAACTACCTGTATGGATGTGACATTGATGTTATACATGATATTTATTTTCATTATTAGTTAAAGTTATGTCCTTATCATTGATGTTGATACCTTTTCTTTCTGTATCTTCCAATGCAGTGGTGAAGAGTTTCAGGTAAATAATGTCAGCCTGTTTTAAATTTCCGTGCAGCTGGATAGGTTTTGTACTCTAGTTTTATACATAGATAGCCTTACTGTACATAAATTTCAGCACATTAATGTACTGACAGTTAAACTGGCTTCGCTAAAGAGTGTAGCACCAACCAAATTTCAACAGAATTAAAGGCTTTCTCATATTACATTGCATAGGCACATTTGAACATATTACCATTTTTTAAAAGTTTTGTGTAAATTTTTTTGTGTTGTTTTTAGCATATAAATATGTAACTAACAAAATGTTACTTTTTTAACCTTCTTTTGTTATAATTGTTCTAGGAACAACACTGGCACAAAGTGGTGGTGACTACCACTACATTAATGAGGCTTATGGACCACTTCCTGCATTTCTTTATTTGTGGGACGCTAATCTTATTTTTGTGTAAGCTTACAACTATTTTTATATTATATAATTGTTGTCATGTAGTGGCGGTGTAAGTGAATCTACTACCTCATGTCATATCATTGAAAGATGGGCAGCAGCATCTTTCTGATCGCAATTGAAAACAGTAAAAACCTGTGGTTGCCAATATGCCGGCCAAGCGTGCTAACTAAAAATTCTACCTATCAGGGAGGCCTATGTTCAGCAGTTGACTTCTTAAAAAATGTAATTTATGATAAGTAAGTAAATGAATGCCATATATTTGGTGGTGCCGATTGGTGGGACCGACATGACAGATTGAGCTCATGTTCACACAATGTATTGCAAATGCAAATATTATAAATTCTAAGGTTTGGAGCATTCCATTAAAAATATTTGTATATTAAAATGGTTAGTTTAGTTTACGACGGGCTGTTTTCCGCAACTCCACGTCTAAATGCGTATTTTGCGTGTGGGCAGGAATAATGTAATTATTCGAGCCATAAAATCTCCCCAAAGAAGTTCAACAGTCCGTCGATGTTGGGAGCAACTTCGGGGAGTGATCGCGGCGTACTGAGATGTTTAGCCCTGTATGCAGCGACCTCCGGACATGTCAGCAACATGCGGGCCGCCGTTTCTTCCTCCCCCATACATGCCCTGCACAGGGGACTATCTGTAACACCTGTGGTAAATAAATGTATGTTAAAAGAGCCATGTTCTGTGATAGCACTTGTTACTATCCTAATCTGTGGCTTATTCAGTCTCATTAAAAACTTGGTTAAATGACTGTTTATTTCAGGCAGGGACTCCCTAGTTTTTTTTTACAGTCTTCTAGATTGTTCCAAAGTGGAGCATGTTGATTAGTGAAGTTTCTACGTAAAAGTGAACGAATGTTGCCAAAGGGGATTGGTGTGATTAGTTCCAGCCCTATAGTGGCCAGAACCGATCCTCTCTGGCCATTTTGTCTGCTGCATGGTTGCCCCTGGATCCACTGTGTGCCTTTATCATTGCAGTCACATTGTTGTGTTTACATACCTCATTGAATTGTTGATGACATTCATATATTAGTCCCGAGTTCACCACATTGCAACTCAGAGCTTGCAGTACCGCCATACAGATGGTCAGTATTCTGATGGAGAAGTCTTTTACCTTTCTAGCATCTATTGCTAAGGCCGCTTGGATGATACCCATATATTCCGCCTGAAAGATTGTGTTGTTAGTCCACAGCGGTGTACATATGTACAGTGAGGTTTTCAGAGAAAGTTTCAGATCCTACACCTTCCTTTGTTTTAGAACTATACATGAAAACTCTAAGCTCTTTTGGGCATAATCCCTCCGGCCGGCTGGTTTCATTTAATTGTATCTTATAATTCTTATTGAACACAAGTTGTTTGGGGATCTTATAGTAATTGGCTTGTAAGATAGGAATTTTTGAATAAATTCTATTAATTATACCTGTAAGAGGGACTCTACTCGTACTTCAAAGATTTAGGATCTTGAGTCTAATGGCAGCTAAAGTCACTTCTTGTTGTATGTGTAGGTGAAACGGTGATAGCTCCAGCATAACCTCTAAGGCTGCTGTTGGTGTAGTCCTTATGCAGCTTGTCACAGCCATACATGCCAGTCTCTGGTAACGCTGAAGCTTCTTTATAGTGGTTACTTAATTTGTTTTGGTCCACCATACCAGAGCGCCGTATGTGAACATGGGCCGAATTACAGTTTTGTACAGCCACAGTATAATTTTTGGAGTCAGACCGCATCGTTTGCCTATCATGTTTCTATGTTATACTATACTAGCCTTGTGTTGTTTTCTATGTGTTTAGTTCAGTTGAGTTTACTGTCCAAGATAAGACCTAAGTATTTTATCTCAGAGGATAGCTGGAGTTTTGTGCTGAAGATACTTGGTACTTTGGTTGTCGCTTTACTCGTTGTTTGGTGAGCCTTCAACTACTTGTGTAACTGAGCCGACACAGTTTCGCTGTGATGTACATATGTAGGTTGGCCTGTGATGTAGGCTAGTTCTATACGCAGGGCACGCCATCATTGACCGCGTCTTTCCCGTCTCCTTCCCAAAATAAGCCTACCAGCAGATCCTGGGTCTCATCGTCAGCCACTGAGTCTGAATTGGACGGCAAAATGCAGTCCTCTTTTTCACTCGGTGAGCTGCCGCTGAGCCCGATCTCTACTGGTGCCTTCGGCTCAGTTGTGCATACCGTTTTTGGTTAAGTATGAAGACATGTTAAAGATATTTTTTTCTGTTTTGAAATTTTAAGCATATTTAGTATTACGACAAATTTCATTTTCTTATAGTTTCTTCACCAATACAAACATATTATTATTCAGCAGTCAAGTATATCATTGTTAATACATTATGTCCACGGTTACTTCTACAATGTTACCAACAATAAGATGCAATATATTCATTATCATCATCATTACAGCCCTTCACAAGTCCACTGCTGAACATAGGCCTCCCCCAAAGAATGCCACAAAGCACGGTCCTGAGCCACCTGCATCCATCGACTTCCTGCATATCTTACCAGGTCGTCACTCCATCTAGTGGGGGGACGCCCTACACTTCGCTTGCCGGTACGAGGCTGCCACTCGAGAACCTTTCTTCCCCATCGGTTGTCGGTTCTTCGAGCTATATGGCCGGCCCATTGCCACTTCAGCTTACTAATCCGTTGGGCTATGTCGGTCACTCTGGTTCTACTGCGGATATCCTCATTTCTGAGTTTATCACGCAGAGAAACTCCGAGCATAGCCCTCTCCATAGCTCGCTGAGCGACCTTGAGCTTCCTTATCCGGCCAGCAGTGAAGGACCACGTTTCAGTTCCGTATGTCATCACTGGCAACACGCACTGGGTGTACAGTCTCGTTTTCAAGTTTTGAGGTATACCTGACGAGAAGATGTGCCGTAATTTCCCGAACGCTGCCCAACCAAGTTGAATCCGTCGATTGACCTCTCGGTCGAAGTTGGACTTACCTAGTCGGACGGAATATATTATGTTGTTATAATTATAAATTTTTATAGGAACATACTTACCTGATTCAAATTGAAAAACGATTTTCTTGTTATGTATTGAGAGATAGGTGATTGTTATTTATACAACTTATATTGGTTTCAGTCCAAGCACAAACGCTATAATGGCATTAACATTTGCAAATAATTTGTTGGAACCAATCTTCCCGAACTGTCCGATAGACCTGTTAAGTCAAAAACTTATAGCTGCCATTACCATTTGTAAGTATGTTTGCACTTAAAATTAACATATCCAAATACAAAGAGCATTATTAAATGGTATTTTAAACTAATATCCATATTTCTTCCTTTCTTCCTTTTCCATTCCTTCATTATCAAGGGCTTTAATTTTTTATTTAACTAAAAGCTTAGCAGTTTTATTTACTCTGTCGTTTTCAGTGTAAGCCAAAATATTTCTAACTTTATTTAAATGAAAAGATATTAACACAAAATATTGTTTCAGGTTTCCTAACATTTATAAATGCCTATGATGTGAAATTCACAACCCGAGTGCAGAATGTTTTCATGTTCACTAAAATTTCTGCTCTTGTTATTATTATAATAGGTGGCATTGTTTGGATGGCTCAAGGTATTGCAATGTTATTATTATAAATGATTTAGTGTTAATATTCAAATGGTATTTGTTAGCAATAATATGCAATAATAATAAAATAATCTTCATTTCCAATCTCTATCTAAAAGACCTAAAAACATTTCGCATTGTAGTATACCATTTGTGTTGTAAAAGTAAGTGTTACAAATATTTTATGAGGTATCTAATAGGTTATCTGGTGAGTTTTCCGAGTATAAGAAACATTAGTAGATTTCTCTGTGATCATCTTTCTTATATTTAAGATGTAATCTTGTTATTGGAAACAAAATGCAGCATCAATAGTTTAAGGCAATTGGATGTTTGATCGCTAACTTACCTGCGAGACGTGGCAAGATTATTCTTATTAAGGGATAAGGGTTGATAGGGAGTTTGCACTAAATTAATATACATTTGACATGTATTGGCTTTTTTGATCTAGACATGGTTGTGATATACTTATAAACTTTAATAAATTCAAATTATTTACAGAATTAAAGTTCCAGTTACAAAACTGTCATTTAAACTTGTAGGTCGATTAGACAACTTTGAGGATGGCTGGGCAGGCACCAAGTCCTCTGTCGGTGATTGGTCTGTGGCCTTTTATTCTGGAATATTTTCGTACTCAGGATGGTAAGATTTTAGTGTTCATTTGGTGATTGCTGTGATTATTAATGGCTTACACAAAGATCAGAGTCTCCTATTATTCTATACAGGAACTACTTAAATTTTATGACGGAGGAACTGCGAAATCCATATGTAAATCTACCGCGCGCCATCTATATATCGCTACCGCTTGTCACTGGTATCTATCTGCTGGCCAATTTGTCGTACCTGGCAGTGCTGGGGCCTATCGGAGTCAGAGCTACTGAAGCTATAGCAGTTGTAAGTATGATTGATTTGTTATTGTGTGATATTCACACCTCAATACGTCTTAAGACACGATATTAAAAAATAAAGATTAGCAACAGTGACAAGTGAATAATTGGGAACTGTCTGCTGTGCACAAGATATTGTAGTACATTATGAGTACTTACATGCAGAGGCACAGCACTCACTCGTTCTAACCTGCCCCTGCCGCTGATTAGAAGGTACAGTGATTTAGATTCAGATTACAACATATCCATCCAGATCCAAACACCAACATTTGTGATTTCGCATAAATATTAACTAACCTCGAATAAATCCAGGATTTCTAATCATTAGACGCGCATTCTTCAACACACGTGTTCTAATGTTATCAATATGTTAATATGTTCGTTGAAATTTCTAATTTGACTCATAACCTGTGTTGGTCGATCTTACAAAGGTATAAGATTATGTAAATCTGTGCTTAGTGAAAATAACTTATTATATATGTATATATCCTTTATTTGTTATGTAATAGATATACATAAAATATTGTTCAGTGGTTGTAGAAATATTGTATTTTGTTGACCTTTGTTATTTTATAACATTCTCTTACATAAAATAAAATCTTGACATTATATTTCTTTATGTCGGTCTAATATTTATATGTGGCAGAACAGAGCCATGCTTCAGCTATATTATAGTTGTAGCACGAATGGGTCGGCTCGACCGGGGAAGGACCACGCGCTCTCAGATAATACCAACGTAAAATAGCAGCTCAATTCTGCTGTGTTTCGTATGGTGAGTGTAGAGAAACAACTATGTATGTTTTTGACTTAAAATTTGTATCTAGAGATTGTATGCGTTAGACATAATATAATTTTATTTAATAATAATATCAAATCTTGTGAATAGGCTTGCATTATGTATTTACAAAAGTGTAAAAATTCGTTAAATAACTATTTATGTTAGTTGCTTTGCCTTACTTAAGAGTGCATGAAACCAATAATTAACAAGTTTTTTCCACACTTGATAATTACGCTTGCAAAAAAATATCAGAATATTTCTAAGGATATCAGGTTATTTGTCAGTTTAAGTTTGTAGTTTAACCCTAATTTTTTCTTTTTTTGCATAGAATAAGGATGATAAAAGGGCAGACAGATACCTGATGGTAAGTAGATGCTGTGGCTCATAGACACCTACGATTCATCCTCGATTAAGAATTCAAAATATATATGCGTTGTCACCCCTCAGGACTGAGATGGAATGCCTCATTTCCAGTGAAAAGGGTCTCCGATTCTCTGCACTCAGCATACAAATAACAGCAGCATAGAGCTGCTATTTTACACTGGTATTCTGTGAGAGCGTGATCTTCTCCGGTGAAGCCGAGCTATCCGAGCTACAAGCACAATATAGCTGCAGCGTGGCTCTACCACGCATCTGTACAGGACTTCGCGGGCGCGGCGCTCGGCTGGATGCGGTACGCGATGCCGGCGCTGGTGGCGGCCGCCGTACTGGGGGGGTTGTCGGTGCACGTGATGACGTCATCGCGCATGTGCTTTGCGGGTGCGCGCAATGGACACATGCCGGAACTACTCGCGCACATCAACCTCGCCTGCATGTCGCCGCTGCCCTCGCTCGTATTCCTGGTCAGCAGCACACACTTTACTCACTAATCCATCACATCTAGGGACGGACGGGCCGAAATTCGTTTTACAAGCTGTTCAACCGAATTTTGGTTTTTGAATACAGAACATTCGGTACAAGAAAAAAGTAAAATACATGCGCTATAACAGAAATTAAATCATATGGTACTATCATAATCATTTTGCTAGCTTGCTACAATTAAATCCTAATTTGTAATAGATTAAAATATTAAATTAAATTAAGCTCTTCTTAATTAAGGAGTCCTAAAAGCCGTGCGAGGCGGAGGAGTGCGGGCGGGGTGTAGCCAGCAATAATTTATTTTATTTTATTTAATTATTTAATATTTCATGCACAAAGTTGTACATATGGCGGACTTAATGCCATAGGGCATACTCTCCCAGTCAACCATTAGGCTAAACAGAGATATACGAACAAGAGGCGGTGCAGCAGTAATTAAAATAGAGAGCGCAAAAAAAATTGTATATACATATAAATATACATATACACACACATACATAGACATAAATACTTAAATACATACATACAAATATACATGCATACACTATATATATACACAATACATATAAATATTATATATGTCAGAACAAATGAAATATACATATGTGTATGAAAATAAAAGCCGTGTTAGTTCAAACTTGCAACAATTTTTACACATGCTTACGGACTTGATTTTTAAAAACGAACTTGTTGGAAGCTTTTTTAATGTCAAGAGGGATGTCGTTCCAGAGTCTGATGGTCGTGAGGGCGAAAGATTGAGATAAATAACCAGTACGATGTAAAGGAGTGAGCAACTTAAGATTAGCCGAAGAACGGAGAGAATCTCCCAGGTATTGAAATTTGGATTTCAGATACTCGGGAACAAATGGATCGTTCAGAATTGTGAAAATGGTGCAGAGCATTCTGACATATCTGCGCTGACGGATAGGCAGCCAATTTAACTGAGCACGAAAAGAAAATACATGGTCGTATTTACGGAGACCATAAATGTATCTGATACAGTTGTTAAGTAGACGATCCAATGTATTAAGATGATGTTGAGACAGGTCTGAACAACACACATCGACATAATCAATAATCGGTAGGATAAGTGACTGGACAAGTAAAATCTTAGTATTGGTGGGAAGAAAAATTTTTAATCGATATAGAGATCGCAAAGTTCCAGTAGTTTTGCGACTCACCTGCTGTATTTGTTTGTTCCATGTTAAGCAACCGTCATTTACATTACATTATTTTTAAACATAATTGATGGTAGGGTGGGAATATCTAGTTTCTATAATAATCGTGGGCTACCTAAGATTATTGTTTGGCACTTAGATGGATTCACGTTTATACCATACACAGTGGACCATTCGGAGATGTATTTCAAGTCATCATTCAATAATGAGAGATTTTAAGGGTTCTACTTGCACATTTAACTGCAGATCATCAGCATACAGATGGTAAGAGCACTTGAGATTTAATGTGATGAAATTGATAAAAATTGAAAACAGAAGGGGAGAGACTATACCGCCTTGAGGGACGCCAGTAGACACATCACACCAGTCAGATAGTATATGTCCAGTGCGCACTGCCTGTTGGTGCCCTCGAAGATATGATGAGAACCATTCCTGAGCTGAAGACGAGATATTCAAATGAGAAAGAAGGGCCAACAAGATATCATGATCAACAGAATTAAATGCGTTAGAAAAATCAATTAAGATGAGGACGGTCAGTTTTGATTTTTCCACCCCCTCTCGGATATCATCCGTCACCTTGAGAAGAGCAGTAGTAGTAGAATGACCAGGGCGGAAACCCGACTGATAAGGGGAAAGAATATTATTTAAGAAAACAAAAGAAGAAATCTGTTTATGAGCAACAGCTTCCAGAACCTTAGAATAATCCAAGTGCGTACTGCGTACAACGCGTCGCCCTTGAGATGGCGCGGTGAAATTAAACCGAATGTTAAAACGAATGTTGAAATTAAACACAACATGTACGCGTAGATACATGTATAAGGATGCAAAAGAAGCGAGTAAAGTGTGTCAGGTTTGTGCCAATCAAAGTCCGTAGTCCACTCTTCTTGGTGCTGGCCTTTAGAGTTTATGTATTATGCTATTACATACTGTGTTTTTGTGTTTAATGTATAAGTACATACTGTGTTTTCATTTTCAATTAAAATTTGTTTTAGCATGACAATTGTAAATTGGAGTGGGTTATCAGATGCTGATTTCGCTGGTGATGCTGATCCCGAATAGCCTGACCTCGCTGATCACCTACTGCACGGTGGTGGAGTCGTTCTTTACCACGCTTAGCTGTAGCGCGGTGCTGTGGCTACGCTACAAGAAGCCGGATCTGCCACGCCCAATCAAGGTATTTATTGTATATTTTAGACTAGAATATGATAATTTTTATTCAATATAGATTATAATAAAACTAATATTGGAAGTCATTAAAGTTTTATCCCTGTTCAGAAAAAAAACCTCTCTCCTGGGACGAACCAGGAAGAAATCCAGCGGAACTTTTTTTAAACATCAAATTACAATGTTATAATATTCTGTACAATTAAGTATGAAAACATTTAGAAACCGTATGGTAGCAACCACTTCATTTTTTACACTACAAAATTAAAATGACCTGAGGAATAATAAATAGTGAAACGGGCAAGGTCAAACCGCGCAACTCGGATTTTCAATTGAATATTAACAATAATTTAACGCGATCTGATCAAGAAGTTGCTATGGCTTTTGAGAAACACTTTACTGATGTTCCACAAAATGTAAAGGCTTGTTCTAATACTTTTAAATTCCATAGAGTACTGCCAAAAGATATCGTTAAATACTTTAAAGCTATTGATGTTAAGAAAACGGCAGATTTATGGGGGATTTCCGTTAAAGTTATTTTATCTATAATAGATATATTAGCACCTTATCTAGCCACTATATTTAATATAAGCGTCGAATCTGGTGTGTTTCCTGATATAATGAAACATAGTAAAGTCATACCTATATTTAAATCTGGTAGTACAATAGACCCCGCCAATTTTAGACCAATTTCTGTACTACCAACATTAAGTAAAATTTTTGAAATAAATATTTTAGATCAGATGTTAAGGTTCTTTAATATTAATAAATTGCTACATAAAAATCAATTCGGTTTTACAAGGGGTCGCTCGACAACTGACGCTGAAGTTGAGCTTATTAAACATATTTTTTGTGCATGGGAGAATTCAGAGGATGCTTTGGGTATATTTTGTGACCTTTCCAAGGCCTTCGACTGTGTTCACCATGAGACATTAATCAGGAAGCTACAGTACTATGGTGTCAAGAACACAGCGCTTAAACTTATTATTTCTTATTTAAGTAATAGAAAGCAGAAGGTTATTATCAATGGTAAAAGTTCTTCCGGGTCACCTGTACTAATGGGTGTTCTTCAGGGCTCGATTCTCGGCCCATTCCTGTTTCTGGTGTATATTAATGACTTACCTCACCTTGTAGGGGATAGTCATGATATAGTATTATTTGCTGATGATACTTCCTTGATTTTTAAACTTAAACGTCAATCATTTAAATGTGACGAAGTGAATAATGCTATATCAAAATTAGTGCATTGGTTTAACGTTAATAATCTGCATTTGAACGGAAATAAAACTAATTGTGTTAAATTTACAACAACGAATATTAAAAATCTGAATACCAATGTGTTTTTAAATGGGGAGGAATTGAGCCCTGATGTATCCACTGTTTTTCTTGGCATCACTCTTGACGCAAAGCTTCAGTGGGGCCCCCATATATCCAAATTAGCAAGCAGACTAAGTTCTGCAGCTTATGCTGTAAAAAAGATTAGAGGTCTCACTAGTGTCGAGACAGCTAGATTAGTTTATTTTAGTTATTTCCATAGCATAATGTCTTATGGGATTTGCTATGGGGAAATGCGGCTGATTCAGAAACTATTTTTGTTTTACAGAAGAGGGCCATTAGAGCTATTTACAATCTAAAACCGAGAGAGTCTCTTAGAGATAAATTTAAAGAAATTAATATATTAACTTTGGCCTCTCAGTATATTTACGAAAATTTAATGTATGTTCACAAAAACAAAGATAGTTTTAGTAAAAAAAGTGATATACATTCTGTAAACACTAGGAACAAACACAAGCTAGTGATGCCAGTTTCTCGACTCCACAGAGTCAGTAATTCATTCTTGGGGCAATGTATACGCTATTACAACAAGGTCCCGGAAAGTGTACAGGTTCTCTCTATTACCAAGTTTAGATGTTTTATTAAGCTGAAACTGTATAAAAAGGGTTATTATAGTATAAATGAATACATGGTTGATAATAACCCCTGGGAATGAGGTGGTCGCTTCCAAGCAGTTTCTAAAATAAATTTTGTAAATAGTTCGTAATCATTTATATTGTAAAATTTATTTTTAAAAAAATGTCCCGCTGGGTTTCTTGCTGGTTCTTCCCAGGACAGAGGGTATTTTTTCGAACCAGTGGTAAAGTAAAAAAATGACTTTCAATAAGAATTACACATGTAATGTATATTGAATAAAAATTATTCTATTCTATTCTTTCCAGGGGTTATTATAATAACCCTTATTAAATAATCTTCACTTAGTAAAAAATTTTAAACTCTTTGTTATTGTACATAAGCATCTACATAAAATAGGACACTGTTACATCTTAGTAATATTAGCCTCTTCATCTCCTACACAAGACAGTCCATTATATAACTACATTCCTCACAGTGAAGACGATTTGTCGCAATAGGGTCGCCTGACAGCAATAGTGGCTAGACGTCTTTTGACTGTGCTCTCTGGCGCAGGTTGGTTTTTTACATAATATGGTATATTGGGTAAATGGTTGTACAGCCACAATCTAAGCCCATGAAATAGTTACCGAGACTGACCACATCTATCTATTTAGTTTAGCCGTTCAGGAGGAGTTCAGTGACACGTACAGAAGGATTATATAAGGTTGGGGAAAAAGTTTCTTTGTATTTTATATACAAATTCAGAACATTTCTTTTTCAAAGTTTAATAACATTTAATTATAATATAAATGTGCCATTTGTTGGATAACTTGTTGCCATCTCTCCCGGTGGTAAAAGCTCATAATAAACAATGCCCTTCCAATTCCACCTCCCACCATACACACAGCATCACCTTATTGCGTGTTAATCCTGGTTTGGCTACAGTCTGTGGAGGTAGAGAGTAGTGATGAAACAACTTTTTTGTTGATCAATTCCGACCATTTTTCTCAATTTCTTGCTTGAGTCTCATTAGTTGTTGGTAGTAGAGATCCTATTCGATGATTTTATCTGGCTGTAAAGGCTACCATACAGAGCATCACCTTATTGCGTATTAATCTGGGTTTCGCTACAGTCTGTGGAGATAGACTACCCTTTGACCATTATCTTTTCCGCACGTTCTTGTCGTAGGTGATTCACTTTTCATCACCATTGATCAATCTTTTCAAAAATGGTTCGGTTTCATGACGTTTCAATAGAGAATCGCAAATGAGTACACCATTCATTGGCTTTCTTTCAGTGAGCTCGTGTGGTACCCAAATATCGAGCTTTTTTGTATACCCAGACATCTTCAAATAAGTCAAACCTGTTTTGTGGTCAATCCTCAATTATTCAGCTATGTCGTAACTACTAATATGCCGATCTGGCTCCAACTTTTCAAAAATGGCATCGACTTTATTCGTATGAGGTCGACCAGAGCGAGCTGCATTTTTGACATCAAAATTCCCGGACTGAAAACGCTTAAAACAACTTTGTGCTACTCTTACTGACACTGCATTAGGTCATAAACGTGACAATTTTTTTCAAATACTGACCTTTTTATCTTTTTGATTCAAAATGGGTGGTAATGCATTATTTTAAGTGATTGTCATTTATAAATATCTATTTTACTACGTACGCACCCATTCGTAAGGGTCGATCGGTCGGCAAAAACGTTGTGAATTGAATCGCACACAGATAAGAGCACGTACGCGTAGTTGTTGCCCATAAATCACTTTCAATTTGGGATAGTAACTTCATGTTGATTATTATGCCACCGCATTAAGCGGTAAAAATTATTTGGCTTACATAGTCTTTGTCATTGCCATTCTTTTTGCATTATGTGACTATACTTTCGCATACGATTTCGTCACTTGTGCCAATTTAAAGTTGCATAATATTATTATAAAACCCGACACGAGCGCATTTTATTGGAAAGTTTATATGTATTTCAAGTGTGATCAATAATTATGTAAACGATTGTTTGCTGATAATATCCGTTTTTACACGCTTTTATTAGCTTCGCGTCTATCTATCTTTGTAACGGAATTTTTAGGTAATTTTCCTCAGCTTGTAAACGGTCGATTGCCTTGAAAATTCGTATCAAGGACCTTTGACAAATCAATAATTTATTAACTTTATCCTAGTATTCTGTCAAGATCGCCAGAATAAAATAAAATAATTATCAGGATCTTTACAGCTCGCTATCAATGCGTGTTAAGTTTATTAAACTCTTATATTATTTATTAGTACAAATTAGATTATTACAAGTCTGTGACTTTTCTGTTAGTCTTTAGCAGACTGAAATAAAAGGAGATTACCAATTCGACCGTGTGCTTTTTTAATATCGTTATATAGTTTGTTTCTAGGGAAAGCGGAAAAACAGACTATGACTTTTCGAGTGTATTGTAGAGATAACCAAACCCTTTAGACATTTTTGCCTATTTTGATTTCTGTTTCACCTTCTGTCTGTATCTGTAGGTGTATCTGTAAGTAATAATATCTAGGTCATAAAATCAATGTCAGTATGCAGTTAATAAGTTATATACTGAATCTTTGATTTTGTGTTAACCGATTCGTTGCGGCACCAATTTTTGACAACTTTTAGCTGTGGCGGCGAACAAATATTTCATGACACGCCGGGCGTGTCAAGTGCCACAGACAACATGGACAAAAATAACACGCCTATTGTGCCATCCGCCATGTGTAAAATTAATGTTCTTTTTTATGCTTTTTTTACTTGTTTAGACCTAATTAAGTTTATTTGACATCAAACATAAGTTACAAATGGAAGGATACTTGTTTTTAGTGGGTAACTACGTGTTTTTTACGCGTTTTCTTTGAAATTGAGAGAAAGTGACTTTTTTATGAAGAGATTACAAACCTTTTGTACTATTTTTTGTTCTTATAAAAAAATCATTTATATAAGTAGGTACAGCTAAATCACCCTGGAAACCTTGGTTTTTATTAAATTTAATTTTCACCTAATAATAACATTTGTAAATATCAAACAATGAAGAACCTTAATTTGAAAAAAAAAATAAGGTATATCATTCATTGATATTTACAAATGTTAAATATTATTTAATGTTATACAAATGTAAAAGTAAAGTCGATCTGAACACGTCTAATTAGTAAGAATAGCAAAACAAGTGTTTTCAAAAGGAAAAAAACGCCGGCACTATACGGCGGCGGATTGACAAAAGACTATTTATGTAAAAATAATTTATAAAGAACTTTTTTTATGCATGACCGGTTTCGAACTGTTTCAAGCAAAAATAAACCTTATACCATATCACAAGAGCACATGGTACTTCGTAGGTCCATTCGGCCAAATTATAGTAATAAGTCGGCACTTCAACCATTTTAAGCAAAAGAGATAAAGGCATTGTTTTTTTTAAACAGGGGAGTTGTTTTCTAGAAACTTGTTTACAACTTGAGTTTGTGAGCGATCGCAATGAGTGCTATTATTTGTTCATTTGTTTCTTATTAGAATATTTTTCCACAACATGTTTTAAAAACCTATAAAGTAAAAACGGTACAATGTACAAGTTAAAAAAGTTTGTCAACTCCTAAAAATTTAAATTTTTCAAAATATTCAGAAATGAAGCCGCAGTCACGAACTACTTGCAAAATAATGAATATTTTGTTCTGGATAAATTTTCCAAAAAGAGCAATTTGAGCGAGTTATAACGATTTTTAAAAAAAAGCCACACAAAAGTATTCGATGGCACGCCTGGCGTGTCACGTGCACTGAACCGGTTAAAATGTAAAATTCTGCACATTTGTCAGACTGTACGCATCGCACGCGCCGTACGCGCCGCATTTACTGACGGCCTCACACATTTGTACGTACGCGCCGAACGCAAATCTTTTATTGCCAACAACTTTTCTTGTATTGCCAACAACTTTTGCAAGTTTTTCCAATCACTGGTGTGAAAGTGTACAGTGACATTGATCGCTCGGAATCGCTATGAGGAAAATTGTTGTAAAGGCCTGCTTATTGGCAGAGGAAGAAGAAAATAAAATTCGAAGGAAAATAAGATTCTGGATTTATTTTATTAAAGACTTATTAGATGATGATGAACAATTTTTCAGATATTTGCATTTGACATAAAAGAAATTTCTAGATTTGCTATATATACTAAAACCTATATAAAATATAATTCGAAACGATAGTCCAAACCACCAGCAAACCAGCAGGAACATCCACTAAGTTGGCAACATCAGACAACACTTAGTATCAGCACGCGCCAAACACGCCGCGTCATATGACGTCTTCAGCATGCCTCCTTCAACATTTGGTTACCTGCCGCATTTTATAAAATATTGCGCGTACAGTGCGGGTGTAATGTGCGAGGTTTCATATGATTTCATACAATGAATGCTAAAATGCAGCTCGTACGGTGCGTGCGGCGCGTACGGTGCTGACAAATGTGCGTTCAGCTTAACCTGCGCGTATTCGCAAAACATGTCGAGACAGATTTGTTATCTTTGTCTTTTACCCAACGCAATAATGCGGTAAAAAGCGTAAGTGATAAAGAAATGTGTGGAAAGCGAAATATATCGTTTATACAGATCTGTACACGCTAAAATAATACGTGTCCTTGTCTGTTACGCTTGCATGAAATGATTGTTGTATTTTTTTTATGGAATAGGAGGCAAACGAGCATGCGGCTCACCTGATGGTAAGTGACTACCGCCGCCCATGAACAACCGCAACACCAGGGGAATTGCAGATGCGTTGCCGACCTTTCAGAAAGGTATAAGCTCTTTTCTTGAAGGTTCCTAAGTCGTATCGGTCCGGAAAATTCGCTGGTGGTAATTGATTCCACAAGGAAGTCGTGCGAGGGAGAAAACTTTTTCTAAATCGCACTGTGGTGGACCGCCAATCATCCAGATGGTATGGATGGTAACGCGAGTTTTGTTGCGATGTGCGATGGTGAAATTGAGCGGCTGGAATTAGTCCGAACAATTCCTCAGAGCACTCCCCGTGATAGATGCGATAAAATACTCAAAGAGATGCAACATCTCTACGCAGTGCCAGTGTATCGAGCCGATCAGAAAGAACTCGGTCGTCGACGATTCGAACTGCTCTGCGCTGGATGCGGTCAAGTGGAAGGAGCTGAAGGAGTGGAAGGGCACTGGGGTGCCCCGGCCCAGAGATGAGAACAGTATTCCATGTGGGGCCGAACTTGCGCTTTGTAAAGTTGCAAGCGATATGCCGGCATGAAATACTGTCTCGCTCTGCTGAGCACGTCAAGCTTTTTAGAGGCCAATTTGGCGTTCCCTTCCAAGTGACCACGAAACTGCATACAATTCGATATGTCGACGCCAAGGATTCCGATACTGGCTGAGGCAGCAAGGGGAGTGCCTTGAAACTGAGGAGATACGACAAAGGGGTTCTTTTTAGCGGTAAACGCGCAAACTTGTGTCTTCTGGGGATTGAACTGGACTAGATTTAGTCGGCCCCAATCCGAGACTTTGTTAAGCAAAGACTCGACTTCAGACACAAGTTTGTCCCGGTACTCGGCGAAGTTTTCCCGAGAAATATTGGCACGGCCGGTATATAAGGCATCACCAGTGCTGTCGTCTGCATAGCAATGAATGCTACCAGTTAGCAACATATCATTGATATGCAGGAGAAACAGCGTTGGTGATAGCACGCAGCCTTGTGGAACACCAGCGTTGATAGGCTTGAGATCAGAGCATGCACCGTCTACTACGACCTTGATGCTCCGATCAGCAAGGAAACTGGTGATCCATTTGCACAATTTCTCGGGAAGCCCATAGGCAGGAAGCTTCGAAAGAAGCGCTTTGTGCCAGACCCGATCAAAGGCCTTCGCTACGTCCAAACTAACGGCTAATGCCTCCCCCTTGGACTCTACTGCCTCCGCCCATCTATGAGTTAAGTAGACTAGAAGATCACCAGCTGATCGACCCCGACGAAAACGATTGTTGTATGGAAATAGATTTAAGTTCTTTCTTTGGTAATGGATTCGTACGGTACTTTTGCCAGTGTCGTATATTAGGAAAGTATGCCTTGCCTACTTATATAATATACATATTTAAACTTTTCCATAATATGTTGGTTGATCATTGTGAAGTTTTTGGATGATTTAGACGTCAGCTTAAACCAGATATAACGATAATATGTCAAATTTTTAAGGACAATATAAATTAAAATATATTATATGGCTAAGGGTCAGTTCATCTGTTTAAGGGGCTGTTATCTTAGCGTTGCCAGCCTCGCATATAATGTGAAGGTTGCTTCCTAAGTGCGCATATTTATGTAATGTGTAACTTAATCTGGAATTTTGGCATGAACTTCACTCCCTGCAGATGCTGTATGCTCCTCTATCACTGCTTAAATAATTCTTGGATTTTGATTAGTAAAAGTGGTGCAATTTTGCGTATTTAATGTTTGCGTGTGTGAACTATTACTGGAAACGATGAAACAAGAATTCCGACGGTGATGTGAACCTCAAAATATTGTCTGCTTAGGCGCTTTGATATAGTCTTGTTATCGTTTGAAAAATCTCTCATTAACTTCATAATATTAAGTATCAACGTATAAAGAAGTTTTTAAACAAATGAATAAAAAGCCTAATTGTTTACAAATACTTCTGTGCATATACAACATGTCATAAAAACCCTGTGGTTCCCGTTAAGTACGTTATCAGGATCAGTATTCAAATCTATAGAAATAACTTTTTTTTTTAAAACTCGACCATATTTTTTTTAATTTTATTAATTTTTTTTTTAAATTTATGTAGTTTTATTACATCTTACTGACAGTAGCGGATGCTAAAGCTAAGTAAAGCGGGGTCTTTGTCAATCATCTTACTCCCCAGACAATGCAAAGGTAATAAAACCACATACAATTTGCATACAATTTAAAAAAAAATTGTTCGAGTTTTTAAAAAAAGTTATTTCTATACGTTTGAATAATGATCCTGATAACGTACATAACGGGAACCACAGGGTTTTTGTTACATATTGTATACTACACGGGCACTATGGTAATTATATACGAGTATTGTGCACGACAATCTAACACTGATTTTGTGTAATGTGACTAAGAAAACATGATTGACAACATGATTTGAAGTTTATTTCAGATGAGTATATAAGTAACTGTCGTAAATGAAAATACAACTGCGTAGCATATTTACCGTGCTAAGTTATCCGCCCAGCCAATGACTGAAAAACTCTTAGAGACACACAAGGACTATCCCTTCCACAAACTCTTAAGTGAAAAGTTGTTCGCAACCTGCCCTTAGGCTACTGTTGCTTAAAAAAGGATATTTTTTATTACTTGACACTGGTACACTAGTTGAGGCATTAGTACGTGCGTACGTGTCGTGCGTGTCCGTGTGTTGGTTTCTTGACACAGGTATACCGTACTTGCTAGCAATGAGTGCGTGCGTGCGTGTACAGGTGAGCCTATGGATGCCGTGCGTGTTCGTGTGCGCGAGCGCGCTGCTGCTGGTAGTGCCGGTGGCGAGCGAGCCGGGCGCGGTGATGGCGGGTGCGCTCATCACCCTGACGGGCGTACCCGCGTACTTACTGCTGGTGCGCCGCCGCGACACCGACCATCCTCTCCATCGGCTCTCAGGTAGACCACACACAGAAACAGAAACTTTTTTATTCGATATAGATTATAAATAATATTTATTAAAAATATTTATTGTCATCCATATATTCTACCTAATTCACAGCCAACCACACCTACCTCGCCACTTTACCTACTTCGCCTGCACCACCTACCTCACCTTCCTCGTCTATGCCGCCTACCTCAACTAACTCACCTACACCTTTAACCTCACTTATCTCACCTACTTCGTTTACCTCACATACCTCACCTGTCTCACTTACCTCGCGTACCTTACTTCGCGTATCTCAACTCGCCTACCTCACCTCGACTACCTCACCTACTTCACCTCGTGACACACTCCCTAGCCACATGACACATTTTATCACCACTAAATCATTACTACCCAATTAAAGTACACTGTTGAACATAAACCGCCGACGTAGGTTGTTCTTAGTGTTCTAAGTGTGGCGGCTTATCAACCCCAACTTTATTATTATTGAGTTCCTAACTACTAACTTCTTACCTATTTCTGCCATCTAATAGCAGTGCTTTGTTTCGGTCTGAAAAGTACAAATAGGTAGTATAATTAAAAGTTATAAAGCTGTCCTCAGAGATGACAACACGTCTGTAAGATACAGCGTTTTGTTTGAACTTGGCCGTAAACTACAGTGTGTCACGTCAAGTGAACTATACAGGGCTATTTTTCAAAGAGTAGCCAAATTTTATATTGAAATTCAGATAAATAAATTATTACATACCGATATTACATTTTTTGAAAATACGAGTATATAAGGCTTCTACTTTTATTTGAATTTATTCCAAATTGAATATGATTTTTGGGCAATAACTACTATTACGCGCGCTCCTTTGTGTGTGATTCAATTCACCTTTTCGTTTCTCAAGTTTTTTACTACTATTTACTTTCTTAGTGACACGCTTACTACTAATGCTTGAGATAATAACTACATGACGCGAATTATGATTACAATTTTCCTTTTACATTTTAACGGGTTTAGGATCGTCATAATAAATTAAATTAAAAAGTATATTTTTGCTTATCAATGACGTAACCGACGACTGTTCTTATTATGGAGCGCGACCGAGCGGCCTGACGGCGACGGAAGATCGAATCACTGGCGAGGCGAGAAAAACCAAACTGGTTGCACCCGCGCAGACGATGACTTCTAAGATTGCCGAATGGTTGAAAATGCCGGGCCACATTCTTTATGCATAGACGAGCACGTTTTTTTAAAATATTATACACTTATTACCTGTTCTGAAGAACTTTTAACTTCCGTGAACGATGAAATAATTTGACGGTTTTTATAGCTTTGGGCCTCTGACATAAACACGACTCTTTATACACAGAGAATAACGGTGAAAGTTCCAGTGAGTTTGCAGTCCATAGTTTCATAGTATCCGCGGTTCGAATATTTTCGTTACATCATTGGTAACGAAGCGTACATGTTGAAGTCATGGTTAACACTGTCAGCTGTCGGCCGGGCGAGCGGACGTAGGTTCTTAACGTTGTAACGGTAAATAGAAGGGTTAGGCGCGGGAAGATGCGCGACAAGATATCTTACCGAGCAACCCTTAGGAATGTGTGTGTGCGTAAAATTTTACCCATCCGATATTTATGAATGGCAATCAGTTAAAATAATGAATTAGCACGCATTTTGAATTTAAAATATAAATATGACAGATGGCCCAATACTCAAACGCTACACAATTTTAAGATGTCGTTAAGTGTAGGTAGGTCAATTTGACTTAAAGATACCACGGGATATACACACTTAACGGCATCTTAAAATTGAGCACATATTGAGTATTTGTGCAAGAATGTTTGATATTTTTTAATAAATTTTTCATAAATTTTAATAATTCTGTCCTTTTTATCTTTTCAATTCAAAATGCGTGGTAATGCATCATTGTAACTAATTTTACTGCGCACGTACACATTCGCAAATGTCGATTTATAGGCAAAAACGTTGTTGCCCATAAATCACATTCAATTTAGCATAATTTTAAATAAAAGTAGAAGCCTTTTATTTAAAATTACGGGTAAAAAATAAAAAGAATATATAAAAAATACAAAAAGTAAATATAAATAAAAAAATACGAGTAAATAAACTCGTATTTTCAAAAACTGCCATAAAGGTATATCATTATTTATATACTTGTACTTAATTAAAAAAATTCGCTACTCTTTGAAAAATAAACCTTTTTTTTTATAGGATAAGGGTGACAAACGAGCACACAGTCCACCTGATGGTAAGTGGTTGCTGCGGCCCATAGACATCTACATCTATCCTCTATTACAATTCAAAATGTAGATGCGTTGTCACCCGTGAGGACTAAGATGGAATGCCTCATTTCCAGTAAACAGGGCCTCCGGCCACCTGCACTCACCAATCGAAACGCAGAGGTAAACCTCTACTTCACGCTGGTTTTCTGTGAGGTCGTGGTACCACCCCGGTTCGAGCCGGCCCATCCGTGCGACAGCAAAAGCTGCCGCGTGGCTCTACCACTGTTAAAACCTGTATTAGTTTGTGGTTTTTAAATTCATATGAAAGAAGTTGTTTATTAAGAAGATAGTGCTCTTCTGTTCATTTGCCTCTGTCATCTCTTACGACAGCCACGGGATCATACGCGATAGTGGGTATTCTTACGTCACTGGTAGAGTGCACTACACGTTATTATGTAATAAAGTCACACTATAGTGATGAGAAATGGAGAACCTTTTAATGATAACTGACCATTTCATTTTAACTCTCAATGGTAACCACTTTGCATCTATTTAAATAATTATTTTGCTTGACAGTTGGATTCACTCACTTCTGTCAGAAGCTCTTTTTATCCGCTGTGGAAGACGTGGAATAGTACCCGGAGCTCGAGCGATGACGTAACTTGAATCTTTCATGAAGAATACTCAGCCGCTTTCCATAACACATTTCGATTTCATACAAAAATTCGTACAAGATTGCATGTACTCTTATGGCAAGACTTCAAAGCTATTGATTTGGTACATGTTTAATACAAGAAGGAAATAAAATATTTTAAATTACTGGTTACGTTGGAATGTATAAAACATTTTCTATATAATCCGGTACGAATGAATGTTTTCGTGTTATGAGTCAGCACATTGACGACTCCAAAACAAACTCCAAAACCTTACGTCGTATTAATTTTATTTTAAGGACTATTTTTTTTATTTAAATTTCAATTATATAACATTTTCAATTCAGTACGAACTCTAAGAAAATAGATCTGTATCTAGAATTTTCAATTGACGCTCTCAAACTACTTAAACAATAGTCAAGTAGGTTTATTTTTTATTTGATTATATGCATTTTTCGTGTTCCTAATATTTTGGCTCACTATCTAGAGATTGCATAGTGTAATAATAATTGGTGAATGATTGTGAACCCTGTATACTTGAAAACTACTAAGCCACTGATGACGCTAATCTGAAGATAATAAGGAGACCAACATTTTGTGATTTTTTTTATTTTGTTGTTTAACTTAAAATTGTCTTCACAAGACATCGCAGTTAAAAAGGGAAATGCATAGATATTTTTATATTCTCTGTTGAAGTAGTTGCTCATGACATCACATTAGAAAACATCACTACGCATACGTATATTATTTATTATGCTGAGCTTTAAGTATTTTTGAACTCTAGTTGTGTTCAGTGTACTGTTATTTTGTCGTTGTGTGTTAGCTAGTGTTGTGTGTAAAATTGTTATTAAAGTTTTATTGATGTTATTTACAAATATAGCTTGAAGCTTATCACATTTCTCACTCACTAGGTATTTTTAGCCTTGTATTGATTGTTTTCTTTATTTAGCTTAAGTAACTAGATTGTAGAAAGTATATATATCTAAAAATAAACTGATATTTTAAGCGAGATTTCTAGTTCATAATTTATATTATATATGCTGGTCTCTAGAGTTCCATGTTTTACCTTGGTTCATGAGAGATTGGACTGTGTTCGTTAGCTTGAGATGGAACAAGTAATGACACTGATATCATTGAGAAATTAGGCTTAAGCAATAAATTTATTTCAATTGTCACTGCTTATATGTTATAACAGCGTTATGCGACCATCCCAGATCTTTTTTAACTAGCTAGTGTTTCATTTATCTATTAACTGGTCTATTTTGATTAATAGCAGTTTAATGTTTAAAACTTTGAGCCAAGAACATCGTCTGCTCCTTTTTTTGTCTATAAAATAGTTCCACGTTAACAGCTTACAGAGATTAATTGAAAGTTAAACACAAAAACTTTTTTGTTATTTTATAACTTAATCTGGTGCTGAATATGTTATAAGTGGTATGGATTTTGAGCGCTGTTCTCTACAGCCGCTGTAAACGTTTCTAGGGCAGCACCAATCCTGCTGTCTAATGAAGGCTAGTGATCATACGCTCACCAGATGTCGGTAGTTGGGACTAAGGTTTTTATTTCTAGTGTATATACACAAAACAATACCTCGGTACTATTTTCTTTAATGCTTTACGCATTTTATACTTATTTTTATATTCTATATCTAACCTAATTAATATGAAATATAACTTATATTTCAGAAATGTGCGTTAATCTCTACACTTTTCTTACAAATGAATTTCCCCTGCTGTGAAATCTGTCAAATATTAGTTCACCTCATTGGTTCACTGTTCATTCAGTTAGTCAGGTCAGTGATTGGTGTGTGACTTTGAATGTATAGTAATGTGTAATGCGGATGCAAGGAAAAAGCTTAAGATAAAGGCACTTTACACGCAATCGTCAGTGCCATTAATCGGGTTATACAGTAATTAAGCAAAAGTGACTTTTGTATAAATCGTATTCTGTATGGCCACTTTAATTGCTAAACCTACCTGGCAAGTGATCAGTCTACTAAAGATAATATTACACCTCGGAGGGTTTAACTTTTACAATATCCATTATTTTCATGAACTTAAACAGCGAGAAAGCTACATAACAAATATATGAAATGAAGGGAAAACTTTTGAAAGGAATGGAAATTTCGTTTATTAATCGTAAATATGTTTCAGTTGGTGTTCTTCTCCAGTTTGTCCCCCTTCTGGGGACAGGAGGTTCTACAGGTCTCGAGGTGTCCCTCTCTACCTGGGTATAATCGCGGGGGGCAACGGCTCCCTCGGTCCTGGGTGCTGCGATTGCGCAGCTTGTACGTTGGTGTGTTGCGCACTACACGCCATCAGATCGGGCGTTGGGACGCTCACTAGTCCCCGGCGTTCCCATCGCCGGGCGGTGAGCGTAGAAGTTCACGTGGGAGTGGTCGCCCATCAGGTGGGAGGGCATGGAGCGAAGCTAAATTTTGAAGTGGTGGATGTGGCCCGTTATCTGCGCTGTCGAACTACGGTCTCACAATACGGGCCACGAATTGATGGATGGATTCGATCTTCAGATATCATGAGATAATATCATTCCTGACGTAACGGCCAGCTCCCACGATCACTCTAAGTGCAAGATTCTCCTGGGCCTGCATCCTCTTATGCTGAGTGGCTGAGGTCATCGCGTACCAGGCTGGCGCTACGTATGTCAGCCGTGAGCGGACGTAGGTTTTGTAGATGGTAATTTTGGTTTTTATAGGGAGTTTGGATGCCAGTATAGGATATAACTTCGCTCGCGCTACTCTGGCCTGACGCACGACGTGGTCGACCATCGGGATCATGCGCAGCGAGCGATCTAACTGGCATCCTAGGTAAGTGATGGTAGTTGCCCAACCTACGTCCTGCCCACGGAGTTGTAGGGTTGGTGATGTATTCGTCAGCCTGGTCTTGAAGGCGACGGTCTTCCCGACGTTGACCGTCTCCTGCATTTGTCCAGCCACTGAGGTAACAAGTCCAGCAGTCGCTGCATCTTTCTGGCGGCGATCTCAACGAGACGACGTGAAGTACGCACTGTCGTCTGCATAAAGAGCTAAGACAACATCTTCTTCCCACTCCTCCAGAAGGCCTTGGAGTGTGGGGATGTCGTTTGTGTAAACCGCGTACAGGTGCGGTGATAGGCAGCTGCCCTGTGGCACTCCCGCTTCCATCGGGCGTGCTACCGAGACAACCTCTTCAATGTTGACGTAGAAGCTCCACCCCTCCAGGAACGACGCTATTATCCGCACAAGCATTGGTGGTAAGGCGGTTAGGCAGGCGCATGATGGCGCGCCTTACCTCCGCTGGCGAGAAGTCGCCTCGTAGTGGTGGCGCCGGGTTCGACAGGTATTCCTGCACGCGGTTCACTATGCTCTCTGCATGTTCTGCGTACCCCTCTGCTACGCTATTGGGTTTGATTTGTTGCTCCAGGTCTTGTGCCATCATTTCCACCCTTTTTTGGGCGTCATAGACCCATTTTCCCGTATAGTCTACATGTGGGCAAACAGGTGCTGGTGATCTTCTGAGCTGCCGATTGAGGAGATGCAGGGTGGCGGGTGTCTCCGAGGCTTCGTCGACTCGCCTCTCCCCTGTGCGCTCTTATTGCCATCGACAGCTCTTCCGTCAGGGAGTTTAATTTTCGTTTTATTATTGGACACCGTGTTCGTGCCCAGGTTTTTCTTAGCTTCCGCTTCTCGGACAGCTGTAGTTGAAGGTTTCTAGGGAGTTCCTCCCCCCGGCGCCCCGTGGAGACAGGGTGTGAGGAGAGTTGTAGTTGGTTTTTGATTATTGAGTGAAGTTGCAGGGCCACTTTCTCCACATCTTCTCGGGTGGTAATAGAGGCGCCGAGTCGGAAGTCCTCAACGCTCTACGGAAGCGAGTCCAGTTTGTCCTTATCTGGGGACTTCTGGGCACTACGGCGTCCGCACTAGTATCTATGGTGAACAACACGGGGAGGTGCTACGTGTCCAGTTCGTACAGCACCTCTAGCCGTATTGGGTACGGCATTTGGTGGCACAATACTATGTCGAAGACATCGGGCTGGTGCAGGGGCTGCAAGGGGAAATAGGTGGGCTCATCTGGGCCTAATACCTCGTATCCCCATTCTTCGGTGTCATCTTAGAGTCTCCTCCTAGGAGGTGTCATCTTCGAAGAGGCCCAAGCTGGGTGTTTGGCTTTAAGGTCTCCTGCGATTATTGCTGGTGTGCTTGCGTTAAATATAGTCCTTTAATCCTAGGGGGTTAACGAGGTATTGGAGAACCGGTATGCGGCGAAGACCCTCGTGTCTGTGGTCCCCGCCTTCATCCTTATGCCCTTTGTCCTCGTGGATATGAAGTCGGAGATTGTATCAACTTCTTCGTGCATGACGTCTCTCCTCACGAGGGCCGCAGTACCTCTGTACGCGACTCCTTCCAGGGAGATCTCATAATGTCGATACACGAAGAAGTTGGGGAGCTTCTGTTTAGCAGAGGGGTGCAGTTTGGTTTCTCCCAGCATCACAACCTGGATTTTGTGCTGCTGGACCAACGTACGTAAGTCGGCGACCTTCCCTGCGATGCCGCCGGGGTTCCAGTAACAGATTTTAATTTGGTGACTCTCTGTTAAGAGTAGAGAGTTGGGCTAGGGCGCTGAGTATCGCCGAAAGGGGGTTGATGCCGGTGGTCATAGCGGTGAGAACTTCACCCAGTATTTTAATGACCACTCCCACCAATTGTGCTAGGGCCTCTTCAATGGTTGTTGGAGCCTGGGTCTGGGTCTGAGGTTGGAGTGTGACTGTTTCAGTCCTACGTTGGGGTGGTTGTTCTCGGGGTTGGGTATATATTCGTGTGCACTATTGGGTTGGCACCAGGGAAGGTCGTAAGGCGCGGCTGTTGTTGCTGCTGCTGTATGGTGGCGGTAGGGGGTGGAAGAGGAGTGGACGTACCTCGGACCTGTTCCTGTATGGTCGCCTTCTTCTTCTTTTTCTCCCTCTTTTTTCTTTTAGGGTGCTCTGTGTGCTCGATGGGATCATTCGCTGGAGTGGCCAGTTGATGCGAACGTGGTTGGCGCCGGAGCAGGTAGTGTAACCTACCGTTGTGGTTGCTGCGGTGCCTGGGATAGTGGTTGCAGCTGTGGTTGCTGCCGTTGGGGTTGCTGTTGTGGTTTAGGTGGTGGTTGCCTCTGTGGTGCCTGTGTTGTCTGCGGAGGCATGGGAGGTTGTATATTTATGCTCCTCTTCCGTGCAATCCGCTGCAGTACTGGCTGGTGCAATTTGCGCACTTCGGCTGGGCATCACGTGGCTGTGTGCATTCGGATGCGATGTAGTCGCCCGCACAGCGGACGCATTTAACAGGTCTGTAACAATTATAGGATGCATGTCCGAACCCCTGGTATCTATGACATTGCGATGGGCCGGCTCTTTCTTGCCAGCCCTCGATGGTGACGTCTGGCATGAACAACAGCTCATCGATTTTGTAGAGCCTGCTGAACTCTTTGGGTGATAGGTGGTCCATTTTGACGTGGAAGAGACAACCAGGTCTGTCTCTTTTTGGAGGGTTGTCCCGTACAAACGTGACGGGGAAGCCCTTCTGAATAAGGGCCTCCTGGATGTCTTTTGGGTCCGTGTAGGCGGGGAGCCCTCTTAGCCCCACCTTCGTGGGTTGTTCAATCTTGAGGAGCGTAACAATACCACGCGAAGGCGGCATCCTCTTTGCTACGCTCTTCAGGTATTTTTGAATCTTTCTATATTCCATATCGGATTGAGGTCTAAATCTTACACCTTTCCCATATGGGCGGGCATTTGGAGCGTGGCTTAAAATTTGTTGAAGTGTTTTAAAGTGCTTCGCCCAACTGGGGAAGCATTCCACGATTATGGGGGGGGGGGGGGGGTATTTGGCCGTTTGCCTATCAGTGGGTTATACTGGCATTTGTGCCGGCGGGGGAGGGAATGGCGTGCCTCCTGATGTATAGAGGCGAGGGTGGCGTAGGACGTGTTGTCCCATACCTCTCCCCATCTGGGTCCTGCTCTTCGAACTCCTGTATGTCTATCATACCAGCCGGAGATGTGGTTGGTGATAGTGATGGTGAATCGGGTAGGGTAATGCGTCTTGTCACGGGTGTTTTTTTTTTTGTTTCAGGAGTTGGTGAAGCTGAGGTGGAAGACGAGGCTGATTCGGATAATGAGTCCGATCCGGCTTTTAGGCTTTTCTCCTCTTGGAGTTCGTCTTCCTCAAGTTGTGGTGGTGTTCTCCTCCGTGAGTCTAGGCTCCGGCGTGGTAGCGGAACCGGTTTGACGCTAGGTGGAGACCCAGCTTCACCAGCGCCGAGCGCGGCGCCTGTGGCCGGTGAACTTCTTATCCGCCTCGGGAGCTGGCTATATGACGCGAGCACTCTAGACCTCTCAGGAGCGAAGAGGTCTCCCTCCATGAGGGACCTGTCCAGTACTCGCGGACGCCTGTCTGGTGGTTTTCGGCGTGGTAGGGGGTTCCCCCTTGTCCGACATCTCTTTTGGTGTTAGTTTGTGCTCAGCCCTTGGCTTTCACACACCTTACTCCCTTCGGCGCGTGCAACCACACCAGGTGAGAGCATTGAGGGCGGCCCAGCGAGGCGCCCGCGAGCGGTGAGGGGTGTGTGAGGCACTTATGGGTTGGACGTTGACTCACACAGAGTGCGGCACACTTGCAATCTCCTTTTAGCAATAAAAGGAGGGTATAGCGTAAAAAAGTAAGTAATACACAAAGTAGGGCACAGCGTAGGTTGTATCCTTTGTGCTTACCTTGATTGAAGCTCGTCGCAGGAAGGGCGCCAGCGACGCCTCGACGACTGGGAGTGAACTCAACGTCGGCGGAGTCGTCAACTGACACAACACGTACAAAAACACTAGAGCGCGATAGATACGTCTGCACTGTAGCACGGTCCGCGGCGAACTGAATATGTTTCAATGTTGCAGTTGTTCGTGGGCGGCGGTAGTCACCTTACCATCAGGTAAGCCGCATGCTCCTTTGCCCCCTCTTCTAAAAAAATGTCGATATCTATCTAAAATATGTAAGCGACACTTACGTCGACTAGCAACTTCTTTGAGTAACTCATATTCTGATTTTGTCCTAAAAGATAATTTTTGGCGTACTGCTTGCTAAACTTATTTTTTTTTTACCAAAATTATTATTCCAAAGTAGTTAATAATTCCTAAGTACTGTCAACGAGTCAAAACCCATATCTAACTTTTTATTACAACTGCTGAGAATTTTAAATTTTACAAATTTTTTCATTTGTTTGTGGTACTGTTTAACCAATATCTCCGCCCAGTGCGCAGCGCTCGACATTCGTACCGAGCAATTTTTGTGCTAATTAAACACTAATTGAATTTTTAATAACAATTAATGCGTTTTGTATTTTTTTTAATGTTTATGGTTGTGATGCGAGGTATAATATAATTTTTTTATTAGTCAATACATTACATTATATGGTACACAAAGCTTTTGAAATTTTCGTCAAGATAATATATTTAATTATTTGTATTGTAATTAATTTTAATGTATTTTATTTTAAATGCCGGCGAGAATGTATTGGATATTGTACAAGAATTAGAATGTACAAGTTAGCAATCGTCGTAGTCATGAGTTGATAGTTGTGGAGCTGGACAGAGCGGTGCCGAGTTTCAGTTTACATCACATATTGTACATTTACGTGAAAAACTTTTTAGTTATGAATAATTTAAACAAGGAACAAATTATATGGAACAACTACAAGATTTAGTTTTAATTTCTAATTTAGCTTAAACTTAAATCATCTTGAGTTGTGTGCTACGCTTTTGAATATAATTTTACATTCGGTCTCGAATACATGTAATATATATTGATTAATTTTTTTTGTTATATTGCGTGTTAAAAATTAAAAATTTATTCATATAGAAATAAAAAAAATTAATTTGTTTAAATTCTGAAGGTTAGAGTACCTTGTGACACAAGTGTGCCTTATGTAGACAACTGGGCTTGATCTGTGACGCGATAATAACGTTTTTTTTCTTTACAAGTGTTTTGCAAGTGTCGTTGGATTTTGATAAAGGAATTTTTTGTAGCAAAGATTTTTTGTAGTAATATTGGATCCAGTGTTCTTATAAAGATTTTTGAAATACTTACTGTTGTAGTGCCAAATGATTCTAATTGGAATAATTTTGCTCTTTTTTTTTTACAAAAATACATGTTTATAAATTATCCGTTTTTTATTGAAATCCTGACGGAAATTAAATAAAATTGTTAGTAAATTATTTCAGGCGTTGTATATAAATTTTGTTATTGTTAGGGCTGAATCTGAATGACGTGTGATAAGAGAAAAGTGTGGTTTGCAAGATGATGTGGTGACCAGGATTAAGAAATGCTTCGGTGGTTTGGTCATGTAGAAAGAATGAACGAGGAAAGAGTGACAAAGCCAATTTATGTTGCAGTAGGGAAAGGCAGAGCCGGCAAGGGACGCCCTAAGCAAAATTTTCTCGACCGAATTGGCGATATGTTGAAGATTGACGAGATTGAGAGTACCTTTAACCGACGGGCATGCATGCGTATGTAGGTATATCAATGTAAAGCAGGCGAGAGAGGCGAAGATCTGAAGTGAGATGATCAGGATTGTGCCAATTGGAAAAAATATAGGTAGAGCAACTTGGAATGCCATTTCTTCAACTGTGTCTGACAAGATGCATAGTGATGATATCAATATGATTACAATAAATAATTTTACACATTCTGATCCCCAATACATCTGTAACTCCTTTAATGATTATTTTAGCAATGAGACCACCAAACTGACGCCTAATCTTGACAATACTTACAAAAAATTGATTGGAATTCTCGTACAATATATTTAAAACCCACCAATGAAAACGAAATTAACAATATCATAATGTCACTAAAAAATAGTAAATCCTGTGGGCATGATCGTATCATTGCTAAAGTATTAAAGTTATGTGCATTTCATATATGTATACCCCTAGCTCATATTATTAACTTATCTTTTCAAGAGGGTGTATTTCCAGATGATCTTAAATTATCTGTAGTTCATCCTTTGCATAAAAAAGGAGATAAACAAGATATAGGCAACTATAGACCTATCACTTTGGTTTCGGTATTGTCAAAAGTATTTGAGAAAGCTATGCTTAAAAGGCTTAATGATTTTATAAGTTCTTGTGGCATATTACAACCTGAACAATTTGGCTTTCGTAAAGGTAGTTCTACTTCTCTTGCTTGCTTTGAATTTATAAAATATGTAACTGAATGTATAAATAATAATACCCCGGTACTGTCACTGTTTCTTGACATGAGTTGCGCCTTTGACTTTGTAAATCATGATAAACTCCTTCATAAACTAGAATCATACGAAATTAGAGGGAACGCGTATGCATGGCTTCAAAGTTATTTAAAAAGTAGAAGACAGGGTACAGAGATAACAAAAATGACACAAATAAATAACATTTTAATTAAAGAAATTCATCGTTCTCAATTATTGTATAAAAAAACAGGCGTACCATAGGGTAGTATACTCGGTCCTTTATTATTTCTATTGTATGTTAATGACCTTCCCAATACCACTTCACACAAATGTAGGTATCCTTTTTGCAGACGATACTACTATAATAGTTAAAAGTGATGGTAATAATTCATTAGATTCGCTTGCAAATACGGCACTAACAAATATCATAGAATGGTTAGAGGCTCATGATTTAAGGGTCAATCTACAAAAAACGAAGATTATGCAATTTAGGTCATACAGGTCATCTAAACAACACTTTAATATTCTATACGACAATAACAAAATTGATGAAGTAGACAACTATAAATTTTTAGGAGTAAATATTGATACACATCTGAACTGGAAGGAGCATATTGGTATCGTTTGTAAAAAGCTTCAACGATTCGCTTTTGCTTTAAAAAGTGTTAGACAAAATATATCAGTTGAGGCTGCCCTCACCGCGTACCATGGCTACGTATCATCAGTGCTTAGTTATGGGATTTTGCTTTGGGGTAACTCTGTTGAGGTAGAAAGAGCACTTTTAGTTCAAAAACGATGCATCCGTGCCTTAAGCAACATATTTAGATAGTTGTAAACCTTATTTTAAATATTTTTTTATATGATAAGGGTGACAAACGAGCACACAGTCCACCTGATGGTAAGTGGTTCCTGCGGCCCATAGACATCTACATCTATTCTCTTACAAATCAAAATGTAGATGCGTTGTCACCCGTGAAGACTAAGATGGAATGCCTCATTTCCAGTAAAAAGGGCCTAATATAAATTCAAAATATATTGGTAAATCCAATTGAGCATGCCTTCGCATTAAAAATAACGTATAGCATGATTAAACGGATTTTTTTAAAAGTAGTTTAAATACATTTCGACAGCATTATCGGCTTCAACACCCTTGAAAACCATGAAAATGACACCCATGATGAAAAAATTGGTACCTATTTCAGCCGCCATCTTGGATTTACATTTCGACAGCACTATCGGCTTTAACACCCTCGAAAACCATGAAAATGACACCCATGATGAAAAAATTGATATCTATTGCAGCCGCCACCTTGGATTTATATTTCTACAGCACTATCGGCTGCAACACCCTCGAAAACCATGAAAATGATATCCATGATGAAAAAATTTGGTACCTACTTCAGCCGCCATCTTGGATTTACATTTCGACAGCACTATCGGCTTCAACACCCTCGAAGCCCATGAAAATGACACCCATGATGAAAAAATTTATACCTATTGCAGCCGCCACCTTGGATTTATATTTCGACAGCACTATCGGCTGCAACACCCTCGAAAACCATGAAAATGATATCCATGATGAAAAAATTTGGTACCTACTTCAGCTGCCATCTTGGATTTACATTTCCACAGCACTATCGGCTTCAACACCCTCGAAGCTCATGAAAATGACACCCATGATGAAAAAATTGATATATATTGCAGCCGCCATCTTGGATTTACATTTCAACAGCACTATCAGCTTCAACACCCTTGCAAACCATGAAAATGACACCCATGATGAAAAAATTGGTACTTACTTCAGCCGCCATCTTGGATTTGTATTTCGACAGCACTATCGGCTTCAACACCCTCGAAACCCATGAAAATGACACCCATGATGAAAAAATTGATATCTATTGCAGCCGCCATGTTGGATTTACATTTCGACATCACTATCGGCTGCAACACCCTCGAAAACCGTGAAAATAATATCCATATTGAAAAATTGATACATATTGCGGCCGCCATCTTGGATTGACATTTCGACAACCCTATCGGTTTCAACACCCTCGAAAACCATGAAAATTTCACCCATGACAAAAAATTGATACTACTTACTTTTAGTACGTACTACTATTATTTATTCTGTGCTTTTAAAATATTGTAATAAAAAATATGTTATTATTATTATAATCAAGTATTTATGAAATTTGGTTAATCGAATATTGTGTATTTGTACAGCGATCTTTTTGAGCCGCTGCAAACAACCGAAATAATGTCCACTCACGGCGAACCATAGATAAATATAAATGTAGCAAGCTAATGCGGCGAACTGATATATATAGTAATCTATGGCGATGGCCAACTGAGTTAGTGAGTAAAGTAAACTACTCTGTGGCTGCAGCTCCCCATTTACAGAAATAATTCTATACGAGGCTACCAAATCAACGAAAATTTCGCCATTTTCGAGCCGAAAAAAAATAATTATAGCTAAACAAAACAAAATTACACTGCCATTTACATTCAGTAGCTTCCCACATGATAGATGAAGAGATTAATAAATAGATTGAGTTAAACAATTGATATTTACAAAAGTTATAGTGTTTACAAGCCTTGGGGACATGATAAATCCACACCATAAGCCACTAAAACCCCTTTTTTTATTTAAAAATAGCAATTAATCGAATTAAAAAAAATATTAATAAGTTCAACAATCATTTATCTTTCTAACAATGTGCTTTTTATATCATTTATATGTATAATATGATTGCTGGATACGATTTCATGCGACAAAACGGTGGAATTTTGATTTTTAGGCGTTAGCAGAACATACCCACGCGCTTTGCGCTCGGCATGCAATATAATATTCTTCCATTATCTTGTTTATATATCAAAGAAGCCTGTCTTTTTGTCAAATAATTCCCTAAGTATTTAATACTCGCCAAGATACTACAACAAGGCGTTTAAGAAGTAAATATGCAGACCTAATATATCAACCTCCCTGTCATAAAAATATGTATAAGAGAAATGTATATAACATGAGTATATTATTGTATAACACATTACCTAAGAATTTAAAAGAAAAAGAAGGAGTCTTTTTTAAAAATAATTTAACAAAATGGTTATTGGAAAATTGTTTCTATAGCCTAAAAGAATATTTAGAATGGAAAAATTAGTTCAATGATTTATATGATCCACTTACAGATAATTTTTTTTTGTATTATGTACTTAAATATTTGCACGTCTGCGAGCAGACTAAACACATGTACACTAGATTTAACTTAAGACCCTGTCAACTGTGTTTCTTGCAAATAAAGAATTTGTATTTGTATTTGAAGTACGTAGTCTCTGCCTTACCACCTGGGTGACAAGCGTGAAGTTTATATATTTTTGTGTATATAAAAATATTAATAATTAAACGCATATTGTGTGTATATTAGAATAAGCTATACCACGTGTACCAAAATTCAACGTTAAGCGGGTACCAGCGAGTGGACAAAAAGTTATAATAACTTTTTTAAATACTTTAAAATATGACACGCTATACAATATTTTTAGGTACTTTAACTACTGTGCAAATATCACTGTAATTTTTTTTGTATTAGCGACCTAAGCCTAAGTAGCATAGTTATCCATCCCAGTTCCAAATAAAGCTAAAAAAAATATATATATAAGGTATTTTTTTCTAGCTAGGTTGCTAATACAAAATATGAATGTGTCATTTGCAAATTTGTAGCCACTATTTCTATTTAGTTTCGCGTCTTCGTTTCATCGAGTTTCAAATCACAACGTTGCTAAAGTAGTTTTTACTTCAAAAGAAAACAAAATTAATTACCGACAGAGTTGATATTTATTTGGTCACCAGAAAGCCACACTGGTCTAACGATCAATTAAACGTTCAAAGTAACAAGCCAATTATTTCTATGGAATTGCCGATGCGTTACGATACACAGTCATTAGGTGGTCGCTGCTTGTACACGGTTCCGCCATGTGGTTAAGTATAAGTTCCTTTTTCGCGCTATGGATGACACAGGTAAGAAATTTTGAATAAGGATAGTTACGTACGTACGTTAGTAGCGTTTTGTATAAAAAATCGCCCATCTTAGATTACATCATAATTACAGCCTATCAAAGAAGTCTAGTCTCCTGCTGAACACAGACCTTCCCCATATATTCACTCATATTTGCCATAGTTGCATGGCATGCGGCATGTCATTCGCAATTTTTTATTCTTACACACCTCTAACGCGAAGCGGGAGAGATTGGCTTTACTGTCGACCTGACTAGGTCATGCTACCCTCTCATTTAATTCAGCATATTATTATAATTTTGAGGTGTTATCAGGAATATGCTATTATCCATTTCTTGGGTTAGTTTCCTCCAAAGATGTTTTATAGGTCTATACTCTGTATATGTTTAATAATAAATAGATTATAAATATATGTTACGTGCTTAAAAATATCTACTGTACTTTTTTATTTATTTTTAACTGTTACATTAATTATAGGTTTTATTACATATCTTCAATATTTTAGTGCGATGTTCGTACCTACATAAAACACACATAACCAACTGTATTCCCATATACACACGCCTCGCACACACATTTTATACTCGTAGAATCAATAGGTACGTCAATATGAATGAAATATAAAATCTCCCACATTTTTTGGGTAATCGATTCGCACTGTTATTACCGAAGTCACGCACATTAATGCAGCCATGGTACGTAAGATATGGACGTCACGTGGTACTCATGCACACATGAATCAAAGACTGGCATCACTATGAGCGATGCGGTGTGTTAGCAACACGGTATCTGGACCTATAAAACATCTTTAGTTTCCACCTTATCACACCCATAAGATGTAATCGGGCAGTGGATATTCTGATACCGCCACTACTATACTGTATGCATTTTTTTGAAAACGTTAGCTGCAACTCAACTAGTGACTCAATGCTAAGCCACTGCGCCATGAAGCCGTAATTTTTTTATTGATTATTGGTGACAAACGAACACATAGTTCACCTGATATTAAGTGGATGCTGTGGCCCATAAACATCTCTGTATATCCTCGATTGAGAATCAAAATGCAGATGCATTGTGAAACTAAAATGGAATGCCTCGTTTCTAGTAAAGAGGGTCTTATGTTCTCTTACTCTCCATACGAAACACAATAGCATTAAGCTGCTATTTTACGCTGGTATTCTATGAGAGCGTTTTGGTGCCCCGGTCTTGCGACCCATTCGAGCTACAAACATGATATAGCTGCAGCGTGGCTCTACCACGTCCTGTGCCTTCTACATCCAGGTTTGCAGCACCTAGTGTGTATTAGAAAGATGCAATTTGATCCGTAGAGTGTGGGATCCCATTCGCACTACAACAACATGTCCGCACACGAGTTTACGACATCGCCGGACGAGGTGGCGCCGATGCTACCGGACGATGGATTCCAGACCTCCACCGTTATCGCTGGCCTCATGCCGGACTCTTTCGGTGAAATGTTCAATTTCCTCGATGGCGACAGCTTCGGCATAGGTGCATATTCTACCTTTGTTCATTGTTTTTTTTTTATTAATACTGTTCATGTCCTAGTTGCCAAGTATTATCTTATTTCTTGTTGAAAGGGTCCAACCACAGAACACGGAACATCTGTTTTCTATGGGTCCAACAGACAGGGGTTGTCAGTTATGTGACTCCCGTGCAATAAGTGTCACACAAGGACGTCTGTTGCCCTCTCTTACAAGAAAGGTTAGACGACTAAGCTTACGGGTCCCTTTGGAGTGTCCCCGGTCTTGACGTTCCTTTAGTAGACTGTATCTACTTACTGGAAGGTGCAGTAAGAAATGAAACAGCGATTTTATCTTCGTATTTTCCCCATAAGAGTGCAAAGTTGAAACTGTTACTACTTTCCTATCACTTCCCTATTGTCTTCTTTCTTGCCTTAAACTGTAAATCTGGTAGCTGGTCCCGAAAGAATTGCCAAATTACCAGTTTACTAACCTAGTCGCGAGCTATACGCGAAAAAAACTGCGCACCGCGCTACATTTCGACATATCGCACCCTTGTATTTTACCCCATATCTTTATTTCTATAAAACATATGGTTTCACAAATGTATTTATAAAAAACACATACAAAGTCTTATATTATGATATACATTACATCGTTATGACATAAAAATATATTAAGATATTCAACAAAATACTCCTATTTTACAGAACATTTTCAAAGTTAGAAATCTTAAATATCCAACACACGTGGTCAAAATAACATCTTTATTGATAGACATGAATATCTTAACTAATACAATAGTTTCATTCAAAATTTAAAAACATTCTGCCCTTTTCGACGACCCTTCATATAAAAAATCCTTAAATTCGTAATAAAAAAAACATTGAGTGTCACTTATCAGGTTAAAAACTATCCTATCTCTCAAGTTGGACCAAACTGCACAGTGTGCAAATTTCATTGAAATCAATTCAGTAGTTTAGGAGTTCATCGCGGATAAACAACGTGACACGTAATTTTTATATATAAAGATTATTTCACTATTTTAGCACTTTTAACACAGCACTGTTCTTATTAACACATATAGTAAACCTGAAACATTGATTACTTATTTCTACAATTATTACTGAAGTTTTCACAAATTAATAAAGTTCATTTTTTATTTTTATGGTACATTATTTGGACACGGTTTAGATCTCATACAACATGAGCAAACAATTCATACACGACCCTTATCATATCAGTAGCAGGCTAGTGCTTTATTTTACTTAATTACATTATTTGTTTACATATGCTATTCTTATCTAGTCATAACGAATCTTATCTCTTATCACAAGATGCTAAAATATATTTTCATCTAAAATAAGTATCTAATTTAATATACGACTTTTATTCGTATTGCATAGCCGATAACTATGTAACACATAACTCTAAATTAATCCATAAACAAACTTTCATGGAATCAACTGCCGACCGGGAAATCGAACCCGAAACCCGAACTTTCGTTCGACATTATATTGAATCTATTAATTACTTTTAACATAGATTAACTCTGTTCGTAGTGTCTTAATATAATTTAATAGCAACAACTTCAAATCACAAAATTATTTATTTTTCATGAAATGAAAAATGATAAACTAGTTTTAAGCGCATCGCCAACACTTGTCATCCCTGAGCTGACTTGACTGAGCATTCTTGTAGTTAAAAATCAATAAAAACGACAATTGTTTCTATGAGTAGGTATCTTAACTTTTTTTTTTTGGAGTTTATGGCCTGGTATCTAGACCTTTAGGCCAAGTCTTGAGTATTTTTATTCGGTTTATTATAATTTCTTGATAGTTCACTGCTTCACAATATGTTGATGCGTCACATTGTGCAGCCCTTGGGAGATTTTGACGGCAACTTGAGCCAGCAGGCAGCTGACAGTTGGCGATGGTATCTAAAGGCGCCTATGCAAACAAACAGCTTATCTTGAGAATCCATCACCATCAGAGCACTTGTTTCACAGTTTCCACTAATAGTTCACATGCAGACACTTAATACACAAAATCGCACCACTTTTATATATCAAAGTCCACTTCAAACCATTATTTAAACAATAATACAGGAGCAACAAACCGCCCCAGGTCAAGTTCCCGCCAAAACTCGGTATCTTAACTTGATGATAGGTGGTGTTACACGAAACGAAATTTCTACAACTTAATCTTTCCAAAATTAAACATATTATGTAAATCTATCTCAAAAAAAAGAATTAGTTTTGAAAATGGTTAGAAATGTTCGAAAGATTTTTTTTTAATAGGATAGGGTGACAAACGAGCACACAGTCCACCGAATGGTAAGTGGTTGCTGTGGCCCATAGACATCTATATTTATTCTCGTTTGCGAATCAAAATGCAGATGCGTTGTCACCCGTGAGGACTAAGATGGAATGTCTCCTTTCCAGTAAAAAGGGTCTCCGGTTATCTACACTCACCATACGAAATACAGCAGTGTTAAGCTGCTATTTTACGCTGGTATTCTGTGAGAGCGTGGTCCTTCCCCGGTCGAGCCGACCCATTCGTGCTACAACTATACTACTAATATAGCTGCAGCATGGCTCTACCATGTATTAAACCACATTCGACTTCAAAGTTTAAATTTATAACTATTTCATCAAATTTTATTCACCTAATACTTGCAACACATTGCCACGATAAAAATGTGTATTTGTGGACGTTGTTTAATTTTTTTTAAAGTTCAAGGTACACGAAAAGTAACTAGAACATCGTCTGAATACCCATTGTTTCACTCTTAACGATGGAATATTTTTTTCTAATTCATATAGGGACCCCTAAAGTTACCTATTGGAATAAAAGAAGTATAAATCAGTTCATCTGTGTCTAATGACGGCTAATAGTCTTTCGCTCACCAGATCTCACTATAATTATAGTTGACACGAAGGTAAAGTTTTTTGTTACACAATGTCATTTAATTGGAAGTTAGTTTTAAATAAAAGTTTATCAGTTTCTAGAGTATTATATTAATACGCAAAACAAAGCCTCAATGGTATTCTATTTAAATTTCATGATTCTTTGATGATTTCATGATTTTAATGAACATCAAGAGATTAATGTTCTGCAGTAAACTGTAGGTTAGACTTGCAGTGGAACTTGGATAGGCACGGTCTAACGCCTAGGACGAGAAGATAATTGCGCTTTTCTGAATTTCTTTTTCTGAATCCGCGCCGCTAGTTCCGGTCCGATAATGGTGCGCGCTATGTTAAATGAAATAAACCCCGATGCGGTTTTAGAATACGAACGCGAAAGGCGGATCATTAAAAGAAGTCCGTAGTACCGTTCATTTCTAAACGTTAAAACGTTTCTCGAGCGTTCACTCACCACCCCCTTAATCTTTCGAGAATAAGGGGCGGGATGAGCGTAAGAGAACGCGTTAACCACACAATATTTATATAACACAACAACAAAAATATTTATTAGTTAACAACATATATAAAACTATTACCCTGGACGGTGGATCACTTGGCTCGCGGGTCGATGAAGAACGCAGTTAACTGCGCGTCATAGTGTGAACTGCAGGACACATTTAAGTGACAGAAGCCTAATGCTATGGTTTGGCCAATAAATTCAGAAAGTCGTAGGTACGACTCCGCGTCTCGACTACTGTAGCGAACCACTTTTCATCGTCATCATCATTACAGCTCTTCACAAGTCCACTGCTGAACATAGGCCTCCCCCAACGAATGCCACTAAGCACGATCCCAAGCCACCTGCATACCTTGACTTCCTGCATGCCTTACCAGGTCGTCACTCCATCTAGAGGGGGAATGCCCTACACTTCGCCTGATGGTACGAGGCTGCCACTCGAGAACCTTTCTTCCCAATCAGTTGTCGGTTCATTGAGCTATATAGCCGGTCCATTGCCACCTTACTAATCCGTTGGGCAATGTCGGTTACTCTGGTTCTACTGCGGATATCCTTGTCTTTAAGCCTATCACGCAGAGAAACCACGAGCATAGTCCTGTCGATAGCTCGCTGAGCGACCTTGAGGTTCCTCATACGGCCAGCTGTGAAGGACCACGTCTTAGAGCCATAGGTCACCACTGGCAACACGCGTGAACCACCTTAACACAAGCATTTTTATGCTTAGTACTTAGAGGTTAATGAGCGTATCGGTAATGTATTAACGTGACTAGTCTTCTGTAAAAAACATGTGTTTAGTTCACACGCGGTAGAAGTCAAACCTTCAGAAATGGAGTCCAAGACAATAATAAACACTGTATACTGTATTCTATCTCATTCTCTCGCAGGCTAAATCCTATAGGTGTATACATATTATGTTAGTCTCATTTTTGTGTCGCATTTTAGTTTTATCGAGTTTCAAATCACAACGATTCTAAAGAAGTATTCACTTCAGAAATGCGTAAATGTGTTGGTGTCAGGTCCGATGCACGAATTTGTGTACGGGTGGCAGGCGATCGTGAACACCATGAGCATGAAGAACAACGTGGAGGTGCGGAAACGCGCTGGGTTGCAGCGGTTCGCACTGGCTGGAATCAACGGGATCACTCTGGTGTCGCACATCGGTGTCACCGAGATCATGATCAACGGCACGCGCTCCTACTGCTTCGGTGGCGTCTCGCGTCCGCCGGGCCGACGCAGCGTCATTTGCAAGGTTGATTGTTTATACGTACTATATTGATCAAGAGCCGATTTGCTTTATTAATATCTATTATTTATATATGATAATCTTTTCTAGACCGAGACTCGGTCACGGCGGCCAGTAGTGTTGCCCAAATGCAAGAACAAGACGAGACTTAGCAAGTCTTGGTCTTGGTCTGGCGCCAATACACTTGGTCTTGATCTTGGTCTTGGTATTACGCTCCCAGTCTTGGTCTTGGTCTTGCAGCAAGAGTCTCGCAATTACCTATTGGCATATTACTATTTATTAAACGTTACTTTAGATCTTAGAATAACTTAACAGAGTAGGTACATATTGAGCTTCAATTAACACAGCCATAGTAAAGACCAACCAAATTAAAAAATGTCTAAACTAAATGTTGAGAAATTCGAAAAATCAACTGACACCGGGTGGGGTTTGAACCCACGACCTAAGCGATCCGTGCCGATCCTCTAACCAACTGAGCTATCTACCGTGTCCCACGGCCACGGGCGTCAGTCTGTTTCTTAATAAAAGTTTACATTTAATAAGCTTACATGTGCTAAAACATGGTTAAACATATAAAAACAAATTAATGGCAATAACTTCACTGTTTTTTAAAGAACATTATCTGTCTAGAAAGAGATTGATGGACTCTTGCCATATATGAAATGGAATAAAAGAGTTATATAATATACCTACCATTTATTTAAATAAAAAAGAATATATGATACAAATTAAATTACTTCACAGTACACAATAGCTTTGACATTACTGTTACTTTATATTAATTCTTTTGACCAAGCATTAATACAACGTAACCATCTGGCTGACTCATCAATTAACCTATTTCTATGTTTTCTAATTACTAATGATGCTTTAGAAAATAATCTCTCAGCAGGTATTGAAGTTGCAGGTATTGAAAGAAAATCACGGGCCATCTTCGATAAAGTCTAATATTCTGTCTCATGCGTCCTCCCCCACTCTAAAAATGTCTTCCGAGCTGGCGGCTCTGGGTTTACTTAGGTACTCCTCCAACTCGTTAATAACTAAGCCTTGAAGACAAGATCCAGATCCATTTTTAAACATTTCAAGTGTTTTAAAAGTGTCTACAATATTTATCAAATGGGTGACGACATATTCGAGCACTTTGTGTTTTAAAAACACACACTTCCAAAAGTCGAGATTTGCAGTGAACTTGAACATGTTTATCTATTAGGTAATAATAATAATAATAGTAAGGAATTATTATAAACCCATATAGTTAATGTTATAATAATTACTTACTAGAATAAATTATTATGATAGGGTGGATGCCCCTATATATTAACAGCCTTTTAGTGCCAATTTCAACTTTAAAACTTGTTGCTATTTTAATTAGCGCACAAAATTTTTATACATTTATTTCAATCGATAGGCTATTTATCTAAAAATATAATGAACATTTATTTACAATCATATTATTTCCTGAACAATTTTAAAAACGACGATAAACAAAAAAAGACGTTATGGCTCAAATTCCAGCCACCCTGAACCGAAAGTCGTCTTTTTGTGTACCTAATGCCAGCATAGCATAGGGCTATGCCTTTTCTAGTTTTTGGTAGGTACATATTGTAGGTAAGTTTTAGGGGCACTAAAATAAATTCATAACAACTTTTAATTTTAAATCATACATGTCACAAGCATGGAATATGTATTAAGATAGTCGACAAACATTATTTTATTTTAATGTTTTACTTCTTACCTTACTCTGGTTTAACTTTAAGCAGTTCCATTTTTCTTTTAATACTAAACAATTAATTAAAACAAAATTAATTATCCAATTTTTTGAATCTTCATCATCATTTCAGCCCTTCACAAGTCCACTACAGAACATCATCCTCCATAGACTGCCGTAAAGCATGGTCCTGAACCACTTTCCTTGTTATGACTTTTTCATTTATGTTCTTAATATTAACTAATATTACTTAATATTACTAAGTTGTAGTTAATTACATTTATTGTTTGTTTTTGTCTTTCTAAAAAAATAATTAAATATTGTATGGTGTTCTTAACATATACTAAATGTCTGAAAAGCAAGTACGTATCATTTGCTAAACTTTTAAATCAAAAACCAATTTTAAAATATAGACGAATTGATCATAACTTCCTTAACTATAAAATAAGTTATGTTCTAATTAATAGTATTTATTCCAGTTTATGACAGCCCTGATTTATATTACGTGGCTGCAATTAGGCACTTCTTATTATGTACGCCAAACCAAATAACAGCCGGGCGGCTGACATTAAGCACTCCATACATTTCGTATATCTAATGACAGCCCCATTAATTTCCACTAAAATGAAATAAAAAAACTTATAGATTTAAACAAAAATAGCTGCATTACTATGTCTATAGTCACATTCATATAAATCAAAAAGCCTAAAGATAAGCTAATGTGTAATATGCTTAATTGTATCGGGACCATAACTTGTCAAAAAATTAGGAAAATGAGCGTTTTTCGTTGTATACGTGTTCTGATTTTTAATTTAACACTGTTAGGTTTAAAACTGTGAGGTAATATTTGAAATATACTTTCCTCTAGTTACGAAGAATTTTTTAATCGACAATATTTGTAGTTAAGACTAACAGAAATCTTATTTAAAGATAAAGATAAAGATATATTTATTTGCAAAAACATGTGTAGATAATAATACATTTGATGTTTATTATTGGTCTGAAAGTTATAATTTTGAATCAACATGTTTGACCATAGTTGGTGTACAAATATGAAAAAATAAAAAAGAAAAATGCTGTAACAGATAATTAATAAGTCATGACAAAAGATATAATATCTACTAAATAATGTATCAGAACATGAAATAATTGAATGTAATAAACGTCAATTATATTTCCTATCAAAAATAATTATACAATGGCATTAATAATACAATGATATTAACAATGTATATAATAAATAGTAAATAGTAATTAAATAGGCTTGTTACATTCATAAAGATTTGTCATTAAGGAAGTCATTAACATTATAATAGCATTTTGCAGTCAACATTTTTTTAAATGTTTTCTTAAATAATCCTGTATTCAATTGTTTAATGTCATTTGATGTTTTGTTATATATTAATGGAGCTTTGCATACTTCACTTTTACGCAGAAGCGCTGTTTCAGCAGGGTGAGCACATAGTCTATTGTTGTCTCGGTGATTACGTCTTACATTGTCTGATAGGCGAGAAAACAAGTGTGGGTTGCTTCTAACAAATAAAGCTATTTCCAATATATATAGTGACGGAAGTGTAATAATTTTGTGTTTGATAAATAATGGCTTACAGCTCTCCGTACTTTGAATACCAAACATGGCGCGTATGCATCGCTTTTGCATTTTAAATACCATATCTGTGTTAGTTGAGTTGGCCCAAAAAAACGAAGTGAAAAGGCGAAAAGCTGGAATTAGGAGCGTGGCTGGTATTGGGGGCATCTACCCTATCTACCTATCCTTACCATTATCTAATTACAATATTCCTTGCGAGATCAGCATAATGTATTCGTGTCCATTCTGAGCACCCGGAAACTATTTTATTCTTTGGAACATGTACTCTGTAGCGGCAATCAAACAGTGTCAAATGTAGTGCGTGCGGCGCGGTGGCGACGATTGTATGCGATATCAATAGTAGCCGCCGGCACGTACATCTTGACCGTGTACTTTCGATTTCGAATAGCTGCACAATTTCTTTAACAGGTCAGTATCCGAACTTTGATGACGCCGACAACAAAACGCCGCGCACTATCAAAGTGCCGATGGTCAAAACTAAGGATGCACTCTTTTTTCTTTTAATGGATATTTTCATTCGCTACGTATGCTTATGGTATTGTTCGTAATGCGCATAAGTCTAATTTTCCATTTTTTTATTATATTTTTTTGCGTCTCATAGAGTCCCTAAGCGTATACCCGAACTCCTATACTCCATGAAACGACACTAAGTCCTAACTGCAAGACGCAAGAGTCTCGCAAGCTTAGTCTTGTTCTTGCGCAAATCTTGCACGGTCAGTCTTGGTCTTTAGCAAGACTAAAAATAGGCGGTCTTGTTCTTGGTCTTAGTCTTGCAAAAATGCAAGAACAAGACCAAGACTGCAAGACCAAGATCGATTTTGGGCAACACTAGCTGCCAGTCTCACAACATAACAGAGACAAGAAGTGTATACGCAAAAAAACACATGCTCTATTTCCTTTCTCTCATAGTAAGATGGGATGGTAATTCGTCACGATCGTAGAGAGATCGGGCGCAGGACTCAAGGCTTTATGAAGCGCGACAATGATAGACCGCCAGCTTCCTGACTCCAGGCTGCTACTGAGAATCTATCGACAGAAAACCCAGTAACTGATTTTGGCCAGGGGGTAATCTATGTTTTGGCCCGATCCGGGATTGGAACCCAGGACCTTATGATCAGCAGCGTTTACGGACATTAGTCCAACGAAGCAGTCAATTTATATGTGACACGATAGTAGAGAGCAAGCTTTAACACTGAATTGACTCTACTGACTGAAATAGAATTCGAATATTATTGTATGTATATTATAATACAGTCGCTATTCGTATTAAAGTTTGATCTGGTGTAAAACCAACCGCATTACGTGCTCTCCGAGACACGGAAGTGAAACGCGTGGTGGTGTCAGGTTATCGTCCGCTCAGACTAAAAGAGTGTCTGTGTCCGATGAAGCAGTAAAAGCCAAAAGGATAACAGCACTAACATTACAGAATCTAGATGATATATGAGCGAGGGAGTGCACTCTGCATCTGTGCTTGCGCATATACCTTCTGTGTACTAAATATCGGGAATTTGTCAATAAAACAAAAAATACAAATTATTCATCTAAATTTATTTTATCGCCTTCAAAGTAGGCCCCATCGCTTGCAAGACAACATCTCCAACGCTTCACCCAGTCTTCCATACATTTTTCATAGGCTATTTGCGGTATGGCCTTTAGCTCATTCAGCGAATTTTTTGTTATGGCTTCTATCGACTCAAAACGTTTTCCTCGAAGTGGTAATTTTAACTTGGGAAATAAAAAAAAGTCAGACGGAGCCATAATATCAGGTGAATACGGTGCTTGGTTGAGAACTTTTGTTGAATTTTTCGCTAAAAACTCTTTCACTATAATGGCTGTGTGTGATGGTGCATTATCATGGTGCAGCATCCATGAGTTGTGTTGCCACAAATCTGGACGTTTTCGGCGGATACTCTCACGCAAACGCTTCATGACGCCTAAATAATATTCTTTATTCACTGTTTCTCCCTTTGGAAGGAATTCGGAGTGAACCACACCACGGTAGTCAAAAAAAACTGTCAGCATCACCTTGATTTTGGAGCGACTTTGCCGCGGTTTTTTGGGTTTCGGCTCGTTTTCGAGACGCCATTCTGAAGACTGTTGGCTTGTTTGCATGTCGTACTCATAAACCCATGTCTCGTCGCCAGTTATTATACGTTTCATAAAGGTCGGATCCGTAGAAGCTCGGGAAACCATGTCTTCAGCGACATGCTTTCGCTGCGCTCTTTGAACAAAATTGAGCTCTTTTGGAACTAGTCGAGCGGCGACGCGTTTCATGCCTAAAATGTCAATGAGAATGTTGTGGACGGACTTAAAAGATATGTTCACCTCACTAGCCAACTCTCTCAGACTCATACGTCGATTTTCGAGCACTAGCTTCTTGATTTTGTCGATGTTTTCTTTGGTCGTAGCGGTTGAAGGTCTACCAGAACGAGACAAGTCTACTACTACTTCTCGGCCTTCTTTAAAAGCCGTATACCATTCATAAGCCCTTGTTTTTGATATACACGATTCGCCGTAGGTATTTCGCAACATTTTTAGTGATTCACCACATGAAATATCATTCGAAACACAAAATTTAAGGCACACTCTTTGTTCAACAATATTTTCCATTGTAAAAATCGCCGAGAACTCAAAACTATGACCAACAAAAAGTGTAGTTTAAAACAAATTAAATGACAGATCCCGCTCAAACTTTGCGCGCTAAATCAGTACAGTGCTACCAACATGCAGTAAAAAAATTAGAACGACCTCTTTTACGCGGGTCTTTTTATTGACATATTCCCGATACTTTTTACACAGAGTAGTAGGTACGCACTGTAATCCTGCCCTGCACAAACGGTCGTCTCTGTTGAGACTGGCTGATGTGAGATAGAAATTTTATTTAGAAAATATTATCAAGTACCTTATCAAGAAAAGCGTATAAGAACATTGAAAATAAAATATAACTAATATTTTATACTGCTACACGTATTTTTTGTTGCTAATAATCACAAATATACAATAAAGCGTCAGATAAGAAAAAGTTTAAATAATAGACATATGGTTAAACGCGTTGTCAGTTTTAAAGAGTTATTCTACATTTTAAAACTATTACATTAATGTTTGAACAGTACATATGCGACCAGCAGTGACGAATTTCAAAAAACTAGCAAATACAAGTGCACCGGTGACCTTGACTATTAAAAGCAGCACAGGAAAAGCGTCATGAATAGAGTAATATCTCTAAAATATATAGTGTTGAGATTTAAAAAGGGTAAACAAACTAGATCCAACAATAAGGCCATTTCGATCTCCACCTAGAAATCCTGAGATCCCATCATACGTGATCAGGTACGTGAGTTAGCGTAGATGGCAGTCAGAATCCCCACACCTGATTCCTCGCGCTGTGGCGAACACTCTTTTAGTCGTCACAAAAGATCATTTGGCATGGTAGTGGCAAAATAATTCATTACCATTATCATAACAGCCTATCAAAAGACCATAGGTAACTGCTGAACATACGAAGCAAGATCTCCCTTATAGATTGCGTCTCAGGGAGGATATTACCATAGCTGCCACGCTAGGTAAGCGAGTTTGCATCCGCAGTTTTATTACTTTGCGTCCTTATGAGGAAGATGCTACGGTTCATTACCTATTTCATTTCCTTCCATCGTATCTTACGACATCCGCGGTATGATATGGGGTAAAGGATATTATTACATCGCCACTACACGGTGGAGGGCTAGGGCTTTAGAGTTGATAGATAGTGCGCTTTCAAACAGCCGGTCAAAAAAAGTTCAAAAAATTGTATTGGCTTCTACTTCACTTACACCTGAAGCTAATTTGCATGAATGTTGTATGGTGTGGATAGGGCGCGATGTACCAGGAGGGCCGGTTCTCGTGCAGGGTTCCTTACCTGCGCTTCCCGACCACGCTAGGCTATCGGTACTGCATCGATCAGTACGCCGCAGTGAACACGCTCGACGGCACCCACAAGAGTAAGTTACCTCATATTTGCGATTTTAAATACTCGTACACGCAACAAACACTTCTATGTACGCTACTAGACCGGCTATTGAGAATAAAAATGTGTCACAGTTGTGGGTCATACGGGTCACGCGGGCACAGGTGCGGGTGAGCAGCTGGCATGGTAAATATAGCACGCAGTTGTATTGTCATTTACGACAGTTACTGCACTATAAGTGAATACGAAGAAAAGGTTACCTACTTATCTGAAATAAAATTCAAATCACGTTCACAAATGCGCACAGAAATAATGACAGTGTTTTCTTGGTCACAAATCACAACAAACAAAATCAGCCTTAGTTTGTTGAAAACAACGTTGCCGGTGTACAAAACAAGAACTAGTCTTCTCACTCGCTAGCAGCCGACTAATGGAGTTACGGAGAATTGACCGTTACTTAGTACGCTACTCGTATGCCCGTCTCATCATTCATCATCATTTCAGCCCTTCACAAGTCCACTGCTGAACATAGGCCTCCCCCAAAGAATGCCATAAAGCACGGTCCTGAGCCACCTGCATCCATCGACTTCCTGCATGTCTTACCAGGTCGTCACTCCATCTCGTGGGGGGACGCCCTACACTTCGCCTACCGGTACGAGGCTGCCACTCGAGAACCTTTCTTCCCCATCGGTTGTCGGCTCTTCGAGCTATATGGCCGGCCCACTGCCACTTCAGCTTACTAATCCGTTGGGCTATGTCGGTTACTCTGGTTCTACTGCGGATATCCTTATTCCTAAGTTTATCACGCAAAGAAACTCCGAGCATAGCCCTCTCCATAGCTCGCTGAGCGACCTTGAGCTTCCTCATACGGCCAGCAGTGAAGGACCACGTCTCAGTTCCGTAAGTCATCACTGGCAACACGCACTGGTTGTACAATTTCGTTTTAAGGTTTTGAGGTATGTCTGACGAGAAGATGTGTCGTAGCTTCCCGAACGCTGCCCAGCCGAGTTGAATCCGTCGATTGACCTCTCGGTCGAAGTTGGACTTACCTAGTCGGACTATTTGTCCCAGGTAAACATACTCGTCAACAACTTCGAGCTTAGTGCTCCCAACAACTATCGGTATAGGTGTGACATGGACATTAAACATAATCTTTGTTTTGTCCATGTTCATCTTAAGACCTATCCGTTGGGAGACACTATTGAGGTCATTGAGCATAGTGCTTAGGTCCTCCAGCGATTCTGCCATAAGGACTATATCGTCGGCAAATCGAAGGTGAGTAATGTACTCGCCATTGATGTTAATACCGTATCCTTTCCAGTCCAGAAGCTTGAAAACGTCTTCCAATGCAGCGGTGAAGAGTTTCGGGGATATAACATCACCCTGTCTTACACCTCTCTGCAATTGGATAGGTTTCGTACTCTGGTTCTGTACTCGGATAGCCATCGTAGCTCTACTGTACAAACATTTCAGCACTTCGATGTACCGACAGTTAACTTGGCACCGCTGAACGGTCTGCAGCACCGCCCAAATTTCGACGGTATCAAAGGCTTTCTTATAGTCCACATATACCAGACATAGTGGCAAATTGTACTCTTCGGACTTCTGTACAATTTGCCGTAGGGTATGTATGTGGTCTATGGTGCTAAAGCCCTTTCGGAAACCGGCTTGTTCGGGAGGCTGGAAGTCGTCAAGTCTGCGCGCGAGACGATTCGTAATGACTCTCGAAAAACAGCACGTAGACGCGGCTCAGAAGGGAAATCGGTCTGTAGTTCTTCAAGAGAGCGTTGTCACCTTTCTTGAAGAACAAGACCAACGCACTTCTGCTCCACGCCTCCGGAGTAGTGCCACCATGGAGGACGGAATTAAAGAGCTTCTGAAGGACTTCAAGTACTGGTGTTCCACCCGCTTTCAGAAGCTCCGCTGTAATTCCATCCTCGCCTGGGGCCTTGCCGTTTTTAAGGTGCTGGAGAGCCATTCTAATCTCGCTCAGACTGACGTCCGGGATATCTTCGGAATAATGTCGGATAAGACTCGCTCTTGGATCGTTACTCACACTTGCGTGTGGCTCCAACGATGACGTGTACAGCTGCCCATAGAACCTCTCAATCTCACTCAAAATCTCAGGTGCCCCGGAAACGATGCTGCCACATTCGGTCTTCAGCTTTGACAGTTGGCTCTTTCTGGCAGACAGATCTCTGGCAAAGACTTTGGAGCCTTAGTTCCGCTCGATCGCTTCTTCAATACGAGCTGTATTGAAGATGCGTAAGTCCCGCCGCATGCATTTAGAGATCTGTCTGTTCAGTTACCTGTATGCTGTCAAATCTGTTGAAGAATGTAGCCTCATCTCCCGTCTAACAGCCATGAGATTAAGAGTGTGATCGGAGAGTTTTTGTGTTCTTCTGCGGCGGGTCTTGCAGAACTTAGCTCTGACCGCATGGACAGTTTCCACGAGCTTGTCATTCATATCGTCCACTTCCTTGCAGTCTTCTAGGCACTGAAAACGGTTTTGTAACTCGAGCTGAAAGGTTTCGGGACTTTGGATTAGAGCACGAGGGGGACGGAGCGTTGACTTCATCAGACGAGACCTCTCCAACTTAACATTTAGGTTCCTCTAATCATTCGGTGACCGCTGCCGGTTTTCACCCTCGCGATCACTGAGACATCACTGAACAGTTGTCGTCTGGTCGTCATAATGAAGTCAATCTCATTTTTTGTCGAACCGTCGGGGCTCGACCAGGTCCACTTCCTGTGGGGCCGCTTCTTGAAGAAAGAGTTCATCATAAAGAGTCCCTCTTTCTCCATGAAGTCGGCCAGCTGCTGGCCCCTTGGGTTCCGTTGCCCTATTCCAAATTTCCCTACTTTCAGCTCACCGTTCTCTCTTGTGCCTAGTTTTGCATTGAAGTCTCCCATTAACACCGTATATTGGGTTCTGGAGGAATGCATGGCTCTAGAGATATCCTCATACATTTCCTTCACCTCCTCATCGGGGTGTGCCGAGGTTGGTGCGTAAACCTGTATGACCTTCTGCGAATACCGTTTGGTGATTCTGAGTATAAGGTACGCAACCCTCGTCGACACACTCCCGATCTTTACAACGTTGTTATCGAGAGACTTGTGGACGATAAATCTGACACCTCCTTGGGACAGATGGTCGCCCTCCCGGTGATAGAGCAAGTTGCCGGAATCGAGGATTACCGTGTCCTCCCCCTCTCTTCGGACTTCGGATAATCCTATAATATGCCAGCGCAACTTGTCTATCTCTTCTTCCAGCTCCACGATCTTCTCGTCAGTCCTCAGGGTGCGTGCGTTGTACGTTGCCAGGTCGAGTCGTCGTAGGTGGCAACCGAACCTCCACCGGAGATTCTTAGCACCCCCTGCCCCGCCGTTACCATGGTCGCTACCGTAGCCAGGAATAGCGGGGCCGCCGGGGACTGGGGGCCATCTGTTTGTTGCTTTAGTCATTGGGGGGTATTTGCCATAGTTGCCACGCTAGGCGAGCGGGTTGGCAACCGCAGTTTTTTTATTATAATTTTCTGTTCTCAGGAAGATGCTGCGGCCCATCTCCTGCCTGTTTCCCTTTGTCGCCTTTTACGACACCCACGGGAGGATATGGGGTAGTGGATATTCTTGACCACCACTACACGGCACGGTATGCCCGTCTAGTAGTATACAATATATGTGGTAGAGCCATGCTATAGCTGTATTAGTAGTAGGTATAGTTGTAGCACACATGGGTCGGCTCGACCGGGCAAGGGCCACGCTCTCACAGAATACCAACGTAAAATAGCAGCTTAACGCTGCTGTGTTTCGTATGGTTAGTATAGACAACTGGAGACCCTTTTTACTGGAAACGAGGCATTACATCTTAGTCCTCACGTGTGACAACGTAGATGTCTATGGGCCGCAGCAACCACATACCATTAGGTGGACTGTGACTGTTCGCTGTTACCCATGAGGACTAAGATGGAATACCTATTTTCCAGTAAAAAGGGTCTCCGGTTGTCTACACTCACCATACGAAACACAGCAGTGTTAAGCTGCTATTTTACGCTGGTATTCTGTGATAGCGTGGTCCTTCCCCTGTAGAACCGACCCATTCGTGCTACAACTATACTACTAAATACTAATATAGCTGCAGCATGGTTCTACCACGTATAAAAATTAAAGTAAAATAAATAAAAAATATTACTTATTTTACCGTGTAGTGGCGGTGTAAGAATACCCACTACCCCATATCATCCCGTATATGCGTCTTCCTAATAACGACTAAAAATAAAAATAAAACTGTGATTGCCAACCCGCTCGCCAAGCGTGGCAACTATGGCAAATTCCCCCCCTATGAGGCAGTCTGTTGAGGAGGCATATGTTCAGCAGTGGACTTTAGCAGGCTGGAACGGTAACGGTAACAGTTCCCGGCAATAAACTGATCAAGACCATTCAAAAAAATAGCATTTAAGTTACAGCTTATCTACGTCCCACTCCTGGGCACAAGCCACTTCTCATTTCTGAGAGGGTCTTATTTGTTTACATATTTATTTATTCTTTACTGACTTACCACCTAACCGAATTTCGGTCTGGAGGACATAATGTGAGATGAGGCTGACGTATTGCTGCAGCGACGTTCTGCGCTCGCGGCGATTCGGTACCAAAGTTCCATTACGACTACATCTGCGAGCGGCGCGACGTCAAAATCAAGCGGATCAACCTCACCGACCCCAACGAGAGGTTCAACGTTCGCAACCCGGTCGTGCGCCGCGCAGAGTACTACAGGGCGCCCTATGACATCCTCAAGGCCTGTCCCGACTGGTTGGTTGCGATTTACTGCACATTGTTTTTCAGATTCAACATTACATTCACCCGATTGCATCAAAAGGAGGGTAATATTTTTCAAGAGTACGTATGTATATGTATGTCTATTTCATTAGTCCGTGTGCTGCCTTTAGCTTGGCTTATTAAAGCTATTAAGGCTTCCCCATAAATTAAGTATATCAAGTAAACAAAAAAAAACAAAAATTTCTCAAATAGAAAGAACTCAACAACAAATGTAGACTGCAGTCTACATTTGTTCATCCTAGATCCTAGTGAATATTAATTGTTATCCTCTCTTTAATTATGGTACTGCACTGTCCATATGATAATCCAGTTTCAGTAGCTCTGCTGTAATTTCATCCATGCTCGAAGTCTTGCTGTTTTCAGAGTGCAAAGTCATCCTCATTTCGCTCACTATCATCCCGTATGCCGGTGGACTAGTGGTGGTGGTGTACGGTTACACCCGCGTGAGGATAAAACACAGTTGTCCGATGAACCTCTCGATCTCATTCAAAATCTCAAATCTCCCGGAAATAGTGGTACCACTGTCGGTTCTCAACTTAAACAGTTGGGTCTTTTCGGCAGACCGATCTCTGGCAATGACTTTAGAGCCATAGGCAAGGCTTAATCGCGTGTTCAATACGAGCTTATTGAAGTTGCGTAAGTCTCGACGCTTGCATTTTAAGATCTCTGTTTAGTTGTTTGTACGCTATTTTACATAATATCGTTACAATATATGAATTTTTAAATTATTATTAATAGATTGAAATATTTCCTCTGTAATAGATTGAAATATTTACTTTGTATGATAACAAACAATGACTGGAATGGAACCTCAGTCCCCCGTGACCATGGGTGCTGGAAAGCACCCGAAACGTCAGGAATTAATAAAAACAAGAAAAATAAGTTAATTAAACGCGATAAAATCCGTAAAAGTAGTTTTATTCAATGTGTAGTGTTCGCGTAAATATAAGAAATCATAATGACTGGAATTTCAACTGCAAAAGTATCATGGACATTGGACATTGCCCCTCAGATAGTTGATAATGTAACGCTAAATCGCCGTTCCGAATTGTTTAATACGTATAGGTACGGCTGCAACCTACTCATATCGTCTGAATCGAAGCACCAGGAAAACTTCGTCCCCCTGATCGATGCCAACGAGACAGCCTTCGTGGGACACGGCGGGAAATATTGGCTCGCCCTCTACTACACACAGGTGATTTCATATATTAATAACAATTTTTTTTTTATTAAACCGAAATGACAAACGAACTTACATGGAAGAAGGCATTGCATTTTCATCTCTGAACACTTATTTGGGACACCTCACGGCTTCGAAATAATACTAACTCTGGATACCCTTTGGAGTTTGGAGCGGTACTCTGCAGTGAGTTACCTCAACCTAGCCCCACTTGGGTTTTATTTTTTTGATTGATAATTTTTAATTAATTGTTCGTCGTTTGTTCGTTATAGTTCTAACATAAAGAAATATTGATCCTCTTTTAATTATTTATAATTAATCAAATTTTCATCCTAAGGTTGGCCCCCCTTATTGTAAATTCTTTTATCCCTTAAATTAATTAATTATTACTAAATATCATTTGTTCGATCGCTATAGATAATTGTTGGAAAATGTAAATACAACTTATTGATAATTATTTAATATTTTTAAGTAGTCGACGGAGCCACGTTATGCGGGGCTCTTATTACTGGGTTGTTTATAAAAAAACAACCACGAAGGGGATGGCGGAGTCTGTTCGCTCGTTTCGGTGATGCTCTATAATACTACTCTACGTAGAGCACTATCGCTGCTAGTGGATTTTTACGTGGTAGAGCCATGCTGCAGCTATATTAGTAGTATAGTTGTAGCACGAATGGGTCGGCTCGACCGGGGAAGGACCACGCTCTCACAGAATACCAGCGTAAAATAGCAGCTTAATGCTGCTGTGTTTCGTATGGTGAGTGTAGAGAACCGGAGACCCTTTTTACTGGAAATGAGGCATTCCATCTTAGTCCTTGCGGGTGACAACGCATCTGCATTTTGATTCGTAATGGAGGATAGATGTAGATGTCTATGAGCCACAGCAACTACTTACCATCAGGTGGACTGTGTGCTCTTTTGTCACTCTAATTTTATTTAAAAAATGTAGCATTGTGATGGGCGGCGTTGCTGTTGGTTTGCATACTTCATTTATTTTGATGATTTGTATATTGCATTTACTTCAAACGCGTTCCATGAATATTTTATAACGTAAAGTCTTTACTAAGTAGTGTTTAAATAGTTTCTAATACTTGTTCCAGCTATCAACCTACGCAATATACTTCCAAGCCCACGGCGAGTACCCCTGGCAGTCCAACCGGCCTGTCGTTTCGATCGACAAGGGTGAAGTTGTTTTACTGCATATTGAATCTTATATAATTTAAAATTAAACATTTTGTACAGCCGACTTCAATATAATTTATTAAGAATAACTCAAAAACTATTGGTCTGACTATTAGAAATTCATATGGGAAGACGAGAAGTATCAGCTTCCAAATAAAACAGAATCATCGAAATCGGTTCACCCAGTAAAAAGTTCTGAGGTATAATACACATAAAAAAACATACAGTCGAATTGAGTACCGTCTCCTTTTTGAGGTCGGTAGAAAATAATTGGCATTGTAAAACATTGTCTTATAATTAATTCATATTGTAGTTATAGTAAAGTCCAGTCGCGGAGCACGAAGAATTTCGTACAATGACCTCTTTACCTACTGACAGTGGTCACAAACATTTTTGTATTTAGTGCGGTTTACATGAAATATTTGAAGGAGAAAGAAAATTTACCAACTTATGAAATATAGTCTGTGATAACTATTATCGACAAGGAACTCGTCAACCCTATTGATTATAATTGTTTATAAAAATAAGTAATTTAAAGCCAAACATGTTAGTAATTACATTAATAAGACAAGTAGCACTTTCACACTTCCTTCCTGGTGACGAATTTCACATTATCATTGTTGCTAAAAATACTTTTTACTGTATTACTAAAATGAAACATCACCGAACTACACAACGCACACTGTTTTTCGTTTAATACTTTAAATAGTTTTGAGCAAAACAACATTTGCTTCTTTTTGTATGTCGTGACTCAAGGCCAACCAGAACCACATTATGCAAACAAGAACAAACCTTATAGTCTCCAGTAAAAGGTTTACAATCCCTGAGGACGGCGGCCATTGCATCTGTGTGAGCGAGACTCATTGTATTTACGCGAGAGTGACAGAGACAGGTAATGACAGTTCAATGTACGAAATTCGTCGTGGTCCGCGATTGGACTTCATTAGTACAGTATAACCACCTAATATTACGTTATGCTATATATGTACTACTGGATGGCCTCTGCAGCATTACACACTAAGTTATGGCACAGAATAAATAATTGGTTAAGGTCAGTTCTTTCGTCTTCGTAACTTCTTTACCAATTTTAAGGTCGACCACATACATACGGAATTCCGTTTCGTGATTCCGTTTCGGAATCCCGAATCGGGATTCCGTGAATATATCACACACATACGCTTTTTTCCGTTCGAAATAACTAGGGTCAGTCGAGAGACGTTAACCATTGAGTCTAGACTAGACGTTCTGCCAGCGAAAAATGACGACGATTTTCTAATTGCGATTCCATTGTTGTTGTATTATTCTTACTGGGTGCATCCCCTTATCACCAAAAGCTTGCAATATAGTCAATATTGTGTAAAAAGATCTATCTATTCAGAGATATATTTTTAAATATGGATGTCTGTAAATTTTCTCGACGAATTATTAAATAAAATAAGATGAAAGGTTACGAAAAGCTATACACCTACAAGGTTAAATGTAAAAACATACATAAACACACCTACTCGCTTCGGTCGTGCGACGAACACTAAGCGCGTTCCGTACGGAATTTACCTATGTGTATTGCGACTCGTACAAAATCTATGGATGACTTGCGTTCGGAGCGGCTTTTTTTCGTTCGGGATTCCGAACGCACAGGCGGTCATACGGAATCTCGAATCGGAGAAATTCCATACGGAAAAATACCGTACGTGTATGGCGGGTCATAGATTTTATATGGATTTGCTGCGTTCGGAATACCGAATCGAAACGGAATTCCGTTCGATTCGGTATTAGGCCCGCCACAGACATATGGAATTTGGACACAGACATATTGGATTCCGTTTCGGAATTCCGATCGGGTCGGCCACACACATACGGAATCCCGTTTGGCCGCTAAATTTCGAACGGAAAACTACCGTACGTGTGTGACGAGTCATAGATTTTATATGAACTTGCTGCGTTCGGAATCTCAAATCGGAATATAGAAACGGAATCCCAAACGGGTCGGCCACACACATACAGAATCCCGTTTTACCCGCAAAATTTCGAACGAAAAAATACCGCACGTGTGTGGTGGGTCATAGATTTTATATGGACTTGCTGCGTTCGGAATCTCGAATCGGAATATCGAAACGGAATCCCGAAACGGAATTCCGTATGTATGTGGCCGCCCTTAACTGGTAGTTTGAATTGCGAGAGTTGATCTTACCAGTTTCGCTATCAATTATACTTCATGTCATTTTAATTTTATTAGAAGCCGTCTTAATTTTTTGCCCAAATGCAGAGACTTGGCTGTGGAGCATACTCTTTTAAATATTTTTGAATATTTTTTTACATATTCCCTAAATTCGACGCTATGATTATATGACCTTTCATGGTAAAGATCATATAACTTATGTCTGCTCTTATGGAACTCTTATCCAATCCTACTGTCGTCCATTCATTGAATGACTTCTGACTGTTCAAGGAGAATGTTTTAGAAGTAAAAGTATTATTAAATTAATTGCAAATAAGCTTAAACAATGTGCCATACAAAATAAAATGGATCATTTTGGTATGAAAGTGATGGAAGTTTTTTCACTATGTGTCTTCTAAACTACTCCAAGCGACGTGCATTTACTGGAACAGATACAACTTTCTCATCTACTTGCTTTTTGTGAACATAAGGTAACGAAACTAACTGTCCACAGTGATCAGAACTTAATTTTTGAATTATACATTTTTGCAACGGCTTAACATTTGTAAACATGTTATCTGTACATATTGCACTATAATGCACTACTATTTGCCTAAACAGTAACAGTAGATGAAAATACAACTGTGTTAGATGTTTTTCGTGTTGTAATATACAAAGAAGGTTTTTATGACACAACAATTAAAAGTTTGTACTCGTATTTTAATGTTGTCTTATTATTTATGGTTTCAAAAATTTAAAAAGGATTCGAGAGTTTACAATGTTACAGGTGCAGCAGTTTTTTAAAGAATATTTTTTAACATAATATGCATGCTTTATTTGTAAACTTTAAAATAGAATACAAAACCCGCTAAATTATATGTCATGTAAATATTAGTAGGTATTTTATCACGTTTTATTAACTCGCTTTCGTGTATGTATGTTTGGGTCGAATTTTCTACCTAAACTAACCGCCCGGTGAACTAGATTTACAAACATAGCTCAAAAATATAAATATTAACCGGCTAAGTGCGTGTTAAGGACAAACACAAGAAGAAGTAGGGTTCCGTAGTTGCCCGTTACAATACGTGAATTTAGAAGGAGCATATTATATGAGCTCATGTTTTAACCGCAATAGCAACCAAAAATGGACCCAAATAGGACGCTGGTAACTGAAAAACTTATTTTCCAAACATATTTTAAGGAGAGGTATTCAAAAAATATTAAAAAAATAACTTTTCGATTTTTAAATTAATGCAATCTACATCAAATCATTCACATGTCCAGTTCGTCTAAAAATGGTAATAGTTTCTGGCAGCGCAAACCTAAGATATACCTGACCTTAACGTATCTTATCCTGAGGGCGCTACTACATAATATGAAACTGTTGGCCTACAATAACTACTAAAATGTTTATTTTTACAGTTTACAATAATTTGATTAACATTACAATGTTATAATTCAATTAAGTTTTAGGTCATTTTCTATGGCACTGTAACGAAATGTATAGAATACAAGTGCATTTTATAAGTTGGTCGACTATTACTCGTTCACTTGTCAAGCCTACTTAGCTGTGATAGTTTTTCTATTACTATCGTGTATACTTTTCACATTCCCAAAAACAGCGGTTTGGTCAGTAGGGGAGGGGACACATGACTAATAAAAAATATCACGTTAAAGTTCCCACACGAGCGAATAGACGAGTTAAAAACTTACCTGCGTGGGAGGTATCCAGAATAAAAATGTTTTTCAAAATTTTATTAACAGCTTAATAGCTTTAGCTATGTTAAATTATTTTGCCAAGCTATTTCTTTGTAGCACCTAGGGTCCCCGAGTAGGGACGTCACGAAATTATAAGGGTTCCTTGTTGTTTAACCACGGAACACTAAAAATTGATATATTAAAATAAATTAATACATACTTTTTTAAATTTTACTTGTTTTATTTTGATGATAAATGATAAGTAATTTGCTAACGAATCCATTTTAATATTTAAGCGGAGGGTTCGTTTGTATTGTTCAAATAGCTAATATAAGCGATTATTGTTCATCACAGGCGGTATCTGGGAGCAACTGCTGAAAGCCAACATCGGCCCTGACATGAACCTGCACTACAACTTAAACGGCATCTACAACCGCTACCCCGGCGGCGTTGTCGCTCCCGACATCATGAGGAACGATGGCCAGGTCTGGGGCAAATCGGCAGACTTTGCTTCTCTTTCTTACCAAATATCTTACATATGAGTCGCCAATTGACAAATCACACATATTGTGGCCGGTTGCATCTATATTGGTCACAGAAACTATGAACAAGAGTTTTATATTTTGCACGGATTTAATTTAGATCTGCAATGACGAATGTGATACTTTTCGCATAATTACAATATTATTTTTTACGTTCCTCAGAATTTATCCTGTATCGTGGAGGGGTTTCACACACACAAATTGCACATGGACATCCAGATCCGGGATGACTTTTTGTAAGGCATGCAATTAGTTTTTTAATACGGGATTCGAACCAGTCAAACAATCACTGTGCCACCGAGTCGTCAATATTAACTAAAGCGTGCATAGCCCGAACACTTTTTCAGATTATTCATAAATTATGATGAGAAAAGGTTATACGGAGTTAGAGTAGTAAATAATAGTAATCAAGTATGCCCCTCATTTCCCGCTTTAAAAAGAAAGATAGAATGTAAATATTTAAAATACATTATTCGGGTCTCAATTTAGGATCAAAATTTTAATGCTAAACAACTCCTAAAGTAGCTGTATCACAAGACGCTGGTATTTGTTGTACGGTGAGTGTAGTAGAGTAGAACCGGAGAACCGGAGACCATTTGTTACTAGTAACGAGGTATTCAATCGTAGCCTTTTTAATCGAGGATAGCTGCAGGTGCTTTTAAGGCTACAGCATCCAGTTACTATCGGATTATCAGGTGGACCGTGTGTTCGTTTGTTACCCGTATGAAATGCTGATCCTAAACTTAATTCGAAGATTTACAAGTATGTAATGTACTCGTAGTTAAGTTCACATTTTGTAATTGATTGTTGTAGCTATCTTGATGTTTATATATCGATTTATATTATATCTAAATGTTTACTGCAATTACTCCGACACAACCGGAGAAAGATCTGGTGCAGGACCAACGGCTTTACGTGCTTTCCGAGCCAGGGGTGTGAACCACCGCCAAACTTCCTACTTTGGGCTGCTACAATAAATTAATTTAATTAAATTTTAATTAAATTTAAAATAAAAAATATTTTTTTTAAATAAATAAAAAAATAAAATTTAAATTTAAATATTTGGTTCGACCCGGGATTTGAAACTGGGACCTCATGATAATCTCGTGTATGACCACTAAACCAATGACGTAGTTAGGTCGTTGGTCAGTGGACCAACGAACTAAGTTGATATGAGTATGGCTGGTACAGTAACGGGCAAATGTACAACCACAGGTGCAGCCGGCCAACTTCCGCACGGAGAACCGCGATGTGCCATCAGATGTGATCGTCGACAACGCGGAACATATCGTCGGCGGACCTGGAGGAGGTGCGTTACTTATATCCTTATAATCCATTTGTTTAAGGGACAAGGGAGCAGTACCTACCCAGACTCCTAAAGATTTACATGGTAGAGCCATGCTGCATATGCTGCTATATTATGGTAGCACTAATGAGTTTTCTCGACCGGGGAAGGATCACGCAATCATAGGATACCAGCGTAAAATAGCAGCGTAAATTGCCGTGTTTCGTATGGTGAGTGTAGAATACCGAAGATTCTGTGACAACGCATTTTGATTCCTAATTGAGGATAAAATGTAGATATCTATGGGCCATAGCATTCATTTACCGTCAGGTGAACTATGTGCTCGTTTGTCACCCTAATTCTATAAAAAAAAAACACTACTACGCAGAAAAGAGGCTCATTAAATAAAACTAATTTTTGAAATTTCATCGCGATAGAACTTTAAGAAACACCTTTAAATGATATATGATATAAGAAAAATGATTTTATTTCAACTGATAATGATATTGATACAAAATTGATACTGATATAGAACGCGTCCGTCGTGTTTCGGAATGAAAACGTGACTGCTTGAAAACTAAAGTAATTGATGCAAATAATGTTGACCTAAATAAATCGCTTACTAACAAAAATGTACGGTTGCACTGTACACGATCGATCAATTATAACTTTTTAAGTACCAATAGTTATAATAATATCATGGGGGGAGGGGGGCGAGGCGTTTGCGTCCTGATGTCATAGTTAACGAAGGCTACCTTTAACTTTTAAATATTATCGAAGGTAGCCTTCCGCAAATCTGTAAAATTAGTTTCATTTAATATGTAGCATTTGCGTAAATATAAAAAATTATTAGAAAACAATCTCTTTCATCTAAATTAGATCAAATGACGCTAATGTTTGCTATATATGCCATATCAAATTACCTTATCGTTTTAACCTACTGTATGAGAAGTAGGGTACTGTTTTTCAAATATATTGCCTTGCTTTTGAAGTGGGATGAGACGTCACACGAGACGAAAGAATGACGAGATGAATGTAACATTCATCTTCGGGGTGTCGCGGGTACATTTAATAAAGTATGCAAAAACAGAAAGATCTGAAATGTGATCTGCACTTGAAATAACTTTTGAAGTAAATCTTTTTATGCCTTCAGTTGAGGTACCAGATTAAGTTTTTCAATGCACATTAAACGTTAAATTTTTCGTAAATTATTGTACTTATAATATAAGTGATGATAGTGATGATGATAAAATTATATTGGACCAACTAATGCGGAAATCCGTTCCGTGCGGAGTATGAACAAATGTTTCAAGGCATTTTTTCTTGTAGCGGATATTTCAGAAGACTTGTATCTATCGGTGAATTCATAATTGTAATGAAGAAACTATATCGGACAAAACATTTTATACATTTGTTTTTTATTAACTTATTCTTCGTTCTTCATGTTTTTAGACACTTAATTTCTACCTTCTTTATCAAATCAAAAGACGAAATGCATTAAGCTTGACAAACACGGTCAATTAAACTAATCACTTGAAATGATGTTTAAGTGATCAGTTAAAACGGACGTAAGCCAAAACTATTTCCCCACTAACTGGCTTCAAATTTTAACTTAAGATTTCCCCCTCACGGTCAGTTTTTGGATGTACGTCAGTTGAACTGATAATTTTAACTGACCGTGCGCCCGGAAAAATCCGTGAGTTGCCGTCAGTTAAAAATTACAACTTAAGATTTCACACTGACGGTCAGTTTTTGGATGTACATCAGATCAGTTTAACTGACTGTGTCTGTCGTGCTTCATAATATATTATTTTTTTAGGTGCTCAGACAAGCGGTATGGGGTACAAGTTCATACACGACAGCCAAATACAAGCCAGCTTCGACCACGGAAAGAATGTTTAGCTTTGCCTCATATATTCATTAAAAAAAATAAGTTACGGACATGTCGCTGTTTCATTTAATTTATTCACCCAATTCCTTCACGTAGTAAGCAAGACAAAAGTACACGTTCCTTGATCCACCGACGTTTATTTACTGCCGGCACATCTTTAGTTATCAAGAGCTGCTAATATATAGAAATAGAGGAACGAGTACAGAACACTTTTACTCCTAGCGGAGAGGATCGAGGGACAAAGATGCAGGTTGAGATGAATTATAACCTCAAATCGCTTTCGATGGAGCTTGAACCAAGAAATTAGGGATAGGCGAACGAGATTTAATTACAATAAATATATTGGTTAGTAAATATATCTAAAAAAAACTTTTTTAAAACAAGCTTTTATTTTAAGGCGCTAAAAAGAATATAATAAACTTTTCCTTTAAAACTTTTACTATGAACTTATAACGTCATTACACAATTTATATGATATAAAACCTTGCGATTTTTATTTATTTATTTATTTATTTCACAATTTATGTACACACAAACAGTGGAAAGGACACAATATGATGAAGAGTTTGTACAAGGGCGCTACTTATCTCATTATGAAATTTCTTCCAGTAGGCCAGTTAAAAAGATATGTGATAAATAAAAGATAATAAGGTGTGCACTTTGTTACTATATACACATACATACATATATCCATACAAGATAAAATAAATACATATATATACATACACACACACATATATATATATATACATATATATATAAATAATAAAAAGTATAGTAAATATCAAAGATATGGAAACTTACATCGAAGACAGTGATAAATAATGTTCTTTTACACGTTTTTTGAATAATGTGACTATTTTGATTTCTCGAATAGGAGGAGGAAGTGAATTCCAGAGTCTTACTGCATGTACAGAGAATGAACGGGAATATGAATGAGCTTTAAAGGATGGGAATTTTAAGAGGGTCTTAAGGTGAGATCTACAAGCTACATCTGGAGATTTAAAAAAGGTAAATCGATCACGAAGGTATGAAGGGAAATTCGGACTATGTAAGATGTTAAAAAGAAGACAAAGGATACGAGTGTTCCTGCGAAATCGGATCGGGAGCCACTTGAGCTGCTTTCTGTATTTAGAGACGTGCTCAAACTTCTTGAGTCCATAAATATACCGAATGCAAAGGTTTTGCAATCGCTCAAGTTTATTTAATTGCTCATCTGTAGCATCCAAAAAACAGACATCAGCGTAATCTAAGATTGGCAAAATGAGAGTTTGAACAAGAGAGATTTTAGTTGATAAGGGTAAAAAACTTTGAAGTCGTTTTAACGAGTGAAAAGCATAATGAACTTTTCTGCTTAAGTCCGTTATATGAGCACCCCATGATAACCTATTGTCAATAATTAGGCCCAAGTTCTTCGCAGATTCCGAATAAGCAATTGATGTGCCATTGATAACCACATTTGGCAAGGTGCAGTTATCAATAATGCTACTATTATATCTGCTACTTACTATTAACGCTTGTGACTTACTTGGATTTATAGTTAAGCCATGGGATCTGGACCAACGACTAATTCTATCCAAATCGTCATTCAGTGCATCTATCGCCAATTTAGCTTCAGATGCCTCAAAGTGACGGTAAAGCTGCAAATCGTCTGCATAAAGATGGAAGTTGGAGGATATTATTTTCGTTATAGAATTAATAAAAACGGTGAAGAGTAAAGGAGACAAGACGCCACCTTGGGGTACACCTGCAATAAGATTACACCACTTGGAATAAGTGTCATTGGAGCGGATACATTGCGAGCGTCCCCGAAGATATGAATCAAACCAAAGAATGGCCGAAGATGAAACATTGATAGCCTGAAGAATTTTAAGGAGGATATCAAAGTCAACAGAATTGAAGGCACTACTAAAATCTAATAACACGAGGACTGTTGATTGTTTTTGATCTATGGCTCGACGGATATCATCAGTTACCTGAAGAAGAGCAGTTGTTGTACTGTGACCGGGCCTGAATCCAGATTGAAATGTACTTAAAATATTGTTGGAGTTAAGATAAGAAGAAAATTGATTGTGAACAATATGTTCCAGTACTTAAGAGAGGAATGGTAATATAGATATAGGTCGAAATTCAGAAGGAAATGTAGGGTTAGCAACCTTGGCTACAGGAATAATGTGTGCTAACTTCCACGAATATTGAAAGCAGGAGAAAGACAATGAAAAATTAAATATGTAAATAAGAACTGGGAGAATACAAGATAAAATCATAGTAATCATTGTGGAAGAAATTTTATCGTTTCCCGACGCAGTAGAAGATATAGATAGCACTGATCGCTTTACTTCATCTTCTGACACTGATACAAATTCAAACTGGGGGAAATGTTGTAAAGGGCATCTGGATAATTCTAACAAGGTCTTAGCCTTTATAAATGAAGATAAGGAAACAGGTGGGAGAGAAAAATGTTGATTGAGAGTATCTATATCAAGATTTCCAATCGCAGGCGCAGGATGTTTACCAATGCCGACTGTTTTGAGAAAACTCCAGGCTTTTCCTGAATCGCAATTTGAAAGTGAGTCATGAAAGTAGCGCCTTTTAGCATCTCTACACAGACGATTGCAGCGGTTACGCAAAATCTTAAACTTGATTAAATTTCTTTCCAAGGGACAATGTTTATATCTACTTCTGGCTTTATCTTTTTATTCTTTAGGAAAATTTCGTCCCCCTGATCGATGCCAACGAGACAGCCTTCGTGGGACACGGCGGGAAATATTGGCTCGCCCTCTACTACACACAGGTGATTTCATATATTAACAACTTTTTTTTTTATAAAACCGAAATGACAAACGAACTTACATGGAAGAATGCATTGCATTTTCACCTCTGAACACTTATTTGGGACACCTCACGGCTTCGAAATAATACTAGCTCTTGATACCCTTTGGAATTTGGAGCGGTACTCTGCAGTGAGGTACCTCAACCTAGCCCCACTTGGGTTTTATTTTTTTGATTGATAATTTTTAATTAATTGTTCGTCGTTTGTTCGTTATAGTTCTAACATAAAGAAATATTGATCCTCTTTTAATTATTTATAATTAATTAAATTTTCATCCTAAGGTTGGCCCCCCTTATTGTAAATTCTTTTATCCCTTAAATTAATTAATTATTACTAAATATCATTTGTTCGATCGCTATAGATAATTGTTGGAAAATTTAAATACAACTTATTGATAATTATTTAATATTTTTAAGTAGTCGACGGAACCACGTTATGCGGGGCTCTTATTACTGGGTTGTTTATAAAAAAATAACCACGAAGGGGATGGCGGAGTCTGTTCGCTCGTTTCGATGATGCTCTATAATACTACTCTACGTAGAGCACTATCGCTGCTAGTGGATTTTTACGTGGTAGAGCCATGCTGCAGCTATATTAGTAGTATAGTTGTAGCACGAATGGGTCGGCTCGACCGGGGAAGGGCCACGCTCTCACAGAATACCAGCGTAAAATAGCAGCTTAATGCTGCTGTGTTTCGTATGGTGAGTGTAGAGAACCGGAGACCCTTTTTACTGGAAATGAGGCATTCCATCTTAGTCCTCGCGGGTGACAACGCATCTGCATTTTGATTCGTAATCGAGAATAGATGTAGATGTCTATGGGCCACAGCAACTACTTACCATCAGGTGGACTGTGTGCTCGTTTGTCACTCTAATTTTATTAAAAAAATGTAGCATTGTGATGTGCGGCGTTGCTGTTGGTTTGCATACTTCATTTATTTTGATGATTTGTATATTGCATTTACTTCAAACGCGTTCCATGAATATTTTATAACGTAAAGTCTTTACTAAGTAGTGTTTAAATAGTTTCTAATACTTGTTCCAGCTATCAACCTACGCAATATACTTCCAAGCCCACGGCGAGTACCCGTGGCAGTCCAACCGGCCTGTCGTTTCGATCGACAAGGGTGAAGTTGTTTTACTGCATATTGAATCTTATATAATTTAAAATTAAACATTTTATACAGCCGACTTCAATATAATTTATTAAGAATAACTCAAAAACTATTGGTCTGACTATTAGAAATTCATATGGGAAGACGAGAAGTATCAGCTTCCAAATAAAACAGAATCATCGAAATCGGTTCACCCAGTAAATAGTTCTGAGGTAATACACATAAAATAACATACAGTCGAATTGAATACCGTCTCCTTTTTGAAGTCGGTAGAAAATAATTGGCATTGTAAAACATTATCTTATAATTAATTCATATTGTAGTTATAGTAAAGTCCAGTCGCGGAGCACGAAGAATTTCGTACAATGACCTCTTTACCTACTGACAGTGGTCACAAACATTTTTGTATTTAGTGCGGTTTACATGAAATATTTGAAGGAGAAAGAAAATTTACCAACTTATGAAATATAGTTATTATGTATATCGTGACCCAAGGCCAACCAAAACCACATTATGCAAACAAGAACAAACCTTATAGTCTCCAGTAAAAGGTTCACAATCCCTGAGGACGGCGGCCATTGCATCTGTGCGAGCGAGACTCATTGTATTTACGCGGGAGTGACAGAGACAGGTAATGACAGTTCAATGTACGAAATTCTTCGTGCTCCGCGATTGGACTTTAGTAGTATAGTATAACCACCTAATATTACGTTGTGCTATATATGTACTATTGGATGACCTCTGCGGTATTAATACATTGCAACATTACACACTAAGTTATGGCACAGAATAAATAATTGGTTAAGGTCAGTTCTTTCTTCTTCGTAACTTCTTTACCAGTTTTAAGGTCGACCACATACATAAGGAATTCCGTTTCGTGATTCCGTGAATATATCACACACATACGCTTTTTTCGTTCGAAATAACTAGGGTCAGTCGAGAGACGTTAACCATTGAGTCTAGACTAGACGTTCTGCCAGCGAGAAATGACGACGATTTTCTAATTGCGATTCCATTGTTGTTGTATTATTCTTACTGAGTGCATCCCCTTATCACCATGAGCTTGCAATATAGTCAATTTTATGTAAAAAGATCTATCTATTCAGAGATATATTTTTAAATATGGATGTCTGTAAATTTTCTCGACGAATTATTAAATAAAATAAGATGAAAGGTTACGAAAAGCTATACACCTACAAGATTAAATGTAAAAACATACATAAACACCACAGAGTACATTATATATAGGGGTGATAAACACACCTACTCGCTTCGGTCGTGCGACGAACACTAGCTTGCTACATATATATTTATCTATGACGAACACTGAGCGCGTTTCGTACGGAATTTACGTATGTGTGTTGCGACTCGTACAAAATCTATGAAAGACTTGCGTTCGGAGCGGCTATTTTCCGTTCGGGATTCCGAACGCACAGGCGGTCATACGGATCTCGAATCGGAGAAATTCAGTACGGAAAAATACCGTACGTATGAGGCGGGTCATAGATTTTATATGGACTTGCTGCGATCGGAATACCGAATCGAAACGGAATTCCGTTCGATTCGGTATTAGGGCTGCCACAGATATATGGAATTTGGACACAGACATATTGGATTCCGTTTCGGAATTCCGAACGGGTCGGCCACACTCATACGGAATCCCGTTTGGCCCGCAAAATTTCGAACGGAAAACTACCGTACGTGTGTGACGAGTCATAGATTTTATATGAACTTGCTGCGTTCGGAATCTCGAATCGGAATATAGAAACGGAATCCCGAACGGGTCGGCCACACACATACGGAATCCCATTTTACCCGCAAAATTTCGAACGAAAAAATACCGTACGTGTGTGGTGGGTCATAGATTTTATATGGACTTGCTGCGTTCGGAATCTCGAATCGGAATATCGAAACGGAATCCCGAAACGGAATTCCGTATTGTTACGAGCTTAGGGTTCGAGACAATTACAAACTGCCGATTGAATTACCAAAATTGACTATTTAATTACACGACACTAATTACAACTTAAAATCACACTAATAATAAAACACAGTTCGCCGATATTTCGCTTCGAAGTATTCTCTTGTAGTAGTTCGAAGTAGTCTCTCGCCAATTCAATACTGCCCCGGTCGTGGTCTATACCGGCCTTATATAGGGCCTCGGATAGTTTCCAGAACCTTCTACTGTAGCGACATCTAGAATGTTCGAGTACATATCGGTCCCGACATTTCTGGAAGGATCTCGACTCGCCTAGTTCTGCTACTCGACACTAGAGGGCGCTAGTGTAACTAGTGTTGCCATGTACAAGGCGCGCAACACTTTCTTTTACTCGACACTAGAGGGCGCTAGTGTAACTAGTGTTGCCATGTACGAGACATTAATAGTGGCGCCTAACAGTATGTATGTGGCCGGCCTTAACTGGTAGTTTGAATTGCGAGAGTTGATCTTACCAGTTTCGCTATCAATTATACTCCATGTCATTTTAATTTTATTAGAAGCCGTCTTAATTTTTTGCCCAAATGCAGAGACTTGGCTGTGGAGCACACTCTTTTAAATATTTTTGAATATTTTTTTACATATTCCCTAAATTCGACGCTATGATTATATGACCTTTCATGGTAAAGATCGTGTAACCTATATCTGCTCTTATGGAACTCTTATCCAATCCTACTGTCGTCCATTCATTGAATGACTTCTGACTGTTCAAGGAGAATGTTTTAGAAGTAAAAGTATTATTAAACTAATTGCAAATAAGCTTATACAATGTTCCATACAAAAAAAAATGGATCATTTTGGTATGAAAGTGATGGAAGTTTTTTCACTATGTTTCTTCTAAACTACTCCAAGCGACGTGCATTTACTGGAAAAGATACAATTTTCACATCTACTTGCTTTTTGTGAACATAAGGTAACGAAACTAACTGTCCACAGTGATCAGAACTTAATTTTCGGATTATACATTTATGCAACGGCTGACACGATAAAGTTCCCACACGATCGAATAGACGAGTAAAAAACTTACCTGCGTGGGAGGTATCCAGAATAAAAATGTTTTTCAAAATTTTATTAACAACTTAATAGCTTTAGCTATGTTAAATTATTTTGCCAAGCTATTTCTTTGTAGTGTCTAGGGTCCCCAAGTAGGGACGTCCACGTATTATAAGGGTTCCTTGTTGTTTAACCACGGAACACTAAAAATTGATATATTAAAATAAATTAATACATACTTTTTTAAATTTTACTTGTTTTATTTTGATGATAAATGATAAGTAATTTGCTAACGAATCCATTTTAATATTTAAGCGGAGGGTTCGTTTGTATTGTTCAAATAGCTAATATAAGCGATTATTGTTCATCACAGGCGGTATCTGGGAGCAACTGCTGAAAGCCAACATCGGCCCTGACATGAACCTGCACTACAACTTAAACGGCATCTACAACCGCTACCCCGGCGGCGTTGTCGCGCCCGACATCATGAGGAACGATGGCCAGGTCTGGGGCAAATCGGCAGACTTTGCTTCTCTTTCTTACCAAATATCTTACATATGAGTCGCCAATTGACAAATCACACATATTGTGGCCGGTTGCATCTATATTGGTCACAGAAACTATGAACAAGAGTTTTATATTTTGCACGGATTTAATTTAGATCTGCAATGACGAATGTGATACTTTTCGCATAATTACAATATTATTTTTTACGTTCCTCAGAATTTATCCTGTATCGTGGAGGGGTTTCACACACACAAATTGCACATGGACATCCAGATCCGGGATGACTTTTTGTAAGGCATGCAATTCGTTTTTTAATACGGGATTCGAACCAGTCAAACAATCACTGTGCCACCGAGTCGTCAATATTAACTAAAGCGTGCATAGCCCGAACACTTTTTCAGATTATTAATAAATTATGATGAGAAAAGGTTATACGGAGTTAGAGTAGTAAATAAGAGGGGAATCAAGTATGCTCCCCTCATTTCCCGCTTTAAAAAGAAAGATAGAATGTAAATATTTAAAATACATTATTCGGGTTTCAATTTAGGATCAAATTTTTAATGCTAAACAACTCCTAAAGTAGCTGTATCACAAGACACTGGTATTTGTTGTACGGTGAGTGTAGTAGAGTAAAACCGGAGAACCGGAGAACATTTCTTACTAGTAACGAAGTATTCAATCGTAGCCTTTTTAATCGAGGATAGCTGCAGGTGCTTTTAGGGCTACAGCATCCAGTTACTATCGGATTATCAGGTGGACCGTGTGTTCGTTTGTTACCCGTATGAAATGCTGATCCTAAACTTAATTCGAAGATTTACAAGTATGTAATGTAGTTAAGTTCACATTTTGTAATTGATTGTTGTAGCTATCTTTAAAATGTTTACTGCAATTACTCCGACACAACCGGAGAAAGATCTGGTGCAGGAGCAACGGCTTTACGTGCTTTCCGAGCCAGGGGTGTGAACCACCGCCAAACTTCCTACTTTAGGCTGCTACAATAAATTAATTTAATTAAATTTTAATTAAATTTAAAATAAAAACAAATTAAGTAAATAAAAAATAAAATTTAAATTTAAATTTTTGGTTCGACCCGGGATTTGAAACTGGGACCTCATGATAATCTCGTGTATGACCACAAAACCAATGACGTAGTTAGGTCGTCGGTAAGTGGTCAGTGGACCAACGAACTAAGTTGATATGAGTGTGGCTGGTACAGTAACGGGCAAGTGTACAACCACAGGTGCAGCCGGCCAACTTCCGCACGGAGAACCGCGATGTGCCATCAGACGTGATCGTCGACAACGCGGAACATATCGTCGGCGGACCTGGAGGAGGTGCGTTACTTATATCCTTATAATCCATTTGTTTAAGGGACAAGGGAGCAGTACCTACCCAGACTCCTAAAGATTTACATGGTAGAGCCATGCTGCATATGCTGCTATATTATGGTAGCACTAATGAGTTTTCTCGACCGGGGAAGGATCACGCAATCATAGGATACCAGCGTAAAATAGCAGCGTAAATTGCCGTGTTTCGTATGGTGAGTGTAGAATACCGAAGATTCTGTGACAACGCATTTTGATTCCTAATTGAGGATAAAATGTAGATATCTATGGGCCATAGCATTCATTTACCGTCAAGTGAACTATGTGCTCGTTTGTCACCCTAATTCTATAAAAAAACACTACTACGCAGAAAAGAGGCTCATTAAATAAAACTAATTTTTCAAATTTCATCGCGATAGAACTTTAAGAAACACCTTTAAATGATATATGATATAAGAAAAATGATTTTATTTCAACTGATAATGATATTGATACAAAATTGATACTGATATAGAACGCGTCCGTCGTGTTTCGGAATGAAAACGTGACTGCTTGAAAACTAAAGTAATTGATGCAAATAATGTTGACCTAAATAAATCGCTTACTAACAAAAATGTACGGTTGCACTGTACACGATCGATCAATTATAACTTTTTAAGTACCAATAGTTATAATAATATCATGGGGGGAGGGGGGCGAGGCGTTTGCGTCCTGATGTCATAGTTAACGAAGGCTACCTTTAACTTTTAAATATTATCGAAGGTAGCCTTCCGCAAATCTGTAAAATTAGTTTCATTTAATATGTAGCATTTGCGTAAATATAAAAAATTATTAGAAAACAATCTCTTTCATCTAAATTAGATCAAATGACGCTAATGTTTGCTATATATGCCATATCAAATTACCTTATCGTTTTAACCTACTGTATGAGAAGTAGGTTACTGTTTTTCAAATATATTGCCTTGCTTTTGAAGTGGGATGAGACGTCACACGAGACAAAAGAATGACGAGATGAATGTAACATTCATCTTCGGGGTGTCGTGGGTACATTTAATAAAGTATGCAAAAACAGAAAGATCTGAAATGTGATCTGCACTTGAAATAACTTTTGAAGTAAATCTTTTTATGCCTTCAGTTGAGGTACCAGATTAAGTTTTTCAATGCACATTAAACGTTAAATTTTTCGTAAATTATTGTACTAATAATATAAGTGATGATAGTGATGATGATAAAATTATATTGGACCAACTAATGCGGAAATCCGTTCCGTGCGGAGTATGAACAAATGTTTCAAGGCATTTTTTCTTGTAGCGGATATTTCAGAAGACTTGTATCTATCGGTGAATTCATAATTGTAATGAAGAAACTATATCGGACAAAAAATTTTATACATTTGTTTTTTATTAACTTATTCTTCGTTCTTCATGTTTTTAGACACTTCATTTCTACCTTTTTTATCAAATCAAAAGACTAAAAGCATTAAGCTTGACAAACACGGTCAATTAAACTAATCACTTGAAATGATGTTTAACTGATCAGTTAAAACGGACGTAAGCCAAAACTATTTCCCCACTAACTGGCTTCAAATTTTAACTTAAGATTTCACACTCCCGATCAGTTTTTGGATGTACGTCAGTTGAACTGATAATTTTAACTGACCGTGCGCCCGGAAAAATCCGTGAGTTGCCGTCAGTTAAAAATTACAACTTAAGATTTCACACTGACGGTCAGTTTTTGGATGTACATCAGATCAGCTGATCAGTTTAACTGACTGTGTCTGTCGTGATTCATAATATATTATTTGTTTAGGTGCTCAGACAAGCGGTATGGGGTACAAGTTCATACACGACAGCCAAATACAAGCCAGCTTCGACCACGGAAAGAATGTTTAGCTTTGCCTCATATATTCATTAAAAAAAATAAGTTACGGACATGTCGCTGTTTCATTTAATTTATTCACCCAATTCCTTCACGTAGTAAGCAAGACAAAAGTACACGTTCCTTGATCCACCGACGTTTATTTACTGCCGGCACACCTTTAGTTATCAAGAGCTGCTAATATATAGAAATAGAGGAACGAGTACAGAACACTTTTACTCCTAGCGGAGAGGATCGAGGGACAAAGATGCAGGTTGAGATGAATTATAACCTCAAATCGCTTTCGATGGAGCTTGAACCAAGAAATTAGGGATAGGCGAACGAGATTTAATTACAATAAATATATTGGTTAGTAAATATATCTAAAAAAAAACTTTTTTAAAACAAGCTTTTATTTAAAGGCGCTAAAAAGAATATAATAAACTTTTCCTTTAAAACTTTTACTATGAACTTATAACGTCATTACACAATTTATATGATATAAAACCTTGCGATTTTTATTTATTTCCGAAAATAACAGAAAAAAACTTCGAGGAAAAAGTTTTATGGACGCCGAGGAAGCAGTGGCTGCGTTTCAAAATGCTGCCGAAGACGCCTGAGGACGAGCAAAGTGCTTGTCTCAGTGGTGCCATCGGATGCAGCGACGTATTGATGTAAATGGACACTATTTTGAAAAGATATAATACAACTAATAATTTGCTAGTTTGTTCAGTTTTTGATTTTCTAAGAACTCAGTGTCACCCTCATACCAATAAATCTTTCAATAATATTGGAGGTATGGAACAAAATTTTTTCGATTCAGGGGTCTTCGTGCCTTTACTGTCGGGAACTAATAGATAGATAGGAAACTATGACCATCGTCCGGTATGTCACTGGAACAGTCTCGGATAAGACTAAACTCTTGCCGATTACTTACACTCGTGTGTCGCTCCAACGTAGAATCTCTCAATCGTACACAGAGTCTGTGATCCCCGGAAATAACGGTTAAACGTAGTTGGTCCTCAACTTCGTCAGTTGGCTCTTTCCGACAGATAGATCTGATACAAAGACTTAGGACTTTTAGCCTTTGGAAGACTGTTCAATCGCTTTTTCAATACGAGCTGAATTTAATAATTGTAATCATCTAGGCACTAAAGACGATAGTTTATGTATGGTTAAGTGTACTGTGGACAGGGCCATTTGGTGATCGCTACCAGCTTTCAGCATCGCGATCACTGAAACATCACCGATACGTAATCAAGTGTTTCGGCAAACCGTCTAGGCAAGACCAGGTTGTTTTCTATCGGGTCGCCTCTGGAAGACAGATGTTATCACAAAGAGTCTGGGTCTTTTCTTATCTTCTCTTGTGCCTAATTTTGCGTTGGAGTCTCCTATCAACACCATATTGTGGGTTTTGGAGAAAAGCATTATTCTAGAGATGTGCTCGTATATCTCCTGAGGCCATGCAAATATTACAAGAAAAAAAAGCAGAACTTTTGTAATTTTGGACTGCCCCGTCCCCCTCGTCAGCAAAAGTATGCAAAGCTCTTAGCAATGCTTACGCAAACATTTTTGTTTATTTATTTATTTACTTATTTATTTCAGGACTCTTGACGATCTAGGATCCGACCACCACCCTGTCTCCCTCATACTTGGCCATCAGCCACCTCCTTCAAACCCCTCCACGAAAACTTTCACCAACTGAAAGGGCTTCAGGAAGTCCTTAGCCACAGCTATGGACTCACAGGACTCCCCCATCACCCCCTCGTCGGAGTTCGCCAGTACCAAAAAAATCAACACCGCGGTCGAACCTCTCACCACCCTTATAAAATCCTCCCTTAAGGAGAATGAAAAGGTCGTCCCGATTGCTAATAATAATAGTCTTCCCCTACATATTAGCAACCTAATTAAAGCCAAGAGAGCTGCTTTCCGGAGAGCAGCACTCTATCCCACCACCTACTACAGGCGTACGACCAATCGTCTTCAACGAAAAGTCCGTTAACGCCTTTACGAAATTCGAGACCTCAAAAAGAGTAATCTCATGGAGAATATCTCCTCTTCTCATACAGCGTACTATCAGATGGCGGGAGCCCTCCGCATAGACGCTATCACTCACACTCCCCCTCTCCCGGCCCGACGGTACTATTGCCTTCGAGGACAAGGAAAAGGCTGAGTGCTTTGCAGACAGCATCGCCGCTCAATGCACTCCTAGCTCACAACCCACTGACCCCTTCCACATCCAGATAGTGGGGGATGAGGTCCGCCGCTGGAACTCACCTCCCACAGCCTCTGTACCCTATCACTGTATCCAATGATGAGATCTCATCATCAAAGGATAGAAGCCCAAAATGGCCCCGGGCGCTGATGGCAGCCCTCAAACATTTTCCGGAGCAGGTGATAACCCTATTAGCTATTATCTTCAATGCCTGCTTCAGCCTTAGTTACTTTCCCACCACGTGGAAAAAGGCAACTGTTATTGGTATCCTCAAGCCAGGAAAGCCTCACCACCTCATCTCCAGTCACCGTCCCATCAGCCTTGTAAAGGCCATGGCCAAACTCTTTGTACGAGTCATCCTCACTCGCATGAGGCGCCATCTGTTTCCCACAGACGGCGACCTTCTTGTATTCCCCACCAATTTGGTTTCCGAGCGAAAAACTCTTGCCCTCAACAAGTTCACCGTATTGTGGAATATATCCTCAACGGTTTTCATCCTCGTCGTCATAAAACCATCGCGGTCTTTTTCGACATAGCAAAGGCATTCGATAGAGTCTGGCACGAAGGCCTTATCTACAAACTACAAAATATGTCTTCCTGATCGTCTTGTTCATCTCGTGGCCTCCTACCTGTAGAATCGTACCTTTCGTTTTAGATACGAAGGCACGCCCTCCTCTCAGCGTCATATTAAAGCCGGTGTCCCTCAGGGTTCCGTGCTTGTCCCTCTTCTATACATCCTGTTCACCAACGATATTCCCATCCCGTTTAATGGTGTTCAGCTCTCCCTCTTTGCAGACGACAATGCCCTCTACTGTAAAGGTATCTCACTACCTTTTACGGAACAAGATCCAAAAGATGACTTAGGAGCTTGGCTCCAAAAATGGCGTATCGATGTGAACCCGAAGAAGAGCTCCGCCGTTTACTTCGATCATAAACAACGCCGTTCCACTATCATTCCGCCAATCCGTATGCTAGCGACTCCTGTCCCCTGGAATACGGCCGTCAAATACTTAGGTGTATTTAGTCGTAGACTAAATGAAATTAATAGCCGTAGGTGGAGGATACTAATTCTATGCTAATAGCACATCAATAGAGGTGTTTAAGGAATGGGAAAACGGCAATAACCTTGTAAAAGAAAAATAGGTGAGAATAATATAGCTTTCTTATTTTGTACCACGTAAAATTGCATATGTATAAAGAGTTCAACTACAAGAATTTTGTTCTTATCTTAGAATTCCCTCTTTAGTGTGAGGTCTCGACTATAGTCTTTGTTCCGTCACATTTCGCACTGCTCGTTCGCACTTGCAGTTCTGTCTTACACTTAGAGTAATAACATACATAATACCTATGTAGTCCCACACCATATAATAGTAATTTATGAACACACCGACACAGCGTCCGAATAGACCGAACAACCTACGAGTAATAACAATGCAACAAAAGTGATCTAAATTTATCTATTGTTCAATCAATATCTAACGATGACTGCGTTATCAGATTTAAATTACTTTCACCGGAAAGAATAATGCCGATGAAAGATAAATTGAAAAATTAGACTATTCATTCTGATTTCATTGGGAATGATTCACTGAAAATAAATGGTACTGTGTACTGATACTGGTGAACTCTGTAAAATCCGTCTGTAGCTCCGTGAAGGTGACAGTATAAACAAATAATATACATCATTATGATTTCTGTATTAAAAAAATAGAAATAAAGGACTCCTTTTATGCTCCTTCTCCGGTCCACCTATTAATATTGGAACATCTTTTTAACCTGGCAGCACAATGCTACTAGTGTCTTCGAAATTTACTGGTATTGAGGATACCTACTGACCTAGTAGATATAATAATTTTTGCTACTTAGAGTATATAATTACAGTAGTATAGAGCGCGCATATTGCATAAATGGCTTCGTAGACAAATGAGCTATAGATACTTATATTAATGAGTGTATGACAGACAGGGATGTTTCAATTACGAGCTATCGATAAGTTATGTAAATAAATATCTGTGTTAGGTACTTTTTATGTTTAATAAGTTATTTCCTTTACTAATAAACGAGAAATGTTTTTTTAGTTGTTTATAATCACGAATTCGTTTGTTTGTAATCACGAATCAATTATGTGTAATAGTAATGTCAGAAAGTCGAGAGGATTTCTTAAATGTGGGTTTATAAAATAAAAGATCGTGTTTAGTGTTTATATTTGAAGTTATAACTTTTTACGGGAGGGCATTGAAATTCTGATCCGCAACCTTTATGTGTGACAAAAAATTGGTGGGGTTAACACTGAGTATCGGGTAAAGATATTTTATCGAACAAAAACTGATTGACTCTCGAGGTGATACGTAGAGTAGATGCTAGATGGCATAAACCCATGTCGCGGCGCTGTCGTCGCGCCACAAGCGAAACTGGTTGATATGTAAAAGTGGTGTGATTTTGTGTGTTAAGTGTCTGCACATGTGAACTATTAGTGGAAACTGTGAAACAAGTGCTCTGATGGAGATGTGATTCTCAAAATAAGGTGTCTGCCTGCTTAGGCGCCTTGAGATACCATCGCCAACCGTCAGCTGTCTGCGGGCTCAAGTTGCCGTCAAAATCTCCCAAGGGCTGCACAATGTGACGCATCAACATTTTGTGAAGCAGTATACTATGAAGGATAATTATTATAATATATTGTAACTTAAGGCTCAGAAGGGCTAGATCCCAGAGCCGTAAAGCCAGTTATTAAGAAGAAGAAGTAATTGTGTTCTGTGCGTAGAGAGAGCATGAACTAGATCTGGACTTCTGGAGTTTTGGCGGGAACTTGATCGGCGGCGGTTTGCTGCTCCTGTATTATAGTTTAAATAATAGTTTGAAGTGGATTTTGATATGTAAAAGTGGTGCGATTTTATATATTAACTGTCTACACATGTGAACTATTAGTGGAAACGGTGAAACAAGTGCTCTGATGGTGATGGATTCTCAAGATAAGCTGTTTGCATAGGCGCCTTTAGATACCATCGCCAACTGTCAGCTGCCTGCTGGCTCAAGTTGCCGTCAAAATCTCCCAAGGGCTGCACAATGTGACGCATCAACATATTGTGAAGCAGTGAACTATAAAGGATAATAATACATAAAGACAAGGCTCGGGGAAATAAACCGAATAAAAATACTCAAGACTTGGCCTAAAGGTCTAGATACTAGGCTATAAACTTCAAAAAAATGAACTAGTTCTGTGCTGTGACCTGTGATATGTAATCTGTGCTGTCGTCTGACATGACATGTTCCTTTGTGCAATTTCTTGGGATCGCTCTTTAATAAATCCCGTTATTTCCCTTTCATAATTCAGTTAACAAAGGCATTAACTATTTGTGACGGTGGTTCGTGGTCAGTTCCAAAACTTGGCTTGAGCATTAAAGCAGTGGTTCTATTTTAACGCTCACTTATTGTTACGGTTTATTATCGATTTTAACCTTTTTTCTGTAACATATTGTTTTCATGCTGTTTATTTATTAGTGTGTACGGATACTAGCGTAGCAGTTGTAAAAATTTGTGAAGCAGTAATATTCAAGGTTTGTATTAGACAGTGGTTCAGTTAATTGAAAAACAATCGCGATTTGTCCGATATCTATTGATGATCAATGTTCGGGTCTATAAATACTCTGCTGTGATTACACTTCCAACACAAGTGCTCAATGTCTTCACCTTAGGTCAATCAGAAACAACGATAATTGTTCTGAACAGTTGTTATTTGGGACATATTGAATAACAGGAAACTTAGTACAATTGTATTACACTACATAATTTTCATACAATACCATGCTATTTTCTAATCGTACTCTAACTAAATAGGAATGGATCAGTCTGATGTAATTGATTTTCTAATTATGTTTTTCACTTTCTGTAAAGTTCTGTAATAACTTCCCAAATATATTTTGTTATGGGAGTTTTATATTTGGGGTTAAGATTTGTATTATTATTTTTAACAAAACAACGTCACATTTCACAATCATGAGTTATGTTTTTGTGGCCTATACCTTTGTTCCTAAGCTGAATTACTTGGATCTCAAGTGATTTTTAGTGTAGCAAACGTATAAGTATAACTGTGTTGAGATATTTGGTTATAAAGGAATATGAATAAAGTTAAATTCACAACTTTTATTAAATTGAAGCTTCTTAAAAGCTCATAGGAAATAAAAAATATGAAAGTCAAAATCTAATATAATTTGTAAAACAGTAATACTGTGATGACCCAGCAAGAAACTGGCTGTTACAGTGTCATTTAAAACTTATAATAAAATCAATATCAAATGTATGTCATAATTTAAAATGTTAATATATTAATTTAGTTTAAAGTAGGCTTTTATGACATAACTTTGTTGAGAGAATATCTGGGCTATATGAAATATGAGGAATAAGTTTTTACAATTTTCTGCTAGTGATGTGCTCAGCTGATCGATCTAGAAAACCGAGGCAGAGACAACTAGAGCTCAATCTGATTTCAACTATAAAAACTGATAAAACCATCAATCAATCTGTATCTTGTTTCCAGAAAATAAATATTAAATTTTAATAATTAATATATTTTTTTTAGTTGAGATTATAGAGTAAAATAACGAATTTAGAAAAGATTTTCAATTTTAGCCAATATAAATTTAGGAACCTAGTGTACTACACCTTATTCTACAGGAGACGGTCTGTTTTATATTAAAGATATTTGTGATTTTTTATTTGAATTTTATTAAATATTACAAATACTAGCAAATAGAAACTGCATGTACCTTGTAGTTTTGTTACACTTTATTGTACTAACTAAATAAAAATCTTAATCTGCAAGCCCTTTCTATTGTGTTTTTGTAGATTTTACCATTGAAAAAATTTCTTTTACATAGTATAGAATAAAATAATTTTTTTCTATACTAGCTGTTCCCTTCGACTTCGCCCGCATGTATTTTAGGATTTTAATTATATTGCTCAGAACCCTAGTTTTTTTAATCAAATATAAGTAGCCTAAGTAACTCCTTAGAACATCAGATACCTGCCAGTGAAAGTTTCGTCGAAATTGGTCCAGCCGTTTCGGAAATTAGCCGTAACAAACAGACAGACAGACAAAAATTTACAAATTGTGTTTTAGTTATAAGTACTGTATATACTTTTGTTGCGGCGCTGACGTCACGCCACAAACGAAACACATAGAAGCCTAAATCGCGCTTACAAAGTTCCGAAGTTAAAGCAGCATATATAGAATAGCTCCGAACTATCAATCGGAGCGTTGACTGCTCCCCGGGCAGAACACCTTGCCCGGTGGGAGATCTCCCCTTTTCCTTCCACACACCACACTTTCATATGCTTTTAGTAAAAAGCTTAATTCAACATTACAAACAGACACTTCAATCTTATTTATTTGTATAGATAGATTATATGTAATTCTTATTGAAAGTCATATTTTACTTTACCACTAGTCCGGAAAAATACCACTATCAGCTAGAAACCCAGCGGGACATTTAAAAAACAAAGTAATTTATACAATATGAAAGGTTGTACCAAGTATTTACAAAATTTATTTTAGAAACAGCTTTGTAGCAACAACTTTATTCCCAGGGTTTATTATGAACCATGTGTTCATTTATGTTATAATAACCCTTTTCATATAGTTTTTTTTAAGTAAAATATTTTGAATTGGCGATAGAGAGACCTTGTACATATTTTCTGGGACTTTGTTTTTTGTAATAGCGTGTACCTTGCCCCAAGAATGAATTACTGACTCTGCAGAGTCAAGAAACTGATATCACTAGTTTGTGTTTGTTCCCCACAGATTTCTCACATTAAATTTGACTCCTTAGACTTATTTTAATTCCTAATGTTCTTGATGTTATGGTCACAACTAGGACATGTGTTTTGCTAGATCTATATGAGCTAGCTTACGGTATCTCGAGGTCTTGCAGCGGTATGCTTAGGTAAGGTTAGTTAGGTTTATAGTTAATGATGAATAGAATAGAATAATTTTTATTCAATATTGATAATACTTATTGAAAGTCATTTTTTATTTACCGCTGGTTTGAAAAATACCTGTGTCCTGGGAAGAACCAGCAAGTAACCCAGTGGGACTTTTTTAAAACATAATTTCACTTAACAATAATTTTGTTTCTACAATTTTAAATGATTTTTCATAGACTAGCCTGGTGGAGATCACCTTATTCCCAGGGGTTATTTTCATTCATGTAATCCTTGACATTATAATAACTCTTTTTGTACAGTTTTTCTTTAATAAAACTTTTAAACTTGTTTATTGACAAACTTTGAATATGTTCTGAGATTTTGTTGTAAAAGCGTATACATTGCCCTATAAATGAATTACTGATTCTGTGGAGTCTAGTAACTGGCATTACAAGCTTATGTTTGTTCCTAGTGTTTAATGTATGCACATCCTTATTCTTATTAAAGCTATTTATGTTTTTATGTACATACATTTTCATAAATATATTGTGATGCCAAAGTTAATATGCTTATTTCTTTAAATTTTTCTCTGAGGGTCTTTTTACAATTTAGGTTATAAATCGCCCATACGGCTCTCTTTTGCAAAACAAATATAGCTTCAATATCAGTCGCATTACCCCATAGCAAAATTCTTTAAGACATTACGCTATGAAAGTAACTATAATACACTAATCTAGCTGTCTCAATATTTGTGAGACTTCTAATCTTTCTTACAGCATATGCTGCAAAATAAGTCTGCTTGCTAATTTAGATATATGGGGATCCCATTGAAGTTTCGCGTCAATAGTAATACCAAGGAAAACAGTGGTATCCATCAAAGCAAGATGTGCTTAGGTTATAGTGGTATGATTAGGTTAGTTTAATTTTATTAATTACTACCTGGTACTTGGCGAGTTGCTGCCACAGAAAAACTAATTGTCGAAATATTGTTTTAAATTTGGAAGAGTTATGCTGTTTAAATAGGAATATTAATACATTCATTTAAGTTGAGTGATGTATAACTTTCACATAAATTTGTCTGTATTATACGCGCGCTCCCTATTGCAATGTAGTTGTTCTATGCGTATAACCTTCTCACAAGTACAAGCAATATGGCAGCGCATAAAATATGAACAAACAAAAATTAATTTTTATATAATAGATATCTCAAGCAGATTGTAGCACCCAGCCATTTTCTCTATTGAATTTTGGATGTTTTATAATTTCAATAGCCTCGCAAATCATCCTTGATGGGGGGGGGGGGGAGGGATGTTGAACAGGTTCATGGACTGCAGACTCCCCAGAGCATCGATTATTCAAGTTAAACATGATAAAATCTGCAAAATTAGTTTTATTCAATGTGTAAGATTGATGTATATAAAAAAATATTTTTTCCAGTTTATGCATTTTTACTATATTTGACGAGACAAAAGTGACATATTCTACCAAAAATACAATGTAATAGGTGCAGCAGTTTTCATTTAGGCAATCTATACAAATAAATAAAATTGAAGTGTCTGTTTGTAATGTCAAAATAACAGCTTTTTTACTAAATGCATATGAAAGTATATATGGTACTTATAACAAAAACACAATTTATAAAATTGTTGTCTGTCTGTCTGTTTGTTCCGGCTAATCTTCGAAATGCCTGAACCGATTTTGACGGGACTTTCACTGGCAGATATCTGGTATTATAAGGAGTAACTTAGGCTACTTTTATTTTAGAAAAAGAATTAAGGTTCCATGCAAAAAAATTAAAACCCATGAAATCCAATGGTAACAGATAACACGCGGGCGAAGCTGCGGGGTATAGCTAGTCTCTAATAAAAAGTTAAACAAAACAATATCAGGTTTGTTAATAATAATAATAATTTGGGTTTATTTCACACAGAGTGAGCCGTGTCTTGGGGGAAAAGCAACCCGGGCACTACGGTGGCCCCTGACACACCAGCACCAGCGCCCCAGCCCCCGGGTAAGTTACTATAACATTTTTTTACAACTTTATCTTGTTCAATTATGTTTATCATTATTTTTTATAATACCTCAACTATATTATTTATAATTTTATTTAAGGAACACTTACAATGTTAAGATGTGGCTTAATATCTGACCCCCCATATGAAAAGTTTTAGTATTGGCCTATGCCTAAGACATGAGCGTTTGGTGGTGAATGAGATGGTGCGGAATGTCTACGTATATTTAGAGCAACAACGCTGTCAAGTGTTTATCATGCATGCTACACTTGAGTGTGCGCATGAATTGCATTATCTCATTTCTTCCTCTTTGTTCCATATTAGACCATATCGGACTGTCAGATGCTCGCCCGGCTGATCTCTACACCTTTGTTGTATACATACATACAACACATTAGAAAAATGTTTTGCTTTGTCGTTTGTAATGCTTACAGCAAAGGAGTGAAATAATTTGCCAGCATTTGTTTTATTATGCGATTACAATGTGAGTGTCCTTAAGGCAACAGTGAATAGGCTTTTTTTAAGCTGATTCAGTGTGCTTTGCCATTTGCGGCTACATCACCACTTACTATGAAATGGATAGTAGTCAAGCACTTTATGATATGCAGTTAAAAAATGTACAGCTCGTGTTCCAAGGTCTCAGCACACCGCGACCAAGGCGGCGCGGGCTCTGTTGCCGAGTTAACACCATCTCGCTAAATATTATCGTATGATATCATTGTTTTTCACATCGTGCCGGTGATTTAACTTACTATACTAGGCGAACATACTATAGCTTAGTATCGTTTATTTTTTTCTCTGCTACCTTAAATATTTTTGTGTTATATCAGCCTAAAGGCGCGTCTCCACCAAAAATGTTGACAACATTTATGCTGACGACATTTGTTTCAAAATGTTACAAGAAGCGTCTACACCGAGGGAACAAATTTCGGTTACAAGCGTATTCCTTTGATTTGCGACATTTGAAACAAATGTGGTCAACTTTTGTTGATTTGTCAACATGTCGGAAACATAAATGTTGTCAACATTTTTGGTGGAGACGCGACATTTGTCGGCAACACGTGTTGACAAATGTTGAAAACTTTGGTGGAGACGCGCCATGACGTTGAATTATTCAACTACTTATGTCGTAAACTATATGAACACAATCTTTATATAGAGGTGGCTTGGAATGATATTCTGCTCAAAAAAAAACAGGGCCCGTTACATATAGCTTCAAGGTACACAGTACCACTGGGCTTTCACTTTTGACTGTCTCATTGGGCTAGTGGTCGTACACGCGGTTGCTGAGCATAAAGTTCTTTACGTCGTAGAGCCACGCTGCAGCTCGACCGGGGAAGGATCACGCTGTCACAGAATACCAGCGTAAAATGGCAGCTTGACACTGCTGCTGTGAATAAAATTCAAATCACGTTTACAAAGTGCGCACAGAAATAATGACAGAGTCACAAATCACAATAAACAAAATCAGCCTTAGTTTGTTGAAAAAACGTTGCCGGTGTACAAAACTAGAACTAGTCTTCTCGCTCGCTAGCAGCCGACTAATGGAGTTACGGAGAATTGACCGTTACTTAGTACGCTACTCCTATGCCCGTCTAGTAGTATACAATATATGTGGTAGAGCCATGCTGTAGCTGTATTAGTAGTAGGTATAGTTGTAGCACGCATGGGTCGGCTCGACCGGGCAAGGGCCACGCTCTCACAGAATACCAGCGTAAAATAGCAGCTTAACGCTGCTGTGTTTCGTATGGTGAGTGGAGAGAACCGGAGACCCATTTTACTGGAAAAAAGGCGTTCCATCTTGGTCTTCACGGGTGACGACGCATCTGCATTTTGATTCTTTATTGAGGATAAATGTAGATGTCTATGGGTCACAGCAACCACTTACCACTTGGTGGACTGTGTGCGCGTTTTTCACCCTATCTTATAAAAAAAAGTCCCGGGTTCGACAGCCGAGTTGGCCCAAAATCAGATATTGGGGTTTTCTATCAAGAAATTATTGCGCATACTATTGGGCACTATATTCCTGTCCACGCAAATGGCTTGTCTCTGTTCAGACTGGCCGCCGTGACCGAAATTCGGGTCGGAGGACCACTGGGCCACGCGTTCCTCAAAAAGTTTAGATGGTTGTAAAATTTATTCAGCGTGATGACGATTCATGCTTACGTAAATAATGTTCATGTGTTTACTTTATAAGTTAAAAATGTCAAGAGCTCGTTGGTTGATTCGCTGTCGCGTCTCTTGCAATAGCAGCTGAAGACAATTGTCGGCCGTCAAGGCTGGACTCCGTGACGCGCCGCTGACACTATCGTGTTACGTAATAAGTGAACCGCCTGTTACTCGTTGTAAATGCGTTAAGATATTGATAGAATTTAACTAAGCTATCAAACTGTTGTAATAGTAAATAATATAAAGAGATTTCCACCTATGTACTGACTCATCACGATATCTCTGGAACCATAAAGCCTAGAGACTTGAAATTTGGTTGGAATATTCCTTTCGCGAAGTAGAGGTCAGCTTAAAATGGATTTTACGAAATTCCACCCGCAAAGGGGTTGCGGGGGCGTTAATTAAAAAAAATATCACATTTTCAAACTATAGCTCGTATAGGTATAGCACTTGGGCAGAATATTCTATCTGGCATGTTAAAAATTACCAAGAACGGATTTTATGAAATTACACCCATAAAGGGCAGTGCGGGGGCGATAAAAAAATTAAAATTTTAATCTATAGCTCCTACAGGTTTGTAATTTGGCGAAATTATTATTTTTGTCATTTCGAGTTCAATGAGAACGAATTTTACGAAATTCCACTCACGAAGAGGGTTGCGGGGGCGTTATAATGATGATAAAAATATATTGATTGTCTCGCTAACTCGAAACTGGCTCGACCGATTTTGATGAAATTTTTTGGGTGTGTTGAGTGAGTCGCAGGATGGTTTAGATTTACAATTGGACCCGGTAGGTGGCTTCAGAAATCACGCCTGCGAAGCCGGTGCAGATCGTTAGTTCCATATAAAATGGATGCGTTATTTTTTTTAAGGCAGGTGGTTACAGACCATGGACACCTGAACCATGGTATCTGCCTAGACGGTACCACCTTTACTAATAAATATAACAGTAAATAGCTCACACTAAAATATTTAAAAAGCATTAAAAGTTGTGCTGCTCTTAACTTCACGTGGTAGAACCACGCTGCAGCTATAATAGTTGTAGCACGAATGGGTCAGTTCGACCGGAGTAGGACCACGCTCTCACAGAATACCAGCGTCAAATAGCAGCTTAATGCTGCTGTGTTTCGTATGGTGAGTGTAGAGAACCGGAGACTCTTTATACTGGAAACGAGGCATTCCATCTTATTCCTCACGGCTGACAGCGCATCTGCATTTTGATTCTTAATCGAAGATAAATGTAGATGTCTATGCGCCACAGCATCCACTTACCATCAGATGAACTGTGTGCTCGTTTGTCACCCTTATTCTATAAAAAAAATACTGATAGAAAAATTTGCGGGTGTCATCACTGCTATATGAAATTTAAACTTCGTTAGGCATTATCGTGGTCTAGCTGCGCCGATGATTGTGGTGCTGGTGTTACCTCATTACGTGCATAAGTTGATTAGAATCTAAGCGAATTAACCATTTTTTCTGCCGACTTCCAAATGAAGAACGAACTCCACTATATACGAAACTCAGCAGAATTAAGCTGCTATTTTACGCTAGTATTCTGTGAGAGCGTGGTCTTTTTGCTCTTATTTATTTGTATATTTTTATTTATTAATGTATACAAGTAGAAAAATGTTCGACCTCTCTTATTTAACTGAAAACTGTTCTAGCTGTTGATACGAAATATCCAAGCATTGAATCACACACTATTAATAAAAGCCAATAAAACAATTTACGAAGGTTATAACCATGAACGTAAGACTGCTTAAACTACCCGTGAAATGTTGCAACACATTCTTTCGACTATTGCGAAGTACCATAATATAATTTCTAATCAAAATAAATATTGGACTAGCGAAGTTACGGGTTACCTCTCGTATGAAATTAAGTAATACCTACTCTGTTGCACACAAACTTAAATAAAACTACAAAGTAAAATAAATGAACATGTAAGACAGTGTACAACTAAACACAGCGTTACGATAGCCGCAGCTCATGATGAGCACAGACTTTAAGTTCCAAGCATAGAGGAACGCTAAATAGGGAACAAAATATTATTTGTATTTAAACTGTTTTCAGTTTTACGTGGTAATAAATGGCAATAAGCTGTATTATTGTCACTTACAAGTTTGTAACTTTTTCCCATTCCATAGACACAGAAAAACAATGTTATTGTCTAAGCAAAATTTAGGATTTTACATAATCGGTTAGTATAACACTTATTAATATCAATTAACGCAAATCAAAGCTACGGACGTCTGTCTTAAAACAAACGTGGCTGATTAATGCGGAATTTTGCATTCTAATGATAAGTTAAAATCTCACCAAAACATAAATGTGAAGGGCAAGTTCGATACAAATGGTCGATTGTGGTTGTGGGCTTTGTCAAAGAGTTGAGATCCGCAGGGACGCCAGGCTATAAAATAAAATTATGTATTCCATTTTTTATTCATTCAAATGCAGAATTTTGTTTTCTCTGTACAATTTATTATTTTCGTCATATAACGGTCGTTTTTAAAATGCTTTTTTTATAGGATAGGGTGACAAAGGAGCACACAGTCCACCTGATGGTAAGTGATTGCTGTGACCCATAGACATCTACATCTATCTTCAGTAAATAATCAAAATGCAGATGCGTCGTCACCCGTGAGGACTAGGATGGAATGCCTCGTTTCCAGTAAAAAGGGTCTCCGGTTCTCTACACTCACCATACGAAACACAGCAATGTCAAGCTGCTATTTTACGCTGGTATTCTGTAAGAGCGTGGTGCTTCCCCGGTCGAGCCGACTCATTCGTGCTACAACTATACTTCTAATATAGCTACAGCATGGCCTCTAACACGTATATGTTGTATTTTAACCTATGAATAACTGCTGTTTGAAAAATGGTCCCCTAGACGTTAATTGCAGTAACAAAAAAATAAATGAATGAAAATACGTATACCTACTGATGTCGATTTGTTAACTTGTTAAAATTGTGAACGATACGGCAGCACTATAGATTAAATTTATCGCGTTTTGTAAAACTACATCCCACATAATACAATAAAAAAAATAGAACAGAACCGAATAGAATAGAATAATTTTTATTCAATATAGATTAGACGAATACATATTGAAAGTCACTTCAGCTTTACCTCTGGTTCGAAAGAACCTCTGTCCTAGGAAGAACCTCAGCGGGACTTTTTACGAAAAAGTATAATTTACAATATAATATTTTATACAATTAATATGGAAACATTTAGAAACAGTATGGTAGTTAAGAATGAAAATGCATTGGTACTCTTAAAGACAGATAAGATGCTTTGTTACCAGAAAATAAGGGATTCCGGTTCTTGACACTCGCCATAAACAAATACATCATCATTATGCTGCTATTTTAGGCTGGTATTCTGTGCGAGCGTGGTCCTTCCTGATTTGTGATGCAGCTATAATGTATCTACAGGTTGGCACTACAACGTAAAGCGAGGCAGAAAAATCATTTCCTAATAAAAATATTTAATTAATGGTTGTGTGCAATTTCTCAAGTTCTTAGTATTTAATTACAGCGTACGATTAAAGGTAAGATAAATCAAACAAAGAGTATTGTTTGTGCGTTACACTAGGCTTGTCTCAGATTTGTTGGTTGACATGATCATGTTCCCCATAAACAGTAGATCTTTATTTTCTTTGTTTCTATACACACCAGAGAATAGGACCTTACAGTTAAATTAGCTGCAAGTGCGCTCTCCAAAACTCTGTGTTCAGGTGAAATCCGAATAAGTTCCTTTTTGTGCGCCGGTGATCGTCGGCATGTAGAAACAATAGCCCAAAGAGAAATTCTTATTGAGCGACTTTTGCATAACACTGCGACACTTTCCCAGTGGAAATGGAAATGCCATTAACAGCTTGATAAAAAGAGCCAGTTAAATATCATGGTAGATCTGTTTATTGAATAAACGTATTATGATTTTTAATATACATAAATTTTGTTTGAAACAGTTTATTGTTAGGTGACGTTTTTGTTTTAGGAGTTTAGATTAATAGATATAATGTTTTTAATATTTACGCGAACACTACAAACAAATTTTACGGATTTTAACGCGTTTAATCTCCAGTCTGCAATATGTCAACATGTTCAGGATCATCACAACCATTATATATATATATATATATATTATATGTGGACCACAAATCCTCGAAAAAGAACACCGACTCCTACCAAGGCTGATTTACGAGGTTATTGAAAAAAAAACATTCAATTTCAATAGAGAAGATGGCTTGCTGCTACCGTTTGCTTGGGATTCCAATTATAACTAGTCAGGTAATAAATTCTGTCACATGTTTAATATAAAATAATTGAAACAAGTTTATTCATTATGTAACCATTTATATACCAAAATGAACTCAATAAAACATAGATTCTTATGACACTAAAGTTTATTCAAAATGATCTCCGTGATTTTGAATACAGGCCTTCAATCTGCGCGGCCAGTCGTCTATCGCAACACGAACGAGGTCCATGTCAATATCGGCGGCTGCCTTAATCAAGGATGTCTTGAGTGACTCTAAATTGGGATGAGGCTTTGAGCACGCCTTTTCCTCCAAGTGTTGCCATATCTTGTAATCTAACGGATTCAAATCTGGACTGGAGGGGGGCCAGTCTTCGTGCCGGATGAAGTCGATTTCACGCGCCGCCAGCCATTCTTGTGTGCTCTTCGCTCTATGAGCTGTCGCCGAATCTTGTTGGAATACCCAGTGCCTGTTATTGAACATGGTATGAGAAACAGGTTCCACAAGGTTCGTCAGAACTGTATTTTGATACACAACTGCATTCGTTTTTACACCTTTCTCACATAAATGTACCTCTGTTAAGCCCCAATAAGAAACTCCCAACCATACCATGAGCGAGGTTGGAAAATTACCTCGTTGGACACGCGGAATACGGTTGCTCGCTTCTTCACTACTGTGTGCGTACACCTTATCATTTTGTTTGTTGTAGCTCTTTTCTAAGGTAAAAATGTTTTCATCCGAAAAAAGAATTTCCCGATATTTTTTTCCCGCGTACCGCTTCAACAAAGCGCGGCATCTCTTCAGTCTCAGGTCCATTAGACGAGCATTCAAACGATGTTCAGTTTTTCTTCGATATGCCCGAAGCCCTAAGTCTTCATTTAACACCCTTTTCACCGTGGTTCTGCTTAACCCCATCTGAAGGGCCAACAGTTTCTGCTTACGTTTGGGATTTCTTTGAATTCGCGTCTTCACAGCTTTTATCACTGCTGGAGTCCTAACAGACCGAGGGCGACTACTTCTTGACCTGTCATTTACACTAGAGTCTTCATTGTATCATTTGATGGTACGATAAACGAATATTTTGGTTATATTAAAATTTTTCAGTATGTCAAAAATTTGAATTGACGCGTAACCGCAACGATGCAACGCAATAACTGCAACACGGTCTTCTTTAAGCGTCCACTCCATATTTAAAAATGAGTAAAATTCTAAAAAGTATACAGTTTTATTTTCATGAACAATTGGAATTCAATAAACTTTTTTGTGGTCAGCATTCTAAAAGAAAAGTTTTTACTGTGTGACAATACTTATGACCTGACTTTGTATATCAATAAAATTCAATCCAAGGCCAAGCATACTACTGCAAGACTTAAAGATACTGTAAGCTCGTTCTGCGTAGATTGGACCAAAGATTAATGTTAAAAAGTTAAATTTAGCCATCGTTAACTATGACATGAGAACTTTAACCACCTCAGTCTCCCCCTCCGTCGTGACCATGAGTACTGTAAAGCGCACAAAAGGCAATAAATTAAAAAACTAAAAATTAAACGCGATAAAGCCTATAAAATTAGTTTCATTTAATATATTGATATTTATTTACAGATAGTTTTTTGTTGTGATTGTGAGCTGTGGTGGATTGTAGCGCAGCTACTTTTGCTAGGCCTTTGAGTATTAATTAGTAGTACTTTATTCATTAAATAACATAGCATTTTCAAGGTGCCCGATAAAATAAAATTCATAAATTATGTATGTTTTTACGAGTATATGTGCTAGAGAAGGCAGGTCTCCGCATTCCGCTACCAGCGTATATATCTTTCAATATTGATGGTAGATAATTATAAGTATATTAAGCGCTACGATTACTGTGCTGTTGTAATTCGTTTTGATTTGAAACTAGAGAGCAGTAAACGTAAGCCGGGCATGGTGTTGCAGGGGTGCTGGAGATGACGGGCACGGACAACATCCGCTTTAGCGGCCACACACTCGACAAGGCCACCAAAGCCAAGGTCACACTCGAGAACTTCTACACGAATCTCATCACTCAGCATTATGAAAGGAAACAGAGGTAAGTATCGTACGAAGGGCCTTTTCCCTCCGTTTGCGAGGCACTCGTGTGGTTGTTATTTTTCTTCTTAATACTTATTCTCCTTAGTAAAAAAACGTGTGTGCAGTTCACACGCGGTAGAAGCGAAACCTTCAAATGACATGAAATAATTTAAATTGTTTCACGTCAACTGATTTATTTAATATGATGATATCCAATCACAAGTGGGGCATAAAATTTATGATAAGAGTTTAATACAATAGCAAATAAATGTTAAAATCCTTATTTTTACACACGTAGAGCCTAAATTTTAGTGTAATAAAACAATAAACTATTCTTTTTTAGAGTAGTAAAATTAATTTGTAATAGCACCATCTACTTCATTCTGTAAGTAAATTCATTTTATTGAACAAAAATTGTGGAACGTTCATAAAAAGCTAGATCGACTAAACACGACTAATGTAATTTCTATCTCGTTTCCTCGCAGGTTAGGTAGGTTCTATTGATGTATATTTTTGTCTCTTTTTAGTGTCCGTTTTTCATTTTATCGGTAGTTTCAAATCACAACGATTCTAAAGAAGTTTTCACTTCAACAACGAATGTTTCTTTAATTCAGGCTGGAGAAACTGGAAGAGTCCTTAAAAGATGAGAGCCTCACAGAAAGTCAGAAACAGGAAAAGCGGCAGCAGCATGCGCAGAAAGAGACTGAGTTTCTGAGGCTAAAACGCTCCCGCCTCGGCGTTGAAGACTTCGAGCCGCTCAAGGTATCTGAGTTCTTGATTTTATGCGACATTGAGTTATATGTTCGGCTGCTGTGACCTTTTACGATGAATACTAGAATAGCAGCGTTGGACTCAGTGGAGAAACCTACTAAGATGCTCATTGGTAACCTTGATTTGTTTGAAACCAATCTTGTATCGAAGCACAGGTGCGGAGTAGCCAGTCTCTCGGTATTCTATAGGATGCATTTCGGAGAGTGTGCACAAGAATTACTTGCTTTAATTCCTCGCTATCCTTTCCACCATTGGACTATAAGGCGGTCGGCGGGTCTTCACTCCTTTTTTGTAGATGCATTAGAATCAAACGGTTCGTTTCGTTTTTTGTAATGCTTACAATAAAGGAGTGGAATAATTTACCGACGTCTGTCTTTCCGTCCGAATACAATCTGGCCATCTTCGAGGCAAGAGTGAATAGGATTTTGTTACGCTAAGAATTTTTACCACCAGGTGGGGTTATCATCAGTTCAAAGTCATTGTCATTGGTCAAGCACTGGTTTATAATAAGTTAAATAAATTTTGGTGCCGTTCCCTGTCTGTATATTTTACCTACATGTATCTGACGAAAAGCGACGGAAGTGCTTATTTGAAAAACATCAGGAACATTTTCGGATACAGGGGATCCGTTGACAAAGGAGACCGCGCAGTTGTTTCAATTCTTTATTTATTTTGATTTTTATATTTGATAAAAACATTTTCCATAGGTAATAGGTCGAGGGGCGTTCGGGGAGGTCCGCCTCGTACAAAAGAAAGACACAGGACACGTTTATGCAATGAAAATACTCAGGAAAGCAGATATGCTGGAAAAGGAACAGGTAAGTCGCATAAATATATGGGTTTATATTCTAAAGGTTTGTTGGTCGCGTTCCGTTGCAGAGAGAAGATATTATTGTATAAGACAGATAGCGTTTATAGCAAATTATTATCGAATACTCATTGCATGAATTATTTTAAAAGGTAAGACAAAAGTCATGCTGAATGTACGTATGAAATTCACCTTTGTGTCAATTATTTTGAGTGCAATAAATATTTAGAAAATGAACTAAGAGTTAGTGTCCGACCGTTAGTGGCCTTAAAACACAACTTCGGCGAAACCTTCGGCTTCGGCCAAAATGGACTTAAGTCTTTGCCGAAGTCAAAGGGGTCTAGCAACTAGCAAGGATCGTAATCGAACGAACTCTTAAGCCGGGTTCAGGCGAGTGTAATGTAATCCACCGTGTAATGTACCACGAATTCTACGTGTTTACGGCACTACGAGTATTTCATGTAACGCTCGCGCCGGACTTTCGAGTTGATCCATCGGCTGTCGGTTTATTGCGCGAACACAAAGGCGCTCGCACCTCGCAGTGCTTGCAGTGGACGGCGTTCGTGACGGTTATGTCGTGTGTACGTTCATGATGTGGAGTGACGAACAATCGCTTGAACTTATTAGTTTGTATCAAGAAGAACCTGTTATTTGAGATCCAAAAAATCAGATTACTTTAAAAAAATCTGAAATACGTGGCTCATTCATTGGGTGCAATTCAGTGACGCAATCTATATCATCTCTAGATCAATTTCTAGAGATAATTAAAATTTCCTTTTTATATTGTACCGTCAATATAAAACTTTAATTGAAAAGTTTTAATATCATTTATATTATCAATCCTGAACCGAATTTTTTAGGGTTTTTAAGACTTCTGCTCCGGCATCGGCCGAAGGTTGTGGCGATAGCCGATTAATCGGCTTCGGCCAAAAGTCTATCTTCGGTCGGATCCTACTAAGAATATTGTTTTTTGTATTTGAACACAGGTGGCACACGTGCGCGCCGAGCGCGACGTTCTGGTGGAGGCGGACCATCAGTGGGTAGTCAAAATGTACTACAGTTTTCAAGATCCCATGAATCTGTACCTTATTATGGAATTCTTGCCTGGTGGAGACATGATGACGTTGCTCATGAAGAAAGACACGCTCAGCGAGGACTGCGCGCAGTTCTATGTGGCAGAGACCGCGCTGGCTATCGACAGCATACACAAGCTCGGCTTTATACACAGGTCTGTACTCTGTATAAATTGTGTGCAGGTCATACCCGTCGCCTGATCTGTGTATATGTTACAAGAGTCATAGCACCTGTATTTATTTGTTTATTTAATAATTTATGTACCGACATACTTTGATAGAGAAATGGTAAAAAGAACATATGTACAAGGGCACTGCTTATTCCATGTCGATATTTCATACAGAAGGTCTATTGAAGGATAGTTGAAAGAAATAGAGGTAGTCTAAGTGTGCACTTTCATACAATGTAGCAAACACAAGAATATAATTTAAAAGTCCCTGAGGGCTAAGTTGGACTGTCTCGTTTCCATTAAAAAGGGTCTCAGTACGGTTCTCTACATTCACCATACGAAACACAACAGCATTAAGTTGCTATTTTATGCTGGTATTACGTGAGGGTGTGATCCTTTTCCTCTCTGCGCCGAATTTTGTCAATATATCATCAGTGTATGGCAGTGGTGATACAGGAGAGTGTGGTGGGTTGCAGGGACATAAAGCCGGACAACTTGCTGCTGGACGCGCGCGGCCACATCAAGCTGAGCGACTTCGGGCTCTGCACCGGCCTCAAGAAGAGCCACCGCACTGACTTCTACCGCGACCTCTCGCGAGCCACTCCCTCAGACTTCAGTAAGCACTCACTGCCTCTCTTTCCTTAATATTAATTACACTCGAGAACAAATTTCTTTTTGAAAATGTAATAATGTTTTTTAATAATAAAAGACAATTTCCCAAATAAAAATAATATCAATATATGTTCAGATGAATGTTAGGCATATTTTGTAATAATGTATTCACATACAAATTAGTTCCTATTAGTTATCTGAAAAACAAATAGAATTACAAGTATTCATAAACTTTTGTTCTTAATAATTTAATATTCTAAGTAACTTTTACGTAATTATTATTTTCACTTACATATTTTGTTCTCTTTTCCTTATATTTAATTTTTATGTATTATAATTGAATTTTTACGACGCTTAGTACAGATACCTAGTTAAAGAAAAGTTTAAGTTGTTTTGTATCATAATATTATACACTATTGTTCTATTCAAAAATTTTACAAGTTTAATTATTCTTGGTACAGTCAAGTCTGGCAACTTTACCATTAGAAGGTAACTTTGCCATCAGGGGTTTAGTGGTACAAAATTATGATTAACCATTGTTGTATGAAAATATATGGATATGCCATTTGTTGGATGAAAATACAATAACTAATCGACAGCATAGTTTTCGATACAGCAACATGAGAGTTAATTTTGTTCTCTTTTCTTATCCTTCATTTTATCAAAAGTGAAAGCTAAGAAAAGAGAAATCTATATATTTTTTACTGCGTTGTCGGGCATAAATAATATTATTACTACTCAGTATTTTTCATATTTTATAATGTTTTGTTATTGTGGGAAAACAAAATTTAAATTGACTACAATATTTTTTTTACCTGACATCATTTTATTATGACCCGTAATAAAATGATGATGATGACTAATTAAAGAAGGAATTTTTGGTGAAAATGATTGTGACAAGCTTTTTTTATCTATACTATAATTGATTTAAGCTTTTCCGGGCCGATACGACTTAGGGACCTTCAAGAAAAGAGCCTACTCCTTTTTAAAAGGCCGGCAACGCATCTGCAATTCCCCTAGTGTTGCAGTTGTTCATGGACGGCGGTAGTCACTTACCATCAGGTGAGCCGCATACCCGTTTGCCACTCTCCTTTAAAAAAAAATAAAAAAATATTATTGCACCAATTTGATTTTAAGTTTTATACGAGAGTATTTTTGTTTGATACATTTTATTGTGACAAGATTTAAATAAAAAATAAAATAAAGTATGTAATTAAGGGTTTTTGACAACCCTAACACATATTTTCAAGTTTGTATGAAAAACTGAAAAGTGGGAGGGCAACTTTGCCAAAAGCGTAAACTTTGCTATTTGCAACACAATTAAAGGCGTAAATCATAACTCTGAGTGTTGTGTATTATATTATGAGCTAAACTCACCTTGAACCTTGAAGTGAAATCCTATTATTTTCATTATAAATCTTGATGACAAAGTTACCACAAAGTGGGATTAACTTTCTATTTTAGAGTATTTTGTCTATTTAATGTTTTTGTTCTATTTGTTTAAATTACAAATAAATACTAAATCTATAAAGAATATAATGTCACATTCAACATTGACGCCCAGTTTCACAGTACTTTTTTGTTGGAAAATTGATCCTAAACTTCTCGTCTCGTCTCGTCCTTCCAAAAATGGCAAAATTGTCAGGTTTCACGGTACGTTAAGAGATAAGACAAAAGTTTCCACAAAACTGAGAAAGGAAAAGAGGCGGGGGTGGATTTAAATGTGCCATGAAGTCCTGGGGCAACGCATAAGTCGAGCCTTGTGATTTTTTTTTACAATAAACCATTATGTAGTAATTTAAAGATATTTTACGTTTTATGATATGTTAATATTGTAGGATAGAAAACAAAAAATTGGTCCTAAACTTCTCGTCTCGTCCTTCCAAAAATGGCAAAGTTGTCAGGTTTCACAGTACTTTAAGAGATAAGACAAAAGTTTCCACAAAACTGAGAAAGGAAAAGAGGCGGGGGTGGATTTAAATGTGCCATGAAGTCCTGGGGCAACGCATAAGTCGAGCCTTGTGATTTTTTTTTACAAAAGAAAATATTGTGTAGTAATTTAAAGATGTTTTACGTTTTATCATATGTTAATATTGTAGGATAGAAAATCAATGTGGGAAAATGTAGCTTCTTTAGTTATAGTTTAGTTTACGACGAACTGTTTTTCGCAACTCCACGTCGATGCGCGTATTTTGCTTGTATAGCTTGCGTTGGAATAACCTTGCAAGCTGTTTGTCTTGTCTTACCTTAATTTACCATATTTCGTAAAGTATTCATTATCCAATTTTATTGAAAAAAAATTAAACTGCCCTGGGGATTCAGTGGCTATCGCCTTTAAATCCGTCCCTGGTTCCTGGTTCGCTGCAGTGCGTTGTTGTGTGTTGTCGTGCGCATGTTGTTTCTCGTTTATTAGTGTCTGAATTTTGGTCGCGGCTGTGCGCAGTCTCGACGTCGTCGTCCGCGATGGATTCGAAACGGCGCGCGGAGTCGTGGAAGCGCAACCGGCGCGCGCTCGCCTACTCCACCGTGGGCACGCCCGACTACATCGCGCCCGAGGTCTTCCTGCAGACCGGCTACGGCCCGCAGGCCGACTGGTGGAGCCTCGGCGTCATCATGTGAGTACACACCCACACACGCACACGCACGCACGCACGCACACATGTTACATGTGATAGAATAGGTACATACATACAATACTCACGCCTGTCACCCCGTGGCGTAGGAAGAGACCATGGACTTCCATTTGGCACGGTCTTGACACACCTCTCTCGTCTCCATATGCTCGTCGGTTAAAGGTACTCTTAATTTAATCCGTGTTCAATATATCGCTAATATGATCCATACATTTTCATTTAGGGCGTTCCTTGCCGACTTTGCCGTTCACTTCTGCAGCATAGATTTGCTTTGTCACTCTTTCCTCGTTCATTCTTTCTACATGACCAAACCACCGAAGCATTCCTTTCTTAATGCTGGTCACAGCATCATCTTGCAAACCACACTTTTCATTTATCACACAATTTCTCACCATGCCATTAAAATTCAACCTTAATACGAGTATACCTCCTTAAAAATTTTCTTCTTCAGCATTTCTTTTACTCTAGTGCTTCTGCCGCACCCAATTTTCACTACCATACATTAAGGAAGGAACTAACACAGCATTGTGAATTGAAATAGGTACACTTATATTATGCACATAACACGTATAAATATGGATCATATATTAAAAAAAAAGCGTTTTCATTTTACACGTACTAAACCTTAATATGAAGGGCTGTAATGATGATGATGAAACCTTAATATTTAGTTTTAAAAGTCATTGTATTGAACTACCCACCAAATGTGTCTCGGTTGGCAACCATTGTCCTATAAAAGAACCATAACCAACCTGGGGCGTGGGTTTACGTTGCGCAAGGAAAAAGTCAACGAGATAAATTGGTGTTGCTGTTTGGTTTGCATATTTGAAACATAAAATGGACAGCAGAATTTTCTTGATATTAACCAAAATTATAAAAAACTGCGGGTGTTAACAGTCTATTACAGTAACCTCTCATCACGCCCAAGAGATGAAACAGTGCGGGATTACTGTTACAGCCAATTAAAAGTCCACTGCTAAAAATAGGCTTTCTCCATAGATTGCTACGTAGAGTATTGTACGTATTTGCCATAGTTGCCACGCTTGGCAAGCGGGTTGGCAACGGCAATTTATTTTTATTTTTAGTCGATATTAGAAAGACGCTGCTGACCATCTCCTAATTTGTTTCCATCTGTCGCCTCTTACGACACCCATAGGATGATATGGGGCAGTGAATATTCCTACACCGTCACAGCACGGTACGGTATCGTATCTACAGAGTAGTGGATATTCTTATACGCTTCATTTACTTTAACTTTTTATTTATAAAATTACATTTAAGATAATCAAAGACCCCATCTGTTTTTTTTTTTTTTAAACAACGTTTTCGGTTTAATTGTAGTTATAAGTTTCATTACAATCGGTTTAGCCTTTCCGAAGATTAACTCGGACAGATTGACAGTAAAAAATAAAAAAAATGGTTATTCATGTGAATGATGTGGCATGCAAATAATCCCCTGAGCTTAACAGAAACCAGTTGTTTCGATGTTATGGACAGATACTACAATTGTATTTGTATGTATAGACGTTGTATGTTTCCTTGGTGCCGGCGGGGATCGAACCCAGCAAGAGCTATGCCTCTGAGCTACCACGGCTTATATGACGTAGGTTATCAAAAATTTACAATCGTCATTATTAGAACGGCATCTTGCCGGTGCACTGGGAGATGTTTGTAGAGTCGTCGCGGACGTCATCAAAAGTTGTTGCTCTCCGTGGACTCGCAGCGATTACCTTTTTTATTCAGCCACTGAATCATTCATTGTGATTTTAAAGTTAAATAAATCTCGTACATTAATAAAAGCTGTGCATGTGAATTTGCTCGCGTTGACTTAATTTTAATTTTAAAATCATACAAACACAAAAAAGTTAGTTTAGATATGTCATGTTATAATGACATAAATACCAAATAAGTCTCAGTGTGAACTGATGGAAATAACATGCTGTCAGTCTCAACAGATTTTGAATTTATTGGTTTGACTCGTTGAGAATATTAGATAGCATCACATTAATTAGGAATAATACTGCACAAAGGATTGTTGTTTTCTAGCTGCAATACGAGCGGGTTGGCTCGACTCGAATACAGTATTTTCGTAGTTGTGACGAGAACCAGAGACTCTTCTAATGATGACGAGGATATCTTAAACCTCAGGTGGACAATGCACCTTCATTTTGATTCATGGTCAAGAATAAATAATGTAGGTATCTATGAGTGAAGCAACTATTGACCAGTTAAACCGTCTCATAAAACTGTTTGTGGTGAAAATGGGATATTTATCATCGTTACCGCGCTTGACAACCGCAGTTTTTTTATTGTCAAGTTGTTGTATGTTGTGTCTCTATCTTCTGGTTCGTTTCCCTCTGTCACCTCTTACGACACCCACGGGTAGTGATTATTGTGTGTCACTACACGGTGAGTTGATTGTAGACATAATTTGTATGTTCATTGAAGGTTATGGTTTATGAACTTGTGTTGCTTGCGCTCGCACATTGCACGCACGTACGCGATGCTAGCTTGGCGAATTTTTTGATTTAATTTGAATTTTAAGTGAAATTAATACAGGCTAGGTAGAGCGAAGGATTATCCTGGATCAGACGAAAAGTGGAACACTTATAGTTCTCCAACTGAACCGGTAGTTGACAAGAAAAGAGTGTCAAAATCGTTTGTAGTGTCAGTGTCGCATACGTCAGAGAGAGTGCATGGAGTATGCGTTGCGCGTTCATACGTAGGACAACGAAGCAGCTGACGTTTGCGTGTTGTACTGTACATTACCGGAACACGTTTTAGTATTTTATTTAATAGTTATTAGATAACAGTGCTCTGCTCACGTGCGTCTCGTACTGCATTTTATAATATTATAAAGTAACTGCGTGTGTGTTGTGTATAATCGTTCTTTTGTTGAAGTTCAGGCCGCGAGCCCCTTCTATCAGATGAAGCAGTAAAAGCCAAATGGGCTAACAGCACTAACATTACAGAATAAAGATATAGATTTTGTTGCAGAGATAATAGAAAATATTTGCTTTGAAATAATCTTAAATATAAGTTCGTTTCCTAAAATACTTATTGCCCACGTCTTACCAAAAGCCACTGCTGAACATAGGCCCTCATAGATTGCATCATAGGTGGAATATTTACCACAGTTGCCACGCTTGGGAAGCGGGTTGGCATCCGCCCTTTTTTTTAGAATCGCTGCTGCCTTTCTCCTGTTTTATTTCCCTCTGTCGCCTCTGAAGTCACCCAGGGCACGATATGGGGGTAGTGGATATGTTTACACCACCGCTGCAACCGGTCGGCCTATTTAATTAATCCAAAACTGAAATGTTCTGTTCAAATGCTGTCTTAGTTGAAAGACTACCTTTTTTTCTATTTTTCTTTTCTAGTTCTCGATACATTTTTCGTTCATTCCGGTTTCTTTATGATATTTTCTTACCGCGGCGAATGTATGGTAAATAATAAATATTACAAGGTTATTTTTAGTGTGCCATTAAATTTGTAAGTGACCGCTAAGCTGAAGCTCATCAAGAAATGAAATGTTTAAAAATTGTGTTTTGCTCTATGTGTGTTGTTTTTTTGTTTTGGTCGCGACTGAACTCTGTTGTTATATGCCTGCAGCTCCACCGCGCCGCGCTGACGCGATATTTACTTGTAAGATTGCATCACTTGTAAATGTTCATTTGTTTAGAGAATCAGCGAAGCCTTATTTACTACTGATCAACAAATATGCCTTTATCTTTATTATCTTTTTAAAGCCTCCTTGGCTAAATATAAAATCTTCCTGTAAACATTTTAAAAATAATTACTAAATGTAAATGTCGATGGACGCAGGTGGCTCAGGAACGTTCTTTGTGGCATTCCTTGGAGGAGGCTTATGTTCAGTAGTGGACTTGTGCATGGTTGTAATAATAATAATGATAATGTGTTGTATTTACAATATGTAAGTGATATTAAGATCATTAGAGCACAAGTCCACTGTTAAATATTGCTGCAGCGTGGCTCTACTGCGTAAAGCATTTTATAAAACATTTTGCTACAGCAAATTATATTTTATAGTTTTATGATTTCATAAAATGTCAAGAGTTACGGACATCGTTTTTTTTTATTTAAACATTGACTTCTAGCGAATTATTTTCTTAATATTTGTGTTTACCTGTGGCTTCATAATTATCTATTTCAGTAGATAAACAAATTACCAGTACCTATTTTACTTTCTGCAAAATATTATTTAGTCGTTTGGTGGGAACGTTAGAGGAGACAAAGGGAACGGCTATAATGCCCGGATCTGACCTATAGATTTAGTTATAACAGTTTCGTACGTCTATCTTCATCAGCCAGTAAAGTTTACTGCTGGACGAAAGCCTTTCGTTGTAGGGGAGTATTGACTTAGCTTATTGATTTAGCTCGTGCTCGTCGGTAAAGGAAAACATCGTGAGCAAATCCGCAAGTGAAGTCCACCAACACTGAGCAGCGCGGTGGACTGACAGCTTCAAAACCCTCTCAGAAGTGAGAGGAGGCCTGTGCCCAGTGGTGCGGCATGTATGAGCTCTAATTTAACTTAACTTTGAATATCATGTAGTTTACATGACACAAAAGTATGCATAATTTTGAGCCGACCTAATTGATGATATATTGAGACGGGTCAAATTAAAAGTACCCTCAACCTACTAGCATGCATGCGTAGGTATATGTATGTGAAAGCAGTGGGAGAGGTGTATCAGAATCTAGCCTAATGGTAGTCTACCTGCCTACCCCTCTGAGTGACTGGCGTGAGAGCGTGAGATTATGTATGTAAATTCAATTAAATTATTTTTAAAGATCCCATACATGTGAAGCCATGTAAATTTGTGCCAACTATTGGTTGAACAATATAAATATAATATAATTGGGAGTAATAAAATAAAGACGTATTTGCGTTTTTCTGTAAAACAAAAAAACAACATTTAAAGCCTTTATGAAATCTTTAAGAAAAGTGTCTTGCTCACAATAATGATTTATTCTTATATTTTATTCTTGGACTAATTAGGCCTAATCCCCCCCCCCCATCAACATGGTAGCGGACTTAAACAAAAAACTACCTCAGGAGGGTACCAGCACCCCTGGACAATCACTCGCTGAGCATCCACGACCAAACAACTCCACTCCTGAGCGTGGGTGCTCAGGCTGCCCCGCGTATTCTGGGGGGTAGGGGGGGGGGAGAGTAAAATACTGCTCGGGGCAAGCGGAGCAATAAGACCAAGGCGACCCTTGTCACGCTATCCGTAAATTTTTGCAATATCAGGGAACTTCATTCCAACCTTAACCACTGTCCATTACCACCTAGAGACGACGAAGCCGGCCTTGCTCTTTTTAACCGAGATTCTGGTGTCCACTCCGGCTTATACTTCATATCTCTCCTATCCGGGGCACAAATTAGAACACTCCTTTGTGCCCCGGGCTGGAGTTTGCGGCAGTTTTGAAGGTACGGACCTGTCCATCCTATGGTTGCACGTAGACAGCGACGAACATCCCGCGTCGACGGGTGTCTCTATAGGTCCCATAGCGGTAATGCCGAAAGAGACCGACTCATCAACCACGTTCAAATGGCTGCAGACTCCGTGCTACAACAGGTCCCATCCACAGAGATCGTGATACTGGGTGATTTTAACGCCCATCACGCTGAATGGCTTGGTTCTCGTTTAACCGATCATGCGGGTAGATCTGTCTAAGACTTTGCCTTGGCATTAGGTCTAACACATCTGGTTACTGCGCCTACGCGGATCCCAGATGTGGAGGATCATGTACCTTCCCTGTTGGATCTTCTGCTGACCTCTCATCCGGACGGATATCAGGTCTGCGTCGATGCCCCTCTGAACTCTTCGGACCGTTGTCTGATCCGAAGTAGGGTGCCACTCACGCTCCCATCGCAGTTGCGATCTGCAGCTTGCCGCCGTGTTAGGCACTACAGTTCGGCCGATTGGGACGGGATGCGGTCTTTATTTGCATCCTACCCTTGGGGGCAGGTTTGTTTCTCGCCGGAAGATCTCAGCGTTGTTGCCGATTCTGTTGCTGATGTGTATGTATGCATGATGAGTATGGAACTTTTTATTCTATCCTCTGTGGTGCCCATTGGAGGCAGATCCCAGCCATGGTTTGGCCGCTTCTGTAAAATAGCATCAAGCTATAAGCAGGAGTGCTACCGGGCCTGGGCTGACGCATCAACGTCTCGGGATGTAAACACCAGCGCTCTTAAAAAGGAGTATAATTCTGCCTCCAGGTCCTTCAAAGGCGTCATTGCCAAAGCAAGGTCTGAGCTTATCGGCAGAATTGGCGAAAAGCTAGTTCGCCTTCCTTCGGGAACCCATGCGTTCTGGTCTCTCGCCAAGGCTGTCTAAGGGAACTTCTGTCAGCCATCTCTTCCATCTCTCCACAGGGAGGACGACTCACTGGCCCATGCCGCAAAGGAGAAAGCCGATCTGTTAAGCTCTCTCTTTGCGTCCAATTCGACTCTAGATGACGGGGGGAACACTGCCGACCATCCCGCGGTGTGAGTGCTTCATGCCGAATGTGCGGCTTACACAGCGTTCGGTTCGCAAAGCACTTTTTTCCGTGGACGTCAGTAAGTCGAGTGGGCCTGATGGAGTCCCTCCCATTGTGCTGAAAACGTGTGCTCCGGAGTTGGCACCGGTTTTAACGTGTCTCTTCCGGTACTCCTACTCCCAAAGCGTAGTCCCGAATTCATGGAAGACAGCTTTGGTTTTTTTTATAGGATAAAGGTGACAAACGAGCACACAGTCCACCTGATGGTAAGTGGTTGCTGTGGTTCATAGACATCTACATCTATCTTCAATTACGAATCAAAATACAGATGCGTTGTCGCCCGTGAGGACTAAGATAGAATGCCTCGTTTACAGTAAAAAGGGTCTCCGGTTCTCTACACTCACCATACGAAACACAGCAGCGTTAAGCTGCTATTTTACGCTGGTATTCTGTGAGAGCGTGGTCCTTCCCCGGTCGAACCGACCCATTGGTGCTACAACAATACCAGTAATATAGCTGCAGCATGGCTCTACTACCTACAAAAGTTTTTTTTTAGTTAGTTTGGTCCACCCGATCCCTAAAAAAGGCAACCGCTCAGACCCGTCCAACTACAGGCCTATCGCCATCACCTCCTTGTTCTCAAAATTAATGGAATCCATTACAGACTGCCAGCTCATGAGGTACTTTGAGGATCACCAGCTGATTAGTAAGCGCCAGTATGGTTTTCGTCGGGGTCGATCAGCTGGTGAACTTCTGGTCTACCTGCCTCATAGATGGGCAGAAGCACTAGAGTCCAAGGGGGAACCATTGGGCGTTAGTTTAGACATAGCGAAGGCCTTCGATCGGGTCTGGCAAAAAAGCTTCTTTCGAAGCTTCCTTCCTATGGGCTTCCCGAGAAATTGTGCAAATGTGTCACCAGTTTTCTTGCTGATCGCGGAGCATCAAAGTCGTAGTAGACGGTGTATGCTCTGATTTGAAGCCTATCAACGCTGGTGTTCCACAAGGCTGCGTGCTGTCACTAACGCTGTTTCTCCTGCATATCAATGATATGTTGCAAACTGGTAACATTCATTGCTATGCAGACGACAGCACTGGTGATGCCTTATATACCGACCGTGCCAATATTTCTCGGGAAAACTTCGCCGAGTACCGGGTCAAACTTGTGTCTGAAGTCGAGTTTTTGGAAGTCTCAAAGTCTCGAATGAGGGGCGACTAAATCAAGTCCAGTTCAATCCCCAGAAGCACAAGTGTGCGCGTTTACCGCTAAAAAGAATCTCTTTGCCTTATCTCCTCAGTTTCAAGGCACTCCTCTTGCTGCCTCAGCTAGCATCGGAATCCTCGGTGTCGACATATCGAAAAGTGTGCAATTTCGTGGTCATTTGGAAGGGAAGGACAAATTGGCCTCTAAAAAGCTTGGCGTGCTCAGCAGAGCGAGACAGTAATTCATGCCGGCACATCGCTTGCAACTTTACAAAGCGCAAGTTCGGCCTCACATGGAATACTGTTCTCATCTCTGGGCTGGGTCATCCCAGTGCCATCCTTGCACTTGACCGCATCCAGCGCGGAGCGGTTCGAATCGTCGACGACCGAGTTCTTTCTGATCGGCTTGATACACTGGCACTGCGTAGGGATGTTGCATCCCTTTGCATTTTCTATCGAATTTACCACGGGGAGTGCTCTGAGGAATTGTTCGGATTAATTCCTGCCGCCAAATTTCACGAACACACATCGCGTCAAAATTCACGATACCATCCTCACCATCTGGATGCTTGGCAGTCCACGACTGTGCGTTTTACAAGGATTTTTTCCTCGTACAACTTCTCTGTGGAATTGTTTACCACCGGTGATTTTGCCGGACTGATATGACTTAGGGGCCTTCAAGAAAAGAGCTTACACCTTTCTAAAAGGCCGGCAACACATCTGCAATTTCCCTGGTGTTGCAGTTGTTCATGGGCGGCGGTAGTCACATACCATCAGGTGAACCGCATGGTCGTTTGCCCCCTCTTATATAAAAAAAATTACATACATACGTATTTTATTTCATGACGCAACTGTCAGTTCTGAAATGTAGACTTTCTATAACGCGGCAAATACAAACGTAAGAAAAGCGCTCGTATATGAGTGGAGTGGTTTTCTTTACACATAATAATAATAAAGCCTCTTTATTTTCATTAACTAAATTAAATATTGGATTGTACTAAGATTATACATAGTAATATATTATACATTTGTATATATTTAAGGCCCCTGGCGGGTATAGGCCTCTTCCAACAGTTTCCAGATTTTTCTTGACTTTGCTTTCTTTGTCCGGTCGTTTCCAGCATATTTTTTGATCTCGTCTACCCAGTGTTCCTTAGGACGGCCTCTAGCTCTCTTACCACTTGGGCCTTCCCAAATTGTAGCCAAATGCGTACATCTTTCATCTGCCAGTCGTGCAACGTGGCCAGCCTACTTCCACTTGAGCTTTCTCATATGTTGCAGAGCACCTGTCGGTTTTTTTTCCTTATATTTTCTGATTTTATTTTGTGTTTCAGCCTAATATTCAAGATGCTCCTTTCCATAGCACGTTGCGTCTTTTGTATTCTGTCTGTCGCATTTTTGTTGTAGATCCAGGTTTGTGATCCGTATGTGAAGCAGGATAGTAAGCATCCATCCATGACTTTCTTTTCCAGTTTCACAGGTAGATTAGACTTCAATATTTCGTTTAGAATCCAGAACTTTCTCCATGTTATGTTTATTCTCCTTTCAATCTCGTCTTTGTTTCTAAAATTAAGAAATGAGATAGATTTTCCTAGATATATGTAGCTCTACGTATTCTAAGCTCTGTAAATTTTTTACGTGTATAGGCGTGTGCCTATCATTAGTCATCACCTTAGTTTTTGTTGTATTTAGTTGTAGTCCTATTCTGTTACTTATTCTGCATAGTTCTGATATCATTTCTTCTAATTGTTTCGATTATCTCGAGAAGAGTACTATGTCATCAGAGAATCTAAGGTTACTCAAGTTTTTTCCATTTATATTGAACCCTTTATGTTGCCAATCTAGGTCTTTCATTATATACTGTAAGACAGATAAAATTGTGGGGGATAGAGGGTCTCCCTGTTTCACGCCTCTACATATTTCGATTATTGGCCCAAGTCTATCGAGCTTTACTCGCCTTACGCTTTTGCTGTAGATGTCTTTCATTATGTTTATGTAGGTTTCTGGAACATTTTGGTTTTCTAGCGCTCGCCATAGACTGTTATAGTATGTGTTGCGTAGTCGATAAAGGCTAGATATAGGGGCTGTTGATGTTCCTTGTGTTTTTCAATTACTTGTTCCAAAGTATGGATAGGATCGATTGTGCTAAGCCCTTTCTAAAGGCTGCCTGTTCTATGGGTTGATGCGACTCTATCTCTGTCTCTATTCTCTTAGTTAAGAAGGCTGCAAATAATTCGTATATAGCAGGAAGTAGGCTAATAGGCCGTTAGTTGTTCATATCCGATGGGGTCGCCTTTCTTGTAAAGAAGTATGATTCTCGACTCCGCCCAATTCAAAGGTACTTTTTGTTCTAGCAAGATTTTATTGAAAAGATTTGTAAGAGGACTAGCCAGTATGAATTTTCCTACTTTGATAGCTTCATTGGGTATGTAATCATGTCCGGGACTTTTTTCTTGTTTGAGTCTGTCTATTTGTCTTATTATTTCCGTCTCTTCGAACGGTTTGATTGGTCGAGTTCGTAGCAGAGACATTGAGGTGTGAACTTGAGTTGAGCTTGTTTGGATTTCTTTGTTACAGTTTTGGTAGGTATATAGATCTTTGTAGAAATCCGAGACAGCTTTAACTATATCGATTCTTGTTAACGTGTGTTTCTGTGGAATTTTCGATTGTAGCTTTGGAATCCATGTTTTGCTGGTACTAAGTTGTTTAAACGCCCTTTTTTGGCTTCCAGACTTTAATAAATTTGATTCTATTATTTTCATTCTATAATTATTGTAGTCGTTATTTAAGCTCTTGTTTGTAGTTTTATATAGGTTGGACAGTTCCTGCCTCTCTTCTCTCCTTTTAGGTTTTTTACGTTGTAGCTCAATTCTTCTTTTTATCAAAGTCTTTGTTTCTGCTGATATTATATCCTTCTTTTCTTTTTTTAATCTGGTGCCATTTATACTTTCTAATATCGCTGTTTCTATTTTACAATAATAGGACTCTACATCTTCTGTTTCACACCGAGATCTTTTTTGTTTCTTTTTCTAATGAATTTATGCTTTTGTGTTTTCTTCGCCTTGTATTAAGGTTGGAAAACTGCGAAACATAGCTCTACTTTTCTTTTGTTTTCCTAGGTTATATGTTCCATGTACTAACTTATGGTCACTTGTGAATAGGTTGTTGTTTAAATGTTGTTAAATTCTTTACACATACATAAAATTAAATTGCAGTGTCTGTCTATAATATTGAAATAACCATTTTTAAAATGTTTGTCTTTCTATATGTCTGTCTGTTTGTCCGGGCTAATCTTCAGAATGGCTGTACCGATTGTGATGAAACTTTACGAACACGTAGAGCGCAATACCACAGGAGGGATCTTGGCTATATTATACCCGAAAAACTTGATGGTTTTTTTGGAAATTAGAAAAATTGATAAAATTGATTTTTTTATTATTTTAAATCTAAATAAAGCCACATTAATACACCCTAGCCAGGTGAAGCCGGGGCGGGTCGCTTGTAGTTAATAAAAACAGACAGAAGTCAACTATTGGTTACTACCGAGTGTGAATAAGTTGTTTTTGTTTTGGGGAGAATTTTACGGGATGGAACTTACAAGTTCGTTCAGTAAACTGTCTTAATTTTGTGGTTTTGGAGATACATCTCACAGTATGACGGACTTAGGTATAGAATAGAATAGAATAATTTTTATTCAATACACATTATATGTGTAATTCTTATTGAAAGTCATTTTTTACTTTACCACTGGTTCGAAAAAAAAAACCTCTGTCCTGGGAAGAACCAGCAAGAAACCCAGCGGGACTTTTTTTTAAAAATAAATTTTACAATATAAATGATTACGAACTATTTACAAAATTTATTTTAGAAACTGTTTGGAAGCGACCACCTCATTCCCAGGGGTTATTATCAACCATGTATTCATTTATACTATAATAACCCTTTTTATACAGTTTCAGCTTAATAAAACATTTAAACTTGTTAATAGAGAGAACCTGTACACTTTCCGGGACCTTGTTGTAATACCGTATACATTGCCCCAAGAATGAATTACTGACTCTGTGGAGTCGAGAAACTGGCATCACTAGCTTGTGTTTGTTCCTAGTGTTTACAGAATGTATATCACTTTTTTTACTAAAACTATCTTTGTTTTTGTGAACATACATAAAATTTTCGTAAATATACTGAGAGGCCAAAGTTAACATATTAATTTCTTTAAATTTATCTCTAAGAGACTCTCTCGGTTTTAGATTGTAAATAGCTCTAATGGCCCTCTTCTGTACAACAAAAATAGTTTCTGAATCAGCCGCATTTCCCCATAGCAAAATCCCATAAGAAATTATGCTATAGAAATAACTAAAGTATACTAATAACAAGTAATAGCTGGCTCGACACTAGTGATACCTCTAATCTTTTTTACAGCATAGGTTGCAGAACTTAGTCTGCTTGCTAATTTGGATACATGGGGGCCCCACTGAAGCTTTGCGTCAAGACTGATGCCAAGAAAAACAGTGGATACAACAGGGCTCAATTCCTCCCCATTTAAAAACACATTGGTATTCAGATTTTCAACATTCGTTGTTGTAAATTAAACACAATTAGTTTTATTTCCGTTCAAATGCAGATTATTAACGTTAATCCAATGCACTAATTTTGATATAGCATTATTCACTTCGTCACATTTAAATGATTGACGTTTAAGTTTAAAAATCAAGGAAGTATCATCAGCAAATAATACTATATCATGACTATCCCCTACAAGGTGAGGTAAGTCATTAATATACACCATAAACAGGAATGGGCCGAGAATCGAGCCTTGAGGAACAGCCTTTAGTACATGTGACCCGGAAGAACTTTTACCATTGATAATAACCTTCTGCTTTCTAATACTTAAATATGAAATAATAAGTTTAAGCGCTGTGTTCTTGACAACCTAGTACTGCAGCTTCCTGATTAATGTCTCATATTGAACACAGTCGAAGGCCTTCGAAGGTATGTCGGAGGTATGTCATGCTTCTTTGAAGATCTTTGCTTGCGACGGCGTCTTGTGGCAGGTGGTCTGCTTCCCTTTAATATGGTGAAGGTGGCTGCCACATGCGTCATACTTGTGAACAGGCGTTGCTTGTGGGGCTGGTCTGCTCGGATTCGCTATACGCTGATAAGCTTCAAATTTTTACCCGACTAGGGATTGCACCAGTATTAGTAGAAGGAGGGTAATCTTTTTCGAGTGTATGTAGTGTGTATATTTCTTTGGCACGCTCTGTAGCCTAAATGGGTTGATGGATCTTAACGTATGGGCTATAGTTAGAATCGTCTCAGTTGTAGAAGTGACATAGGATATAATACTTATCATTTTAGTAAACTTTTGTACACAGTCGCGTTTTTAAATTACTGTTTTAACCGTTGAACTTGTTATTTTTTTTTATAGGATAAGGGTGACAAACGAGCACACAGTCCACCTGATGGTAAGTGGTTGCTGCGGCCCATAGACATCTACATCTATCCTCTATTACAAATCAAAATGTAGATGCGTTGTCACCTGTGAGGACTAAGATGGAAAGCCTCATTTCCAGTAAAAAGGGCCTCCGGCCACCTTCACTCACCAAGCGAAACGCAGAGGTAAACCTCTACTTCACGCTGGTTTTCTGTGAGGTCGTGGTACCACCCCGGTTCGAGCCGGCCCATCCGTGCGACAGCAAAACCTGCCGCGTGGCTCTACCACTGTTAAATACACGTTTTTACATTCACTGTACATACCACGTCCGTATACACCATTATATTCTATTCTATTATATTCCTGTAGAGTGTTTTTCAGATTCTGGGGAACTCCGTTTCGAAACGGTTTAAGGATTGGTTAGGTTTAAAAAAATGACGTTTGACAAACTAAATTTATTTTCTTTCGTTAAAGAAATAAATATAAGTATTTAATTTCAAAAAGAAACCGTAATTTTTTTTATCTGGCTGTGGTCTCGCACCGTCTAGAGCTCATTGAGTAGACTACAATAGTATATTTCATTACGAGTGCGGAAAGCCTGTCATTGCAAAGAGTACCGACAAATGTCTACCCGAGCCGAGGCGCAGCCGAAGGTGAGGGTTGACAGTCGGAACAAAATGCAATGACGGTTCCGCACGTATACTGAACAACTATTTTTAATACAGTTGGAAAAAAGTGAATCAATTTAATAAAATAATAAAAACACAATAAACTCAACTAACTAATCATTTATTTCTTATAAAAGTGACAACTCACATATACATAGAAATTGGTACAGTTTTTTATACTAACTGGGGAAGTTTTAGGTTGCATATTTACTATTTGAGACAAACTATTATTAATTTCGTATGATTGTTTATGTATATTTGTCAAATGTGTTATACAATGGCGTTTGCTAGTTGATGGAATTGGATCTGACGAATTATCATTATCAACGAAGGTAGATGGACGAATGTTCTCTTCAGTATTGTCATGTGAAGGAGACGGACTGGACTTTAAATTAATGGATTGTGTGATTTTTTCCCAGTTTTTAGTTAGTTGTTTAATGAATCAGCAATATAATCTTCTGCAACTTTGTCTGACTTCCAACCTCCTAGTCGCTTTAAGGACGTCAAATCGGCTCCTGAATCTGCCAATAATGTAGCAGAGGTCCTCCTGAAGCTGTGCCCAGTATAAATACCCAGCATTCGGCAGACCAAGAAACGTAGCTATTTCTTTTGGCATATATCAAATTTGTTTATCCCGATTGCTTGAGCTGTACACTTCCCTTTTTGATAATTTTGGAAAAAACGGTCGGTTTTTGCTTTTTGGGACCGCTGATTCATATATTTTTGCACTATTCTAAGAAAATCTTCAAGAACAAAGCTTCTCGGTATCTTATTTTTTGTATTCGGAATCTTGATTAGTAGCGTTTTTTCATGGGCTTCAATATCTTTTACAAGTAATATTGGCTAACTCCTCTCTGCGGCAAGCTCCAACAACGCCAAAAATCCAAAAACAGCGCAACCTACAAAAAAAGGAATTTGATCAATATTTTTTTTAAATAATATATTTACTGTATTTTGCGATTTCGTAAACTGAATACTAAAGAAAAATATAAGTATATATTAATAAATTACCTTTGTGGCTAAGTAACGATCATCGGGAGCTTCGTTCAAAAACCTTTCCACTTCAATAGATGTTAAAATTTTCGACTTTTTGGTTGTAAAACCGTCTGATTGTCGTTTTAAGAAAGCATTTAGTTTTGGTTATTCACTTACGAGGGGTGATCCAAAAGTAATGATAATGAAAATAAAACACGGTAATTAAAGTTAAAATAATAATTTATTTTTCTACATAGTCTCCTAACAAATCAATACATTTAGTCCATCTTTTTTCTAAACCCAGGATTCCCTTTGAAAAAAATTCTTTGTCTTGACCCTCCCAAAACGCTTCAACAGCGGCCATTACTTCGCTATCGTCTTCGAATTTCTTGCCTCGGAGGCGTTCCTTGAGCCGAGGAAAGAGGTAGAAATCACTAGGAGCTAGATCTAGCGAATAGGGAGGGTGTTCGAGCAGTTCGAATCCCGTTTCTTGAATGCCAGCCATCGCAACTGCGGCTTTGTGACCTGGTGCGTTGTCTTGGTGAAACAGCACTCCAGCTCGCAGTTTGCCGCGTCTTTTTTCCTTAATGTCCTCCCGTAATCTTCTTATTTGGTCCGCGTAGTAAGAGCCCGTAATAGTGGCTCCCTTTTCCAAATATTCCACCTTTCCCGCCGAACTTGAAACTTTGAATTTCTTTGGCGTCGGTGAGGAGGCTTGCTTCCAAGTCATCTATTGTTGTTTCGTTTCAGGGTCAAAATGGTGGATCCAGGTCTCGTCCATAGTCACAAAACGGAACAAAAAATTTTCTTGATCTGCTTTGTACTTTTCGAGATTGACCCTCGAAATGTCAACTCGATTTTTCTTTTGCTCGTCGGTTAACATTCTGGGTACCCAACGCGCAGAGACCTTTTTCATATGCAACTCGTTCGCAAGGATTCTTTGAACGATGCCATATGAGATCCCTGTGAACTCAGCTACATGCCTGATGGTCACTCTTCGATCTGCCAACACAACATCTTCGACTTTTTTCACGTTATCTTCAGTGAGGGACGTGGATGGGCGTCCTTCGCGATGTTCATCTTCAGTGGATGTTCTGCCCAGTTTAAACTCCTTGGCCCAGCGTGCAACTGTAGAATATGGAGGAGCAGAGTCCTCCAATGTTTCCACTAAGTCACTGTGTATGTCTTCTGAAGACATTTTTTTCAAACAGAGGTACTTGATGACAGCTCTAATTTCGTTTTTCTCCATGTTGATGTTATCTCTTTGACAGTTCGTATTCAAATGAATGTATCTCCCGGAAATCGTGATATATTTATACGATTTTTTTAGGCTGACCTAGTGAGTATATAAGCAAGCAATAAATATTTTTTTTGGATTTTTATGCGGACCTGAAGTAACCAATTATCATTACTTTTGGATCACCCCTCGTATATCCACGTTGTTCCTTATTTTCAGCATACTTTTTATCACCGAAAACCTCAACGTAGAAGGTTTTAATTTTGCTGAGAGTTCGAAGAAGTATGCCAACGTAACATTTTCTGAAAAACTATTTGCTTTTTTCTCTTCTCTCCACGCAATAAATTCGTCGTATGTAGATATGTAGCGACTTTTTGACTTTTTCGGTAAAATGTTCTCCAAAGCATTTTGTGCAATTATACTGAGGTGCGGTGGTGTTAGTTCTAATAAAATATCGTCGAAATTACTAATTTTGTGCAACAAACAACTAAACTCGCAAAGAACATTTTTGGAAAATGGCGCCAACTAGGCGTGTATCTCTTTACGGAAACGACTCACTGATCCGAATCACTGAAGTGATACAAAAGATTGGTTCAGTAACAACGTTTCAAATGTATCATTTGGATCTGGAACAGTGAAACATTACTTTGCTCTTTGCTCATTTCGCGCGACGCGTCGCTTGCGAGGCGACTGAGCCATGAGCGGGAGAGACAGACTGAGACAATGATTAACTTAACTATTGACTCACGAGTGGCGAGTGACCGGGCGAAATAAATATAATCCACACAAGTCAGATAAAGATAACAAATAAGAAGTGTATCACTCAATTCGAACGGATTTTCGCTGACGTTATTCTTGCACGTAAAAATTACCACTATAATTCGGCCGTTCAGAGAATGCGTTCCTGACACCTATCAGTTAGTCAGGACTAGTGATGGGCACAACATAACACTGAGTTCGTTACCGTTCCTCCAAAATGAACCGCCGCTTTATTTTTAAGATTATTTTCATTTTAAATTGGCGGAATCATTTAAAATTTATATTTTAGTAATTTAAGTGGAAACCAAAAGTTCTGTTTAGGATTTCTTTGCGTAGTGATTATTGCGACTTTACTTTCTTCCTTTTCATCATAAAGTTAGAGTTGGGAGACTTTACGAGAAAATTCTGTGTACATACACATTGCTGTTTTGAGTAAATGGACATTTTTGTAAATAAGGAATTGACATAGTGACATTATTGTTAAAGTAAGTATGAAGGAGAATCGATTTTATATACAATCTTATTACGGTACACAATAAATAATCTAAGCACTTATATTATTCAGCATTGTTGCCACATAACATTTTACGGATCAGTCAGTAATAAACGCCCGCGACGCAACTTAATGTTTTCGGAACATTCTGTATTTTATATCTTTTGAGTCGATGATCCAAATGAGCCAAAAGAAACATATTAGTGTTTCGGAACATTTCAGTGATCGAGATGCAAATGTTCCAATCGCAAAAATGATACACTTTGCTCACCTCCAGCGCCAACCGTAAAAGAATATAAGCAAAGATTTTTTTGTTTTCTTTCTGAGTAGGCAAAGGAAACTATGCCCATACAGCCAAGTCTTCAGTAGAATTTTTTTATTGATATGAAATGAAAATGAAACCTAACCTAACTCATTGAATGAAATAATTAAATCTGAAATTGAAACAAATTAGTAGCTTCTTTTTAGAAATATTTGCATGAATCATAAAAAGTTCTATGATTTTTTTTTTAGTAAAACTTCTTGGTTGTTTTTTTCTTTTTAATGGACATGTAATAGCCCACATCCCGAACGCAATACACCACTTTTTGAGCAACTGTATTAAAAAATATTTTTAGTTTATTTTTTATCTTCAAAAATAAAGAAATGGAGACCGTCAAAACTGTTAGTTTTAGAGACTGAGTCATGCATATTTTGAATGAAATAATTAAATGAAATTTATCATGTTAAATTAAACTCTGCTTTGCAGTACTCATGTTCACAGGGCAGTGAATTATTTTTTTCCATGGTGTCGTGTTAGATTGTAGGACCGTGCTTTATTTTTCTACAACTCATTTGAATCACAGTCCAATCTTGTGCGTTCGACTAATACAACTATAACAGCTATAGCATACCTAATTAAACGTCGAGTATTCTTATTTCATAAATGTGACAGACGATCTACCGATTGATCTGATGATAACCAACTTAAAACAGAGGAAGTCACAAATCATTAATAGAAATATGCCATCCATAGCCTGTCATTATACTGGTTCTATTACCCTACAAAACGAAACAGCATTGCGTTCCTATTCACTGTAGGAGTGTGTACCTATCATCTGGTAACATCTATACTAAACTGCATATTTAAAGATGTTAAAAATAATTAGCTAATAACCACATAGTAAAAAATGCATATTTAGACGACTTCAAAAAAAGACCAGTTTCTCGATTCGACTGTATGTTCATTATTTTGTATGTATATGTTACGCGATATCTTCGCCAATTGTGAACTGATTTTATTGATTCTTTTTTTTTAAATAAATAGGTTATACGTCTGCGGTTGTCTCTTATAAATAAGTGATATAGATTTTAATGTAACTATATAGATGACGTTTAGTTTTTACATTCCTAGTTCTAGTTCGGTATACTAGATAGTAGCGGTAGTATAATGATAATTACAACTTATCAATCCTCCTCCAATTAAACGTGCAGATTAAGTGTATCCACGCTTGTAGCTGGCTGTAAATAATTGATAAGGTATTATCGCCGGTATCCGTATGGATGTCAAGCCGAACGAACGAGGGCTGTGCTGCAGGTACATATGACTATTTATACACAGTCAGGTCATAAGTATTGTCACACAGTAAAAACTTTTCTTTTAGAATGCTGGCCACAAAAAAATTTATTGAATTCAAATTTCGAATTGTTCATGAAAATAATACTGTATACTTTTTAAAATTTTACTCATTTTTAAATATGGAGTGGACGCTTAAAGAAGACCGTGTTTCAGTTATTGCGTTGCATCGTTGCGGTTACGCGCCAATTCAAATTTTTGACATACTGAAAAATTTGAATATAACCAAAAGATTCGTTTGTCGTACCATCAAACGATAAAATGAAGACTCTAGTGTAGATGACAGGTCAAGAAGTGGTCGCCCTCGGTTTGTTAGGACTCCAGCAGTGATAAAAGCTGTGAAGGCGCGAATTCAAAGAAATCCCAAACGTAAGCAGAAACTGTTGGCCCTTCAGATGGCGTTAAGCAGAACCACGGTGAAAAGGGTGTTAAATGAAGACTAAAGCTGAACGCACATATGTCCGCACCGTACGCAACGTACGCGCCGTACGCGCCGAGTTTTACTGATGGCCTCGCACATATGTCCGTACGCATCGTCCGCACCGTCCGCAAATCTTTTGTATTACCAACAACTTTTGTAGTTTTTTCCAACCACTGGTGTGAAACAGTACATTGAAATTGATCGCTCGAAATCACTATGGAAAGAAATATAGTAATAGCCTGCTTATTGGCATAGGAAGAAGAAAAAAGTTCGGAGAAAAAGAAGATTCTGGATTCATAATATAAATTTAAAAAGGCAATTGTACGGAAAATATGAAGGGGATATACTTTATTTAAAGATTTATTAGGTGATGATGAACGATTTTTCAGATATTTGCATTTAACATACAAGGTACTTCAAGAATTGGTACATGTACTAAAACCATATCTTTCTATGGAAAACTCAAGATTTAGAAGACCAATTGAACCAGAATAAAGACTTGTTGTATGTTTGAGGTAAGTATTTTTATTGATAATTAAGTAATCAGGTATAATTGGGTTTTTGAATTAAATTTAACCATTTTTTTAGTTTAGTATGTAAATAATTTATCACTAAGTATTCATATTGATAACCGATGTAAAAAAAAATCAAATGATGTATAATTAATTACGAATTAATTAAGTTATAAAAATACAAAAACTATCACGTAAGTCGAAACCACCAGTTTTAGTGGAAAATCCACTAAGTTGGCAACATTACACAACACTGAGTATCCACACGCGCCAAACGCGCCGCGTTATATGACGTCATCAGCATTCGTCCTTCAATATCGTATACCTACCGCATTTTATAAAATTCGGCGCGTACGGTGCGGGTGTAGTGTGCGAGGTTTCATATGATTTCATACAACGAATTCTAAAATTCGGCGCGTGCGGCGCGTACGGCGCGGACATATGTGCGTTCAGCTTTAGGGCTTCGGGCATATCGAAGAAAAACAGGACATCGTTTGAATACTCGTCTAATGGACCTGAGACTGAAGAGATGCCGCGCTTTGTTGAAGCGGTACGCGGGAAAAAATATCGGGAAATTCTTTTTTAGGATGATAAAATTTTTACCGTAGAAGAGAGCTACAACAAACAAAATGATAAGGTGTGTGCGTAACACAGTAGTGAAGAAGCGAGCAACCGTATTCCGCGTGTCCAACGAGGTCATTTTCCATCCTCGCTCATGGTATGGTTGGGAGTTTCTTATTGGGGCTTAACAGAGGTACATTTTTGTGAGAAAGGTGTAAAAACGAATGCAGTTGTGTATCAAAATACAGTCCTGACGAACCTTGTGGAACCTGTTTCTCATACCATGTTCAATAACAGGCACTGGGTATTCCAACAAGATTCGGCGCCAGCTCATAGAGCGAAGAGCACACAAGACTGGCTGGCGGCGCGTGAAATCGACTTCATCCGGCACGAAGACTGGCCCTCCTCCAGTACAGATTTGAATCCGTTAGATTACAAGATATGGCAACACTTGGAGGAAAAGGCGTGCTCAAAGCCTCATCCCAATTTGGAGTCACTCAAGACATCCTTGATTAAGGCAGCCGCCGATATTGACATGGACCTCGTTCGTGCTGCGATAGACGACTGGCTGCGCAGATTGAAGGCCTGTATTCAAAATCACGGAGGTCATTTTGAATAAACTTTAGTGTCATAAGAATCTATGTTTTATTAAGTTCATTTTGGTATATAAATGGTTACATAATGAATAAACTTGTTTCAATTATTTTATATTAAACATGTGACAGAATTTATGACCTGACTAGGTATATTCATAGGACTAAGAGTCCTACGGGCCCTACCGGACCCGCTATGCTAAAAGAACAATGGCCAAATTTCTATAGGAGCTGTACTTAACTTTTATTTTTCATGTCCCAAAACAAAATATAACTACATTGGTTTGTTTTTATCTTGTAAACACCATCCCGATTGAAAATCATATCTAAATAGCCACATTTTTTTTTTATAATAACATCAACAATACTTTTGAGGTTAGCATCTCATATGTAATCTTCTTCAGTGATCTAAAATAAGAATTACATTTGTATTACGATGTACGATTGTGTGTGATGATTTATGTTAGTTAGACAGACGGAAACCTAAAATAGTACAGTACGTATCACAATCCACAACAATGAGTGAAGCAAATAAGATGATGCGAATGATTGCCGAGTGACAATCGATGGTGTCGATCGATGACCGCAGATTATGTAACTTGTTGATGACAAATGATGTTCCGTTGTACGTAATTGAACAAAACGCTTAGCTTACTATGAAGTTACATAATTATTTTTATGACATGAATCCAGTACTGTACAGTAGCTGATTTGATGTCTATATACTAAGTGAATTTAATTACAATTAACACCTATTCAGAATTCATATGAGAAATTAATCGCCATTAGGTGCGTTCCAGTACGTTCTGAAACCATTATTTTAAATAATTTCGGAACAGTTACAAAACAAAAATAATTTTTTTTTTGTGGCTACTTAGAGAGGTAGTTTTTGTGTTTTTTAAGACCTTAAAATATAACGATATTTTTCATAAATATAGCATATAGTGACGCCATCGTTTCGTCGTCTGGTACGATTTGACCAACCTTCTCTATCTCCTTTGTAAGGGTTACAACTGACAAAAATGATTTTGGCAACCCCAAAATAGCAGGATGTGCATTCGAAAATATTGTATCCTAAGGAGAGCAGTGTCACCAAAACTAGGATACGCAAACGATTCGCCTGCCAAGCAGGGTAAGAGTGGGCAAACTTTTAATGTTGTACATGACAGTTGGCACATTGAAAATACCTATATAACATGGACCATTTAAACATTGCACAACCAACAGTGAATTAAAAAAGAATAATATAGATGACATTTTTCATTATTTTAGGAAACTTGTATACTATATTGTGTATGTATATATAATGTTTCCTTGACGTAAAGAAGGTTGGCCAAATCGTACCAGGCGATGAAACGATGGCGTCACTATATGAAATATTTATGAAAAATATCCTTATTTTTTAAGGTCTTAAAAACACAAAAAATACCTCTCTAAGTAGCCACAAAAGAAGTTATCCTTTTATTTTTGTTTTTGTAACTGTTCCGAAGTTATTTAAAATAATGGTTTCTGAACGCACTGGAACGAACCTAATGATGATTCATTTCACGTATGAAAGGACTTTTATTCAAAGACTAATTATTCACGTTTTTCTGAATAGTTGTTAATTGTAATTTAATTCAATTAGTATGTAGGCATCAAATCAATCTACTATACTGATTTATTATGTACTGGATTCATGTCTTAAAAATGATTATGTAGCTTTATAGTAAGCTAAGCGTTTTATTCAATTACGTACAACGGGACATCATGTGTCATCGTCAAGTTACATAATCTGTGGTCATCGATCGACATTGATTGTCACCCGGCAATCATCTACATTTCTATATATCTTATTTGCTTTATTCGTTGTGGATTGTAATACGTACTATACTATTTTAGATTTCCTTCTGTTGTTTTAACCTCGGCATTGTTTTACGGACTGATAACTACATAGAATTATTACGTAAATTCTATGGATAACTAGCTTATTTGTAGGAGACACCATGCAGACTACAGCTACACAACAACGACAACTAACCCTGCGATTGCTATGTGTTAATTGTAACATATGCATTGATACACTTCGCCGCCATCTCGTTTTTGAGCTTGATACCAGAGTAATTTCTAAGATTCGCGAGTGGAATTCTTCAATAATAGTACATATTTACATACCTACTTATTTTATTACACAAACATAAGCCATCACACACAATCGTACATCATAATACAAATCTAATTCTTATTTTAGATCACTGAAGAAAATTACGTATGTGATGCTAACCTCAAAAGTATTGTTGACGTTATTATAAAAAATTGTGACTATTTAGATATGATTCTCATACGGGATGGTTTTTACAACATGAAAAGAAACCAATCTAGCTACGGCTTGTTTTGGGACATGAAAAATAAAAGTCAAGTCCAGCTCCTAATGGTATTTGGCCATTGTTTTGTTTGTGTTGATTTGTATTATGTATAACAAATAAGGAAATCTTTTTTTTTGGTTTCGTAAAAATTATTGTATTTAAAATTATATAAATATTATTAGACTTGGTGACGTTTTATTGTGTTTCAGGTGTATAAGGAAAATAATGTATACTTACCTTCTGTTATTTATTTATGAACATCAGATTTATGAAGATAAATATTTCAAACTACATAAGTGAATTAGAATGATCGATGAAATGTCCATCTTAACGTAACATTGTAGAATATCAATTGAAACGCTTTTAAAATTACATTGTTGTTTGACTTATAACAAACTTAATGATAGGCGTTTATACTGAACGAAGTTTAAGGCAAACAAATGTTTATATCTAAAAAGTAAAACATCCACTTTTAAAATAGTTCTGTCACAAGCCTAGGTTAAAGTTTTATGGCTTTATCCAGCACAGTGAGGTATTTTTATGATTCCGCAGGTACGAAATGCTGATTGGGTACCCGCCGTTCTGCTCGGAGTCCCCGCAGGAGACGTACCGCAAGGTGATGTCGTGGCGCGAGTCGCTCACCTTCCCGCCCGAGATCCCCATCAGCGAGGAGGCGCGAGAGACCATCCTGCGCTTCTGCTCAGAGCCCGACCGCAGGTCTCACTATTATTTACTTTGATCTCTTTGCGTTTACTTTATGAGGGTTGGCAAGTGTATTTAGTCCTGAACAATTTTAAATGTTGTCTTAAAGAAATCGCTTTTAGCTATAACACCGCCAATTGTACAACCTGTTAACAGTGTGTATTTTTAAAGACATAGACATTAGACATGCGTTTTATTGACCTCAATACACTCTTGTTTCGTACGTGGTAGAGCCATGCTGCAGCTATATTTCGGGTATAGTTGTAGTACGAATGGGTCGGCTTGACCGGGGAAGTACCACGCTCTCACAGAATACCAGCGTAAAATAGCAGCTTAATGCTGCTGTGTTTCGTATGGTGAGTGCAGAGAACCGGAGACCCTGTTTACTGGAAAAGAGGCATTTCATCTTAGTCTTCACGAGTGACAACGCATCTACATTTTGATTCGCAAACGAGGATAGATGTAGATGTCTATGGGTCACAGCAACCACTTACCATCAGGTGGACTGTGTGCTCGTTTGTCACCCTATCATATAAAAAAAATAGTACATATACATTGAAGTAAATGTAAAGCAAAAGTACGAGACGAAGCAAACATAAATAAAAATAAACTCAGCAAGAAAATGATTTTCCGTGAGTGATGTGATGCAAAAAATTATTCCGACTCAGCATATGCCATCGAAGGTACTGTAGCAGCGCTGATTTTCAGCGGAATTCCTATAAATATTGGGGTTTGTATAGCGCCCGTGTCGTTATCGGTGCTAAATTTCCATTTGGAAATAACGAATCAATAATTCACTAAAAGTATATTATATTATACTTACATTATTATTTTCTCTTATGTTTTGTGTTTTGGTGTGTACAATAAAGAATTATCTATCTATCTATCTATGAATTTTAGTGTTATTATAACACAATAATGTTCCATTTTCAAACTCGCATGGCGCTTTCACTGTCACCACTAAGTACCCGTACCAACAATCATCCTGCTAGAGGAGGCCAGCGCTCATAATCCGTGGCGCTGTTGCTTGACGCATTAACCAAATGTTTCCTCTTCCATCTCTTCAGCCCGTTAACAATCCACTTGTGTACCTGGACCCCTCCCTTAGTTAGCATCTGCTTCTCGTAACCAGTCAGTAATTTTATACCTGACATAAATACACAGCAGTTTTACTGCTGCCTATCGGAAAACCACATGATTTTAGAAAAGGTTCTTAAGTCGTCTCTCACGACAGCCAAGAAACAGCCAGGATGTGGTTATGATTTCCCATTATTCATTATCGAGTCTCTTGATATTTTCATTCACTTAATGAGATTACTGTACATGTCACCAAAACCCTTTAGTTCCCGTTAAGTGCGTTATCAGAATTAGTATTCAAAAAAGAAAACTCAACCATAAAAAAGTTAAATTTAATTTGAATAAATATTTATTTTCAAATTGTATGTAGTTACATGTGGTGTTCATAAAATAATTTAGATTAGAATGGGTGCCAAGTTATATAGTAGTTCTTTAAATTAGATAGAATAAGAATGAAAAGTTCATTAATTAATTTAACAGAAGTTTTGTTTGTTAATAGTCAATTAATAACGTTTGACACGACGATACGAGATTACGAGCTTAAAATCGAATTTGATATAAAAATTTGTGTCACATTTTTATATGTTGGATATAAAAATTTGTCTTTTTACAATAACTACTATGGTGTTTTTATAAAAATCTGTTAATGGTATATACATGGTAGATATGGTAAACTAAAATATAAAAACAGATACGTTTTTACAGTTACATATCAAAAAGTTTTGAGGAATTTCAAATTGACATTAACGTGCAAAAATTATAATGTTAGGTGTGTGTATAAATAATAATTTGAGGTTGATATTAACACGTAAACATTGTTCACATCGGGGGACAATGTATTTTTTTACTGATTACTAATCCATCTGATTGTAAGTGATGATGCAGCTGAAGGTGGTGAAGCGTACCGACTTCACAAAAGCCTGTTAACTCTTGTCTTGGATGAATCTCGTGTTTATTTTTTATGTGTAGGTACATGTGTAGTTATTATATAAATAATTATACGTGGTAGAGCCATGCTGCAGCTATATTATGATTGTAGCACGAATGGGTCGGCTCGACTGGGGAAGGACCACGCTCTCACAGAATACCAGCGTAAAATAGCAGCTTAACGCTGCTGTGTTTCGTTTGGTGAGTGTAGAGAACCGGAGACCTTTTTTACTGGAAACGAGGCATTCTATCTTAGTCCTCACGGGTGACAACGCATCTGCATTTAGATTCTTAATCGAAGATATATGTAGATGTCTATGGGCCACAGCAACCACTTACCATCAGGTGGACTGTGTGCTCGTTTGTCACCCTTATTCTATAAAAAAAATATATACTATATAACATCGTGTATACATCTGCTAGTTAGGTTATTCTCAGTGTATGTGTGTAATATTTCTGTACGTTTGCACTACTCTCTTACTGATAATAATTAATAATTATGCAACTCGTAGTAACTAGTCATAGGAGGATCACACACCGACTTATCAGTGAAGTCACAAGGTTTCAACTGAAAACCAGCGCTGCCTCTGCAACATTATGCTGAGTTGTAGCATAATGCTCTATTTGATGTTATATTTTAATTTTGATTTTGTTCTTAATTTCGTTTTGTTTTATTATTAATTAATGATGTGCATGTATTCCTTCCTAATTGTTTATGCGTAAGTAATCTTAGACTGGTGCATGCATACTTATGTTCTTTGTTTTTATTTACTTTTTAAATGTATGTATAATGTGTGTATCAAGTAAATCGTTTTTTAAAAAAAATTGCAATGGGATGGAAAGACCGATGCTGGCAATTTATTTCACTTGTTTGCTGTACGCAAGACGAACGATGAAGCAAGCCGTATATATTGTAACTTTAAATGAAGTGTATAATGTTGGTGGGTTCAGACTTGGCTCTCAGCGCGGCATCGAGGACGTGAAGTCGGTGGGGTTCTTCCGCGGCGTGGACTGGAGCCACGTGCGCGAGCGCCCCGCCGCCATCTCAGTGGACGTGCGCTCCATCGACGACACCTCCAACTTCGACGACTTCCCCGACGTCAAGCTCGAGATTCGTGAGTTTTCGCTCAATGATATACCGTTATCGCCTTTTTTGAGATTCCTATAAAATTATTGATAAAACGTGCTATACTTTTTCACTCAAAATGTCTTACTCTATTTCATTTCTTCACCACATTTTTCTTAATCCATTAATTTATTTAAAAGTGTCCAACGTGATATGCTTTTTTTCCACCTGATGGTAATGGATACTTATTCCATAGACATCTCCATCTATCCTCGATTAAAAATCAAACTGCAGATGCGTCATCACCGCTGAAGACTAAGAAAGAATGATTAATTTCCAGTAAGAATGGTCTCCGGTTCTCTACACTCACCATACTTAACACAGTAGCAACACTAACTTGTTATTTTACGCTGGTACTCTGTGTGAGCGTATTTTTAAATAAAAAAAATATTTAAAGATATCGTTGAATAAGAAATAACAAATTATAAAATAATATCCCTCGTTTTTATTAATATTATTAAATTCTCATCCCATTATTTTATTCATTGATTCTTTATTATATACCTTATGTTGAGGGATATAAAGGACTGACTTAATGCCTTATAACATTTACTAATCAACACTGATGAAAACACTTGAAATTTCGGACATAGGGTTTTCTAGCGCATCGGAAAGTTACTTTAAAATCAATTACTAAATTCGACCCGAACACACAGCACACAGAGAACGAGTTAATATAAACGTGATAAAATACCTGAAATCAATAAATAAATACTGTACAATGGATATAGTCAGAGCATATAGATAGAGTGCAGTGGTCTGAGGAATTGTTCGGACTAATTCCAGCCGCTCAATTTCACCATCGCACATCGCAACAAAACTCGCGAGACCATCCATACCATCTGGATGATTGGCGGTCCACCACTGTGCGATTTAGAAGTTTTCTTCCTCGTACCACTTCCTTGTGGAATCGACTACGACCAGAGATTTTTCCGGACCGATACGACTTAGGGACCTTCAAGAAAAGAGCCTACTCTTTTTTAAAAGGCCGCAACGCATCTGCAATACTCTGATGTTGCAGTTGTTCATTGGCGGCGGTAGTCACTTACCATCAGGTAACTCGCTTACTTGTTTGCCCCCTCTGCTATAAAAAATATGCATGTTGCAGCGGCCGCACCGATATCGCAAGAGGGCGAGGTGGCCTACAAGGACTGGGTGTTCATCAACTACACGTTCAAGCGCTTCGAGGGACTCACGCAGCGAGGCACGCCTACCAAGAAGTGAACTGACTCTGCGGACCTTCCATAGTCCATGCTGCTGCCAAACACTCGCACCCACACACAAAATTCACAAGTACAGAGGGCTCACTCACACGTCTCACTCACTCGTACCTCCATTCCATTCATCCATTACGGCCTGTAAAAGTCCACTGCTGAACATAGGGCTCCCTCATAGATTGCCTCATCGAGGGAGTTTTATAATTTCGAGTTGTTATCAAGACGCTGCTGTCCATCTCCGGGTTCGTTTCCCTATGTCGTCTCTTCCAACACCCACGATTTCGGGTAGTAGATATTCTTACACCGTACTCGAACCTCACTTAAATGTACCAGATATCCCTAGGGTTATTAATCAATAGACTCGGGCGTCACGTCGCGGAAATCCATTGTATTAAACATGATATAATATAATAAACCACAATCTAGGTAAGCTAAATTTTTTTATTCATCTTTAGTCTTTAACGTATAATTTTTCGTAAAACTTCGTCTTTGTGTGAGTGAGTGAAATGTGTTTCGCGTGAGCCCCTGCACTTACTTAGTTCGTGCCCCTCCTTTACTCCCCGCCGTATTAGACCAAGTTTAACGGAATAAAAGTGATGTCACTTACATTATAAGTTAAACTTGGTCGACTAGAATATAAAGAAACCTTTTTTCTGTGGCTCCACTCACTGCTATATAATTATGCCTCTGTCACGTAAATATGATGCTGTGTTAATATTGTTATTTTAAAAATTGACTCCAATAAAGGTAAATTTTATGTGCGGACATGACTATAGACTAGAATAAGTAATTAAGTGTTTGGTCAATATGATTTTAAAGTGTGACATCAACAATGTTTTTCAATCGAATTGAATAGAGCAGCGAACAAAAAAAAAAAACAATATAATTGTGTATTTATGTGACTGTGTAAGATGCGACAATTGCGACAGAACCACAACACACTAAAACAGTTAAACACTTACAATATGTTACAAATTGTAATCAACGCAGACTTCCTCCTCCCGTCGCACGTTGTTGTAGCTCTGCACTTGAACTCGGCCTCTACCACGAGTTTTTGCGAAATAGACTAGTTAACGAAGCTGTTTGTTTGTTTGTTTGTTTATCCGAATGTAATCTCGTGCTGCCAATAAGGATATCCACGACGTTCTCTGTCACCACGGCGACGCTATTTTGGAATGAGGTGAAATGTTTAACAGTTTTCATACCGGGGCATGTCATTTTGTAAGAAAAGTGTAGAGAATAATGTTTTTTTTTATAATAAGTTATATTTGATATTAATTAGATTAAAAATGGATAAATTAAACAAAAAAAAAAAGAAATATACGTAATATTCCTTTATTTAGAAGAATTAAAACAAAAACTTATTAATTGTGTAAAGAATGCTGCATGATGCATTGTTTTGTATATACATACACTAGATACCGAAAAACTTTATAAATCAATCGCAACTTTTGAATGATGACGTACGTGACAAATAAGTTCACCTTAATCCGAACTATCGACCTCTGGTGAGCGTAAGATTATTATTATTATATTTTAGCCCTCATTCTCATACATTTTCCAAGTATGAGATTGAGGTAGTGACTACTTAACGCTAACAATAAAAAAAAACACGCGTGCAGTTCACACGTGGTAGAAGTGAAACTTTATTTATTATTTATTTATAATTATAAAAATTTATTGTTCATTAATTTCTATTTTTATTTGATTGACACCGAGATAATAGGTAATACCGTGTACTGTATTCTATCTCATTCTCTCACAGGCTAAACTCTATAGACGTATATGTTTGTCTCTTCTTGATTGTCGCTTTTTCATTTCATCGAGTTTCTAATCAATATTGTAAAAAAAACACTTTAAAAAGTGCTAACAGGCACACGATGCGCCAGTGGAATTACTATAAAATTGAATCTGTCGGTCGTGATACTGAAACAATATGACTTTGCAAACACTCGTGGTACAGGGAGTTTAATCAGTTAAGGTGAACTTTTCTATAGTCTAAATTAAAGAAATATTTTTCGAAGCGTGGTTACCTCTTGTCTATTGCAAAGAAATTATTTACATTTGACTGCAGCGGAGATGCTATTGTTTATGTATACACACCGTATTGTAATTATTGCTAATAGTAAGAAGTTAAAATAAGTTAGCTCGGAGTCGGGACGTAACATGTGTCTATAGAGTCGAGCGGGCAGCTTGCTTCCTTCGACCGCGACGTGGCCCGCACTTTGCTTGTACCGTTTAATTATTGTAATATATGTACGTTACCTTCTTTGTCCTTTTAATTGTGCTCGTTGCGTTTGCTTTAATGTATGTAGTTATCGAGGAATAGGTATTTTTTAATGTAAAGAAGTGTCCGCCGGGTTAGGCTAGTGTGTGTTTTATAGGGCTTGTTAAAATTGTGACAGTAATTTATACTGCAAGTGGGATGTAAACACACACCTGTGAAATGTAACACAAAACATCTGTGTCACTTTAATTTGCTTGTTTGCTGAACTGTATTATATATTATTTTTGTTTATTCATCGATTAAAAATTTGAAGTCTCAGTTCGCAGTTGGTATGCTTATCAGATGTGTGTGCGCTTCGTGGATTACTGAGTGGCGCATTATAGGTAATTATAGAATTCCACCAAAAATTATCTGAAAAACTGCTGTTGCTTAAAGTATTTGGTTTGAAGTGTTAAAGCCAGGAGTGTAACAAGCACGTCAGGATATAGCGATGCTATAACTTGTTTAAATTGAAATGGAACGTCAGAAGTGGTTGTTTCAATTTATAAGGTATTGTTACAGTGCTTTGCCAGTCCATATATATTTATGTACATAAATATATACATATATATATATATCTTGTATTGAACGATATTTAGCTGATCTTTATTCACTTCATATTATAGGAATCCGTCCAGAAGTTAACATACTGGAAGGTCATTTTTTCTCATAGTCACGTATATATCCGGAAAAGTTGCCAGTTTTAAAGTGTGTTAAAATTAAACTTTTTAAATTGCATTCTTAAATATAGCTAACTGCATATTAGAGAGTAAAATAGTTAGTCTGAGAGAAAATGGGAAGTTTGAGAAACAAGCATTTCTGATGATTTACGATTTGCAATTTCAATATCAGAGTGATAAGTTACACATTGCTTTGTCGTTTCATAAAGAGGGAAATTTATTTGAATGTTTATATGGCGGCATCAGGAATTCCATATTGCGTAACTTACCTAGGCTTGTTGCTCAGTCGCGAGGCTCCGCAGTAGAATGTTTAATAAAGGTTGCATGGTAGTTCTTGCCGTGTGTCTTGTAGTGTAAGTACAAAGTTAGTAGTGACTAGTGTCGCCGTGAGACTGTCGGTGATCGGAAACGAGCCACATGCTCTGCCGCCTGTTACCTTTAGCTCCAATCTATTCTTCTGACATAGATTATATCTGTACGAAGAGTTGTGTGAATTTATTATGTTCCTTTCGCAGAACAAATAAGGCTGAAATTAGGTTTCTGTGTGTTTCCATAAGAGCACAATGATTAGCTCGTCTCGAGGGATAGCGTTCTGTCTTTGAATCTTAATTGTTAGACCAACGAAGAAAGATAGACAGACTTCTTCGTATATTTCAAGCGACGTCGAAAGGAAGCCGAAGTCATGCTCAATTTATTGTAAGAACACGCATTTATTCACATATGCACTTAAAACCATGTTGTCGCTCGTAAAAAACATCCTGAGGAGACCTGCAGATCTGAAAAATTAAAAATGTTTTGAAGATATGTAAAGATTGTCTACACAATTATGGGCCAGCGCGGCGGACTTCTCTACTGCAATCTTCTTAGAAATAGAAAAGGTTGTGTGGCCAACTGTGGGATGTATGTAGGCTTTGTTTATAAAATTGAAATGACAAACGAACTTACAGTTAACCTGATGGTATGTGGCTTTTGCAGTGCATGACACCTGCAGCTGCAATTTCATACAAAGAAGGCACACAGATGCGTTGTCAATCCTGGGGACTAAGAAGGAAAATCTTCCCGTAATTATACGCTGCTGGCGACGAAGCAGGGCCTCTCGGTAGAAAGTAATAGTGTTCTATGAATTTGACTAAACATGAGCAGCCTTGGTACAAATGGTTTTTCATATCTTTTTATATTTTTTCAAAAGAATTCAATATGTCATAATTACAGTGATACTGAATTGGGTTTCGATAGTTACTTTGTAAACATTTTTAAGTGTTCGTTGTATAATTTTAATATTTGGAATTCAATTTAAGAACAATATCACCTTTAAAAAAATTAAAATATCTTTTTAGAGGGCATATGAGGCCAGTGATGCGAATACAATGGGTCTTGTGCATACGCCAAATGACACATTTGATAAAATTCTGGTCCAACACTCACCTTTCACTGGTTGCAATTTTACAGATAATAATAAAGAAACCTGTCAGATGTAAATAAAATACAGTGCAAATTTCATGAAAATTATTTAATGTTACGTGTAAATTAGATCTAGATTTTTAGTTTGAATTATCGTTGTGTAGGTAGTGAGCACGGAGCTAATATCCTCGCATTGGTAATGTCGTGTCGCCCCAGTAGGTTGGATTTGAGTTCGATATATTTGGATCAATTTTCAATCGCTGTCAAGATTCGTATGAAAAAGATCTTGTGAAACTGAATGCGTTTCTCTCTGCCCTGCTGAAATAGCGTACTCCTTTTTAAAAGGCCGGCAACGCATCTGCAATTCCCTCCCTGGTGTTGCAGTTGTTCATGGGCGGCGGTAGTCACTTACCATCAGGTGAGTCGCATGCTCGTTTGCCCCCTCTCTTATAAAAAAAAATATAATAATTAAAATTCAACAAAGAAAAAAGGAAAAATATATTAATATTATTAAATGTCGAATGGGCTATACAAAATGTAACAAAATTAATGTGGTTCCTGTTAATGCGTTATCAGAATCAGTGTTCAAACGAATAATAAATAGGTACCTTAAAATAATAAAATTAAACTTAAGTAAATTTTTATTTGCGAATTGTATTAGGTACCTTAAAATAATAAAATTAAACTTAAGTAAATTTTTATTTGCGAATTGTATGTGGGTTTAATATCTCTGCATTGGCAGGGGAGTAAAGCTTCGGCCCAGTTGAGGCAAATCCCGCGCGGGACGCGATACGCGATTTGCTCGCGCCGATGCGTCAGCTAACTTGTCTGGAGGTTATAGAGTATTGTATACATTAGCGCAAAATATATTTCCGTATGATTTTTGTTCGATTCTTAATAAAACTTCGTTATAGCATTCTTCCGGCATACGTATAAAATATACATAAATATGTATAAAATCTTTTTTATCTTTTCGTAATGTGTGTATCAAAGTGTGAAACTCTGCAAATTCTATGCGTTGAGTACTCAGCTCATGAACTTCATTTTTCTTTTCTTCCTCACATCTTGAGATTCTTCAGTTAATGCTAATAAAAAAAAACCTTAGCTTCAATATCAAAAGACATGTTTTCCTATTGAGAAACCAAAACTAATGACGTGCGGGATTCGCCCCAGTTTGGGAGGCTAAGTCAGCGAACGAATCGCGCAGATTCGCGTCTCGCGCGGGATTCGCCTTAGTTTGGCCAAAGCTTAATAGTTGCAAAGACCCTGCTTTACCGATGCGTATGTCATGTTAATAACATTTTTTACAAGATTGAATTTAGTAAGTTACCTGTTGTGAACACTAAAATCCTTTTTATAACGTCCATAAAACACTATCATAACTGCATGCTTTGTGTACATAAATGCGTTCGTAAAAGGACCATCGTGTTGTTTGTTACGTATTGTATATTCATTAGTTCATTAAATGTCACACTGGCAGGCGTTTGACGAGCGCAGTGCGGACGTGCCGCACGTTAGTCGCCGCCGCCCGTCGTCTGTTCGGTGTGAACGGCGATGCTTATACCGTCATGGAAAGCCATAACATCTTTTTGACATATCCCATAGTCGTCTCTTACGTCACCCACGAAGCAAAACGTGGTGAAGGGTCATTAAGCCGCTACCATGTGTCAAATTCCGAATAATCTGAAAAGTGCAAAATGTAATTTTTGGCTTAAGTCTTACTGGGACTTTTTTGATCTAGAGTTTACACATGCTGTGTACGTGTGCTCGTCCATCCTCGATGTATATTCTAATTAACATGTGTATGTGTTTACCCTTAAGCCTATGCTAACTGTCTCATATATAGTACAACTAAGTGTATTTTTTTACTGTGATCCATTCTATTGCAAGATCCCTTCAATACATACCATTGTTGTATATGTAGAAAAATTTTGTTCCGTCGTTGTGTGTCGCCGGGCAGTTTCATGATTACCTGCTGGAACACTCAGTACTAATCGTACAATTGCGCCGAGTGCTCGTTGGAATAACTCAATGTCGGTATATTAGTTAATTACATGAAACTTCTCTGTACCGCGTATAATTTGATTCTTACATTAAGGACTAATCAGAGTTAATTTAGGTAAATTATTTAGTTTTAATAAAAAACCGCTGTAGTTGGTATGGCCGCTTTAGTGTTTAGAAGCCTTTAATGCCTATTAATATAATGTTAGTGTGTACAGACAAAGTTTGGTACGGAGATTTCCCTTCACTTGAAAAACTGAGAAGACATTTGTAACGTTGTTTATGAATGTGTTCCACCTGTGCAAGATGGGCGTGCACGTTGTCGCGTCGTGTTAAATGAAGCATGTCCTTCATATAACTCATGTTTGACGACCGAGTAGCCGTGTGCTTGGTGTTTTCCGGTTTTTCGATCTTTAGATCGTAGTTGTTGTGAATCAGGTGCGATCTGTCAGAACGTCACCATGCAGTGAGTAATGGATGCCTGTCACCAATCGATTTGCATCTTGTGGTTTTCTCTTGATGCTCCATTATGTAAGTAGTTTCTATCGATCCCTTGTGTTGCGTGGTACATTCTCGCAGATCGCATTATTTTATATCGTACAAGGTTTTAATAAAGCAATCTCACAGATTGTATCGATAACGATCACGTTTGATAGTAAGCTTAATCATGTGATCATCACCAATCGATATGATGTAAGCGGTGCACTGTAGTCGCGAGAAGGCGGACACACCATGTGGAACTGTTACATAGTTATGTCGCTCACCGTTTAGTATGCAGCACGCGTACCGCCATGTTGTTTCAAGTGTCATATAAACATCGCGGAAGGGAGGGTAGTGGCGGCCACGGCCGCTTGTTCCCGCTTGTTAACCGTTGTACTTTGCACTGAAACGTTTGTGTCGCGCCGCCAACACACTGAATGTATAATATGATGCAAATTTTTAAAATTTCTTAGCTATTTGATTTGTTATTGTTATTAAAGATTAAAATAATTATTTAATTTCATTAATTGTAAGATTTGACATATTTTGTTTTTAAAACTTATTGTTTCTTCCATGTGATTTAAGAAAATGGCAATATGAATAAGCATTAAAGCGTTAAGGAATTATAAATTGTTTTTATATAAACTTCCTTCTTACATACTCCTTCAGTACATGACATTACTAAAATAATGAATTAGCATGCGTATACGTAAGCTTGCAACTGTAAATACTACATTCTATCCGTGATACCCTGTAAAAGTCCACTGCTGAACATAGGTCTCCCCAATAGATTACCTCATAGGGAGAATATTTGTCAATGAAAGGTGACAGGTGACAATTGTCTATATTTTGAAATATATTGTTTAAAATAACTATTTATTATAATATTATATTATATATAATTATCCATTTGAATGCGAAAAAGGATGCTTTATACATTGGTGTAAATTTATGTAAGCATAAATTTCACGAAAAAAATTTATGAGTGAAAAACGGAAGTTTTCCTGAACACCGCCGGATTTTGATGTTTGCCGAACCAATTCAGAAAGTGGCAGAGTTGTGTATTATTTCAAATAAGGAAAGATTTTGTAGTAGTGCTACTTCGTAATGTTCCGGTCGCCAGACAAGCCTAACAGTTCCAACCCTGACATCAATAAATCAGGTGAGCCTAGCAATATGACTACTCGAAAGCGTAAACACGACAACGACTTCTCAGAGGCTCTCAAAAACTTTACCTCAGAGATACGTAGTACTTTACATGACTGGAAAAAGGAAATTCAAGATGAAATATCAGGAATTAAAAAAAATTAGACTTCGTATTAAAAACCGATCTTGAGAAACTAAATGCATCCTTTGCTGAGATCATGTCGGAACTAAGCAGCGTCCGTCAGGAATATCACGAGATTAAAAAGTCGGTCATATCTCTTGACCTAAAGTACAACGAGACAATGAAGCAAATCACAGTTTTAGAAAACTCTGTACAGTTCAATTGCGACCAATATGACCATGTTCAAAAGAAAATGGAATTATTATCTATTAACTAAAAAGCGATCGAATCACTGGAATCTAAAATGGACTTTTGAAAACAGACTATTACAATTGGAAATTAACATAAATAATAATAATCAAAGAGATCGCCTTTTGAACTTAGAGATCGTCGGCGTTCCAGAAATCAAGGATGAAGACTTAACCAATATAATTATATCCATTGCTAAGCACTCTAATGTAACTATTTCCCCTAATGATGTATTAGACGTTAATCGTGTCGCACCGAAAATCAAACAACAGGGCCGCCCGAAAAATATAATTGCAAAGCTTAAATCCTGTCTTCTAAAGAACAACATAATCTCTGGCACTCGAAAAAATCGACTGACCACCAAAGACCTTGCCATACATGGCAGCGTGCGTCCCGTGTATGTCAATGAGCATCTTACACAGTGCAATAAACTTCTACTAAAGAAATGTAGGTAGACGGCGAAACTTAAGCAGTATCAATATGTGTAGACAAAAAACGGGAGGATCTACGTCAGGAAGAACGACACGTCTCCGGCTTTGCATATATCACAGGAAAGAAACATTTTAAAATTAATTTAATCTTACATTGTATATTGTTTTGTTCTCTTTTCGTTATATTGCTTAAATTAATAAATTCCATCGTTGTAAAAGCAATTTACTGGTCTCTCTTATCTCAGTTTGTCTATATTATATATCATTGTTTGACCGCACGTAAAGGGAGCTCAATAAGTGAAATATTCTTGGTCTTAAGTGTATTGGTCACGCGCGCGATAATTGTGCGGCTAAGTTGCATCCATATTCTTCACGAACATTACACAACTATATATATATATATATATATATATATATATATATATATATATATTATGGTTTCTTTTACTATATCCTTTATATTTAATAAAATATCAATTATATTTTTCTGGAGTCTTGTATATTATGTATTAGTTTATGTTATTTTGTCTATCCATGAATTCATTTATTATATTGTTATTATTCATAATAATTACCCGTTCAACATTAATTTATTAAATCTAACAACAATACTTAACACGTCTATATTGTTACATTCACGATATTTATATAATATATACCTAGTCAGGTCATAAATTCTGTCACATGTTTAATATAAAATAATTGAAACAAGTTTATTCATTATGTAACCATTTATACACCAAAATGAACTTAACAAAACATAGATTCGTATGACACTAAAGTTTATTCAAAATGACCTCCGTGATTTTGAATACAGGCCTTCAATCTGCGCGGCCAGTCCTCTATCGCAGCACGAACGATGTCCATGTCAATATCGGCGGCTGCCTTAATCAAGGATGTCTTGCGTGACTCCAAATTGGGATGAGGCTTTGAGCACGCCTTTTCCTCCAAGTGTTGCCAGATCTTGTAATCTAACGGATTCAAATCTGGACTGGAGGAGGGCCAGTCTTCGTGCCGGATGAAGTCGATTTCACGCGCCGCCAGCCAGTCTTGTGTGCTCTTCGCTCTATGAGCTGTCGCCGAATCTTGTTGGAATACCCAGTGCCTGTTATTGAACATGGTATGAGAAACAGGTTCTACAAGGTTCGTCAGGACTGTATTTTGATACACAACTGCATTCGTTTTTACACCTTTCTCACAAAAATGTACCCCTGTTAAACCCCAATAACAAACTCCCAACCAGCGAAGAGCGAAGATGGAAAATGACCTCGTTGGACACGCGGAATACGGTTGCTCGCTTCTTTACTACTGTGTGCGTACACCTTATCATTTTGTTTGTTGTAGCTCTCTTCTACGGTAAAAATTTTTTCATCCGAAAAAAGAATTTCCCGATATTTTTTCCCCCGTGCCGCTTCAACAAAGCGCGGCATCTCTTCAGTCTCAGGTCCATTAGACGAGCATTCAAACGATGTCCTATTTTTCTTCGATATGCCCGAAGCCCTAAGTCTTCATTTAACACCCTTTTCACCGTGGTTCTGCTTAACCCCATCTGAAGGGCCAACAATTTCTTCTTACGTTTGGGATTTCTTTGAATTCGCGCCTTCACAGCTTTTATCACTGCTGGAGTCCTAACAGACCGAGGGCAACCACTTCTTGACCTGTCATCTACACTAGAGTCTTCATTGTATCGTTTGATGGTACGATAAACGAATCTTTTGGTTATATTCAAATTTTTCTGTATATCAAAAATTTGAATTGGCGCGTAACCGCAACGATGCAACGCAATAACTGCAACACGGTCTTCTTTAAGCGTCCACTCCATATTTAAAAATGAGTAAATTTCTAAAAAGTATACAGTTTTATTTTCATAAACAATTCGAAATTCGAATTCAATAAACTTTTTTGTGGCCAGCATTCTAAAAGAAAAGTTTTTACTGTGTGACAATTCTTATGACCTGACTGTATATATATAACAAATAATAACTATACAAACAATAACTGCTCTGCATCTTTATAAGCTTGCACCCTTTTATGTTGACTCGACTATATTACTCAAGTCGTTTAAGGATTCAATCTGTTATATCTTATTCATAATTTTTATACTCTACCACCTTATACAATAAATCAAGTCACTAATCACTATTAATTAGCAACTGCCGAAGTGATATATCGTTGTTCGTATTACTTAAGTCTAAGGTTAATTTTGCCAGTTTTACATACTATGGATATTACGTATTTTCAATGACCTCAAGCTGTAGTATAATTTTTTGTTGGTGTTTTATGAATGTATGTTGTATGAAGAGATATGTTATTTTAGGGAAATTAAACACGAAATTAAATACGAAGTGTAAATGTGTATGTGCATGTCTTTGTAATATAGTCATACGGCAGAACATTAATCAGTTTCTGGAAATAGATAGAAAGGAAAACGTAAACAAATTATTAGTTCTGTTACACTGTGTAGCTTTAACGTACTATAAATTTAACACAATTGGGTACATATTTCATTTTGATTAATGGCTGCAAATAATTTGAACTGTTATTATCAGAATGTTCGTGGTCTTAGGACTAAATGTCTTGAATTACGACTAAGTATTTTGACGAACGATTACGACGTTATAATTATGACGGAATCATGGCTACACAGTGGAATTTTTGATGGTGAGTTGTGCGACGATAGGTATGGCGTATTCAGGGCTGACAGAGATTTGCGTAATAGTGGTAAAAGTACTGGTGGTGGAGTATTAATACTGACACGACGTACACTCGGTGCCATGTATCGTGACCTCGGCGTATGCGGTCTTACTGAGCTATTGTGGATTACTATTCCTTCACGCGCGTGCGCCTCAAATTCCAACTTACATATTTGTGTGGCATATATTGCCCCTGACGCTCATCAAATGCCATTGGATCTCGTTTTTATTAAACAAAAAATTAACAGTATTATCCAGCTTTCTCAAAATGATAATTTTGTAGTATTAGGAGATTTCAACTTGCCGTTCAATTCTTGGAACCCAAACGGATATACCGCTTTGAAAATAGGGCCTACTGAGGTACAAGAAGCGAGTATCCAGCTGATGGAAACACTAACATTTCACGGGATAAGACAATTTAATACCTTAAAAATCATGCTGGTAACACATTAGATCTTGCATTCACTAATCTACTTCTGAATATCATCCCTGCGGCTACGCCGCTACTCAAGGAGGACCACGCACATCCTTCTTTTTGCTTCATAGTTTTGGATTTAAACATTACTCCTCTACGGGAAACAGCTGCGCCGAGGCGAAATTTCAGGAGGGCTGATTATGAAAACATTAATACATATCTTTTAGAACAGGACTGGTAGTCTCTTTTATGTACAGGCACTGTAGACGAAGCAACAGATACCTTTTATAACATACTGGATAGTTGTGTTCGTTTACATGTGCCTTTTACTTATAACACAGGGAAGCGATCATATCCTAAATGGTACACACCTACTTTAGTAAAAATAATTATGGAGAAAACCATAGCTCACGAGAAAACCATAGATTAGATTACGATGAGCTTTCGTTACTCGGAGCAAGAGAACGCCGTGTTCAGAGAGAATGCTTTAATAAATTTACGTCAAGTTGTGAAAATAGCATCAAAACACATCCTAAAACGTTCTGGACTTTCGTCAAAGCCATTTGGGGTGGGTCAGGATACACTAAGAAAATGTTTTTGAAAGATACAGAGTACACCGAAGGTATAGACATATGCAATGCTTTCAACTCATTCTTCAAGAGTGTATTTGGTGTACCCAGTAATAAATACATATATCCACATACGGAATCGTTGTGTACTGACACCGTTTCTAATGTACAGACAAACGCTGCAATAATTGAAAAAATTTTGAAAACTTTGGACACGAACAAAAGTGCCGGTAGTGATGGGTAACCTTCTTTTTTTTGGTCACGATGCGCTAAATCACTTGCTCTCCCCTTGTCTATTATATATTTTAATCGCTCTCTGCGTGAAGGGATATTTCCGCATCAATGGAAGTGTGCACACATAGTCCCTGTACACAAGAAGGGATCACATACAGAAATAAATAATTATAGAGGCATTTCTATTTTAAACACCGCAGTTAAAATCCTTGAACGAGTAGTATATAACGTAATTTACTCCACGCTTTCACGTGCCTTCCCTGAGCAGCAACATAGTTTTTTACAAAAGCCATCCACCACTACGAACCTGACAAGTTTTTCTTCTTTTGTCCTTGAAAATATGGATCAAGGTGGGCAGGTTGATGTAATCTACACTGATTTTGAAAAAGCTTTCGGTCGTGTGGATCACATGATCCTGCTCAACAAATTACAAATATTAGGGATCCACGGTGACTTGCTCCGGTGGACTGAATCATATCTCACTAACCGCTCACAAGCAGTCGTGATAGGTGGCTTCCGTTCGAGCTACATAAACATACCTACAGGTGTTCCTCAGGGCTCTCACTTAGGTTCACTTTTTAACAATGCCTACCTATATAACATTGGTTCGTGCATTGTACACACAAATTATCTCATGTATGCAGATGATAAGAAGATTTTTTGTAAAATTATCACCATACATGACTGCCTATTGATACAAAAGAACCTCGACCGTTTATTTGAATACTACAAAATAAATAATATAACTGTTAATGCAAGCAAGTGCGAATGTATTCGTTTTATACGGAAATGTAAGCCAATTCTAAATAAATATCACTTTGACGGATTAGAAATCAGCCGAAAAGTAAGTGATTCATAAAATGATACTATCCGAACACTTTGATTACGTAAACAGTAAAGCCTATAAAAATCTTGGTTTTGTTCTTCGCATCTGTAAACCATTCTCGAATATGAATGCAATTAAAATGGTTTATTTTGCGTATGTCAGAAGTATTTTGGAATATTCTAGTTCGATATGGTCTCCACAGTACAATGTCTACAAAAGCCGCCTTGAGCGTATTCAAAAAATTTTTGTTAATGACCTTAACTTTCGCTGTCGGAATAAAATCGATACTTAGACAGTTGCAATGAACACGATCTCTTATCTTTGGAACACAGGCGTGTTTTGCTTGACATGGCTTTGTATGTGTATGTGTATATGATATAATAAACAGTAATATTGACTGTCCATATCTTGTCTCAAGAATCATCTTTCGTACTTCAAAATTCCGCACCCGCAATACTACATTGTTACAGACTCTCTGGCATCATTCAAACTACTGTCGAAACACTGTTCTTTCGCGGCTTGCTCGTACATATAATGAACAATTTGAACACATTGACCTCTTTGCGAAATCTAAACTTACGTTTAAAGATTACATCAAGAAAACTATTAAGAAATAGAGCAGTTGAAGTTAAAATCACATACAATCATAATATTATTCTCTCATCTATTTTTTCTATATGTATTTTTTGAGGCTACTAATATAAATATAAGTACTTATTTTATTTAATATATATTATAATTAATTATTTGTATTATGTTCATATATTTATACATTTTATATGTATATGTACATAAGTGTGTATGTATGTATAATATCATTCTGACGTCCTGACTCTCTCTCCTGATCTGTAAACTTATGACCACCTTCATTACATTGAATTGCTTATAATTTTGCTTATAATTTATCTATTAGATTGTTCTTCTTTACTTTTCTTCCAACAACAATACACCTACCATCAAGCAATATAATGAAAACCTGTTATTGGCCATACTTTTAGTTTGTTACATTAATGTTAATATTTACTATATACGCTGTTGGTTTTAAATAAATTAAATAAAGAAATGAATAGTTGGAATATTACTGATGATTTGATAATTTCACCTCTCAGTGGGTCATGTGCTCCTGGTAGATTATCTTCTATACATCGCCCTTGTCTCCACCTCACGGTCCCCCAAAACTGGCCGGAGCTTTCCTCTCTGCTGTAAAGAGGGATGCCGCTTCCTGGATTCTCAGGTCTAGAGGAAGCAGACCTGTCAGCGCTAGCGCCGAGTGTATAGACACGGTGCGGTATGCTTGTATAATTTTCTGAGCGAGTCCTCTTTGCACGGTGTTAACAAGCCTTCGGACTCCCAGTTAGCTGACGGCTGGCGCCCACGCGCTCCCTGCATACATGACAAGCTGCATAAATACTATGTGGTTGTGTGAAGCTGGGAATTTGCTTTACGGTGTGTACAAATACAAAATCTTAACTGTCTTCGCTGAGATCTATAGACCGTAATTTGACTTTGCTCAGACTTTACTTTCGAGCTAAGAGAATGTCGGTATTTATAGAGCTAACTTCGAAGTCATATTGAGTGCGCACTTGCAAAGCCTAAGTCAACGAAATCGACGACTTACGTAAAACTCAGGATATTATCCAAAACCGCCGTATTATTTTTAAATTTTTTTCAAAACTTTAATCATTTATAACAATGAATGTGAAGTTTAACGCCGTCTTATAGTTTTTTTTAAAGGATAAGGGTGACAAGCGAGCACACAGTCCACCTGATGGTAAGTGGTTGCTGCGGCCCATAGACATCTACATCTATCCTCGTTTGCGAATCAAAATGCAGATGCGTTGTCACCCGTGAGTACTAAGATGGAATGCCTCATTTCCAGTAAAAAGGGCCTCCGGCCACCTGCACTCACCAAGCGAAACGCAGAGGTAAACCTCTACTTCAAGCTGGTATTCTGTGAGGTCGTGGTACCACCCCGGTTCGAGCCGGCCCATCCGTGCGACAGCAAAAGCTGCCGCGTGGCTCTACCACTGTTAAAATAGCATTAATCAATTTTCTATTCACGTAATTTCAAAGTTATTTAATTTTTTTTAAATCTTTTTTCTTCCTGATTTTGCACTCTTCTCATCCGTTCCCGTTCTTGTACGTCCGTTTTCTATGTTCATGTAATAATAACTTATTTATGAATTACAATTTAGCCTGTTTTCGATTTTGTAATATATTTTTTTTAAATTTTATACAGTAAAATCAAGAATGCAATGCGTGGCATGAAGCATTCATAAATTTTTTGACTGTCTGGGCTTTAGCATAAGCTTAGCTTAATCTTAGTCCGATACAACTATAAATTCAGAATTAAAGGTGTAGCTAAGCATATTACCTACTCAGTTACTAAGTTTTTCGTAAGTAAAGTCTGAGTTTAGTCAAAGTAATTTAGTGTGTGCGTTAACTTACAGAAACGCGACCTAAATAGTGTATAAATACGTAATTGTGTAATCTAGGTGATATTAAACTATAATATTTTTCTGAGTGGGTATAGTTCTTGCACTTCATGTAGTCGAGCGGGCTTTACTTCTGGAAACACGTATCTGTATAGTGTATACGTGTCAAAGTATACAGATATGTGTTAACAGTAAAAAGCGACGGCACGTTCACATAGGCTGGGGTAAAAAATATCGAAATATCGATATTTTCTCACAAAATCATCGTTAGGTATATTATATTGCGATTATTTTATTTCGCAATTATATCGATATTCGATAATTATTTCAAAGTATCAAATTCGTATCCATATCGATATATCTGTGTATAAAAATCAATTGCGGTTTAGCGATACTAACGGCATGACTAATTGCAATTGCCGTTAGTCTCGCTGAAACTAGATACTGTATCGACCGATTGTGATGAAATTTTTTGTGTGTTTGATCCCTGAATGCTTCAGATTCACAATTGGACCCGGTAGGTGGACCTCTTGTCGACATCCAGAAATCACACGAGCGAAGCCGGGGCGATTCGCTAGTATTTTATAAAGGTACTGGTTTCGTATTTAATGTTACCAGATACTCCTATTACTTACTAATATAATCGCCATCACCTCTTTGTTCTCCAAAATAATGGAAACCATAATAAACTGCCAGCTCATGAGGTACTTTGAGGATTACCGGCTGATTAGTGACCACCAGTACGGTTTCCGTTGGGGTCGCTCAGCTGGTGATCTTCTGGCTTACCTAACTCATAGATGGTCTGACGCAGTAGAGTCCATGGGGGATCCTGGCCGTTAGGTTGGACCAGGTTGGACACTGCGAAGGCCTTCGATCGGGTTTGTCACAAAGCGCTTCTTTCTTTTGTATGGTCTAATTTCACCAACGCACATCGTGTCCAAACTCACGTTACCATCCACATTATCTGGCCGCTTAGCGGACTACTACTGTGCGATTTCTAGGCATTTTCTTCCTGTTAAGACTCCTTTGTGGTATTGTGTACCACAGGCGAATTTTGCGGACAAATACGACCTAAGGACCTTTAAGAAACGACCTTACCCCTTTCAAAATGCCAGCAAAGCACCTGCAATTCCACGGGTGTTTCAATTGTTCATAGACAGGCGGTCGACACTTACCATCAGGTGAGGAGCATGCTCGTGTGCCCGCTTTTTTATAAAAAAGAAAACTGAAACAGGAGATGGGCAGTAGAATCTTCATAATACGTCACAAAATAATAAAAACTACGGTTGCTAAACCCGCCTGCCAAGCCTAGCATCTATGGCATGATCCCCACTATGAGGCAATCTATGGCGGAGGCCTATGCTCAGCTGCGGACTTTTATAGGATGTAATAGATGGATGAGATGATACATGCTCCTCGCGCATCGTTTATTTTAAAAAATCTCGCCACAGTCTTCATCAAATCGAAAATCACAGTAAGACCATAGATGCTTCAGTGGAAGACGAAACTAAAATAGCCTGAGAGCTGGCGACGAATTTCGGAAAGTTCCTTTGGGCAAGTTGAAATTGTGAAAAAAAAATCGGTTGTCTGTAAAGTCGGTTTACGGACGATAGTTGAACGTGACAACGTCATAAGAAATATTTAATATCGAAAGAATCATTACCTTTATCGCCGCAATTATCGTTGCTATAAACAATTGACACCACATTCGCTCGCACAGTCGCTCGTTCCGCGCTCTCGCTTGCACTTTAAATGGAACGCCTAGGTAACGCCGCATGAGTCATGTTTTTTCGTGCCGGCAGCCAGCTTCATCGATTTATAAGACGTTGTCACGTCAAAATATAATTTCTTCAATTGGCGAATCCAGTCTCGCGGGTCTGGCTGAGCGTTTAGGGTTATTTTGTTACTGCGCAGCATATAACATTTGCAAAAAAAATCCTAAAAAATGTTTTTTTGGCAACTTGATTTCTTTTTTATCTTTTAATTTAGTTTTTATATAATTCAAAAAAAATAATCCCAGACGTTTTTGTCGTTTATAAAGTATTACCAGACCTCTCCAAAAATATTTTATATATTCCCAAAAAATATACTTTTGGCAATCTCAAATTTTAATCACGTATTTATTGAGTAACTTTTAATAACACCTATAAATCGCCAGCCGAATTTAGCAGTTGTAAACAATTCCCAGTCGTGAATAAAGTTTACCAACTAATACGACAATAAATTCTTATGCGTAGCCATAAGTGCGAGAAAGATAGCTTATCGAAGCATGCCGGCAGCGGATGGAGGCCTAAGCTCCTCGCGCTGTGATTGGTTATTAAGATTTTTTTTAAAGATTTTAAGATTAAATTCTTGTTTTGGGATTTAGCGTGTATGTATGCGCTTACTTTATTTACTCCGGGCTCTAATACCGTCGGGAGTCGTCGTTTGTTACCACGATTCGTGCAGAAAAATATCGATCGCCGTAGAAATACAAAATATTTCAAAAACCAATTAGATACATAGTTGACCAAGGTAAGATATTTTTATTATCATAGATTTCTATTACAATATTGTGTTTTGCTAAAAGCACACAGGATATATACAGAATGGGGTCCCACATATATGCAATAAATGAAACCACAAGTAATACTAGTCTATAGAAGTGTAGAAAAATTAAGTATTAAATTAAAACCCGTAAAATAAAAGTGAAATTTTCAAAAAAATAAATATTAAAATAAATTCAGTAAAAGTAAACACTCTGTTTAGACAACCCACTCACAACAACTCTCACAACCCTCCGTAGCTGAATCTTGGTTGGCGGCGGAGCCATTGACCAGATCCGCCGCTGGGGTCAGGAAGGCTAGTTCTGAGTGCTTGTTTTTCATGACAAGGGAGCGTCCATCGCCCAGGTGAAGTTGGAGGTCGCGGAGGAAGACGCGACCCCCATTTGACTTAAGCGTGAGTATGATATTTTATCCAAGGTATTTATGCAAATAACCTCCTGAGCTCAATAGAATCCAGTAATTTCAAAATTTAAACACTTCAGTTTTATTTATATGTAATAGATTTAGGTTTTTGCATTTAATAACAAATTCACAAGCTACAAGATAGTGACCAAAAAAGGAAATAGAAATTCGTATAAACAACATCGATGAGTTGTGAATATTAGTACGATTAACGTGAGTCAACTTTTAATTGAGGACGTGGCTATCGCACAACTCTTCGACGCGCACATCCTCCACTCCAAACACTATGTCACGATACTGAAGCGTGAGACATAGCTTTACCGTGAGATTTTGTGACTTTTCTACTCTGGAAGATGTTCGAACACCAGTTTGGAGAGCTGCGCCTCTTGAACCCGGTTATTTGACTCAAGTTTAAGCTGGACTACCGTCCTGGGCAACACTGCAACCTCATCGAATCTGGGCTTCTCCGTTTTACACTCGAGCACTTTAAGTCTTTGTTCAAACATGGTAGTATGTAACTTCTTGCAAAGTTCTACATGTCCCCAATAACTGTTCCCAGAACTTTAGATGATGTGTAGCCTTGGTCTCGGGCGAACTGGCCATAGAACGGTCCCCTTTTGGGGAATCACTAAAGTTTAGTATTAAGTTTAGCTCATTGTTTAAATCGTATAATCTTGTTAATTTATTCTTAGAACCAACACGTATTGCTGGGCCTAGTGCGACCTGTATAGATAATATTTTTACAGATGTTAAGCCCTTGCATAAATCAATTATTCAAAATTTAAGTTCAGATCACTGTGGGCAGTTGGTATCATTGCCTTACATACACAAGAAACAGAAAAATAAGAAAGTTGTGTTTGTTACAATAAATGAACATCGCTTGGAGAGGTTTAGAAGTAATATAATAAAAAGACTTCCATTACTTTCATTTAAAAACAGTGCTAATTATTTGTATGGTACGTTATTTAAAATTATAACTTGTGAATTTAGTAGGATATTTACTTCTAAAACTTTCTCTTTTAACAGTCGCAAATCATTTAATGAATGGGCGACAGTAGGAATTTATAAGAGTAGGCGAAGGTTATACGAGCTTTATAATGAAAGATCATTTAATAGTAGTGTTATATTTAGAGATTATGTAAAAACATATTCTAAAATATTTAAAAAAGTGTGCGCCACAGCTAAGGCTTTACATTTAAGTAACAAAATTAAAACTGCATCAAACAAAATTAAAATGACCTGGAGAATAATAAATAGTGAAACGGGCAAGGTCAAACCGCGCAACTCGGATTTTCAATTGAATATTAACAATAATTTAACCCGATCTGATCAAGAAGTTGCTATGGCTTTTGAGAAACATTTTACTGATGTTCCTTTTTTGACAACTAAATCATTAAACTCTTCTCCTACTGTCGCCGAATCATTGCTTAAACAAAATGTAAAGGCTTGTTCAAATACTTTTAAATTCCATAGAGTACTGCCAAAAGATATCGTTAAATATTTTAAAACTATTGATGTTAAGAAAACGGCAGATTTATGGGGGATTTCCGTTAAAGTTATTTTATCTATAATAGATATAATAGCACCTTATCTAGCCACTATATTTAATACAAGCGTCGAATCTGGTGTGTTTCCTGATTTAATGAAACTTAGTAAAGTCATACCTTTATATAAATCTGGTAGTACATTAGACCCCGCCAATTTTAGACCAATTTATGTACTACCAACATTTAGTAAAATTTTTGAAAAAATAATTTTAGATCAAATGTTAAGTTTCTTTAATATTAATAAATTGCTACATAGAAATCAATTCGGTTTTACTAGGGGTCGCTCAACAACTGACGCTGGAGTTGAGCTTATTAAACATATTTTTTGTGCATGGGAGAATTCAGAGGATGCTTTGGGTATATTTTGTGACCTTTCCAAGGCCTTCGACTGCGTTCACCATGAGACATTAATCAGGAAGCTACAGTACTATGGTGTCAAGAACACAGCGCTTAAACTTATAATTTCATATTTAAGTAATAGAATGCAGAAAGTTATTATTAATGGTAAAAGTTCTTCCGGCTCACCTGTACTAATGGGTGTCCCTCAGGGCTCAATTCTCGGCCCATTCCTGTTTCTAGTGTATATTAATGACTTACCTTCTATTGTAGAGGATAATCATGATATAGTATTATTTGCTGATGATACTTCTCTGATTCTTAAACTTAAACGTAAATCATTTAAATGTGACGAAGTGAATAATGCTATATCAAAATTAGTGCATTGGTTTAACGTTAATAATTTACATTTAAACGGAAATAAAACTAAATGTATTAAATTTACAACAACGAATGTTAGAAATCTGAGTACCAATGTGTTTTTAAATGGGGAAGAACTGAGCCCTGTTGAATCCACTGTTTTTCTTGGCATCACTCTCGACGCAAAGCTTCAGTGGGGCCCCCATTTATCCAAACTAGCAGTTCTGCAGCCTATGCTGTAAAAAAGATTAGAGGTCTCACTAGTGTCGAGACAGCTAGATTAGTTTATTTCAGTTATTTCCATAGCATAATGTCTTATGGGATTTTGCTATGGGGACATGCGGCTGATTCAGAAACTATTTTTGTTTTACAGAAGAGGGCCATTAGAGCTATTTACAACCTAAAACTGAGAGAGTCTCTTAGAGATAAATTTAAAGAAATAAATATATTAACTTTGGCCTCTCAGTATATTTACGAAAATTTAATGTATGTTCACAAAAACAAAGGTAGTTTTAGTAAAAAAAGTGATGTGCATTCTGTAAACACTAGGAACAAACACAAGCTAGTGATACCAGTTTCTCGACTCCACAGAGTCAGTAATTCATTCTTGGGGCAATGTATACGCTATTACAACAAGGTCCCGGAAAGTGTACAGGCTCTCTCCATTAGCAAGTTTAAATGTTTTGTTAAGTTGAAACTGTATAAAAAGGGTTATTATAGTATAAATAAATACATGGTTGATAATAACCCCTGGGAATGAGGTGATCGCTTCCAAGCTGTTTCTAAAATAAATTTTGTACTTATATAGTTAGTACAACCATTATTGTAAAATTTGCTTTAAAAAAAAGTCCCGCTGGGTTTCTTGCTGGTTCTTCCCAGGACAGAGGTTTTTTTTTCGAACCAGTGGTAAAGTAAAAAATGACTTTCAATAAGTATTACACATGTGATCTATATTAAATAAAAAATTATTCTATTCTATTCTATTCTATTCTTTCATGTTTTAAAGGATTTGATAAGACTAAACAAAGGATATAGGATGAAAATAAAGGATATCATATCGTTTTTAATAAAATGCTGTTATGGTATTGGTGGCAAAATTTATTAATATAAAAACAATGTTATTACGTAATGTAACGTAGTTTGTCTCTCGCGTCGCCTCTAAATGGTTTTAGTTTCTTTAATCTGAATTAGCAGAGGGAATGTCGAATACGCGCGGCATTGCCTTGTTAAAGATTTCAAATTAAGGGACAAGATCAATTTTTGAAATAAAGGACGTCTGGCAACCCTACTCGCGAAACTTCTTATCGACACTTATTCTCCTTTCACCTAACAAAAGTACCTAAATCTCTTTGCGTCTCTTCACGAGATAGCCTTTAAAATGAAGAGAGAACATAGGCCTATAGCTTTCCTCATAGGGTGGGGGGGGGGGTGCTGTTATCAGGAAGATGCTGCTGCTGATATGGATATGCTGATATGGGGTAGTGGATACTCTTACACCGCCAATTCTTGCAAAGCTACTGTTATCACTTTTACGTCTTTAGTCCTGCATTGAGGGCAAATTCAGTCCTTAGATAATATAGGCGCATTATCACCGTGTATTGCCACAAATCCTTCCTGAAAGAATTGTTAATGAAAAAAGTGAATTCTGCATTTTTATCGTTTGCAAATAAGCAAAATTGTTCTTAGTTTTTGTGTGCGGACAAATTAGTTGTATTAGCGCACGTTTTGTAAGACTTGCTACACAAATTGCAAGAAGATGACTCATTGTTGCCTTCTTTTCCTTACACAAAGCATGATCGATACTTGTTTTACAACACTGTATACAATTAATTTTCGTATACAGTAAGACCATAGACAAAATAAAAGCATTCATTAGATTTTTGACAAATTTAGAAAAAAAAAGCATTTAGAAATGAAATCAGACTGAAATGAATTTTATAATGTTTAGTACGTAAATTAACCAACTATGAGGGACAAAATCAAATGCCTTTTTGTAATCAATAAATATTATATGAATACTTCTATTTTTATTGTAAGCTTGATTCATAACTATTACATATATTGTCAAATGTTCTGCAATGATGTTTTGTATATCAAGGTGTCTATAAACTATTTGACTAATGCATCCTTTAATAACCTTGTATCTATATCGTTAGTAAGTATGTTATAGGTTTGTAATTTGCGGAAACAAGTTTAATTGTGAATCTTTTAGATCGTCCAGACCCACTCAACACAATCAAAATTATTCAACAAAATCACTAGCCATTTTCGAGTTTTAGGGGCACTAATGGACAGCAATTAATTTTTGTATATAAAGATAAGAGGGACAAACGAGCGCACAGTTAACCTGATGTTAAGTGGATGATATGACCCATAGACATCTATATCTATTAAAATTGGTAAAAATTACCTCGCGTACATCCGCTCGATAAAATAAAATGGTGTGTCCTACCTAGTTTGAAGAGCACCTCCCGCCCTCCCTCAATTGTGTGCACCACTAATCCCAGCACCACTACTCCAAACACCATATCAAAACACCATATCAAACATCATATCAAATAGCGGTCTCTAACGGGTTTTCAAAAAATCTCATTAATAATTTAATTAAAAAGAAACAAAAGCATGATGTTCGCAACTTTCTGTACGCGGTTCGACCTTAAAGTGTTCCTCGATATGTGAGCAGTTTGACCTACTTAGGCGCCATATCTGAAAAAGTAGCTAATGCTCTTCGACGAAACGGCGTTTATTTTGCGTTCAAAACAAACAATCCTCTTAGGAATATCTGTAATATTAAAGATAAGTTGGATATTCGTCATAAGTCGTGTGTTTACAAACTTGTTTGTGACGAGTGCCACGCCATTTACGGGATCACACTGGTCGCAACTTCGAAACAAGTTATAAAGAGCATTTAGCCGCGTACAGGAGTTACAATCCCGACAACTCCCATTTTGATAAACATCTTTTGGACACTGGACATAACTTAGCCAACGACGACTCCTTTAAAGTCTTACACACGTGTAATAAAGGGCTGCGACTGTGTGTGCTGGAACAGTTAGAGATATTAAAAAGTAATAATAGTAACGTTGCACTGCTGAATGAACAAACAAATGTTTCTAACTCACCTCTCTTAAATATTTTTAAGCCTGCTCTCTAATAACAGACAGCCTCGCAATATGATCGTTTGTCACCCTCACGGTGATAGGCGATTGGTTGCGTGGTTTCGGTAGGCGGGCGTTACGCGGCGGTTTCTTGTTAATATTATAAACGGCTGCGTGCGCAGATGGTGATTGGTCGCATGTTTTATCGCATGACGCAGTCACTCGCTACCATGAAGCAAATACAAAGAGGCATAAGTAACTGTGCACTGTGATTCTAAGTAGGTCCTGACGTCATCATAGCGGGCATGGCTTTAGTTAGTATACTGTCAGCATTTATCCTGTGCGCTTGTGTGTTGAATATCGTAAATCGGTGTATTTTCGTAGTATTAAGAAGAAAAGGATGAAGTGTTGTGTTTTATCGTTTAAAAACTACTCAGATAGACGCTCTGATGCTACGTATGGCATCACATGTCATTTGTAAGTAATTTTACACCTAATCTATTAAAATAGTTCTAGAAAAATCTCTTTGGGTCAGCTTTCAAATATAATTAAATATATTCGACACTAGATGGTCACACTTTGTGTCAAGTGAACTAAAAGTATAAAGGAACGTAGAGTAGATTGTTAAATAATCATACGAAGGTGCTGAAATTTGTTTTGCATTCAGACATAAAGAAATTTGAATCGCCAAAATATTAATTTTATACGCTCATTTTGTGAACAGGCTGCCATCTATCGTCAAAGTAGCTAAACTACATTGGAACATCGATGTGGAACGATTCGCGTAGTTTTACTGTTTATCGGTAGATGTAGATAGTATAAAGTAGGCGGGGCTTAACATCCCCTCACCCCGCAAATTGTCACGCGTTGTTACATAGTGAAATCTAAATACAACACCTCCTCTTTGTATTTGCTTCATGCTCGCTACTTAGGTAGGGAGCGATTGCGTCAGCGGGCTGTATAAATAGCAGTTGTTATGGCTCGCCGCTCACTTAGAGGTCAGTCACCGCAGAGCCTACATCACCTGAAGGAAGATGCTTCGTGTAGAGGCAAAACACGTGTCGTATTGTCGTCAGTGGTGTGTCTTTCCTAGTGTAGTGTTGTTGGGAGTAGTGGTACTGGAATTAGTGGTGACTGCGATAGTGTACGCAATTGAGGGAGGGCGGGAGGTGCTCTTAAAACTAGGTAGAACACATTATTTTATTTTATCGAGCGAATGTACGCGAGGTAATTTTTGGCAACTTTAATATAATGGATTTTCGCAAAGTAACGCCTGATTCTATTAATTATCTACATCTATCCTAAAAATGACAATCAAAATGCAGCGTGCGTTGTCACCTCTGAGGACTGAGATGGAATGCCTCTTACTCCCAGGATTAGTTTTATGATAATCTGCATCAGCAGGTTCATCTTCATCATATAACTTCATCATTAATTTTATCGTGTCATTTATTCAGGAACAGGAGTGATCTTCAATGACGATCGATTTTACTGTCGCATAAACATCAAATAGAGAAATGGAGATGTGATAAGCAGCTTTTCACTATTTCACCCACTCAGCATCAATCAATTAAATCTCATCTTAAATTTTTAAATCATTATTTAAATGTTTTCTTTGGTCTGTAGTTTAAGTGTAAGACTAGCCAGTGCCCGGGCTTCACCTGGATACGATCTATTGGGCCCGCGGGTAGGCGGCCACCAACTAGACGCGCTCCGTCGCCGGCGTCTTGCCATTACAAATAAATACCAATACTGGCACTTCCACTGCCTTCTATTCTTAGTTTTTAAGCGTAAACTAATTTAATTTGAATGTCTGTATTTGCGTACAGTATTATATATTCGACTTGACGCTAATTTAAATAACCTACGATTATTATTCATATTAAAATTTTCATATCTAATATGGAATTCAAAGTTATAGGCCAGCACTTATAACGTCTATAGCACCGTAAACATTCTAGTCGTAATTAAAAGAAGTAAAAAAGGTAGATGATGCAAAGTGTATTTTTCTTAACGTATGACTAAACACGACTTAAAATACTCGTAACATACCCTTGTAACCAATGCAAAAGGTTTTTAGTGTGTTATTATGCAATTATTTTAAGTTTTGCAAAATAATGTCATTGACGTCAGCACTTTCTTGGAGTGTAAAAAAATCGAAGGATTACTTGCATAATAATTTTATGATTGCCGCAGGTCTTCAATTTTATTGTACTTTAGAGGCGTGAAGAGCGTCATGATTATCTACAACTACAACCCACAGTTGATACATTAATGAAAATTGAGGTATCTTTTTTTAATCAAGAAACTAAAAAAGATCAATATATTTGTAGGCGCGTCTTTAAAATACCGGTTGGATCTAGAGTGAGCAAGAGGAATGACGCAATCACTCTAGCGAAGTGTCAAACCGATGGTGGCGTGTTAGAATTGAGGGTTTATCGAGAAACTCTCAGTCGTTTGTGCAGTATAAATTTCACTGTATGCGCCGTGCGAGAGAGAGTTTGTCTAAGTCATTCTAGGTAGTAGTAGAGCTAAGATAATATCATTAAAGATCATATATTTTATACACTTTTCGTATTTTCAAATAAATCCTCAAGTTTTTTGGATAAAATATAACCTAGACCCCTCCAGCCATTGCCTTTTATCTGTTCGTAAAGTGTCATCACACTTGGTTCAGCTATTTCGAACATTATCCTGGACAGACTGACAAAACATTTAAAAAGTGGTTGTGAGGAGTGGCCGCCATGGGGCAGCCGGCGTTGGTGGAGCCGTGGATGTGTGTGAAAGCGTTCCCGTGGCAATATGCAACTTAGGTGGAACACCATGGGGTTTAAGTCCGTGTGAATCCGATATAACTCATCGTTGCCCGCGCGAGGCGGGTATGCGTAGGCATTTCCTCATGTAAGAAAAGGCACCTTGTCAACTCAGTCAAGCACGTGTCGAAAGGCAAGTGTCGGACGAGTAGCTGCGACGCAGAGAGCTCTTCTCAGAGACGGAGGCTTTTATAATTGCTATTCAGGATCAAGTAATTGATACTCGTAGCTATCAAAAACACATTATTCGTATTCTCAATTCACCAACTGTCTTATGTAGACGATGTCACAGTAGCTCAGAAACAATTCAACGTATTATCAGCGCATGTAAATCTATAGTTCAAACTAAACGTAGTGGTTATATTCTCTTTGGTTCAAACAGACCACAAACATAGACATGACCAAGTTGCTGCAATTACGAGTAGCCACCAAAATCTGACTCAAAAACATTAACTACTTCATTTCGAAAAAAATCGCTTATCAATAAATCTATATGCAAATAAATAAAATTCAAGGGTCAGTTTGTAACGTAGTTGTTTTATTAAATGTGTGGGAAATAGCGCGAATACGTCAGGAAAGGTTAATTGTTAAAAATAGTAAAAGTGTGAGAGCTGATGTTCAACTTGCTCTCATGCTTACGCAATTGATCATTAGTGGCAATGAAACAGCGTACTGCACTATCCGTCAGTATAGACAATTACATTTTTTTTTCGAGTTTATGGCCTGGTATCAAGACCTTTAGGCCAAGTCTTGGGTATTTTTATTCGGTTTATTATAATTTCCCCAAGCCTTGTCTTTATGTATTATTATCCTTCATAGTTTTTAGTTGCTTCACAATATGTTGATGCGTCACATTGTGCAGCCCTTGGGAAATTTTGACGGCAACTTGAGCCAGCAGGCAGCTGACAGTTGGCGATGGTATCTAAAGGCGCCTATGCAAACAGCTTATCTTGAGAATCCATCACCATTAGAGCACTTGTTTCACCGTTTCCACTAATAGTTCACATGCGTAGACAGTTAATACATAAAATCGCACAACTTTTACATATCAAAATCTACTTCAAACTATTATTTAAACTATAAAACAGGAGCAGCAAACCGCCGCCGATCAAGTTCCCGCCAAAACTCCAGACAATTACATTTTGACCATACAGTAATAACGTTATTACATAATACGTAAATACGTTCTCGCCACAATCAGACACCAATGTAATGTGAGGTACTTAATCACACCATAACACCAAAGTATGCAAACCAACAGCAACACTACTTATTTCAGTATAACCTAGGACAGCCTCTCAACAACACCATCCTCCTTGCCTGCACATAGAAGAATTACTACCACAAACAGAATCACGACACTGCCTTCGCACTCCTAGAATGACTTCATTCGTAGAATGACTTATGCGGAAATTCTCGCGCTCTGCACCTACACTGAACTTTATACTGCACAAACGAGTGGAGGGGGGGGGGGGGTTTCTCGAAATATCCTCAATTCAAACTCGCCAGCATCGGTATGACGCTCCACTAAAGTGACGCAACCTCTCGGTCACTCTCGATCACTCTCGATCACTCTCGATCCAAACGGTATTTTAAAGACGCGCCTACATGGCCAACCGTGACATACGAGCGTCCTCGGGCGTGTATCTTCTGAATTCCTGTAACAAATACTGTTAATCACCAGTTCATCCGCTCGTCTATCCTGACATAAATAGTTACACTGTTCTTATCGTTGGGCAAATACGCAAGGCGATTACGTTTGACCTCGTGCAAATGAACTCTAGCTGAAGCGTCCTTTCGATCAGCCATCATCTCCTATGACGACTTGGACCGCACAACTGGCTCTTTCCAGCAAACACATACAGACACACAGCTACACACACAGACTTACATCTTGCACGGTACTATTAGCATCAATAGAAGATATACGCTTTAACAACACATAATCTCTTGTAGATATACTAACATCCTCGATCATACAATAATCGAAAGCGTGTGTCCCTTTGACCACGCATGGACCAGACGGCACCTTTCTCTCAAGCCATCACATACAACTGCAAACTAATATGTCCCTACGACCAACCGCTCGGGTCTGGCCCAGACGTTATTGTTATTTGTATTTTGTTCGACTAACCTGACTGGACCGGGAGGGCGTGTCCCTTCGACTAGTGTACCTCCACAACTCATAAGCCTGGACCGGACGAATATGTCCTTTATACCAGCCGCGCGGCATGGCCCGGTATGACATTGTCCCTTCGACCAGCCTCAAGATATGGATTGAAAGAAACCAATCATCACACAATAAAATGTCCAAGAGCCATAAAATCCCCAATCGCTTACAATTCTTTACACATCAGATGTACACTATACTTTATTTTACTTCCAGGAGCACTCATTTCCATGTTCAGTCATCCTCGTTGCATCTCAACGACCACCAAACCATACCTCTATTAACGCCACATGCGCACCGCTCTCACCCCTTAAGCTATGGCCAAAGTATGGCCGTCGACACAGTCAAAGCACAAAATAAAATGAAGCAAGAAACTTTGATAGTTTACAGGGTGATTAATCACCCAATACACCCAGGTCAATTGCCGTCCTGTCAATTGAAATAAGCTTGGTTTTCTTTCATTTCTTTCAACCAATCAAACAATTATAGTACGGCCGTTCAGAGAATGCGTTCCTGACACCTATCAGTTAGTCACGACTAGTGATGAGCACAACATAACACTGAGTTCGTTACCGTTCCTCCAAAATGAACCGCCGCGTTATATTTAAGATTATTTTCGTTTTAAATTGGCGGAATCATTTAAAATTTATATTTTAGTAATTTAAGTGGAAAAAAAAGGTAAAATGAATATAATAAAATTGTTTTATTTATTCTTTGTTACAAAGTTACAATCTGTATTTCTATGCAATAAAGTACATTGAATTGAATGTGCGTACATAATATTAATCAGACTCCGATTTGCTTGAGGAGGTGGTGTCTTCATCATCATCTTCGCCTACATGTATAATTATATTATTATCAATAACAGAAGCAATCCTGATATCTCGGTCAAAATGTTCCACAATCAGGTTTTTAGTCTTCACAACAACCTTTGCCCAGTCATCTCTTGTGACTTCCCCGCAGGCTTCTTTTAATAGGGTCATCATCTTTTTCGTGCTGAATGGCGGGGAAGTATTGTGGCGGGCGGCGTAACCTTTTATTTGAGCCCAGATTAGCTCAATCGCGTTATATTGGCAATGATACGGTGGAATTCTTAGAACGCGATGACCGTACTCCAGAGCCAGTTCATCGATTTCGAATCGCACATTTGCCGCTTTGTTTTCTTTAACTAATTTAATTAGCTCTGGTTTTAGCATCTGCATATTTACGTCAATGCCTTTTGCTTGTAACCAAGCCACCATTTCTTCTTTTTATTAGCTTGGGTAGGTGGTTTCTGTATTTGAACCGAGTGATTGGAGGCATTATCCATGAATATTACAGAAGGCTCTGGTTTGCTGGGCAAAAGCACTTTCTGGAACCACTCTTTAAATGTAGTGGCATTCATTTCCTCGTGGTAATCATTTGAAGTTTTTGATTGAAATGCCAGTAACGCGTTCTCCACAAAGCCGTATTTTACAGAACCTGCGTGGCATATTATCAGACGGGCCCCCTTACCCATTGGTACTTTCGACGTCGACGCTTGTGTATCATCCGTCCAAGAACGGGAGACCGTGTGATTGGCGTTTAGCCATGTCTCGTCAATGAACACGACATTATCCCAGTTATCATATATAATTATGTCGTATCGTTTTAATAAAATTTTTCTTTTGTCTGTATTTTTATACGAAAAACCAATATCTTTTAAGATTTTGGTTAAAGCAGTTTTACCCCCGCTAAACAGTCCAGCTTCTCTTAACGATGCCAAAAGCTTCTTCCTGTTGAGATATTCATTTCTGGAATAGTAACCATATATATGATTTCTGATTGCATCGGCGTCAAAGGTGTCAATATCTGTCACGGGTTTAGTTCTACGTTTCTTCTTCGGAGTACGTAAAATATTATCTTCCGTGCCAGTAGAGCCGAACTTTTCTTTATTAATATTTGTTATCGTTCATTTGCTAACTCCAAGCGCCTGAGAGACGCGTTCTTGTACTTGTGCGACAGGTAACAGGGGTCCACCATTTTGCCGCTCCCGCTCAAAGTAATCTTGCAGCTTGATGATTAACTCACGGGCTCCACTTTTCAATGTTTGTCCACGTTTGGGCATTATTATGCACCAAAAGTAAAAAGAACGCAATACAAAACACAATCGAAGTCCGATTTAGCGCCGATGTCAGTTTGAAAAGCAGAAACAGTCCATTAAACGAAAGCCGGGTAATCAAATAAAAACAGATCGAAAACACTTGAAGAACGTGGTCTATGCGCACGAAACGACAACAGACGACTGTTTTAGCGTCACAAAATGGCGGCCCATAACGCCATTTGGGGTTACTATTTTCAACCTTAATATAAAAATGCTACTTTCTTTCGCGCGTTCAGTTTTGTCGTAGCTATATTTTTATATTTAATAAAAGTTATCTTATAGTCCATTATTTTCAATTTCTTAAAAAGAAAAACAAAACGTATTATTTTATAAAGTATAACTGTATAAGAACAGATTACGATACTGTTATTGCCTGTTATTGTTAGCACAGCACTACAAATATAAAGCGCTGACATAACCTTGTAATAGCGCAGTATAGATTTAGAAAAATATTGTTTACCAAGTTATTTGACACTCAGTTTGGCACAAAATTATAACATTCATTGATTATTGATATAATAATGTGGTTTTAATGCTCATCAATTGTTAAAACGGTAAACAACCAGCAAAAATATTTTTATCGTAACTGCAACACTGACAGCATATTTCCATTCAGAGGGAGTGGGTCAGTACCACACTTTCTTCTAAAACCCAGAATATCACACGGCATCCTGCTGATGGTAGTAAGCCGTCTGCATACGGTCTAACAGTTATCACCACCTGCAAACAGAAATTGACACTTTTTAAATATTACAATGCTCGACAATTACTGACTTCATTTACGTCGATGGCAGCAGAATGATTGGGGCGTACAAGGCCCCACCCAAGCAGCACTACAACCGTCAGCAAGGACCGGGCGTGCCGAACCCTCTCCCCTAGCCGTCCGACACCGAAAGCAGACCCCCCATGCCACATGCAGCGTGGACTGAGCGCGCGAGGCCTCTTCATCCAGCTGCCTCATGCAATATGCAGCGTGGGCCGGGCGCGCAAGGCCTCTTCATCTAGCTGCCTCATGCATAACTCAGCGTGGATCAGGCGTACGAGGCCCCTTCATCCAGCCACCTCAGGCAATATGCAGCGTGGATCGGGCGCGCTAGGCCCCTTCATCCAGCTGCCTCATTCATTACGCAGCGTAGATCAGGCGTACGAGGCCCCTTCATCCAGCCACCTCAGGCAATATGCAGCGTGGACCGGACGCGCTAGGCCCCTTCATCCAGCTGCCTCATTCATTACGCAGCGTGGACCAAACGTACGAGGCCCCTTCATCCAGTCACCTCAGGCAATATGCAGCGTGTACCGGGCGCGCTTGGCCCCTTCATGCAGCTGCCTCATGCATTACGCAGCGTGGACCAGGCGTACGAGGCCCCTTCATCCAGCTACCTCAGACAATATGCTGCGTGGACCGGGCGCGATAGGCCCCTTCATCCAGCTGCCTCATGCATTACGCAGCGTGGACCAGGCATACGAGGCCCCTTCATCCAGGCACCTCAGGCAATATGCAGCGTGGATCGGGCGCGCTAGGCCCCTTCATCCAGCTCCCCCAACCAATACGCGGCGTAGACCAGGCGTACTAGGCCCCTTCATCCAGCCACCTCAGGCAATATGCAGCGTGGACCGGGCGCGCTAGGCCCCTTCATCCAGCTGTCTCATGCACTACGCAGCGTGTACCAGGCTTACGACGTACCTTCATCCAGCCACCTCAGGCAATATGCATCGTGGACCGAGCGCGCTAGGCCCCTTCATGCAGCTGCCTCATGCATTACGCAGCGTGGACCAGGCGTACGAGGCCCCTTCATCCAGCCACCTCAGACAATATGCTGCGTGGACCGGGCGCGCTAGGCCCCTTCATCCAGCTGCCTCATGCATTACGCAGCGTGGGCCAGGCATACGAGGCCCCTTCGTCCAGGCACCTCAGGCAATATGCAGCGTGGACCGGACGCGCTAGGCCGCTTCATCCAACTGTCTCATACACTACGCAGCGTGGACCAGGCTTACGACGTACCTTCATCCAGCCACCTCAGGCAATATGCAACGTGGACTGGGTGCGCTAGGCCCCTTCATCAAGCTTTTTTTTATAGGATAAGGGTGACAAACGAGCACACAGTCCACCTGATGGTAAGTGGTTGCTGTGGCCCATAGACATCTACATCTATCCTCGTTTGCGAATCAAAATGTAGATGCGTTGTCACCCGTGAGGACTAAGATGGAATGCCTCGTTTCCAGTAAAAAGGGTCTCCGGCCACCTGCACTCACCAAGCGAAACGCAGAGGTAAACCTCTAGTTCATGCTGGTATTCTGTGAGGTTGTGGTACCACCCCGGTTCGAGCCGGCCCATTCGTGCGACAGCAAAAGCTGCCGCGTGGCTCTACCACTGTTAAAAGCCGCCTCATGTATTACGCAGCGTGAACCAGGCGTACGAGGCCCCTTCGTCCAGCCACCTCAGACAATATGCAGCGTGGATGGGGCGCGCTAGGCCCCTTCATCCAGCTGCCTCATGCATTACGCAGCGTGGACCAGGCGTACGAGACCCCTTCATCCAGCCACCTCAGGCAATATGCAGCGTGGACCGGACGCGCTAGGCCCCTTCATCCAGCTGCCTCATGCATTACGCAGCGTGGACCAGGCGTACTAGGCCCCTTCATCCAGCCACCTCATGCAATATGCAGCGTGGATCGGGTGCGCTAGGCCCCTTCATCCAGCTGTCTCATGCACTACGCAGCGTGGACCAGGCTTACGACGTACCTTCATCCAGCCACCTCAGGCAATATGCAACGTGGACCGGGCGCGCTAGGCCCCTTCATCCAGCTGTCTCATGCATTACGCAGCGTGCACCAGGCGTACGAGGCCCCTTCATCCAGCCACCTCAGACAATATGCAGCGTGAACCGGGCGCGCTAGGCTCCTTAATGCAGCTGCCTCATGTATTACGCAGCGTGGACCAGGCATACGAGGCCCCTTCATCCAGCCACCTCAGGCAATATGCAGCGTTGATCGGGCGCGCTAGGCCCCTTCATCCAGCTGCCTCATGTATTACGCAGCGTGGACCAGGCGTACGAGGCCCCTTCATCCAGCCACCTCAGGCAATATGCAGCGTGGACCGGACGCGCTAGGCCCCTTCATCCAGCTGCCTCATGCATTACACAGCGTGGACCAGGCGTACTAGGCCCCTTCATCTAGCCACCTCAGGCAATATGCAGCGTGGACCGGGTGCGCTAGGCCCCTTCATTCAGCTGTCTCATGCACAACGCAGCGTGGACCAGACTTACGACGTACCTTCATCCAGCCACCTCAGGCAATATGTACGTGGACCGGGCGCGTTAGGACCCTTCATCCAGCTGCCCCAACCAATACGCGGCGTAGACCAGGCGTACGACGCCCCCTCATCCAGCCACATCAGACAATACGCAAACACATGCACTAGGCGTCAGAATCCCTTCAGACAATCACCCACCACTGAATGCAGTATGAACGGGGTGCACCAAGACCCAATCTCCAGACCCCACACCATGACTGCAGATAGGTCCGGGCACCCCGAGCCCCTTCGATACCATCAATTTTCTTTTGAACGTGAAACGAAACACAGTGAGATACGGGACCCACTCACACGCATGCGCCCGAACTTGGAAGAGTCTTTAATATAGATCGAACAAAGATAATTAACTTTTGGCTTAAAATATTTCACTTTAAACGTTTACTCACACTTACACTTTAATGATACGCTAATGTCGTAAATAGGACAGGAAATTTCATTACAACATACAATACGACATAAAAATAAAGGCATCAACACGAAGCGCATCATAGTCTTTCGCAAATGTAACAACCCTTAGACTAATTCAAGATTATATGTGGGCCATTAAAGGGACTTTATCCCACTTCTCATGTCGGAAATAGCGCGAATACGCCAGGAAAGGTTAGTTATAGTAAAAGTGTGAGAGCGGATGTTCAACTTGCTCTCTTGCTTACGCAATTGATCATTAGTGGCGATAAAACAGCGTACTGCACTATACGTTCAGTATAGACAATTACATTTTGACCATACAGTAATACGTTCCCGCCACAATCACACACCAGTGTAACGTGAGGTACGTAATTACACCATAACACCAAAGTATGCAAACCAACAGCAACATTACTTATCTCAGTGTAACCCAGGACAGCCTCTCAGCAACACCATCCTCCTTGCCTGCACTAGAAGAATTACTACCACGAACAGAACCACGACACTATCTTAGCACTCCTAGAATGACTTATGTAATATTGATAAAATACGTAATATTTCAAATAATTTAATTTAAGATTTTTTGAAATTTCGATTCTTCAAAACAATCACCTTTAACTTTTATTTTGTCTGAGGGATATAAACCTACTACTAGTTTTTGTATATTTTAAATTCTCCTTATTGTATGTGTTTACGCAAAAGCGTTGGTGTCAGGCATCGACGTTAGATGGCTCTCGGCTCGGGTGATACGGGATGACGTTCGCGCGTGTTGAACGTCCGAGCTTACTGAACGGTGGGAGTCGAGAGCGAAAGATTAGAAGTCTTCTTCGCGTCGAAAGAGAAGGCAGTCCATTTTGTTTGGGAGCTCTTAGATCTGATTTTATGTTAGGCGCGTATAGTGAATATACCACTGGGAATGGTGGCGCGTGATGAGAGTTTACCGGGGACTTTAGGTTTAACGCAGAATCTGTATAAGTGGATTCGACTGTATTAGTTACTAGTGCGGTAGTTAATATTCTAGAAATAACGGTGACCTTTGACCCGTACGTTCTGTGTTCATTTTCGCGAGTAAATCGTAACAAAGGAAGAAAGTGACTGCGGAAGGCGACCTTAGCTTGGAGAGGAGCTGAGGGCCGAACTGCTGCAGGGGGAACGGTCAAATAAGGTCAACAACACTACCAGCCACACCCAAATACACATCACTGACCTTTACTTCCTAGCACAATACACCCACACGAGACCTGACCGAATCCTGAGGGACCAGTCGCCTTGAATAGAGGTAAGTAAGCTCTGTTCAATAATTGTAACGCTCCCCCCGGATTATTTAGTGTAATTAGACTTTTAACCCGTGGCGTGAGGACGCCCGACCAGCATCTGCCTGTAGCTTCTTCGTCTATGGGCCGCGAAGGATTCTACTCCTGGGATAGGCAGCTGCCGGCCGTAACATTTGGTAGCAGAACGCGGTGCTGGGATCGATTCCCGGTCGATCCACCGACCATAGTATTTGATAAAAATTAAATAATTTTGGTGGCAGGGAGCGTTGGGTTGATTGGTTTAATTTTGTGTCTACAATCACGCCCGTCCGTAATACGTAAAAATATTTTTTTTTATTATATACGTAATAATAAAATTCCTTTCTTTGTTAGCTTGCTTTGTTGTTTGCGGGTAAATTTGAAAAACCACGCCCGGTTCGCGCGCAAGCGGGAGATTGCGTCATGTAGGTAGATGGTTATTTTTACGTAATCGGTTAATTATCGTTGTCGGATGGTTGTAGTGTATTACTTATCGAAGGGTCGATTTCCGAGCAAGGTATTTTTTGTTGATGTGTATCTTCGTTATGTATCTTTCGTATTGTAATTTGTATTTGAACTAAAGAGTGGTAATTTGTATTTACGTAATTTGAATTTAACTTGATTTGATCGCACTAGTATTTGTTATTGTTAATTTGATTTGCCTTTTCTTTTGTACTAACTTGTGTTTGATTTAATAAATAGCGGTTCTTATTTGTGTAATTTCTATTCAACTCGATTTGATAGGAACTGCATTGGTTAGCTGTTAATTTTTTTGTATTTTTTATTTGTTATTTTTGTAATTGTGCTCGAGCGACGTCGTAATTTGTATTTAGTAGTGATGTCCTCGCCCAAGATGCTAATCCGTTGCCTGCGGACTGAGTTACGCTGGGCCACCAGCGCCCATGCTTTGATAGGTCGACCGGATAGGGTCCATAATTTGATGAAGCGGTTCGAGCAGGTCGATGCTCGAAGGGCTGCAGTGGAGGAGGCTTACGCTGAGCTCGAGGATTCGGATGTGGAAAAGGGAGTCCTGGACTCCTGCTTCGCAGACTACGAGCAGTTCTTGTGGCTCACGGACGAGTTGATCGAGGCTGAAGGCAGGTATTCCGAAGAGGCGCGTGAAGCTCGGACGAGTGGCCTGCCCGAGTCCGTTCGGAAGCAGCCTCAGCCGGAGCTGTTGGGACGACTCCCAACTCTGGACTTGCCAAAGTTCTCCGGGGTCCTTTCCGAGTGGCTGACCTTCGTTGGTCTTTTCGACGGCCTAGTGGACGCCCGGAGTGACTTGACTCCGAGCCAGAAGATGGCGTACCTCTTGGCCTCACTGGAGGGGGAGGCCCTGGGCGTTGTCAGCCATTTGAGCTTGTCGGACGACGCCTACCAGACTGCTCGGGACCTCCTAGCCAGAAGATACGCCAACGTCCGGCGAATTGCGGACGAACATGTTAAGCAGCTTCTGAGCCTCCCGCTGCTGAGTGACCGGGCCAGACTACGTCCGGACCTGTTGGATCCAGTCTTGGTGGCCTGTAATATGTTGAGGCGGCTGGATTTACCAGTGGGCGAATGGGCCTTCTTGTTGCTCTGCATCGTGCTGTCCCGTCTACCTCTCGACCTTCAAATGCATTTTGAGGAGAGGTACGGCGGGGACGAGGCCTCCTATATTCCGCCCTTCTATGATCTGCTGCGGTTTTTGGAGGAGCAGTGCCGACAGATCGAGCACGCGGCGGGCACCGTCGACGACTTACGAGCCGTGCCCAGTGAGAGGCGAAATCCGCCGGGCAAGTCGTCGTCAACCCCCCCCTGCTCCTATTGTCGAGCATCTGATCACCGGGTAACGTCTTGCCCAAAATTATTAAGTAAGCCGGTTCCGGCGAGGCGAACTATCGTCAAGGAGCGCCGCTGGTGCTACTCCTGTTTGGAAGGGCACCTTCAGCGAGACTGTCCGCACCAGCGGCTCTGTCTGCATTGCCAGGGCAATCACCATGCCGTACTGTGCCTGGGTGCAAACGGTGTCTCCTCTCGGGGCACTGCCAGGCCCTCGACCCCCACGGGCGGGGGCGCTCCGCCACTCCCTCTGACGGGCGACGCTCGGCGCCCGCCGGCTAGCCACCAGGCCCCTAGGTTTGAAAGGGGTCCCTCCCCCGACCAGTCGGGGGGTAATTCCCCCAGGGGCGGGGGTGTCATCACCCCCCCCCCCCCCCCTCAGCGTGCGAAGAGGAACTTCACGGCCACTCATCGGTCCGCTGGACCCTTCCCACTCCCGTTAGCTGAGTGGCCGCGACTGGTGTACCACTGTACCCCATTTGATGGAGGCGGCCCTAGCTAGCTGCCGCCTTAGCTCCCACCATGGCTGCCTCTACTGAGCCTTAAGCCGTCAACAGTCCACTTGTCAAGCTGTTCTGTTGCCGACGGCCTCAGTGAGGGCGTACAACCCGAGTGGCGACCGTTAGCGGTTGCGCTCTGTCAGTATCGGGTTCACGCGGTGTGGCCTCCACTTGGTGGTGGGAAGATTAGGGCCCCCTGGAGCGTTGAATCACGCTCTCAAGGGGTATTAGATTTGGTTTGGTCGAGCACTTAGTTAAAAATTCTTTAAATTTAAATTAAAATGCTTTTGGGTTTTCCACGAAATTCATATTGTAGTGGTTATGATTAAAAGAAATGAATTTAAAATACTCCTTTAAATGCTGCTGCATATTTTTTGTAAATACATTTGATCACTGCATTTATTGTTGCACGGAAAATTGAGATTAAATTGTGTGCCCTTTTTTAATGCTTGTGATAGTGTTTAATCATTTTTCTTTGTGATAAGGAAGGTTGAAATTAGATAACCCTGTGGTTGCCGAAGGAAATAGGAGTCAATTCTCTTTTGGTTTAGATTTTGTTGGCACTGTCTAAGATATTTATTTGAAATAAGAAATAGGGCTGTCCCTTACGTTTATTGTTTTGTTTACTTTGCCAAGTTGACCTATGTGCATCGGTGATTACTTGTTTTAATTAATTCTGTAATTGAACATTGATGCTTTTGAAAAATTAGTTGAAATATGAGCATAGGATCACCTGCTAGGGACCATCTGTGCGTTTCGTTCAGCTCTCCACAGACGACGTTCATGGGGAATTTGGGGGTGCTCTCTGCACTGAAGCTTGAAGGTCCCTCTGGGCCGCTTCGTGTCGCGTCGCTGTTTGCAGACCTGATCCGGTCGAGTTGCGGAACTAATCATAGGAGCGCAGATAGGTGTTTGAAGGAGGTCGTCTGACTTCTGTCTAGAAATAGGACTTATTTATGTGCTGCGATGACCAGGAACGGCATCCAGTTCAACTTTCCGGCTAGCCCACGTTGGGGCTGTAATTTTGAGGCATTGGTCAGGGTTGCAAGATCTGATTGGGTGCGTAGGGTGGCCTAGTTTGGTTGTAGATTCGATCTTGCAACTTGCCGTCGCGACCCTGTCCCGCTGACCGGTTTGCTCGCGGACCTAAATCCTTATGTCCGGGACGGGGGTTTGTTTACGCAAAAGCGTTGGTGTCAGGCATCGACGTTAGATGGCTCTCGGCTCGGCTGATACGGGATGACGTTCGCGCGTGTTGAACGTCCGAGCTTACTGAACGGTGGGAGTCGAGAGCGAAAGATTAGAAGTCTTCTTCGCGTCGAAAGAGAAGGCAGTCCATTTTGTTTGGGAGCTCTTAGATCTGATTTTATGTTAGGCGCGTATAGTGAATATACCACTGGGAATGGTGGCGCGTGTTGAGAGTTTACCCGGGACTTTAGGTTTAACGCAGAATCTGTATAAGTGGATTCGACTGTATTAGTTACTAGTGCGGTAGTTAATATTCTAGAAATAACGGTGACCTTTGACCCGTACGTTCTGTGTTCATTTTCGCGAGTAAATCGTAACAAAGGAAGAAAGTGACTGCGGAAGGCGACCTTAGCTTGGAGAGGAGCTGAGGGCCGAACTGCTGCAGGGGGAACGGTCAAATAAGGTCAACAACACTACCAGCCACACCCAAATACACATCACTGACCTTTACTTCCTAGCACAATACACCCACACGAGACCTGACCGAATCCTGAGGGACCAGTCGCCTTGAATAGAGGTAAGTAAGCTCTGTTCAATAATTGTAACGCTCCCCCCGGATTATTTAGTGTAATTAGACTTTTAACCCGTGGCGTGAGGACGCCCGACCAGCATCTGCCTGTAGCTTCTTCGTCTATGGGCCGCGAAGGATTCTACTCCTGGGATAGGCAGCTGCCGGCCGTAACAGTATGTATAATGATTAATATTTTCTTGTTGTTATATTACAACTTATATTGTCAATGTTGTTATTACAAATAAATGCATTTTCTTTTTTTTTTTTCATTAGTGTCGCATTGTCTGCGGATAGGTATAAAATGAAAAGACATTTTTAGATATAACCATTTTATTCCGTTTGGCAAATCACAAAATAATTAGCTCATTTCGGCTATAAATCAAAACTATAAAGTAATAACAAAAATGAGATTATAATATTTTAACAGTTTCTAGAATAACGGCCTTTTTATCTGTATTTTAAGAATTATTTGGCCTATTACCATTTTGTCCACCCTCCTAGAAAGAGGCTTTGGGTATATACAAAGTACTTTGTGGGCGAGGCTTTGCGTTGATGTAAGCCAATCACGTACATTCATCGTTGTTCCTTCAATAAATATTTGTCAAATAATTATCCTGGGAAAATTTACGCGTATTACTACGACAAAATGTTTTCATTATAACCCCGGTACAGGTTGACATTTTTATTGGATATTTTGAACTTGTGTGGGTTTATCGACTTCTTTCAACACCCTGACTATAAAATTATGGGACAAGGCACATTATATACATTACATTTATCTCAAATTAACGTCGCAGGGTGACGTGTTTTATAGCATAGAATAGAAACTGACATGGAACATATCTACGTTTATTAGCAAATTTATTTAAATTTAAATTAAAATCTCAGTATACAAGTAATCAGCTGCGTTCGAAAGTGAGTAAGGACTACTTATTAAAAATATTATTTTTGAACAACTATTACGTACAGTTACTGGGCCATGATCAAAATTTGTTAATAATGTTGATATGTCAGTAGCCGAATCACAACAACGAGATTAGAAAAATAGAGCGTGGTATGTACAAATGTATGTATTTATTACGATTTTAAAAATAAAACACTTCCCAGGAAAATAAAAATGCTCAGGATATCTGGAGTACCTACGGCTCTGGCATTTACAAATATATTTATTAAAATCGTACAGAGTGAGTTCTCTAAGGTTTTTTTAAATAATCTTCATTCTAATCAACTTACTATACATAGATATATGAGAACATATTACATACTGGATGCGGGATGCCCAAACCCTCCGTTTTGAAGAAACAGCTTTTGATCATTTACGAATCACCCAGACATTGTTATAAACCATAAAATCATATCAAGGTCTATTACAGAACTGAACACAGTTTGCCTGCTTGCTTGTTCACCGGGCGCATTTATATGTATTAGTGGCAGTAGATTAGTAAATAAGTAGTTAAATGCAGTAGGGGTTTGAACAGACGCCTCACCTTTAGCTACGGCATTTTTTAACTTTTTCTATTATTTATAATATTCTAAGAGTATAAAATTAACATTAAAATTTAACAAATAAATCACACTATAATATAATTCAAATAAATGCATTACATTGTAATAAGTCTTAAGATTAATTTTCATTTCTTCAACAAATCGAAACGGGTTCGCGTTTCAGTGTATTTATTGTTCAATTGAAGTGACGCGACGGAGTGTCCGTGCATTAGTACACCAGTAGCCATGGTTGAGCTTGATCATAGGTAGGCTAGAGCTGATTGTTATTAATATCAACGATATTTGTAGAATGCGCGGCACGCAACTTGCCGTAAGCTTTACATTGTCTGTAGGAGCATACGGTAACACTCAACCGCGAACTCTGTCATTCTCCATACATTCACTACTGACAACTAACAACTATCACATATGTTATTATATCTTAATAATAGGATTGTATACACAGCTACGAGTACATCTATACACGAGAACATATCACTATGACGACACACAGTGAGTGTGTGTGCTGTGTGCTGTGTGCCGTGTGTACACTCTACAACACAATTCTTATGTCGGGTACAAAGTTAAAAGATGCAGCATCTGTAACTGCTGATATACATGTACATACTTTATAATACGAGTAGATGTTGTTTGTTTTCCATGTACAGTCATGAATGATTATAAATTTTAAATTGTTTAAGAAAACGTAGGCCAGTCTCTTTACATTCAAACTGTCGTCGTGCTCGATAACAATAATTTAATAATTACATCACATATATAAATAAATTCATTTATGAAAACATTTTATGAAATAAAGTTTTTTTTTAATAAAACAATGGACGAGAACGCGACGGGTGCAAACGTATACTATTTCAACATTTATTAAAAGGTCAAAATTGGCACGGTGGTTGTTGCAGTGACAGTTGCGAGTCTGTATCTGTGCCGGTTGTCTCTAATGTTGTTACTAAACTATGTTATAAGTACAAAATAAATTCTTATTAGGAGAGTTTTGGCGGTAACTTGACCGGCGGCGGTTTGCTGCTCCTGTATTATAGTTTAAGTAATAGTTTGAAATGGATTTTGATATGTAAAAGTGGTGCGATTTTATGTATTAACTGTCTACGCATGTGAACTATTAGTGGAAACGGTGAAACCAGTGATCTGATGGTGATGGATTCTCAAGATAAGCTGTTTGTCTGCATAGGCGCCTTTAGATACCACTACCAACTGTCAGCTGCTTGCTGGCTCAAGTTGCCGTCAAAATCTCCCAGGGGCTGCACAATGTGACGCATCAACATATTGTGAAGCAGTGAACTATGAAGGACAATTATACATTTGGAAAAATTATAATAAACCGAATAAAAATACTCAAGACTTGGCCTAAAGGACCAGGCCATAAACTCCAAAAAAATACAACATATTAGGAGGTTTTGAATACTTGCATATTCAACAAACTTGACCAAAAGTTATGGGTGGTAAGACTCCGTGCCACCGTCTTACGTGTACTGGTGTTAAGAACATGGAGAGTAAGTATAATTGTAGGCTGTTGGGCGTTCCATCCAAGTCCTCAGAGAAGACAACGCATCTGTAGCTTCCTTCGTCTGAAGTTGGTCGCAGGTGCGTATGGGCTGCATTGTTCACTTACGATCAGTTGAACTGCAAGTTTTACTCTATGGACTCTGTTTATAGATAAGACTCTTTTACTGCCTAGAAGACCGTCGATGTAGATACCATGCTCTTAGCTGTTTCTGCCGTCAAATAGCACCTGCATGGTAACGAAATGCTAATAAAAAGAAAAAGCGACAGCGCAGCATACGTACAGTATACACTATACATATAAACGTTTAACTGAGGCACTGCGACACCGCATGCTGCAGATTCGAGTCCCACTCTATAAAAGATTTGATGAAACGCATATTTTTCCGGTTTGTGTGGCTGTATCATGCAGTATTATTTGTTACTTTGACGCTAATAATTATCAAGCGTGAGGGTGAGGTTTTTAAATCAAAAATCGGTGGGAAATCCCATTACATTGCGAGTAGTTGAAATTCGATCTACCTTCGAAGGCACAAATATTTTCAACCGACTTCAAAAAGGAGGAAGTACTCAATTCAACTGTATGTTTTTTATGTTTGTTACCTCATAACTTTTTTCTAGATGAACTGATTTCGATGATTCTTTTTTATATAAAATCTGGTGCTTCTCATGTAGTCCCATATAAATTTGATCAAAGTCTGAAGTTTTTGAGTTATCCTTAATAATTTATACTGAAGTCGGTTTCACAAATTTCTTAATTTTATCACTTGTGTTGCACACAAATACATGCTTCGGCTCAATTAGTGTGGTCTAGGACCCAAAAGTTTAGTTTAGTAGTAACATTGGAAACAGCCAGCCTGTATCAGCTTTACTCGCGACTTACTGTTTGATAATAAGGCTGCGAATGAAGGAGCCAACAATGAGATAGACAGTGCACGTGAAAGTAATAATTGAAGCCAAAAAATTTATTCAAAATTAAGATAAGCTCATCAGCAAACTATTGACTATTGGATTTTTGCTATATTTCTTTAGATTTGATTTCACTTGTACATGCTTCGACTATATTGTTAGTATTTAATGTATTTTAATGTCATAGACATCGGAAATAATGTTAATGTTAATTTTAGTAAAATATTATAAACTCTAAACACTTAATTTAAGAAATGTGTAATTTGCACGGGTCTTTAAATATTATTATTTTGTCGCTTCATTATTTAACTAAAAGTAATATTTTTGGAAATTTAATTTATCCTGATTTGCTGCAATTAGTTTACGTAAAATTCTTTGACACTGGGTTTGTAGGAAATTCTCTGAATTAAATAAAATACTCTGGTTTCACACTGAGAGTTGGCGACTAGGTCGAGATCGTTGTCATGATGCTAATAGCGGCTCAGGGCACTCCAATTTACCTTGTTATTGTTACTCTCCTACTCACTACAAGTATATACATACATTACATTTTATGTTCATAATAAAGAATTTTCTATGATGTAGAGATATGTATGTATTAACAACTTTCTTATAAGTACGATGTGCAGTATGTGTAACTAAGTGATGAGTGGTTTGGTTCGTATGACATTATTTTTACTATACTAAGTTCGAAACTCATGTGAAAACTACTTGGAAATTTAATAAAAACTATTCAACTATAGTATAGTAAGTGACAATTAAATGGTCTAAATTTTTTTTTTTATTATTTGTAAATTGAACAAATATTTGGAATAATTGAAGTCCTATAAGGTCAAAAATACTTTGTCCAGCAGTTAACGGCTTGCAGCCACTTTGTATATGGAATCTAGATACTGATATTCAAAGATTTCGACACAGCGTGATCAGTTCGAAGATCGATGTTTGAGCATTGAAGTAAATAGGTACTACGTATTAGAACAGATAACGTGAACAAAATCTGTGAGGCAATGCGGGGCGCGTGGTTGGAGGTATAGCGTACCTGTTTAATGTCGGACCTTAGTGTTCGAGCGAAGGTCGAGTTCTGGCCGAAGCCGAAGTCGGAGCCGATTATTTGGATATCGTCATAATCTTTGGCCGGAGCAAAAGTCGAAGCCGAAGGAAAAACCCTAAGAGATTCAGTTCAAAATTGTCTAAAATTAATAAATAAATATAATTAATAATGCAATCCTTCGCGCGTCGCCATTTCAATCGTGCTCTCACTCATTTGTAAAAGTTCATTCAATTTAGGCAACGCCTAGAAGAAATCTTCGGCTTTGGCCAAAACTTCAGCCCATTTTGGCTGAAGCCGAAGGTGTCGTCGAAGGTGGTTCTATCGACAGACATTAACATAGCTTTTGCCCGCGATTTCGTCCGCGTAGATATTATACTTTAAATCATAGCTAATTCATCAATAATCACACTTTCCTAATAAATTCCATCGCCCCCATTAGTAATGATTTCCGCGATAAAAGCTATTCTATTTCCTTCCCCAGGACTTAAACTATCTCGATATCAAAGTTTATCTAAATCGGATCAGCGGTTTAAGCGTGAAGAGGTACATTTGCTCACGTGGCGATGAGTGATGTTTTTCCCCACTTCGCCCGCAGTACGCCCGACTTCACTGCGCGCACTAGCCCGCACAATTTTATATCGTGGTTACTTTTAAAATATTTGACCAAATTACGTAGTTTAAAAGACAAAGTTTATCTACTTTGAATATCAGAAGCCATTAAAGTATTTATTTTGACAAAACTAATTTGTTACTACAAAATGTGCATTTGAAATAAAGTATCAAATTTTATTGTATTTATGGTTTTATATTTTGATACTAATGGCTTACACATAAAAGATAGATATATACTGTCGCGGACTTTTTTTTGTAGAACTATTTAGGAGAAACAATTCCACTATTAAATTGTTAAATCTGCTAGTTACAGATTTTGCACCACACAACAAAATAACTTGCAGATGATAGATTTTTCCGATTTAGTTAACACTCATCGTTATATTTTGACCAATTTGCACAATATCTTTATTAGTTATAGCCTGTGTGTTGTCCTGATATATGAGTTATATTATTGTAAAGTTTCATTAAAATATATTCAGTAGTTGTTGCGTGGAAGAGTAACAAACATCCATACATCCATACACGTGGAAATAACTTTCACGGTTATAATATTAATAAGTAGGATTATAATATCAAATTAAATTTGAAGGTAGCCGTGATTAACTATGACATTGGGACTTTTCAACAACACCTCAGATTTCTGTGACTATGGGTGCTGTAAAGTACTCGAAACGTCGGGTACACAAAATATTCGATAAATCTGTTAAAATTTTCTCGTACACATAAGAAATTAGACTTAGTAAATGAGTTGACGGTCTGTAATGCGCATTGTCTGCACCAAGTGTCGGCGTGCCTGTTAGTACGTAGTTGGCAGTGGCTGAATAAGTTCTAGTGGGCAGGTGAGTGCGACGCGGCGTCGACGTCGTCGTCAGGCTTGGGTATGTCGAAGAGCTCGGCAAAAAGTGCAGGCAGCGCGAGGCGCGGCCAGTGCGCGCGCGGCCACGCCAGCAGCTCCGCGTGCCGCACGCCCAGCGCCCTCGCGCTGCGCCCCACCGCGCCCCACGCATCTGCGCGCTCCCCGCGGCTTTCACCCGCACCGCCCTCGCTTGTCTGCACACACACGCACATTATGATTCGCGACAGCGGTAAATACTAGCCTAATTCTGGTGTGCTTTTCGTATGGCAAATGTAGACAACCTTTTCACTGGTAATGAGAATTCCTATTTTGTGGGTAGCTATGCTATTACACCGGTGTGGGTCCACGCCCACGTTCTTAGAATACCGGCGTCAAATCGTAGCTGGATGCTGCTGTGTTTCATATGCTGAGTGTAAAGAACCGCGGACCCTGTTTAATGAAAATGTGGCATTCCATCTTAATCCTCAGGGATGACAACGCATCTGCATTTCGATTCTTAATTGTGAATAAATGTAGGTGTTTAAATGCTACAATATCCACTTACCATCAGGCGACTTGTGTAATTTCGTCACCCTTATTCTTAAAAAAAATATAAAGATAACATGCGCAATACGCGACGTGAAACGCGCTCGACAGCCAATCAGTCCGTTTTCATCAATTACACAATCGTGTTATTAACTTCAACGTGTGGGGTCCACTGCTATTCAAGCCTCTCCCAAGTCGTATCAGTTAGCACATTATCGACTACATGCATACGTTTGCTACCACATAATTTGGGCAATCGTATAACTAATTAAAATATTCTCTGGCCCTTTTTACTGGAAATGACGCATTCCATCTCAGTCCTCACGGGTGACAACGCATCTGCATTTTGATTTGTAATAGAGGATAGATGTAGATGTCTATGGACCACAGCAACCTCTTACCATCAGGTGGACTGTGTGCTCGTTTGTCACCCTTATACTATAAACAAAAATATATTAAACTGCGCAATAAAAACACCAGAATTGGTTAGAGCTCGAATCTCGTACTGAATCTCATACAGTATGAAATATTTGCGAGCACATTGATTGAAATATAAACATGGACATTGCAACTAAAATAAATACTTTAGACCTCACAGATAAAAATACTATAATGATAGTTTTTTTTTGTTTATAGTATAAGGGTGACAAACGAGCACACAGTCCACCTGATGGTAAGTGATTGCTGCGGCCCATAGACATTTACATCTATCCTCTATTACAAATCAAAATGTAGATGCGTTGTCACCCGTGAGGACTAAGATGGAATGCCTCATTTCCAGTAAAAAGGGCCTCCGGCCACCTGCACTCATCAAGCGAAACGCAGAGGTAAACGTCTACTTCACGCTGGTATTCTGTGAGGTCGTGGTACCACCCCGGTTCGAGCCGGCCCATCCGTGTGACAGCAAAAGCTGCCGCGTGGCTCTACCACTGTTAAACTAACATTACAACTTAACATTCCACCGAAAAATTATAAATCAATCCATCTATCAATATAAAAAATTACTGCTAAACATAAGCTTCCTCCACAGATTGCTCCAAGAGGGATGTTGCCATAATTGCCACTCTTGTCAGGCGGATTGTCAACCTCAGTTTCCAACAATTTTACAGAATTTTTATCAGGAAGATGCTGCTGCTAATCTCCAGTTTCATTTTCCCTCAGTCCCTCTTGCGAAACCCACGGGATATGGGGTAGTGGGTATTCTTACACCGCCAATACACGTAGTGAATTTTTCTGATAATTTCTTTAATCATGTCTTACTCTTACAATATCAAAGGTCCGAAATGCTGATTGCTTTATTATGCCGCCAACACACAGTAAATTTTAAATATTCCATTCCGTTACAGCCCTTCACAAGTCCATTGCTAAACATAGGCCTTTCCAGGGTACGACACAAACTGCGGTCCTAAACCAAGTGCTCCATCAACTTTCTGCATGTCTTACAAGCTCTACATTCCATCTAGTGGGAGACCGCCATATACTTCTGCTTGCGTGGGTGTCACTCGAGGACGCGGTTGGTAGTTCTTCGAACTTTATTGCCAACCCATACCACTTCAGCATAGTATACATAGCATAGTAGCATAGTAACTAACATAGACCAACGGATCTACTGATCCGCTGGTCTATGTTAGTTACTATGCTATATACAAAAAATACATGTACCATGTATTTTACATATGCAACGCTATACTTTATGTAAGTAACCGACACATTAGAGTTGAAAAATCAGAGCTTACAATTTTCATCTGACAATACTTCCCTGTCAAAAAATCGAATCAAGTTGATTTCATGAGTTTTCGTGAGACTTGACCGAGGCGCCGAGGCGCCACAAAAACTCGAGATTCTGTCGTCATAAACCGTCTGCTTAAGTTGTCATCAAAATCTCCCAAAAACTCTGCAAAAACTTCCCCGCAACCAGTTCAAGAATGATGCATAGGTTGTGAAGTTTTTGGATAAATTATTTTAAAGGGTACTTTCGTATTACTTTGTTTTTACTAACCCAGTGCTTGATTACTATCCCATTGATGAATAGAATAGAATATTTTTTTATTCAATATAGATCACATGTGTAATTCTTATTGAAAGTAAATTTTTACTTTACCATTGTTTCGGGAAAAAACCTCCGTCCTTTGAAGGACCAGCAAGAAACCCAGCGGGATTTTTTTCATTATGTTCTAGGTATGCTATGAGGTAGGCGTTCAATATATACTCTGTAGTCTTGCTGGGTAAGAAGGTAATCGAGATTGGTCGAGAATTGGATGGATCAGTATGGCTGCCTTTTTTGAAAATAGCTGCACATTGGCCAGCTTCTAGGATTTTGGCACTATTCCAGTCGAAAATAAGAGGTGGAACAAGCGTATCAGCACAAGAGACAATTTACAAACCTTTGGAACTATAGCTGGTATGCTATCTTGTCCACTAGCTTTATTCACGTCTAGATTCCGCAAGGTTTTAGGAACCTCCTTGATAGTAACGCGGACGTTTGACATAGAGGTACCGTAGTTAGATAATTCAGGTGGAACGTTGATGAATCTGAATGACAGAGAAATTGTTTAATAAGAGAAGAGTGTGGTTTGCAAGATGATGTTGTGACCAGGATTAAGAAAGGAATGCTTCGGTGGTTTGGTCATGTGGAAAGAATGAATGAGGAAAGAGTGACAAAGCAAATTTATGTTGCAGAGGTGAACGGCAGAGTCGGAAAGGGTCGCCATAGGCGAAAGTTTATCGACCAAATTGGCGATATGTTGAAAATGGGCCAAATCAAGTGTACCTTTAACCGACGAGCGTGTATGCGTAGGTATATGGATGTGGAGGAAGCGAGAGAGGTCTGTCAGGATCGTGCCAAATGGAAGTCCATAGTCTCTGCCTACCCCTCTGGGTGACAGGCGTGAGTGTTTATAGATAGATTATAGATATAGATTGTTGTTATTGTTCAATCATGAATTCCAAGCAAGCCCGTTTTCTCTTTAGCCGTATGCACTAATGTGCCATCCGGTTGTACCAGAGGAGGCAGTGTTGACCGAAAGAATTTTGTCTCGACCGCTTTCGTAAAAAACCAAAAAGCTCTACTGCTGGATGGCCAGGCAGAAAGTTTGCGCCGATATGTTTAATGCGTTTGTACCTGGCTTTCCTTTGCGTTTTTTTATAGAAATTGACTGGATGAAAGCTCTCTTCTTGAAGCTGATATCTGGTGCTTTGTAGTCTCAAGAATCAACCCAGGATAGATACGCCAAACACTCGTGCTTTTTAGCTTGGGTGCATTTAGCGTTAAGCCAATTAAGCCAGTTAAGCCAGCATTATTATCGGCGGTAGGGTCAGAAAAACTATTTCAGAGCGTCGGAACTCGTATACAAAAGTACGACCTTATTAATCCATTACGAAAGCAAAAAAGTGATTTCGTAGACTATTACAAAAAATTGGGTCGCTGAGCTTGCGATTATGTTTTTATTACAAAACCATATCGTGAACATAAAACAACATCGATTGGTTAGTTACCTATAATAATAGTCTAGCCATATGTAATAATGTTACGATTTAAAAAGTTCATATTTACTGAATTCAAATTTGCAATGCGTAAAGTTATAAGTTACGGAAGATACTTCGATCGATCTACCGACATTTCGCCCCTTGATTAATATAAACTATATTGTGAAATTGGGTATTAACAAAACATAATTATAGCAATTATTTTCTAAAAATTAGGTATGGTGTCCTCCTCAATTTTTTAGATGATTCAAAAGTTTGGCATTAGCTATTTTTAGGTATTGCACTTTAGACAGGTACACAAAATATGTCTCTGTCAAATACCATAAAAGACAGTGACGAGAGGAGCGGAGAGTCCGTGCTGTTAGGATAAGACGAGTTGAGAATATTGTTAAAGCCAGAATATAATGAGAAAACAGAAAGCAAAAAGCATTATCGTGTGAGATGAAGATTCCCACTGGGAATTTGTTGCGAGTTTGTTGCCAGTTATCAAATAAGACCTGAAGATAGATGACCATTTGCTTTAAATCGGCATATAAGAGCGGAACGATCAAGACGTTTGCAAACCCGATACGCTGGTGAAAGACACTAAAATGTGCTCTTTATAGACTAAAAATAGCAGATGCGTTGCCAACCTTTTAAAAAGGAGTAGGCTCTTTTCTGGAAGGTCCCTAAGTCGTATCGGTCCAGAAAAATTGCTGGTGGTAGTCGATTCTACAAGGAAGTTGTGCGAGGAATTGCATTTTTTAAATAACACAGTAGTGGACCGACAATCATCCAAATGGCATGGATGGTATCGCGAGTTTTGCCGTGATGTGCGGTGGTGAAATTGAGCGACTGGAATGAGTCCGTACAATTCCTCTGAGCACTCCCCTTGGTAGATGCGATAAATTATGCAAAAATATGCAGTATTTCTTCGCAATGCCAGTGAGTCAAGCCGGATCAGAAAGAGCTCGGTCTCCGACGTTTCGAACCGCTCTGCGCTGGATGCGATCAAGTGGAAGGACCTGGCACTGGGGTGTCCCGGCCCAGAGATGAGAACAGTGAGGTCGAACTTGCGCCCTGTAACGTTGCAAGCGGTGTACCGGCATGAAATACTATCCCGCTCTACAAAGCACGCTAACTGGTTCGACCACGATGTTTTCAACTTTATAAGCGGTTAAGACTGGCCCTCGTTCAGTCTAGATCTAAACTAGTTGAATTACAAATTGTGGTGTGGTAGTCTGGTCAGAGGATATTGTCTGCTCAAAACTTTACTCCGACGTTGAGTCACTCACGAAATTGTTACTAAATGAAATATGTATTCAAAAGCTCTATTATTATAAAACCATTTATTTAAAGAAGCTATGCATTTTTTACTATTCTAAGCCAGCGCTTAATTACTATCTCATCAGGTGATGCTGTCGAAAATGGGTAAGCGCATTGACTCAACAAAAGCCTACTCATTCTTTCTTTGAAGACACCCAAATTGTGGTCAAATGGAAAGACACTTTACTGTGTAGGGGTGGTGTAAGAATATCATCCCGTGGGTGTCGTAAGAGGCGACAGAGAGAAACAAATCAGGAGATGGGCTGCGTATTCCTAATGATGACTAAAAATTAAAAATTACGGTCGTCAACCAGCTCGCCAAGCTTTTGTATGGCAAATATACCTCCTATGAGGCCTATGTGCAGCAGTAAATTTTAATAGGCTGCAACGGTAACGGTAACAGAAAAACTCGGGCAACTTATTACACTCCTTTGCCTTTTCTTTTTATTTTAATGTGTAACAGAAGTTATGGCCACACTAGTACAGCGACCGAAGATGAGAAGTCGAGCAAAAAGGCTCACCACGTGATGGAAGGCATCGGCGAGTGCGCGGTGCATGGCGGCAATGCGATCGCGCTCGCTGAGCGCGGCGCGGTGCGGGCTCAGCAGCAGGCCCGCCGTGAACAGCGCCAACTCCTCCTCACTCGCGTGCAGCCGCCCCACCGCCTGCACGTATGACAGCATCGCCGTCGCGAACTGCGCCTGCGGGGTACGCATGTAATACTCAACAAATAGTACTAGCTTGTACGTGCCAAGTACGGATGGCTCGGTTCCACCGGGGAAGGCCCACGCTCCTACACAAATCAAATAAGAGCTCAATGTTTCGTATGCCGAGTGCAGAAAGAGACCCTTTATACTGGAAACAAGGCTTCCATCTTAGTTGTGAGGGATGAATACGCATCTGCATTTTAATACTTAATCGAGAATAGATGTGGACGTCTATGGGCCACAACATCCTCTTAATATTATGTGGGGTACAGGGTACAGGGTTTTCGTTTATCACCCTATTCTATAGAAAAATAGGTATTTTCCAAATGTTATTTATATTATTTTTATACATTTGTGCAGTTATGAATTGACAACGTAAAATTCTATCACTTATAGTCTTAATCAGCTTCAGACCGGTCACGGCTGCCCGTCACAATCTACCATACACAAGTTACCATCTGCGCAGGATAGGAATGTAGTGCCCAAGTGTATACGCAAGCACAGGTGTACTTTCCATTCCGTCACTCTTATTAGTCCGTTGGGACGGTAAGTTTTAAACAGTGGTAGAGCCACGCGGCAGCTTTTGCTGTCACACGAATGGGCCGTCTCGAACCGGGGTGGTACCACGACCTCACAGAATGCCAGAGTGAAGTAGAGGTTTACTTCTGCGTTTTGATTAGTGTGTGCAGGTGGCCGGAAACTGCTCTGCGGATAATGCTCGGGGCAAGCGAAGCAATAAGATTAAGGCGAACCCTGTCACGCTATCCGTTAATTTTTGCAACAACAGGAGACTTCATTCCCCTTAACGTTGTCCACTTCCGTCTAGAAACGGCAAAGCTGGCCTTGATCTTTTTAAGCAGAGACTCAGGTGTCGTCTCCGGCTGATACTTCATATCTCTCCTACTCGGAGTACAAATTAGAACACTCCTTTGTGCCCCGGGCTGGAGTTTGCATATATGTCAGATAGGACATCTGTTTTCGACGCCTCGGCATACTTGAAGGTACGGACCTGTCCATCCAACTGCGTATAGACAGCAACGACCATCCCCGCGTCTACAGGTGTCTCTATAGATCCCATAGGGGTAATGCTGAAACAGACTGACTCATCGACCACGTCCAAATGGCTAAAGATGCCTTGTTACAGCAGATCCCATCCGCAGAGATTGTGATCCTTGGTGATTTTAAAGCCAACCACGCCGAATGACTCGGTTCACGTCCAAACAACCATGCGGGGAGATCTGTTTATGACTTTGCTTTGGCATATGGTCTTACACAGTTGGTTACTTCGCCTACGCGGATTCCAGATGTGGAGGATCATCTTTCACTATCCCTGTTGGACCTTCTGCTGACCTCTCATCCGGACAAATATCAGGTTTCCGTCAACGCTCCTTTAGGCTCGTCGGACCATTGTCTTGTGCGGAGTAGAGTGCCACTCACATTAACGTCGCGGTTGCATTCTGGAGGCTGTCGCCGTGTTTGGCACTATAAGTCAGCCGATTGGAATGCGGTCTTTTTTGCATCCTACCCTTGGGGGCAGGTTTGCTTCTCGCCGTAAGATCCATGCATTGTTGCAGATTCTGTTGCTGATGTGGTACTTCAGGGTATGGAACTTTTTATTCCAACCTCTGTGGTGCCCATCGGAAGCAGATCCCAGCCATGGTTTGGTCGCTCCTGTAAAATAGCATCATGATCTAAGCAGGAGTGTTACCGGGCCTGGGCTGACGCATCAACGTCTAGGGATGTAAACAACAGCGCTCTTAAAAATAGGTATAATTCCGCCTTCATTTCCTTCAAAAGAGTCATTGCCAAGGCAAGGTGTTCCTTCTTACGGGAACGCGTACATTCTGGTCTAGAATAGAATAGAATATTTTTTTATTCAATATACATTACATGTGTAATTCTTATTGAAAGTCATTTTTTTTATAGGATAAGGGTGACAAACGAGCACACAGTCCACCTGATGGTAAGTGGTTGCTGCGGCCCATAGACATCTACATCTATCCTCTATTACAAATCAAAATGTAGATGCGTTGTCACCCGTGAGGACTAAGATGGAATGCCTCATTTCCAGTAAAAAGGGCCTCCGGCCACCTGCACTCACCAAGCGAAACGCAGAGGTAAACCGCTACTTCACGCTGGTTTTCTGTGAGGTCGTGGTACCACCCCGGTTCGAGCCGGCCAATCCATGCGACAGCAAAAGCTGCCGCGTGGCTCTACCACTGTTAAAAACCACTTTTACCACTGTTTCGAAAAAAACCCTCTATGCTGGGAAGAACCAGCAAGAAACCCAGCGGCACTTTTTTCTAAATAAATTTTACAATATAAATGATTACGAACTATTTACAATATTTATTTTAGAAGCTGCTTGGAAGCGACCACCTCATTCCCAGGGGTTATTATCAGCCATGTACTCATTTATACTATAATAACCGTTTTTGTACAGTTTCAGCTTAATAAAACATTTAAACTTGCTAATAGAGAGAACCTGTACCCTTTCCGGGACCTTGTTGTAATAGCGTATACATTGTCCCAAGAATGAATTACTGACTCTGTGGAGTCGGGAAACTGGCATCACTAGCTTGTGTTTGTTCCTAGTGTTTACAGAATGTATATCACGTATATATATATATATATATATATATATATATATATATATATATATATATATATATATATATATATATATATACGTGTGTATGTATATAAGATGTATATGTTTTTGTGAACATACATTAAATTTTCGTAAATATACTGAGAGGCCAAAGTTAATATATTTATTTCTTTAAATTTATCTCTAAGAGATTCTCTCGGTTTTAGATTGTAAATAGCTCTAATGGCCCTCTTCTGTAAAACAAAAATAGTTTCTGAATCAGCCGCATTTTCCCATAGTAAAATCCCATAAGACATTATGCTATGGAACTAACTGAAATAAACTAATCTAGCTGTCTCGACACTAGTGAGACCTCTAATCTTTTTTACAGCATAGGCTGCAGAACTTAGTCTGCTTGCTAATTTGGATATATGAGGGCCCCCAAAACCTGAAGCTTTGCGTCGAGAGTGATGCCAAGAAAAACAGTGGTACAACAGGGCTCAATTCCTCCCCATTTAAAAACACAATTACAATATTAACACAATTAGTTTTATTTCCGTTCAAATGCAGATTATTAACGTTAAACCAATGCACTAATTTTGGTATAGAATTATTCACTTCGTCACATTTAAATGATTGACGTTTAAGTTTAAAAATCAATCAATCTCTCTTGCCAAGGCTGTCTTAGGGAACTTCTGTCAGCCATCTGTTCCATCTCTGCCAGTAGCTTAGCGTGCCTTAGATGGGCCCTGTATCAAAATTTGTTGAAGGGGCCCCAATGAAAAGTAGGGGGATGAAGTTGTTCACGTCCGCAGGAATTGCCGCCCGCATCCTGCACGTGTCCCCTGGGTGGCGCTAAACGAACAACAAACTATTGGCTGCTGTACTGTTGCGCTATAATCTTGCAACCTCGCAGCACTATCACAGACGTTCAAATAATATTGTATCAATTAATTACCCATTTCAAATGCCTCAATGCGATCAGCTCTCCTCGGAGAGCCACGGGACTAAAGATATTGGACAACCCGAATCTGCTAACTTAATATAGAAAGTATTAGTCAAGCTAAATGCGAAGTAGTAAGTAAGATTCTATTAGAAAATGACATAGACGTACTCCTTTTACAAGAAACTCACGCTAGAGATGAACAGAATCTATATAAACGTAGTGCTATCCCGTTCGTACCTTGCTCATTATTTTAACCACGCGCAATATGGCATCGCCACTTATGTTAAAGACGGTATTAAGCATGTCGCTGTGGAGACTTGCCTTGGGGTCCGGATGTATTTGCCTCTGCAATAAAGCTCAATAACCTTACCATTGTAAACGTATATAAACCACCGAACTCTTCATGGGACTACCAACCTCCCCGCTTTCTCACAACCATGCCTATATGCCGGCGACTCCAATAGTCATCACACGACCTGACGATATAAAAAAATGATGCAAATGGTGAACACGTCGTGCAATGGGCGAAGAACAACAACCTACACCTGGCATTTAATGCCAAGGCTAGAGGATCGTTCAGGTCAGCAAGATGGAAACGGGATTATAATCCAGACTTAACGTTTACTACCTGTGACATCAATCGAATCCCATTATAAACCACATGAAGAATTCTCTCAGGCTTCCTGAACAGCCAGCATCGACCGGTGCTTGTGGATGTTGGTATTAAGATCCCCTTAACAAACTCCGTGCCTTTGCCTTTGCCTCGATGGAACTTCCACAAAGCAGAACCAAACAACGCTGACATGGATGCTGCTATCACATGGATACCTCCCTGTGCCGAAAACTACAAGAGATTTACTAAACTTATCATAGCAACAGCAAAAAAGAGCCTTCCCCGAGGCTACCGCAAGGCGTACATCCTTTGCTGAAAACTATTTGATGAGTACACGCGCACGGGTAACTATAAATAGGTAATGACCTTCTGAAATCTCTCGATGAAGGGCGTCAAAATAGGTGGCTCAATACCGTAGAGCCAACGCGATTGCAAATAGAATAGTTGAGGTGTCCCGAATTAAAGGCAGGAAAGATGATACCCAGGCGACACGACAGTGCGCTAAACAGCTCAAGGCGTCGCTACCAATTGACTACCAGCTGTCACGAGAATTCTCCCAAGATGAAACCGATCGCGCCTTGAAACTATTGCCCCCTAATAAAGCTGCTGGTTTAGATGGAGTCTACAATGAGTTTCTAAAGCACCTAAGCCCGAAATTCAGAAAATGGCTGAAAGAGTTCTTCTCAGATATCCTGTTACGTAACAAATTGCCTCGCGACTTCAATAGATCAATAGAAACCCCAAAAATCTGCAGACGATCCTAAGAGCTACCACCCTATCGCCCTTCTGAGCTGTGTCTACAAACTTCTGGAGAGACTAATCTACAACCGCATTATGCCCTTTCATTGATAAGGTGCTTCCAGTGGATCAAGCTGGCTTCCGTTATGGCTGCAACTGTACTGACCAGGTGTTGTCCCTCACAACCCACATTGAAGCAGGGTTTCAAAAGAAACTAAAGACGGTTGCTGTTTTAATAGACCTGTCAGCGGCATACGACACAGTTTGGCGGCAAGGATTGGTCTATAAGGTCATGAAAGCGGTACCATGCAGAAAAATGGTGGGGCTGTTAAATAGCATTCTTAGCAACCGTGAGTTCATGGTTTTCCTTGGCGTCAGTGAAAGTCGTGCCAAAAAGCTGAACAATGGATTATCACAGGGTTCAGTTTTGGCTCCGCTTCTCCTCAATCTTTACTTACATGATATACCTGAAACGCAGTGTCGTAAATTTATGTATGCTGATGACATAGCACTAGCTTCCCAACACGAAACCTTCAAATCATCCGAAGGTATCCTTAACGAGGACTTAAGCATACTAGACAAATACTTTAGGAAATGGAGACTAGTACCAAACACTGCCAAAACCGAAGTAACTGCGTTTCACTTGGCTAACCAAATGGCAAAATACGAGCCCACTGTTGAGTTTGCTGGAGCCATGTTGCACTACAACCCCACTCCGAGATACCTGGGCATGACTCTCGATCGGAGTCTCATGTACGCTCCGCACATGGACAAATTATCCAAAAAGCTCCAGACTAGAAACAACATATTGCACAGGCTGGCGGGCACCACTTGGGGGGCCAGCGCCGATGTACTGCGTACATCCGGTCTCAGTTTGGTAGCACTGTGTACTGTGCACCAGTATGGTCAAATAGTGCACACGTGCTGCATGTGGTCACCCAGCTGAACCAGACCATGAGATGCATATCTGGAACCTTAAAATGTACCCCCCTCCAGTGGATTTCAGTACTAAGTCATATAAGCCCACCCCATTTGAGAAGACAACAAATACTACTACGAGAGTCCCAGAAGATTTACGGAAATCCCAACCTGCCAGATCATGCGGAGTTTACTGATCCGCCACCCCACCGTCTGAAGTCACGTCGTCCACAATACCAGACCGCATGTGAACTCGTGTCCGGAAGATTTAACACATCTGCCGAGTAGTTGCAGGAATAGAACGCAAAACCCCCTGATAGCATGGGAGTTACCATCAACCCTACACTTAAACCTGCTGGTTTTGCGCTCCCAAGAAGGGAATGGTGCCAACTGAATAGGGTACGAACCGGATGCGGGCGAAGCAATGCCTTCATGTCCATGTGCGAGAGGAGGGAATCACCGAGTTGTGAGTGTGGAGCTGCTGTCCAGGATGTTGAGCATATAGCTAGAGACTGCTCACTCACAATGTACCACGACTGCTCAACAGACCTGTTCTCTCTCGATAACGACGCTATCCCATGGATTCAGCAATTAAAAGATAGAATAACTTTATAATTTTGATTTCAATTTTAATTTATTGTGAACTATTGTAAGAGCCGTGGTAGCTCAGATGGTTAGCGCTCGCTGTAAGCTTCATAGTACTCGAGCAACCCGGGTTCGATCCCCGCCGGCACCAATGAAATTGTTAATTGCAATTTTAAGTGCTGATTTACCACGTGCTCGGCGAGGAAGGAAAACATCGTGAGGAAATCTGCAGTTCTGAGAAATAAGAAAAAATATATTTCGAAGACATATGAAGTTCGCCAACACGCATTGGGCAGCGCGGTGGACATTTCCTTGCCCTAAAACCCTCTCAAAAATGAGAAGAGGCCTGTGCCCGGCAGTGGGACGTAAATAGGCTGCAACTTTACTTTAACTTTTTATTGTAAGAACCCCATAGAATAAATAAATAAAGGAAGAGTAAAGATTTCATAAAAGGAACAAAACACTTGAATTGAAATAAAATTATTATTACTTACAATTAATACTTCTAGGAACTAACATAGGTGAAGACTATTCGGCGGCATTGAGAGCTGAAGACGTTTCAGTTTTTTTTTAAATTCTTTACCTCCTATAGATAATAGTGATAGCCTTTCCTGTCTCGTAGAAGTCCTTGGAATTTTTGGTTACACACGTTCGGGGCCTCGTATCAATGATTCGGCTGATATGGCGGTAGTTACGCCCTTGATCTCTGCACACATATTAAGAAGTTCTATGGGCAGCTGTACACATTATCGTTGGAGCCACACGCAAGTGTGAGTAACGATAAAAGAGCAAGTTTTGTCCGACACTATTCGGATGGTATCCCGGATGTCAGTCTGAGCGAGATTAGAATGGCCAGCACTTTAAAAACGACAAGTCCCCGGGCGAAAATTACAGCGCAGGTTCTGAAAGCGGGTGGAAAACCGGTATTTAAACTCCTTCAGAAGCTCTTTAATTCTGTGCTCCATGGTGGCACTTCTCCGGAGGCGTGGAGCAGAAGTGCGGTGGTCTTGTTCTTCAAGAAAGGCGAGAACGTTCTCTTGCAGAACTACAGACCGATTTCCCTTCTGAGCCGTATCTACGTGCTGTTTTCGATAGTCATTCCGAGTCGTCTCGCACACAGACTCGACGAATTCCAGCCTCCAGAACAAGCCGGTTTCCGAAAAAGCTTTAGCACCATAGGCCATATAACTACACTTCGGCAAATTGTACAGAAGACCGAAGAGTCAATCTGCCACTTTGTCTTTCATATGTAGACTATGAAAAAGCCTTTGATACCATCAAAATTTGGGTGGTGCTGCAGTCAGTCAGGAGGTGTAAGACTGGGTTACGTAATATCCCCGAAACACTTCACCGGTGCATTGGAAGACGTTTTGAAGCTAGTTGACTGGAAAGGATATGGTATTAACGTCAACGGCGAGTATGTCCCTCTCCTTCGATTTGCCGATGATACAGTCCTTATGGCAGAATCGTTGGCAGACCTGAGCACTATGCTCTATGACCTCAATAGTGTTTCCCAACGGATAGGTCTTAAGATAAACATGGACCAAAGAAAAATAATGTTTAACGTCCATGCCACACCTATGCCGGTAGTTGTTGAGAGCACTAAGCTCAAAGTTGTTGACGAATATGTTTACGTGGGACTAATAGTCCGACTAGGTAAGTACACCCTTCCGAACAGGTTGCCGCCTTGTGGTGGCGGGGGGGGGGGGGGGGGGGGCTTAGTAGGCGTGGCTTGGTCACCCGCGGTGAACAAAGAGGAACCCCTAGTCTGGTTCGTGGTGTGGGCCGGCCCAAGGTGGCCACTCCGAGTGGGCTTGGCGAGCCAACTTCGGATGTGTGTCGGTGGGCTGGCAAGTGGGGTGTCCTCTCTTCCTACCGCTGCAGTCGAGGTGGAGTCGTGGAGGAAGAGGAGTGTTGGTATGGCGATGCGCCACTCGCCCTATCCTCCGCGACTCCGATGGGGCCGCATCGTTGATGCGGTGGTAGTGGGGGAGCGGGAGGGAGAGGAGTGTTGGTAATGCTACTGTTGGTACCCTCCGCGGCCGAAACTTGGTTGGTGGTGGAGCCAGAAACCAGATCCGCCGCTGGGGTCGGGAAAGCGGATGCTACTAAGCGCTCAATTTTCCTGGCCACATGGCCTCCGCGTATCGGACTCGGGGGATCCGATACGCAGGTGGAGTTGGAGGCCGTAGAGGAGGGCGTGCCTTGTGTTCCTGGTGCGCCTTGCCTGAGAAGGAGAATGGGGACGAGACGTCCTCCCGGGAGAAGGGGCTGCCATGGGGCGGCCGGCGCAGGTGGGGCCGCGAATGTGTGCGAAAGCGTTCCCGTGGCCCTGCCAATATGCGGCGAAGGTGGAAAACCATGGGGTCGGTGCGAGTCCGACAACCCGTCCTAGCCCCCGCGAGGCGGGTATGCGTAGCCATTACCCCATATAAAAAAAGGTAAGTACAATTTTGACCAAGATTGAATTTTGGTCAATCGATGAATTCAACTCGGCTGGGCAGCGTTCGGGAGATTACGACACATCTTCTCGTCAGACATTCCTCAGACATACCTGAAAACCTCAAAACTATATTATACAACCAGTACCTGTTGCCAGTGATAACCTAAGGATCTGAGACGTGCTGCTTCACTGCTGGCCGTATGAGGAAGCTTAGCGAGCTACGGAGAGGGCTATGCTCGGCGTTTCTCTGCGTGATATACTTAAAAACGAGGATAGCCGCAGTAGAACCAGAGTAACCGACATGGCCCAAAGAATTAGTATGCTGAAGTGGCAATGGGCCGGCCATATAGCTCATAGAAGCGACAACCGATGGGGAAGAAAGGTTCTCGAGTGGCTGCCTCGTACCGGCAAGCGAAGTGGGGGGCATTCTCCCACTAGATGGAGTGACGACCTGGTAAGATATGCAGGAAATCAATGGATACACAATGGTTACTTTTTATTTAAACGTAATTTTATTAGTGTACATTTTTAATTATTTATTTGAATAATATTAATTTGATGGAATTTTATTACGTTATAAAATAATAAAAAATATATTATTTGTTAGAAAATTATGGAATATCCTTCAGGAAATAAATTAATACATTTACAGAAGGAGATCATTGTAAGTCTGTGTATAGGTCTATGAAGAGTCAGTGGCAAGTACACTCGAGTCGAGCTGTAATAAATCAGTACTCGAACATAACAGTTGTATTATTTAAGTTCATCTGCGTGCCCCACCGCATTATGTTTATGTAGGTACGGAATATAATAGAATAGAATTTTTATTCAATATAGATTACATATAAATCTTATTGAAAGTCATTTTTACTTTTACACTGGTTGGAAAAAACCTTTGTCCTGGGAAAAGCCATCAAGAAACCAAGTGCACATAGAGTACCCAGTACACATAATAGAATTGTCTTGTCTATTTTTATTTCTGGAGCTGTAAAATTGGTAATGGAATATTTTAAGAGATGATTTATAAGCAGGTCCAATAATGAAAAAGATTGGAAAGAGGCATGTGTAGTGCGGCAGAGCGGCAGAACGGTTCAATTTCCTCACTCATTTCCGAGGATTACTTCATAACGAGTATAGGGCTTTGTCCAGCGGTGATACGCTTAAACTTATAGACTGTCAGTTTATTTCAATTTCATTTAAATAATAAACATGTTGTGTTTTTCTTAAAACATAGAATAGGAGCTGAACTGACCTAACAGCCTTTGATTTTGTTTTAAATGTTCAATGCACCTCAGTACTAGCTCCTGTTGACTGTAAAGAAAGGCGATTATTTCATTAAGTTGCTTCACTGGCCTTGCAATGAGACATTACGTTTCTTTACATATTGTTGTAGCTTCGGAACAGTCCCGATATAATATCCTTTTCCTAAGTATTTCATATCCTCCCACCTCCCCCATATACTCACTACTCAAAATGGTGCGCCACCTATCGTCAAGAAAAGTAAGAAGCAAGATGGCCGCGTACGCATAAACCGTGTTCGTTACGGCTCGTTTAAAAATACTCAATAAATAAGTTGTAAGACTATCGTGCAATTGCTCGTGTCCATATACATTCGAAGTGCAGTGTGGTGTCTGTGTACATACACTAGAACTTCAGCCTAAATATTCAGACTTCACCATAACCACGAGGAGTGCTCCAGTCTTGTGAGTATCCTTGCCTTATCTACCCAGTTGTAAAGCTATTTTCGTTTACTTCCCGTTTGGGATCATCTGGTTAACCAGCCCTTGGTCTGGTTATTCTCTGGTTCCCAAAACCACCCACGAAGCACATTACGAAACATTAAAGCCGTAACATAATTTCTGGTCCTTTGAGATACGGATACATATGGATTTCTATTTTTATACAGTCTCATAAAGATAATATCAAGTTCAATTTCTAAGGAAAACTTTGATATTTAATCTATTTTCTTATAATTGAAAGTAACTTTTTACGTGGTAGAGCCATGATGCAGCTATATTATGGTTGTGGCACGAATGGGTCGGCTCGACCGGGGAAGGACCACGTTCTCACAGAATACCAGCGTGTTGTTGTATGGTGAGTGTAGAGAACCGGAGACCCTTTTTACTGGAAACGAGGCATTCCATCTTAGTCCTCACGGGTGACAACGCATCTGCATTTTGATTCGTAAACGAAGATAGATGTAGACGTCTTTGTGCCAGAGCAACCACTTACCATCAGGTGGACTGTGTGCTCGTTTGTCACCTTTATCCTATATAAAAAAATAACTAATTCATTTCAGTTATAATCCTGCTAGCCTTGAATGCTCGTGAAGTGTATCGTATTGCTCAGACTTTGCAGACTTATCTTATTTGGTCGCGTTATAATTGCGAAGTTTATTTCGAATGTGCATTGATAGTCTTACGCTTTGAAAATTATTATAATTTTAGGTTATTTTATAATTATTGTTGGAAAAAATTACTAAATCAGTTTATGGAAATGATTCAATTGGTCTTGGAATAATAGCACTTAAGTATAAATACTTGTATATCTTTGAACGTTAAGTCGTTTGTTAATTGTTATCTAATTCAAATAGTTAAAAAACGTTAACATTAAATTCAGTATTTGAATGTTAATTTAGTTTTAACACACTTAAATATTGTTTTAAATATCTGCCGTTAATAATTATACTTAACATTCATATTTAACTTTTCGTCGTTATTTTATAATCATGTCGCAAGACGAAATGAAACTTAATCTTTATACGTCACAGCGAGAGTATGTTTTTCGTTCTATTCAAACTCTTTTCGATTTATCCGCTCAAATACGGGAAGACTCCAGTTCATCCAAAGCTAGCCAATTTAAATCTAGATTTCTTAAAATTGAGAACATTCGTGATGAATATACACATATTCATCACGAATGTTCTCGTTTTCGTTCTTCCTTACGGAAAAAAATAATTCGTTAAAACTGGCACTGTTTCCTAAAGAAAAAATAGATATGCAAGCGTTGTCTGCTTTTGATGATATGTACTATGAAGTCCTAAGTTTTGCCGCGGAGATGTCCCTACCGGAGCGCAAAAGAGGCAGCAGCCCAACGTCCGCTGACGTTAACTACACCTTTACGCCCGACGCGGAAAAGGTACAAGCTAGACTGCCACAAATTGAGCTTCTGAAGTTCGACGGAAACATTGAGAATTGGCAAACATTTTACGACAGTTTCGTAACCTTAATTCATAATAATAAATCAATCGCGAATATTACTAAATTTCACTATCTCATTTCTTGTTTATCGGGATTCGCTTTAGGCGTCGCAAAGAAGATAAAATTAACTTCCGATAATTATGAGCTTGTATTCAATGAACTTAATAAGCGTATTTTAGCCGTGGCGTATTTAGATCAAATAAATAACTATCCTTATTTAAAAACTCCTAATTTCAATGATTTACAAACATATACTAATATTCTTTGTGAGTCAGTCAATGCCCTTAAGGCCTTAGAGCTAGATGGCTTAGGAGATTTAATTTTATTTAACGCGGCGTTTCGCGTTCAGATACGCGCTACCGCTTCGAATCTGAAAATAAATCGGAAATTTCTTCTTTTTAGTATTATGCAGTTTCTTCAAAACTATGTCCAAGAATATATACACTACGCGAAACTATGTAAAAGTTTTAGAAATAAATGCATGACATTAGGGCGCGATCTTCTCAATCTTTAGGCGGTAAACAGATCAAGAATGTTTCACCGCGGGCACCGAACCTGAAACGTTCCGTGCTCACTACTCAGTCTAAGCCTACTAGTTCGAAGCAGCTGGATTCACTAGAGTGCTATTATTGTGGCAGTGACAGTATCTATAAGTGCCCCACGTTTCAATCTTTGGACATCAGTGCTAAAATAATTTATGTATTAACTGTTTACGAAAACATTCTCTTGATAAATGCGTCTCAAAAATGAGATGTTTTATCTGTAGCGGTAATCATCACACTCTGGTACACATCGACAACCAAGTTCGATCACCGACCGCGGTGACCACAGGTTCGAGTAGCGCCCACACTAACACGAGTGCGTTCGTGGGAGAGGCTCGTGGCCCGTGCGTGGTGCTACTCGGGACGTGCATGATGCGTGTGCAGGACTCTAGTGGCACGTTCCATCAAATTAGAGCGCTCATCGATAGCGGCGCTCAGGATTGCTTCATTACTATGAAATGCGCAAAGAGACTTGGTTATCAATTACGTCGATGCAGCACAACTGTCTGTGTGTTAAGTCAAAGGAGTGACTCAATGCTCTATACGCCCGTGTGATTTGAATGATTCGCAATTTGATATTAATCCTAAAGTCATCGATAACATTATTCCTAAAATGCCAACCACTGGCATTCCTCTAGCGGTTCGAAACTGTTATAAACACTTAGTACTAGCGGACCGTGACTTCGACAAACCGTCTGATTTATTGCTAGGTGCTGAAGTATTTCATCACATCTATGACGGCCGTGCCATTCAACCAGAGCCCGGCTATCCTGCTGCTTTACATAGCGTCTTTGGTTGGGTTCTCTCAGGACCCACCAAGTTTAAGAGTGTAGTAAAATCAGTTGGCACTTCGTTAATTACTTCAACCAATTCATTGGAGATGATGAAACGAATTTGGAAAGTCCAGGAACCGCCTCATCAACATATACCTGGTCCAGAAGATGAGGAGGTCGAACGCCTGTATTCCACTCAAACTTATAGGGAATCGGAGGGTCGATATGTAGTCCCTATCTTATTGAAACAGTCGTCTGTCTATTTGGGAAGCTCATATAATAGTTCTTTGTCGCAGATTATAAATCTTGAAAAAAACTTTGCCGACAACCAGAACTTAAATCACTTTATAACGATTTTATGCGTGATTATGAGCAGCTTAATCATATGCAACCAATATGGAGAGGATATTACACCTGGTAGATATTTAATTCCTCACCATTGTGTGATTCGTCCAGAAAGCATAACGACTAAACTTCGCGTTGTATTCAATGCGAGTTACAATACGACTAATGGACTATCTTTAAATGATATTGTTTACACTGGACCAAAGTTACAGGCTGATTTGGTTGACATTATTACTGGATTTTGGGTCCATAATATAGTATTTACATGTGACATATCTAAGATGTAAAGGCAAATCTTGATAAGGCCTGAGGACCGAGTGTAGCAACACGTACTATGGCGTGAATCCCCTTCCTTGCTTGTTCAAGAATTTGAACTTCGTACGGTCACATACGGAGTCAAAAGCTCACCGTACTTAGCGATACGAACATTATATCAGTTAACTGCAGATCACGGTGATCAGTTTGCTCATGCTGCTGAAGCTACTGGACGATATTACTACAGGTGCTTCCTCAGTCGAAGCAGCCTCTTAGCTTAAAGAAGATTTAATCAATCTTCTTAATTGTGCTCAGCTAGATTTGCGTAAGTGGAACAGTAATAACCCTTTATTTCTTCGATCGTTACCCATGGAACATTGTCAGTGTCCGAAGACATTTTCTGGTGATAGTTTAATAACGCTTAAGGTTTTGGGAGTTCAATGGGATCCTGCGGAAGACTATTTCACTTACACTGTCTCTCTTATGAATGTAGAGTTTACGAATCGTTCAATCCTGTCCCACGTAGCTCATATTTATGATCCGTTGGTTGGATTTCACCTTTTATTCTTTTAGCCAAACTACTTCTTCAAAACTTATGGCGTATTGGATTGTCTTGGGATGAGATCATTCCCGGCAATCTGTGTGACGATTGGGTTTCATTTGTGTCTGAATTGTCTAATATAAAATCGATAAAAATCCCTCGTAAAACCGTGATTGACTTAGCAGCTACACACCAGCTGATTGGGTTTTACGATGGATCAACCAAAGCATATGGGTGCTGTGTCTATCTCCGATCAAGTATCGATGATCAGAAAACAAGTTTCTCTTTTGATTTCTAAATCTAAAGTGGCTCCGATTAAGCCTCTAACAGTTAATCGTTTGGAGTTGTGCGGTGCGCTCTTGTTATCACGTACTCTCAAACACATGCAAACTTTATTTATTTCGAAAATAAATATATCTCATATTGTTGCCTACTGTATTAGCTTGGATCAATACAGAGCCATACAAATTGAAAACTTTTGTTGCGCATCGAGTAGTTAAAATAACTGACGCAGTTGAAACTTCTACCTGGAGGCATGTCTCGACTCAGGACAATCCTGTTGACTTTCCTAGCCAAGGTCTCTCATGTGCAAAATTGGTCAATTGTAAGTGATGGTGGTCAGAAACAGATTGGATGCTTAGTGGTCCAGATTACTGGCTAGCTCAAATTCGGTGTAAACCCCAGGATGAGTTGCCAAAGTTGAGAACACGCACTCTGATTACTCAATCTCGGGAATCTGGTAAAGACATTATGAAGGTGTTATTAAATCGGTATTCATCCTTATTGCGACTACAGCGAGTATTGGCATGGGTCTTTCGCTTCATTTCTAATTCGCGCAAAGAACCAAGCCAACGCGAGAAAGATCACTTGACTACGAATGAGGTAAAGTGCTCTCTGCTTAGCCTTATTAAATATGTCCGATGGGGCAGCTTCAATCAAGAGATGTCTAAATTAAAACCGACGAAGCCTCTACCTAAATACTTTCAAAAGTTGTCTCCGCTTATTGATAACCTAGGACTCATGCGGGTGGGTGGACGACTTACTAATTTCAACTTACCTGATCACACAAAACATCCATATTTGTAACCGAAACAATCTATTTTATCTCAATTAATTATTAGCTATTGTCATAAATGGTATTTGCACTGTGGACCTCGCACGTTACAAACACTAATTGTTCGCAAGTTCTGGATTTAAGGAATTAGGAATCCTATTCGTTTTATTTTAACAAAGTGTGTGACTTGCTTTCGGGTTAAACCTGTACCCTATCAGCCGTCTATGGGCAACCTGCCACCTTTTAGATCTCAACAACGTTACTGTTTTCAACAGGTAGGGATCGGTTTTCGCAGTCCTTTTCTTATAAAAGAAAACAGACGATGTAACGCCCCGTGCGTTCAGTGGGGCTTACATAATATGCTTGTTCATTTGTTTATCTGTAAAAGCAGTTCATTTAGAACTCGTATCTGAACTGTCTACAGAAGCGTTCCTAACCGCCCTACACAGATTCGTGTCTTGACGTGGAATATGTCAACATATTGTGACAGATTATGGCACTAAACGATATCTTGAGGAAATGGTTAAATTATTGATGGATAAAAAAACAGGATATTTCTGATCAATTAACGTCTCGTGGAATCTCGTGGAAACTAAATCCAACTTCGGCACCTCACTTTTGGAGGCATTTTTGAAAGTGGTATAAAATCTACTAAATATTATCTCAAGAGGGTCATAGGCTCACAAGTCCTAACGTTTGAAGAACTAAGTACAGTTTTAACTAAAGTTGAAGCGCTGCTGAACTCAAGACCGATTTGTCAGTTATCGTCTGATCCTGGCGAAGTTGATGTTCTCACGGCCGGTCATCTTATTATAGGACGTTATTTAGTCGCTCTACCAGAACCGTCAGTTGAAGATATGAATCATAGAACACGCTGGCAGTTACTTCAAAAGCTCTCTCAAAGTTTTTGGCGTATTTGGCAAAATGATTATTGACATACGCTTCAACAAAAAGCTAAGTGGTTTAAGAATGATCACAAACATTCTAATATTGTTCAACTCGTTTCAATCATTGAACCTAATCTACCACCTAACGAATGGCGCCTAGGTCGAGTAGTCCAAATCCACCCCGGAAAGGACAATATTGTCCGGGTTGTGACCTTAAAGACTAAAAGAGGCTTACTTACAAGACCAGTAATCAAAGTCTCTTCCTCTTGATTGAATCTTATTTTTATTGTTTTATTACGCTAGATTAGAAGTTCTAATTTTAAAATTAAATTAACAAGTTTGATTTTCTTTTATAGTTTAGTTAAGGTTATCGATGCACAGCTTAGCTCAGTTATCTATTTAGTTTATATTAATTTATATTCTATGGGCAACTGGGGACCTGGAGAGCTCCCAGGTCGATGGTTGTCTTGTGAAATCCCTAGGTGATTTCAGGTGGGAGGGAATGTTGTGGCTTCGGAGCAGTCCCGACATAATATCCTTTTCCTAAGTATTTCCTATCCTCCCGCCTCCCCTATATACGCACTACTCAAAAATGGTGCGCCACCTATCGTCAAGAAAATAAGAAGCATGATGGCCGCGTACACATAAACCGTGTTCGTTACCGCTCGTTTAAAAATGCTCAATAAATAAGTTGTAAGACTATCGTGCAATTGCTCATGTCCATATAAATTCGAAGTGCAGTGTGGTATCTGTGTATACACCAGAATTTCAGCCTAAATATTCAGATTTCACCATAACCATGGGGAGTGCTCCAGTCTTGTGAGTATCCTTGCCTTATCTACCCAGTTCTAAAGCTATTTTCGTTTACTTCCCGGTTGGGATCATCGAGTTAGCCAGCCCTTGGTCTAGTTGTTCTCTGGTTCCCAAAACCACCCACGAAGCACATTACGAAACATTCAAGCCGTAACACATATTTATTGTCTTTCTTACAAAGTCTGCTCCGATGAGTTGTTCGAACTAATTTCGGCGGCCATATTTCATCTTCACACACTGCGTCTAAACTTTAGATTCCATCAACATTATCTTGACGGTTGGCAATGCATCGTGCATTTTTCTAGAAATATACAACCCCGCACGTCTGTAATTTACTGCCACTAGAAGTTTTTTCAAGCTGGTACTAAAGTGACCTCAAGGAGAAAGCCGACTCCGTTTTGAAACGCTGGCAATGCACATCCTGTTTAGCAGACATTGATGGGTGACGGAGTTCACTGACCATCAGACGAGTCGCGTGCTCGTTTTGTTATATTTGTTTGTTCTATAAAATAAAATATAAAGTACATATATACTAACATCATAAATCATCTCTAGCTGGCTGTGTGTGAAGGCAGTGCCGTCGTCGAAGACAATGCTGGACGGCGTGGACAGTCTCGTTATCCTTGTCAGCCAAACTTCGAAGAATCCTAGCTGTAAATATTGTGAAAACTGCAACAAATTCTGCGAATATTCAGCACATGGTTGCATATATTATGGGAATAGCTTTATTTTAATCGTACCTTTAAATAAAGTTGCGCACAGTTGACAACAAATATCGCAATCGGCACAAATAAAAACAACAGCCAGCACATACACATAACAAATACATACATAATATACCAAAACTGTAATATCTTACACACAACATTATAATATCCAAAAAAATGTTACTAAATAAGGCAAAGGCTTTCGGTACATATCTCACTCGCTTAGCATTTAGTGTTATATAGTCAATATAACCAAATCCATTTGTGCCATGAGTCGCCAATAGTATGCTGCAAGTATAGTTACTTAATACAAATAACTGGAGTATCACGGTCGCACTAGCATGCAAAGTATACACAGTACTTATAAAAAAACTACAATTTTTAAAATATTTGTCTGTCTGTCTGCCTGTCTGTCTGTATGTTCCAGCTAATCACTGAAACGACTGGACCGATTTTGTCATATAAGGAGTAACTTTGGCTACTTTTATTTTAGAAAAATAATTAGGGTTCCGCGCAAAAAAATTAAAAGCCTAAATAACACGCGGGCGTTGTATTGATCAATGTTTATAAAATTTGTTAGAAAGTTATTTTTATTTTATTTTATTATTTTATGAAAATTTACAGTTAATTACAATCAATTATTTTTATACATTTTTGTACAAATCAACTAATATTAATTTTTAATATGTAGATTAAAAAATAAAAGAGTAGAGTCGGATGCTAAGAAAGAAAACCTGGCAACAATTACCTTTTCACTTAACCTAGATTCCTATACTAACTAATAATAACTAACCTAGATAACATATAGATATATATAATCATGAGATTTGTGATACCTTAATGAGTATAAGCTGGTCGTCTTGCGGCAGCGTGTGGAAGCCGGGCAGGCGCTTGGCGAAGGCCACGACCTCGTACACGGCGGGCGTCATGCGCACGGCCAGGTGGTGCCACAGCAGCGCCGCCGCCTTCTCGCGCCCCGCTCCCTCCGAACCGCCGCTCCGAGCTGCGCACGCACACGCCCCTCCGTCTCAAATCACATGTTACGTGCTAGAGCCATGAGCCATGCCACAGCTATACTGTGACTGCAACACGAATGGCTCGGCTCAACCGGGGAAGGACCACACTCTCACAGAATACCAGCGTAAAATTCTAGCTCAACGCATCTGCATTATATATATTATGCATATAACTAATCGAGGATATATGTAGATTTCTACGGGCCACAGTATTCACTTACCACCAGGTGTACTGTGTGCTGGTTTGTCATCCTTATTCTATAAAAAAACATCATACAATCGCCACATCGTTCCGATGCTACTGCCGTACATCTTTTATACTCTAAAGTGCCTCTCTATCAGATTTTGAATGTTCTTTCACTTCTTGATCGGTCATTAGAAAAGTGCACCAAATAACGCATTTCAAGGTAAGTCCGATATGACATAATAACGTAATACTGCCGTTACGTAGTGGCGGCATAAGAAATCTTCTACCCCACGTCATCCTGTGGGTGCGGTGAAAAGTAACAAAAGCAAATGAAACAGGAGCTGGGCAGCTGCATCCTGTTAATAACTTAAAATAATAACCTAGCAAAATACCCAAGCGTTGCAATTGCAATTATAGCAAATATTCTCAAGCCAATATGCCAATATGCATTCAGTATTCGGCCAAATATGTACTGTCTTCTATTCGGCTCAGTACCAGTAATTATTCGGTATTCCGCCAATAGGTAATGTCTACTCATTGATATACAAAAAATGGATACCAATGTGTCTACTATTCAACCAAATACCGAATAGTCACAGAATATTCGTCGCACCTCTAATGTGTACATACGAAAGTGGCTGGCATAAGATTCCTTAACTGTTCCACTATTTTTTATAATATATAATATACAAATGAGTAATGGTAGTTTGGCACGAACAACTCGACTTTGATTTCCTCCTGCACCAATAAAGTTTGTTAGGCGTCATTTAGGTAAGAACTAATCGGCGATTAGTTCTTACCTAAATGACGATTATTTATTTATTTATATTTAGATTATTTATTTTTCCCCGATGGGGAAGAAAGGTTCTTGAGTGGCAGCCTCGTACCGGTAGGTGAAGTGTAGGGCGCCCCCCCACGAGATGGAGTGACGACCTGGTAAGACATGCAGGAAGTCGATGGATGCAGGTGGCTCAGGACCGTGCTTTGTGGCTTTCCTTGGGGGAGGCCTATGTTCAGCAGTGGACTTGTGAAGGGCTGTAATGATGATGAAAATGATAATCGGCGATGCAGGCACAGGACAGTGCACGTTAAGTGTGCGACATGCGTATCGGTGCGGTAGGAGTGCTCTTGCCGGCTCCAAATCTTTAAGAAATAAAAAGCTTTGCCTTTATTTTACAAACAAATTCGCGCAACAGATGGTTCTTTTGTAGAACTTGTTTGATGATACTATATTTCATAATAATATAGGAGGAACTAGGAGATTTTAAGACGTAATTTGCCTCAGCTCCAGTTGTGAATAAAACAGTTGTGTATCGCCGGCAACGCAAAATCAGAAACCCAGAATTAGGGGCTTTTTAGGTGCTAATTAGGTGCCAAGTTTAAAAATTAGGTGCTCTAAGATTTTCACCGCAACGAACTGTTGAAATTTGCGTTGCTAGCAAAACGTCTCGCTAGCAACGCAATGAAGTTATTAGATATACATACGATAAATATTAATAACAAGGATTTAAGTGCTAATTTTGCGTTGCTTTGTGTTGCTGACGAGACACAACTGAATAAAACGATGATATTTTGTAAACTTTTTTTTATCACTTTTATTAAATGCAAAAATAAATAATTTAGTAGAGTTAAAACACTCTGTAAAAAAAGTTTGAAACTAAGTTTTTTTTCCCTAGGGTAAACGTTGTCCAGCTATAAACTTTCGTTATTTAAGTTCGAAGACTTCAAGGAAACCTTCATAATCTTCACTTCATAACATCAAGTTGTTTCGTAAAGTTTTTGTAACGACTCGCAGCAGTAAAATTCATGTTATTAAACACTCAAATAAATAGAAACGTTCCTTTTTTAAAATGTTACTTCTAAAGGTTAAGCAAATGTAAACTTTATAATGTTACGAGTAGATCGACTGATAGTAAGTACCTAGTTGCTGTAGCTCACGGAAATATAATGTATCTAACTTAAAACAAAAACAGAAACTTTTTTATTCAATATAGATTATAAATAATACTTATTGAAAGTCACTCTTCTGTTTAATCACCACTGGTGCGAAAAATAACTCAGTCCTGGGAACTGTCGACCGAAATTATATCTGTAGTCGTTTTTGCGAACGGGTCATCTCATCCATCCCAGTCAGCCTTCCGGGTCCTGGGCGCGTGCCCGCGTCTCTGCGTGTGTGCGTGTGAGCGTGTGTGCGTGTGTGCGTGTGCGCGCGCTCTTGTGTGTGTGCGTGCGTGCGTGCGTGCGATCGTGCATGCGTCCGTGGGTAAGTGCGTGTGTGTGCGTGTGTATGTTTGTGTGTGCGGGTGAGTGTTTCTAAGTGTGTTTTTATTTTACTCGATAAGAAATAACTCGTACTATTGAGTTATTTGTAATAGATTTTCCGTCTCGTTATATGTCAACTTACGCAACCACAATAAAACTTTGGATTTTAGTTGGTACACAGATCGTTTTCTCACTTTATTATTTACACTAAAGTAATTGTAAAGTCTTGGTGCCTGAAATTGATAATGCTGTCGAGCAATCTTACATCTCACTCGCTCAACTGTGAAACGTTCTCGTCTTTTTCCAATGGAGAGAAGATAATCGTATTTTTTATACAATTATAGATATATAGTTGGCGCTCAGAAAAACGTTTGACATTTTGAATAATGCAGTAGATGGAAGCCTAAATGGAAGGTATAATATTACTTTGAGGAGATCTTTTTGGAGGATATCTTTGTGCTCGTTAAAGTTCTATTAAATGTGTTTTGGCTGCTGCCCCCCATGAACATATACTCGTACAGTATGTGTAATATATACACATTTTATATACACATTCAAAGCAAGTGCAAGTGCTTTATAAGTTTGTATTAAGAGTGGAAGTTCTGAAACAGTGCGCAATTCTCTAAACACATAAACTAATTGCTAAAGTCTATTAGCAACATATTATGTTATTTGCTGTTTCCAGTTGAGCTTATCATCAATACTTTTTCCTAGATATTTTATATATTCCTAGATATTTTATAGGATACCTCAAGTGAGCCGTGTAGGTATATATAATGTAAATGTCGTGTTTACAGGTTTACAGGAGACCTTTTTTTCATGAATATAAAGCAGCTGTTTACTTCCTGCAATTGAACGCAAAAAATAGAGGATGCGCAAAAGCGGTGGAGGTTAAAGACAACTTTTTAGGACAAGGTTCTGTAAGATCAGTGAACAACAACCGGAACAATGGAAGTTAAATACGTCGGTACCTATCTAGGAGGCGTGCTAAGCTGTTCGAATATGTATTGTTTGATTACCTCGTTGGTGGTCGCAAATGCGGTTGGTGATCATGAGCCAAAATTATTAATTGGGTTTCTGTCAAGAAATTCTCAGTAGCAGTTCAGAATCAGGGAGTTGGCGGTGTTCTCACCCTCGGTTTCGGGTGTCTCGGAAAGCACTTTGCTACACATTGCTGCTTGAGACGATTCTTCGAAGCGGCATGCAAGATGTATACGAGCTGTATTGTGGTTCGTTTTTATACTAGAGGCTGTATTTTCTAGCTGTATAAAAGCTGTGTAATTGTTTATACAGTTCATATAAGAAAAAAATGGCACAAATTATGTAGCTTTATGCGTTAGTAGGGCTGTACAGTAGCTGTACAAACATAAAAGAGGCTGTATAATTGCTGCATTACAGATGTATTTGGTGTGCAAGGAAACTATTATTATAAATATTATCTTAAAAGTAATTTTTGAGATGTATTTTATTTTTATATATATATTTTATGAGAAAGCCTTTGATTCCGTCGAAATTTGGGCGGTGCTGCAGTCCCTTCAGCGGTGCCAAGTTGACTGTCGGTATATCAAAGTGCTGAAGTTTTTGTACAATAGAGCTACGATGGCTATCCGAGTACAGAACCAGAGTACGAAACCTATCCAATTGCAGAGAGGTGTAAGACAGGGTGACGTTATATCCCCGAAACTCTTCACCGCTGCATTGGAAGACGTTTTCAAGCTTCTGGACTGGAAAGGATACGGTATTAACATCAATGGCGAGTACATCACTTACCTTCGATTTGCCGACGATATAGTCCTCATGGCAGAATCGCTGGAGGAACTAAGCACTATGCTCAATGACCTCAATAGTGTCTCCCAACGGATAGGTCTTAAGATGAACATGGACAAAACAAAGATTATGTTTAATGTCCATGTCACACCTATGCCGGTAGTTGTTGGGAGCACTAAGCTCGAAGTTGTTGACGAGTATGTTTACCTGGGACAAATAGTCCGACTAGGTAAGTCCAACTTCGACCGAGAGGTCAATCGACGGATTCAACTCGGCTGGGCAGCGTTCGGGAAGCTACGACACATCTTCTCGTCAGACATACCTCAAAACCTTAAAACGAAATTGTACAACCAGTGCGTGTTGCCAGTGATGACTTACGGAACTGAGACGAGATCCTTCACTGCTGACCGTATGAGGAAGCTCAAGGTCGCTCAGCGAGCTATGGAGAGGGCTATGCTCGGAGTTTCTCTGCGTGATAAACTTAGGAATAAGGATATCCGCAGTAGAACCAGAGTAACCGACATAGCCCAACGGATTAGTAAGCTGAAGTGGCAGTGGGCCGGCCATATAGCTCGAAGAACCGACAACCGATGGGGAAGAAAGGTTCTCGAGTGGCAGCCTCGTACCGGTAGGCGAAGTGTAGGGCGTCCCCCCACGAGATGGAGTGACGACCTGGTAAGACATGCAGGAAGTCGATGGATGCAGGTGGCTCAGGACCGTGCTTTGTGGCATTCTTTGGGGGAGGCCTATGTTCAGCAGTGGACTTGTGAAGGGCTGTAATGATGAATGATGATGATGATGAAGTAATTTTTAAAGACAACCGTTCTAAATTGGTTTTTCAACGATATTACAAATGGATATAAACAAAAAGAACGTTTATTATATACAATTTAGAAAAAAAATTAATAAAAATACTATAACTAATAACTTAATCTTATGCAGTCCTACTCCTATTCGTGCCAAGTCGTTGATACGTGGTATAGCTATGCTCCAGCTGTATTAATAGTATAGTTGTAGCACGAATTGGTCAGCTCAACCGGCGAGGACCACGCTCACATAGAATACCAGCGTAAAATAGCAGCTTAATGTTGCTGTGTTTCGTATGGTAAGTGTAGAGAACCGGAGACTCTTTTTACTCGAAAATAGGCATTTAATCTTAGTCCTCATGGCTGACAAAGCATCTGCATTTTGATTCGTAATCGAGGATACCATCAGGTGGATTGTGTGCTCGTTTGTCACCCTTATTCTATAAAAAAAGTCACGAAATATTATTTGTCTATTTATTTCAATGCGCGTGACCAACAGCCCTTTCATTCACACTCTGATTGAGCCAGCTCAAACCGGTTTATTCCTCGACGGAGCGTCGGTGAACCTGTCGGTGAGAGTTCACGCACACATCGTTGCATTATGTGTGGGTGTACCCGCAGCGAGACGTTTGTATGTAGCTTCCCCTCTGGTCGGTTTCTTTACTCATTAGGCCAAAGTGTCTACGCAAGTAGCATCCCACACTAGGGCTTTACCTCTCTCCCAAGGGATCAATGCCATACCGTCGAGTCTCCTGCCATCGTCTCTAAATATTCCACAAGGCTCTAAAATCGAGGGAATATTTATAGAGTCAAGAACTCTTCGGATGACATCGTTCAAAGAACCGTGCCGTGAAAACCTACCAGCACTATTCTTACATGAAAACGGTCTTTCATGTAAGAATAGTGCTGGTAGGTTTAGGCTGGTAGGAGCCTAAACTTGTTGACGCTGCTACCACAGGGGCACTGATGGGATTGACAAATCGCCGCCCCTATTCGGATTCCTACGGCGATGCGCAAGCTTTCCCCCTCAAATTTGCCGAAATTACTTGATGGTAAAGCGTGTAATCAGTGACTGGATCCCTTAGTCGAAACAACTAGAAGGTGTGCCTGATCTTGGTTACGTATATTGAATAATAACGACCTTTAATGTCTTAATATATATATATATATTTAACATATTAATATTGTATTTGGATTGGAGTTGAGTTTTGACAGTGATAATTGGTGAATTGAAAGTGCAAAATTAGATTTACGGTAAACTTTTATATGTTATGTATCAAAAAATTGCCGCGCCAGCAAAATAACAAAATAATATAAGGAAAAAATACTAAATACGATAACCAAATATCGATTGTATAGGTTAGAATAAAAAAAATTAATGGATATGAAGGCATATAGGGACACAGTGATCATTAGTCAATCTGAAAGTAATGGTATAGGCTTAGACTAATGTGTAATATTCCCAAAATTATATTTTAAATTTGTTTTTAAGAGTCTTAAAATGGCGACAATTTGCTAAACAGCCTAAACGGTATTTCGAGGGTCTTATAGTCTTAGTAGCTGGCTGTACTATGTATGTTATAGATTATATCATGCAGCTATTGGTTTTTTTTTCTATTTATTAGGTTTACCAACAATTGTTAATACTAACACATCAATTTAGTACAATTACTTAAAAGTATTAACAAAAGTGCTACAATTACTTAAAGGTAAAGCCCGCATGCATATTACTTTATAGAAACATAAACTGAAAAAACAATAAGTTATTCCACAACAAAAATTAAAAATATATATATTAGTAAGAATAGTGCTACATAAAAAAAATTACGTATAACATGATTATACGGATTTTTTAAAGTAGTTTAAATACATTTCGACAGCACTATCGGCTTCAACACCCCCAAAACCATGAAAATGACACCCATGATGAAAAACTTGGTACGTACTTCAGCCGCCATCTTGGATTTACATTTCGACAGCACTATCGGCTTCAACACCCTCGAAACCAATGAAAATGACACCCATGATGAAAAAATTGATACCTATTGCAACCGCCATCTTGGATTTACATTTCGACAGCACTATCGGCTTCAACACCCGCGAAAACCATAAGAATAACACCCATGATGAAAAAATTGATATCTATTGCAGCCGCCATCTTGGATTTACATCCCGACAGCACTATCGGCTTCAACACCCTCAAAAACCATGAAAATGACACCCAAGATGAAAAAATTTATACCTATTGCAGCCGCCATCTTGGATTTACATTCCGACAGCACTATCGGCTTCAACACCCACGAAAACCATAAGAATAACACCCATGATGAAAAAATTGATATCTATTGCAGCCGCCATCTTGGATTTATATTCCGACAGCAGTATCGCCTTCAACACCCTCGATAACCATGAAAATGACACCCAAGATGAAAAAATTGATACCTATTGCAGCCGCCATCTTGAATTTACATTCCGACAGCACTATCGGCTTCAGCACCCTCAAAAACCATGAAAATGACACCCATGATGAAAAAATTGATATCTATTGCGGCCGCCATCTTGGATTTACATTTCAACAGCACTATCGGCTTCAACACCCTCGAAAACCATGAAAATGACACCCATGATGAAAAAATTGATACCTATTGCGGCCGCCATCTTGGATTTACATTTCGACAACCCTATCGGTTTCAACACCTTCGAAAACCATGAAAATGTCACCCATGACAAAAAAATTGATACTACTTACTTTTAGTACGTACTACTATTATTTATTCTGTGCTTTTAAAAAAATGTAATAAAAAAAATCTCTTATTATTATTATAATCAAGTATTTAAGAAATTTGGTTATTCGAATATTGTGTATTTGTACAGCGATCTTTTTGAGCCGCTGCAAACAACCGAAACAATGTCCACTCACGACGGCGACTGACGCCGAACATGTACTCTGTGTATAATGTACTCTGTGCGCCGAACTGAGTGTTAATTGATTTAAAAAAAATATTAAAAAGTTCAACAATAATTTATCTTTCTAACAATGTGTTTTTTATATCATTTATACCAGGCGGTCCCATAATGAACTGGCCTGATATAGTTCAACGCGACATGTCGCTACATGTTGTGTTGCATTAAATAGTACGTTTATCGTGCACTTAATATAAGAAACATGCATCGACATGAAATGCTTAGTCCTTGTTTAACAGGCATTTGAATAACGAGAGTCGCGTATTTTTTCAAAATGTCGAAAACTGAGTATCGAAGTGTCATAAAGTTTCTGTTTAAAGAAGGTTTATCCCCTGCCCAAATAAAAGAACGATTGGATGGCGTGTATAAGGAGTCTGCCCCCTCCTATAGCACAGTGAAAAATTGGGTGCAAGAGTTTCGCCTCGGGAGAGAAACCGTAGAAGACTTTGGCCACGACGGTCGACCTGTGGAAGTGCTCACTCCTGAAACGGTTGCTCTTATCGAAGAGGAGGTTCTGAGTGACCGCCGTTTGAAGATTAGAGAAATTGCAGCAAGGCTTGGGCTCTCTAAGAGTACCGTTCATCGCGCGATCCATGAACATCTTCACATGAAAAAAGTGAGTGCAAGATGGGTACCGAAACTTCTTTCAGCGATACAGAGACAGGAAAGAGTGCGCTGCGCTTCAGAGTTTTTGGATCTTTGTGGCGAAAATCCAAAGACTGTAATCGAGCGGCTAGTGACTGGTGATGAAACTATGATCTTGTATTATGATCCACAAAGCAAGCGCGAGTCAATGGAATGGCGTTATAAGGCGTGAAAAGCCCCCTAGAAAGGCAAAGGTGCAACAATCGACTGAAAACTGATGTGCACAATATTTTGGGATTTTGAAGGCATTTTGATGGTGGATTTTAAAGAACGTAATACAGTCGTGAATGGCGAATATTATGCTTCTTTAATATATAAATTACGAGACAAGATAAAGGAAAAACGAAGAGGCAAGCTGTCTAAAGGTGTCCTGTTGCTCCATGACAACGCCCCTGTTCATACCGCTGGTGTTTCGAAGGATGCAGTTCGTCAATGCGGGTTCACAGAAGTTCAACATCCACCTTACAGTCCAGACATGGCCCCGTCCGAATATTATTTATTTCCAAATTTAAAGCGGGACTTAAGAGGAAGAAAATTTTCAAGCGATGAAGAGTTGCAGGCGGCTGTCTTCAGTCATTTTGAGGATAAAAAATGTGATTATTTTTATAAAGGTTTAGAGATGTTGATTCACAGATGTCAGAAGTGTGTTAGTATTCATGGTGATTATATTGAAAAATAAAATTGGTTTCGTTTCATTTCCTTCATTGGTTCATAGTTAAGCCAATTCATTATGGGACCGCCTACGTATGTATAATATGATTGCTAGATACGATTTTATTCGATAAAACGTTGGAATCTTAATTTTTAGGCGATAGTAGTACATACCTTGCGCTTTCGCTTAAGGCATGCAGTAAATATAATATAATATAATAATATAATATATAATAATAATAAAAGGCGTAATATAATAATAATAATAAGGCGTAGGAAAGTGACGACCCCATCGCCCGCTGACGTAACAGTTAACCAATTCGTTGCGGCACCAATTTTCGACAACTTTTAGCTGTGGCGGCGAACAAATATTTCACGACACGCCGGGCGTGTCAAGCGCCACAGACATCCGCCATGTGTAAAAGTAATGTTCTTTTTTATGCTTTTTTTACTTGTTTAGACCTAATTAAGTTTATTTGACATCAAACATAAGTTACAAATGGAAGGATACTTGTTTTTAGTGGGTAACTACGTGTTTTTTTACGCGTTTTCTTTGAAATTGAGAGTAAGTGACTTTTTTTATGAAGAGATTACAAACCTTTTGTACTATTTTTTGTTTTATAAAAAAATCATTTATATAAGTAGATACAACTAAATCACCCTGGAAACCTTGGTTTTTATTAAATTACATTTTCACCTAATAATAACATTTGTAAATATCAAACAATGAAGAACCTTAATTTGAAAAAAAAAAAGGTATATCATTCATTGATATTTACAAATGTTAAATATTATTTAATGTCATACAAATGTAGTCGATCTGAAAACGTCTAATTAGTAAGAATAGCAAAACAAGTGTTTTCAAAAGGAAAAAAACGCCGGCGCTATACGGCGGCGGATTAACAAAAGACTATTTATTAGCGAACTTTTTTTATGCATGAACGGTTTCGAACTGTTTCAAGCAAAAATAAACCTTATACCATATCACAAGAGCACATGGTACTTCGTAGGTCCATTCGGCCAAATTATAGTAATAAGTTGGCACTTCAACGATTTGAAGCAAAAGAGATAAAGGCATTGTATTTTTTTAACAGGAGAGTTGTTTTTTAGAAACTTGTTTACAACTTGAGTTTGTGAGCAATCGCAATGAGTGCTATTATTTGTTCATTTGTTTCTTATTAGAGTATTTTTCCACGACATGTTTTAAAAACCTATAAAGTAATAACGGTACCATGTACAAGTTAAAAAGGTTGTCAACTCCTTAAAATTTCAATTTTTCAAAATATCTAGAAACGAAGCCGCAGGTATGAACTACTTGCAAAATAATGAATATTTTGTTCTGGATAAATTTTCCAAAAAAGTAATTTGAGCGTGTTATAATTTTTTGAGATTTTTAAAATGACACGCCGCGCGTGTCATACGCCACACACAAAAGTATTCGATGGCACGCCTGGCGTGTCATCCGCACTGAACCGGTTAAATGACAAAACTGCTACGTCGGCGCAGTCAGTCAGCGCCTTGCCAAGAGGTGTTAGCGCCGTGCTTCGGCTAAATTGAGGGTGTAAAGGCCCGTTTGTGCATATGGCTCCATCATGAAACGGCACCGGGTTTGGGCATCTCCCGTTAACTGACGCCCTAAAATGGATGATTGCAGAACGAGAAACGCGCATAGGGCCGCTGCCTGGGGGTCGCCAGGGCGCGTCTGTAGCTGGCGCTGGACGCGGCAGCATGTGGGCCGTCAGCCGAGCGCGAGGTGCTGCACGACCACCTAGCAGCCCCTCGCATCCATAATCCTCAACAGACGGCTTGGTGTCGGCAGGGTCCTCTCGGACCCGGCAAGCGGCACCCGCCGCTGGTGGAGTACGCCGCTTGCGTTGGAATAAAAACATGAACACAAACGCATTGCGGGCGTACTATAGGGCGAAGGGGGAAGAAACTGGAGGGATAGCGTATAGGACTCGGATGCATCGCTTTTTTTCTGAGCTGGAGCCGTCTGTTCCCGTCACAGAGCAAAACCTGGCAGACCGAGTTCGGTACATGATGCGCTCGAAAATATTTGATGATGCCGAACTCGAACGATTACGACGTGAGGCTATTCCCTCATCGAATGAACCAGCTATAGCTGGGGATGCGGCTCCTCAGGCCACAGACCAACCACATTTAGAGGCCGCCATGGATCTTCCTGCTCCGGTTGATTCAGGCGATGATGGAATGGTCACCCAAGAATTAGAGCAGATGAGGAGCAAATTAGAGGAGGCGATTGTGGAAACGCGCAGTACGCCTCTCGAAAATCGACCGCGACTCCCGCGCATACCCCTAAGCAAGCGGAATCAGGCTGTCGTGAGTGCTCTCAACCCAAAGCTGGTGACCTATTTGGAAGCCAGCTGGGACCTTTACGAGACGGACTCAATTATTTTTGGCGCCGCACTGGCAGTTTGCCGTATTATTGGCTCTAAAGTTCCCACGGCTGGACATCCCAGCCTGGAGAAGAAGGATTGAGGACCGTATCGCAAAGGCAAGAGCCCTTATCGGCAGACTGATAAGCTTCAGGTCAATAATAGGCCGAGAATTGTGCGCACCGTCAGGTTGGTGTTTGCTGGGACAAATATCAGTCTGTCCCAGCCGGACATAACGCAAAAACTGACGGAGCGCATAGACGACCTGAAGCAGAGAATCGCTGCTTGGGGGAAGCGGATTCGGCGATATACCGAGAGGTCGACACGGTTCAACCAGAATCCTCTCTTCCAGAGTGATCAGAAGAGGCTCTATGAATCATTGGAGCGACCAATGGTACGTGGAACGGGCCCTGCACCGAATCAGGCCGACACTATCGCATTCTGGCGCGGCCTGTGGTCAGAGCCCGTAAACCACAGCGAGGGCCCTTGGACGGAAGTTGTGGTGAGTCAGTGTGCGAATATTACGCCCATGGACCCCGTCATCATAACGCCGGATGACGTAGCTGAGGCGGTCCGTAGGGCCCCGAACTGGATAATAATAATATATAATATCTATTTTACTTTACGCTATTAACTTAAACATTTACGGAGACACTTAGAGAATATTCTGGATGAGTCGAATTGAATGTCGATTTGATCCCTGTATCCATTAATAACTTTGCAGAATCTGGCATATGGAGAATTCCTTCCCAATACAGTTCTTCTTAATGGCGAACTAAGTGGTGCAATAGAACTGCGGGGTAATCTCGACGGCAATTAAGTGTAGAATTAAATATTTTATGTACAAAAACTGCATCATTGTACTTTCTGCGACTCTCTAAGGTTTCCACATTAAAAAGATGTAATTTGCTATTATAGGACCGTAGCTTTTTTGCTTTACCAATAGAAAATGCTAGATGCCACAGGAACCGCTTTTGAACACGTTCAATACGTAATGAATGTGTAGCATAGTGTGGTCTCCAGACCACACTACAATATTCCAAAAAATTACGAACTAGACTATTGTAAAGAAATGTTTTAGTTTTTTAATGCATATTTTTCTAGTTCTTTATAACAAAGACTAACATTTTAGATACTCTCATAATAATGTTATCCAAATGTGGTACAAAAGTTAATTTTTTGTCATATATTACGCCAAGATCCCGAATAGTCTCTACTTCCTTAATTTTATTATTATAAATGACGTAACTAACATGTATTAAATTCTGTTTTTTGGAGTATTTAACATGATAACATTTATTTGTATTTAAGTACATTCTGTTAGTGCGGCACCAGTGGATTTGTCCACCTTGTAGTAATTTGGTGTCATCATCATTCTTAATTATTCTCATAAATTTTAAGTCATCGGCATACGAGTATAAAATATACGAGTATTTTGAAAACAGTAAACATTATTTAATATTGTTTATGAAAAAATTAAATAAAACTGATCCCAAATGAGAAGTCTGAGGAACACCGGAACTTATAGTTTTTGTATTTGATTGAAAACCATTTATTGCAATAAAGAAGGTTCTTTTTACTAAATACGAATTCAACCATTTGAGTAACGAGCCACAAATCCCGTAGGCACTCAACTTAAAAATGAAGATCTTATGCGAAACCTTGTCAAAAGCTTTGATAGAGTCAGTATGCCTTCAAAAACATAATTTGTAAAAAAGCCAAGTCTCCCAAGTCAGTTCTACTAATTTTTTTTCTAAAATAAAAGTATCCTAAGTTACTCCTTATAACATCAGCTATCTGCCAGTGAAAGTCCCGTCAAAATCGGTCCAGCCGTTTTCGAGATTAGCCGGAACAAACAGACAGACAAACAGACAAAAAATTTAACAATGGTTTTTTGTTATTGGTAGCGTATATACTTATGTATGTGTGTATGTTCTTTGTAACCGCCATCGTAGTTCTAACACTGTCCTAAGGTTGACTGGCAGAGAATGCTTTTAGCATTAAATCCCCTTTTTGTTCTTTTACTTAATATGTAAGGTTCAATAAAGTATACATAAATAAATAAATATATCTCAAGCAAATAGTGTTCGGCTACCACATGTTACAAAGTTGTGTAAAAAGTTGTGAGATCCATGTAATACCAAGTCGGTTAATGTATTAAGTCCATAGATTGATACATATAGATTGACTTGGCAATAGCATGAAAACACAATATATCTCACAACAATACATATTATATCAAATTAGATTGTTTAGTGGATACTCGATACATGGATCTCACAACTTTTTACGGTAGTAGAACTGACTTGCGAGACTTTGCTTTTTTACAAGTTATGTTTTTGATGGCATCTCATTTCTTTTTGTAGATAGTTATATCTAGGTAGCTATTTACACCTATTATTCCATTATACATATATAGGTACATTGATTCTTGGTCACACAGGTGATACCTGAAAGTGCTCGCTGTTGAGTTTGTTTTGCGGATTTGATTTATTGAAGCTGATAACTGCAGCCAAAATCTGATCAAGTACTTTAGGAGAAGCTAATTGGATCACGATAGATCGAGGACGAGTGTTGCTAGAACTCATTTTAGCTATTCGGATACAGTGAAGAATATCTTCGACTTTTAATTCACATCCAATTATAATTACAAGCTGTTTGAAAGTTGAGTATAAGTTTTCATGTTTGTTTTCAGGCAAACACTGAAGCTCCAAATTATTGGATCGAGATTGCTGCTCCAAATAATTTAGTCGTTGCACCATGTCAGAAACTGTATTTCCTAAATGAGTATTTATATCTTGCAGTACTTTAAAAGATTTTTAGCTGCGAGCTGTTCTGACTCGATTTCCTGTAATTTTTTTATTAATAAAGAACATAGATTCTTTAAGGTCTCTCATTTTATTTTTTATAGGTTCCAGCTCCTTAGTAATAACACCGATCATAATATTATTTTGTTGTTTTAGCATATCATTGAACTCTTTCTTGATAACGTCTTGGACAATAGTACGAACGTTTTTACTTGTAACAGGACTTGCTTTTGGAGGAGAGTTTAATGCCGGTCTTTTATTTCCTCTGGTAGTAGTAATATTGCGAGTAGGTGTGCAGTCTTTTTTGAGGTCTTTGGTGCTAAATTTATACATTCCGGACATTTTCATTTGTCTTCCCGAGCGATTTCAGGAATGGGTAAACATAAAAAATGGTAAGATTTATTACAGTGCGTACAATTAATAAACTGTTCAAATTCTTCTATTAATTCATTAGAGTAACATCCCCATGACTGCAATGACACAGCCATAATAATTAATTATGTCTTAATTTAAAGTTCACAGTTTTTTAATCAGTTCTATAGTAGGATGTTTTTATTACATACGCTGTATAGCAGTTTTTTCGAAATAACATATAGTTCTTTTTAGAGATACGTATAAAAGATGAAATATTTTGTGTTGGATAAATTTAATTTACATTTAACATGATCTTTTACCGGCACCAAATCTTTTTCTTTTTTTGCACATATCTTATTGATAACAAATTAATTTTGTTCACTAGCAGAATATAAAAAACGCAAAGCACGCAAAACGGCGATATTCTGTCACTTATACAGATTTAAGTTGTACTATGGCTGTTATTTTGTTTTATATCACTCATAGGCTGAAGTCATAAAATTACTGTATTTAGAAAAGTGTACAATGACACCACAAGAATAAGTTTTAGAAAAGAGTTTGCATACACCATTGTCCAGAAATAAGCTTTAGTGTTATTATAATAACACTTAGAGCTATATAAGCAACGGGCAGCATGCAAAAAAACAGCTTCTATATAACTTTAATGATAAAATCAGATTGAAGTGTTACAAAATACTTAAAATTTATACTAGAGTTTTCATATTCTGATTAAGAACCCTAAGCTTACTTAGGTACCACAATGAAGACTTTATACAGCTTGAGCTGTATAATCGTCGAAAAGGGCAGAACAACGTCTGCCTGGCCAGCTAGTTTAATATAAAATGTATTACTTGAGAGAAAAATTGTGTTTTCATGCGATGGGCAAGTCAATCTATTTATTTAAAACATAAAAGATATTTAGTATTGATGTGGTCACTATAAGATGTTGTTAAGTTAGCTAATTACGTAATAACTTAAGACAGAAGGACCCTTAAGTAGGGACTTAATAAATTAACCGACTTGGAAGAACTGAGTTGCGAGACTTGGTTTTTTTACAAGTTATGTTTTTGATGGCATCTCATTTCTTTTTGTACATAGTTATATCTACGTACCTATCTACACCTATTATTTCATTATATTATACATATATATGAACACTGATTCATTCACTGCAAATGTAACTTAGTAATCCTATATATTTATATGGGACTACAAAGTTATTTATGCAGTTATTGTATCTCGAAAACTGGACCGAAATTGCAAAATATTTTAATTTTTCCTTCATTTATATACTAAACAATAAATATATTCCAAGTTTGAAGGTTCTATGTCTGCTAGAACTGCCTTAGAGTTTTGATGATCGGTCAGTCAGTGAGTGACAAAATTAAGACTTATAGTCGTATTTTTAATTAGACGAAGCCAAGTGACAGTAGCTAATGTCACTTTGTAAAATAATGTTGCCATATTTAAAGTAATAGTGATGTGTTCAGTTCTCGTTCAATCAAATGAATGAACAATGAGTGTGAATAGTTAATCATTTCAAACTATAAAATAATATTATTTCTATTTTACAATAAAATTGTATAAAAGTGCTCTGATATAAGTTACTAGGAGTATGTCACTATAATCAGTTTTTTGACGACTTATTACAAAGCGCGGCACGGCGACTAGTGCGAACACCGATTAACGCCGCGCGCGTTGGTCGCCATTTTGTATGTAATTCGGCTTCTAACCTTTGGTTTGATATTGTTTTTGTTAAGTTTGTTTGTTTAGTTATTGTTTTTGTTAAGTTTTTCGTTACGTTGTGTTTGTGTCAATTGTTTTGTTTATTTGTTACTATATTGTTTCGTACAAACGATTTGGATCCTTAAACAAGTACGTCAAGCCAAAACTTGTCTCCAAGAAAGAAGAGACCGTGGATTGCTTCAAGCGTAACCAAAAAACTTGATACAAAACGTCTACAAACACGTATTTGAGGAGAAAGCTGCTTTACTATTACCTATTGAGGCTCCCGAAAAAAAAAGAATGTGTTTCGAAAACAGCTGACATTTTGGGAATTTGTGTGACCTCAGTTTACAGTGTGTTAAAAGAATGCAAAGAAAATGAACAATTTAAGTCTCCCGAGAAACGTAGACCGAAACACAGTTTCAAAGATAAATTAAACGATTTTACTTTTGCCGCTATAAGGCGAAAAGTACATCATTTTTTATGCAAATGAGTCAACCACCATTATAAAGGTAACTTAAACATAATTATTCTACTGCATTTTATTCTGTGTCCACCATAATGTTCTTTGTAAAACCAAAGTATTATATTGCGTAGAATTCCTTACTCAAAAAGTTTTTTTATTTCTTTACAGATTTTTAAGGTTGTCAATGAAGACCCAGACTTACCCAATTTTTCATGGAGTACATTAAGAAATGTTATGAAACATTTAAATTTCAAAAATGTCACAAAATCAAGACGAAGCATTTTAGTTGACAGAAAGGACATTATTTTATGGTGCCAGCGATACCTTCGAAAAATTAAAGAGTATCGAAGGGATGAAGGTATATTTATTACCAAGATGAAACCTGGATCAACGAAGGTAATTACAATTTTCTGTTTTCTTTAGATTAAATTGTACTTTCAATAATTAATTGATATTTTTCACTATCTTGAAGGTCATGCACCGAAAAAGGCATGGATTGACCAGACATTGTTATCGTCCCGCCAGGCCTTCCTAGATGGCTTGACCACTGGCTTAAAACAGCCTTCAGGAAAGGGCAAATGATTAATTATCGGCCATATAGGCGGGGAAGAAGGATTCGTAGAAGACAGCTTATTAATATTTGAAGCAAAAAAAAATAAAGAAGATTATCATCAAGAGATGAATGCCGATTCCTTTGAGAAGTGGTTTAGAGGGATCTTGCCAAAACTAAAACCAAATTCCGTAGTAGTGATGGATAATGCCCTACCACTCCAGGAAACTAGAATCGCTGCCTAAAATGTCTTGGACTAAACATAGAAGAATACAAGAGTGGCTAACGAGCAAAAATATTTCATTCGAAGCAACAACACTCGGTATTCAGTATAGGTAGATACTATAGGAACATAGTCGTAGAAAACTCGTTGGTATGTACAAAGCACGACTAAAATTCGAACCCCGTACCCGATATCGGCAGTTTGGCACACTAACTATTCATTAGACAATCGAGGCAATTTCATTCATTCAGGAGGTTTTTCTATCATTCACTTTGTCACAACACTATCTTTATTTCATCAAAAACTGACAACACAGTAAACGTCAGTTGACTTCGTCTAATTAAAAATACGACTATAGTTATAATTCTTAAACTACTGGTTCAAATGTAATGAAATTTGAGATATACCGAGTTTATGCAATGAGTACTTGAAAAATTTAGGCTAATTTTAAAATGGCCTGAACTGCTTCGAGAAAAGGATGGTACGGCCGTGCGGCTTTTTTGCTCGACTTGGCGGGGGCACTGCCGTGCCCCCAGATAAACCACTCTTATATATTATACAACCTTTTTTCAACACTTTTACACTCTTTTTTATTATATTATTATATACTGATGTTCATAACGCTTCTGTGCTGTATGGGGTAGGTCCTGCACCCGATCTGTCTCCGGTCGTGTCGGTTTGCCATACCATCGCACTATGAGAGTGAGGAACACCCGGACACTATATTCCTGTTTTACGCAGGTGGTTAGTCTCGACTGGATTCTAACCGAAATTCGGTCACGAGGGAAACATTATAATTAAGTGAATGGAGTGAGTGGTCACCTTCGTTGTCGGAGTCGTCGAGCATGATGACGGTGTGGAGCTGAAGCGAGCGGCGCAGTTCGTCAGTGTAGGAGTTGTTGTTGCGATGCGCAGCCACCACGAGGCGCGAGAGCTCTAGTGTCAGCTCGGCCGCGTCGTCGGTGCGCTCCGGCGGCGGTGCGACTGCACCCCCTCCCCCTCCCGCGCCCCCGCCTCCGCCGCCACCACCGCCCGCCCCACGTGACAGCTCCGGTAGCGCCTCGCTGTCTCGCGGCCGCTTCGGAACGCGCCCGTACCGTACAGCTGACACACACACACACACACACATAAATACACAAAGGATTGCGTGTCGCTAGGACTCATCGGGATTTCTAGGCGTCTTTGGCGGATATCTGATGAGCTTGCCGTAGAACTAATAAATAAAAAAAAACTAATACGTGGTAGAGACACGCTGCAGCTATATTATGTTGTAGCACGTATGGGTCGGCTCGACCGGGGTAGGACCACGCCCTCACAGAATACCAGCGTAAAATAGGGTCTTAATGCTGCTGTGTTTCGTAAGTGTAGAGAACCACTGAATGTTAGTACAGGAAACGCGACATTCCATCATAGTCCTCAGGGGTGACAATGCATCTGCAAAGTAGAAGTTTATGCCACAACATCCTTCCACTTACCATCAGATGGACTGTGTGCTCATTTGTCATTCTTATCCTGTAAAAAACGACTACTAACTAAATTTGGAGATTACAGTCCCAACTGATAAGTGCATCACATAAAGCGCACTGACTAACCAAAACTTATTCACTCTAGGCTTGAAGACACACACATTATTCTAATCGGATGAAAAGAAAAATGCCGGCAAATTATTGCACGCATAATGAACAACGAAGCAAACCGTTTGGTTCGAATACGAAACGTTAAACTACCAAAAGTTCAGTGAATCTACAAAGTTATTTTTCCGCTTCACATATAACTGCACCCAGTTCATATACTCGTAGTTTAGTAAGTTAGTTACTATTTATCAGATAATCTAATTTCTATTTCTATGTTTCTAACTACAATATTCTCGTTAGCTTAACGATAATAATCGTTAGTATTACAATTGTAAAAATATTGCCACAAAATAGGCACAGTTTTAATGTGGCAAAATGATAATCAAAAATAATACTAATCTAGACAGATTACGAATGGCTAATAAAACCTGGGATAACACGTCTCAATAAAAATATCTGCCTATATGAAAGAAGTTTTATTTATTAACATGGACAACGACGACGAATTAGGGGCATGTAGCCCCTAATTCGTCGCAGAACTAGTATGGCTCTCGTTCCAGCCTAATTGTTCTTGTTAAGAAACTCGATAGACGAAATTATGTTATCAAATGAAATTTCAGTACGATATAACTTATAAGGTTTTCGACGCAATTAACATTCATTTTGGTATCAATTTCATAATTAATATCTGATTTCATTTGTTTAAATATTATAAAGTATTTCTAATTTCATAGGAAATATAAAATTAAAGCACTCACAACGAGTCATTTTGCCCGCAAAGTATATTATGTCATCATTACAAGTCCTCTGGTGAGCAGGCCTTCCCCCAAGGAACTTACGAATCATGCTCCTGAGCCACCTACTTCCTGCATCTTTTTCCAGGTCGTCACTCCGTCTAGTGGAAGGCCACTCTACACTGCGCTTACAGCGACGGGTCTGCCACTCAAGAACCTTTCTTCTCGGTTATCGGTTCTCAAAACTATTGGCTTCAGCTTACTTATCCGTTAGGCCATATCGGTTTTTCTGGTTCTGCTGCGGATATTCTTATTAAATAGCCTATGACGCAGAGAAGTTCTGAGCATACCACTTTCTATAGCTCGCTGAGCTTTCTCATACGGCCAGCAGTGAACAACAGCTCAGATACATATGTCATAACTGGCAACTTCACTGATTGTACACTCTTGTTTTAAGTTTTAATGTATACGTGTCGAAAAGAAATTTCGTAATATATCTGTCGAAGTTGGACTATCTTGTAAGACAATTTGTCCTAGTTAAATATCGGAATATCAACAACTTTGTGGCGACATGCAGTTTCTGTCCGTTTTGAATATGTTTCTTGAACGGTTTTGAACTAGGGCCACAGCCCGAACACTTCAGCACTTCGATATACGACTTCGGTCGACTTGGTACATCTGAAGCCAACGCACAAATTTCGATGGAAGGCTTTCTTATAGTCCACACACATAAGACATAGTGATAGATCGGTCTTTTCTATAATTTGTCGAAATCATTAAGTCCGTGTACGAGAACATTCGTAATAACTATTGAAAACAGCGCACTTACGCGGCATAGAAGAGGAATTGGTCTGTAGTTTTTTAATTAGAGAGTTGTCTCCTTTCTAGAAAGACCAGACCACCGCCCGCAACGCGTTTTCTACCGACTTCAAAAAGGAGACGGTACTCAATTCGACTATATGTTTTTATGTGTGTTACCTCATAACTGGGAGGACTGATTTCGATGATTCTTTTTTTATTTGAAAACTGGTGCTTCACATGCGGTTTCATATAAATTTGATCAAGGTCTGACCAATAGTTCTTGACTTATTCTTAATAATTTATATTGAAGTCGGTTGTACAAATTTTTTATTTTTAATTATAGCCTAGAGATTCGAAAGGACTGTAAAAATCGCTCAGACTGACATTCGTCGGGATATCATACGGACCGCATCGGGTTACCGAGGTTCCACGGCAACGGTCGTTTTTCAGTTCAGAGTGATTTCATTTATCACCATTGCAATAATTTAGTCAATATTTTATAGTAGGTAAATGTATATAACACCAAATAAAATTAATTAAAACTTATAAACGAATAAAGGGCCAAGCATTCAAAAACTAATAAGAATTTTAAGATGATTTAGAAAGACGATATAGTGTTTGTGGCGGCACTTACAGTCTCGGCTCATACCGACAGCCAGGCACTTTTTGAAACGGCAGAACTGGCAACGGTTGCGGTTGAGTCGGATCACGTGGCACTTGCCGTCCCGCAGGCAGCGGTACTCGATCTGCTTCTGGATGCTGCGCCGGAAGAAGCCCTGCAAATGGCACATAGTAACTACCCCACCGCACCACGTTCACTACTTGCTACACCTACACCTATACCTGGCACACGCCTCGCACCCGCCCTTCTCGCAAGCTTTCTTTTATCTCAGAACAAAATACATCCTCATTCTCATTTTATAAATTAATTCATCTAGAAAATTTGAATCGTTCATATATTTATATATATTATGAGAAGTATATATATATATATATATATATATATATATATATATATATATATATATATATACTTCTGTATGCAAGTACAGGTAGTATTTTTTAAATCCATACTTCATTATTCTATCAATCCTTTTAGGGTCTTATAGAATGCTCTGATAATATTTTCAACCTATATTGCTCATGCACAAAAGGGATATAATAGCAAGACGTATACACTTTGATAATAAACCTAGCAAGCTAACAGCATAGCAAAGTGGCGAAGCAATCAGCGTTGTAGCGGTTTCTAACGGAAAAACAAATTTAAAATAGAGAACTCCAGAGAGTAAGCCGTCTACGGCACTCTCAGGAGGTCCACTCATATCAAGGCGGGACAATCATTGTGTTGGTAGGAATTTGGCTTGGCGGACGAATCTAGCTCATTTTGATCCAAAGCAGCATGACTGCACAAAAATACCACGAGGAGGTAGTAGAGCCTGTTATTGTCCCAAACTGATTCCAAATGGCAAAAACCAAACCAGGCTGAACGAAAATATGAGTGTATAACCTAAACTAATGCCACCAGTTCCCGGCATATGCAGTAACCATATCGACTCTGGCAGAAGCCGAGATGTTACTGTGTCTTGGGGCGCATACAATCTCCGGGCGAGGAAGATTTCCCGTCAAACGAGTTAAACTATATCTACGGACACCGATGCCCTTAGTGATACTGATAGTTTATATACCTCCGAAAATGATGGGCAGAAATCAAAGCTATACACTTTAAACCAGTCTTTACCTTCCTCATCATCATCAAGTAGCCAATTGCTGAAAGATGATGCACAGAAAATAACTTCTGTTATGGAACCTGTGCCCACCATCAGTAAACGTAACACGCGTCAGAAATGGACTTCTGAAATGAATGAATTTATATTGCCTACTTGCCTTTATTTAACAATGATGGATACTGACACTAAAGTTTATTTATACATGAAATTCATAGAACGATTCCCAGATATGCAAGTTACCCATCAAAGAATAGGAGATCAGCGAAGAGTAATAATGAATAAGCCTAGCAAGCTAACAGCATAGCAAAGTGGCGAAGCAATCAGCTTTGTAGCGGTTTCTAACGGTTGCCGTTGAGCAATCAGTTTCAAAATAGGAGGTTCAGATGCTTGGGTGATCAGTAATCGATTGCTGAAAACAGAATTTCAAAATTCGAAACCGTTCTCGAGATAATCGTGGGACAGACGGACAGACGGACAGACATCGTGAAATCAATAAGTGTCTGCGCAAGCTTCGCCACTTAATAATAAACTTTTGTCACAAGAAATAGTAAAGAAAATTTATATTGAAGTGCAATCAAACTTACACTACTACATTTCCCCTGTTGTTTTGAAGGACCAAAAAGATGTTGTATTATTCAACATCTTTTGTTATGTTAGGTATGTGAGCACACATGAGACAATGTTGGCGTCCGTACATGTACTGACTTAAATAAAAACTTTAAACTAAAATGCCTACGCGTACATAATGTGTTCGGTGTAAACTGAACATCTTCTCGCACAACAAGGGAGATAAACTAAAAATACATAAAAAAAGTAAAATTATTTGTGAAAAGTTAGGTATAAAAATTATTCTTCATCGCGATTAAAAATGAGGGTTCGCAATATAGGAGACGTTGTTCGGTTTTGAGTGTTGAACGCGTTCGGGACCGCGGGTGAAGACGCACGCTCGGCGCTGACGGCGATGGGTTGCGTTCTCGGGGCGGGCACTGCAGCGGCGCGCTGCGCTCTCGGGTCGGCCACCGCAGCCACAGGAGCGGAGCTTAGACCTTCCGTAGTTAAGTTATCGAAGCTAATACTTGAAGTGATAGCCGTGTTTCTTCTTTGTCGTAGTCGTTTGCAGGCAAGGCATATAGCAGCTATCACAGCCACTCCCACCAGGATGTAAATCGTGGCGTAATGATGTATGTCATGGAATGTTATGTTTTCAGCGATCACATTTTGAGACTTCAGGTTTTTGATGTTTTCGTTCAAGGTTAGGTTGGCTTGGAAACTGTCGGCGTCTTTTTCCAACTCTCCTGTTTCTGGGATCGAGAGCCTGATAATTTGGTTAATAGCAGCGATTTCAGGCGTATAAATTTCAGGTCCGGCTTTCAATTCACTCGTAAATATTTTGTGAGTATAGATTGATAATTCTTCACTTTTGATTGAGCAACCGGATTCCAGCGCGATGACCCCGGCGTCTTTCAGCCGTTCCACGGTAACTTGATCACTGCAAAAAACTCTTACGTTGCATTTGTCGCATGTTGTAAATAAGTACCTAATTGTTCGCCTTATTTAATTGAATAAACATGTTACTGCAATCGGCGATGTTTATTTGACACTGATTTGTGTAATTATTCTTCAAACTTCGGTTACTTTAATTTTCCTTTCTTTAGTTATAACTTTTTTTTTCGACCTAAAAATCCAGATATTTTCGGTGTTTTACGCCGAAAAAAACATTGTACAAAATAATTACATCCTGCTTATCCGAAACCATTTATGAATACATAGAGGCTAACAACATATTGTCAGAAGAAAAAAAGGCTGTCGGAAATTTAGTCAGGGTTGCAAAGAATAGATGCAGTAATATTAAAACAGGAACAACTAAAAAAAGAATATTTATAAGTATAATAGTAGTATAGTTTAAGTATAATCAATGGTACATGATAAATATCATGTACCATTGATTATAAGAAAACTTATGACTCAATCCCGCAAAACACGTGGTTATTAAAAATTTTAGAAATATATAAAATACACCCAAACATGACACAATTCTTACAGGCTGCAATGACCAGTTGGACAATGAAACTTAAACTCAACACACTAGATTGCATGATAGAAACAGACATTTTTACAATAAGGAGAGGCATATTTCAAGGAGATGCACTTAGTCCTCTCTGGTTCTGCCTTGCTAATAGCAAAGCTACCCTTTATCAAAAATGTTAAACTCAAAAAATATAGGTTACCCGTTACAATACCATACAACACAAGATTATCTACATACTAACAAACAAGAAAAAAAACTTAGTCATCTTTTGTACATGGACGATCTTAAGCTATATGCTACTACTCAAGATGAATTAGACCAGTTAGTTAAATTAACGGAAACATTTTCACGGGATATTGGAATGGCATTTGGTATTGATAAGTGCAACATCAATTAGGTAAGAGCTTGACAGTATTATGAACATAATCATCAATTGCAAACAGGACAGCAAATCAAATCTTTAGAAGAGAATGGGGTATATAAGTATTTAGGATGTAATCAGTCGAAACAAATTAAAAAAGACACAAGAAATTAAAAAATCATTAAGAGATAAGTTCCGGTATAGACTTCGCTTAGTATTAACATCTCAATTAAAATCGTTTAACAGTGGTAGAGCCACGCGGCGGCTTTTGCTGTCGCACGGATGGGCCGGCTCGAACCGGGGTGGTACCACGACCTCACAGAATACCAGCGTGAAGTAGACGTTTACCTCTGCGTTTCGCTTGGTGAGTGCAGGTGGCCGGAGGCCCTTCTTACTGGAAATGAGGCATTCCATCTTAGTCCTCACGGGTGACAACGCATCTGCATTTTGATTCGCAAACGAGGATAGATGTAGATGCCTATGGGCCGCAGCAACCACTTACCATCAGGTGGACTGTGTGCTCGTTTGTCGCCCTTATCCTATAAAAAAAAAATTAAAATCTAAAAATATATTCAAAGCTATTATCACATTTGCAATTCCTTTACAAACGTATTCTTTTGGCACAATACTCTGGTTCAAAACTGAACTAAATCATCTACAACGCTCAAAAAATACATCTCTTACGAAGCACCGTTAACACCATCCAAGATCATGCATACAAAGACTAACAGTTAATTTACATAACAGACAAATTACAACACTAAAAAATTACTTTCATCATAAAACTACAATATCACACATACAATATCACAATATACACAATGCTATAGTACAGAATCATCATAAAGTGACTCCGCTTAATATGTATGATAAAACATTGCAAAAAATTAGGTACTTATGATAATAACACAAAATTGGCATATGGACTCAAAAGTCTCTACATGGAAGACATCGCCAAGATTTTAATCAACTTACCGAAGACAAATTAGCGGCGACCGCATGGCTTCAACGTGGTGAGCTTTTCCCTGACACATTGTTTTATGTGCGCATTTCATAACCAAGTCATAGAGACACGTTGTTATCAAACGCACACCATTAAAATAAAAAATCTATATGCTGACACATGTAAACGCTGCTGTAATGTTTCAGAAAGAATCCGACACTTCACTGGTGTTTGTAAAGTGATTGTTCAGCCGAATTATAAGTATAGGCATGATCATGTAGCCAATATAATTCACCAAAAACTTGCCCTTAGGTGGAAACTAACTGACCAGCCAACTCTACTATACTATAAATATAACCCTGAAATTTACTCACGTTATATATATTTAATAAACATTACTAACAAAATGTATTTTGACAGAGGTACACTTACCCACAAAACAATAGACTATAATAGACCGGATATAACATTAATAGACAAAGCAAATAAATGTGCTTTTATTATTGACATTGCTATAACTAATTCACATAAATTACAGAATACAATTAATTAAAAAAAAATTGAAATGCGCTGATTTAAAACATGAAATTATTAGAATGTGGAACTTACTTATTACTTATTTAAAAAAAAAAGTCCCGCTGGGTTTCTTGCTGGTTCTTCCCAGGACAGAGGTTTTTTTCGAACCAGTGGTAATTATACAAAAGAGTGACTTTCAATAAGTATTATTTATAATCTATATTGAATAAAAAAGTTTCTGTTTCTGTTTCTGTTTCTGTTTCTGTTTCTGTTACATAACGCCATTATAGTGCATATAGTCCTCTCTACAACTGGTGTAATACCAAAAGCGTTTCATCAATTATAAAAACTCTTGATTTACCAAAACTTACATTTATTTAATCGCAAATAGCGGTTTATTTAATACTTGTAGAATAGTTACAAAGTTTACCACAACAGAAAACTACCCATAATCAAACACGCTCATGGTATATATATACTAGTATCTCTCTCCCAAATATTAAATTATATATTTATAAAACATTATATTTAAAAGAAAATAGATAATACACAATTATTATATTTAAAAAATTTGATGTATGATTCCTAGGTAGGTGTAGTACCTTGCAGCCCTCGCAGGAGGTGACGCCGTAGTGGTACCCGGAAGCCTTGTCGCCGCACACCTTGCAGGGTGCCGCCGCCTTCGCGCCGCACGCGCCGCCGCCCGCCCCGCCGCCCTCCGCCGCTTGCTCTGCACTCACACGTCGACAACACGTTAATGATATACTCACCACGACCATTTCAACTGTCACCTTCACCAATGTATGCTTGGATTCTGACACCACTAGGTCTTTTAACTAAAGGTGACACACAAGCACACAGTCTAACTGATGGTAAGTGTAAAGGTAAAGTTTGCTGTGGCCCATAGACTACTAAATCTATCCTCGATTAAGAATCAAAAGGCAAATGCGTTGTCAGTCGTGAGAATTAAGATGGAAAGCCTCGTTTCCAGCAAAAAGGGTATCCGGTTCTCTACACTCACCACACGGAACACAGCAACATTGAGCTGCTATTTCACGCTGGTATTCTGTGAGAGCGTGATCCTTTCCAGGTCGAGCCGACCCATTCCCGCTACAACCATAATTAAGCTGTAGCATCGCTCTACCACGTAAAAATAAACGAAGTTTGTATTAAATATAGTGGGTACATAAGGTGCAATTGCATCTGTTATAGATGCAATAACTTTAATAATTTAACATCAATAGTTTTAACAGGTTCCCTGTCCGCGAAAGAGATACAATAGTGAAACAATTTCAATGTTTATACACGAGTATGATTCATGGGACAGCGAAAGAGTTAAAATATTTAATTTACGATATATTTTGCAATACTCTGTGGAATTTAAAAGTATTTTAACAAGCCTTCACGTTTTGTATAAGCAATAATTTGGCGATAGTAGGAGAATTTAAAGATTTTGTTGACAAAAAGAAACATCACACATTGTTAATTGTAAGGGCTGCGACGGGAACCCCACGTTTGGTCGTTTGACAGTAGTTTATAGTAATAGTCAATACTGGGAAGTTAATAATTGATAGTTTCTTGATAGAACCAACTGAATTTAATTTAATGATAGTGGGAAATGAAACTGCGAGCACGCGTGACCGGTATTGCTGGACTCAATTAGCGCACTGACTCAAAATGCATTATTGTAGTGTAATAGCGTAAACTGCTGACGCTACAATAATATTCAATTGAATATCCGAGTCGCGTGGTTCCACCTTCCCCGTTTCATTAATAATTATACTCCACTTCTTTTCAATTTTGTTGGATGCAGTTTTAATTTTGTTGCTTAAATGTAAAAAAGCCTTGGCTATGGAGCATAATATTTTAAAAATTTATTTGATCTTTCTTCATAAAGCTGATATTATAAGCTTCACCTACTTTTATAAATTCCTACTGTCGCTCATCCATTATCTGATTTGCGACTGTTAAAAAGAAGTTTTAGAAGTAAATATTCTATTAAAGTCTCAACTTGTAATTTTAAATGATAGAAACAGAAAAAGAAACTTTTTTTATTCAATATAGGGGTATAAATAATACTTATTGAAAGTCACTCTTGTTTAATTACCACTGGCTCGAAAAAACCTCTGCCTTGGGAAGAACCAATAAGAAATCCATCGGGATTTTTTTAAATAACAGTGTACATTCATGTATGTTACACAATTAACCACACAAAACAAATTAGAATTAGCTTGGTAGCGATCACCTCATTCGCAGGGGTTATTATCATTCATAAATTCCTTAATAGTACAATAATCTCTTTTTAAACAAACTTAGTTTAATAAAGTTTTCGAACTTTGAGCAGGTCAAATTTTATAATTTAAATTATTTTTAATTATAATAAAAAAATATTTTATTATAATAAAAAAAATTAAAATATATTTTCTGGGATTTTGATGTAAAAGCGTATACATCGCCCCAAGAATGAATTACTGACTCGATGGAGTCGAGTAACTGGTACTACTAGCTTGTGTCTTTTCCTAGTATTTACAGAATGAATATCACTTATTTTTGTATAACTGCTTTTATTTATTATGTAAGTACATTACATTTTCATAAATGTATTGGGAGGCCAAAGTTAATATATTGACTCTTTAGGCTTTAAATAATTGATTGCTCTAATGGAACTCTTCTTCTGTAAAACAAACATAATTTCAGTGTCAGTCGCGTGTCCCCATAGCAAAATACCACTACACTATGCTATAGAACTAGCTAAAGTAAACAAGCCTAGCTGTTTTAACACTGGTAAGATTTCTAATCTCTTGGGAGATATTTTAGAATCGAGATCTAGGTCGGATACTGTATCATTGTGTTTTCGCCACAAAATAATATCGTGCATTTGTTGACAAATTAAATAAATTATAAGTAGTCTTTTTTAGATATGTCTTTCTAGGGGATATCGGCAACGGCGGCTGCGATCATCAGAATCACATCAACTGGGTAGGCGCCACTGCAAGTTCCCGTGCTAAGTTAAAAGCACGTGGCATTATGTTATTTTAGTCAGTAAAGTTATAGCTAGTGAATTCATACCTAAATCTGGTCGGTGACAGTAATAGCAAACAAAACCGTTTCACCCGTCCTGACCTACTTTCAATTATAATAATTCAGATTCAGATATGTAGACACCATTGTACTAGATGGAGTAACGATTTGATAAGAGATTTTTTATTATTTATTGTAAACACTATAAGATAATTTCAATAAGATATACAAAGGCGAGCTTAACCTGCAGAAAGTCGATGGACGCAGATAGCTCAGGAGCTTTGGACTGTACTTTCTGGGATTCCTTAAGGGAGACCTATGTTCAGCAGTGGACTCGTGAAGTGCTGTAATGGTGATGAGGAAGTAGAAATCTGATAATAAGAAGTTATTATCAGATTTCTACTTCGCCATAAATGAAATCATTTCGAAGGAAATGATTTCATTTATGGCGAATTTTATGGGCGTATACGGACACTCGCCAGTTTTCCTAACTCAATATCAGATGAAAAGCTAAGCACTGCGATTAAGGTCGATTTGAATAAATATAGTACATAAGCTAATACAATATACTTTTGTCGTGACACATTTATCTCAATAAAATTTCTTTTCATACCCAAGCCCTACATTTTTCCCATTAAGTTATAAGAGAAAAGTTACAAAAAAAAAGTAATAAAAATATTTGATGGATTCTGTTAGATTCACCTCGTAACAGGCTGCATTTTCTGAGGTTGCATTTAATATTTCTACCATGAGGCTGGAAGGCGAGGTTGATTGAGAACTGTATAAAGTCACTTAAACGGAATAAACAAAACTTCTATTCCAAAGATTAATCTATTTAATAGAGTGATTTAAATAATAAAATTATACGGTTGTTCCGTTATTTGGAAAAAATAAGGCCTAAAAGTTAGCAGTTTAACACATTACACATAATATTATGTCGTTCTCGTGTCTTACATGTAAATTTAATTTAAGGCACGCGTCCCACCCTACCCTGAACCTGAGATATATGACGGTTGGAGTAAAAGTAAAATTTTAAATCGTATTTTTAACGATATATATAATAGTACATCTTACATCACTCATTAAAAGTTAGTACGCGGAATCAGTTTATTGTACAGCTGACAATTTACCGTCAGTGGCGCCACTCCTTATTGTGACGGGTGTCAAGCCGCAGTTACAGCTGACGCTTCCGTTTTGTTCCCAGGGTACAGGACAATAATTGTTACTTTGATTTTTAAACCTTACTATTCTTTTCAACAGCATACGCAATGTATTACAGGCACTATGAAGATAGATTCGATTTTTTTATGCATACGGCCAAAATTGTTATAGAATAGAATATATACATTTTATTCATTATATATTATTACATAATACTTATTAAAAGTATTTTTTTTATTTACCACTGGTGTGCAAAATACCTCTGTCCTGGGAAGAAACCAGTAAATGACCCAGTGAGATTATATTGTTTTAGACATAACATATAGCTTTACAATAATTGTGTACATTTTTTTATAATTTGAGCTATAATGGAACCAGCACGCTACCAATCACCTCATTCCTAGGGGTTGTTTTAATTCATGTATTTCTCCTCATACCGGCCACCTGAATAAAATTTAATATGGCAAGTATATTAAGTTGGCTGGTATGAGGTTCCAGATCCGAAAACATTGATCATTAAAATTAAAATAACATGATATATACAAATTAGATAATACTTATAGGGTTTTGCCTTCGGTATTTGTTAATGAATAAAAGAGGATTCCATAAATATATATTTTTTTTATAGAATAGGGGGCAAACGAGCATGCGGCTCACCTGATGGTAAGTGACTACCGCCGCCCATGAACAACCGCAACACCAGGGGAATTGCAGATGCGTTGCCGACCTTTTAGAAAGGTGTAAGCTCTTTTCTTGAAGGTTCCTAAGTCGTATCGGTCCGGAAAATTCGCTGGTGGTAATTGATTCCACAAGGAAGTCGTGCGAGGGAGAAAACTTCTTCTAAATCGCACAGCGGTAGACCGCCAATCATCCAGATGGTATGGATGGTAACGCGAGTTTTGTCGCGATGTGCGATGGTGAAATTGAGCGGCTGGAATTAGTCCGAACAATTCCTCAGAGCACTCCCCGTGATAAATGCGATAAAATACGCAAAGAGATGCAACATCTCTACGCAGTGCCAGTGTATCGAGCCGATCAGAAAGAACTCGGTCGTCGACGATTCGAACCGCTCTGCGCTGGATGCGGTCAAGTGGAAGGAGCTGGCACTGGGGTGCCCCGGCCCAGAGATGAGAACAGTATTCTATGTGGGGCCGCACTTGCGCTTTGTAAAGTTGCAAGCGATGTGCCGGCATGAAATACTGTCTCGCTCTGCTGAGCACACCAAGCTTTTTAGAGGCCAATTTGGCCTTCTCTTCCAAGTGACCACGAAACTGCACACTATTCGATATGTCGACGCCAAGGATTCCGATACTGGCTGAGGCAGTAAGGGGAGTGCCTTTAAACTGAGGAGATACGACAAAGGGGTTTTTTTTAGCGGTAAACGCGCAAACTTGTGTCTTCTGGGGATTGAACTGGACTAGATTTAGTCGGCCCCAATCCGAGACTTTGTTAAGCAAAGACTCGACTTCAGACACAAGTTTGTCCCGGTACTCGGCGACGTTTTCCCGAGAAATATTGGCACGGCCGGTATATAAGGCATCACCAGTGCTGTCGTCTGCATAGCAATGAATGCTACTAGTTAGCAACATATCATTGATATGCAGGAGAAACAGCGTTGGTGATAGCACGCAGCCTTGTGGAACACCAGCGTTGATAGGCTTGAGATCAGAGCATGCACCGTCTACTACGACCTTGATGCTCCGATCAGCAAGGAAACTGGTGATCCATTTGCATAATTTCTCGAGAAGCCCATAGGAAGGAAGCTTCGAAAGAAGCGCTTTGTGCCAGACCCGATCAAAGGCCTTCGCTACGTCCAAACTAACGGCTAATGCCTCCCCCTTGGACTCTACTGCCTCCGCCCATCTATGCGTTAAGTAGACTAGAAGATCACCAGCTGATCGACCCCGACGAAAACCGTACTGGCGGTCACTAATCAGCTGGTGATCCTCAAGGTAACTCATGAGCTGGCAGTTTATAATGGCTTCCATTATTTTGGAGAACAAGGAGGTGATGGCGATAGGCCTGTAGTTGGACGGGTCTGAGCGGTCGCCTTTTTTAGGGATCGGGTGCACCAAAGCTGTCTTCCATGAATTCGGGACTACGCCTTGGGAGGAGGAGTACCGGAAAAGACGCGTTAAAACCGGTGCCAACTCCGGAGCACACGTCTTCAGCACAATGGGAGGGACTCCATCGGGCCCACTCGACTTGCTGACGTTTAGGGAGAAGAGTGCTTTGCGGACCGAGCGCTGTGTAAATCGCACATCCGGCATGGAGCACTTACATCGCGGGATGGTCGGCGGTGTGTTCCCCCCGTCATCTAGAGTCGAGTTGGACGCAAAAAGAGAGCTCAACAGATCGGCTTTCTCCTTTGCGGCATGGGCCAGTGAGTCGTCCTCTCTGTGCAGAGATGGAAGAGATGACTGACAGAAGTTCCCTGGGACAGCCTTGGCGAGAGACCAGAATGCACGGGTTCCCGAAGGAAGGCGAACTAGCTTCTCGCCAATTCTGCCGATGTGCTCAGACCTTGCCTTGGCAATGACGCTTTTGAAGGACCTGGAGGCGGAATTATACTTCTTTTTAAGTGCGCTGGTGTTTACATCCCGAGACGTTGATGCGTCAGCCCAGGCCTGGTAGCACTCCTGCTTATAGCTTGATGCTATTTTGCAGGAGCGACCAAACCATGGCTGGGATCTGCCTCCGATGGGCACCACAGAGGATGGAATAAAAAGTTCCATACCCTGAAGTACCACATCAGCAACAGAATCGGCAACAACGCTGGGATCTTCCGGCGAGAAGCAAACCCGCCCCCATGGGTAGGATGCAAAAAAAGACCGCATCCCGTCCCAATCAGCTGACCTATAGTGCCAAACACGGCGGCAAGCTGTAGATCGCAACTGCGATTGGAGCATTGGATATATACCTAAGAGTAACTGAGACAAATATAGCCAGGCGACACCGCGTTGCTCGTTTCAGAATAAGCAAACCAGATAACGTTTAGAAGTCATGAGTGACAATTTTAATATATCTACTTATATATATCTGCGAATGTTACAATATGATCTTTTCCTAGCGCACGACATTAAATGAAAGTTGGCGTAAATTAAACAGTACTTCACCCCCGTGTCTTGGAAAGTATGGAAAGCTGAGGCATTGTTCTGGGTCTGGTCCTCTCCGTTCGGGTCGGATTTCTTTCCCTCAGCAATGAGAGTAAAGTAAACTTACAGCCTACATACGTCCCACTGCTGAGCACAGGCCTCTCACTTCTAAGAGGGTTTTAGGACAAGGAAGTGTCTGCCGCGCTGTCCCAATGCGTATTGGCGGACTTTTTGTTTCTCAAGCATGCAAATTTCCTCATGATGTTTTTCTTCACCGCCGAGCAAATCAACACTTAAAATTGCAATTAACAATTTCATTGGTACCGACAGGGATTGAACCCGGGTCCTTCGCGTAATGTAAAATTTACAGCGAGCGCTTAACCCCTGACCTATCACGGCTGACTCAGTCACATTATGCATCTAATATCATTTGCAATCAACATCATGTGTGTTCAGCAATGGATTGTATAGGCTGGTAAAGAAAAAAAAATAAACATGTGTGCGTTAATGTCAGTGTAATGACGGTGTTAGGGATATCTCCTATTATATCGTCCCATGTATGCCGTAAGAGGTGACAGAAGGAGACAAACTAGAAGATGGGTAGCAGAATCTTTTTCATCTAAATAAACTGCTGTATAAAAAACTATTGCTGGCAATGTTGCTGCCATCCCATCCGTTTGATAATTGTCGATAGCTATCAGTTGAATACTAGAAGGTAGTTCATAGACCTAAAATTAAATAAACTAGAAAAACACCTTTATTGAAAGAAACAAATCCCACTCACACCTAGTCGATTTCATTGACTGCAAATGCAATGTTGTGAAAGCATCCACTGGCCAACTGGCTTCAGCTCTACAGTGTGCTGTTCTCCGTATATCCTCAGAGCCTAGCGCTAATTAGCTATAAACATACCGATATAGATACCAATGTAATTAAAAAACTATTCGTGACTGTCGTGGAACACTCGGTTGAAACGAAGTTCCTTTCGTAGTATATGATTATTGATAAACGTATTATACTATTGATTAACAAATACAAATTAATGTATTACTAGCGTCTATTAAAATGAATCATTTAAAATAAAATAATATTTCTTTCATGGCAAAATAAGAAAAAGTGCGAGGGAGATGGATATTATTCCATCTAGCTTTCTTATAGCCGCCAAGGCCAAGGCTGCACTAAAAGTATCGGAAATGGAAAATTTCCACTGTTCCTGTCACTTTAAAATCCTTTTAATTGAAAACTCCTTGGTTTTAAAAATCGAATACCATTTATTTATTTAAAAAAAGATTCTCGGTCTTGTCACAAGGTTTTGTCAAACTTGTTTAGTCGTTGAGAAAATGGAATTGACTCGAGAAAATTCACGAGCGATGATTTATTATGACTTTCAGAGTGGTTTAACACAAAAACAGTGTGTTGACCGGATGATTTCTGCATTTGGTGATGAAGCCCCATCCAAAACCACAATTTATCGCTGGTTTGCCGAATTTCAACGTGGACGTGTCAAGCTCAGTGATGATCCCCGTCAAGGTCGTCCAAAAACAGCAGTCACCCAAGAAAACGTTGATGCTGTGCGTAAGCTGATTGAGGAAGACATACCGCGAAATTCAGGCAACTTTGGGCATTGGCATGAGTCAAATACAAATAATCTTGCATGAACAATTAGGTGTAAAAAAGTTGTTTTCCCGATGGATACCGCATTCGCTCTGTGAAGAGCAAAAAGCGGCTCGCGTTACTTGGTGCGTCAGAACTCTCGAAAGATTCCACGCAGGATCCTCAAATGCTGTATACAACATCGTATCAGGTGACGAATCCTGGATATATGCGTACGAACCCGAAACAAAAAACCAGTCACGAGTTTGGGTGTTCGAAAATGAGTTAAAGCCAACAAAAATTGTTCGTTCACGGAGTGTTGCAAAAAAAATGGTGGCCACGTTTGTCTCCAAAACCGGCCATGTTACGACTATTCCTCTTGAGGGACAAAGAACGGTTAATGCAGAATGGTATGCTAGCATTTGTTTGCCACAGGTCGTTTCTGAACTCCGTAAAGAGAACTGCAACCGCCGCATCATCCTCCATCACGACAATGCGTGTTCTCACACCGCACACAGAACAAAAGAGTTTTTAGAGCAAGAAAACATAGAATTAAAGACCATTCACCGTACAGCCCCGACCTAAGCCCTAATGATTTCTATACTTGGACAGAGATTTTCATCACCTGAAGAAGCTGTGGACGCCTACAAAACGGCCATTTTGGAGACCCCAACTTCCGAATGGAATGGTTGCTTCAATGATTGGTTCCATCGTATGGAAAAATGTGTCAAATTTCGCGGAGAATACTTCGAAAAGCAATAAATACATTTTTAAATAGTAATGTTGTGTCACTTCCTTGATTCCCGAAATTTTCAGTGCCGCCCTCGTACACTACATCAGAAGGGGTCGCGACGGAAAAATCTTACACTTTTTCTCGCCTAGCCTATCCGCCAAATTTGTACCGTCCGATAAGGAACTTCGTTCCGAAATCGCAAAAGAATAAATTTTATAGCGACAAATTAAAAGGTATTGATTACACCTGCGTTTTACTTAAAGGATTACTTCAATTTTAAATGCAAATCAACAACGAAGCTTATAGGGTTTACGACGTGTAACGTTTTTTTTCTTCAGTTAGTTGGTAAAACTACCTAACACAATATATTTATTAGAATATTATTTACCGCTGTTGAATAATACTAGTAGTGTAGTATTCAAATCATCCGAGTTATGATTATATCAATTGGGTTTTAGAAAAAAAACTTCTTGTCACAAATAGAAAGGTCATATTATATAGGTCTTATAAGAAAACTATTGTTTATTTTTTTTTCGTTGTAATTAAAGAGTTATAACAAATTGACAATAACCGAAGACGCACCGACATTTCCTAAGAAAGGCCCGACACGTATGTGACGTCACAATGTTAATTTTGCTTATACTTTACAGGTAACTGATGCGACTTTTGTTTGCGGCTGCTTAGGGAAGGTCGTACTGGAAGGAGACGAAGACTTTTCCTATATTACTTTTATTTTATAACTTACAGCCAACTTAATTACTACTGGACTGTCTTAACAATTAGACCCTGGGTTTTATATTGAATATTTTAAGTCACCTAAAAGACGTGCTGTTATTTGCTTAGCAGGTGGTGCTGTAGGTAGAATAGAATAAAATAGAATGGAATAGAATAGAATATTTTTTATTCAATATAGATGACATGTGTAATTCTTATTGAAAGTCAATTTTTACACTACCACTGGTTCGAAAAACCCTCTGTGCTGGGAACAACTAGCAAGAAACCCAGCAGGACTTTTTTTAAAGTAAATTTTACCTTAATGGTCGTATAAAATATTTACAAAATTTATCTTAGAAACTACTTGGAAGCGACCACCTCATTCCCAGAGATTATTATCAGCTACGTATCTCTTATTATTATTATAACAACCCTTTTTATACAGTTTCAGCTTAACAAAATATTTAAACTGGGAAATAGAAAGAGCCTGTACACTTTCCGAGACCTTGTTATAATAGCGTATACATTGCCCCAAGAATGAATTACTGACTATATCACTTTTTTTACTAAAACTACCTTTGTTTTGTGAACACACTTTATTTCTATTGAAGGAACTGACCACCTGGTGATTTCCAAAATTAAACATAAAATTATAATCTTTTAGCCAATGTTCAATAATACAATACGTTGATACTATTTAAAAACAATTCAACCTTCTTTGCATATTTTTGGCGCACCAGGTTTAAACAATTCTTATTACTTAATTGTGGGCTGACCTCGGGCCTACGAGGCACTCCGATAGCCTACTCAGTCCTGGACTGTATTTTAAATCTGACCTCCAATTCTAAATCTATAAAGTTACAGTGGATTATGAGGCTGCATTTTGGACACATTCCATGCAAGAATTTTGCTTTTCTTATGAATAAAGTCCCGTCACCGAACTGTGAACAATGCGGTGTTCCCGAGGACTTAATGCATGTCTTGATGGAGTGTGCCCGCAATGCTGCCTTACGAAAAGCTAAGTGTAAAAATATTTTAAAGGAATTTGCTGATTGTAACATTATTTTATCCAATCCTCATTCCGATGAAACAAAATAATTAGCTAAATTATATAACATAATATTTTCCTCAGATCAGTCAATTAGATAGTACTTGTTTTCATTTTTGTTTGCTTGTTAAATTGAATGTTATTTAGTTCTAAATGATGTCAAATAGAGCGACATAATCGCATTTTGATTAAGCTCTTAAATAAAGATTTAAAAAAAATGTGGGCTGCATTCTGAATAAATTAAACTCTTATTATTGCTAGAGATTGCCTCTATTATCGCATTCACTAATTTAAATTAGTTGGAATTGATTCCAAATTATATGTCAAATGATAATGATGCTCAAAAAAGCAGTCTTGGTAGCCAAAAACTTGGCTGAGTTAAAAAGTAAATAATAAGACAGCATATTTGCTACCGGTCTTAAATTTATATTTGGACAATGCTGCCTTACGAAAAGCTAAGTGTAAAAATATTTTAAAGGAATTTGCTGATTGTAACATTATTTTATCCAATCCTCATTCCGATGAAACAAAATAATTAGCTAAATTATATAACATAATATTTTCCTCAGATCAGTCAATTAGATAGTACTTGTTTTCATTTTTGTTTGCTTGTTAAATTGAATGTTATTTAGTTCTAAATGATGTCAAATAGAGCGACATAATCGCATTTTGATTAAGCTCTTAAATAAAGATTTAAAAAAAATGTGGGCTGCATTCTGAATAAATTAAACTCTTATTATTGCTAGAGATTGCCTCTATTATCGCATTCACTAATTTAAATTAGTTGGAATTGATTCCAAATTATATGTCAAATGATAATGATGCTCAAAAAAGCAGTCTTGGTAGCCAAAAACTTGGCTGAGTTAAAAAGTAAATAATAAGACAGCATATTTGCTACCGGTCTTAAATTTATATTTGGACAGGTAATACCTATATTTTGTCCAAAACTTTTTCATGTCATAATTGTCAATACAATTATATGTCAATTTAAATTATTATTACATATTAAATTATTCATTTGTAAATTTAAATTATGTCTTAGATTATTTTCCTGTGGCAATCCCTGTATGTAGTCAGTGTGAACAAGACAATTTTGTGTACATTTAAGTAATTCAGTTGCTCAATATATCTTAATAACTGTTTGTTGTTTACACTGCCTCTTCTACCAACCAAAATTATTATTGTACTATTTGGGCAAAAGTCGGTAAATCTAATTTTATTTAGGATGTCACTAAGAGATGCTCCAGGCATGCAGCAATTTGTAATTTTTTGTCCCTTTAAAGAGTTATTTAAAGTTATGCCTAGTTTTTTCTCATGTCATCGCTATCATCATCATCATCACTACAGCCCTTCATAAGTCCACTGCTGAACATAGATCTACCCCAAGAAATGCAACACAGCACGATCCTGAGCCACCTGCATCCATCGACTTTCTGCATGTCTTACTAGGTCGTCACTCCATTTAGTGGGGGGACGCCCTACACTTCGTCCGCCGGTACGAGGCCGCTACCTTTTTTCCCCATCGGTTGTCGGTTTTTCGAGCTATATGGCCGGGCCATTGCCACTTTAGCTTACTAATTCGTTGGGGCTATGTCACTCATTCTGGTTCTACTGCGGATATCCTCATTTCTACGTTTATCACGCAGAGAGTATATAAATCGCTGAGCGACCTTGAGCTTCCTCATCCGGCCAGCAGTGAATGACCACGTCTTAGTTCCATAGGTCATCACTGGCAACGAGAAGATGTGCCGTAATATCCCGAATGCTGCCCAGCCGAGTTGAATCCGACGATTGACCTCTCGGTCGAAGTCGGACGTACCTAGTCGGACTATTTGTCCCAGATAACGAGCTTAGTGCTCCCAAAAACTACCGGCATAGGTGTGACATGGAGGTTATACACATTGCTATACACAATTATATTATTTTTGTTAATATTTGAGTTATTTTTTATTTTAATCTCCTCTGCTATGGCACTGTCATAGAATTTTAGTGGTGGTGTAATATTATCAGCACACACCGACTATGAAGAAGCTGGTAATGTACGCTTACACTCACATTGATGTTTAACTAAAGAGTCAAAACGGTCATCATTATATTTACATGTCTTTACCAAATTATCCATAGTCAGTATATGTTGTTTTATTTAATTTTGGGTTGATTTATATTTATTGGACACAGTTTGATACAGTATATGATACAATTTCAGATTTAAGGCACTCTGCGTCAGTCTCATAACGTTTTTTATGTTATCCACTTCAATTGAATACAACTTAAGTTCATGTATCAATGCTTGCTTTTCTTTACACACATTAAAATAATTTTGGGTAGTGATCTTATTTTTTGTTAATATTTGTATTTTCCTTATGTATTTATTAACTTTTATGTACTTCTTTAATTTGGATTTACTGCAATTAATCCTTACTGTTATTCCTGAAGTGGAAGAGTCGTCATCTATTGTTGCATATTGCTGTAAAATTTTTGAAGTATTACATTGCACAAGCTCAGAGAACAGGCTTTGAGTCTGGGAGGCGTTAAGGTTATCTATATACGTTTTAAATTGTGTTATTTGCTCATTAGCCTCGTTCAACTGTAACTTCAATGCATCAAAAAACCTGAGAACTTCCTCATATTCCTTGCTGCATTGGTCAAACTCATAAACCGTTCCCTGTAGCTGATCTCTTTCTTTTATAACACTTGTGTAATATGTATGTAACTTAACCATATCACATTTCAATTGTGTGTCTTTGGAAATTATGCTATTTCTTTTTCATAATCATCCTTTTCCTTAAGTAACAGTTCACATTGTTCCTTAGACGCCTTAAGTTCTTGGAGCGCAAGCTGGAGTTGGTTCACCATCTGGTGCGTCTTGACGTTGCTAGTTGTTGCGATTTTAATATTTATTATAAATAATAAATAAACGAAAACAGAAGGAGCAGAGTAAGCCAAAGTCGAGTTGTTGTTGTTTTTTTTTAAATTTACAAATCTTAAATTAAATTATCGTTAAAATAATAGATTTTAAATTTATAAAAGGAATGATATGAAATAACAATTACAATAGCTTAAAACAATTTTCTTTACATTTGTTTTTTTTTGTTGTACATTGTTTTTTCCAATACCAAAACGTTGTTATAATATTTATGTACATACCGACTTTATTTAATATTAAATACAAAGCGGCAGTAATTATTAACTATAACATAAAATTGAGGTGGATATTATGAATTTACAATATTTAAATTGTTAAAATTTGTCGGGATCAATTACTTTTACAACTTCTCACTAGGGTTGCCACAGCAAATAAAACTGGTGACTTCCTGATGGCACTATGTTGAATGTTCTTAAGTTACGTGAGTGAATTGATTCACGTCGTGTTGCCATTTGCTTAGCAGACGGTACTGTATGGTAGGTGACTACCTTGTGCCATGTAAGATATCGGTAGACATATGTAAGTTGGGTGTATTCATTTTGAATTAGTTTGTTGTATTGTTATCATCTGTTTTTTTAGTTAATTTATTAAACATATCTAATGTAAAGAGTTATCATGCTTGTTCCGTTCCGTTATATAGTAATACTACAATAACAACTCTCAACACAATGTTTTTAAATGTGCCTCTAGACCGTAAATATCGGAATCAATGGTTTCAAACATTTTCAAGCAGCACACAGTTTTAATCCTAAAACCACGTCAATTTTTTTTGTTGTTTCTTGTAAGTATTATAATATAATTATATATGTGCATGTATTAATCATTCATATCAAATATGAATACCTCTATATAAAATATAAAAAAACAATTGATGTCCGTTAGTCTCGCAAAAACTTGAAAACGGCTGGGTCGATTTTGATGATTTTTTTTGTGTATGTTTGAGTGGGTTTTAAACACATTTCAATTGAACCCTGTAGGTGGCTCTGTTGTCGAGATCCAGAAGCCACTCGTGCGAAGCCGGGGCGAATCGCTAGGATTAAATAAAAGAGTTGCGTCAAATACAAAATTTTAATGTAACTCGAAATTTCAGACAATTTAATAATAGATTTGTATATTTCTACGAAATGATTTTTCTTTATTTTTTATTTATAGCTAGCTAAGTTAAACATCTCCTGGTGATTATTCCGTAATCACAATGATATCGAAATCGTTCTGATAACTGACAATTTTTTGTAGCTTAAAGATGATATGGAAAACTATATTTATTATACTACAATTGGAGACAGAGCAAAAATTTAAGCTGATATAGTACCACACAACACAACTTCAGAAAAAAGACAAAAACAGAAAATCCTTCAAGAGATTTAAAAATTATTCTTCAAGAGATTTTAAAATGATTCAATAATGTTTAACAAAATTATTACTATATATAGTAATAAAACATATAGTTATAACAATTATATATAAAACTCACAGTGACGCGTTAGCAGCTCGAATTTCAGCTGAATTGTAGAGCCATGTTGCAGCTATATAATAGCTTTTTGCAATTTTTTATACTAGGCTATATTTTCTGCGTTCTAAATACCTACCTCATTAAAATAAATTTTCTAATAAATTGTAATAAAAACAAGCAATAAGAAACTATGTTACAAAATCAATCAGTATTTTCTTTATGGAAACTGAAAAGTTTGGACCTTTGGTTATCAAACTTTTTTATATTATAAGGCCTAGAAAACACCACACATACCAACTTGATGGTAAGTGAATACTGTGGCGCATATAATATGTATATCTACATCAATCATTGATTAGGAATCGAAATGCAAATCGAAATGCAATGCAAATTACGTGGTAGAGCCATGCTGCAGCTATATTAGTAGTATAGTTGTAGCACAAATGGGTCGGCTCGACCGGGGAAGGACCACATTCTCACAGAATACCAACGTAAAATAGCAGCTTTACGCTGCTGTGTTTCGTATGGTGAGTGTAGGGAACCGGAGCCCCTTTTTACTGGAAATGAGGCATTCCATCTTAGTCCTCGCGGGTGACAACGCATCTACATTTTGATTTTTTTAGATTATTTTTATTTTAGATTATTATTATTATAGATTTAATAGAGGATAGATGTAGATATCTATGGGCCGCAGCAACCACATCAGGTGGACTGTGTGCTCGTTTGTCACCCTTAACCTATAAACAAAAATGCATATTACATAAGTACGCTGTCACCACTGAGGGCTCGGTTGTGGTTGAATGCTTCGGCGCTAGTAATTAGTAGTAGCACCAGTCGTACATACGAGTAACGTAACCCGCAAGTGATGCTGGTATTCGTGCGGCAGTATGGCTCCTCCACGTAGAAAATTATAAGCCATTCATGTCAGTTACGTTATTACAGAAAAAAATTATCTCTTGTTTTGTTTTCTTCTGTCACCTCTTACCACATCCACAGATCGATAAGGAGTAGTGGATATTTTTACATTACCCCGAAAGCGCCAGCCCGTGAAGAGCACTAGGTTGAGGTAACTGCTCCAATTTCAAATTTAGACGAACTCGCGACCCGCAATAAACACTACGTTATGGCCCAAGAATGCACATCATATAAAAATATACTTATTATTAAAGTTAAGCTGTGCCCTGATCAATGCTTAGTAAAAATATACCCGGATTATAGATATCATTTTGATTAAATATTAATTTATGCGCCCTAGACGGAAGTTTATAGACCAAATTGGCGATATATATCGGGCCAAATTAAGAATACCCTTAATCGCCGACCATGGTGTAAACGAGGCGAGAGAGGTGTGTCAGCATTGTGCCAAATGGAAGTTTGTACCCTCTGCCTACCCCTCTGGGTGACTGGCGTGAGTGTTTATGTTATGTGTTATATATTTTTTAATTTATATTCATGTTCATTACTGTCCAATGTACAAAGAAATGCATCTAACTGCTCTAAAGGTTATGTAATGACGTGTAAGAGTCACTGGTAGCCTACTCGTTAAATAAATGACGTACGTTTAAATGTTTCCGTAACCTCGACCCTTCTGTGTCAGCGTGCAGTGCGGCGTACAAATACATACCTAATAGGTCTTTACGTTTGCAAGTAGAACTGCAGACACGTCATAAATTACCAAATTAGGTTAAAGTTGTGTGTAGTGCTGAAGTGTAATAGCGGTGCTTTGAATGAAACACCTACGAGGAGGTTAGCTTTACGTATAAAGAGAGCGTTTTTGCTCTTTTTTTTTAGATTAAATGTGACAAAGACAGGAAACAGAAACAGAAACAGAAACTTTTTTATTCAATATAGATTATAAATAATACTTATTGAAAGTCACTCTTTTGTATAATTACCACTGGTTCGAAAAAAACCTCTGTCCTGGGAAGAACCAGCAAGAAACCCAGCGGGACTTTTTTTTTTTAAATAACAGCTTACAATCATGTATGTTACACAAATTAACAACACAACAAATTAGAAATAGCTTGGGAGCGATCACCTCACTTCCAGGGGTTATTATCATCTATAAATTCTTTAATATTATAATAACCCTTTTTATACAAACTTAGTTTAATAAAGTTTTTGAACTTTGAGCAGGTCAAATTTTGTATATTTTCTGGAATTTTGTTGTAAAAGCGTATACATCGCCCCAAGAATGAATTACTGACTCGATGGAGTCGAGTAACTGGTACTACTAGCTTGTGTCTGTTCCTAGTATTTACAGAATGAATATCACTTATTTTTGTAAAACTACTTTTATTTTTGTGTACGTACATTACATTTTCATAAATGTATTGAGAGGCCAAAGTTAATATATTAATTTCCTTAAATTTTTGTCGCAGCGACTCTTTAGGCTTTAAATCATAAATTGCTCTTATGGCCCTCTTCTGCAAAACAAATATAATTTCAGTGTCAGCTGCGTGTCCCCATAGCAAAATACCATACGACATTATGCTATGGAAATAGCTAAAGTAAACTAGTCTAGCTGTTTCAACACTAGTTAGACTTCTAATCTTTTTTACAGCATATGCTGCAGAACTAAGTCTGCTTGCTAGCTTTGATATATGGGGGCTCCATTGAAGCTTCGCGTCTAGTGTGATTCCAAGAAAAATGGTGGTATCTACAAGACTCAGTTTCTCCCCATTTAAAATTACATTAGTATTTAATTGTTTGACATTTGGAGTCATAAATTTCATACATTTCGTTTTAGTGCCATTTAAATGCAAATTATTGACATTGAACCAATTCACTAATTTAGATATAGCATTATTTACTTCGTCATATTTTAGCAAATGTCGACTTAATTTGAAAATTAAAGAAGTGTCATCTGCAAATAATACTATATCATGGTTATCTCCTACTATGTAAGGTAAGTCATTAATATATACAAGAAACAGAAAGGGGCCGAGAATTGAGCCTTGAGGCACGCCCATCTGTACCATCGACCCGGAAGAACTCGTACTGTTGATGACAACTTTTTGCGTTCTCTTACTTAAATATGAAATAATTAATTTTAGAGCATCACTTCTTACACCGTAGTGTTGAAGTTTCCTGATTAATGTTTCATGGTGAACACAATCGAAGGCTTTGGATAGGTCACAAAATATACCCAAAGCATCCTGTGAATTCTCCCATGCAGGGAACCTAATAGCAATTGAATGCTGTGGCCCATAGACATCTACATTTAATTTCGATCAAGAATTAAAATGGACATGCGTTGACTACCGTCTAAGTCAACCTCAATCCTTATTATGCCGCCTCCACACGCTTGGTGTTTGCCACATTCACCATTCACGAACAAACACCGACCACATTCACCCAACACAAATACGGCATCCACACGCTCGGCGAACCTGCTAGTATATTCCGAATAGGCAAACATGACGGACGACGAGCTTGTGGCAGCGATTACTTTCGGGTTGACCAATTTTTATTTAAAAATAAGGCAATATGAATTGCTCTCAATGTTATTGTATTGAAGATTTTACACACCATAGAATCTCAAATGAATTCTCAATTATCTCTGTTATAAATTGTCTTCAGGTTTAAATAAGTTTGGTTTGAACGCTTTTATTCGTATTGCATTGCTGATTATTATGTAATACGTGACTCTAAATTAATTTAAAAACAAACTTTTATGAAATTAACTCTTGACCGGGGAATCTAACCCTTTTTTTTATAGGTTAATGGTGACAAACGATCACACAGTCCACCTGATGGTAAGTGGTTGCTGCGGCCCATAGACATCTACATCTATCCTCTATTACAAATCAAAATGTAGAAGCGTTGTCACCCGTGAGGACTAGGATGGAATGCCTCATTTCCAGTAAAAAGGGCCTCCGGTCACCTGCACTCACCAAGCGAAACGCAGAGGTAAACCTCTACTTCACGCTGGTTTTCTGTGAGGTCGTGGTACCACCCCGGTTCGAGCCGGCCCATCCGTGCGACAGCAAAAGCTGCCGCGTGGCTCTACCACTGTTAAAACCCTGAAATTTCGTTCGACATTATATTGAATCTATTTACTTTTAAGGTATGAAGCAGATAATTGAATCTGAAAGAAGCGAAAGAGGTATGTAAGGATCGTGACACTTGGCGATTTGTTCTCTCTGACTACCCCGTCAGGGATTGTGCGTGAAGATAAGTTAAGTATTTACTTCGAAGCGCCTTATACAATCTAATAGCAATATTTTCAAAACGCACCATTGTTTATTTTTTATGGAAGGAAAATGATATACTGATTTTTTAAGCGCTCCGCCAAAACTAATAGTAGTAATGCATATGAGCCGTTTTATCCATAAAATTTTTAATTTTAACAGCTTACAATAACATTTCAAAGTTATTAATGTAGCTAGTCTTAGGTCTTTTCTATGAAAATGTAACGAAATTTTTAAATTATAATATTATATTATATATATATATATGTAATATTAAACTCCTATTAGGTATATTTTTCACATTTCGATAAACATCGGTTAACTTGGTAGGGGGGGGGGGGGGACACATGACTCCAATGAAAAATACCACTTTAAAGCTAAATATTTCACAAACGGACTCCTGAATCGAAAACATGTTGTTCAACACCCCCAATGTTTTTGAAAGACCTATCCAACGATACCCCACATAATAGAATGGACACATAAAAAATCATCCTCCATTTACTTATATGGAAAGTACCCAAAATAAAAATGTTTTTAAGATTTTATTTCACAGTTTTCTAGGCGTGATTAATATTTATAACAGTGCCAAATTACAGATTTGTAACACCTAGGGTCTGAGCAAAACCGCGGACGGACGGAGGGACATGGCGAAACTAATAAGGGTTTCTTCAGGTTTCTTGTTGTGTAACTACGAAAGTCTAAAAACTATTAAATCAGGATATACTAAACTTATCGATATATAGGATATACTAATCTTATATAATTTTTTCGGATTTTATTTTGGGAATTGATGATCAATGATACTGCTTTCACACGGGGCTCCTTATAAAAAGAGGTAAATAATAAATATATGTTACCCAATAGAAACATTTATTAGGAGTCAATCACATTATTATTGGGAGGTCTATAGAAAACTTTAAAAAAATATGATAACTTTTCGAAGTAGAATTGGTAGTAAACTCAACTTCTGAAATCATATTTACCTCCGAGACAAATTTCGGATTGGTAACATTGGCGTAGAGTATAATAATAATAGCCACTAGTAACTCCTTCCGCCGCCCGCAAGCCGCAAGCTCGCGCGTACTACTGACTGATTGCCAAACGTGTGGATACATAGCAAACGCGTTTGTCGAACACCCTTTGATCGGTGCACAAAAACCGACACCAACGTCGATCACTGGCATTCACATACAAACAAACAAACAAACAGGCGAACAGCTATCCACACGTTCGTGATTGCTGTTTGGTGAATGCTGTTCGCCGTTGTTTGCCAAGCGTGTGGATGGGGCATTAGGGGTGATTCCATTCTTCATGCCTTGATTTGGTTTCCGGTTCTATAATGATGCTGCTGTGTTTCGTATGATGAGTTCATACGAAACAGCAGCATTAAGCTGTAGTAGTTGTTTTAGAGTTATCCTTATATTGAAGTCGGTTGTACAACATTTTTAATTTTACCACTTGTTTCTTTATAAACGCTAGCCCATTTTTATACAATTTAATTCACTTTTGAGTTTGATATTGTCTTCGGGTCAGTCATTGAGTTCTAAAATTAGACTTAATAAAAAGTGAAATCCGAATTCAAATAACTAAAAAGAAAAAAAAGATAACTTAATAGTTTGCTTTTATTTAAGAGTAGAATGAATCAGGCTTTCACTTTTTGATATATTTTTGAGTGGATTAAGAAATATTCCCAAGGTAACAACCAGTCACCTGTGTGTCGTCTAAATATTGATCCCCGATAAAATTATTAATTGCAATTTTAAAAACTTGCTCGGCGTAGAAGGGAAACAACATTTAACAGTGGTAGAGCTAAGCGGTGGCTTTTGCTGTCGCACGGATGGGCCAGCTCGAACCGGGGTGGTACCACGACCTCACAGAATACCAGCGTGAAGTAGAGGTTTACCTCTGCGTTGCGCTTGGTGAGTGCAGGTGGCCGGAGGCCCAATTCCCCCCCCCCCCCCCCATCAACATGGTAGTGGAATTAAATAAAAGACTACCCCAGGAGGGTACCAGCACCCCTGGAGAATCCCTCGCTGAGCATCCACGACCAAACTACTCCACTCCTGGGCGTGGGTGCTCAGGCTGCCCCGCGTATTCTGGGGGGGGGGGGGGGGGGGCGAAATTCCGCTCAAGACGAAACCTGCTCGGGGCAAGCGGAGCAAGAAGACAAAGGCAACCCCTGCCACGCTTACCGTGGATTTCTGCAATATCAGGGGACTTCATTCAAACCTTAACGCCGTCCACTACCATCTGGAGATAGCTAAGCCGGCCTTGCTCTTTCTTACCGAGACACAGGTGTCCTCTCCGGCTGATACTTCGTATCTCTCCTACCCGGGGTACAAATTAGAACACTCGTTTGTGCCCCGGGCTGGAGTTTGCGTGTATGTCAGAGAGGATATCTGTTTTCGACGCCTCGGCAGCCTTGAAGGTACGGACCTGTCCATCCTATGGCTGCGCGTAGACAGCGACGACCATCCCCGCGTCTACGGGTGCCTCTATAGGTCCCATAGCGGTAATGCCGACACAGACCGACTCATAGACCACGTCCAAATGGCTGCAGACTCCGTGCTACAACAGGTCCCATCCGCAGAGATCGTGATACTCGGTGATTTCAACGCCCACTACGCTGAATGGCTTGGTTCTCGTTTAACCGATCATGCGGGTAGATCTGTCTATGACTTTGCTTTGGCATATTTGGATCCGCGTAGGCGAAGTAACACAACTGGTTACTTCGCCTACGCGGATCCCAGATGTGGAAGACCATGTACCTTCCCTGTTGGACCTTCTGCTGACCTCTCATCCGGACGGATATCAGGTCTCCGTCGATGGCCCTCTGGGCTCTTCGGACCATTGTCTGATCCGGAGTACGGTGCCACTTACGCTCCAATCGCAGTTGCGATCTACAGCTTGCCGCCGTGTTTGGCACTATAGGTCAGCTGATTGGGACGGGATGCGGTCTTTTTTTGCATCCTACCCTTGGGGGCGGGTTTGCTTCTCGCCGGAAGATCCCAGCGTTGTTGCCGATTCTGTTGCTGATGTGGTACTTCAGGGTATGGAACTTTTTATTCCATCCTCTGTGGTGCCCATCGGAGGCAGATCCCAGCCATGGTTTGGTCGCTCCTGTAAAATAGCATCACGCTATAAGCAGGAGTGCTACAAGGCCTGGGCTGACGCATCAACGTCTCGGGATGTGAACACCAGCGCACTTAAAAAGAAGTATAATTCCGCCTCCAGGTCCTTCAAAAGCGTCATTGCCAAGGCAAGGTCTGAGCACATCGGCAGAATTGGCGAGAAGCTAGTTCGCCTTCCTTCGGGAACCCGTGCATTCTGGTCTCTCGCCAAGGCTGTCCAAGGGAACTTCTGTCAGCCATCTCTTCCATCTCTGCACAGAGAGGACGACTCACTGGCCCATGCCGCAAAGGAGAAAGCCGATCTGTTGAGCTCTCTTTTTGCGTCCAACTCGACTCTAGATGACGGGGGGAACACACCGCCGACCATCCCGCGATGTGAGTGCTCCATGCCGGATGTGCGATTTACACAGCGCTCAGTCCGCAAAGCACTCTTCTCCCTGGACGTCAACAAGTCGAGTGGGCCCGATGGAGTCCCTCCCATTATGCTGAAGACGTGTGCTCCGGAGTTGGCACCGGTTTTAACGCGTCTTTTCCGGTACTCCTACTCCCAAGGCGTAGTCCCGAATTCATGGAAGACAGCTTTGGTGCACCCGATCCCTAAAAAAGGCGACCGCTCAGACCCGTCCAACTACAGGCCTATCGCCATCACCTCCTTGTTCTCCAAAATAATGGAAGCCATTATAAACTGCCAGCTCATCCGGTACCTTGAGGATCACCAGCTGATTAGTGACCGCCAGTACGGTTATCGTCGGGGTCGATCAGCTGGTGATCTTCTAGTCTACTTAACGCATAGATGGGCGGAGGCAGTAGAGTCCAAGGGGGAGGCATTAGCCGTTAGTTTGGACATTGCGAAGGCCTTCGATCGGGTTTGGCACAAAGCGCTTTTTTCGAAGCTCCCTTCCTATGGGCTTCCCGAGAAATTGTGCGATTGGATCACCAGCTTCCTTGCAGATCGGAGCATCAAGGTCGTTGTAGACGGTGCATGCTCCGACTACAAGCCTATTAACGCTGGTGTTCCACAAGGCTTTGTGCTATCACCATTGCTGATTCTTCTGCATATCAATGATATGTTGCTAACTGGTAACATTCATTGCTATGCGGAGGACAGCACTGGTGATGCTCTATACAACGGCCGTGCCAATATTTCTCGGGAAAACGTCGCCGAGTACCGGAACAAACTTGTGTCTGAAGTCGAGTCTTTACTGAACAAAGTCTCGGATTGGGGGCGACTAAATCTAGTCCAGTTTAATCCTCAGAAGACACAAGTTTGCGCGTTTACCGCTAAAAAGAACCCCTTTGTCGTATCTCCTCAGTTTCAAGGCACTCCTCTTCTTGGCTCAGCCAGTATCGGAATCCTTGGAATCGACATATCGAGTGACGTGCAGTTTCGTGATCACTTGGAAGAGAAGGCCAAACTGGCCTCTAAAAAGCTTGGCGTGCTCAGCAGAGCGGGACACGCCTGCAACTTTACAAGGCGCAGGTTCGACCTCACATGGAATACTGTTCCCATCTCTGGGCCGGGGCACCCCAGTGCCAGCTCCTTCCACTTGACCGCATCCAGCGCAGAGCGGTTCGAATCATCGACGACCGAGTTCTTTCTGATCGGCTCGATACACTGGCACTGCGTAGAGATGTTGCATCTCTTTGCGTATTTTATCGCATTTATCACGGGGAGTGCTCTGAGGAATTGTTCGGACTAATTCCAGCCGCTCAATTTCACATCAAATATCACAATCGCACATCGCGACAAAACTCGCGTTACCATCCATACCATCTGGATGATTGGCGGTCCACGACTGTGCGATTTAGAAGAAGTTTTCTCCCTCGCACGACTTCCTTGTGGAATCAATTACCACCAGCGAATTTTCCGGACCGATACGACTTAGGAACCTTCAAGAAAAGAGCTTACACCTTTCTAAAAGGTCGGCAACGCATCCTGGTGTTGCGGTTGTTCATGGGCGGCGGTAGTCACTTACCATCAGGTGAGCCGCATGCTCGTTTGCCCCCTATTCTATAAAAAAAAAATGAGGAAACCGGCGTTTCTCAGAAACTAAAAAAAAAAATATTGAAGGCGTGTGAATTCCGCCAACACGCATTAGAACATTGCGGCCGACATTTCCTTGCCCTAAAATCCTCTCAGAAACGAGAGGAGATCTGTGCCCAGCAGTGGGACAAATAGAGGCTGTAGGAGATTTCAACGCAAAACTACGTACAAGAGAGAACGGTGAGCTGAAGGTAGGGAAATTATAAGACACGGAACCTAAGGGGCCAGCAGCTGGCCAACTTTATGAAAAAAGAAAGATTATTTATGAGGAACTCACTTTTTCCGAAGTGGTCCCACAGAAAGTGGGACCTGGTCGAGCCCCGTTCGTCGACGTTTTGATAAAAAACGACATTGACTCCATTATGCCGACTAGACGGCAACTTTTCAGTGATGTCTCAGTGATCACGAGGGTGAAAACTGGCAGCGATCACCGAATGATAAGAGGCACACAACCTTAACGTTAAGTTGGAGAGGTCACGTCTAATGAAGTCATCGCTCGGTTACCCTCGTACTCTAATCCAAAGTCCCAAAAACTTACAGCTCGTGTTACAAAACCGTTTTCGGTGGCTAGAAGACTGCAATGTAGTGGAAACTATCCATACGGTCGGAACTAAGTTCTGCAAGACCCGCCCCAGAAGAACACAAAAACTCTCCGATCACTCTCTTAATCTCATAGCTGTTAGACGGGAAATGAAGCTACAGTCTTCAGCAGATTTGACAGCATATAGGCAACTGAACAGACATATTTTCAAATGCATGCGGCAGGATTTGCGCAACTTCAATACAGCTCGTATTGAAGACGCGATCGCGCGGGACCAGGTCTCCAAAATCTTTGCCAGAGATCTGTTCGCCAGAAGGAGCCAACTATCGAAGCTGAAGACCGAATGTGACAACATCGCTTCCGGGACATGGGTTGCTGTGCCCTAACCTAAACTTATTCATCCCCACGCTCAGAGGTGAATTTTTTCTTCAAACGTATATAAAACCACCCCTGAAAATAACCTATTTAAAAACAATTATTCAAATCGCTTGTTAACTGACATAGGTATCGCGTAACTAACATAAGTATCAATAAGAACATACAGTCGAATTGAGAACTTTCTCCTTTATTGTAGTCGGATAAAACTGGACTTTGAAAAGCAATCGCCAAAATTAAAGTGCTGCGGGAAGAGTATGTACCTAGTGTCCCAGGCTTTGGCGGTTAAATGTTAGCTGTTCCACTGATTACGAGTTAGGATCCATTAAAAGGTTCGATTTGTTGTGACTGGACAGCCGCTTACTAGGATAAGCTAAGCAATAATAAATCAAAATGTTATTACGTTGGTCGTAAATAAGAATATTTGGATCAGTTAGGGGTGTACGAATTAGTTCACTTCATGCGGCAATTATACGCAGTTTTCGCCCTGTCCGCGGCCCAGAATTAAATTGTGAGTACTGAAATGTCACATAGATAAATTAAAATTAAAAATGTTGTACAGCAGACTTCAATATAAGTTATTTAAGAATAACTAAAAAACTATTGGTCTGACCTTGATCAAATTCATATGGGACCACACGAGAACTATCAGCTTTCATATAAAAAAAGAATCATCCAAATCGGTTCACCCAGTACAAAGTTATGAGGTAACACACATAAAAAAAAACATACAGTCGAATTGAGTACCGTCTCCTTTTTGGAAGTCGGCAGACAAAATATCGCTCGTAACTGTGCGGCTTGAACACAAGTGGATTGAGGTAGAATTTGAAATTCTCAGATGATACACGGATTTCGATATTGACGAAAATCGCTGTAGGGGAGTGCTTCGAAAAGCTCGGGGTTAATATTAGGTGAAGGCTTCGTAAATATGGGCAGCTAACCGCTATCAACATCATCTGGAGTAAATTCTTGCGCAATCCGGATTAATTGCTATGGGAGAATCGTTTTATAGATATAACGCGCGGGCACATCGTTCGGCACCAGCAGGAGGTTGGAGTTCGTCGATTGGATCGAACAGCACGAAAACCCTCAGACCGATCGCGCAAGTATCGAACGTCTTCAAATGAAACTATCAGCTCCATCAGAGAAATTAAGTGTAAAAACTTTTGAGTGGAAATGATAAATAGCGTCATCCTAAACTTGTCCAAAAAGATACAAGGTGTAGTGTTCGTATAAACACTAAAGTGTAATCAGGGCTTTATGAAACCACACATGATATTCTATTTTAAAAGATTTATTTTATTAAAATATTATATCAAGATCAAATTTAATTATAACCACATTAAAAATTGGTTATATTGTGTTTATTACGTTAACAATTAAAAGTTACTTTTTAGATTACAAAGATATCCACACAGTCACCGACGTAGCCCATGGGATCAGTAATCAGTATGCTAAAGTAAAGTAAAGTGATAATGTGCCGCTCGGAGAGCTCATATAGCACATATAGCTTGAAGAACCAACAGCCGATGGGAAAAAAAGGTTTTTGAGTGTACGTGAAGTGTAAAATGGCTCTGTTCTAAATGCGAGTGAAGAGGAGTCTACCTGGAATGGGATGAAGTGCTTTGTGTCATTCCTGATTGTGGGAGGTTCATGTTCAGCAGTAGACTTGTGATGAGCTGTAATGATGATGATAATGCAGTTTAAACCCACAGGAGTCAGCGTATATATTTACTTTAGTAAGGTAACTTTACTTCAAAAGCGAAATTGTAGCTTTTGAATTTATCCGAGTAAAGTGATGTCAACCTATTGGATGGTACTAAGCTAAGAACGTGACGTCGATTGATGAAGGTGTTGTGAGCCATTAAAATATGAACCGTTAAATTTGAATTCTAAAAGGAGTTCGTTATTTTTTTTTAAATATTAAATTAAGAATTACAGTATACATAATTAATTATGATGAGATTATCGAACAAAGTTAATCGAAATTCACAATAAGTTTTAAGAATCTTAAATAAGTCCTTTCACGCAGTGTCTAGCAAGTTTGTTGTGTACAATGAGACAGGCATTGTTGGTGCCGCTGAGGCTGCAACCATCCACAGTGATATCCGCAGTCCAAAGGCCAGGTGCAGGCTGTGGCGCGGTGCCGTGCAACGAGGCGCGGAGCGGGGCAGCGCGGGGGAGAGCTGTTGCGGAGATGGACGATCAACTAACAAGTTACGTAACCGGGCGCAGTACTTTCTTCCGCGAACCGCCTCCCCGCGCCACTCGCCTGCATGCCGTCAGGGCTGCACTCTCGCAAACTTCTTACTTAATCAAGATCTACTTATAACTTTTTTACTTCGTCGCAAGTTTGTTTACACTTTGCCATTTCTTTAGACTATATAAATTATTTGCTTTAACTTACGGGGGAGTATTGTCATAACACGGTTAATGTTAAATTATTAGGTAGTTGTCTTCTATCAAAACGAACAGATTAGTGCAGAAAAGAAGTGAACTTCTAAAATGGCAAAACAAAATCCTTTATAAAAACAATCAATAAAGTCATGAACGGTGTACACCTACAGAGAAACCGAAATATCGGGTCGCAGGAAGCAAAACGCTGATGGCAACCCTGCGAATTTTCCAAAGCAATGATTGCAGTTCAACAAACTGCGCGCGAGTCGATCGTTGAACCTGCACTAAGCGTTACTCTTTCTCGTTCACTCGCGTCGCAATTTCACGTCCTATCTCTGTCTAGACCATGATATCTGCTCATCGACTATTTCCATTACAAGTACGGTTCTCTGGGAAACTAACGCCAGACGTAATGAGTGTGCGTGCAATGCAAAAGTAAGTTCTAATGCGGACTTCACATAAAAAGTCACGGCGCGAGGCGGCGCGTCCATGTTCCGCGGCTTTCGTTGCTGGCAGCCTGACATATCCTGACTTGGTTTTACTTTGCCGTATATATAGTAATAAAGACTTGAATAGTTTGTTATTAATTTTGAGTTGGATTCTCGATACATTAAAACAGGTTTAGTATATGAAATGTCAATAAATATGGTAACGCGTGAAAATTCCGTTGGTATATGTGTTATACGATATAAACTATGTTCCTGCTGTTTATGATTGTTCTGCATTGTTTGTTTAAAAGAACGCTAATAAATTAATATATCAGATACTAACATCAAATTAGGATAGGCCTCATTCAGTTTATATACGTAAGGTCATGTTACTAGTATTTACAATAAATATATACCTACATAAACACTCACGCACGGTGTATGCAGAGAGAACCTCCATTTGCCATAATCTTGACATACCTGTTTCGCTTAATACACATAATATTGTAACTCGCCAGTTAAGTACTGTTAATTTGGCCCATCTTAAATAAAGCCACTTTGCTCGATAAATTCTTAAAATAAACGTCAAACGTGTCAAAAGCTCGCCCAAGTAGATAGGTACTGCACTTTTAATGAAAACTTTTAAATACATAATTATTTACTTTATCGTACGAAGCATGTGGCATTGTTTCTACAGCAAATTTATGGGCATCTTTTTTTACTTTTGTTCTTAGAATCAATGTTTTAACCTAACTGATCTTGATTTTCAAACCTGGGCACGATGAAATCACTGAATTTAATTTTTTGATGGGAACCACTAAATAACGTACCAATAAACAACAGTTATAAAAGCATATTGACTAACTATCGCCAGGAAAAGTTAGCTAAGCTTACGTAATAAAGTGTCAGCAGCAAGTCAGGAGGAGCGAAGTGACGGAACGGGCGCCGAAAGGTCGTCTGAAATACGAGTACTGTGGATGAGAAATAATCAATCCCTAACGTTCTATTGCATTATACCGACACAAAGCGGCACGTCGCCCACATAATCGTACAATAATTGTGTAATGGATATGCATGCACTTGTGTGAACAGCCCTTGATAAATATGCATTGTGGACATTAAAACGGATATAGAACAGAACCAGATCAAGAAGTAAAGTAAGTCTGCCGCTACAACTCAAATTGGAGGACTTCATGCAAATCTTCTAAACATAAAACTTTTTAACTATCGATGTAATAAACAAAAAATTGCTTTCCCAGACAAGCTGATCTCCCAAGCTAAAATTTCATTGGTGGAAGCAAGCATCGCACTCAGATGTTTGCGCGATGTTCTCTCGGTTTGTTCGACTTTTAAAACATAAAGTTTTCAAAAACAGCCAACTTCGCAACCTTCACAAGCAAAAACCAAACAGTCAGAAAAGATCTAGCTCGATACTGAGCAATTGTGTGACGATCGAGCAGTCGAGCTTCTAAATGCATTTATAGATTTGTGATCGCAAAGATGCATTGCAAAACTTAAAATTTACCGAATGTAACATGCCAGCGAAAAGCAGATGTGATGGAACATAAAATAATAGTTACTGAGATAGTAGTTTGAGTTTTGAAGTTTTATTGCTAAATAATCAAAAGATGGTTAATGAGGGCTAATAATCTTCCACTCACTAGATGTCGCTAGTTGTGACTGAGGTAAAGTTTTTTTGTTATACAGTGTCAGTTAATTGAGATATTATTTTTAAATAATACTTTATCATTATCTACAGTATTATATTAATACACAACACAATGCGTCAGTGGTTTAATTTTTATTTTTTGCATATTATAACTCTTTTTAAAAAAAAATCATCTTTTAGTTATATTTATAGTTTGGTTTATTCATTTAGAATGTAATTAATATAAAATATAACTAATGATAGAGAAAGAAACCTTAAAGATTACATCTCCCTAAGAAATTATCGTCTCCGCTATGAAACCTGTCAAATATTTTACCTTACTGGCAAGTGGCGCCGCCCTGGTGGCAGAAAAATCGTGGATGCCCTCATTATAAGGAGGCAGCCTAGCAACGGGCACAGCAAACACAAATTCCTAATTGAAACAGTTAGTAAACAGTTTGTATTTTTAACAGAGAGAGGCAGGGAGCCGGAACAGATTGACAGTAAGTTACGTGTGGAGCCGTTACTCATCGAAATTTTGTCATTTGCACATTTTTTATTGCAAACAAATGTTTTAAATTAAAGTACTTAATTACTTCAAGTAATTATATTTTGATTTTATTTTTGGTACCTGTAATGAAGACGTTCGTTAAAGCAAAATATATTTTTGTCTGGTAAAAAAAAATGGCAAGTCACGACACCGCCATTAATGCCTCGACGGTAGTATCAATGTATCAATAGTATCGTGACACCGTTGTATTTCCACTTCCGAGTTCGCCAATATCACACCCAATTTGCCTGTTTTGAAAATAATGCAGGGCAAAGTGGAGTCAGGCTCATCAGCAACCTACATTGGCGGCACAACGCAACGAGCCGACCGTACACCACAATATACCTCAACAATTATAACTGCATAAATACATAAGTACTGGGTACTTGAGAGAGCCGTGGTAGCTCAGATGGTTAGCGCTCGCTGTAAGTTTCACAGTACTCTAGCAACCCGGATTCGATCCCCGCCGGCACCAGTGAAATTGTTAATTGCAATAGTAGAAGCTAAATTATGGCCAGCCCGGTAAAGAGCAATGCCGGGAGGGATCTAGGCTACATTTTATTTAAAAAACACTTGGACACTTGTTTTGCAAAAAACGAAACATTGATAAGATAAAAGGTCTTTGATTAACTTAAATCTAAATAAGACCACATTAATAGATTAGATCTAGTCGTGCGAATCCGGGGCGAATTGCTAGTCCATCAAAAAAATTAAATATACAATAAAAACAACAAAGTTTACAAATAACAGAACTCGTTGAATGCTGCATGGTGAATAGACGAAGGTTGAAGGGCAGGACAGGACTGTTCTCTACCGGTGTCTCTGAGGGGTCCTGTGGACTCGAGTTGATGCGTGCCTGATTATGATAATGTTTAACGATAAAATGCAAAAGTAAAATATGTAAAAATAAAGTAAAATTGCAGCCTATTTACGTCCCACTGTGGGCACAGGCCTCCTCTCATTTCTGAGAGGGTTTTAGGGTAAAGAAATGTCCGCTGCGCTGCCCCAATGCGTGTTGGCGAACTTCACATATCTTCGAAATATTTTTTTTCTTATTTCTCAGACATGCAGGTTTCCTCACGATGTTTTCCTTCACCGTCGAGAACGTGGTAAATCAGCACTTAAAATTGCAATTAACAATTTCACTGGTGCCGGCGGGGATCGAATCCGGGTTGCTAGAGTACTGTGAAGCTTACAGCGAGCGCTAACCATCTGAGCTACCACGGCTCTCTCAAGTACCCAGTACTTATGTATTTATGCAGTTATAATTGTTGAGGCATATTGTGGAGTACGGTCGGCTCGTTGCGTTGTGCCGCCAATGTAGGTTGCTGATGAGCCTGACTCCACTTTGCCCTGCATTATTTTCAATACAGGCAAATAGGGTGTGAATGATTGGATAGTTTTAGACTCAGTTAAATTTGTAGTAGATAAACTTATACATATAAGTAATATAGTATATTATAAATACACATATATATCAAGGGAGAGCCGTGGTAAGTCAGAAGCTAAGCGCTCGCTGTAATTATTACAGTTTGCGAGCAATGCGGGTTCGATCCCCGCCAGCACCAATGAAATTGTTAGTTACAATTTTAAGTGCTGATTCACCACCTATTCTTTTGCACGTCTGTAAACATGCATGTCTAAGAAATTAAAAATATTATTATTTTGAAAGTCCAGCCTAAAACCCTCTCAGAAATGAGAGTAGGCCTGTGTCCAAGATTGGACTTAGGATATAGGCTAAGACTTTAACTTTTTTATATGCATCAATGACATATGACATGTAGGCACTTTATTTTACACCGCTGTGAAACTTGTTACCTCTTAATTTTAACTTATGGAATGTAATCCTTCTAACGTTCGTTTTATAATATCATCATCATCAGCATCATCAACCCGTGACCTCTCGCAGCTGATCTAGAGACCTCTCTTAAACTGCGCCTCTTAGCAGGATCTTTGCATAACGTAATTGCAGTATTAATAGCTTAAATATATACAAAAAAAAATATAATTTGTCTGTTTGTAGTGTCAAAATAACAGCTTTTTACTAAATGCATATGAAAGTATTTACAGTACTTATAACAAAAAAACCTATTATTAAATTTTTTATGTCTATCTGTCTGTCTGTTTGTACTGGTTAATGTCCGAAACGGCTAGACCGATTTTGACGGGATTTTCACTGACAGATAGCTGATATCATAAGGAGTAACTTAGGCTACTTTTATATTAGTAAAAGAATTAGGGTTCCGCGCAAAAAAAAACCCATGAAATTCAATCGTAACGCGGGCAAGAGCGCGGGGAACAGCTGGTACATAATATAATAACATAAGAACATACTAACAACGTGTAATACAATAAAATATTTAAAAAAACTGAACCAGAAGCTGCCGTGAATTTGTTTGCCAATACACGTATCGAAAATACCAACAAGGCATATGTATGTAACAAATCGTATGGTTCACCTTCGCATTTATATGCATAAATTAAAATTTAACTGATAAATCAAAAGTTTAGAGGTGACAAAATAACGTTTAAATAAATTTTGGTTTTTACATTCTGTTTTTTTTTATATTAAAAGGTCACTGAAAATTGTATCTATTCGAAAACCGCAGATTCTCAGTTCAAACGGTTTGCCGTAGAGCACCCGTGCAGCAGTAGTTCTGAGTTTAAGCCCAAAATTGCATGATGTTGTATTGTCATGGGGATTTAAAGCGTGTGTGAAGTTACATGGATTACATCTGCATGATTAGGTTAAGTAGTATAGTTGAAAGATGTAATTAAAACGTAAAAATATACAGTAATTAGTAGAAGAAATAGTATGCGCGTATATTTTAATTCTAATAAATAAATGAGTTCTTTGTAATAATGTTGCATTTGTTATATTGCGTTAACATAATAAGCAACACGTAAATGTTTATTTCGGACACGGAGATTTACCTCCCATACATATGCTGTTATGATCAAACTTGAAGGCAACGCGTTAAAATTACAAAATCCGCATTATAGAGGAAACTTGATCATGCAAAAGAGAAGTACAATAAATACCTAGAGTTGAGTTGAGCAGTGCTGCGGATTAGCACCAAGGAGGTTGATCAAGTCGTGACTGTGAATAGCGGGCCGGAATAGGTCAACGAGGGTGGCGCGATTTGGCTAGGCTCACTGAAGCTGGGTGAAGCTAGGCGAAGCTAGGTGAAGCTAGATGAAGCTGAGCGGCGAGGGCGGCGAGCGACAGCGGACAGCTGTCGCCAGTGCGCGTCTCTTCTCGTGTCGGCGCCGCCTCTCTGCCGTACGTGATTCACATCGGCACTAAGCGACCCATGTGACACGACTCTCATTACAATCACTCACGCATTACGCTCACGTCACACCAGTCCCGATTTGTTTTTTTTTTATATAAAAGAGGGAGAAAACGAGCATGCGGCTCACTTGATGATAAGTGACAACCGCCGCCAATGAAAAACTACAACACCAGGGGAATAGCAGATGTTTTGTCGGCTTCTTAAAAAAAGAGTAGGCTCTTTTTTGCAGATGCCTCAGTCGTATCGGTCCGGAAAAATCGCTGGTGGTAGTCGATTCTACAAGGAAGTTGTGCGAGAAAGAAAACTACTTGTGAATCGCACTTGTATCGCGAGTTTTGTCGTGACGTGATGATTTATTTGTGCAACAGACACTATCAATTATTCAATTAATCGCCGGGGAAGATGTTAGATGTTCTGCCGGAAGTTATACCACCCAGGTCAGTGATTTGTGAAATTTCACACAGACTTCTTTTTTTGGTTTAAGTACGTTGTAAATTATAATCGAGCTCATGTGTACTGCAATCAATAGTTCCCCAGATCTCACCGCTCAAGTGTAACAACGAACTCCGGAATCGGTGTGTGCACATTCACTTGATGGATACAATTCCGGTAAATTTAAAGTTTTGTATAGCAATCAAATAATTCACTTGATGTTTTTAATACAATAAGAGTAAAGAATGAACATACAGTCCACCTGATGGTAAGTGGATGCTGTGACCCTCATACATCTACATAACATATCCCTCGGTTAAGAATCAAAATACAAATGCGTTGTCACACCTGAGAACTAGGATGGAATGTCTCAAGTTCAGTAAAAAAACGTAACCGCTTCACTACACTCAGCATACGAAACACAGCAGCATTGTAATTATACACACCTTTGCAACTTTTAACTACTGTTCTTATTTTGACACTGTTGTTCTGTGAACTGAAGACACATTCCCTATGAACGGTGTCTCGCTCCTGTTGACCATCTTTTATTTAACTAAAATATTTTAAATTGCTTAGACATGTAGGTTACATGATTCTGTTTCAACGCCTCATTTATCGAATCCCATGGGGAGGACGGACTATAATCTACTTCCATCAATGCCAAGTAAATGTCAGTCAGCACTTAAAATAGAATTATCAATTTAAATTGGGCAGGCGGTGATCAAACTTGGTTTGTTCGTTATGAAATTAAAAGCCGGGTAGATTTAGCGTGCACTGAATCTGCTAAAGGAACTGTATCCGCGACTGGTCGCCGCTGTTGGTGATAAGAGGGCTGTTTCTTATCTCCCTCAAAAGCTGAGTATAGCCAAACACGGTCAACGTTTTGGGCACTTTACGCAGGGAGTAGGACTTTATAATTTAAGTTTTTAGTTTTAGTTTTTTTGTTATGGTAATAAATATTGTATATATATGGAAAAATAATAAAACTTATAAATAAAAAAAAGATCTTGCCAATGTAGCAAAATGGCCCAGTCCCTAAACAAGAGTGCCTCTATCCGTTCGGAGGTTATTTATTTTATTATTACTATTGCAGTATCTACGCTACGTTCGATACACATTTTGGATTAAAATTTTTAAAGGTTTAGTGATTTTAACAGTGGTAGAGCCACGCGGCAGCTTTTGCTGTCGCACGGATGGGCCGGCTCGAACCGGGGTGGTACCACGACCTCACAGAAAACCAGCGTGAAGTAGAGGTTTACCTCTGCGTTTCGCTTGGTGAGTGCAGGTGGCCGGAGGCCCTTTTTACTGGAAATGAGGCATTCCGTCTTAGTCCTCACGGGTGACAACGCATCTACATTTTGATTTGTAATAGAGGATAGATGTAGATGTCTATGGGCCGCAGTAACCACTTACCATCAGGTGGACTGTGTGCTCGTTTGTCACCCTTATCCTATAAAAAAAAAACATAGGTTTTATAATAAGATTATATTACTAGATAGATGGAGTTATTATTATTAACTTCATCTAACGGCAAATACTTAGATTTTTTTTATAGAATAAGGGTGACAAACGAGCACACAGTCCACCTGATGGTAAGTGGTTGCTGTGGCCCATAGACATCTACATCTATCTTCGTTTGCGAACCAAAATGCAGATGTATTGTCAGCCGTGAGGACTATGATAGAATGCCTCTTATCCAGTAAAAAGGGTCTCCGGTTTTCTACACTCACTATACGAAGCTGCTATTTTACGCTGGTATTCTGTGAGAGAAAAGTAGAAAAGTGTCAAAGAGAGGCGTGTGTAGTATTAGGTCTTTAATTGATCTCGTTACGAAACAGTCGTTGATCCCAGTTCCGAATCCAAATAGAAGTCAATAATATCTGTACAGCACATAACTTATCAAATTTCACCTGGTAGTGCTATCACTACATCCAAATTAAATCAGCTATTGCATTTATAACTTTCAATCTTTATATTTTTGTTATAATGTAACGTTGATTAGTAGTAGGAAATTGGGAGGTTAGAGCAAGTCACAGATTATAAACTGGGGACCGAGTGAATGCCGCGGTGCCTATCGAACTACTTACTACGACAACCACACGATGATATAATATTAATTTTAAAATTATATGGCAACACTGTTATTACAGGAAGTGGACCTGGTCGAGCCCCGACGGTTCCACATAAAATGGGATTGACTTCATTATGACGACCAGACGACAACTGTTCAGTGATGTCTCCGTGATCGCGAGGGTGAAAACTGGTAGCGATCACCGAATGGTGAGAGGCACACTGAACCTAAACGTTAAGTTGGAGAGGTCTCGTCTAATGAAGTCAACGCTCAGTCCCCCTCGTGCTCTGTTTCAAAGTCCCAAAACGTTTGGCTCGAGTTACAAAACCGTTCTCAGTGCCTAGAAGACTGCAATGAAGTGGGCGATATGAATGACAATCTCGTGGAAACTGTCCATGCGGTCGGAGCAAAGTTCTGCAAGACCCGCCGCAGAAGAACACAAAAACTCTCCGATCACACTCTCAATCTCATGGCTGTTAGACGGGAGATGAAGTTACATTCTTCAACAGATTTGACAGCATATAGGCAACTGAAGAGACAGATCTACAAATGCATGCGGCGGGACTTAAGGAACTTCAATACAGTGTGTATTGTAGAAGCGATCGAGCGGAACTAAGGCTCCAAAGTCTTTGCCAGATATTTGTCTGCCAGAAAGAGCCAACTGTCAAAGCTGAAGACCGAGTGTGGCAGCATCGTTTCCGGAGCACCTGAGATTTTGAGCGAGATTGAGAAGTTCTATGTACACATCATCGTTGGAGCCACACGCAAGTGTGAGTAACGATCCAAGAGCGAGTCTTATCCGACACTATTCCGAAGATATCCCGGACGTCAGTCTGAGCGAGATTAGAATGGCTCTCCAGCACCTTAAAAAACGACAAAGCCCTAGACGAGGATGGAAACACAGCGGAGCTTCTGAAAGCGGGTGGAAGACCGGTACTTGAAGTCCTTCAAAAGCTCTTTAATTCCGTCCTCTATGGTGGCACTACACCGGACGCGTGGAGCAGAAGTGCGGTGGTCTTGTTCTTCAAGAAAGGTGACAACGCTCTCTTGAAGAACTACAGACCGATTTCCCTTCTGAGCCGCGTCTACGTGCTGTTTTCGAGAATCATTACGAATCGTCTCGCGCGCAGACTTGACGACTTCCAACCTCCCGAACAAGCCGGTTTCCGAAAGGGCTTTAGCACCATAGACCACATACATACCCTTCGGCAAATTATACAGAAGTCCGAAGAGTACAATTTGCCACTATGTATGGCGTATGTGGACTATGAGAAAGCCTTTGATTCCGTCGAAATTTGGGCGGTGCTGCAGTCCCCTCAGCGGTGCCAAGTTCACTGTCGGTATATCGAAGTTCTGAAGTATTTGTATAGTAGAGCTACGATGGCTATCCGAGTATAGAACCAGAGTACGAAACCTCTCCAATTGCAGAGAGAAATAAGACAGGGTAACGTGATATCCCCGAAACTCTTCACCGCTGAATTGGAAGACGTTTTCAAGCTTCTGGACTGGAAAGGATACGGTATTAACATCAATTGCGAGTACATCACTCACCTTCGATTTGCCGACGATATAGTCCTTATGGCAGAATCACTGGGGGACCTAAGCACCATGCTCAATGACCTAAATAGTGCTTCCCAACGGATAGGTCTTAAGATGTACGTGGACAAAACAAAGATCATGTTTAACGTCCATGTCACACCTATGCCGGTAGTTGTTGGGAGCACTAAGCTCGAAGTTGTTGGCGAGTATGTTTACCTGGGACAAATAGACCGACTAGGTAAGTCCAACTTCGAGGTCAATCGACGGATTTAACTCGGCTGGGCAGCGTTCGGGAAACTACGATACATCTTCTCGTCAGACATACCTCAAAACCTTAAAACGAAATTGTACAACCAGTGCGTGTTGCCAGTGATGACTTACGGATCTGAGACATGGTTCTTCACTGCTGGCCGTATAAGGAAGCTCAAGGTCGCTTAGCGAGCTATGGAGAGGGCTATGCTCGGGGTTTCTCTGCGTGATAAACTTAGAAATGAGTATGTCCGCGGTAGAACCAGAGTAACCGACATAGCCCAACGAATTAGTAGGCTGAAGTGGCAGTGGGCCGGCCATATAGCTCGAAGAACCGACAACCGATGGGGAAGAAAGGTTCTTGAGTGGCAGCCTCGTACCGGTAGACGAAGTGTAGGACGACCCCCCACGAGATGAAGTGACGACCTGGTAAGACATGCAGGAAGTCGACGGATGCAGGTGGCTCAGGACCGTGCTTTGTGGCATTCCTTGGGGGAGGCCTATATTCAGCAGTGGACTTATGAAAGGCTGTAATGATGATGATGATGATGACTGTTATTACGCCACAAGCGAAAAACACCGAAGCCTAAATCGCGCTATCAAAGTTTCGAAGTACTACGTTATATATAGAATAGCTTCGAACTATCACACAAAGCGTTGGCCGCTCCCCGGACTAGACCTTGCCTGGTGGGAGATATCCCCTTATCCTTCCACGGCCAGTTTTTAACAAACTGACGTGATGTCAACACGCAACCAAACAACCTTCGGAAACTACAACTTCAAGCCTTTGTCATTGTCCTCAAGAACATCCACCATTCACTCCTGAGAATCGTCTTCTGCATTTTTCAGATCCTGCAAGCCATCTAGCTGTACCAGGTTCATTGCAGCACTGGAATAATTGATTCCAGTTCCTTCAAGCTACTCTCTGCGCTAAAGTGTTCAGTACGGCTTTGAGCCTTACTACTCGCCTCTGCTTCACGGCACTTTCGCAGATTACTTGCCTTCTTCTCGACTCACCGCAGACTACAAGGGAATCCATGGCACTTGCACATTTGTCGACAACTAGACTGTATTAATCGACCTCCAGTCTTAGTAGGACGGTGATGTGGCGGTACTGTCGACGCGCCATAAGCGAAAAACACCGAAGTCTATCAATATTCTATAACAATAATAAAGTATTTAATATGAAATAAATCTAATTTTATTCATATTAAATATTTACACAACCTTTTCAATTTCCGACGCTTCGCCACATGGGTATAGAAAATATGAGTTGTTTGACTTCCTGATTTCATAATTAACAAAGAATTAATGAACGAAGTTAATTATTAATTTTCGGCGGCTAAGTAATGTTATTAATAATGAAAGCAATGCTATGGAGCAGTATAGCTAACGTTCGTACGTAAGGCGTGTATTTGAAACGTATCGGCAGCAGGCCTGCCTGCTCATGCAGCTGACAGGCAACCCGCAGAGCCAGCCGTCGCTAATTGTTGTGTTCAAAGGATTGGGCCATTTACACGTCGGCTATACGAATGAATCGGACGTGGATGGTGATGTCCCACTATTAGTTTAAATTCGTTCTATTCTAAAAATGAAAGAATTTAGTCATTGCAAGATCTCCGTTGCGATTGTGTAACTCTAGTGGCAATCGTTACTGTTGGGAATGGTCAGTACATAGTTATTTCTCTTAAGGATCCACGCGGTTTTAGGGCTTTCCTAGAATATCTTACAGTATCCTGTCTGTGGCAGGCAGGCTGACGAGTATCGTGTCGACACAGTCAAACAACTCCTACCGTTCCCCATCACCAAATTGTTAAGCTGATGTCGTCTAATTGTGAGGGATATTTCCACTGTATCCAAAAAAAGGAAACGTAAATGGTTTTCTTCTTACAATCAAGATTTAATTTAATATTTTTGATATTATAAAAGTTATTTAATATTATAAGAAGACGAGGGCGTCCAGCGCTGCAACTGCTCTATGCTCTATCAAAATGTCTACTGAATTATTGATATCAACGCCTGTTCCTTCTGACATTCGAAGAATTCCAATTTGCGCCGCGTTTTCGATTCGTGAACGACGAGCGGTGTACGAGCGTACACACATGATTCAACATCCACGTGTTAACAAGAGCCAGTTTTAATATTTTAATCAGATAGAGATCAAGCACCGCTCGCAATGATAATTTCAAGTTCAACGTACTAAGTGAGCTGCATATGTTCGGTGGTTAACAATTAGGCTGCATCACCATAAACACTTATATAATAGAAAAGAGCGACTAATAATGTCCTAAAGACCGAATTTCAGTCACGGCAACCAGTCACAACGTATAATATAAACGTATAATAAACGTGGTAGAGCCATGCTGCAGATAATATGATTGAAGCACGAATAGCTCGCCTCGACCGGGGAAAGACCACACTCAGCTTTTGCTGCCGCACGGATGGGCCGGCTCGAACCGGGGTGGTACCACGACCTCACAGAAAACCAGCGTGAAGTAGAGGTTTACCTCTGCGTTTCGCTTGGTGAGAGCAGGTGGCCGGAGGCCCTTTTTACTGGAAATGAGGCAATCCATCTTAGTCCTCACGGGTGACAACGCATCTACATTTTGATTTGTAATAGAGGATAGATGTAGATGTCTATGGGCCGCAGCAACCACTTACCATCAGGTGGACTGTGTGCTCGTTTGTCACCCTTATCATATAAAAAAAAATACTAGCGTAAAATAGCAGCTTTATGCTGCTGTGTTTCGTATGGTGAGTGTAGTAAATCGGAGACCTTTTTTACTGGAAACGAAGCACTGCGAGACTGCGACTCTGTGTTAAGTTCAGAAAAATGTTAATGCAGCGGCAGGCGATACAGAACACAAACTCGTTGTATGTTTAATACATTATGTTAAATAATTATTGGTTTCGGTTAAGCTGCTACCAGTCGCTGCGCATCAAGTCGAAGCTGTTACTAGAAGAAACATGATATTTTTGTATATTTATATTTATTTATTTATTCACCTAAACTTATCATTAACATATTTAATATACCTACTATATAATAAATTTAATTGATCTAATGACCTAATACGTTAGTATAAACATTTCAATTATTATAACATACTAGCGACCTCCGTCTAGTGGGGGTAGCCCTAAACTTCGCCTACCGATACGAGGCTACCACTCGAGAACCTTTCTTCCCCATCGGTTGTCGGTTCTTCGAGCTATATGGCCGGCCCACTGCTACTTCAGCTTACTAATCCATTGGGCTATGTCGGTTACTTTGGTTCTACTGCTGATATCCTCATTTCTAAGGCACTAGACCCCCCACTAGATGGAGTGACGACCTGGTAAGACATGCAGGAAGTCGATGGATGCAGGTAGCACAGGACCGTGCTTTGTGGCATTTCTTGGGGGAGGCCTATGTTCAGCAGTGGACTTGTGAAAGGCTGTAATGATGATGATGATGACCAGCGATCCTCCCGGCTTCGTGCGGTTGATTTCTGGATCTCGGTGCCACTTGCCAGGTTCAATTGTGATTTTATATCATCCAGGGACCCACTCAAGTACACACAAAAATTTCATTAAAATCAGTCGAGCTATTTTCGAGTTTTAGCGAGACTGACGCACAGCATTTGAATTTTATATATAGAGATTATAAGTAATGCTGCCTTTGTGATTTCACTCTGAGGACATATGAATATATCTCTCTTCGTGTATTAGGTTAAGTAAGATTGTTTACAAGAAGCTGACAACGAGTACTTCAACAAATAACTTAAGCTTTCAGTAAGCGTGCTACGTTGGCCGCTCACACACGCACGGGCGTGCTCGTTAATGCAAGTTAGTATAATCGCCCGCCGCAGTCTTCACGCGTTTCGCTTGTGCAGTATTGAGTGAAGACAAACACGTTCGACGATACTGTTTTGATAAGAGTTAGTCAAACTCAATAATGCAAGAAACCCTAACCTAAGTTAACCGGCGCGTGAAAGCCAAGCGCATCGCTATGATAGCAGGCGCTGCGGCGTTCGCGCTCGCCTGTTGCATTGCATAACGTCGCCGGTCAGCGACCCCCCTCTTCCTCCCTCACCTCGCTCCTCGCTACGTCGCCTGGTTTCTGTCGAGATTCGCGACTTGCTTCAGAAACCAACCTGAACTGAACTTGCCTAACTTTCCTCTATTTCTTGTTCGACTGAGGGCGCTTCCGGTTAATACGACGTACTTTGGTTCAAACTTTTTATGGACATTTTTTGACGCGTCAGAATTACGTAACCACGTACAAGTTCCAAATTGAGGCGCTGGTCATAGTTAAATGTTAGTTAAAGTAGCGCCTCGAGCGCCTTCAGCGCTTTTGATTTTGATAGAGTCATAAGTTAAAATCCCATTACTAGGTATAAAACAATGGCCAGCGTGCTCTATTGCTCAGTGGTCAGGTTGAAACACAAATCCCACCTAAATGCAATTATTTGGTTTCCGACTTTTGAAATGAATGAATGAATGAAATTATTCACTAAATAATTATACAGCGTTATTTTTCAAAGAGTAGCCAAATTTTAAACTTAGGTCCAAATATGTTATATGTAAGGATATACCGTTATTGCAGTTTTTGAAAATACGAGTAAAAAAGGTTTCTACTTTTATTTGAAATTATCCCAAATTGAATGTAATATATGGGCAATAACGCTCTTGCCTACCGATCAACCCTTACGAATGTGTGCATGCGGAGTAACGCATTTTGAATTTGAAAGTTAAACAGGACAGAATCTTTGAAATTTTTTCTGAACCTTCTCTGCAAATATGGCTGGTTATTGCAAAATAACTGTATACATATTTATATTGAAGTAAGAAATAACAATGCGTAGAAGCAAGGCTGACGACGAAGCACACAGTCCACACCTGATAATAAGTGGATGCTGACCCATAGACGCCTATATCTATCCTCAATTGGGAGTTAAATTGTAGAAACAAACTGTCATCCCTAAAAAACTAAGATGAAATCACTCTACGAGAAAACAATCTGCGGTTCCCGTTAGTCAGTAAGTATATGAAATACAACAGTAGCAGCAGCTGCACCACGTAGTAAAATTAATAACTAAAGTAAAGTTAAAAAAGTGTCAAATCTCATAACCTTTAATTGAAAAGAAATAATGACAAGATAATAATGATATTTATTTCGCTATGGAAAGCGGAAATAATCCCATGACTTCAAGTAGGGGATTACATTCAACAAAATATATATTAAGTATAATACCAACAATTATACCAAAAGTATATAAATATCGTTTGTTTGTTGTTTATTTAATTTTTATCCTGTTTGGATAAGACTCTAGAAGTCGCGGTGATGTTGTAAAATGGAATTGACAAACTGAACTTTTATTCAGTGTTTTGTTTATACAGTTAAGAGGGTGCATTAAGTCAGCAGAACCCTTGAAAAGTATGAGAAAACTTTGGTGAGTCAAAACAAAAGGACTGCAGCAGAAGCAAAAGAGAAAAGAGAAGCGGTTTCTAAATAATATTATATTTGTATTATTTAGAAACGCTTGTCTTTTGCTTTTTGACATTATATTTAATTTATTATAATAAACAATTTCGGGTTGCCTTATATATCCACCGCAAATTGATTGTTGTTGCCGGTGGCAGGCTCCCTGGACCTCGGACTAATGATGTCGGTTTTGCACTGCCCAACAGTGTAAGAATATGATATTATATGGATGATATGGTCATTAAATAACGGCTACAGCATTGCAATGACAATGACATAATAACTAAATTTTAAATTAAAAAAAATAAAGTTGAAGTGTTGCACGTCAGAGATAATTATAATTTTAGGTTTACGACTAGAATTAAACCATGCTAGAGCGACAATTATAGTCGCAAGCACCGCAAATGCAAATGCGTCACTTAAATTGTACTTGAAAATCAATAAATGCACTGCAAAGATTTAAAAAAAACATTGCTAGTAAAATAAATCATTAATAAGTTCAAAATAAGTTCCAGTGAAAGTATTTTTTACAAATGCCGTATCATTTCAATAAAAGAATCCGCTTAATAAATAAAATACAAAAGCCGTAGCGAGGTGTACACGTCGAGCGCGCGTTGATGTCCTTCGTGCCTACGATTGAGATAACGCGTGCGCATCGTTTTTGCTCGGGTGCGATTTTTTTTAAGTATATCATAATATTACATAATATAAATAGTGGATCGTAATGAAAAAATAATTGCCTGATCTTGACCTATTCACTTTATCAGGTTTATTAGCAATATTTTCCTTTTGTCTCTTTTTGACATTTTCATGTTACCGAGTATTGTCAATTTTCTTTTGTTTATTTACTTAAACTCGGTTTACCGCGTATCATACCAACTTAATATTACTTTGTGGATAATGGCAGCACCATTGTTACATAATTGCTAATGTTATTTATAAATTGTTGTTTGTTTTAAGCCTTATTAACTTGTTACGTTGTCCTAAATAAAATAAAAAATTTAATGTCAAAAATACAAGAAATTAAATATCCAAAAATGAATGTAATGTGATGGTTATTTAAACTTGCTAGCGCATATACATTGGCAGAGCTTACCGTAGGCATGCAGGAGTGTTGCCGTGTATTGAGAATACATTGGACGCACCTTGTGTGTGGTGCTGGGGGTGCGCGGGCGAGCCGGCGCCGGGGAGGAAGGCGAGCGCGAAGTGGGCGGGCGGCGCGGCGCTCAGCGCGGGCGGCGCGCTCCACACGTCCATGCTGCAGGCGCGCGCATCGCTCGCGACCTCCGACCACCGCACTTCGACGCGCACTGACCGCCACCACTTGTGGCAAGTAGGCTTGCCCAAAAAATATCGATATATCGATATGAACTCATAAAATTATCGATATATGTCGTCGATATTTTAATTGTAATATGTCGATATAAGATATTTATCTTAGAGTATCGAATTCGTATCAATTTTGATATTTTTTAACGTGACTGTACTTTTGTATTTAGTAAAGCTGAAGCCATCCACTGATTTGCGTGGTTTCCGCTGCGGAACGACCACAACGACAGTTTTGTATTTTTAAATAATTGATCAAACTTCAAAACATAAATTAAAAAAAAAATCTTCATGTGTATAATTTTTTTTTTACTAATAACGATCGTTTTTGGAATGTGTATGAATAATCTTAAATGCTTCACAAAAATGACGACATATCGATATTTTTCACTTAATAATTATCAATACTGTTTGAAAACATCGCTTCGATATATACGGATATGCTTTTTCTTTTGCCCATCCCTACAACTTGCGTCCGCGCTGCTTACTAGCGCGAGCTTTTTTCACTTTCCGTGCAATTAAAGGTGCGCGTGCGCTTGGAGATAACTTATCTTGATTTGATTTGTTCAAACTAGTGTCATGATTATTGTGAAATGCGTGTCGCCGGAGTTGGACCCGCTAGTAGAATGTCATGGTTTTGGGTGTTTAAGTTTACAAAATGATTTATTACAGTTAGCAACAAACTATTTCTGAAGTTTATGCAGACATTCAATAATATAATCATATAGGTGATTTTAAAGAAATTATTGTCATAAATAAGAATTATGATTATTTGTATTATTCCAAAACTCATAATTATTACTTTTATTTATGTAGTTGACGTAGTTTACTTCCGGTTGGTGGCCCAACTGTTCGTCACTAGGTAGAGAGAGGGCAACAGGCGAAAGTGCAGGGAGTTGTGTTATGTTGGGAGCTATAGAGTCGGAAAGATTTCTTAACCCATCGATACTAGAATTTATGTAATTAAATTTTTTTTATATTACCTTTGAGTCATCGAATATAATATTATCGTAAAATCAGCTATGTGTCGGCAACTGGGGCTTAAATTTTTTCGTGTCGTAATTAATTAAAAGAAAATACTATTATATTATGATGGTTTTCCATAACATTAAAAATATTTGGATTTGTCCTGACATATCAGGACTTTTGATTTCTTGTCAGGATTGCGGTCGAATTTTGGAAATGCCGGGCTTTTTAGATTTTTCAATTAAATAAAGTAATGATTTTTGCGTGGGAGGCGTTTAATAGGACGTGGGTTATTCGTGAGAGAGCACAAAATTAATTCTTGATTCGGTTTCTTTCATACTTGTTAATTAAGCCTGCAATAAAATGTCAGGGCTTTTCTATGGAAATCGAGTTATTTGTCGAGACCTTTTAATTTTCCATCTGGCAACCCTACGTGCGCTGTGTGACTGCGGCAGCGCAGTATTTTTATTGTAATAATGCGACCGTTAGACGAAATTTTAGATAAGAATGCTTGAAATGCCTAAATTAAACTTTTAAATTATTACGCAGTACGGACTGGTTAACGAATCCAACTCGACTGGGCTGATTCTGGAAATCACAACACATCTTCTAGCCCTTGCTGGCGGTATAGGGCTATGTGGTGGTTTTAAATAGCTCAGCGAGCAAAGGAGCGAGCTATGTTCGGAGTTTCTCGACCAAATTCTCAGCACAACGGATGTGTAAGTGGAAGTGACAAGGGGTCGGCCATATTCCTCGAAGAACTGACATTCGCTGGGGAAGGAAGGTTCTGGAGTGGCAGCTTCGTACCGGTTAGCGGAGTACATGGCGTCCAACCCCCTAATAGATGGAATCACGACGTTGTAAACCATGCAGGAAAATGCATAGCGTAGTCAGGTTTTTAGGTGCAACTCATAGGGAGACCTGTTTACATCGGTGGCATTGAGAAGGTTTGTAAAGACAATCTTTCGTTCGTTCAAATCATTTTTGAAAACATAAGGACCATGATTTGAGGTTATGTTTTCATTGCTAGTTGAACAGCTAACATGGCCTCTCTTGGCTCCGTTAATGTCAAACCTCTCATCAAATCTTTATTTATGGAAAAATAAAGAAATCACTTGGTGCGAGGTCTGGACTGTCACACTGTCACTGTGGGATAGGTTGCGAGTTCCGCCTATTAAGAAGTCAAAAATGATTTTGTCTTGTTCGCGGTGTGCGCTGAAGCATTGTAAAGTTGCAATAGGATACGACTACTTGGTAGTTTTTCCCTAACTTTTTCAAAGACGCCGGGCAAACAAATGGTGGTGTACCATTCAGCATTAATTGTCTTTTGGTCAGCGATGGATTGTGGAATTGTGCAAACAGGACCGGTCTGTAAGAAAAATACGCAATATTTTTTTTGCCTGCTTCAATTTTATTATTCTGCTGTCGCCTTCGAACAGCCATACAGAATGCTTTAGCTTTCTTTCCGGTATTTAAAAATAAATCCATGTTTCATCTCTTGTCACGATGTCCTACACAGCATCTGAACGTCTTTGATCACACTTTAGCTACATTTTTTACACCAATCAACTGAAGTTCGTATTTCTTCTGTGGTGAGTTCATGGGGTTCAACGGCAAGAAAGTTTTCTAACATTTAAATATTGATGTAACATTTTTTAAATTTGGCATTTACCAATACTCAAACATCCTCGAAGTTCCTGGTATGTATTTTTTCAATTAGTTACCTGACAGTAGGTAGGTAGTAGCATATGTGTAATAAATAGTAATAATGGGTCAACTCCTTTGTTATACCGCAAAATACCCACATATTTGAAAGGAGGTTGAACAGTATAAATAAAACATGTTAAAATTATACGTTGGTTTTGTTTATTCAACCGTCTCGTTACAGATATGCAACTGATAAATGTTTATGACATTTATTACTGTTTTTTTTAATTGTCTTTTGTTGAATTTAATGATACAATGAATTTTTATCCTTACATATAATTCTATTAAAAATCGTGATGAAACCAATGACGATTGGTTATTAAAATTCAATTTTACTTAAACCGTCACACAATCTTTCCTAATATTCCAAAATAATATCGAGTAACATCAGAGAGTAGAACACCAAATGCATGTTACTGATTTCGTGTAGGTGACACTCCTAAACGGCCGTACCATTTCGCAAGCGAAGCCGACCGGTACTAGCGCTGTCGTCGCGGACAGGGGTTGGACTTCGCTCTCCTTCATACCGCGCCCCATCGTTGCTCTGTCTAGTCGCCGAGTTGACTCGCTCATAGTAGTACTTATTTATTAGGTAGTGTTTAGAAAGTATCAAAAAGAAAAAAAAAGTAGTTATCAAAGACAGTCAGTTGAGTGTCAGTTTCGCTTCAACGGTATACGGCAAGCAGACATTAAGGAATGTAATGACAATATTTACTGAGTTCATAATAATAGTTCCAATAAATTACTTTAGAGCTGTGTATTAACTCAACACATGTCTTATTGCACATCAGACAAGCAAGTTACAGAGCACAGAATTACGTGAACATGTTTGGACGCCTGCATTATCATATAAAACAATTCAATAAAGGACAGACGACGACGTACGGTCTGCGGCTACGGGGGCCGCGCACCTCTGATCTTGCATTTGAATTGATTATCAACAATTCACTTTGGTTTAGTTTCGTTAACTTTATGTCCCATTTTTAAGCGTATTTTTTAAAGAAAAGATGGCTAACAAGCAATCGGATCACCTGATGGTAAATATCGACCGCCGCCCATGAACAACTGCACATCGCAAGAACCGCAGGTGCGTTGCCAGCCTTTTATAATTAAAAATTTTGTACAGCCGACTTCAAAATAAGTTATTAAGAATAACTAAAAAACGATTGGTCAGAACATGATCAAATTCATATGGGCCTACACGAGAAGTACCTACCAGCTTTCAAATAAAAAAGAATCATCGAAATCGGTTCAACCAGTAAAAAGTTATAAGATAACACACATAATAAAAAAAACATACAGTCGAATTGAGTACCGTCTCCTTTTTGGAAGTCGGCAGAAAAAGGAGTAAACTCATTTCTTGAAGCTACATAAGTCGTATCGCTCCGGAAAATCGCTGTTGGTAAACAATTCTACAAAAAGTCACGCGAGGAAGAAATCTTAGAAATTTTTGATTTTTGGTTAGTGTTTGAGGAACAAATAATAGCACGGATTTTTTTTTTGGTAAAATGACAGAGCAGTTGTAGCAAGCGCATGTACTACAGAATATAGTTTTGTATGCCGTTCACTTATAATATAATGTGTGGACGACGGAAATGGAAATAAAATACATGTCGAGTTCGTGATAAAATATATAAAAGTCATGACTTTTAAAGTATATAGTCGACTATATGGACCAACTGTGACATACGTAGTTATATAGTTATTTCAAACAAAGATAGCTGTGAAATAACTGTCTGAATCGGGAGTGATTCTTTTCAAATAGCGAAAGAATTATGTTCATATTTGTAGAGATAACCTACGACAAACTAATAAACTGTTTAATGATCTCTAGCGGTAGGGTTGTAGGCAGACAGATTTTTCTTTAAATTAATTTCAAAAATATCGTAATTTCTAAAAATATCGTAATTTCGTACGGAACGCTAAATTATTGATGAGAAGTTTGGTGCATGTTTAAAACATTGCCTTTGACTATTAAACATAACATATAAAACTTACAAACTTTAACTCTTTATATTATTACAGACGACTCCCGAAAATTCGAAACTCGTTAATTTGAAATTTCTTCCCGTAAGTAAAGTACAAAGTACAAAAAGTACTCGATAAGTTGAATAAAATCAGTATTAATTGATCCCCTCGGTGATTTGAAGTTGAAGGAATAGTATCTTGCCCGCCAGCCAATATACAATAATTTGAAATCTGGGCTTCCCTACTCTCGATAATTTAAAGCGTTTATCATGCACAGACCTGTGGTTTGTTAAAATACATGTACATACCTGTCGATTGTTTAAGTTGGTTTACATATATTTGAGAGACTTCTTTTCAAAATGAACATTTGTGAATAATTGTACAAATGCTTAAAAATAAATAATGAATTTTGATCAAACTCTCTCTTACTTGATTTTTTCCTCCGTCCATCTTAAATTACTGTTACATATTTTGAACTCTCGGTAATTTGAAAGTTTTCTCTGGTGTCTTGAGATTCTAATTATCGAAAGTCGACTGTATGTCTAGAAATGTATCTGGACTTTGTAAATATCCACGAAATATGTTGCATAATCCAGAGGAGTAATGTTACTTGCATAACCAATAATTGTGTCCTGCACGATGGCAGGCTATTATTGGCAGCACTTAAATCTTGGATATCTGTGTCTAGGTAGTAGGTAGGTGGTCCTACGCTGGCTAGGAGTTCGTTTGGGTATGGACAAGCCGCTTACATATTTCTGCTACCAAATAGTAGGGCGTGCACTTCTTTATTCCAGTCTGAACGTATACAGAGCCGGTAATTGTAGGCTGTGAGGCATTCTATCACAGGTCTCAGAAGTGACAATATTTTTATAGAAAACACAATGTATCTCACAAGTAATACATATTATATTAAATTAGATTGTTTAGTGCGACTGCCAAGTCAATCTATGTATTTAAAACATAAAAGGTTTTTAATATTGATATGGTCACTACAAGATGGACCCTTAAGTAGGTACCGAATAAATAAACCGACTTGGATTGATATTACATGGATCTCACAACTTTTTACGGTAGAAGAACTGAGTTGCGAGACTTGGTTTTTTTCTACAAGTTATGTTTTAATGGTATCTCATTTCTTTTTGTAGGTAGTCCTACTTTTTTTTACTTTCCGGTACCATCTACTTCTTGAATACCAACTAGGGATTTTCGGGCAATTTAGTCTACTTAATACTTTGCGAGATTTTGGTACAACCTCATAAGACATGTGCCATTCTTGCTTTTTCATTCCGTTGACCATTTTACAAGTTACCTATGAATATAATTATATCTAGGTACATCTGTTATTCCATTATATTATACATATATAGGGACACTGATTCATTCACTGCAGATGTAACTTTGTAATCATATATAATATAGGATTACAAAGTTATTTATGCAGTTGGTTTATCTAGAAAAATGAACCGAAACTACAAAATATTTTAGCTTTTCCTTGATTTATACACTAAAAACTAATTTTATTCTGAATTTGAAGCATCTACGTCTACTAGAAGTGCCTTAGAGTTTTGATGATCGGTCAGTCAGTGAGTGACAAAATTAAGAAACTTTGACTAGTTATAATTCTTAAACTATGAACTGGTTCAAATTGAATGAAATTTGAAATATACCGTGTTTCTACAATGCATGCTTGGTTACTGAAAACTCAGGCTTCTAGTTTTATCCACAACGAAGTTATAGGGCTCGAAAATGGCCTGAACTGCTTCGAGAAATGGATGGTACGGCCGTGCCGCTTTTTTACTCGACTTGGAGGGGGCACTGGCGTGTCCCCCGATACATGTAGATGTCTAAGAGCCACAGCATCCATTTACCATCAGGTGAACTGTCTACTCATTTGTCACCCTTATTCTATAAAAAAATCTTGTTTAAAGTTGGCTGCTATGTATATCTATGGACAGTGGACTGTAAGTACGTTTGTCATTTTAGTTTTTTGTAAAATCAACCAATAACAAGCCATTGTTATATATAGCTCTCACCCATTATAGGAATGATTTGCAGTAAGATTAGTGAGTACAGAACTGAATGTGATTTGTGCGTGGTAGAGCCACGCTACAATGTATTATGGCTGCAGTACGAATGGGACCAGGCATCACATCTTACCTGACCCTTGAGGCCCGCATGTGCCATTTAATTTTAATCGAGTAGAAATATAGGTAAGCCAGCATCCACTTACCATTAGGTAGATATTGTACCCCGCACCGCGCACCCGTTCTCTGGCTTACGTTGTATCCGCCGTCCCTGCGACGTGCAAGTCGACATCGATGCGACACGCAATCTTTCATCCGTGAGTGCTTTTATAAGAAAGAAAGAAAATAAGAAAGAAAAAGAGAAAATAAATATTCCGCCACATAATGACAACGCCATATTAGATATTTCTCATAAACGTTTAATGAATAAAGTGGACCTTGTCTAACAAACGTGACGAAAACGGGACGCACTCAGCATTTAGCGCGACGAACCACGACCTCTGTTTTTCTGTTTCCCGTTTCATCTCCTTCCAGTAGTTCGTGCAGTGGTCTACATTAATTAATTTTATAAAACAGTTAATAAAAACTAGCAAAATAATAAAAATAGACAGTACATGTTGTTTTAATTGTTACACTTTGAATCTAAACAAAAAAATGTACGAGGGTGGATTGAAAAGTACTCGGCCTAACACAGATCCATTCAATTCTAAAAATCAAATCTACCCACATTATTTAGTTCAGTTCAGACTAGTTCATTGTGTGAAGTTCGAAACGTGTGCGATAATTAGTTGTGATTTTATAAATTTATTAACAAAGTAATCGGACATAATTTCCGCGAATGGAGCAAATCGAGCAGCGTGCCGTCATTAAGTACCTCCATAAGAAGGGGCTATCATCAAAAGCCATCCATGATGACATGGTCAGTACATTAGGCGATTGTGCTCTGTCATATTCATCCGTCAAAAAATGGATAGCAGAATTTAAGCGTGGTAGAGAGAGTGTGAAAGATGAACCCCGCTCTGGAAGGCCTTCGACGTCAACTACTGACGAAAATATTAAAAAAGTACTTGATTTAATAATGGGAGACCGCAGATTAAAAATTAGAGAGATAGCCGAGATTATAGGCATCTCTTATGAACGAACTCAAAACATCATTGTCAACGAGTTGGGTTTCCACAAGGTGTCTGCGAGGTGGGTTCCGCGACTGCTTTCAGTTGAACAAAAAAGGACGCGATTGACTATTTCACGCGACTGTTTGGAGTTATTTGAAGCCGATGCAGATGATTTTTTGAATCGTTTTGTTACTATAGACGAAACATGGGTTCATTACTGTACACTGGAAACAAAACAACAATCAAAACAGTGGAGAAGACCTGGTTCACCACCCCCTAAAATGGCTAAGTCGATTTTGTCGGCAAATAAGGTGATGGCTTCAGTATTCTGGGACTCGAAAGGTGTGATTATGATTGATTATCTTGAAAGGGGTCAGACTATAAACTCTGATTACTACTGCACCTTACTACGTCGTTTACGAGAGGAAATAAAAGAAAAACGTCGAGGAATGCTCAGAAGAAAAGTCCTGTTTCATCAAGATAACGCCCGTGTTCACACGTCAGTACAGTCAATGGCTGAAATTCACAACTGTGGCTTTGAACTGTTACCGCATCCGCCGTATTCACCTGATCTGGCACCATCAGACTTCTTTCTGTTCCCTAACCTAAAAAAGCACTTGGGAGGTCAAAGATTTTCAACAAACGACGAGGTCAAAGCAGCTGTAGACGCATATTTTGACTCTAAGGAAGAATCATTTTTTTTCAACGGTCTAAATGCTTGGAAGGGGAGGTGGCAAAAGTGTATTGAACTTGATGGTGATTATGTAGAAAAATAAAAATATAACTGATTTAGTATGTGTTTATTTTCTTGGTTAGGCCGAGTACTTTTCAATCCACCCTCGTACTTATGGGATAAACCTAAATACAACATTAAAATTAAATAGTAAAATAGTAAGAGAAATAAAAGAGTGTCGCTCTATTAAAGCAAACTCAAGAGGAAGACTCCATGTCACCCGACACATGTTACGGCAGAACGACGTGATAACTAAATCACTGTCTTCTTAATCATTTTGGACTAGTCTCTTTAACACTTTCAAATAATAATTATATTATAGGAAATCAGTCTATTTTACCGCTATAATTATTTGAGCAATGTATATAATTATGTTAATGTATTAAGGTTTAAGCTCCTATCGAGAAAGGAGAAAAACAGTAAATTATTTTTGGGGTTATTATAAACTAATTTTTTTATTTCCGCGTATAGAAAGAAAATGATGTGTCCTACCAAGTTTTAAGGGGACCTCCCACCCTCCCTCAATCGCACGCGCACTATACCCGTCGCTGCCAATCCCAGCACCACCATACTAAAATACGACACGTGTTTCGCCTCTACACGAGACATTCTCAGGTGAAGTAGACTGCGGAGGCTGGCCGCTAAGTGAATTATTTTTTTGTTTCACCTATCACTATAATTATTTAAATAATGAATGGCCAGATTAGGAGTACCCTTAACCGATGGGCGTGTATGCGTAGATATATGGATGTAAAGGAGGCGAGAGAGGTGTGTCAGGATCGCGCCAAATGGAAGTCCGTAGTCTCTGCCTACCCCTCTGGGTGACAGGCGTGAGTGTTTGTGTTTGTGTTGTGTGTGTATACCCTAATCTTAGGTTTATAGCGTAAACTATACAACAATATAGACGTATATACCTTTGAGCGGTTCCGCGACTCTTGCCTACTCATTAGCCCACGGCATGAGCATAATCTTGTCATGATTATATGTTGAAGGAAACACGATTCAGCGCGATTGCGGTCCGATTTCTCAGCCGTTATTCCTCAGTTCGATTCCCAGCCGAAGGCGCGTGACCGTATTCATTATAAGCCGAGTGAACATCAATACCTTGGTTAGTTTCATTGTGAACATATTTTGATGAAGCACGAGCTTATAGTTTTCAAATCACCTCATTTTCCTAAGTTTTTAGATACCACAAATAAACATCCGCACAATAAATAATACTTTAGATATGTCGTCGGTCTAATGTGGCAATCGCTTCCTTCGTGAGGGCCCTCGTTTGAATCTTAAATCGAATCGTTTTAGTTGATCCTTTTAGTAAATTCGAATCAGGCAACGTATACGGTATAACGGAAATAGGTGTCCTCTATAACGTGCGAGCAAAAAGATGTGAATGTAACAGACGAATCACTTATTTTCTTTAATTAAAAGTTACAACTAAATTATTAATAGAAGATTTAGACTAAAAAAGAAACATATTAATAATAATTTATTATTAAAAATGTATGTTTTATGAGTGTAAGAGGTAGCAGATGGCAAATTTTTCTCCTGAAGAAAGAACTGTTTGACGAAAACTGAGCAGTTTCTGGTATTATATTATATGTTTAATCTGACAAGTTTTAAAAATATTTGTACTTTTTTGCAAATACAGTCAGTGCGAAGAAATTTATGTGAAAATATAAAATTATAACGAATCAATGAATATAAAAATGGATTTATTTGAAAAGAATGAACTGGCGCGGCGATGCGGTGCATCTAAGGTGCAAGACGTCGGATAAAGTGTTTTTTTTAAACAATGGTAACAAACGAGCACACAGTCCACTTGATGATAAGAGGTTAATGTGGACAACAAATATCCACATCTATCCTCGATTAATAATCAAAGTTCAGATGTGTTGCCACCCATGAAGACTAAGATGAAACGCCTAGTTTTTAATAAAAAGGGTTCCCAGTTTTTTACACTCACATTACGAAACACAGCAGCCTTAAGCTGCTATTTCGTGTTGGTATTCTGTGAGAGCATGTTCATGTTCCCTGGTCGAAGGAAGTTGACCTTTGGTGCTGCAAGCCCTCCTGCCAAGCGTGGCAATTATAAATATCCCTAACAGGAGGTAGGACTCCCTTTTTCCCAGGAATCCGTCTGTAGGTACCACCTTTTCATTTCCCTCAAATAACAGTACTTGCATTGCTTTGTCCTGGTCAGAAGAATATAGAAAATCATTAAAGTTACAGGCTGTGAGGCATTACAACTTGATCTTTACAGGACTTTGTTTCCTTACAGGTTTCTTTATCAGGTTGGAAATAAGTTCGTTTGTCACATCAGTTTTATAAAAAAAAATCCTCACTGTAATACAATCGATGGGTAATGTTCAGCATAGTAATTGTAATAGACTGTAATGGTGATGATGGCTGTGATGAATGATGATATTTTTTTATAGGATAGGGTGACAAACGAGCACACAGTCCACCTGATGGTAAGTAGCTGCTGTGGCCCATAGACATCTACATTTATCCTCGTTTGCGAATCAAAATTCAGATGCGTTATCACCCGTGAGGACAAAGATGTAATGCCTCGTTTCCAGTAAAAAGGGCCTCCGGTTCTCTACACTCACCATACGAAACACAGCAGTGTTAAGCTGCTATTTGACGCTATTATTCTGTGAGAGCGTGGTCCTTCAAAAAGTACGATAAATTCTTGCCTTATTATAAAAACAGTGTGACGTCATCTATATTTAATTTCTGGTTGCGGTGATAGTGGGTGAAAGGCGGTACAGTAAATGTGAGTCACTGCACTTTGCTGTCTTCCTCTATCCCCTATATGATGGCATTTAGCTCAGTCCAAATAATAAACTAGGCACGAGCAGGCTGCAAAGGGAAGCATCCCGCGCAAAAACTTGTATCACTTGCAGGAAACGCTTCTAGTTCGGACCATTAACCCCAGTACGTTTTGTTATGAGCCACAATCCATTTAACTACATTCGAATAAGGTGTGTAATTGACTGTACGTAAAATGTGTAGGATCTGACGTCTAATTGGTCTTATTGGGTAATCGTGGTGGAATAATAACATCCTTATCTTCGCGGAAAACTTCAATTTCGACTTAAATTCTCATGTAGCCGTAGACGTTATCAAAGCATTATTATTAGACGATAGACTAAGCTATACCGTGTAATGGCAGTGTAAAAATATCCACTGCCCCATATCTAGCCGTGACTATCGTAAGAGGCTAAAACTAAAACAGGAGATGGGCAGCAGTATCTTTCAGATAATAACTGAATAAAAAATAACAAACTGCGATTGCCAACCCGATTGCTTAGAGTTGCAGCCATTAAATATGCCCCCCATGATACAATTTATGAGAGAGACCAATGTTCAGCTGTGGACTTTAGATGGCTCTAATGGTTCCATAATATTTAGTTTACTAACTGATTACAGAATTTGGATTTTATTTCTACTACCTAGTTTCTCGCTAACTAATGCATTGCTGCTAATGTAACGAGGGCGCTGTATTAAATGATTTATAATGTTTTTTATTGTTTCATATATTGTATCACCTTATTCTAGACGTTTCAATTCAAACATTATAAGAATAAGAAAATCTAAAAGGCAAATAATGTTGCTGACGTAAGGCTGCGTTCTCGATAAGAGTGGTGAGCGGGGCGGGCGCGCTGCTGGAACTATGGCGTGATCTGACTGCTCTCGACAACAGCAGGGCTAGCATGGGCGGGAGACAATTTTATCCCCGGGGAAAGGAGAAAATGTTTATCCCCTCGCTTTGTTTTATCCACCCTTAGAGCATGGGCACACCGGTGGATATAATATCCACAGTAGATAAATTGGGAGATAGACTTAGATTGCTTTTTTTGTATGAATATAAACTTCAATCCACGTTCAATGAACTAGGATAAAATTGTACCTTTCAAATGTCAAAAAAAACATATTTTTTAATCCTTAATTTGGCTCCATGCTACGGACGGGGGATATATGTCTACTCGTTATGTCAAACGGGGATATCCTTCTCCCCCTTTTGACATAACAAGATAATTTTATCTCTTGTCAGTGGATATAATCGGGGGATAAAATTTTTGTCCCCCGCCCATGCTAGCCGGGCAGAGGGTATATAACATTTTAAATTACAGTATCGTAGTTAACTTTATGAGCAAGTAATATTGAATTACCAAAGATTTATATTTGTAGGTAGTTAATTAATGTCTTATAAGTGATGGTGGAATAATAAGCGATATTATTAATTCTCAGTCAATTAGTGAGACGGCTCGGGGCGATCACTGGCTCTGGCGTCCCGGTAATTGTTCTATGGCTGCGCGTAATACTATTTAATTGATGATTGATATTATTAATCTCTAAGAATTCTAACATGAAATACCAGCATAACAATGATGTATTTTAGTTTCGTGAGAGTAGAATAGAACAGAATAGAATAGAATAATTTTTTATTCAATATTGATTATTACATAATACTTATTGAAAGTAATTTTTTATTTACCACTCTATCTATGTAGAGGATTGGATATCCTTTTTGTTGTTATGGAGACATTCTTAGTCCTCAGGCTTCGACACGCACATGCATTTTAATTCTTAATCGAAGATGGATGTAGGCGTCTATCTGCCACAGACTATAATATGGACTGTATGCTTGTTTGTCATTATTACTTTTACACATTTAAACATCGGCGACGACTATAAAATCGAATATTGAATTGTTGATTCATTCATTGCAACTGCACAACTGTTAATTGTTTTTATGAACAATCGCTCATCACTATGTTTAAAGACACAATATTGCAGGCAAAAGCTGACGACAAATCATTTCCATGGATATTGTGAAAGACATAAAAGAATAAAAATTGTTTTTTATGTTTCTTAACAACACGATATTCTACTTTTCTTTCTCTCTTATATTTTACTATTTCTATGTAAAGGATGTTATCTATTAAATAATATAATGTAAAACAAAGCTATCAAAAACATGGGGATCATTCTTGCAATAATATTTTTTCCAATGATCGAATTTTGTTCAAAGTACAAAACACTACGTACTAACACTACGACCGCTTTAACGCTGGGTGTTCCAGGCCTAATTTTTACAAAATAATCACAAAAATATTGTTTTAAAATTATAAATAAATATTTACACCATGAGAAATAAACACACAAACAAAAGCTTAAGCATAAAACTATAGTTATTTACAATTTATATTATTTCCTAAACATTATTTACGTAGCAAAAAGAAGCGCACCCGCAAGTTTGGCACAGATCTTACCTCGGCATCGGCAACATCCCGCGGGACACTGGCAAGTAGGCTTGCCAACTCCAAAAAAGGCATTTCCGGGATTACCCAGCTCGACATCCGGGACTTGGGTATATTACGCGGGACACAACACACCACATACAAATAAGTTAGAAAAAAAAACACATTGGTTATAAAATTAATTGCATTTTTGATAAAAATTAATGTTAATTTGTAGTTCAGCCTTGATGTGGTCAACAAACAGCTTATTTTTGATGTCTGTCCATGCATTTCCACAGAGAGAAAACACTCTCTAAGAAGAAGCTACCCCTAAGGTGTAGTTGATACGAGATAGATACTAATATCATATAATCACTGATTTCCGGGACAAAAGGCGTCCCGCAAGGGGTTACGGGTTACGGCGGGACGGTCCAAAGTTGACCCAGAAGCGGGATGTCCGGGAAAATCCGGGACGGTTGGCAAGCCTACTGGCAAGTGGCAATGGTAAGTGACGCGCGGATCGAAAATCACTTGAATAATCCATTTTTTTAAATAAATGTAATGAAAAAAATAACGATCAAATGGAATCTATTTCAAAATGAATTGCCTATAAATTGATATTTTTATAGAAAAAAGGAGTAGTACTTGTTTAAAATGAAATTCGGCTTGTAACAAAATTGCTAATCGAACCCTAGTTCGGTATTTTTTGTATCGAGAAAATTTGTTTTGTATCGTCTATTGACCGGGTACATCGTAAGAAGGAGAAGGAATGTATCTAATATATATATATATATATATATATATATATATATATATATATATATATATATATATATATATATATATATATATAATAAATATATAAAATAAATAAATAAATATATATATATATATATTTTTTTTTTAATGTAATAATTTGGCTAAAAAAACCAATTTTAAAACGGACAATAACAGGAACACCCAACCAATTAAAGGAATGACAATGCTCGCTCAACCGCTCGCGCCTCGTTGTCGCGTTGTTTCTTGGAGAACGCGACCTAAGTGGAGTTGTATGATTTCTCCCAATTTATTTTTATATCACAAGTGGATATTCTTAAAGAAATAAAAAATAATCCAAATATGATGTTAAAAACCCTCTATTTGTTTTAGATTTATGAGAATCGGTGAAAATAATGAAGAAAATTTCGAAATACATGCTGCAGCACAAAGGTTTGATAATAGTTTCTGTAGAAAATTGTGCCATTTGTGGACCTAATTGAATGACAATAAAGATAGCTCAAAGTTAAATTAAGCGTTTCGAATCTGGAAATATTAACATCAAAGAAACAGCACTCCCACTCCCACAGATTTGATACATGATGTGTAACTCGAATGTTAACTGTGTGGCCATCAAATTGTAAAGATACTGCTTCAAATGTTACAAGGTATGCCTTTATTGCTTTTGAAAAGAAGGTTAAAATTGAAGCTTTTCTGAGTGTTTTAGGGCCCCAATGTTTGCCCCAATGCGTGTTAACGGACTTCGTCTTCGAAATAATTTTTTTTCAATTTCTCAGACACGAGGTCTAGTCAAAGTGTTCTCCTTCGCCGCCAAGAATGTGGTAAATCAGCACTTAAAATTGCAATTAACAATTATATTGGTGTTTTATATCGCGAGTTTTGTGAAATTAACAGCAGCTAAATAAATAATATATTGTTTATTGTTTCTCAATAAACAATTTATGCTGCAGTCTATGTGTATAACGAGGGCATGTCTAGATAAGATGAAAATTGAATATAAACATTGGTTTTGTTTTAATTTTCTAATATGACCATTCTAATTTTGTAAAGATCGATTGCGACTGCAACGAATCGCTTTGACTAGAACGCGCTAAAAACTTAGAGCACGAGCACGACACAGACGTGAAATATCACCCCAGATTTATGCTAAGTGCTATAGATACATATTATGTCTATGAGATTGAAAAATTATCGTTTAGCTTTTAGGGAAAAAAAACCAAATCTTTATTCATAATAATAATATAAATATTATTATAATTAATAAAAACGTTGATGCACCAACCATAAAGCCTGTAGTTTTTTTTTCGTGATATGAAAGCTGATACAATGAGGGCTAGTAATCTTCCACTCACCAGATGTCGCTACTAGCGACTGAGGTAAAGTTTTTTGTTACACAGTGTCATTTAATTGAGAAATTAGTTTTAAATAATAGTTTATCGTTGTCTAGAGTATTATATTAATATATAACACAATGCGTCAGTGGTTTGATTTTTAATTTTTTGCACATTATAACTCTTTTTTTTTAAAGTCGTCTTTTAGTTATATTTATAGTTTGGTTTATTCATTTCTAATGTAATTAATATAAAATATAACTAATAATACAGAAAGAAACCTTAAAGATTACATTTTCCTAAGAAATTATCGTCCCCGCTATGAAATCTGTCAAATATTTTACCTCACTCGAAAGTGGCGCCGCCCTGGTGGCAGAAAAAGTCGTGGATGCCCTCATTGGTAGGAGTCTATGCGTTAAGAGATGATGTAAAACTAAACTAAAATACAAAATAAAATTTAAAATATGTGAGCATTAATAAAACAGCAAATTTATACACAGCTTGTTATGTTTATATCAGATTATTAAAATTTTACAGTCAAACCACGCCCACGTCCTTGCCTCTCTCGATCAGCCCTTGTTTTGTAAGTAATATATATATATATATATATACATATTGTCTTGTTCTGTTAATAGTAATACACATTTACAAGCCCTATGTAAGAGATTAACAAAGTTCGAATAGCATAGGAACGTAATCTACTATAGCATCGCTTTTAGTGGGTTACGGAGCTTGCATACTTGTGATAGGTTTGCGGGCGTTAACTGAGCGTTTAGTGCTCGCGGCGCTTGAACTCGGAAGTTGGCGAGAGCGTTCGCTTCTCCCTCGCCCCCCCCCCCCCCCCCCCTCACTCGCTCGCGCGGGGACCGCCGCTTCTGCTGCGCTCTATCATTGAACCAAGACGAATCCAACGTGCTTTTTATGCTAAGACAGCTTTAAGTAGAAATCATATTTACATCTGGCTAAAAATACAAAATGTTATTTCTTGATCTAGTAGTAAAACTCATAACTAGATAAGGATCATTGCAGAATTGCAGATCATGTCAGAAAATGTTTATGACGTAATTATTCGTATGTTGGGCAGGTTTTATTCGTATTTGATAATATTTTGTGGATCATGATTATAGATCCAAATGGACGGAGCCAGTGTAAATGGCAGCTAGACTGTATGTTATTGTTTAATAAGGAATATTATACAGTACTATAAAACAGTACAACATGATTGATAATAACTCCTGGGAATGAGGTGATTACTACATGATGATTCACTGATAATAATTATTATTTATTGTATACTTGAAATTAATTAATTCGTTGACTTTGTGCATGATATTAATAATTAGCATACCACAAACGGTGACATGTGTTCGGCTACATAATACTTATTCACTACCTCCTGTTACCACGTCTCTTGCAAATAAAATATTTATTTATTTATTTACAATGTTGAATGTTATATCACATTTAATTTTGCAAATTATTTTATACAATAATATTTATAAATTAATATTTCAAAAAACTCCGCCAGGTTTCTTGTTGCTTCTTCCCAGGACAGAGGACTCTTCCTAACCAATGGTAAAAACATATTATATGACTTTCATTAAGTATTTTCGTAACCCTTAATGAATACAAATTATTCTATTGTGTTTCATCGGTATAAAACTTACCCGTAGTCGATTAGTTCCATTGTATTGTAGCGATCGATATAATTTTGCTTAGTTGTAAGTAAATTGGTGTAGTGATATTTTTTATAGAAAGAAGAAATATGTTTTTATGGGTAATTTGAATGAATGAATATACTTATATAACCAGAAAACAAACAGATACATGAAGCATTAAAAGAGTAAAGTAAAGGAGATGTTTTAATTTGACGGACTTATGGCTGCATATCTTCCTCTTAAATATCTTCCAGGCAACCAAAGGCGTTCTAGGAATTCAACTCAAGCCAATACAAATCATAAAATAGTTTGGAAAATCCAAAACTGCACGCCTCGTGAGCGTTTCATTTAATTTTGATGAAAATAAATTGTATTCTTGACTTTTAAAATATATTATTTAAGTGTTTTAAATTTAGCGCTTTATTTTTTTAACAGGTGGAACCTACAGAGAAAACAAATAATAATGTTTACCAAAATAAATCGATTATGTACACAAAGTATGAAATCGATATAGGCTGTATGTTACATTTGTCCTTTGTCAATAAAGAGCTAAAAAAAATGAAAGTGCCACTAAATTTTAATAGCAATAAAAGTTATAAAAATTGACAGTTATTTTATTAACAAACTACGCGTACTACCCGGCTATTAATATGAAATAAGGTTATAGGACTAGTTGATGTAATTTGAAGCTTATAAAAACCGATACGTCAATTTTTTCGGGAGGTATCGAGACCATATATGAAATTAACATCCGGAAGTCACGTATTTTTTTTTCAAATTTGCTATATTTTTTTATAGGATAAGGGTGACAAACGAGCACACAGTCCACCTGATGGTAAGTGGTTGCTGCGGCCCATAGACATCTACATCTATCCTCTATTACAAATCAAAATGCAGATGCGTTGTCACCCGTGAGGACTAAGATGGAATGCCTCATTTCCAGTAAAAACGGTCTCCGGTTCTCTACACTCACCATACGAAACACAGCAGCGTTAAAGTGCCCCGTGTTCCCCGGTCGAGCCGACCCATTCGTGCTACAACTATACTACTAATATAGCTGCAGCATGGCTCTACCACTTTAGAATTAACTTAAAAGAAACTTATCTATTAAAAGAATTATAAAACGATTTTATAAAAAATATCAGATGGATTAATTAGTGTTTTCTTGATATCCGGCTACTCATATTATCGTATAAGTGAAAAATAGCAATGATAGAGGCATTTTAAGAACACGAAATTGCTTTACCTTAACGTGCTGAGAGTAAAGAACTACCTAATAACGCTTCGCGTTATAAGGCGTGCAATATCATAAATACATTTATAAATTCATTCATCCGTCCACTACAGACTATAAAGTTCAATGCTGAACATAGGTCTCCCCAATTGCTCAAGATGTATAAATAAATAAATTACAAAGTTATTCCAACATAACATAAAGCTGTGGATGCGGTGGGTAATTTTAGCATCGGTACTACAGAGATTAAGACTAGTACTGCTCTCTTACTAATTTTAAAGAAGAGGGGGTAAACCAGCATGCGGCTCATCTCATGGTGAGTGCTCTGCAACACCAGAGGAATCGCAGAATGCCGGCCTCTTAAAAAAGTGTAAGCTCTTTTTTTCAAGGTCCCTAAATCGTATCGGGCCAGAAAAATCGCTGGTGATAGTCAATCCCACAAGAGAGTTGTACGAGGAAGAAAACTTCTTGTAAATTGCACAGTGGTGGACTGTCAATTATCCAGATAGTATGGATCCTTGCGCCTTGTAATGTTGCAGTTGGTGTGCCTTGATTAAATGATGTCCCCGCTTTGCTGAGCACGCTAAGGTTTTTAGAGGCCTTCTCTTCCAAATGACCATGAAACTGCAGGTGATTCGATATGTTGACGCCGAGTATGACTGGCTGAGGCCAGTATCGGTATGATCTGTTATTTTTAGCGGTAAACGCGCAAACTTGTGTCTTCTGGGGATTGAACTGGACTAGATTCAGTCGCCCCCAATCTGAGACTTTGTTCATCAAAGTCTCGACTTTAGACATAAGTTTGTTCTGCTAGTGCGAGTCTGCAGCCATTTGGGCATGGTCGATGAATTGGTCTATGGGTCTGAGGCCCCGTACATGCGGGGATGGTCGTCGCTGTCTACGCGCAGCCATAGGATGGACAGATCCGTACCTTCAATACTTCCGAAGCGTCTAAAAAAGGAGTCCTCTCTGATGCATACGCAAACTCCAAACAAAGGCCACAAAGAAGTGTTCTAATTGGTACCCCAGGTAGGAAAAATACAAAGTATCAGCCGGAGAGGAAACCTGTGTCTCGTTTAGAATGAGGAAAACCGGCTTCGTCTCCAGGTGGTAGTGGACGGTTACAAAGTTTGAATGAAGTCCCCTATGTTGCAAAAATTCGTAATGCTCATTTGGTGTTAGTGCAATATTCACTTCGAACAATTAATTCTCAGTTACTTACGAGTATAATAACTGCTGAATCTTTTATATATTTAGTACTTTAATAGTAAGTATATTTTGATAATTTTAAAAGAATAGCTACAAGCGGTTGAATATATTATTACATTACCTGGCGAGCTTTCCGATGCCGGGGAGGATGACTTTTCTTTGAAGCTGCGGACAAAGATTTCCACATTTACCTGTACTTCCTGATTATTGTACGGTATAGCAAAAAATGGCGAGTTAGTTGTAGATTATATTTACAACAATAATCAATAGTTTACCCATATTTCACACAGTTTCTATCGAACATATTGTCTTTTCTTGTTTGTTCCGTTCTGGATTCTGGGTTCGAATTTTAAATGTTGATGTCTATGGGTCACAGCATTCACTTATCATCAGGTGGACTGTGCTTGTTTGTCACCTAATTGTATTAAAAAATACTGTGTCCGCGAAATCGTTCGCATATAATATTTTGTTCGGATTGTTTTATAGTAGATAAACTTGTAATGTATTACGTTAATTACAATAATTTTAACTATTTAATCTACACCACTACTTCATCTCAAATAGCAATAGTATAGCGAGTATGTTTACTAAGAATAAAAAAAGGATAAAGGTAATTTTATCACGAAAACCGATAAAGTTCAGAACTCTTACACCGAGGGTTCCACACAATAACATATTTAAAAAACTTAGTAGTATAGATATATGCAGTAAGAAAATACAAAGAAGGAACTAAGGAGGGGGTTAATAATAACTCTTATCTATAAAAAAACACGAGTCTATTGGAATAATATTTATTTAACTTCAATGATAAAAAAGGAGCGACAATTCATATGCCGTGTGGCGTATTATCGTAAATGAATGCACTTAGAACTCGTTTCGTAAGAGACGACTATGGGAAGTGCCACAGAAATCCTATGGCTTCCGATGTATGATGGAATAACCATCTTTCTTTTACAGCAGCATTAAGCGAGAGAGTGCGAGAGGTAAAATACTGCGATAGTCAATCTGCATCCCAATCGAGAAAATTAAGACAAATTCTCCGTACGGGGAAGATGCCAGTGTCCAGCTATAGACTTTTATGAGCTGGTTAAAAAATAAAACAATTCTTTTAACATTTTAATGTATTGAAGTAATGCGACCATAAACAATTCGTGTATTTTGAATTTTTAAAGCAACCATTATACATTTCTTTTCAAAGTTTAACTACACTTAATTGTAATATATAATATGTACCATTTTGTTCGATAATTTGTTGCCATCTTGTAGATATTGACATAATCCCGTTGCTGTAAAAATCTTGGGATATTTGATCAAAAAAATGATACAAGTAGTTTAGTTTTATGTTAACCTAACACTACCCAAAGAATTCTGAAGAGACTATAATATGGTGGTTGCAGTAACACTTCCCAACCAAGCCCAGTTAATTTTTGCTGAGTGGCCAAAGATGTGTGTGGTCTGGTGTCATCATGATGAAAGACCACTCTTTTTCTGTTGATCAATTTCGGTCGTTTTTTCTCAATTTCTTGCTTGAGTCTCATTAGTTCTTGGAAGTAGAGCTTAGAATCGATGGTTTTGCCCGGCGGTAAATCCCACCATACACACAGCATCACCTTATTGCGTGATAACCCGGGTTTCGCTACAGTTTGTGCAGCTTGAATACCCTTTGAACATGAATTTTTTCGCACGTTCTAGTCGTAGGTGATCCACTTTTCATCACCAGTGATCAATCTTTTCAAAAATAGTTCTGATTCATTACGTTTCCATGGAGAATGACAAACGAGATGACGATTCTTTCAGTTTCTTTCAGTGGTCTCTTGTGGTAGCCTAATATCGAGCTTTTTTGTATATCCAGATTTTTTCAAATGGGTCCAAACTGTTTTGTGGTCAATCCTCAACTCCTCGGCTATGTCGTAACTACTAATATGCCGATATTGCATTTTGCCGACTTTATTCGTATGAGGGCGACCAGAGTCAGCTGCATCTTTGACATTAAAACTCCCGGACTGAAAACGCTTGTATTAACTTTGTGCTACACTTACTGACACTCCATTAGGTCCATAAACTTCAAAATTTTTTTTCGCGGCTTGAGTCGCATTTTCCCCTTTTTTGTAGTAAATCTACAGAATGTATCGAATTTCTTCGTTAGATTAATCGATTTGGCGGACAGAAAAACAATAGGTAAGCGAAAAATGGCGGAAAAGTGTATTTTACTTTTTATTTTTCTTTTCTTAATGTCCTATAATATGTATTGATAATAAAACCAGCCAGAAACACCAAACAACCAAAGAGATTTTTCTTCAATTTTATACAAACAAATACGAAGCAACTTTTCCCCCGATCTATTATTAATTTTAGCCTCTCAATACATTTATTAAAATGTGATATAATATGTACACAAAAAAATATATAAGTACCTAGTTTTAAAAAATAAATTATATTCACTCTGTAAACACTCGTAACAGACAAAAACTGTATTAAGTAATTCATTCTTGGGGCGATGTATGTATACCCTTTTACAACAAAATGCCAGAATAAATGCCAAAATGTGTCCACTGGCAAGTTCAAGTACATTAAATAAAGATTGTACAAATAGAGTCATTTGTGAATGACTGGCGACGCTAGGTGGAATCTATTGATGATGCGAGATTTAGATTTAAGATAATCAAAGACCATTTATCTTATAAATTGTAAGTTTTTTTAAACAGCACGTTATTCGCAGTATAAAATATAAGCTAAATTACTCCTGGCATTGCTCTCTATTTACCTATTCGTTTAGTGTCATTACAATCGGTTCAGCCATTCCGAAGATTAGCTCGAACAGACAGGCAATTGCTTTTAGAACGATTACTCGTGTCGTAATGGCATGGAAACAACCCCACCAGCTCAATATACGGCAGTTATTTCGTTATTACAGACAGACACTTCAATTTTTTATATGTATAGATGTACAGATAGTAACCCCTGAGAATGAGATGAATCGCTACCATCGCTACCAAGCAATTTCTAATTTGTTTTGTGTATAGTGAATTGTCTAGCATAATATATGAATGTAAACTGTTTTTTTTTTCAAAAAAATCCCACTGGGATTCGGAAATGATTTCAGAAATTATTAGGAAACTACGCGAAAAATTTTGCGTATCTTCCATCAGTGGTAATCTATACTGGAGAAAAAAGTTTCTATTTCTTTATCAGATTTAAATCTCCAAAACCATTTAAAAATTCAGAACTTTCAGTACGGTATCATACGGAAATCCCAGAATTGAAAACCCTTACAAATTTGCGTAAATAAATGTTTTATGTGCATATTGTTAAAAGTTATGTATCAAAGTGCCTCTATAACAATGTTGGATATTTTGTTAAAAAATATATTGTCATCTCCGTATAACGCTCTTGTCTTGAAGACGCCCAAATTGTATTCGAACGAAAAAACAGTCGCCCGCAAATTATTTCACTCATCTGTACGCATTACGAAAGGCGAAGCAAACTGTTTGGTTCTAATGTGTGAAATATCAACAACACTTAATAAGAAATTAACGATATTTGTGGTATAAAGTTTCACCCTTTTACCCGATATCCGTGTTGACCACGTTCTTTTATGAAAAAACTAATTTGAGCCAAGTACCAATAAAAAGATTTGGAAGATTTTTATTAAACTAAACTAGCGTTCTGCCCCGGCTTCACACAGGTGGTTTTTAGATCTCAACAACAGCGCCACCTATCGGGTCAAAATGTAAATGTAAATCATCTAGGGGTTCAAACTCACACAAAAAATTTCATCAAAATCGCTCGAGTCGTTTTTTAATTTTAGCGAGCCTAACGGATATCAATTGATTTTTTATTTAGATAAACAGTAAACAGTGACAGCTTAACGTATCGACGTTAAATCGATAATTGTATACCCAACATTACGGTATACTTTACCAGAGTTAAGGCTGACCGATAGTCAAATATTATAAACGTAGATACAGAGACGTAAGATTTATGTTAAAAAGGTTGGTTTTGGTCTGTTATCAAGAATTTTTCGCGAAAACAGTTTTTCGTGATTTTCTAGGGTTTTATTGCTCTAATGCTATTATCATCTATTATAACAATTATAGAGCATTTCATTTGAAACATTTTATCATGCGCTGAACTGCTTTTGCGATAGAGCTCTTTTGCGCTCAGCCATACGTAGGTAATGTGAGGTCAACCGTGAATATCTGTGAATATTACCCGGAATTTTGAATAATTTGTATTATTTATCAGTTAATATATTCATTTAATAATACTTGCCTACTTTGTGTAACTAAAAACTCATTAGATGATATACTTATTGTATATTGCACGCCTCATAACGCGAAGAATTATGTATTAGGCTTTACTCTCGACACGTCAAGGTCAAGCAATGTTGTGTTCTTAAAATGCTTCTATCATAACTATATTGCACTTATACAATAATATGAGTAGCCGTATACCAAGAAACACTCATATTAATCCATTTTATATTTTCTAAAAAAATCATTTAATATTGTGTTATAAAAAAAACGGTGTGAAATTTTTTACGTGTACGTCCGGATGTTCATTTTGTATGTGGTCACGATAACTCCCGAAAATATTGACATATGAAATCTGTTTTTTTTTTATTAGCTTCAGAATTACATCCCAGTTGATGCTATTTCATGTCAATAGATTAGTACACGTAGTTTGTTAATAAAGTGATTTTCGAGTTTTATTGCTATTAAAATTTTAAAGTCACTTTTATACTTTTTTAGCCCTTGAAAGACAAAGGACAAATGTACCATACAGCCTATATCATCTTTATACTTTGTGTAATCAATTTATTTTGGTGAACATTATTATTTTTTCCCCTCTAGGTGTGACAATACCTGATAAAATAATAGAGCGGTAAAATTAAAACGCGTAAATAATATATTTTGAAAAACAGGAATGCAATTTATTTTTTTCATTAAAATGAAATGAAACGCCCACGAGGTGTGCATTTTTGGATTTACCAAATCATCTTCGTTTATTGAAAGTAGATTTTAAGTAGAAAAATAATTAAGTATTTTATCTTTAAAATGTGTAAGTTTTACATATTAGATAATATATTATACTTATTATATTATATACCTTAAAGTTATATTAATTTATTCAAACAAGTTTTAAGTAGAAGTAAAACGATTTAATATATTTTAATTTTATCTTTTTTCACAAGCTGTAAATTTCTTAAGATTTAAATTGAATAACATAAAAATATAAAGAACAAAAATATTAATTTTCTTATTCTTCATCGTCATCGTTAAACAGGAGCTCGGGAATATCTGTTTAAGGGTGTGTGACACAGTGACCCAGTCAAACTTAGTGAATAGAAAGCGGTCACACGAAAAAAACAGTTTAATTAAGGAACATCTGTCTCATGAACATATAACATGATTGTATTATATAGGGGACTGAATTCCTATTTCAAGTATAAACGTCATAGAAAAATGTCGTATTACAGGAGTCCGTCTTCCCAGTTAATAGGAAAATAAATACTTATTTAAAAAATTACACATTTTGAAAGTAAAATACTTAATTATTTTTCTATTTAAAATCTACGCAACCACAAGTGACAACCACACCATAACTATTAGACCTGAAAACAATCAATATTGTGTCTTTGCATAAAATAAATGATAGCTTTAGCGGAGTTTCAGCCGTGTACTGTAATCGGTAATCCACATGCCAATTGCCAAGACAAGCAATTAGAGCGACCAATGTCAAGCAGTGGACGAAAAATAAACGAATTAAAAATGCAAAAACAATTACTTATAGGAGAGATTTTTGTAAATTGAATAATAACCATTTTGCTCAAAATAATAGTAAAAGATCAATATAATATGTTAGCTATCCGAAATGTATTATTTAGGGGTTCCAGAAAGCGGTGCTCCTCGATACCACCCGCATCGTCCGCCGGTTTCTTTCCCTTTCTTCCTAACACAATAATAACTCACAAGGAATTATGTTATAAATTATTCCTACGGGGATACTGAAATTATATATCATTTATTATTTTATAAATTAAATATTTTAATATTTATTGGTTTAAGAAAGAGATTTTAAAGGACACCTCCCACCCTCCTAAATAGAAATTGATATTCGTGGAACGTTAATTTTAAAGGTGCAATGGGCTAAGTGTTTTATAGTATCTATTCGTTATTTTTTAGTCTGAGTTACTCTGCAATAGTATTCTTAGATCATGCAATTATTTCAGTCTGTGGAAACGCCCATTAAGATAATTGTAACAATAACGTCTTCCTACGTCTCTGACAAAGGTTTATCGGAAAATTTACTTGTGGTAAGGACATGAAGATAAAAACTTTTACATATAAAAGTATCGGGAATGGAATATTTCCACTGTTCCTGTCATATTAAAATCTTTTTAATTGAAAAGTCCTTGGTTTTAAAAATCGAATACCATTTATTTATTTAAAAAAAGATTCTCGGTCTTGTCACAAGGTTTTGTCAAACTTGTTTAGTCGTTGAGAAAATGGAATTGACTCGAGAAAATTCAAGAGCGATGATTTATTATGAATTTCGAAGTGGTTTAACACAAAAACAGTGTGTTGACCGGATGATTTCTGCATTTGTTGATGAAGCCCCATCCAAAACCACAATTTACCGCTGGTTTGCTGAATTTCAACGTGTACGTGTCAAGCTCAGTGATGATCCCCGTCAAGGTCGTCTAAAAACTGCAGTCACCCAAGAAAACGTTGATCCTGTGCGTAAGCTGATTCAGGAAGATCGACATGTGACATACCGCGAAATTCAGACAACTTTAGACATTGGCATGAGTAAAATACAAATAATCTTGCATGAACAATAAGGTGTAAAAAAGTTATTTTCTCGATGGATACCGCATTCGGTCTGTGAAGAGCAAAAAGCGGCTCGCGTTACTTGGTGCGTCAGAACTCTCGAAAGATTCCACGCAGGATCCTCAAATGTTGTATACAACATCATATCAGGTGACGAATCCTGGATATACGCGTACGAACCCGAAACAAAAAACCAGTCACGAGTTTCGGTGTTCGAAAATGAGTTAAAGCCAACAAAACTTGTTCGTTCACGGAGTGTTGCAAAAAAAATGGTAGCCACTTTTTCTCCAAAATCGGCCATGTTACGACTATTTCTCTTGAGGGACAAAGAACGGTTAATGCAGAGTGGTATGCTAGCATTTGTTTGCCACAGGTCGTTTCTGAACTCCGTAAAGAGAACTGCAACCGCCGCATCATCCTCCATCACGACAATGCGAGTACTCACACCGTACACAGAACAAAAGAGTTTATAGAGCAAGAAAACATAGAATTATTAGACCATCCGCCGTACAGCCCTGACCTAAGCCCTAATGATTTCTATACTTTCCCTAAAATAAAGAATAAATAGCTTAGACAGAGATTTTCATCACCTGAAGAAGCTGTGGACGCCTACAAAACGGCCATTTTGGAGACCCCAACTTCCCAATGGAATGGTTGCTTCAATGATTAGTTAGATTAGTAGTTCTATCGTATGGAAAAATGTGTCAAATTTCGCGGAGAATACTTCGAAAAGCAATAAATACATTTTTAAATAGTAATGTTGTGTCACTTCCTTGATTCCCGAAATTTTCAGTGCCGCCCTAGTACGCATTGTACTCGCAATGTCTTGTCAGCCTACGATTACCCTTCTCGCGACCTCGGCGGATCTGGGCGGAGGGCTCACCATTCATTTCATCGAGTTCGGAAACATGCCCCATCTCAATTATAACGTAGATTGCAACATTTTTTAAATATCATTACAGTATTTTAGTAGAGCCATAAGTAGAAACAGTTGCACGGGACAATTTTTGCTCAGAAGCAACATATTTTGGGGATCTCCGTAAACTGAAAATTATAGTGAATTTGTGGAATATAAATTGTCGTTAGGTCTTTTTCCTCCATAATCCCTGTGGCGATGTACGTAAAGAAATGTTTCTGCTATGGATAACCGATATATAGCGAAGTTAAACTTTACTAAGCCAAATAATTAAAGCTGAACCGTCACGGGAGATACTTAAATTATTGATAACAGATTGACACAAAGATTTTTTTATTTTACTATTTTAATTAATTAATTAAAATTAAAAAATTAATTTACTATTTTGGTATTTATGATTTTTTTGTGATAAACTATATATTTCATAATAATAGTTGGCAGCCCTAGATGGAACAACTATTGATTAACGTATACTGTTATAGAAAACAAACATAAATTCCCTAACTAAAACAAAAAACTAACGATTAGCAGCCTAGTCGCATCTTTAAATAAACTGTATTTTAAAATGACAACCTCACTAGTTTTGTAAACTTTTAATTAAAATCAAATATATTATAAACAGTTTACATTACAACTTAGTACACAGGCAAGCACAACGTATTCGACGGTAGCCGTCGAACGCCTCACTAACGTACGTTATTAATGTTACCACAGGCAAACTAAAATTATCTCTGTTGAGATTCCAACCGAACCGATTTCCTGGTTGTAATAGATTCTAGGCAGGACACTTCACCGCAGAACCGGAAACAGAAGCTACATATTCTTTATTCGTGATATATCTACGAAATAAGAATTACACTCCCCAAAACACATTGTGCAGTTCGTATCAGTAGAGAATAGTATAGTGGTATTTTACTATTTAATATAGGAAAGCCTGACAGAAACAGAAGGTAAATCACGACAGATACGTCTCCACAAGATATTCATTTGTTATAAATTCGGCCACTAGGTTATCGGGAATTCTGTACTATCAAGGTCGAAACAGCAGTTTTTGTAGAGTTTTTTGAGACAGCAACGAGTTGGGGCGGGCGTGAGCCGGCCCATCTGAATTGTAAAGTAAATTGACGAAAATCTCTTATGCATTACTTGCCGCCAGTACCGCGCGCCGGTGCCCCATTATATTAACAAATGTCCCACCAACAAAATTATCACGGCATACATGAGGGCGCGCTGAAGGTTTTGATTCACTTATTTCAATTGAAGTATTTGAGCAAAATTGTGGACACGCATCAGCTATGATCATTTTTACGATACTAGCTTTTAATTAAATATATTTTGTTTGGTCTCGATGTCGATGAAATGCATGTAAATAAGTAAAAACAAAACGATACATGTATTAAATTTATCTCAATGTTATAGCAAGCAACAAATGTATTATTATTCTTACATAGAACAGCACAGAATAGAATCATTTTTATTCAATGTACATTATAAGACTACTTATTGAAAGTCTTTTAAGCTTTACCACTGATTCGGGAAGAAACTTGTCACTATGTTTTTTGAAAAAATAATAATTTACAATATAAAATTTTATACAATTGTTATGAAAACATTTAGAAAGATCATGGTAGCGATCAGCTCATTCCCAGGGGTTATTATCAATCATGTAGTCTTTAGTAGTATAATAACCCTTAGTTACACAATTTTTGCTTAGTTAAAATTTTAAGCCTTTTGATAGATAAAACCTGCGTAGGCATCAATCTATTTACTCTTGGCTGGCGGGTTAATGCAGTAATAATAATAAAAATGTCCCCCAGACCGAATTTCTGCGGCCAATCTCACCGGAGACTAGCCATCTGCACATGGTAGTATTATACTCGTAATATCCGAGTATATATTATGCAAACACAGGCGCACTTTCTATTCCCTCACTTTTATAGTCCGATGGGATGGTTATCCGACACGACCGGAAGGATTACAGGACCAGCACTACGAGGTGCTTTCTGAGGCACGGCGTGGAAACGCCGTCAATTTCCTGACTCCTGGCTGCTAATGAGAATTTATTAACAGAAAAACACCGTCGTCTGTCGGACGCCTTAAGATATTTTTGACATATCCCACTTACCGACATCCATCGGACGAATGGGGTAATGGATTATTTACGACATCTATCACCACACAGCAAATAAATTTATTAATAAAAATTTATTAAGTTTATAACGTGAAGCTCGTGCAGCGGCGGGAAGCTGCATCTAATCTAATAACCTATCTTAAACTGCGCTTGAAAAGCCATCGCTGTTTCCATTAGTACAATTTCCTGTTTCCAATTTGTTGCTAATCACTAGTGTATGGAACTAAGAACTTTATTATAGCAACCCTTTATTAACTTTTCGTTGCATGTGTAATATTGTAATGGGAATAACATACCTAATGCATATATGCTGTTTTTATTTCATAAAATACAACAAATATAATGATTTTAATTTTGTCTGAGTCCCTGACACTGTATCTTCGCATACAAGTAGCACTGGGTCCCGGAAAGTTAGGACAAGAGTACATTTTAGTGATAGCTTTTGACAGTGTTTGGAGTTGCCGTTGTTCGAAACGTGGGCATACGTACATCCGTCCATGAACATCCGCAACTCCGGAGGACTTTGAGAAATTTCATTCTATGATTAGTTGAAATTCAGATGTTAAGTTTACATGGAGGAATCTCTTCATACTTCTCCTTGCGTACCCGACTCAATAGCTTAAGATCGTAATTAAAGTTTGGTTCAAACTTTAATTAGGATTAAAATAAATAAAACCGTGAAGTGGCGGTGTAAGCATATCCACTTCCACATTTTTTTTTATATGATAAGGGTGACAAACGAGCACACAGTCCACCTGATGGTAAGTGGTTGCTGCGGCCCATAGACATCTACATCTATCCTCTATTACAAATCAAAATGTAGATGCGCCACCACCCGTGAGGACCAAGATGAAATGCCTCATTTCCAGTAAAAAGGGCCTCCGGCCACCTGCACTCACCAAGCGAAACGCAGAGGTAAACCTCTACTTCACGCTGGTATTCTGTGAGGTCGTGGTACCACCCCGGTTCGAGCCGGCCCATCCGTGCGACAGCAACAGCTGCCGCGTGGCTCTACCACTGTTTATCTTTATCACATATTATCCTGTAGGGTGCAGGATAGGTGTCGTAAGAAGCGACAGAAGGAAATAAATCGGGAATGGATAGTAGCGTCTATCTAATAACGGCTAAAAATAAAAATAAACTATGGTACCTACCTACCCGCTTGCCAAGCGTGGCAACTATGGTAAACATCCACCAAATAATAATACATAAATATGAAGCAATCTATAGACGAGGCCTGTATTAGTCAGTGGAATTTAATAGACTGTAACGGTAACAGTAAATAAGTTCAAAATAGAATTAACATTTTTTGAAATATAAAAACTGAGACTAAAACGTGATGACTATTTCGATCGTCAATATCAAATATCTGATATAGATCTAAATTTAACACCATCAGATATTTGATATTGACGATCGAAATAGTCATCACGTTTTGGTCTCAGTTTTTATATTTCAAAAAATGCTGATGATGTTAATGTATTGAATGTAATTAAATGCTGATGGTATTAGATCTAAATCTAGCACCATCAGATATTTGAACAAAACAATAACACACTTCTTATAATGTACAATTAATATTAATATTCGCATACATTAGCTTGGAGTTAGCTGCGTTAGCCTTGTGCTTCAAATGTTTACTTTTGCGAAATAAAAACAATAAAACGTCATGCTTAAACATGTCGGAGATCACAGTAGCAGACATGTCAGAGTCGCACTTCTTTGGTTCCACCCATCACTGGTCTGAAGATTTTACTTATGGCAACATACGACGTGTAAAAGGCAACACGCGATCTTTTTCTCATAAGGCTGTCAAGAAGAAATCTACCAAGCGATACTTGCTAGCTTTCTTTCGATTCTTGAAAATGCACCAAGTCCAGCGGCGAACTGCTAGAAGGGCTGTTAATGTGAGAGGTGTTATCATATGTGAGACAATATTACAAAATATTTCTGGCATTTCCCAAACTCGCCACTTACTTCGCTAATAAATTTTACTCCAAGACATTCTTAATATTTCTAAACTATTGTTAAAATAGGTAACACTAAATAAACAACTGTAATAACTAACAACTGAGTACTCGTATACATTTTGAACTATAACTCTTCTTCTTTCTTTTGTTAAGATAATTTAAAATTAAAAATTTTGTACAACCGACTTCAATTATATTATAAAGAATAACTCAAAAACTATTGATCAGACCTTGATTACTATTGACCACATGTAAAGCAGCAGCTTTCAAATAAAAAAACAATCAAAATCAGTTCACCCAGAAAAAAGTTATGAAGTAACACACATAAAAAAATATGCAGTCGAATTGAGTACCTCCTGTTTGAAGTCGGTAGAAAAATAAAAACCAAATTAAGTCACAACAGTAGGCTTCAACGCTCACCATATGTATGGGTAGTATGATTCCTATACAACCGCAAATATCACTGATTTATTTGAAGCATTGCTTTTTTACTGGTCGAGTACGATTTCAAGAATACCGCGAAGGCCGCGGGAAGAGGCCAGCTGATACAAATATCGATTTTACGTAGAGACCATTACCTACGTCAAATGATTTTACTTTACGAAAATGTACTCGCTTAAATTCAAAATGTCCTGATCAATTCGGAAAGAGATTATTTATTGAATATAGAAAACTTACGTGTACACGTCGTCCTCGATGTTAGAAGAACTTGTCGCTTCAACGAGCACCGAGCAACTCATCACTGAATCTTTTGGTTTATTTATTTCACAAGTCCATCATCAGCAGCGCTCACGCCCGCCGCCATGGCTACGTGAAGCGTGTAGCACGGCGTAGCTTGTGCCTATCAGAAACATAGCAAAGCATATTGTTCAGGAGCAGAACACGTCGCTTTAAAATGTACAGTTTTATGTTAGGACAGAAATCACTGACGCGAAGCGCGCTGTATGTGCGATATAACTTCGTATCACTGTATCCGAATTTCAACGAATATTTTTGTCTTAATTAGTAAGTAGTAAGTAATTATTAATTGTAACATACTCACCAAAACGTAAATAGAAATAAAACACAAGAAGTTAAAATTTTACCACTAATTTAAAAAGCTTTTAAAATTTTTAATTAATAAGTAAAGAAATGATGTATGAAGAATATACAAGATATGCTCCAATATGTTATTTCAAAATTAGCAATAATTAGTAATATTTTGTAACAAATCATATTATACAAATTTTTAATCTAAACTATTTTAAAATATATAAAAGTATCTAAAAACTAATATGTCTTTATGTTTTGAATTGTTTTTTTTAATACAATTATTAAGTGGCGAAGCTTGCGAAGTCACTTATTGATTTCACGATGTCTGTCCGTCTGTCCGTCTGTCCGTCTGTCCGTACGTCTGTTCGTCTGTCCTACGATTATCTCGAGAACAGTTTCGAATTTTCAAATTCTGTTTTCAGCACTCGATTACTGATCACCCAGGCATCTGAACCTCCTCTTTTGAAACTGATTGCTCAACGGCAACCGTTAGAAACCGCTACAAAGCTGATTGCTTCGCCACTTTGCTATGATATTAGCTTGCTAGGTTTATTCAATAAGTAAATTGAAACAGCCGGACGTCGAGCCAATGTTACGCCTTCGACAGGGGGATGCAGGGCGCATGCGTTGCTCTAACCTTGAGCGCACTTCCCGGTTCACGGGCAGAAACCCAGTCACAGCCTTCTAGGTCAATGTGTTTGTAGGTACTAGTAGCTACACCTACACCACCCACCGACCGATATCTTGTCTCTAATGTTGTTGTGAATTAAAAAAAATCAAAAGAAATTATAAATAATTGTGTTGCTACTGTGAATTAATTCCCAGAGGGAACAAGTAATGTCATAAATGCCACTGGCTTTAGGTAAAAAATTATGCCAATTTTTTTTTAATATTAAACTGTAAAAGGATATTTTATGAAGTGGAATTTTTGTGAAGAAGGTCCAGCCAGAAACTAAGAAAAATGAAGCGGTAATCACAAGAGTATTTGTGTACTTAGTAATCAAAACCGTCAATTACTTAATAAAGTACTTATAAAACTGCTTTACAAAAACGTTTAAATGCATGCTATGCACCTATGCACAATTAATATTCCACACCACCACTTATTTATTAGTACTGGGAACAGCAATTCAAAATATTTAAAAGACATAAAAGTGAACATAATTCTCGTTAATATTCCTTCAATCTATACTACAATATTCATTATTTTTTGAAGCAGTTATTGGAATAACGTGCAGCAAAATTAAACCCAATATAGTTAAAAATATAGTTAAAAATTCTTCCATTTTATAAATAATTTGTGTTTTAAAAATGGAACTTTAGAGAACTTTAAATTAATATCCACCAAAATGAATTTTAACCTAACAAGGTTAAAATTCCATTTTGTTTAAAACATTAAGATCTTTATTTTATATTCGACTACTTAAAAATAATATAGAAATATAATAACTCAAATCGACTGTTATTATTGACTGTTTCAGTAATCCATTCGACTCTAAAGCTCCCAATAGAATGTGAAGTCAAACCTTGTGAAGTACGTAAATAAAACTTTATTACAAGAGTTTTGGAATAATACAACTAAACATATTTTTTATTAAAACCTTAAATTACTTATTTTTAATGAAATTGTGTTTACAGCAATAATTTCTTTTACACCATATACATGATTATATTAATTAATTTTCCTCATAAACTTCAGAAGTACAGTGTTGCTAACCGTAATAAATAATTGTCTAAGCTTAACACCTAAAATAATTACACTTACGTGTCTATTTGCAATGCAATGCAAGCTATCTTTGGACAGACTGAGTATGTTTGGGTCCGCGGGCTCTAACGCATATTGCAAAAGACCGTAGATACTTCACTGTCATTGCGACTTTGTTTTTATGCTATGTTACCAAGGCGTATAAATTATAACGTCCCTACAGTCATGACTAACGCTTATTATGAGATTGCATAATACGGAGAGTATCACTTGTTAAATTTCTCATATTTTGGAATGATAATGATTGCACATTTTAAGTTACACTAGTGCCTTTCGAACTGTGATAACCGCTCTGATAATCTTTCTCAGCATATTCATCCTTTTTCTTCAATAAATCATTTTAGTAACATATTTGCCGTGCTCAATCCCTTTTTAGGGTTTCATAGTTAAACAACAAGGAACCCTCATAGTTTCGCAATATCCATCCGTCCGTGCGTCCATCCGTCCGTCCGTCCATCAACAGTTTTAATCAGAGACCCCAGATGCTACAAATCTGTAATTTGCCACAGTTATAGATATTAATCATGCCTACAAAACTGTGAAATAGAATCTTAAAAACATTTTTATTTTGGATGCCTTCCATACAGGTAAATGGAAGATGATTTTTTTCACCCGTCTATTCCATCGGGTGGGGTATCGTTGAACAGGTCTTTCAAAAACACTAGGAGTATGGAAGAACATCTTTTTGATTCAGGAGTCCGTTTGCGAAGTACTTAGCTTTATAGTGGTATTTTTCATTCGAGTCTTGTGTTCTTTACCAATTAATCCGTTGCTTTTGGAAAGGTGAAAAGTATACGCGATAGTAGTATATGTAATGAAGTTAAAAGGAAAACTATCACAGCTAAGTAGAAGTCTACCACATCCAAATTTCACTACCATACACTAAAGAAGGGAATAACACAGCACTGTGAATTGTCATACGTGCCTTTTTGGACACATTCTGACTTTTCACAATAGACTCTAGTCCCATTTACTCTATTTCCTGGGTACACTTGTCGTTGTGTATCCTTTACATATCTACCATCCCTGCTAAATATACATCCCAAATACACAAACTCATCTACATTCTCGACCAACTCCTCTTCTTTTCTTATTTCACATGTCGCTTTTTTATTTGTTTTCTTCTCTTTCAAAAACCATAACATTGGTCTTACTTGCATGCACTGTCATTCCCCTTTCTTTTAATGACCTGTTCATTAATGTAACCATCATTTGCAACTCGTCTACCAACGAGGCCAATAAGACTTGATCATCGGCGTTCAAAAGGCTTTGACTTGATTGTACAAGTAGTGTATTCTGGACACTACACGCTGTTTATCTTACATTTTATCACGTAAGATTTATGTGATTCGCGTAAGCTTTATTTGTGTAGAACGAGACAATAATCCATCCCGGCACACCCATCGTGAACTCGCATTCTTCAACTTTCAAATATTTCAAACAAATGACCATAAATAAGTTGAACAGTCACGGGGAAGCCACGCAGCCCTGTCTGACACCTTTATGGATGCTAAACCCGTCCGAATAGGCCCCGTTGATCCTGACACAAGCACTAGAGTCCCTGTAAAGGGATTTTAAAACCTGTATCAACCCAGCGCTCAATCTAAATGAGTTCAGTGTTTGCCATAACACATCCCTGTCTATTCTGTCATAAGCTTTTTCCAAGTCCACGAACGCACAAAAAACTTTTTGGTTTTTGGCCAAAAACTTCTCCGCGATCATGCGCATGGAAAATACCTGATACATACACCACATTTCCTTTCCAAATCCCGCTTGTAAATCCCAAATTTTTCATTCAATTAGTACCTTAGAGTTTATAGGAGAGGGGGCAAGCGAGCATGCGACTCACCTGATTGTAAGTGACTACCGCCGCACATGAACAACCGCAACACCAGGAGAGTTGCAGATGCGTTTCCGATCTTTTAAAAAGGAGTAGGCTCTTTTATTGAAGGTCCCTAAATCGTATTGGTCCAGAAAAATCGCTGGTTGTAATGGATTCCTCAAGGAAGTTGTGCGAGGAAGAAAACTTCTTCTAAATCGCACAGTGCTAGACCGTCAATCATCCAGATGGTATGGATGATATCGCGAGTTTTGTCGCGATGTAAGATGGTGAAATTGAGCGGTTGGAATTAGTCCGAACAACTTCTCAGAGCACTCCTCGTGATAGATGCGATAAAATACGCAAAGAGATGCAACATCCCTACGCAGCGCCAGTGTATCGAGCTGATCAGAAAGAACTAGGTCAATGCGATCAAGTGGAAGGAGCTGGCACTGGGATGCCCCAGCCCTCAGTTGAGAACAGTATTCCATGTGAGGCCAAACTTGCGCTTTGTAAAGTTGCAAGCGATGTGCCGACATGAAATATTGTCTAGCTCTCGCCCCCAATCCGAGACTGTGTTCAGTAATGACTTGACTTCAGACACAAGTTTGTCCCGGTACTCAGCGACGTTTTCTCGAGAAATATTGACACGGCCGGTGTATGAGGCATCACCAGTGCTGTCGTCTGCATGCAACAATGAATGTTACCAGCTTGCAACATATCATTGATATGCAAAAGAAACAGCGTTGGTGATAGCACGCAGCCTTGTGAAACACCAGCGTTAATCGGGGCATGCACCGTCTACTTTAGTTCAACATTAGTTGGACATGAGATGTGAAATTGATTGTTGATATTCTTACCCTACTACAACCTTGATGCTCCGATTTGCAAGAAAACTGGTGATCCAATTGCACAATTTCTCAGAAATTCCATAGGAAGGCATCTTCGAAAGAAGCGCTTTGTCCTAAACCCGATCGAAGGTCTTCGCTATGTCAAAATTAACGGCCAACGCCTCCTCCTTGGACTCCATTGCCTCCGCCTGCCATCTATGAGTTAGGTAACCTAGAAGATCACCAGGTGAACGACCTCGACGAAAACCGTACTGGCGGTCACTGATCAGCTGGTGATACTCAAGGTACCTCATGAGCTGGCAGTTTATAATGGTTTCCATTACTTTGGAGAACAAGGAGTTGATAGCGAAAGGCCTGTAGTTGGATGGATCTGAGCGGTCGCCTTTTTTAGGGATCGGGTGCACCAAAGCTGTCTTCCATGAGTTCAGGACTACGCCTTGGGAGTAGGAGTACCGGAAAAGATGCGTTAAACCGGTGGCTACTCCGGAAAACGCGCTGTGTAAACAGCACATCCGGCATGGAGCACTCACACCGCGGGATGGTCGGCTGTGTGTTCCCCCCGTCATCTAGAGTCGAGTTGGAAGCAAAACAGAGCCTAGCAGATTTGCTTTCTCCTTTGTGTCATGGGCGAGTGAGTCGTCCACCCTGAGTCTCTACTCCATCTCTATGGCAGATATGGCTGACAGAAGTTCCCTTGGATAGCCTTGGCGAGAGACCAGAATGCACGTGTTCCCGAAGGGAGGTAAACTAGTTTCTCGCCAATTCTGCCGATGTGCTGTAACTTTGCCTTGGCAGTGACATTTTGAAGGACCTGGAAGCAGAATTATACTTCTTTTTAAGAGCGCTGGTGTTACATCCCGGGACGTTGATGCGTCAGCCCAGGCCCGGTAGCACTCCTGCCTAAAGCGTGATGCAATTTTACAGGAATGACCAAACCATGGCTGGGTTCTGCCTCTAATAGATACTACAGATGATGGAATAAATAATTCCATTCCCTGAAGTTCCACATCAGCAACAGAATCAGTAATAACGTTGGGATCATCCGGCGAGAAGCAAATCTGCCCCCAAGGGTAGGATGCAAAAAAGACCGTCGGTATGTGTTAGAATTACCGCTATGCGACCTATAGAGGCACCCGTAGATGCGGGGATGGTTGTCGCTAGTTACGCGCAGCCATAACATGTGCAGGTCCGTACCTTGAAGACTGCCGAGGAGTCGAAAACAGATGTCCTCTCTGAAGTACAAGCAAACACCGGCCCGGGGCACAAAGGAGTATTATAATTTGTTCCCCGGGCAAGATAGATACAAAGTATCAGCTGGAGAGGACACCTGTATCTCGGTTAAAAAGAACTCGGCTTGCCCCGAGCATGTTTCGTCTTGAGCGGAATTTTGCTCCCCATCAGAATACGCAAGGCAGCCTGAGCACCCATGCTCAGGAGTGGAGTAGCTTGGTCGTGGATACTCATCGAGGGATTCTCCAGGGATGCTGGTATCCTCCTGGGGTAATCTTTCATTTAATTCTGTTATAAGGGGAAATCCAGAAGTAAACTTCTACTTCACGCTGGTATTTTGTGAGGTCGTGGTACCCCGGTTTTAGCCGGCCCATTCGTGCGACAGCAAAAACTATCGCGTGGCTCTATCACTGTTAAACATTTTTCAAACGCGGTTTGACCGTAAAGACGGTAAGTAAGCGGTAAGACCGTAAATCGCGAACTTAGTTAATATTCTTATTATCAATAAAGCCCACGTATTGTGATGCGCAACTACGAAACCCTACATTGTGCGTGACTGGACACGCACTTGGTCAGCTTGTTTATTTTAGCTTATTGGAACTTACTTGGAACTCTAATTTCGCATCATATTTCCTTTTTTAATTTACTTTTTCGCTTTTGACTACGAAAATCAGAAAAAAATGGTTTTGACTGATTTTTGTAATCAAAAGTAGTTTTGATCAACGTTCTTAGCCAAAAGTGGTTTTGCCTGATTTGAAGTTTAGATTAAAATTAGGTCAAAAGTCGGAATATCTTATTAAGGTGCAGCTGCGGTGGCCCTTTTATGTTAAAATAATTGAAAATTAGTTGTGACTAGCATTCTTGGTCACAGCAACTTTTAACCGATATGATTTGGTTAAAAATTACTATTACCCAACAGTTATGTAGTTAAAAGTGGTTTTCTCCAACTTCCTTAGTCAAAACTACTTTTGACTGCAAAAACAGTTTGTGTACAGTGCAAAAAATGTGAATTTGTTTATTTTAATCCAAAAATCATTTAACAATTTTTTACTACACAAATATCTCTATCTTTATCTTTTAAGAAACGTTACCAGTACACTAGAATTTACTCCTGCGTCGTGCAGGAATTTTACATAAATAAATTGCACAAAGACAAACATCCAGACCCGGAACAATTACTTGTAGACCATACAAATACTTGTTCCGTACGGGATTGGAACCCGAGGCCGCCAGCGCCGTAACTCATTGAAGAGCCGTATTATGAAATCGCCCCGTAAAATTTAAAGTGTCGTACAAACAGTAACACCTTACTTACCCCTTTAAGGATTTACATTTTTCAAAATTGACAAAGGCAACAATAGAAGACTCCGGTCATATGCTGAGAGGCTTAAAGACTTTGACATAATACTACTTCACCCCAGTCGCGACGAATTGGATCTAGTTAACCTACACAAAATAATACACTCGGAACTGGATAGCCCCTAGGTCTTGGAACTGGTAAATTTTAACATAAAACACAACCCACGAAACCCATGAAAAAAAATATTTGACATACCCCTATCGTGAAATAATATCTCCCGGAATCAACCCCTATTAAGGTTATGTCGTCTTGACATCTTCAACTCTAGTCTGGTTAGCTTTAGAAATTTTTTGAAAGACATTCTCAAGAACATCCCCTTTGATTGATATTCACTATAGTTATAGTTCTTGATTTATTGGATTTATGGGCCTGTTAGTTTAAGCAATTTTATTTAAAATGTTTGTTTCTTAAGGGGCTACTCCATGCGAACGACCTTGAGCGTTTGTGTGCCGGCCGCGCCAACTCCCTACAATATAGGATCGCGTAAAAAATAATATGTAAGACGCCACCTACCATAGTTTTGTATAACTCAATGCCACCTACTGTACGGACGTATTTTTCAACATCAATAAACTATTTTATGGAAATACACACAACGTACAACGATAAATGTATTTAATAATTTTTTTATTCGGTATATTAGTTGCATTATATTAGAATTATGTATTCTCATATATTATCTAATTATGAAATTTTATAATTAATTATATATTAAAAATGAAGCATTGAAAATTGTGAGTTTAAAAGATACCTACTCACTATAGGTAAATAGATAGATAGCTCGCCTTTTGTACAAATATTTGGTGCAATAAAGAATAAACAAATAAATAGGATGTTTCGCAGAGTGAGAGTAATATATAATGAGAGTCGTGGAGGCAGTTTACAAACATAAATTGCACAAGGACAAACATCCAGACCCGGAACGATTATTTGTAGGCCTTACAAATATTTGTTCCGTGCGGGATTCGAACCCGCGGCCCCCAGCGCAACAACTGATTGCTAAGCCACTGCGCCACGGAGCCGTCGCCGGGTTATAGGTAAAGTGACCATACGTCCCGTTGTCCCCAAATAAAGCTCCGGGACACAAAATTGTCCCGTAACTCTTTGGATGGAAGTATTCAAAGCCAACAATCTTCAACATAATTTTTTTAATCGAATATATTTTATGTCTACCTGGTACAAATGCTCCGATAGAAAGAGTATTTTTTTTATTTTGAATAAATTGTGGACGTCTGAAAGAAACACTTACGGTTCCAGTTCTAAAGGCGATGTTGAAAGATAACAATAAAAAAAAATTGAGCAGAATTTTATTCTTATTTAAAATCATCACCAACTTTATTAAAGCAAATTTAATCCTCTGACAAATGTAATTCATAATTTAAAAAAATGTTGCATTTAATAATTACCTATTTTTAAATGCAACATTATTTTTTAATTTATTGTATAAAGTTATAGTTTTTAGAGTATAAATAAACCCATGTCCTGTTTTGAGTTAAAAACTAAAACTAAAAATTTTTAAAACTAAATTTAACTAAAAAGACTAAGCTGACCATTTAGGTCAGCTTAGTCTTTTTAGTTAAATTTAGTTTTAAATTTTTTTAGTTTATAGTAAAAAGTAGGTATATTAGTACCTACTTACATACTTTTTACCGAATTATAAGTATAGAACACCTTATGTACTCAATTATTTTTTGAAAAAGAAGAAAAAACAAGCAATGAATAATATACTATATTTTAGCAAAAAACTATAACTTAGTAATACTAATTATAATTATAACTTAGAACATAAATGAAAAACTCATAACCGACCCAGGATTCGAACCCGGGACGTCATGATCGGCAGTCGCACTACTACAACCACTAGACCAACGAGGCAGTACTACATCTGAGAAAATATTGTAGTTGGTTACTACGATTATTTTTAACTGTATAATATACTGATAATATTGAATTAGCCTTTTATAGTGTAAATTATAATATTTGTCGAAATGTTAATTATGGATTCGAACCTTACATGCTAATGGTGCTTAATTTTTTTATTTGCATTTACTTCAAAGAAAATACACGCAAAAAGCTTCATCGCACAGTAAAAAACACAACAAATATATGTATAACTAATACGAAAAATTATACCCAAAACAAACAAATAATACTACCTATAAAATAACCTAATAAGTAATAATATTATCGACTGATAAGATCGTGAGCGTGTGCGCAGGCCGATGCTCTAACGAACGACACAGGCTCCACGTTCGAGAGCTCAACGCTCAATGATCCAGCAAGCCCGTGGGCAGTGAATACGCCCAGATTTTAAAATAATTTCTTAATAAAATCAAATTTTGGTCTTTTGAAAAAAATTTTACTATAGAAATGTTCATTAATAAATTGCCTATCCATTGGTGTAAATCGCAAAATAAAATAATACTTACTTTACGAGGAGATGCATGTTATCAATAATAATTTCACATTTATGTGGTTTCGTTGTAAGGAGATTATATTAATATTTATTCCTTTAAAAAAAATTGGATACAGCTCTTATGAAATCAAGATTATGTAGAAATATAATGTGTTTTTTATTTGTTGATATATCTTTTAAATAAAAAGTAGATAGCTCCTAAAAACCGCACAAATAACGACTAGCGCGACATTATGCTCAACCCGCTCAACATGCCGTGATAACACGTATAAGGATTGTCTTGTATCAAATTATTATTGTTGAAGTTATAGCTTTAAGACTTTAAGTGCGGTTGAAATGCCTAAATTCTTGGATATTTAAGTAAAAAAATCACAATAACTGTTCATTTAATCCACAAAAAAATACATGGTAACAGAAGAGGATTTAATAAATGTTTTTAATTGAACAAAATTGTATTTTTGTCAACCCCTTATTAGAAAAAAATCCCCAAAGAGTATATATCTTTGTCATATTATGTATGTATGTATCTTTGTCATATTTTGCAAAATTTCTCCAAAAGGGCACAAGCTTTTTAAATAGTTTTTACTTAAAAAGAAATTCTTAAAAATATTAATATTTTTAATTGAGAGTTTTATATTTATTCTTCGTTTTACTCAAGAACATATCATTTTTCCCCCAAATTGAATATATTCGCGCGAACGTGCATGCTCCGTCGCTCTGTGAGCTCTGTCGCAGCCCGTTTTCGGACATCGTCGAGGGTGGACCGCGCGTCGGTGTTGAAGCGACTTCCTCCAAATATATTTTAGTTTTTTAAATGTTTAAAATATTTTTATAACTAGAAATACTTAATTTAGTTAATATCTGTACACTGGTAACTGTAAACATTGTTTCCTACATAAATTAATTTTTAAAGTGCCCAAAGAAGAAGAAATTTTCGCGGCGACGTTGATTAGTGAAATTGAAAAATGCATTTTTATATAATTTAGATGTGGAACGACCAACATTCTCCCGTTACTTAGATTTCGTAGTTTTTAACACCGATGTGATTGATGATTTAACACGAGTTTTATTGTTGCATATTTTTATTAAGAAGTGGATACTGAATATTATAATTATATATTACTATAAAACGCTGTTTTTATGACTATGACTATAATATAACATTATGGGGGAGGGAAATATAGACACAAATACCTAAATTTAGGTACACTGTTATCAAATTAAATCAAACAATTTAAATAAATAAAAAATTTGCTTCCCTAAGTGCTATATAAAGAGATTCTTAGGTTTATAGTTTTTCTATGTTAGACAAACTATCATCAAAAAAATGTAAAAATTTTAATTTGGAGAGGGGATTCTCTACGTGATAAAGTTACAAATGAAGATATTCGCAGTAGAACCAGAGCAACTGACATAGCTCAACGGATTATTATATTAGTATAGGTTGGGGGTAGTAGGGTTGTAGGTTGGGGTTGTAGGGACCGCAGGGACCGTAGGGACTGTAGGGATATTCAGGGACCGTAGGCCAATAATCACCTTCCTGCAAGATGAAGAAAGCACAAGACCGCCACCACTGATACATCCACAGGCACGTGGGACTCGGGAACGTCCGTGGCAACGACAAGCAACAGGACGGACGCTAGTGGTACGCAAACCAGCACCGCACGGAAATCCGTTATATCCAAAAGCGCAACGATAGTCGAAAAAGTAGGTCAAGTTGGAACCGAAGAAGCGGCTTCGACAAGAACGGTAGTCGGGCAGACTAGTGACGAGGGGTCACAGAGAGGTAGAAGGTCATCGCGATGAGCGAGGCTGAGAGCCGAATTGGGGGCGCGGATTAAATTCGAACGCTCAGAGTTCAAACGAGCAGAAGCAGCTGCTGCTTTAGCCAAGTCACAATTAGAGTTGGCACGTCTCAACCAGGAAGAGGAAATCGACTCAAGTGAGAATGATGAAGAGCGGAAGACTCAGGTGGAACCTTTTGTAAGGAGTTGGGTTTAACAGGCCATAATGATCGCACCGATTAGTGTAACGCAACCCAACACTGCTGATAAGGGAGCGTCCAAGGGATCACGCCGCAAAGGGGCGGAGGTCAAGCGCAATCTAGGAAATGCACAGAAGGCACATGCGAGTGAAATGTCCGAATTGACTGACGCGTTTTTCAGATATAATATTAACAACGTAGTTTCCTTATTCTACAAGGCTAAGTCGCACCTTTAAAAATTTTTACTCTACACCCATTAAAGAAATTGTCCCTTCCCACTAACGCCTCTCGCCATCCGAGCGTACTGCCTCATTCTTATAGAGATATTATTCTAAGCAAAACTTTTTGTGGGTTATGGGTGGGAGGGAAATTATATCTTCGAATGAAGCGATTCACATAATACTGATCGAACTTCACTTGGAGAAGTTCGTTTGATCATATATTATACCGGTCGAGTTGTATGGACCAAGAGGAAAGATCAAGATCACAGCTCTTCTGGATGAAGGCTCAACCATGACACCCATAGAGGAGTGGATGGCTCAGAAGTTAGCACCCCGCGGACCCAAAGAAGAATTACGTATTGAGGTTGTAGGGGGTAAGCGAATTAATGACAATAGTTCGTATCGCTTAAATATTAAAATTAAAGGCATTTTCACGAGCGACTTAGAGGAGATAAGTGTACAAACAATTAAGTCACTTAATCTTTCTCCGCAATCGGTAAGCCGATAATTATTGCGACGGAGTCCTCATTTGACACCCATTAAAGACAAGTTAATTTATGAGAGGTCCAGACCTACCATATTAATTGACCAGCACAATTGGCATCTCATAGTTACTCGGTAAGAACCTACCTGTGGCATCGTTGACCAAACTTGTATGGGTTTTACATGGTCAAATATCGGGTGGCATAAACCAATTAAGACCATTAACCACATTTCCACCAAGAAAGAGGAGGATACGGAGAAGTTAATCAAGGATTATTTTAGTTTGGACGACCCTGAAAAACGAGCATTGAATATTTTGAATAAAACGGTACGTCGTATACCTAATAATAGGTACGAGACTGCTTTATTATGGCGCACGGATGACGAGTTCATGCCGTCGAATAGAGCGCAGGCTGAAAGTCGCCTGATTAATAACGAAAGGAAGCTCGATAAAAATGGCGAGTTGAAAAAAGAATATGAGAAGCAAATTGAAAATCTTATCTTTAACGGTTACCCAGAGAAAGCGAACCATATTTCCATTTACCCACGCACGTGGTATCTTCCTCACTTCGCGATGACAGGCAGAAGAAAATAAGACTTGTTTTCGATGCAGCTGCAAGGACGGGTGGACGTTGTCTCAATGATACATTGTTAACCAGACCGGACTTATTGAAGTTATTATTTGGCGTTCTGCTACGATTCAGAGAAGGAAGCGTGGCAGCAGTGCCGGTCCGACGCAAGTCGTAGGATGGAGCGAGATTCAAGTATGGCGCCCCACTTGCTTGCCCCTAATATTTACAAGTTGTGCGTGCACGTGAAAGCATGAAACTGGTAAGATCTCGACAAAATCCTAAGTGTGTCTAATTTGTTGATTGAAAACAGCCATGCTCGTGGCACGGCACTCCTTACGGTATCTATAGAAGCAGTTGATGTAGAATGAAAAAAAAAACAAAATTAAATAGGTATTAGGGTACTTACATTTATGTAAATAAGTCTTAACAACAATAGACAATAAAACAACATTCATTAATGAGATCAATAAGCATAATCAACTTTACAACTGGTACTTATACGTTATGTTTTAAGTTTATTAATTAATTTGCCGTGTAGTGGCGGTTAAGAATATCCACTACCCCATCTCTTCTCGTGGGTGTCATAAGAGGCGACAATGGGAAACAGGCAGGAGATGGGCAGCAGCATCTTCCTGATAACAGTAATACTATATACCCCCAGTCCCCGGCAGCCCCGCTATTCTATTACAGCTACCATGGCGACCATGGTAACGGCGGGGCAGGGGGTGCTAAGAATCTCCGGTGGAGGTTCGGTTGCTACCTAAGACGACTTGACCTGGCAACACACAACGCACGCACTCTGAGGACTGACGACAAGATCGTGGAGCTGGAAGAAGAGATATACAAATTACGCTGCCATATTATAGGATTGTCCGAGATCCGAACAGAGCGGGAGGACACAGCAATCCTCGAATCCGGCAACTTGTTCTATTACCGGGTGTTACTCAAGGAGGTGTTGGATTTATCGTCCACAAGTCTCTCGTTAACAAAGTTGTAAAGATTGAGTGTGTCGAGGAGGGTTGCGTACCTTATACTTAGAATCACCAAATGGTATTCGCTGAAGACCATACAGGTTTACGCACCAACCTCGACACACCCAATTGAGGAGGTGGAGGAAATGTATGAGGATATATCTAGAGCCATGCATTCTTCCAAAATCCACTATACGTTGTTAATGGGAGACTTCAATACAAAACTAGGCACAAGAGAACGGTGAGCTGAAAGTAGGGAAATTTGGAATAGGGCAACGGAACACAAGGGGCCTGCAGCACGCCGACTTCACGGAGAAAGAGGGACTTTTATGATGAACTCTTTCTTCCAGAATCGGCCCCACAGGAGGTGGACCTGGCTGAGCCCCGACGGTTCAACAAAAAATGAGATTGGCTTCATTATGACGACCAGACGACAACTGTTGAGTGATGTCTCGGTGATCGGCAGGGTGAAAACTGGTAGTGATCACCGAAGAGGCACACTGAACCTAAACGTTAAGTTGGAGTGGTCTCGTCTAATGAAGTCAACGCTCCGTCCTCCTCGTGCTCTAGTCCAGAGTCCCGAAACCATTCAGCTCGAGTTACAAAACCGTTTTTAGTGCCTAGAAGACTGCAATGAAGTGGACGATATGAATGATAAGCTCGTGGAAACTGTCCGTCCGTCTGTGCGGTCGGAGCTAAGTTCTGCAAGATCCGCCGCAGAAGAACATAAAACCTTCCCGATCACACTCTTCATCTCATGGCTGTTAGACGGGAAATGACACTGCAGTCTTCAGTAGATTTGAAAGCATACAGGCAACTGAACATACAAATGCATGCGGCGGGACTTACGCAACTTCAATACAACTTGTATTGAAGAAGCGATCGAGCGGAACAAAGGCTCCAAAGTTTTTGCCAGAAATCTGTCTGCTAGATAGAGCCAGCTGTAAAAGCTGAAGACCAAGACTGCCAGCATTGTTTCTGGGACACCTGAGATTTTGAGTGAGATTAGGAGGTTCTATGGGCAGCTGTACACGTCAACGATGAAGCCATACGCAAGTGTAAGTAAAGATCCAAGAGCGAGTCTTATCCGACAGTATTTCGAAGATATCGCGGACGTCAGTGTGAGCGAGATTAGAATGGCTCTCCAGCACCTTAAAAACGGCAAGGCCCTAGGTGAGGATGGAATTACAGCGGAGTTTCTGAAAGCGGGTGGAAAACCGGTACTCGAAGTCCTACAGAAGCTCTTTGTGGCACTACTCCGGAGGCGTGGAGCAGAAGTGTGGTGGTCTTGTTTTCCAAGAAAGGCGACAACGCTCTCTTGACGAACTACAGACCGTACTCCCTTCTGAACCGCGTCTACGTGCTGTTTTCGAGAGTCATTACGAATCGTCTCGCACGCAGACTCGACGACTTCCAGCCTCCCGAACAAGCCGGTTTCCGAAAAGGCTTTAGTACCATAGACCACATACACACCCTTTGGTAAATTGTACAGAAGACAGAAGAGTACAATTTGCCACTTTGCCTTGAGTATATGGACTGGGAGAAAACTTTTGATTCCGTCGAAATTTGTGCGGTACTACAGTCCCTTCAGCGGTGCCAAGTTGAACGTCGGTAGATCGAAGTGCTGGAGTATTTGTATAGTAGGGGCTACGATGGCTATCCGAGTACAAAATTAGAGTACGAAACCTATTCAACTGCAGAGAGGTGCAAGACAGGGTGATGTTATGTCCCAGAAACTCTTCACCGCTGCCTGCACCGCTTGGAAGACGTTTTCAAGCTACCGAACTGGCAAAAATACGGTATTAACATCAATGGCGAGTACATCAGTCACCTTCGATTTGCCGACGATATAGTCCTTATTGCAGAATCACTTGCAGAACCTTAGCACTATGCTCAATGACCTCAATAGTGTCTTCCAACGGATAGGTCTTAAGATGAACATGGACAAACAAAGCTCATATTTAATGTCCATGTCACACCTATGCTGGTAGTTTTTGGGAGCACTAAGCTCGAAGTTGTTAACAAGTATGTTAACCTGGGACAAATAGTCCGACTATGTAAGTCCAACTTCGACCGAGAGGTCAATCGACGGAATCAACTCAGCTGGGCAGCGTTCGGGAAACTAGGACACATCTTCTCGTCAGGTATACCTCAAAACCTGAAAACGAGATTATACAACCAGTGCGTGTTGCCAGTGATGACTTATGGACCTGATACGTGGTGCTTCACTGCTGGCCATATGAGGACGCTCAAGGTCACTCAGCAAACTATGGATAGGGCTATGCTCGGAGTTTCTCTGCGTGATAAACTTAGAAATGAGGATATCCGCAGTAAAACCAGAGTGACCGATATAGTCCAACGGATTAGTAAGCTGAAGTGGCAATGGGCCGGCCATATAGCTCGAAAAATCGACAACCGATGGGGAAGAAAGGTTCTCGAGTGGCAGCCTCGTACCGTTAGGCGAAGTGTAGGGCGATCCCACACTAGATGGAGTGACGAGCCGGAAAGACATGCAGGAAGTCGATGGATGTAGGTGGCTCAGGAACGTGCTTTGTGGCATTCCTTAGGGGAGGCCTATGTTCATCAGTGGACTTGTGAAGGGCTGTAATGATGATAATGATGATGAATTAATGTAACAGTGCTTATTAAAAACAATCTCTTCAGGTTTAGCCTACAGGCCCCTAATACTAACACAATTAACCCATTGAATGTCGGAAAAATTAAAACAATAGCATAACAATAGCAATTACAACATTCTTTTTAAAGTAGGTATGTCTTTAAAACTGAATGGGTTAACAAAAAGTCGGGAAAAAAGTTTCTTTGTATTTTATATACAAATTCAATACATTTTTTAATATTGAATAAATGAGTAATGGGGTGTCTAGGGATATGACAGGGAATTTTAAGGCACACCTGCTGCAATAAACTTCTTTTTCTATATATATTATGAGAACATTTTCTTCTTTTTTCGTTCTCGGATTCTTTCAAGCTCCTGGTATATTTCAGCTTTTTCAGTTATATCTTTAGCTGCAATGAGTCTTTGTTAATCCTTCGTCTCTATATTCTTTCAAAAACGTTAATCATTTGTGCATAATTTTTGTAGCATGTGATAAATCTATGCGCTCTGTTTGTATGGACTTACTGACAAGAGTAACGTGGAATAAAACGTCGTACCAAAGCAAAACTCCAACTTCTCCAAATTGGCTGCAACTGATTTAGCTTCCGAATTTGCCAGGGGATCAGTTGTGTCGATATTCTTCTTCCAAGGCACTATTTACTTCGGCGTACTGATACCGCACCGCTTGCAAACTGTTAATTCTACTTGCCCATCTTGTTTCATACACCTTCTTTAAATTAATTTTTGTTCTTCTCATTTTTTGAAATTCTAGTAACTTGCCATTTTTTTGTTGACGTCGAAAAAGATATAAATAAACGCGAGAATGCCGCACTCTTCTCAAAAAATAAGGCCATACGCACACATACCAACTAGCCACACATTCGAAACCAAAATATTGATAAGCGAGGAAATTTTCTTGACCACTGAGTCACATGAGCAAAGAAACGCTTCTAATTAGTATGCAAAATTGTTACCTAAATAAACTAAAAGATTGTATTTTTCTATTATGTAGGTTACTATGTTATTATAAAATTTGATTGAGGCGCCTCCTGGGACTTGGCGCCTGGAGCGACCGCTCCGTTCGCCCTATGGTAGCGCCGGCCCCGCGTGGCAGTAATGGCAGATGTTAAAGAAATGTTCCTGCAAGTGAAAAGTCGCGAGGAAGACAGGGACAGCCTTCGATTCCTGTGGAGGCACAATCGTGACGCGCCACCGGAAGAATATAGAATGACGTCACTTATTTTTGGAGCGGCATCATCTCCATGCACCGCTATTTATGTGAAGAATAGGAATGCGCAAGGTAACGCACATCTCTATCCGGAAGCAGCTTCCGCGACGGAAAGCAATTTCTATATGGATGACTATCTACAAGCATTTCCCGACGTGATGACGGCCGAAAAGATAGTAAACAATATGTATGAATTACATAAACATGCTTCTTTCCAACTGAGAGGATGGGCTAGTAACCGACCCGAGGTTTTATGTAAAATGGAAAATAAATAAAAGAGCGATAGTGCTTCAATGGGAGATAGGGAGCACACAGAACGCACTTTAGGTTTGATTTGGAATATCAAACGAGATATGACAAGTTTCTCCATAAGTCTTCGTAATACACCGGAAGAGGTGATAGAAGGTTTACGACCGCCTATGAAGAGGGAGATAACGAGCGCTGTGATGTCAGTCTTCGATCCTTTAGGACTCGCATCACCCATAACGGTCCAAGGGAAGTCGCTAATCCAACAAGCATTGAGGATAGGCATCTCTTGGGATGATCAAGTTCCACACGAATTGAAAGTGTTATGATGCACATGGATATCGGAAGTGAAGAAATTAGGTAATTTAGATGTACCTAGACCCGTTGCTGAAGGTGGCGTTACACACTTTCATGGATGCTAGTGAAAAGCATACACCGCCGCGGTGTATTACGTCAGCACGAACGAGATGGGAGAAAGGCGAATCAGGCTGATCGCCGCTAAGGCAAGAGTAGCGCCGTTGAAGCTGATTTCCATTCCAAGGCTTTAATTGCAAGCAGCTCTTATGGGATGCTGATTAGCTGGATCAGTTAAGGAAGAGAGCAAATATGAGGTATCGCGCTTTCAAACCATTCGTTGCTCATCGATGGGCTGAGATCGAAGATCACAGTAAGCCATGTGAATGGCGATGGGTACCGACGTCACAAAACGTGGCAGACGACGCCACTAGAAGTTTCCCTTCCACCTTCGATGAAAATCATCGCTAGTTTCAAGGACCTGAATTCCTCAGGACAAGTCCTGATTTATGGCCATAAATGGCCAAAAAAATATATGACATAATAAATAGCTTAGAAACGGGTGAAGAAAAATCTCAAAACGCTACGATAAAACACGCTAAGAAAGGAAGAGCCGTTAAGTCTACCCGACTACGGACGATTTAGCAGTTTTAATTTTTTTTTAACAGTGGTTAGTAGTCAAAACAGTCAGTACAGAACCAAGCGGTAGCTTTTGCTGTTGCACGGATGGGCCAGCTCGAACCGGGCTGGTACCACAACCTCACAGAATACCAGCGTGAAGTAGAGGTTTACCTCTGCGTTGCGCTTGGTGAGTGCAGGTGGCCGTAGGCCCAATTCCCCCTCCCCTCCCCCTCTACAACATGGTAGTGGAATTAAATAAAAGACTACCCCAGGAGGGTACCAAACCGTGGGAGTGCAATAGTACAGACGTAACGTCATTGTGTTGTGAAATCGCATAGGGGGCGCGGCTTTCTTTCGAGTATAGCTTCGAAGTACCTTATTACACTGGTTTACACCTTTGTCGCCTTTTACGACACCCACGGGAGGATATGGGGTAGTGGATATTCTTGACCGCCACTACACGGCACCAACACCTACCAAGCGACCAACACCTATAAATAACACATAAAGTCCATTCTACGAAGAACCGCATAACGGAGACGTCGGGACCCGGACCATTACAAGAAGACCCTAATCCTCGTCGTCTGACCTTTTCTTTTGAGAAAAGGACTTCAGGCGCTCTCTTGTAATACTCCATCACGGGGTTCAAGACCACCTCGTTGACCACCCGAACCCAACCTGGTGTTTCTGGGAAGAACGTCTGTGACAGACTAATCCCAGTTTGATTGGATCCTTTCAGATAAGGGATCTGATTAGGGAGCTGATGCTGTAGGTACCGTTTAGTACTTGTGAAGTCGGTCAGCACGCATTGGGGCAACGCGGGGTGTTTCATTAACCTAAAACCCTCTCAGAGACGAGAAGAGGCCTTCTTCGTCCAACGAGGACTGTAACTTTGCTTGTTTATTGCCATATAGGCAGTGGTGGATTATCCTTAAGGCGAACTAGGCACGTGCCTAAGGATACTCAGTTAAAAAGGGGCGCGGGCGAGTTTTAAAGGAAAAATAAAAACGTCTATTTATTTTATCCTACATCGCTCGCACTCTCTTATCACATTTTTCAATCACGTCGACCGGTTAAGGTTGGTACTCGTGTCCTAATTATTTTGCAACTGTTAAGTTTTTATTAAACTATATTTTAAATTGTAACATTATAATCATAAAATCTAAGCCCGATAGTTTAGAGATAGTGTAGATCGAGCAGTTAACCATTGTTATATTTGAATAAATGGAACATTTGTTACCTTCAAATGTTTTATTCTATGTTTCGTGGCATTCCTTGTGGAAAGGCTATGTGTGGATTTGTAAAGGGATGTAATGATGATGATGATGATATTCTGAACATTTCAGGAGTTGCAGAAGCGTCCAAGAGCAGTACCGGTGTGTGCGGAGCAGTGTGTGCGGATCCCACTGCAGGTGAGTTAATTTCACGGAGCACATTCAAATGTTCTTTTTAACCGACTTTAAAAAAGAGGAGGTTCTCAACTCGTCTTTATTTTTGGCATATATCGCACGGTACGAATTTGACGAATGAGGGCTAGGCGAGAAAAAGTGTAAGAGTTTCCGTCACGACCCCCTTTCTATAGTACGAGCGAGATGGAATAATATCCATCTCCTTCTCACTTCTTCTTATCTTGCCATGAAAGAAATATTATTTTTAACGACGCTTTATCTTAAGAGCCCTCTTACATTTCGGCGTTTCGCAAATTTAGGTATTTTACGCACCGAGCGGGCGGCAAGTTACGCGACCGATACTTTCTTTCATATCTATTCACTCGCTCGCACTATAATACTGTGAGTATGGCGACTAAACGATCTTGATTTTCCATAATACAAAGTTTTCTTAGGATGGACTTCAGTGGATGGAATATTTTTTGGTGTGTCATTTTAATGTTATCTTATTAATTTATTATTATATAATTTTTTATTTATTATTATATACCATTTTGATATATTATTCATTATTTATGAAATTTAGTGTCAAAATAAGTACACATAAATATTTTAATTGTTACGCTGTAATCGAATGTTAATAATCGATTATGTCTACTACCGGTAGAATAGTGGTATAAATAATTTAAAATTAAAAATTTTGTACAGCCGACTTCAATATAGGTTATTTAAGAATAACTCAATAACCATTGGTCTGACCTTGATCAAATTCATATGGGACCACACGAGAACTATCAGCTTTCATATAAAAAAAGAATCATCGAAATCGGTTCGGCCAGTACAAAGTTATGAGGTAACACACATAAAAAAAAACATACACCCGAATTGAGTACCGTCTCCTTTTTGGAAGTCGGCAGATGAATAAACGGTTGCAACCTGTTTTAATAAATATAACAACCAAATGTAACTAATATTTTTTTAATCGGTACTTACAGTCAATTACTATATTTTTTATAAGAAAAATATTTGCTGCGACGGCATTGACCGAACTTTTCTCGATTCGATAATTTCAGGCAGTACACACTTTTCATAAAAAGCTTGTAACTTGGGTAACATATTGAAAATCTAAAATTGGTCGTATTTGTAAATTTTTAGTACTTTTACTGCATTAATCTGGGCCAATACATATTATGGCAAGTATTCAGACATTTTTATTTGCTAAGTGAAGCTGGATTTGGATTTGGTAAAACCAGTCATTATTTTGATTTAATGTTACACTTGAATCACTGAATTTATAACCTTTAACTTTTTTTTGTCGAAAGGCCGTATCAAAATCTATTCTGAAAGCTGAAATAGGACATTTAACTTCAATAAGACCGTTGCTGTATAAACCTCAAATAACAATGATCTAAGTCAATGAATGGACCACATTTTTGAAGAGACGTAATCTAAATTATAACTATATAAAATAGTTTTAAACCGATCGATCAAAAATTGCGGTCGTAGTTGAAGATTTTCTAGTATGCAGGTAATCGACGCACACTACGATAGCAATCGACGCACACTACGGTAGTATCGAAACGATGCAGCGCCCGAAATAAACTGACGCAGGTCCACCCTCGGCAAGCGCTCGCGCGTTAATGATCGCAGATGGCCGGCGCAGTGAAATATATAGTACTTTTATTTAATTAATTAAAATATAATAGTAACGATTTAAAAAGTAAAAATAATAGCATAGTGTAAGCAAATGTTGATGATTATTTTGGTATAAATTTTACTTCTAAATGATGTAGAACTTCGGAAATATAGGGGCTTGTATCGAAGCTTTTTTGGTCGTTTTTTGAATTATGTCGATTATGTATTTTTTTTCCTAGCGTGAAAAGCATATAACGAAAATGTATTCCATTATTATTAAAGTGTAGGATATTTGGGAGATAAAAATATTTTTTTTGATGGTCGATATTCAATATAATCTATAAATTAGAGCTCCCAAATCATGTCTTCGAGAGTTTTTGCCTAAACATGCTTTGGGAGAATGATTATTACTGATTAAATAAATAAGTTATCTAAAATCCATTCCGAGCTTATTTGAGGAGAGAAAACGAACTATTTTTACCAAGTAATTGTTATTTCAAGCAATGAACGATAAACATAAAACTTCAACGAGGAAACCTTGTAATTTCGCGTTTTTTTGTAATACGCCCCTTAATAGACGCTAGTACATAGTTCATTTATTTGTATCTGTTAATCAATAATATAATACGTTTATCAATAATAACATACTACGAAAGGAACTTCGTTAACGTGCTCTTGGACAGCAGTGAAAGTACAGATTATACTTGTATATAATATACACACATCTTTTTAATGTTCGATACTACAATTAATTTGAAAATCCACAAATAAAAACTACGGTAATTACATAGTTACGGTTTTTTATGTCGTAGGCCACGCTGCAGCTATATTAGTTGTAGCACGAATGGGTCGGCTCGACCGAGGAAGGACCACGCTCACAGAATACCAGCATAAAATAGTAGCTCAATGCTGTTGTGTTTCGTATTGTAAGTATAGACCGGAGACCCTTTTTACTGGAAACGAGGTATTTCATCTCAGTCCTCGGGAATGACCACGCATCTGTATTTTCATTCATGATTGATGATAAATGTAGATGTCTATGAACTACTGTATCCATTTACCATCAGGTGGATTCTGTGCTCGTTTGTCACTCTCATTCTATTTCTATATAATAAATATAGTTTTAAGTTTTCACTTCTGTCGGCAGTCTCAAGGGTCTACCATTTTGACGTCTTTAAATTTGCTTCCATTCTGTGGGAGGCCTTCATAAAATTGATGATAACAAACTCGGGGGATACAGTATAGTGTTGCAGCTACATAATGTATATTATCTACATCCAACATTTAACTACACCACTCTATAGCTAATCAAATAATTAGTTACGTTGAGTGCGGACTGTAATGCGGAGCGCCATCATTTTAAGGTCCTTCGTCACGTTCACTTATTCACGTAAAACACACGGCCGTGTCCACGACACAGCCACTGAACGATATATTTTTTTTAAATTAAACAGGTTTGTGGAAGACTTCTGCAAATTCAAATCGCACATCCGTATACGTTCACAGTACATGGAACCGCCAACGCAGCCAGCTGGCAGCCAATGCTTACTATGTTACCATATACGGTGCGTTAGCTAATGGGGTATGTCCTCCAGACCGAAGTTAGGACACGGCGGTCGGCCTCAACGGAGACTAGCCATCAGCGCAGGACAGATTTATAGTGCCCATACATCTGTATGCACAAGCACAGGTGCACTATCTATTCCCTCACTCTCATAGTTCGATGGGACGGTGAACCGACACGACTGGAGAGAGATCAGACGCAACACGAACGGCTTTACGTGCTTTCCGGGGCACGGGGGTAAGACACCGCCAGCATCCTGACTCCGAGCAACCACTGAGAATTTCTTGACAAAAAAACTCACAAACGAATTTTTTTTAGCACGACCGGGGATTCGAACCCAGGACCCTATGATCAGCAGCGACGTAACAAAAAAAATACCAAGGTCTGATCAATAGTTTTTGAGTTATTCGTAATAATTTATATTGAAGTCGGTTGTAAAATTTTTTTAATTTTAAATTATTTTACAACCGAATTGAATAACTCAAAACTATTGGTCAGATCTTGATCAAATTTATATGAGACCACAAGAGAAGCACCAGCTTTCAAATAAAAAAAGAGTCATCGAAATCGGTTCACCCAAAAAAAGTTATGAGGTAACACACATAAAAAAAACAGACAGAGTCGAATTGAGTACCTCCTCTTTCAAAAAAAATCAAGAATTATGAACTTTTGAAGTGAAAGGAATAAAATCTTATCCACTTAACAGCTTCTGAAGTCGGTGTTTTAATTTTTCTATACGCTGTGCCTTAGCAACGGACCAACGGATTCTGAAGCTGTTGCATGGAAATTATGGAAGTTTCACACGTGGTAGAGCCATGCTACAGCTATATTAGTAGTATAGTTGTAGCACGAATTGGTCGGCTCGACCGGGGAAGGACGACGCTCTAACAGAATACCAGCGTACAATAGCAGCCTAATACTGCTGTGTTTCGTAGGGTGAGTGTAGAGAACCGGAGACCCATTTCACTGGAAAAGAGGCATTCCATCTTGGTCCTCACGGGTGACGACTTATCTGCATTTTGATTCTTTATTGAGGATAAATGTAGATGTCTATGGGCCACAGCAACCACTTACCATCAGGTGGACTGTGTGCTCGTTTGTCACCCTATCCTATAACAAAAAATATTTTATTCTAGTTAGTTCTTTGAAGTCTGCTTTTACTTTTTTTTTAATTTTTTAATTTGTAAGATGTCGTGTGCAGCCAACTGATTGGAAATCTATACATATTAATATTAAAGTAACTAGAAATTTTTACTTGTTACTAAGTAACAAACGAGCACATAGTACACCTGATGGTAAGTGGTTGATGTGTCCCATAGGCATCTATGTACATCTACCATCGATTACGGATCAAAATGCAGATGCGTTGTCACCCGTAAGGACTAAGATGGAATGCCTCGTTTCTAGTTAAAAGGGACTCCGGTTCTATACAGTCACCATACGAAACACAGCAGTATTAGGCTGCTATTGTATGCTGGTATTCTGTGTGAGCGTGACCCTTCCCCGGTCGAGCCGACCCATTCTTGCTATAACTATACGAGTAATATAGCTAGTCAAATAACTTACGAACCTTTCGAATTTGTTAAATTTGTTAAATAACTTTTTGGTTAAATTTTTGTCTGAGACTGTCTATGAGATCACATCTTCGGAACGGCTGAAGTGATTGTGACAACACTTTAAGAACAAATAGAGAGCAATGTCAAAAACTAGACTCTTTTTTGAATAACGATAAATTGATAATATATGGATAATATACATAAATGGACTTTGGTTATCATAAATCTAAATACCTAACGCTACAGTTCATGACAGTAACGCTCAACATGTCATTCAACTTCACAAATATTCTGAGCACCTGCAACATGGTTCCAGGTTCATGGCAAGTGGTGTTGCAGGCAGCAGTACAATGTGACACGTGCTGCTACAGGCGGCGGTACAGCGTGACGCAGCTCAACTGTATGACAGTACAACACCACGGAAGCGTAACCAACAAGATAGATATTTCTTTATTGTTTTATTTTATGTAGGAATCGAGCACACAATATACCTGATGCCAGGGCCCATAGACACCTACGTTTATCGTGTCCAGTAAAAAGGGTCTCATGTTCTCTACACTAACCTTACGAAACACAGCAACATTAAGCTGCTATTTGACGTTGGTATCTGTTATCCGACCCATGCTACAACCATAAATGATGTATTATGGATGTCGATGATGACGATAGTGATATTGTCCCCTTGCTAGATTTTCGACCTTGTTGCAAATACCACATTAATGAAAATTTATCAAAAGCGTAAGCGATTTACAAAAAAATAAATAGTTTCTTTAAAAAAAGTGTCAAACGGATTACAGTCTACCTGATGGTAAGTGACTACTGCAGCCCAAAGACACCTGCAACCGTTACCGTCCGTTCCTTAGATTGCCTCATAAGGGCGACATTTGCCACTGTTACCGCGCCTGGCAAGCGGATTGGCAACCACAGTTTTTATATTTAATCGTTATTAAGACGACGCTGCTGCCCATTTCTCCTGACTTGTTTCCCCCTGTCGCCTCTTACACACCCACGGGATGATATGAGATAGTGGATATTCTTAAACCGCCACTAGACTGCGACCAATTTTAAACAAAGAACGCTATAGATACATGATCATAGATCATACACTTCGGAGGACTAGGGCCCGTATTAATAAACGTTGCTCAACTCAAGTACACGCACTTGAGTATAATCTTGAGGTTGTGATCTTATTAATAAACATTTCTCATGATGCCGTTTAGGTTTACAGTATCAGCTGAGTGCCACATTGACTAATAAACGAAACTCGACTCTCAAGTGTGTGTACTTGAGTGCATGTCACAGAACAGTATTCCAAGTACAGCGTTTTGAGATGCTGGTTTTATGTGTTTATAAGTTAGCAACGATCTTGAGATTCTGATATCGTAATGAGGGCGTAGCAAATGATTACGCACTCGAGTTCGTCGTTGAGTAACGTTTATTAATACGAGCCTAAGATTGTATGCCTTACAGCCTTTAGTTATACTTGTACCTATGCAGACAAACTTAACGCTTAAAATGAATCAATCCTCTCACTATTTGTGTATACACTCGTACTGCCTCTACCTCGTTGGTATAGTCGTCGTATACGAGACTACTGATTTTGAGGCTAGGGGTTCGAATCCCGGGCTGGACCAACAAAAGTCAGTTGGTTTGGCAGTGTCTCGCCCCCGCGCCTCGGAATGCACGTAGAAGCCGTTGGTCCTGCACCTGATCTCTCCGCTCGTGTCGAATAACCGACCCATCGGACTATGAGAGCGAGACAATAGAGAGTGTACCTGTGCTTACGCATGCGCTCGTGCCCTACAATCCTGTCCACCGCAGACGGCTAGTCTCCGTTGAGACTGGAATGTCCTAATTCTGTCTTGAGGACATCCTTATTAAACACTCACAAAGGCACTCCCTCGTCACAACCTATCGTTAAAGGTGATTGTAACAGAAACCAACAATTCGTATTTTGCATAAATATTTGCTCTCTTATTTAAATTATACTAGTTTAACGAAATACATAATTGTTTTCAACCCCCGACGAAAACACAGGGGTGTTATAAGTTTGTAGTGCGTATCTGTGTATCTGTGTATCTGTGTGTCTATCTGTGGCATCATACTGATGCCACAGATAGACACACAGAACGGATCAACCGATATTGATTAAGTTTTTTTTTTCAAAGTGTTCTTAGCTATGTGTAAAGAAATGTTCAGCCGTGTAAAGATCAAAACCTCTTTTGGTTTTGGGAGTTTTTAAGTTTATAAATTTAAGTTATATTATTTAAAACTAGTGGTCATTAAAGTTTTAAGTTTGTCACTAATATATAAAACAATCTAATACTAATATACTAAACATACAATAAACGCTTTTATGCCTTAACACTCCACGGACTAATGAAAAGAAACATTTGATATATACTGGAATGAATATTACAAATATTGTGGTTTCAGCTGCAAATTGTGTGCTGCTGCAGATATTGGCGGCACGTCACAAGTGCTGCAAGTTGTGTGCTGCTGCAGCGATTGGCGGCACGTCACAAGAGCTGCAAGTTGTGTGCTGCTGCAGAGATCGCCGGCACGTCACAAGTGCTGCAAGTTGTGTGCTGCTGAAGAGATCGGCGACACGTCACAAGTGCTGCAAGTTGTGTGCTGCTGCAGAGATCGCCGGCACGTCACAAGTGCTGCAAGTTGTGTGCTGCTGAAGAGATCGGCGACACGTCACAAGTGCTGCAAGTTGTGTGCTGCTGCAGAGATTGGCAGCACGTCACAAGTGCTGCAAGTTGGCGGACATAAACTCGGAAGTGCCGTGGTTCTGAGCGCTTAGCTGCGACTGCTTTACTAATCGTTTCTTTTTCTTCTATTCTCCTACAGCGGATATAGAAAGAGCTTTTAAAATACAAAAGAGATGCATTCGCGCCTTATGCAATGTTTGGTATATGTACAGTTGCGAACCCCTTTTTAAACATTTTTTTATAGGATAGGGTGACAAACGAGCACACAGTCCACCTGATAATAAGTGTACAGTTTAGTTTGCTTCCGCTAACTTGGAAGGTTGCCTTTTTGTAAAATTCTTCCCCAACTTTTACAAAACACGCGGAGAAGTCACATTGAGACAATTAAGACAACAATACACAAACCTAGAATATCAACCTTCCTGTCGCAAGGATATATATAAAAGAAATGTTTATAATATGACTATAGTAATATATAACTTGCTCCCGGAAGAACTCAAAATACTTAGTCGCCCGATATTTAAAAAAAGATTGACTGACTGGCTCTTAGATATATGTTTTTATAGTTATAAGATAGAGATATATTTTAGTTGGCGACATTAATTTATAATTAATAAGTCATAAGGGGCTGGTTCTTTTCTCGCTCAAAGGCTCAGTATAACCATTCAGCGGGGAAACGCAGTCAGCGTTCTTGGCACGATACCGCGGCGAGTAGGACTATATGATAATTAAGTTTCTATTTATAATTATTTATTATTTTTAATATTTTTAATCTCAGAGAGGTATTTATTATTACTAATTATTTTTAATTATTATTACAGTATTTATAATTTGATTTAAATTAATTTAATCTTATTATGGGTGTTGCGGACAGCGAGGGACCCGCCGCCCCGTCGCCCCTTCATACCCCGTTGCGCCCCGCACACCTCGCGCACCGGAGCCGAGCGACGACCAATGAGCCTGCAGCATCGTCGCGCGGCACTACTCACAGACTAAGACGCTCTCTTGCGGGATATAAGAAGGGCGTTTTGGTCTGTGAGCTGTTCATTTCGGAAGCGGCACTCGAATACAACAAGAGAAGAAACCTCAAGAGAAACCATCAAGAGAGAAGAATCTATACTCCAGTAAAGACTCCCTTTGTGTATATAATTAGTGAAAGCCGCATTGTAAATAATTTAATACAACATAGTCTACAGTACCATCTTTTCTTCGAGCAGTCCCCTAGCATAGTTTACCTCAACATCAGTCAGTCATTAGTCAATACAGTCCACTAGCTACAGTAATAAATAAAGACAGTCCACTTAGATCCCTTATATTCTTGGTCCATCGTCGCCGGATTCAAGCCAGAAGTAAGAAGAAACAAGAAAGAAGGTAATTACAGAAGAAAGAAGGTAATTACAGAAGAGAGAAGATCATTACAGAAGATCTTCAAGGAAGAAAGAAGTTCGTCGACGAAGAGAGAAGATCGTCGGTACTAATTTCTTCCCTGTTTCTTATTAAGCCTACGTCATATACGTCATATTGTCTGTTTCCAGAAAATTTCTTGTTTCTTAAACCGCCTTTACGCGGCCAGGTGGTTGCTCCCTAACGGTGCCAAACTGTGACCATCTGGTAACGCCCTTGTGGCGGGAACGGCGTCCAATACGTGCGTCTTTTTGAAGACGATCGGAGGTCGCAACGTGGGACGTCATGAGGAAGACACGAAGCCAGAAGACACGGAACGACGACGAAACGCCGGTAGGAATGCGGATTTTCGAAGAAGCACCCGCGTCCCGTCAAGATAAGCTGTTTGTTTGCATAGGCGCCTTTAGATACCATCGCCAACTGTCAGCTGCCTGCTGGCTCAAGTTGCCGTCAAAATCTGAAAAGGGCTGCACAATGTGACGCATCAACGTATTGTGAAGCAGTGGACTATGAAGGATAAGGATACATAAAGACTAGGCTGTATGGCATAGTTCCTTTACCTGTTCTCTCGAGCGAATAATAAAAACAACAACAACAACAACCAAATTAAATCAGTTTAAATTTTGTTGCTTCGTTGATCTAGTAAAAAGAAATAATATTTAAGTTAAGCTTTTTTTTAAGTTAAGCTATAGGTGAACGTAATGTAACACAATTGCTTAAAACATTTGTAGTTCGTAAAAATTCTCATTTCATTTTCATAGTTTCACACGCTACAACTACAAGTGTGTTCCAAATGTAAACAAAATATCATAAAATTCACGTTAGTAAAAATTTGGTTTAAAAATTATTTTAGGACGTTAATTTACACCCATCACAACGGCACACTATTGTCAGACACGAAAAACCACGCCTGTTACTACGGCCACAACAACGTAACAAGGTATGTATCCGATATCGGTAAACTAAGTTACAATGCGTTTGGCCGGTTGGCTGCCAGCGTAGAGCAATTCGGTAACATTGCATGCCATGCAGGGATCAGCTGTCAGTCCATTCGTGGAACACTATAGTGTTGGTCGGTGACAGAATGTTCTAGCGGCCATAGCCGCAGTTTATACAAAGAATAGTCTTTCATGGTATGGAACCTTGTCATGGGTAGAGAAACCTTTAGAATAGTGAATTTCATGTAATGTTGACTTTACATTTTACTCAATGATCAATAATATGCAAGTTACAAAATTTAGGGTTGGCTTCTTCACTGCAGTAACCAGTGATAACATCATAAGTATTCTGTTAAAAAATAAAAAGCGAAAAATTGTTTCATTGCATTTAAAATAATCTAAAAATAATGTTTGTTATTACTGATAAATCAAATGTATATAATTAAAATGATAGGGATTTGTAGTTCTGCAGGCTTCATGGAAAAACTACTGGATAGATAAGGTTTTCTAAGTCTTATTTCTTAGACACTTGGCCCTTATCTAAAAAGAAATTATTGCAATATCTTCATTTAATATAAAGTTATTAAAGTTTTAAGAAACAACAAATTTTATATGGGGTTTTTCACATGGTCAACTGTACGTCGCTTGCTCTAACATTACTAACGCAGATAAATTATATATTTTAGCTACAAATGGAACAACAAATAACATTATATACAAAGAAATTTTGTAAGCAAAGTATATTTTTGCTTGCAGTCTTTTTGATGTTTTTTCCTTTGCATATATGAACTTTGTTAGTACCTTCGCAGGTATCAGCTAGTAATTAAATAAAAACCTCAAAGTCACATTGGATTTCCACCAGTAGTGTCAAGAATGCTGTTCTTGACTATTAAAAAGTGACATCATAGGTAGTAAGTACTACTAGCGCTGTTGACAATAAATGATTATTTTAACCCTTTCACTGTCCAGTTTTAGACACAATAGTCAGTCAATAGCAATGACCTATATGTAGTGCATGGGACAGCAAATAGGTTAAATTACAAAGACATTGTGCAAAGGTATTATTTCGATGTTGAATATAAGTATGCAGAAGTAAATGTAGTTAGTTATACCTCATTGTGGTATTATTGTACAATAAGATAAGATTACATTGATGGTATACCTATGATGGGATAATCTATACTTCTAAATATTTTTTGCATATGTATGATTGTAATAGAAATGTATAGAGTCACAAGGAAAACACTTTAGAATAGGATATCATCATTTTTATTTAATGTAGTGCTACTAACACCGGTTCGGATAGAACCTGTGTCCTGGGAAGAACCAGCAAGAAACCCAGTGGGAATTTTTTTTTAAATAAGATTAATTTACAATATATTACTTTATACAATTAAGAAATAATTAAGAACAGAGCTAATAAACTATAAATTAATATAAACGAGACTAATTTTGTAGTTAAGAATAATAATTAATTTGTTTGCACAAATTAATTATCCAATGTGTCAAGGATGAGATAGTAACGGAATACAACAAGTGCACCATGCCATTGCAGAACCAAGACTCTCTTAAACGCGGCCACTCCGTCCGTTTTATACAAGCAAAACAAGGTCCACGGTGTGAATCCCTAACTACAAGATTATTTTAAATTTTAACTCTCCGCCTGACTCATCTGTATTTCACAGGTGAGTCTTTAGCTATCTTAAAGGCAGTCTTATATGTGGAATCATAGTCTGCAAAGGACTCTCATTTTCTGGGACTCTCTCAGTTGCCTTCAAAGCATAATATTCAGTCCTTTTCACTCTAAGATAAGATAAATTTAATTTTAAATATTAGAAAGTCTGTACAACTGCCATAAAATAGGGCTGAAAATTGTCTTGGCTTGGATCCCTAGCCACTGCGGGATTCAGGGTAATGAAATTGAAGCCACCAAACCTGGCTCCCTCTCTAAACAATGCCTCCTACCAAAGGCTGTTTCCAGCCTTCTGTCTACATGGCAAAGTAACTGGCATCAGTCTAAACTTTTAAAATGTAAACACTATTCCAAAGTACAAATTAATATCCCATCAAAACCCTGGTTCTTTCAATATCGCCACTTTAGTAAAACAATCACCTCTACTGTTTGTCGCCTTCGCTTTGGACATGCTTGTACTCCGGTACACTTGGCTAAACTAAGCATTAGGGATAGCTCAATCTGTGAATGTGGGCTTGGCGAAGGATCCGTAAATCATCTGTTCTTTGAGTGTCCTAATCTTTCTCACTCTTTTTATGATATTCTGCCTATTTACGTCTCGCATCCTGTAAATTTCCAATATTTGTTTTCCCTAGTGTATACTCCTTTTGAAATATTTTGTGTGATTTTATTCATACTAATAATATTAAACTGTAAAATTACTAATAATTTTGGTGATGGTATTTAAAAATGTGACGTCTTTTGTTGTAGATTGTGAACCCACTTGTAAAATTGAGAACTCTTAATGTAATACATATTTACTTGTCACTCTCATTGGCTCACTGGCAAAATTCTATCAAGAGAAACCATAATTTAAAAGGAAGAAGAGCAGAGTTAGAGTAGTAAATTGTAAATCCATTGTCTTTCTAGTCCTACGATGTTAAGATCGTGTGTGTTTGGTTCTTCGCCAAAAACAGGTAAGTTTGTTATAAAATAAATTGTACTTTTATACCATAGAATTTTAACAATACTCAATTAAAACTTAGACTAATAAAATAGGATAATTTCGTTTTGTATCACAAATACATGCAGGTTTATAACAAATATTAGCAAATATATTGTGTTATCTTGCTTACTTGGTTTATTTTATCATTAGACAATTTTTTATGCCCTTTAACCTACGTATATTTTACTACTATAGGAACTGCAATGCATTGTTTTCAATCCCGTGAGATCTAGCATAGGTTGTTAGATTTTTATAAAATTAACATCTACTTTCTCACCTATTAAATAGAACAGTAAGAAATCAACAATCTAACTTTGTAATTACTTTATCCTTTATCTTTGTTAACTTTTCAACCGACTAAAAAAGAAGGATGTTCTCAATGAGTGTTCAGTGTTTTATGTATATTGTGTTTTATATTCTTTACCACATTGCTGATTTCAATGATTATATTCTTTCCGGGGTATCTCAGGGGTTCAATCAATCAACCAATCAATTTGGTAAGATCGGATGATGAAGACCACGACATTTTTTTTTAGTTTAATATAGCTAGTTAATTTTAATTTACTAGTGCGCATTGAAGGCTATTCCGGAAATTGACTTTAACAACTGTTACGAGGATTGAAAAAAAACGTTGGCATAAGTGTATTGAGGCCGGGGGGATTACTTTGAGGGGGACGAAATAGATTTGGCAGAATAAATAAAGAATTTTAAAATTATGAACAGTCTTACTATTTTTTGCCCACAGTATCCTAGATATCTATACCATAAAATTGAAGTGTCTGACTGTAATATCGAAATAATTTCTTTATATTGAGCTGAGGGGGTTATTCAATGCCATTGAACTAACCATTTTTTTGTCTGTCTGTCTTTCTGGGCTAATCTTCGGAATGGCTGAACCCATTAATATTAATTACCGAACCGACCGAAATTATTCCTGTGGTCGTTTCTGCGAATGGGCTAATCCCAGTCAGCCTCTCAGGTCATCTGAGGCGACTGGGACTCCGTGACGTACTGCTCCGGAGTCCGGACTCAAATGTAGAAGGCCGCCGGTTTCTTTTCCTTTCTTCCTAACCCTCGGACATTTTGTCTTCCCCAGGGGTATGAAAGTCCTCAGTAGCTTGCTTTTACGTTGATACTAGTGCCATCTCATAGTTATCAAAAGAACTATTTTCCTCAATATTTTTACACATTTTATTATAAGATGGCGTCATATTGGCATAACTGGTATTCATTATTTATACCGAAGCCTAAATCATGCTAAGTTTTGAATTACATCTGTATATATAGAATAATTCTATGAGAATAAACAAATAAATTTATACCATGCTCATCTAAAACAAACTAAATGAAGAGTTATTTAAAACAAATTAGTTAGTAATTAAATACATTTCCTTTTAATTTTAATGAAATACTAGCTGTTCCCCGTGACTTCGCCCGCTCGTTATTTATTACGATTGGATTTCACGGATTTAAATTTTTTGCGCGGAACCCTAATTCTTTTTCTAAAATAAAAGTAGCCTAAGTTACTTCTTATGACATCAGCTATCTGCCAGTGAAAGTCCCGTCAAATCGGTCTACCCGTTTCGGAGATTAGCTGGAACAAACAGAAAGACAGGCAGACAAAATTTTTAAAAATCGTGTTTTTGTTATAAGTTCCGTATATACTTCCACATGCATATAGTAAAAAGCTGTTATTTCGACATTACAAACAAACACTTCAATTTTATTTATTTGTATAAATATAATGTAATTTTCAGTCATTTATAATCCCAACGCCATCTATAAGAGCCCGAAACTTCCGTCGTTTCGTCACCTAATAATTTGTCAGTGGCTCATCTATGTCCTATATAGTATATTATTATCTATGGTCTCCCCTGCTGAGGGCTTCCATCTGGTTGGGTTTTTATTTATTTATTATGTACTTTTATGTATTTATTTTATTTCATTGATATTTATGTATATTTGTCATTTACATTTATATATTTATACAGCCAAACCAGATGAGAAAGTTTAAAAGATATTAATAATTTATTGCATGTCTAAATAATACATCTAAGATTATATTAGAATCTCTGACTTTTAAACTAGGCAGGCCCTGTATCATAAAAGTCAGCACTCTTTACAAAAGCAGTGTTGGCTAGATAAAAGTAAAAAAGTATAAATTAAATAATTGAATAATTGTAATAAAATTTCACAAGCAGATAGAAAATAATGCCAGGACAGACCTAGCCTATATTTTATCTGGCAAACTTGGACATTAAAAAAAAGCTTGTTCTTTGATAATCTTAATCATGAAATATGAATAATAAACATATAGATCCCAGGCAAAGCCAGAGCGGGTGGCTAGTTGTGAATGTGGGTCATTTTGTTTCATGAATATAGAATTTGTTAATAATTTGACTACAACGTCACCTATCGCCGTGTTGTGGTCGTGGGTAAAAGATATGTTTGAACTAACACAGCTCTTATTTTCATATACATATGTATATTTCATATTTGTTCTGACAGATAATATTTATACCTATGTATTGTGTATATATGTAGTATGTTCTGTATGCATGTATATGTGTATGTATGTATGTATTTATATATTATGTATATATTGAGTGTATAATATGTATGTGTATGTATGTGTGTATATGTATGTTTTTTTTATAGGATAAGGGTGACAAACAAGCACACAGTCCACCGGATGGTAAGTGGTTGCTGCGGCCCATAGACATCTACATCTATCCTCTATTACAAATCAAAATACAGATGCATTGTCACCCATGAGGACTAAGATGGAATGCCTCTTTTCCAGTAAAATGGGTCTCCGGTTCTCTACACTCACCATACGAAACACAGCAGCATTAAGCTGCTATTTTACGCTGGTATTCTGTGAGAGCGTGGTCCCTCCCCGGTCGATCCGACCCATTCGTGCTACAACTATACTACAAATATAGCTGCAGCATAGCTCTACCACATAAAAAAATAAATAAATAAAAAATGTTTATATGTATATACAATATATTTTTAGCCCTTTCTATTTTGATTACTGCTCTGTTTTCTTGTTTGTCTATCTCTGTTTAGCCTAATGGTTCACTGGAAGAGGATGCCCTATGGCATTAAGTCCGCCATATGTACAACTTTGGGCATGAAAGATTAAATAAATAAATATGGGATGTGCCAGATATAATTTAATAGCTTTTATTAAAGATAAGTGGGCAATCGAGCATGCAGCTCACTCGATGGTAAGCGTTAACAACTGCAACACCGGCGGAATTGTTTTTAAATAGGAGTAAACTTGTTTCTTTTAGGCTTCCGGTAGAATAGAATAGAATAGAATAGAATAATTTTTTATTCAATATTGATTATTACATAATTCTTATTGAAAGTCATTTTTATTTACCACTGGTTCGGAAAATACCTCTGTCCTGGGAAGAACCAGCAAGAAACCCAGCGGGACTTTTTTTTTCAAACATATTTCACTTAACAATAATTTCATTTATACAATTTTTAAATGATTTTTAATAGAACCAGCATGGTGGCGATCACCTTATTCCCAGGGGTTATTTTCATTCATGTATTCCTTGATATTATAATAACCCTTTTTGTACAGTTTTTCTTTAATAAAACTTTTAAACTTGTTTATTGATAAACTTTGAATATGTTCTGGGATTTTGTTGTAAAAGCGTATACATTGCCCCATAAATGAATTACTGATTCTGTGGAGTCTAGTAACTGGTATTACAAGCTTATGTTTGTTCCTAGTGTTTAAAGAATGCACATCTTTATTCTTATTAAAGCTATTTATGTTTTTATGTACATACATTAGATTTTCATAAATATATTGCGATACCAAAGTTAATATGTTTATTTCTTTAAATTTTTGTCTGAGGGACTCTTTACAATTTAGGTTATAAATCGCCCGAACGGCTCTCTTTTGCAAAACAAATATAGCTTCAATATCAGTCGCATTATCCCATAGCAAAATTCCATAAGACATTACGCTATGAAAGTAACTAAAATACACTAATCTAGCTGTCTCAACATCTGTGAGACTTCTAATCTTTCTTACAGCATATGCTGCAGAACTAAGTCTGCTTGCTAATTTAGATATATGGGGGTCCCATTGAAGTTTCGCGTCAATAGTAATACCGAGAAAAACAGTGGTATCCACAAGACTCAACTCCTCCCCATTTAATAGCACATTGGTATTCGAATGTTTTACATTAGGTATTGTAAATTTAATACACTTTGTCTTATTGCCGTTCAAGAGCATATTGTTGGCGTTAAACCAATGTACTAATTTCGATAGAGCATTATTTACATCGTCATAATTAATTAACTGCCGTTTGAGTTTGAAAATTAAAGAGGTATCGTCAGCAAATAATACTATATCGTGATTGTCCCCTACAAGATAAGGTAAGTCATTAATATAGATTAAAAACAGGAATGGACCAAGAATCGAGCCCTGAGGAACGCCCATTGATACTACCGATCCGGAGGAACCTTTACCATTTATCACGACTTTTTGAGTTCTGTTACTTAAATATGAAGTAATAAGTCTAAGCGCCAAATTTTTTACACCGTAATGTTGTAGTTTCCTGATTAATGTCTCATGATGAACACAATCGAAAGCCTTGGAAAGATCACAGAAAACACCTAAGGCATCCTGTGAATTCTCCCAGGCATTAAAAATATATTTCATAAGCTCAACGCCGGCGTCAGACGTCGAGCGACCCCTTGTAAATCCAAATTGGTTTTTATGAAGTAATTTATTTGTATTAAAAAAAATTAACAATTGATCCAAAATAATTTTTTCAAAAATTTTACTAAAAGTTGGTAGTACAGAAATAGGTCTAAAATTAGCGGGGTCCAATGTACTTCCAGATTTAAATAAAGGTATTACTTTACTATACTTCATTAAATCAGGAAACACACCAGAATCGATACAAGTATTAAAAATAATAGCAAGATGAGGTGCAATTAAATCTATTATGGACGCAATAACTGTCACGGAAATCCCCCACAAATCTGCGGTTTTCTTTACATCAATGGTTTTGAAGTATTTTACAATATCTTGCGGTAATACTTTTTCAAATCTAAATTCTTTTAAACAGATATTAACATTCTGTTTGAGTAATGACTCGGCGACAGTTGGAGAAGAATTCAAAGAATTCTTCTCCAACTGTCAAAAACTGAAGAATTTAGATGGCGTTACCATCACGTTTTTACGTAAGGTGTAAAATACAAAGACCGGGGACGCGGAGCAGCGACAAAGACGCGAAACGTCTGTTATTGCGAATCGTCGATTCGCTTCGCTAGAGCATGGTTCTACCACATAAAAGCATAATGTTCATCGTGCTCTACCACATATAATATATTTTATAGGATAAGGGTGACAAGCTAGCACACACTCCACCTGATGGTAAATGGTTGTTGTGGCTCATAGACGTCTTCATCTATCCTCGATTAAGAATCAAAATGCAGATGCGTTGTCAGCCGTGAGGACTAAGTTGGAATAAAAAAGTTTCCAGTAAAAAGGGTCACTGATTCTCTACACTCACCATACGAAACACATCAGCATTAAGATTTATATTTTATGTAGGTATTCTGTGAGAGCGTGATCCTTCCCCGGTCAAACCGAGGCATTCGTTCTACAACTACACAATTAATATAGTTGCAGCATGGCTCTACCACGTTAAGCCATTTAATATCTATTCTATATCACGCCATATGGAATAGTATTCAATCCATTGTGTCAGTTAATCTTCATTTTGTATTGTTTACTTTCAGCCGAACCTTCATTACTGAACGAGAACACACTTTTAGATCACAATTATTGTACTTCAACTAAAATGACGCAGCATAGAGTGAAAGGTAAGTTTTTGAATAAATATTGCTAAATTTAATTTATTATTTTAGAGAGTTTACATAGGAATCTTATTTAGTTACTAGCTGTTCTCCGCGGTTTCGCCCACGTGTAATTTAGGGTTTTATTATGTTCCGCGGAACCCTAATTCTTTTTCCAAAATATAAGTAGCCTAAGTTACTCCCTATAACATCAGCTATCTGCCAATGAATGTCCCGTCGGAATCGGTCCAGCCGTTTCTGAGATTAGCTGGAACAAACAGACAAACAGACAGACAAAATTTTTATAAGTTGTGTTTTTGTTATAAGTACCGTATGTACTTTCATATGCATTAGTAAAAAGCTGTTATTTTGACATTACAAACAGACACTTCAATTTTATTTATTTGTATAGATGTATCTTATCTTGACAATATATTTTTTCAGAAAGAAAAGTGACTCCAGTAAAAACTTATGATAGTGCTGTTAAAAATCTGTGGAAGGAAATCACACGCCTCCGGAAAAAGGGAAACTGTTTCAGTCAGCACCTGGACAATGCTAAAAAGCTATTGAAAGAGCCTTCATTCCATAAAGTTTTTAAAATAATGAGCATACCTGCAAAGTTTTTCAATATAGTTCAATATAAACAAAAGAAAAGGAAGCAATTTACTGTTGACGAAAAAGTGTTAGCACTGCGTTTATTTATAAGAACTCCTAAAGGTTACCTCCTATTGGCAAAATTATTTACTTTGCCTTCGGTCACATCGTTAAAAAGATTGCTGACACAAATTAAAATAAGTCCTGGGCCAAATAATGTCTTATTGTTTGATAATTTAAAAACACTCGCAAGTGAATTTACAGTCGAAGACCGTTTATGTTCCTTAATTTTTGATAAAATGCCAATTAAACCTCAAATACTCTATGATGCCACAAAAGACGAAATTAAAGGTCTTGTAAGTAATGGAAAAAGGAATATTGCGAGCCGTGCCTTAGTGTTCATGATAAAGGGCATTAAAAAACCGTATAAACAGCCCGTCGCATATTATTTTACAAATTGCTTAAATAAAGTAGAACTGAGATTTTTTATATTAGAAGTTATAAGAAAAGTACAAGAGGCCGGTTTCATAATTATCTGTACTGTGTGTAATCACAGCACTACAAATGTTAGCGCTATAAATGAACTCGTACGTGAAACTAAAGTTAATCTACTAAACGATCCAAAAGTAATGGAATATGAATACGATTATTTTGAAGTAAATGAGCAAAAAATTATTCCACTTTATGACACATCCCATTTGATCAAAGGTCTAAGAGACAATTTAATTTCAAACAATTTAATATATATTGATACAGAGGACAACAGAGAGAAAACTGTAAAATGGGAGTACTTCCAGCAGTTGTATTTGGCTGATAAAATGTTTGGTGAATTAAGATTTTTGCAGAAAATTACCGAGGAGCATGTGGTGCCGGAAATAATTAAAAAAGTGCGAACGAGGACAGCTGTGCAAATATTTAGTCATTCAGTAGCTGTGGCTACTGAACATTTGTCAGCCCGTGGGAAACTGTCGAAAGCATGTCGAGAGTTAATTCCTTTTGTTTTGACAATAGACAATTTGTTTGATTCGTTAAATGTAACATCATTTAATGATATGGATGGTAAAATTTTCAGATCCGCTCTGAGCATCAATTCTCCACATCATCGGCTCTGGGAAAAATCAATAAAAATGCTAAATACCATTAAATTTACACATGGTAAGGCAGAATTTGTTCCGCCTTGTGTATTTCTTTTTATTAAAACCATTCAGGGCTTCCAAGCTTTGTCGAGACTTTTATTTGAAAAATATTTCTTTCACTCTGTAATGACTGGTAATATGACTCAAAGTCCAATAGAAACATTTTTCACCGATATAAGGAACCTCAGGGCAAGGAATGTAGCTCCCAACACTGTGGCATTTGAAATAGCATATAAATCGCTGCTATTAAATAATTACTGTGTTGAATCTGTACATGCAAGTTGTGAGCATGATGACAGTAAATATTTACTAAATTTAAAATTCTCGTGTAAAGATATTGAGTCTGTGGCTACAAATGCTGCTGAAGAAAAGGAAATGCCATTCAGTGAAGATTTGGCTTGTCCTATAGAAGATGACACATTTAATAAAGGTCAAAGAAACTATTTCTGTAGATGGGTTGTGCAAAAATGCTTAAAGCGTGTAACAAAATCGTGCAGGTGTTGTAGAAATGATCTGATTGACACAAATAATAATGAGTCTCATACTTATATATTTTCAAAAGAATATTTTCCTAACAAAAAATGGCGGCATTATCCGTCTCCAGCGTTAATTTATTGTTTTACACAAATTCAAAATCTGTGCATATCGCACTTAAAACGTGAAGTCCCTTCTGTAGATGTAAAGAGGAATATTAAATGTTGTGTGGATAGATTTCTTAAATTCCATTTCAAATGTAAAACACATAAACAAAAATTAAAAAAAAGTTTTGTCGAATCAACCATAAATATATTAATATACAATTGGTGCAGAAGCTTGAATAAAATTTTGTATGGTAAAGTATCTAGTACTGATTTAGAAGATGCATTAAAGGTTGTAGTCCAAAGGTATTATATTAAACGTAAACATAAATTATTAAATTGATGTCTTGTGGCCACACTTTGTGTTTTTTCTATATAAAGAAGAAGTAAGCTGTCGCCCTTAGACACTTATTTATTTTAATTTATGGAGGATGCTTTGTTACACTTGGGGTCTAAGATGGGATGCCTCATTACTAGCTTGCCTTTTTCTGTTATTTTCTACCGATTTCAAAAAGGAGGAAGAGGTATTCAATTCGACTGTGTTTTTTTTGTATGTTAACCTCCTAACATTTTTCTTGATGAACCGATTTTGAAAATTCTTTTTTTATTTGAAAGCTGGTGGTTCTCATGTGGTCCCTCTGATCTGAATTTGATCAAGGTCTGACCAGTAGTTTTTGAGTTATCCTTAATAATTTATATTGAGGTCGGTTGTACAAAATTTTTAATTTTACCACTTGTACAGTAGTATTTTGTGTGATCGTAGTCAATCCCTCGTCTAGCCCAATGAGGGCATCCACGACTTTCTACCACCAGGGCGGCGCCACTTTATAGTGAGGTAAAATATTTGTCAGATTTCATAGCGGGGATGATAATTTCTTAGGAAAATGTAATCTTTAAGTTTCTTTCTGTATCATTAGTTATATTTTATATTAATTACATTATAAATGAATAAACCAAACTATAAATATAACTAAAAGATGATTTTAAAAAAAAAAAGAGTTATAATATGCAAAAAATATAAATCAAACCACTGACGCATTGTGTTGTGTATTAATATAATACTGTAGATAATGATAAACTATTATTTAAAAATAATTTCTCAATTAACTGACACTGTATAACAAAAAAACTTTACCTCAGTCACAACTAGCGACATCTGGTGAATGGAAAATTATTAGCCCTCATTACGCTACGATAATATGAATATGGCGACTTATGAACTTAGCTTAGTTCCCTAGTGCTAGGCGGTAGGGCTCCTTTCTTTACCTTTTCTACCATGGTTAGATATGACTTACGGAAGTGACAAACGAACTACACTGCCGCCATAAGGAAAAAGGACGTTTCTACATAAAGTACGAAACAGAGAAAAAAATAAAATGTATTTAAAAAACAAAAAATGTGCTGTGCGAAAGGAAATAAACCAAATAATAATTTTGTGGTGTAAAAGTTTGTATTAGTGTTTGATCTATCAGCAATTATATGTAAATTTTAATTAAATAAATTTTATGTATTCAATAAATAACTTTTACTTTTTCTTTTTCTTTTTAGTAAAAAAATGCAAGAAAATACTTGATACGGCAATGAAAAGACGCTTCTGGCTAGAAACGTCCTTTCAACTTAGTATTTTTTTAAACGTCTTTCCTATTTATTTATTTTTGGAGTTTATGGCCTGGTATCTAGACCTTTAAGCCAAGTCTTGAGTATTTATATTCGGTTTATTATAATTTCCCCAAGCCTTGTCTTTATGTATTATTATCCTTCAAAGTTCACTGCTTCACAATATGTTGATGCGTCACATTGTGCAGCCCTTGGGAGATTTTGACGGCAACTTGAGCCAGCAGGCAGTTGACAGTTGGCGATGGTATCTAAAGGCGCCTATGCAAACAGCTTATCTTGAGAATCCATCACCATCAGAGCACTTGTTTCACCGTTTCCACTACTAGTTCACATGCGTAGACAGTTAATACATAAAATCGCACCATTTTTACATATCAAAATCAACTTCAAACTATTATTTAAACTATAATACAGGAGCAGCAAACCGCCGCCGATCAAGTTCCCGCCAAAAACTCCAACGTCTTTCCTACTTAGTGATAATGTGTTACCAGGTTCTAGTTAACTAAATAAAAAAAGACGTTAATAGCCATTTGCTGCTTTTGAACTTAGTAATACTAATATTCAATTAACTAAAAAATAATAATACCCTGCACATTGTTAGATGACCAACAACCCTAAACCCTATTTAAACTGAAGTATGTTTTAACATGATAATTATCATGTTTTAAATAAAACATAAAGTATGAGAATCAGGCTTATATTTCTTTTTTAAAGAATATAAAAAATAGCAATTACAAACCTCTCAAAATAAAGTTAAACTCTAAACTCGCGTTAAACTCTTCTATTAGAAACACAAATTAAGTATCAAAACAATCTAAGTTTGTATTTATAATTAATAATAATAATCACAGCTTTTTAAGGAATCTCTTATATTGAAGTCTTAATCTTTTTTTTTATAGGATAATAGTGACAAACGAGCACACAGTCCACCTGATGGTAAGTGGTTGCTGCGGCCCATAGACATCTACATCTATCCTCGTTTGCGAATCAAAATGCAGATGCGTTGTCACCCGTGAGGACTAAGATGGAATGCCTTATTTCCAGTAAAAAGGGCCTCCGGCCACCTGCACTCACCAAGTGACACGCAGAGGTAAACCTCTACTTCACGCTGGTATTCTGTGAAATCGTGGCGCGAGACCGGTTTTTGTTTGATTAGGGTCTAGAATTTGAATTTTGGGCGCGTGGCTTCGCTACGTAATTGGGTTTCGTGAAAACCGCCTCGGATTTGGTGGTATCGGGTTTAAGTTCCTGTGCAAGAGACCTTTATGGGGTTTTACGGTTTAAGTAACTTCGTTGAAAGTAATTGTGGATATTAGCTAGATGAAGTGCGTGTTCCTTCGTCACGTAGATATGTGAATTGTGCGATATTTAACTCGGGCGAGAGTGCGGAATAGTGTACGCGCGTCGAGGAGATATACGGTCTAGTATTCGAGCCGCGCATTCCTTGTTTGAGAGCTCCTCCCGGTTAATTGTCAATATATCGTTATAATTTGTGATAAGTGAATCCGGGACATTGAATGTCGAATTTTGTGCTACTGTCCTTGCCGTGTCGAGTAGCACGTGTTCGATACTGCGATGAGTGTGGAATTAGGCGAATTGAAGATAGTTAAATGTACAATGAAGCTAAAAGACTGAGTTAGTGACAGTGAAGAAAGAAATGGTCCGGCGCTGGAGCAGTCTGGAGCGATGCAACATTTTGGAGCAGCCTGGAACTCGGCCGCTGCTGGTCGTCTATGCTTACCGTAAAACTGACGCTATTTTGTACTGTCATTGTCTTCGTCAGTAGGGATGTCCATTCTTTCCTAAAAAGATCGATTTTTAAATCGATTCGAATCGTAAGCTGATGTATATGAAAAACAAGTTCTCAACGTTGTTCTCAAAATGTGTTGATTAATCATTAAAGTAGCGTTAAACCCTGATTATATAATTCTAATTTGAAATGATTATAAAACAATTTGAAATAACATGTTTGGATTTAAATACTATATAAATAAACACTTTCCATGGATTTTATTATTTTAATCTGTCAAATCTTTGAAATTCACATGAGGTAATCTGTCACTTTTGTAGAATGCTCCAAAGAGTATGGTTATATTTAGAAAGGACCCATCAGAACGAAAGAGTATATGATCACTACGTTTACTCAGAACCATAATTGTTGTGCTAAGAACAATTATTTTTTAAATGCTATTTATATGAATTATAATACAAAAATTTTATTAAAATTAGTTTAGTTACTAAATTACGCTTCTTTAAATTAACAGAATATACTTCAAATTACGGAGTTTCCGCCTTTACTAACGCGTCGCGTTTACGTAACATACTTTAGTCTTATTTCCTTCGCTGCGTAAGTGTAAGAGGCAACTACAAATTTAAAAAAAAATTAAGTGGGTACAATAGAAAGTTTTTTGTTTGTTTTTATATAAATGGTAAGTAATTACACTATTTTTAAAAGTTAATTCCTTATAAAATAAAATAAATCATTGAAATCAGTTCACCCAGAAGAAGGTTATGAGGTAACACAGATAAAAAAACAATAGTCGACTTCCTCCTCCTGTTTGAAGTCGGTAGAAAATGGCGTTGGTCAAAGATAGCGTAATAAAGTTTATACCTATGATTTATTTATTTTTTGAGGCTCCTACTGGGTAGATCGATATAATTATATTATATATTTCTTTTCTTTATGAAAATCGAGTGTGTTATGTCCTTGTTTCTTTCTTTTAACGTTTTATTAGTTTTATTCACGCTCCATCATTTTAGTACAGCTAAATGAAACGATAATTCTATAAAAAAAAACATAAAAATACTTAAACATAAAACCAGCAGTGGAACCTAAACAAAATCACCTGAACATATGGTTATTGACCCAATTGTCGCGCGGAATTGACGCCGACGCCTAACTGCGGGCAGTACTGCAAATACGGCCATACTGCAATACCTAATTATTTACTACACTTACTACCTACTTAACCTACTATTTTGCCACTGTGCTAGTCTCCACCTAGCCACTTTAATTCGAATTCACAGATTAAATAAACCACGTACAATAAATAAAAAAAATATTTAACAACGATTGAGGCACGCTTTTTTATCCGTCGCGTAGGTATGTTTATTATTCTGATGTATTCAGTTATGTACCTATGCAGATCAGTTCAGTACAAAGTAATTTAAAAAAAAAATGTATGAAACAGCTTACCGCACTAAATTCTCCGTGGCCTTATGAGATACGGCTCAAATTGTGCTCCATTCATTTCGAGGCAGATATGGGCTCGGTGTTGCATCTGCTCATGCAGGCGGGGCATCATCGTGTGGTCTTCGACACTGTCCGTACGTAGTTTGTCGAAAACATCTATGATCCTTTGGCGCATTTCGTCAGCACTATCACACTCACGATTAAAACCCCTTTCTTTTACATACCCCCACAGAAAGAAATCTAACGGGGTCAGATCTGGTGAGCGAGGTGGCCAAGCGTGTGGTCCTAGTCTGCAAATCCAGCGATCATCAAATAATTCGGTGAGGCGCTCACGAACGAACCTCACGACATGTGCAGGTGCACCATCATGCTGGAATCATGTGCGGCGATATTCAGCCAACGATAGGTCGTTTAAAATGTCATGTTGCCGTATTCACGAGCACTATAAACGTACGCGTTAGGCATTATTAAAACAAAAAAGAAACAAAAAACACATAACAACAAGAATAATACCAAGTAGTAACAATAAGAATTTAATAAACAAAACGATTGTCGTTCGCACACGCGTGTACAAAATCAACAGAGAACTGTCTCAAAAACTAAAATTAATAACAAACCCCCGCAAAACTGAAACCTACTGCATCCTCAGCGTGAGGCAACACCAGCCGGCCGGATTAGGCATTGTTTCGCACCGAGCTAGATACAGGTCGACAGTGGAGGAAGTGTGGGTACAGTCTCGTTCTAAAGTACTGCATGGTATTAGGCTATTGTTTTATAATATTATAGTAATTAACTGTTTCATTGTAGAATCATAAAAGGTGTTTTACTAGCTACTTAGAATTTTGGAAGAGGTTGGAATTAAAAATAGATAATGTTTACTTGAGCATTATTTGTTATTTCTATCGTAAAATATAAAGTAGTTTGTAACAAGAAAACTTAAGCTAAGGGTGACACGCTGCCCATTATGTCGTCTTGGGTCACATGGAAGCCAGATGTCGATGTTGTGATGGTGTTACTGGATACTACTTCATCGTCACTTTCATCTTCGCTTGAGCTTCCGCCATCAGGTCGATCACATGGTAATTTTTTCGGTATTCTTCCTCAAAACTTTTAACTTTACTGCACAATTTTCCCCATTCACCTTCTCCTATCATATTTACCTTTTCGTTCACTAGTTCAGTCATAAAACAATGGATATAAATAGTTTTCTTTTTCTTCCTTTTTAAAACCATCGTCGCGAGTCGCAAAGTAAGCTGTGTATGCGACTGTATTTTGGGAGCGAACAAAGCGCGGGAAGCATGACCCCATAGCATGCGGGCATAGTAATACTGGCGGATTATTCCCCGTCGCGCCCCCTTAGTACCACTCAGTGATAAATCGCTCAGTGCCCAGGTTCAAAGCCAGCGTTCATTTTACGTGACGATGGTGACGGGACCTATGAGAGTTCGGCGTTCGCGCGTACATTGACCTCTAGTCGGCCGATTGCAATTCAGTAATTTCACTGCTGGTTTTATGTTACAGTATTTTCATGATTTTTTTTATGAAATAATATTTTTTTTAAGCTGTACCAACATGATGGAGCATGAATAAATCTAATAAAACGTTATGAAAAGATGATTTTTTTTTTCATTAGAATCGATTTTATATTTCACCTATCGTCAAAGGTATAGTTGGTCTGTCTTCATTTTCGAGAGCGTTTCAACAATACCCTGTATAGATATTGAATTTTAACATATGGCGATTCGTTAGATTTGCCTTAGTTGTAAAAGTGACCTAATATTTAACTTTTTTTTTCAGTAGAATTGTTTGGTCTTGTTATTTATTACTGTTTTAAACATTGAACTTGTTTACGCTATTTTTGTTTAATAAATTATTTGATGATATTTGATGACTTTTTTACACACAACAATATTTTTTACAAATAACAAAATTAATCCCTCCCTCTCTTTACAATATCCTACCACTGCTGGTCGTGGATCATGGAAATAACGGAGAGCACAGAATTTTACTGTCACAAATACTACCACCTTTGCAACGCTGTCCTACACATTGGACGGTGTATCCGCGTTCCACCGAGATTAAATTTAGAAAAATGTTCGCTTTTTTGGCTTAGCTTTCCATTGACGTCCGTCAAGTAGGGGGTTGATATTTTTTTTACAGAAAGGTTACATTATTATAAGCACCGACGCAAAGTTTCAACGTGCGGAAACACCTACATTTTGAGACGAAAAATATTGAAAATCAATTAGTTTTGCAATATTTATACCAATCCCCATTGACGTCCGTCAAGTTGGGGGTTGATATTTCTTTTACAGAAAGGTAACATTATTATATGCAAAACACGCAAAGTTTCAACATGCGGAAACACATACTTTTTGAAAAAAATTTTAATGAAAATCAATTATTTTTTAAATATAAATGCCAATCATGACGTCCGTATCGTTGGGGTTGATATTTCTTTTACAGAAAGGTTATATTATTATAAGCACACACACAAAGTTTCAACTTTTGAAGAAGCATACTTTTTTTTTAATTATTGAAAATCAATTATTTTTGCAATATTTATTTTAATCCATATTGACGTCCGTCAAGTTGGAGGTTGATATTTCTTTTACAAAAAGGTTACATTTTATAAGCACACACACAAAGATTCGATATTTGGAAAAGCGTAATTTTAGAAAAAAATTTTTTATAAATCAATTATTTTTGCAATATATATGCCAATCCCCATTGACTTCCGTCAAGTTAGAGTTGATGTTTCTTTTACAGAAAGGTTACATTATTATATGTACACACACAAAGTTTCGACATGCGGAAACGTATGCTTATTGAGTTAAAATTTATTGAAAATCTATTATTTTTGAAATATTTATGCCAATCCCTATTGACGTCCGTCACGTTGGGGGTTGATATTTCTTTTACATAATGTTTACATTATTATGAACACACACACATAAAGTTTTGACATCGGAGACGCGTACTTTTTGTGAAAAAATTATTGAAAATCAATTATTTTTGCAATATCTATGCTAATCCCAATTGACGTCCGTCAAGCTGGAGGTTGATATTTATTTTACAGAAAGGTTACATTCTTATATGTACACACGCAAAGTTTCGACAATTGGTGACTGGTACTTTTTGGAAAAAAAAATATTGAAAATCATTTATTTTTGCGATATATATGCCAATCCCCATTGACGTCCGTCAATGGGGATTGGTCAATATTGCAAAAATAAATGATTTTCAAAAATTTTTTTTCCAAAAAGTACGCATCTCCGATTGCCGAAACTTTGTGTGTGTACATATAATAATGTAACCTTTCTGTGAAAGAAATATCAACCCCCAACTTGACGGACGTCAACGGGGATTGGCATAAATATTGCAAAAATAATTGATTTTCAACAATTTTTTTCAAATAAGTACGCGTCTCCGATTGACGAAACTTTGTGTGTGTGCTTATAATAATCTAACCTTTCTGTTAAAGTAATATCCACCCCAACTTGACAGACGTCACTGGGGATTGGCATAAATATTTCAAAAATATATTGGTAAATCCAATTGAGCATGCCTTCGCATTAAAAATAACGTATAGCATGATTAAACGGATTTTTTTTAAAGTAGTTTAAATACATTTCGACAGCATTATCGGCTTCAACACCCTTGAAAACCATGAAAATGACACCCATGATGAAAAAATTGATACCTACTTCAGCCGCCATCTTGGATTTACATTTCGACAGCACCATCGGCTTCAACACCCTCGAAAACCATGAAAATGACACCCATGATGAAAAAATTTATACCTATTGCAGCCGCCATCTTTGCTTTACATTTCAACAGCACTATCGGCTTCAACACCCTTGAAAACCATGAAAATGACACCCATGATGAAAAAATTGATACCTACTTCAGCCGCCATCTTGGATTTACATTTCGACAGCACCATCGGCTTCAACACCCTAGAAAACCATGAAAATGACACCCATGATAAAAAAATTTATACCTATTGCAGCCGCCACCTTGGATTTACATTTCGACAGCACTATCGGCTTCAGCACCCTCGAAAACCATGAAAATGACACCCATGATGAAATAATTTGGTACCTACTTCAGCCGCCATCTTGGATTTACATTTCGACAGCACTATCGGCTTCAGCATCCTCGAAAACCATGAAAATGACACCCATGATGAAAAAGTTGATATCTATTGCAGCCGCCATCTTGGATTTACATTTCGACAGCACTATCGGCTTCAATACCCTCGAAGGCCATGAAAATGACACCCATGATGAAAAAATTGATATATATTGCAGCCGCCTTCTTGGATTTACATTTCAACAGCACTACCGGCTTCAACACCCTTGCAAACCATGAAAATGACACCCATGATGAAAAAATTGGTACCTACTTCAGCCGCCATCTTGGATTTATATTTCGACAGCACTATCGGCTTCAACACCCTCGAAACCCATAAAAATGACACCCATGATGAAAAAATTGGTACCTACTTCAGCCGCCATCTTGGATTTACATTTAGACAGCACTGTCGGCTTCAACATTCTCGAAAACTATGAAAAAGACACCCATGATGAAAAAATTTATACCTATTGCAGCCGCCACCTTGGATTTACATTTCGACAACACTATTGGCTTCAGCAACCTCAAAACCTTAAAACGAAATTGTACAACCAGTGCGTGTTGCCAGTGATGACTTACGGAACTGAGACGTGGTCCTTCACTGCTGGCCGTATGAGGAAGCTCAAGGTCGCTCAGCGAGCTATGGAGAGGGCTATGCTCGGAGTTTCTCTGCGTGATAAACTCAGAAATGAGGATATCCGCAGTAGAACCAGAGTAACCGACATAGCCCAACGGATTAGTAAGCTGAAGTGGCAATGGGCCGGCCATATAGCTCGAAGAACCGACAACCGATGGGGAAGAAAGGTTCTCGAGTGGCAGCCTCGTACCGGCAAGCGAAGTGTAGGGCGTCCCCCCACTAGATGGAGTGACGACCTGGTAAGATATGCAGGAAGTCGATGGATGCAGGTGGCTCAGGACCGTGCTTTGTGGCATTCTTTGGGGGAGGCCTATGTTCAGCAGTAACTTGTGAAGGGCTGTAATGATGATGATGATGATTGGCTTCAGCACCCTCGAAAACCATGAAAATGACACCCATATTGAAAAAATTGATACATATTGCGGCCGCCATCTTGGATTTACATTTCGACAACCCTATCGGTTTCAACACCCTCGAAAACCATGAAAATTTCACCCATGACAAAAAATTGATGCTACTTACTTTTAGTACGTACTACTATTATTTATTCTGTGCTTTTAAAATAAAATATTGTAATAAAAAAATCTGTTATTATTATTATAATCAAGTATTCAAGAAATTTGGCTATTCGAATATTGTGTATTTGTACAGCGATCTTTTTGAGCCCCTGCAAACAACCGAAATAATGTCCACTCACGACGGCGACTGACGGCGAACCATAGATAAATATAAATGTAGCAAGCTAATGCGGCGAACTGATATATACAGTAATCTATGGCGATGGCCAACTGAGTGAGTAAACTACTCTGTGGCTGCAGCTCCCCATTTACAGAAATAATTCTATACGAGGCTACCAAATCAACGAAAATTTCGCCATTTTCGAGCCGAAAAAAATTAATTATAGCTAAACAAAACAAAATTACACTGCCATTTACATTCAGTGGTTTCCCACATCATAGATGAAGAGATTAATAAATAGATTGAGTTAAACAATTGATATTTACAAAAGTTATAGTGTTTACAAGCCTTGGGGACATGATAAATCCACACCATAAGCCACTAAAACCCCTTTTTTTGTTTAAAAATAGCAATTTATCGATTTAAAAAATATATTAATAAGTTCAACAATCATTTATCTTTCTAACAATGTGCTTTTTATATCATTTATATGTATAATATGATTGCTGGATACGATTTCATACGACAAAACGGTGGAATTTTGATTTTTAGGCGTTAGTAGAACATACCCACGCGCTTTGCGCTCGGCATGCAATAATTGATTTTCTTCAATAAATTTTAACTCAATAAGTATACGTTTCCGCATGTTGAAACTTTGTGTCTGTACATATAATAATGTAACCTTTCTGTAAAAGAAATATCCACCCCAACTTGACGGACGTCAATGGGGATTGGAATAAATATTTCAAAAATAATTGATTTGCTTATAATAATCTAACCTTTCTGTTAAAGTAATATCCACCCCAACTTGACGGACGTCAATGGGGATTGGCATAAATATTTCAAAAATAATTGATTTTCAATAAATTTTAACTCAATAAGTATACGTTTCCGCATGTTGAAACTTTGTGTGTGTACATATAATGATGTAACCTTTCTGTAAAAGAAATATCCACCCCAACTTGACGGACGTCAATGGGGATTGGCATAAATATTGCAAAAATAATTGATTTTCAACAATTTTTTTCTCGAAAAGTACGCGTCTCCGATTGTCGAAGCTTTGTGTGTGTGTGCTTATAATAATGTAACCTTTCTGTAAAAGAAATATCAACCCCCAACTTGACGAACGTCAATAGGGATTGGCATAAATATTTCAAAAATAATTGATTTTCAATAAATTCTTTCTCAAGAAATATGTGTTTCCGCATGTTGAAACTTTGCGTGTGTGCTTACAATAATGTAGGTTCTCTGTTAAAGAAATATCAACCCCCAAGTTGATGGACGTCAATGGGGATTGGCATAAATATTTCAAAAATAATTAATTTTCAATAAATTTTAACTCAATAAGTATACGTTTCCACATGTTGAAACTTTGCGTGTGTACATATAATAATGTAACCTTTCTGTAAAAGAAATATCAACCCCCAACTTGACGGACGTCAATGGGGATTGGCATAAATATTGCAAAAATAATTGATTTTCAATAATTTTTTTCTCGAAAAGTACGCGTCTCCGATTGTCGAAGCTTTGTGTGTGTGCTTATAATAATGTAACCTTTCTGTAAAAGAAATATCAACCTTCAACTTGACGAACGTCAATGGGGATAGGCATAAATATTTCAAAAATAATTGATTTTCAATAAATTTTTTCTCAAGAAGTATGTGTTTCCTTCCGCATGTTGAAACTTTGCGTGTGTGCTTACAATGTAGGTTCTCTGTTAAAGAAATATCAACCCCCAAGTTGACGGACGTCAATGGGGATTGGCATAAATATTTCAAAAATAATTAATTTTCAATAAATTTTAACTCAATAAGTATACGTTTTCACATGTTGAAACTTTGCGTGTGTACATATAATAATGTAACCTTTCTGTAAAAGAAATATCAACCCCCAACTTGACGGACGTCAATGGGGATTGGCAATATTGCAAAAATAATTGATTTTCAATAATTTTTTTCTCGAAAAGTACGCGTCTCCGATTGTCGAAGCTTTGTGTGTGTGCTTATAATAATGTAACCTTTCTGTAAAAGAAATATCAATCCCCAACTTGACAGACGTCAATGGGGATTAGCATAAAAATTTCAAAAATAATTAATTTTCAATAATTTTTTTCTCAAAACGTAGGTGTCTCCGTATGCAAAAACTTTGTGTGTGTGCTTTTAATAATGTAACCTTTCTGTAAAAGAAATATCAATCTCCAACTTGACGGACGTCAATGGGGATTAGCATAAAAATTGCAAAAATAATTGATTTTCAATAATTTTTTTCTCAAAACGTAGGTGTCTCCGTATGCCAAAACTTTGTGTGTGTGCTTTTAATAATGTAACCTTTCTGTAAAAGAAATATCAATCTCCAACTTTACGGACGTCAATGGGGATAAGCAAAAAATTGCATAAAATAATAATTTTCAAAAATTATTTAAAAAAAAATTTGCTTTTTCGAAAGTTATAACTTTGTGTGTGCTTATAATAATGTAACCTTTCTGTAAAAGAAATATCAATCCCCAACTTGACGGACGTCAATGGGGATTAGCATAAAAATTGCAAACATAATTGATTTTCAATAATTTTTTTCTCAAAACGTAGGTGTCTCCGTATGCCAAAACTTTGTGTGTGTGCTTTTAATAATGTAACCTTTCTGTAAAAGAAATATCAATCTCCAACTTGACGGACGTCAATGGGGATAAGCAAAAAATTGCATAAATTAATAATTTTCAAAAATTATTTTAAAAAAAAATTTGCTTTTTGGAAAGTTTAAACTTTGTGTGTGCTTATAATAATGTATCCTTTCTGTAAAAGAAATATCAATCCCCAACTTGACAGACGTCAATGGGCATTGGCATAAATATTTCAAAAATAATTGATTTTCAATAAATTTTAACTCAATAAGTATATGTTTCAGCATGTTGAAACTTTGCGTGTGTAAATATAATAATGTATCCTTTCTGTAAAAGAAATATCAACCCCCAAGTTGACGGACGTCAATGGGGATTGGCATAAATATTTCAAAAATAATTAATTTTCAATAAATTTTAACTCAATAAGTATACGTTTTCACATGTTGAAATTTTGCGTGTGTACATTTATTAATGTAACCTTTCTGTAAAAGAAATATCAACCCCCAACTTGACGGACGTCAATGGGGATTGGCATAAATATTGCAAAAATAATTGATTTTCAATAATTTTTTTTCTCGAAAAGTACGCGTCTCCGATTGTCGAAGCTTTGTGTGTGTGCTTATAATAATGTAACCTTTCTGTAAAAGAAATATCAACCCCCAACTTGACGAACGTCAATGGGGATAGGCATAAATATTTCAAAAATAATTGATTTTCAATAAATTTTTTCTCAAGTAGTACGCGTCTCCGATTGTCGAAGCTTTTTTGTGTGTGCTTATAATAATGTAACCTTTCTGTAAAAGAAATATCAATCTCCAACTTGACGGACGTCAATGGGGATAAGCAAAAAATTGCATAAATTAATAATTTTCAAAAATTATTTTAAAAAAAAAATTAGCTTTTTGGAAAGTTGAAACTTTGTGTGTGCTTATAATAATGTATCCTTTCTGTAAAAGAAATATCAATCCCCAACTTGACAGACGTCAATGGGCATTGGCATAAATATTTCAAAAATAATTGATTTTCAATAAATTTTAACTCAATAAGTATATGTTTCCGCATGTTGAAACTTTGCGTGTGTAAATATAATAATGTAACCTTTCTGTTAAAGAAATATCAACCCCCAACTTGACGGACTTCAATGGGGATTGGCATAAATATTGCAAAAATAATTGATTTTCAATAATGTTTTTTCTCGCAAAGTACGCGTCTCCGATTGTCGAAGCTTTGTGTGTGTGCTTAAAATAATGTAACATTTCTGTAAAAGAAATATCAACCCCCAACTTGACGAACGTCAATGGGGATTGGCATAAATATTTCAAAAATAATTGATTTTCAATAATTTTTTTCTCAAGAAGTATGTGTTTCCGCATGTTGAAACTTTGCGTGTGTGCATATAATAATGTAGGCTTTCTGTAAAAGAAATATCAACCCCCAAGTTGACGGACGTCAATGGGGATTGGCATAAATATTGCAAAAATAATTGATTTTCAATATTTTTTTTTCTCGCAAAGTACGCGTCTCCGATTGTCGAAGCTTTGTGTGTGTGCTTATAATAATGTAACCTTTTTGTAAAAGAAATATCAACCCCCAACTTGACGAACGTCAATGGGGATTGGCATAAATATTTAAAAAATAATTGATTTTCAATTTTTTTTTTCTCAAGAAGTATGTGTTTCCGCATGTTGAGACTTTGCGTGTGTGCATATAATAATTGTTCGCGCAAAAGCGCTAATGTCAAGCATCGACGTTAGATGGCACTCGGCTCGGCGCGATTCGGGATGAAGTTCGTCCGAGCGTGTTTGAACGGTGGGTGTCGAAAGCGCGCTAGAAAAATTGAAAGTCCAAATTCATCGCTGCGAGAGATAGCACGAGGTCTATTTTGTCGGGAGCTCGTCATGATAGGCGCGTATAGTAAATGTACTGACTGTGAATTGTAGCGCATATTCTTTGCTGAGAGCGTCACCTGGGACTTTTAGGTTTAACGCTGAGTCCGTATGAGTGGATTCGACTGTATTAGTTACTAGTGCGGCATTTGATGTTCTAGAAATAACTGTTGCCACGCGGAACGGTACTGACCTTTGATCCGGTCGCACGTGTTAAGCTTATAACAAACGAGAGTTAGTGGCTTCGGTAAGGTAGTTAATCGTACGACAGATTTAAAGAACTGTCATCGTAGTAAACGAAGAAAGTGACTGTGGAAGGAAATCGTAGTTTGGAGAGGTGCTGAGGGCCGAACTGCTGCAGAGGGTAACGGTCAAATAAGGCCAATAACACTACCAGCCACACCCAGATACACATCACTGACCCTTACTTTCCTAGCACTATACAACCACATACGACCTGACCAAATCCTGAGGGACCAGTCGCCTTGGATAGAGGTAAGTAAGCTCCCATTATTAGAAAACAACGCTCCCCCCTAATTGTTTATTGTAATTAGAACTTTTCACCTTTGGCCTGTAGAAGGCCCGACCAGCATCTGCTTGTAGGTTCTCCGCCTATGGGCCTGCGGGGGACCCTACTCCTGGGATAAGCAGCTGCTGGCCGTATCATTTGGTAGCAGAGCGCGATTCTGGGTTCGATTCCCGGTCGATCCACCGACCATAGTGTTTGAAATATTTATGCCAATCCCCATTGACGTTCGTCAAGTAGAGGGTTGATATTTCATTACAGGAAGGTTACATTATTATAAGCACACACGCAACGTTTGAACATGAGGAAACACATATTTTTTGAGAAAAAATTTATTGCAAATCAATTATTTTTGCAATATTCATGCCAATCCCCATTGACGTCCGTCAATTTGTAGGTTGATATTTCTTTTACAGAAAGGTTACATTATTATATGTACACACGCAAAGTTTCAACATGCGGAAACATATACTTATTGAGTTAAAATTTATTGAAAATCAATTATTTTTGAAATATTTATGCCAATGCCCATTGACGTCTGTCAAGTTGGGGATTGATATTTCTTTTACAGAAAGGTTACATTATTATAAGCACACACACAAAGTTTCAACTTTCGAAGAAGCAAATTTTTTTAAAAAAATAAATTTTGAAAATTATTAATTTATGAAATTTTTTGCTTATCCCCATTGACGTCCGTCAAGTTGGAGATTGATATTTCTTTTACAGAAAGGTTACATTATTGTAAGCACACACACAAAGTTTCGACAATCGGAGACGCGTACTGTTTGAGAAAAAAAAAATCATTGAAAATCATTTATTTTTGCAATGTTTATGCCAATCCCCAGTGACGTCCGTCAATTTGGGGGTCGATATTTCTTTTACAGAATAGTTACAATGTCATAAGCACACTCACAAAGTTTCAACATGTGGACACACATACTTTTTGTGAAAAAAAATTATTGAAAATCAAATATTTTTGCAATATTTATGCTAATCCCCATTGAGGTCTTTCAAGTTGGTGGTTGATATGTCTTTTACAGAAAGGATACATTATTACAAGCACACACACAAAGCTTCGACAATCGGAGACGCGTAATTTTCGAGAAAAAAAAATATTGAAAATCAATTATTTTTGCAATATTTATGCCAATCCCCATTGACGTCCGTTAACTCGGGTGTTGATATTTCTTTTATAGAAAGGTGACATTATTATATGCACACACGCAAAGTTTCAAAATGCGAAAACACATACTTCTTTAGAAAATATTTATTGAAAATCAATTATTTTTTAAATATTTATGCCAATCCCTATTGACGTCCGTCAACTTGGGTGTTGATATTTCTTTTACAGCAAGATTACATTATTATATGAACACTCGCAAAGTTTCAACATGCGAAAACACATACTTCTTGAGAAAAAAATTATTGAATATCAATTATTTTTGCAATATTTATGCTAACCCCCATTGACGTCCGTCAAGTTGGGGATTGATATTTCTTTTACAGAAAGGTTACATTATTATATGCACACTCGCAAAGTTTGAATATGCGAAAATACATACTTCTTGAGAAAAAAATTATTGAAAATCAATTATTTTTTAAATAAATAGATTTATATTTTTCAAACATAATACTTATTTTTATCTACAATACTAAAAACTATAATAATAATAATAATTTTTTTAAAGCGTAGGGAAGTGACGACCCCATCGCCCGCTGACGTAACAGTTAAGTGGCAAAACCGCTACATCGGCGCAGTCAGTCAGCACCTTGCCAAGAGGTGTTAGCGCCGTGCCTCGGCAAAATTGAGGGTGCAAAGGCCCGTTTGTGCATATGGCTCCATCGTGAAACGGCGCCGGGTTTGGACGTCTCCCGTTAACTGACGCCCATAAAATGGATGATGGCACAAAGAGAAACGCGCATAGGGCCGCTGCCTGGGGGTCGCCGGGGCGCGTCTGGAGCTGGCGCTGGACGCGGCAGCATGCGGACCGCCAGCCGAGCGCGAGTTGCTGCACGACCACCTAGCAGCCCCTCGCATCCATCATCCCCACCAGATGGCTTGGTGTCGGCAGGGTCCTCTCGGACCCGGCAAGCGGCACCCGCCGCTGGTGGAGTACGCCGCATGCGTTGGAATAAAAATATGAACACAAACGCATTGCGGGCGTACTATAGGGCGAAGGGGGAAGAAACTGGGGGGATAGCGTATCGGGCTCGAATGCATCGCTTTTTTGCTGAGCTGGAGCCGTCTGTTCCCGTCACAGAGCAAAACCTGGCAGACCGAGTTCGGTACATCATGCGCTCGAAAATATTTGATGATGCCGAACTCGAACGATTACGACGTGAGGCTATTCCCTCATCGAATGAACCGGCTATAGCTGGGGATGCGGCTCCTCAGGCCACAGACAAGCAGCCACATTTAGAGGCCGCCATGGATCTTCCCGCTCACCCAAGAATTAGAGCAGATGAGGAGCAAATTGGAGGAGGCGATGATTGATGGAAACGCGCAGTTCGCCTCTCGAAAATCGACCGCGACTCCCGCGCATTCCCCTAAGCAAGCGGAATCGGGCTGTCGTGAGGGCTCTCAACCCAATGCTGGTGACCTATTTGGAAGCCAGCCGGGACCTTTGCGAGACGGACTCAATTCTTTTTGGCGCCGCACTGGCAATTTGCCGTATTATTGGCGCCAAACTTCCCACGACTGGACGCGCTACTAGACAAAGTAGCGCCATCCCAGCCTGGAGAAGAAGAATTGAGGACCGTATCGCAAAGGCAAGAGCCCTCATCGGCAGACTGATAAGCTTCAGGTCGGGCAATAACAGGCCGAGAATTGTGCGCACCGTCAGGTTGGCGTTTGCTGGGACAAATATCAGTCTGTCCCAGCCGGACATAACGCAAAAACTGACGGAGCGCATAGACGACCTGAAGCAGAGAATCGCTGCTTGGGGGAAGCGGATTCGGCGATATACCGAGAGGTCGACACGGTTCAACCAGAATCGTCTCTTCCAGAGTGATCAGAAGAGGCTCTATGAATCATTGGAGCGACCAATGGTACGTGGAACGGGCCCAGCACCGAATCAGGCCGACACTATCGCATTCTGGCGCGGCCTGTGGTCAGAGCCCGTAAACCACAGCGAGGGCCCTTGGATGGAAGTTGTGGCGAGTCAGTGTGCGAATGTTACGCCCATCAACCCCGTCATCATAACGCCGGATGACGTAGCTGAGGCGGTCCGTAGGGCCCCGAACTGGAAAATTCCGGGACTCGACGGACTGCATCACTACTGGCTGAAGGGGTTCGTGGTGTGTCACGCTGTGCTCGCCCGACAGTTTCAAGAGGCTCTCGACGAAAAGTCGCTCCCGAGCCTCTTCACTACTGGGATCACTCATTTGGTTCCAAAAGACCGGGATTCCACAGACCCGAGCAAATACCGCCCCATAACGTGTCTACCTACCATATACAAGACACTAACATCCATTTTGAGCGCGAGAATCACTCAACACCTGAATTCAAATCAGGTGATGTCGCGCGCTCAAAATGGATGTCGGGGCGGTGGTCGTGGAACCAAGAAACCACTCCTCATTGACGCGGTCATTGGCAAGGTGGTTAAACGCAACCGTCGGAACCTCTCCGCCGCCTGAATAGACTACAAAAAGGCATTCGACTCGGTGCCTCTTGCATGGCTTAAGAGGGTCCTTGAGCTGTACAAGGTCGACTGTACAGTTCGAGACTTCCTCGGGCAATGTGTGGGGCAGTGGAGTACGATCCTTTGTCATCTAGGCGAGCGAATGACGGCTGCGGAGAGCCACATAAGGATAAGAAAGGGTATCTTCCAGGGCGATTGTTTGAGTCCAATCTGGTTCTGCCTCTCAGAGAGAACCCTCTCAGTACCTTACTGGAGAGTTCCGGGAGGGGATTTCAGCTTCGGAAAGGAGGTACAAAAGTGACCCACCTTTTCTATATGGATGATCTCAAGTTATTCGCCTCCAGTCGCTCTCATCTTATGGAATTGCTAAACATCACTTGTGATTTTAGTAATTCTATTAGAATGGAGCTGGGGACGGATAAGTGTGCGGTCCTCCATGTCGAAAGGGGAAGGGTTGCTAACTCTGAGGGCATGGACTTGTCTATGCCCATTAGCATAAGGACCCTTTCCGAGGCTGAAACATACCGATACCTGGGTATGTCACAGAACATCGGTGTAGATGAGGCGGGTATGAAAAAGTCAGTTTGCGATGTGTTTTATGCACGCTTGACCAAAGCGCTTAACAGCCTTTTGTCCGGTGTGAATAAGACGCACGCATATAACGGTTGGATCATGCCTGTTCTCATGTATACCTTTGGCATGCTCAGGTGGACTCAGACCGAACTGAACGCTCTGGACAGAAAAGTCCGCACTATAATGACGTCCCACAGGATGCATCATCCGACATCGTCAGTAATGAGGCTGTACTTGCCGCGGAAGCGTGGTGGGCGCGGCTTTTTAAGCGCGCTTACCATGCATAATCGCGAAGTGTGCAGCCTCCGTAATTACTTTCTGACGAGAGCGGATGATCCATACTATAGGGACGTTATTTCTTGTGATAAAGGACTTACCCCTCTATCCTTAGCCAACGAGCAATGGCAAGACCCGGCAGTACAGAGCATTTCCGACCGGGAGACCGTATGGAAGGAGAAGGAGCTCCACGGGAGGTTCTACAAGGCTCTACATGAGCCTCCCTCCACTGGCTACGTTTCGGTGACCTCTTTGGGGAAACCGAGGGTTTTGTCTGTGCGATACAAGATCAGGTTATTAAGACCAACAATTATCGGAGATACATCCTAAAGGATGGCACCGTTGACGTCTGTCGAGCTTGTCGCCATCCCGGTGAATCACTTAGGCATGTCATCTCCGATTGTTCGGCGCTTTCTAACTCTGAGTATTTGCACAGGCACAACTTAGTAGCCAGGATTCTACACCAGGAGCTCGCTCTGAAATACGGTCTCGTGGATCGGAAACTGCCGTATTATAAGTATTTGCCGGAAGCCGTGCTCGAAAATGACCGCGCCAGGCTCTACTGGGACCGGGCAATCATCACAGACAGGACTATTCTTGCGAATAAGCCTGATATTGTGCTGATGGACCGGGCACAGTCAAGGATATTTTTGGTCGACATTACCATTCCTTATGACGAGAACCTCGTGAAAGCCGAAACAGATAAGCTTACTAAATATCTGGACCTGGCTCACGAGGTGACCGACATGTGGGGTGGATTGCCGGCCGAAATTATTCCTGTGGTCGTTTCTGCGAACGGGTTAATCCCAGTCAGCCTCTCGGGTCATCTGAGGCGACTGGGACTCCGTGACGGACCGCTCCAAGCTCAAATGCAGAAGGCGGTGCTCCTCGATACCGCCCGCATAGTCTGCCGGTTTCTTTCCCTTTCCCCCTAACCCTCGGCCGTTTGGTCTCCCCTGCCGAGGGCTTCCATCTGGTTGGGTTTTTATTTATTTATGTATTTTTTATGTATTTGTAGAAAGGGTAATTGAGTATAGTACAGAGACTAATTTTGTAGTTAGGAATAATAATTAATTCGTTTACACGAATTAATTATCCAACGAGTCGAGGATAAACTAGTAACGGAATACGACAAGTGTACCGTTTCACGTCAGAGCCAAGACTGTCCTAACGGCGGCCGCGCCGTCCGTTTTATACAAGCAAAACGAGCACCACTGCAGGTGCAATGGTGCAGGTGTGCGGAACACGTGTTATTTACAAGAATTCTATCCAAATGCACCGACGGCTACCGCGCCGCACGTGCAATGGTGCTAGTCCCGTCACGGCCATACTGACATGCGTGCGTCCTCGCACGCGCTCCATCACAATTTTAGTTATCTGTAGACAAAAAAACATCGTTCGACTATCCTGACATAACAGCGTCTGGTCCGGTCTATATTGACCCTTCAGACTTGGGTGACAATCAGTTTTGTTCCGGCAGTAAGCCCCACAAAACTTTAATCAACTTTATGCGAGATCGGAATGATTAGTCTGTAGCTTTTCTATTTTCTCTTTTTTTTTCAAGTACTGTTTTCGCTAGTCCGGAATCACTATTCCCTATAGCCATATCATTGGACCGGCACAAAGCCCTGCAATGATAGTAAGAACTATTTTATTTTCTTACTCTCTTTTTTTTTCAAGTACTATTTGCTAGTCCGGAATCACTATTCCCTGTAGCTATATCATTGGACCGGCAAACGCCCTGCAATGATAGTAAGAACCACTTTTTTTTTCTTACTCTTTTTTTTCAATTCAATATAAAACAGGTACAGACCAACCATACCGCAAACATGTACCTGTCACAATCACACAAAAGTGTATCGTGAGGGACGTAGTGACATGATAACACCTAAGTATGTAAACCAACAGCAACACGACACATCCCAGTGCAGCACAGAGCAGCCTTCCTGCAACTACATGTTCCTTTCCTGCACAAGAATAATTACTTCGCTAGAGTATTGCAACATCTCTAGTATTTTCTAGATGCACGGACACGGCTACCTCTGACTGTCGCACGTCCTCGTGCGGTTGACAGTGAACAGCATACGGTCTATCAGTTATCACCACCTGCTAACAGATATTAACTCTTGTTAAATATTACAACGGTCGACCATCCCAGACTTCATTTAAGTCATGAACGCGCCGATATGGCTACCTTCAGGCAAACGCACTCCAGCTTTTCGTTCTGCTGCGTTCGTGCCACAATCGCGCCAGCGAGCCGTCGCGCCGTAGCCGTACTAGCTCTAGCGAATCGTTGCACTGCTTTGTAAAATTAAAAGAAATCGAGATAAATGTATTGCGAACCATGAAATTCCGAGCTTTCAAAATTCATCACATATTCTCTTATGAAACGGGAACTGTATGACATTTGAAAACATTGCAAAAAAATAACAGAAACTATGTGTAGAGGCAAATACCACAACATTTCAAAGGGAAGGAGGCAACTGCGCAAAATCTACGAAAGCCGACCTCAGACGTCCATTTACAGCGCCAAAGCACCATTTGTTCGGCGGCCGCTTGAATTGCCTTGCCGTAAGATCAGCCGATAAGTTACCGTCTGTAGCGGTGTAGGCTCAATCTTACCAGCGCTCGGCCGTACCTGACCATGTTCGATTAGCCGTCACAACATCTTCCTCATTGATCATTGTTGTAGAGACTTCTACGAATACCTCGACATCAAACCCCAATCTTGCCGACGACACAATATTCGGAGCAAACTGCAACACTGATCAACACATTAGAACACAAAAATGTCACTTATTATTTTCAATTCATAGCGTGTTAAAGTTAATCCTTTATTTTGGTACATCCCTTAAACGTTTTGAACTTCAAAATATAGCAAATGATAATCATGTTTCGCGTGAACTATCAAATTACAACATGCCTTGAATACGTTAATTAGAAAGCCTCCAACTCCTTTCGACCTTTGTTAACATATTTAGGTACATCAAGAAATAATGAAAATACTTGCGGGGTACTTTTAATACAAATCGAACAAATTAAAAAAAAATTGGCTTAAATAATTTCACTTTATCTTTTCTCTACACTTTAATGATACGAAAATATCGTAGCATAGCAAATTTCATTACGGTATTTAACATAAAAACAGATTTATCAATGCGGAATGCATTACAGTCTTCCACAAATGTAATAATCCTCATACTATTCGAAGATTAAATGTGGGCAAAAATGGGGACTTTATCCCTCTTCTGATGTAGAAAGGGTAATTGAGTATAGTACAGAGACTAATTTTGTAGTTAGGAATAATAATTAATTCGTTTACACGAATTAATTATCCAACGAGTCGAGGATAAACTAGTAACGGAATACGACAAGTGTACCGTTTCACGTCAGAGCCAAGACAGTCCTAACGGCGGCCGCGCGGTCCGTTTTATACAAGCAAAACGAGCACCACTGCAGGTGCAATGGTGCAGGTGTGCGGAACACGTGTTATTTACAAGAATTCTATCCAAATGCACCGACGGCTACCGCGCCGCACGTGCAATGGTGCTAGTCCCGTCATATTTATTTTATTTTGTTGATATTTATGTATGTTTATCATTTTCATTTACAATTATATATTTATACAGCCCAACCAGATGAGAAAACTATATAGATACCCCTATAATAGTAATTTTTTAAATATTATGCTAATCGCCATTGACGTCCGTCAAGTTGGGGGTTGATATTTCTTTTACAGAAAGGTAACATTATTATATGTACACACGCAAAGTTTCAACATGCGGAAACATATACTTATTGAGTTAAAATCAATTATTTTTGCAATATTTATGCCAATGCCCATTGACGTCTGTCAAGTTGGGGATTGATAATTCTTTTACAGAAAGGTGACGTTATTATAAGCACACACACAAAGTTTGAACTTTCGAAGAAGCATACTTTTTTTTAAAAAAATTGTTGAAAATTATAAATTTTTGCAATTTTTTGCTTATCCCCATTGACGTCCGTCAAGTTGGGGATTGATATTTCTTTTACAGAAAGGTTACATTATTATAAGCACACACACAAAGTTTTGGCATACGGAGACACCTACTTTTTGAGAAAAAAATTATTGAAAATCAATTATTTTTGCAATTTTTATGCTAATCCCCATTGACGTCCGTTAAGTTGGGGATTGATATTTCTTTTACAGAAAGATTACATTATAATAAGCACACACACAAAGTTTTGGCATACGGAGACACCTACTTTTTGAGCAAAAAATTATTGAAAATCAATTATTTTTGCAATTTTTATGCTAATCCCCATTGACGTCCGTTAAGTTGGGGATTGATATTTCTTTTACAGAAAGGTTACATTATAATAAGCACACACGCGAAGTTTTAGCATACGGAGACACCTACTTTTTGAGAAAAAAATTATTGAATATCAATTATTTTTGCAATATTTATGCTAATCCCCATTGACGTCCGTAAAGTTGGGGATTGATATTTCTTTTACAGAAAGGTTACATTATTATATGCACACTCGCAAAGTTTGAATATGCGAAAACACATACTTCTTGAGAAAAAAATTATTGAAAATAAATTATTTTTGCAATATTTATGCTAATCACCATTGACGTCCGTCAAGTTGGGGGTTCATATTTCTTTTACAGAAAGGTTACATTATTATATACACACTCGCAAAATTTCAACATGCGAAAACACATACTTCTTGAGAAAAAAATTATTGAAAATCAATTATTTTTGCAATATTTATGCTAATCCCCATTGACGTCCGTCAAGTTGGGGGTTGATATTTCTTTTACAGAAAGGTTACATTATTATAAGCACACACGCAAAGTTTCGACATTCGGAGACGCATACTTTTTGAGAAAAAAATATTGAAAATCAATTATTTTTGCAATATTTATGCTAATCCCCATTGACGTCCGTCAAGTTGGGGGTTGATATTTCTTTTACAGAAAGGTTACATTATTATATACACACTCGCAAAGTTTCAACATGCGAAGACACCTACGTTTTAAGAAAAAAATTATTGAAAATCAATTATTTTTGCAATATTTATGCCTTCCTATATTTACAATATATCCTATTTTTACAAAATTTATGGTTTACAATATATATGACTTCCGTCAAGTTGGGGGTTGTTATTTCTATTACAGAAAAGTTATATTATTATAAGCACACACACAGAGTTTCGACAATCGGAGACGCGTACTTTTTGAGAAAATTTTTTATTGAAAATCATTTTTATTTTTGCAATATTTATGCCAATCCCCATTGACGTCCGTCAAGTTGTAGGTTGATATTTCTTTTACAGAAAGGTTACAATATTTTAAGCACACACGCAAAGTTTCAACATGCGGAAACATATACTTATTGAGTTAAAATTTATTGAAAATCAATAATTTTTGAAATATTTATGCCAATGCCCATTGACGTTTGTCAAGTTGGGGATTGATATTTCTTTTACAGAAAGGTTACGTTATTTATAAGCACACACACAAAGTTTCAACTTTCGGAGAAGCATACTTTTTTTAAAAAAAATTGTTGAAAATTATTAATTTTTGCAATTTTTTGCTAATCCCCATTGACGTCCGTCAAGTTGGGGATTGATATTTCTTTTACAGAAAGGTTACATTATTATAAGCACACACACAAAGTTTTGGCATACGGAGACACCTACTTTTTGAGAAAAAATTTATTGAAAATCAATTCTTTTTGTAATTTTTATGCTAATCCCCATTGACGTCCGTCAAGTTGGGGATTGATATTTCTTTTACAGAAAGGTTACGTTATTTATAAGCACACACACAAAGTTTCAACTTTCGGAGAAGCATACTTTTTTTTTAAAAATTGTTGAAAATTATTAATTTTTGCAATTTTTTGCTAATCCCCATTGACGTCCGTCAAGTTGGGGATTGATATTTCTTTAACAGAAAGGTTACATTATTATAAGCACATACACAAAGTTTTGGCATACGGAGACACCTACTTTTTGAGAAAAAATTTATTGAAAACCAATTATTTTTGCAATATTTATGCCAATCCCTATTGACGTCCGTCAAGTTGGGGATTGATATTTCTTTTACAGAAAGGTTACATTATTATAAGCACACACACAAAGTTTTGGCATACGGAGACACCTACTATTTGAGAAAAAATTTATTGAAAATCAATTATTTTTGCGATTTTTATGCCAATCCCCATTGACGTCCGTCAAGTTGGGGGTTGATATTTATTTTACAGAAAGGTTACATTATTATAAGCACACACGCGAAGTTTTAGCATACGGAGACACCTACTTTTTGAGAAAAAAATTATTGAATATCAATTATTTTTGCAATATTTATGCCAATGCCCATTGACGTCCGTCAAGTTGGGGGTTGATATTTCTTTTACAGAAAGGTTACATTATTATAAGCACACACGCAAAGTTTCGATATTCGGAAACGCATACTTTTTGAGAAAAAAATTATTGAAAACCAATTATTTTTGCAATATTTATGCCAATCCCTATTGACGTCCGTCAAGTTGGCGGTTGATATTTCTTTTACAGAAAGGTTACGTTTTTGGAAGCACACACACAAAGTTTTGGCATAAGGAGACACCTACTTTTTGTGAAAAAAATTATTGAAAATCAATTATTTTTGCAATATTTATGCCAATCACCATTGACGTCCGTCAACTTGGGGGTTGATATTTCTTTTACAGAAAAGTTACATTATTATAAGCACACATGCAAAGTTTCAACATGCGGAAACATATACTTATTGAGTTAAAATTTATTGAAAATCAATTATTTTTGCAATATTTATGCCAATGCCCATTGACGTCCGTCAAGTTGGGGGTTGATATTTCTTTTACAGAAAGGTTACATTATTATAAGCACACACGCAAAGTTTCGATATTCGGAGACGCATACTTTTTGAGAAGAAAAATTATTTAAAATGAATTATTTTTACAATATTTATGCCTTCCTATATTTACAATATATCCTATTTTTACAAAATTTATACTTTACAATATATATGACTTCCGTCAAGTTGGGGGTTGTTATTTCTTTTACAGAAAAGTTATATTATTATAAGCACACACACAGAGTTTCGACAATCGGAGACGCGTACTTTTTGAGAAAAAAATTTATTGAAAATCATTTTTATTTTTGCAATATTTATGCCAATCCCCATTGACGTCCGTCAAGTTGTAGGTTGATATTTCTTTTACAAAAAGGTTACATTATTGTAAGCACACACGCAAAGTTTCAACATGCGGAAACATATACTTATTGAGTTAAAATTTATTGAAAATCAATTATTTTTGAAATATTTATGCCAATGCCCATTGACGTTTGTCAAGTTGGGATTGATATTTCTTTTACAGAAAGGTTACGTTATTTATAAGCACACACACAAAGTTTCGACATGCGGAAACACATACTTTTTGAGAAGAAAAATTATTGAAAATGAATTATTTTTACAATATTTATGCCTTCCTATATTTACAAAATATCCTATTTTTACAAAATTTATGCTTTACAATATATATGACTTCCGTCAAGTTGGGGGTTGTTATTTCTTTTACAGAAAAGTTATATTATTATAAGCACACACACAGAGTTTCGACAATCGGAGACGCGTACTTTTTGAGAAAAAAAATTATTGAAAATCATTTTTATTTTTGCAATATTTATGCCAATCCCCATTGACGTCCGTCAAGTTGTAGGTTGATATTTCTTTTACAGAAAGGTTACATTATTGTAAGCACACACGCAAAGTTTCAACATGCGGAAACATATACTTATTGAGTTTAAATTTATTGAGAATCAATTATTTTTGCAATATTTATGCCAAAGCCCATTGACGTCCGTCAAGTTGGGGGTTGATATTTCTTTTACAGAAAGGTTACATTATTATAAGCACACACGCAAAGTTTCGATATTCGGAGATGCATACTTTTTGAGAAAAAATTATTGAAAATCAATTATTTTTGCAATATTTATGCCAATCCATATTGACGTCCGTCAAGTTGGGGGTTGATATTTCTTTTACAGAAAGGTTACGTTATTATAAGCACACACACAAAGTTTTGGCATACGGAGACACCTACTTTTTGTGAAAAAAAAAATTGAAAATAATTTATTTTTGCAATATATATGCCAATCCCCATTGACGTCCGTCAACTTGGGGGTTGATATTTCTTTTACAGAAAAGTTACATTATTATAAGCACACGCGCAAAGTTTCGACATGCGGAGACACATACTTTTTGAGAAGAAAAATTATTTAAAATGAATTATTTTTACAATATTTATGCCTTCCTATATTTACAATATATCCTATTTTTACAAAATTTATACTTTACAATATATATGACTTCCGTCAAGTTGGGGGTTGTTATTTCTTTTACAGAAAAGTTATATTATTATAAGCACACACACAGAGTTTCGACAATCGGAGACGCGTACTTTTTGAGAAAAAAGTTTATTGAAAATCATTTTTATTTTTGCAATATTTATGCCAATCCCCATTGACCTCCGTCAAGTTGTAGGTTGATATTTCTTTTACAGAAAGGTTACATTATTGTAAGCACACACGCAAAGTTTCAACATGCGGAAACATATACTTATTGAGTTAAAATTTATTGAAAATCAATTATTTTTGAAATATTTATGCCAATGCCCATTGACGTTTGTCAAGTTGGGATTGATATTTCTTTTACAGAAAGGTTACGTTATTTATATGCACACACACAAAGTTTCGACATGCGGAAACACATACTTTTTGAGAAGAAAAATTATTGAAAATGAATTATTTTTGCAATATTCATGCCAATCTCCATTAACGTCCGTCAAGTTGGGGATTGATATTTCTTTTACAGAAAGGTTACATTATTATAAGCACACACACAACGTTTCGAGTTAAAATTTATTGAAAATCAATTATTTTTGAAATATTTATGCCAATGCCCATTGACGTCTGTCAATTTGGGGATTGATATTTCTTTTACAGTAAGGTTATATTATTATAAGCACACACACAAAGTTACAACTTTCGAAGAAGAATACTTTTTTTAAAAAAATTGTTGAAAATCATTTATTTTTGCAATTTTTATGCTTATCCCCATTGACGTCCGTTAAGTTGGGGATTGATATTTCTTTTACAGAAAGGTTACATTGTTATAAGCACACACACAAATTTTTGGCATACGGAGACACCTACTTTTTGTGAAAAAAATTTATTGAAAATCAATTATTTTTGCAATATTTTTGCCAATACCTATTAACGTCCGTCAACTTGGGTGTTGATATTTCTATTACAGAAAGGTTACATTATTATACAGGGTGTCCGGTTTCCGATTTCCGATACTTTAAGGGGTTAAAATACAATTAATTTTATCGACAAATCAGGGATCAATGATTTTTTTTCGCCATCAATAAAAAAATGGCAGCACTTTAAAAAAATTGTTGGCGAAGCATAGATGCTTGTATTAATTTAACAATATCTAGCCAAGTAGAAGACTTTCAAAAACAAAATTGGTCTCAAATGTTAGTTAATAGTGTAGACAATAAATCTAGATTCAAAATATTATTTTTTAATTTTTCAGTATTAGTAAAAAACATTTTTGAAAAAATAAATTAGACAACAAATTGATGTTGTTTTTCAGATTCTTAGCTTTAAAAAAAAAACATCGTGTTAACCAATTTTTTTTACTTGTTTTTATTATAATACAGGATATTTGCTATAAATGCACATTTAAATCTTAACTCTGAGTTAGATAGTTTAGGAGCTATGATAATTTGAATGTAACTGTTCAAAGTGCCTCTACCCCGATATTAGATAACTAAACACCCATTTCAGTGAGTAAGATAAAATTCTTCAATAATTCAAGGAATCGTAAGCAAGCAGGTAAAAAACGCTGTGCACAACAGTGCGAGCGAGACAGAATAACGGCTGTCTCCAGGTAAAAAGGGTGCAGTGTGCGCTTGTGCCGTCGAGCAGTCGTCCCTCGCTCTGCGTTGTGATAACATTCCTGGTTTTAAGTAAATCTACTTACTGTACATAATTATTGTTTGTTGTTAGACTTTGTTACGTTTTTGTTTTGTTGTTGAACTGTTACTTTTTGTTTATTACAATGAACGAGTACTCAAGCCAGCATATCGCTGACATCCATTTCGTGTATGGATTGTGTAACGGGAGTGCAAATAGAGCTGTTGTAGAGTATGCACGCAAATTTCCTAACAGACGTACGCCGAATGCTCGCACTTTCGTGAGAATTCATTTGAGACTTGCGGAAAATGGAATAAGAAGGCTCTGTAACGAACGTACTCGTGTTTTGTCGCTCCAAGATGAACATCAAATATTGTAAATGATTACTCAAGACCCTAGCCTGAGCATTAGACGCATAGCTAATCGTCTCAGTCTATCAAAATGGTCGGTGTGGAAAATTTTAAAAAGAGAAGGATTACATCCTTACCATTTTCGAAGGGTGCAAGAAATACTGGAACCGGATTATGTAAGAAGAGCAATATTTTGTTCGTGGATATTGAGAGAAACGCGATATGATCCAAACTTTTTAAAAATAATTATGTGGACAGACGAAGCTACTTTCACGCGATCAGGGTATACGAACTACCGTAACGAACACCTGTGGCTTCAAGAAAATCCACATGCGATCCGCCCAAGTTCTTTTCAACATAAATTTTCTGTCAACGTTTGGGCCGGAATGATTGACGACATTCTAATTGGACCAATCATTTTACCGGAGACAATGAATAGCCCAAGATTCCTAAATTTCCTGGAAACGAATTTTTTGGATGCTTTATTGGAGTTACCATTGGCCTACAGGGCCAGAATGATTCTGCAATTGGATGGTGCTCCGGCACACTTCGCGCTTCTTGTGCGGAATCATTTAAATGCACACTATTCGTCGTGGATCGGACGCGGAGCAACAATTGCTTGGCCACCGCGGTCGTCGGATTTAACCCTCTCGATTTTTTTTTGTGGGGCACACTCAAACGAAGAGTGCATGTAAATGTGCCAAATACACGAGAGGAGTTAGCAGAAAAAATAATTCAAGCAGCAAACGAATTGCGAGAAGACAAGGCAATGATCCAGCGCTCTACGCAACACGTTGCACTAAGAGCAACAGCATGTCTGCAGAGACAAGGAGGTCACTTTGAGCAGTTTTTGTAATTATTTTGCCAAATTAAATGCAATTGATATAAATTATTTTGTTTTATTTCATTTGCTAGTGTATCCGCGCTTTTCAAGTAAGTATTTTTACACTGTCATAGCTCCTAAACTATCTAACTCAGAGTTAAGATTTAAATGTGCATTTATAGCAAATATCCTGTATTATAATAAAAACAAGTAAAAAAAATTGGTTAACACGATGGTTTTTTTTTAAAGCTAAGAATCTGAAAAACAACATCAATTTGTTGTCTAATTTATTTTTTCAAAAATGTTTTTTACTAACACTGAAAAATTAAAAAATAATATTTTGAATCTAGATTTATTGTCTACACTATTAACTAACATTTGAGACCAATTTTGTTTTTGAAGGTCTTCTACTTGGATAGATATTGTTAAATTAATACACGCATCTATGCTTCGCCAACAATTTTTTTTAAAGTGCTGCCATTTTTTTATTGATGGCGAAAAAAAATCATTGATCCCTGATTTTTCGATAAAATTAATTGTATTTTAACCCCTTAAAGTATCGGACATCGGAAACCGGACACATTGTATACACACTCGCAAAGTTTCGAAATGCGAAAACACATACTTCTTGAGAAAAAATTATTGAAAATCATTTATTTTTGCAATAGTTATGCAAATCCCCATTGACGTTTGTCAAGTTAGAGGTTGATATTTCTTTTACAGAAAGGTTACATTATTGTAAGCACACACGCAAAGTTTTAACATGTGGAAACACAAACTTTTTTTTAAAAAAGAATGTTGAATTTCAATTATTTTTGCAATATTTATGCCAATCCCTATTGACGTCCGTCAAGTTGGGGGGTTGATATTTCTTTTACAGAAAGGTTACATTATTAAATGTACACACGCAAAGTTTCAACATGCGGAAACATATACTTATTGAGTTAAAATTTATTGAAAATCAATTATTTTTGAAATATTCATTGACCTCAGATCGGTCAGTCAATATAGTCAATACAGTCCACTAGCTACAGTAATAAATAAATACAGTCCACTTCGATCCCTTATATTCTTGGTCCATCGTCGCCGGATTCAAGCCAGAAGATTCAAGCAAGAAGTAAGAAGAAACAAGAAAGAAGGCAATTATAGAAGAAAGAACATAATTACAGATGAGAGAAGATCATTACAGAAGATCTTCAAGGAAGAAAGAAGTTCGTCGACGAAGAGAGAAGATCGTCGGTACTAATTTCTTCCCTGTTTCTTATATATCTTATTCTCCCGGCCAGGTGGTTCCTCCCTAACGGTGCCAAACTGTGACCATCTGGTATTCGCCTTTGTGGCGGGAACGGCGTCCAATACGTGCGTCTTTTTGAAGACGATACGTGCGTCTTGTTGAAGACGATCGGAGGTCGCAACGAGGGACGTCATGAGGAAAACACGAAGCCAGAAGACACGGAACGACGACGAAACGCCGGTAGGAATGCGGATATTCGAAGAAGCACCCGCGTCCCCGTCCGATTATCTCGCGTTGGCACAAGCGCCCTCCGCCGCGCCCCAGGCCCCGCTCGCGCCCGCATCTACGCCCGCGCCCGCGCCCCCGCCGCCGCGCCCCGCTATGTCCGTGTCTACGACCGATCGTTTGGGAGAGGTTAGCACATCCGCGCTGCGCACAGAGACACTCGCCGCGATTATAGAAGATCTTCCGACTACAAAAACTAGTTCGATAGTACGTACCGTCGCGCCAGTAGCAGACGTACATAGACCCGCGCCCCGTCGGTCCGACCAGTTCGTTCAGCCCGGTCGACAGTTAGCGCAATAGCAAAATTAAAGCAAATTGAATATAACGCCGCGGAGGATTTAGCTGCAATTAGAAGGAAGCAATTGCAACTCGAAGAAGATCTTATCAAGAAGAAATACGCTAGGGACGTCGCTCAACTGCAAGAAGAAACAGATAGGGAAAGTATTAACGAAGACGATTTAGTTGAAAATAGGGTACGCGTTGATAGGTGGTTAGAGAACGTAGAGACTGTGCGGGGGGAGCCACCCTACCGCCCGTCTCAGCCCGCGCCCCGCATCGAGATCTATCTATCCGGTTTCCCTATTCGGTAGGGCCTGCTCTAGCAGGCCCTACCGAATAGGGAAACCGGTTACGACCACGCTGAAGATGCCCAGGGGAGGACGGTAGCGAATGATGTTCAACCACGTCGCGTAGAAACGATACAGAGGGATAGTGGAGTCGCCGTAGAAATGAACCAGGTGGATCGTCGTATACGGGTTACGTCGCCGTCGCGCGTCCAACGCCGCACTCTATCGCCTATACATAGATCGCCACATCGCCACGCGGATCGTAAATCACCGTCGCCGTGTAGGGATGTAGGTATACATAGATCGCCATCGCCACATCGCCACGCGGATCGTAGATTATCGTCGTCGTGTCATAAGGATGTAGGTGTACATAGGACGCCAGCGCCACAGCGTAGGCTAGAGGGAGATAGCGCTTACTCCGCGAGGGAAAGAGGGGTATAGATCGACTAGCGGAAGCTCTAGAAAACATAATTAGAGTCAGGCCCGCCGCCGCGAAGCAGACGCAGGACTTGCCTATTTTTAACGGTTCGGCCGCGGAATGGTTAGCTTTTAAAGCCGCGATGAAAGAATCCACGCGTTTATATGGATTCACAAATACGCAAAATATGGCAAGGTTAAGAAATTGTCTACGTGGTGAGGCTAGGGAAGTAGTATCGGCACTGCTGTTTACCGCAAAGGATCCGGCAGATATTATGCGAACATTGGAGCAGTGTTTTGGCCGCCCAGAAGTAATTATAGATCGTGCGTTAGAGGAACTGAAACGCCTTTCGCGCCTGGGTCAAACCGCTCAGGAATTGAATTCGTTCGCGATTAAGTTACAAAATATAGTGTGTATTTTGCAGAACGTCGACGGCAAAGGATATTTACAAAATCCGATGCTAACTAGGGAAGTCACTAGCAAAGTTAGCCCTCACTTACGGTCACGTTGGTGCGATTATGCGGAGCACTACGGAAGTGCAGACGAACCGGACATCGTCACACTATCTCGGTTCATGGTGAGAGACGCTGACCTGATGAGGATTATATTGACACGCCGCGTCTCTACGCCTATCCTCTGATAGGGCCCGCGACGTAAAGACGTTCACCGGCCAGGAGGACACCGGTAGTGCCTCATGTATGTGTTGCGGGGGTGAACACGTAATCGCCAAATGTAGGAAGATAGCGCAAATGGGTTTGGACGACCGGTGGAAGTGGGTTAAGGAAGATGGGGTGTGTTTTAGGTGTTTAAATAGTAAACACCGACTATTTAGATGTAAACAGTGGTAGAGCCACGCGGCAGCGTTTGGTATCGCACGGATGGGCCGGCTCGAACCGGGGTGGTACCACGACCTCACAGAAAACCAGCGTGAAGTAGAGGTTTACCTCTGCGTTTCGCTTGGTGAGTGCAGGTGGCCGGAGGCCCTTTTTACTGGAAATGAGGCATTCCATCTTAGTCCTCACGGGTGACAACGCATCTACATTTTGATTTGTAATAGAGGATAGATGTAGATGTCTATGGGCCGCAGCGGCCACTTACCATCAGGTGGACTGTGTGCTCGTTTGTCACCCTTATTCTATAAAAAAAAAAAAAGCTAAGAAATGCAGCGTCGACGGCTGCAACGCCCCTCACCATGCCCTCCTTCACGCCCGCAAAATCCGCGCACCTGAGACATCGGCAAAACCGGATGAGACCGTGCTCGTCGCGTCTAACGTTGGTAGTAGTGCATCCGTATTGTTGAAAGTGTATCCCATTACCGTACGCGGAGCGCATGGTAGGGAAATAGATACGTATGCGCTGCTTGACGAAGGCTCTACTATTTCGTTAATCGACGACGAATTAGCTCGCGAGTTAGGAGCGGAAGGACCGGTAAAGCCGCTCAATATTAGAGGCATAAATAATAGTCAGCGGGATGCCGATAGTAGGCTAGTTAACATAGGCATACGTGGCAAGACGCGCAGTGAGGTGTATAATATAAATGCGCGGACAATAGCAAATTTAAAGATAGGTTCGCAATCTGTAAGTAAAGAGTGTTTACGTTTAAAACACTTACGCGACCTACCGAGTTCGGTTTGTTACTACGACGCAAAACCGAGATTATTATTAGGCGCCGACAACTGGCATTTAATAATCACCCGTAATTTAAGAATAGGACGTCGAAGGCAGCCTATAGCTGCACGTACGTTATTAGGGTGGGTAATACAGGGAACCGTACCGCGGTTAACGTGTAGGGAAGACGGTGAGACCGTATTACACGTCGTAAGCGCTAGCGGACGGTCAGATAGGGACATCCGAACGTTTGCCAGTCAGGACGAGGAGCTAACGGAACTCCTCAAACGGCAGTACGAGATAGATTCCATAGGCATCTCGCTAAAGAGTAGGCCGCGACGGGAAGAGGAGCGCGCTGTCGACATATTCCAGCGCACCGTCAAGAAGGTCGGTGAGCAATACCAAGTTGGATTGCCATAGAAGGACGACAACGTGCGGATGCCACCCAGCTACGAAATGGCAGCTCGAAGACTACGGACGATTGAGAGAAAAATGGACCAGTCACCGGCGTTTCGGGACGCCTACACAGCCCAGATAGACAACCTCCTGGCAAAAGGATACGCAACGGAAGCCGAGGGGACAGAAAGAGAGGACCCCAAGAGCTGGTACCTGCCACACTTCGCCGTACGGAACCCGAACAAGCCGGGGAAGACAAGAGTAGTGTTCGACACGGCAGCGCGCACATCCGGTAGATGTCTTAATGACTATTTACTCGACGGCCCCGACTTATTACGGAACTTACCGGGTATACTGTTTAGATTTAGGGAAAATGAAATAGCCGTGTCCGCGGATATTAGGGAGATGTTTTTACGTGTGAAGATCGACCGTCGCGACTAACCCGCGCAATTGTTTCTGTGGCGAGGTAACGAGCGATCCAGCCCACCGCGGGAGTACGTTATGACATCGATGATTTTCGGTGCGAGGAGCTCGCCGTTTCTCGCACATAGTGTTAGAGATCATAACGCGCGCGCACACACAGAAACACATCCGTTGGCGCTTAACGCTATCGTACGTAGGCATTATATGGACGACTACTTAGACAGTTATGCTACGGTAGAGGAAGCGGTAAATACGGCAAGGCAGGTTACGGAAGTGCACCAGAAGGTCGGTTTCACCTTGACAGGCTGGAATTCTAACCACGCAGCCCTATTGGAAGACAAGCCAGAAGAACTATTAGCGAGCAAGCCTAAGGAAGTAGGCTTAAGGCAAGACAGCCCAGGCAGGACCCTAGGGTTGCTATGGATGGCCGACGAAGACACCCTGACGTTCAACACCTCTATGAATAGGGTGCCGCAGGAAGTAATGGCGCTACAGCAACCACCGACTAAGAGAGAAGCATTAAGCGCAATCATGTCGGTGTTTGACCCACTTGGACTGCTTAGCTACCTCACCATCACCGCCAAGATCGTGCTACAAGACCTATGGCGAATGAAGAAGGTCGGATGGGATGATGAACTACCCGAGGAGGCAGCGGACGAATTCCAGAGGTGGCTGCGAGTCGTCGAGGAGGTGTCACGACTGCGCCTGCCTAGGTGCTATGCTCCTACGGGGGGAGTGGTAGAGCGTCAACTTCACGTTTTTAACGACGCGAGCGAACGTGCGTACGCATCCGTGGCATATTGGCGTATACGATATCGTGACGGAACGATTAGGGTACGATTAGTGGCGGCCAAGGCGAAAGTCGCCCCGATAAAGGTGCAAAGCATACCGCGTTTAGAGTTTCAGGCGAATTATATAGGCGCGCGACTCGCGGAAATCGTGCAAGGCGAGCGCAGAGTGGTAGCCGATACGGTAGTGTATTGGACAGACTCCACTACGGCGCTCCACTGGATACAGAACGATACGGCGCGTTACACCCCATACGTGGCTCATAGGTTAGGGGAGATAGCAGAAAAGACGTCACCCGAGCAATGGAGGTGGATACCGACTGCAGAAAATATCGCAGACCAGGCGACGCGCATAAATTATGTGCACAAGGAAGAGAGCGACCGATGGTTCACGGGACCGCCATTCCTGTACGAGGACGAAGACAGATGGACTCGCCGTCAGGAAGAGAAGGCAGGCGATGATGATGAAGAATTGGAGGAAGTCGTGGCACACCAGAGCGATACCAAGGACGCTCCACACCTGCCGGACATAGAGAGATTCTCTTCCTACGAAAGATTAATCAGGGCCACTGCACGGATACTACAGTTCGTCGATGCCATAAGAGGAAGGGCGCTCGGACTGACATTGCAGCACAGCCAGAGAGCAGAGCGGATGTGGATAGAGCACAGCCAACATGAGAGCTTCGCTGAAGACATCAGTCTACTTCAGCGGGGAAAGAACCTGGCAACCGGCAGCGCATTAAGGAAGCTCGACCCCATACTAGAGGATGGCGTATTTCGAGCCAGAAGAAGAATCGACGCAGCCGATGTGGACAGCCAGATGACGAGGCCCATCATACTAAACGGACGCCACCATTTTGTCAAGCTGCTTGTGGACAAGGCGCATCAGGAAGCAAGCCACGCCAACAGGGAGAGGGTGGTAAACGACCTACGCACCAGATATCATATCCTCCGATTACGACCAACAGTAAGAGAAGTGGAGCGGAGATGTCTGTGATGCAGGGTACGCAAGGCGACACCACGGCCAGCGGTTATAGGGGATCTACCACCTGAACGATTAGGGGCATTCGCGCTACCATTCACCTACACCGGAATCGATTATTTCGGGCCTATAACAGTGACTATAGGACGTCGGCATGAAAAACGGTGGGTAGCATTATTCACCTGTTTAACGACGCGCGCGGTGCATTTAGAATTAGTGTACTCCCTTACGACGGACTTGGCGATATCGGCATTGCGGCGCATGGTGGCTAGACGTGGGTGGCCACGGGTCATCTACCCTGACAACGGAACGAATTTTCATGGGGCAGATACCGAACTGCGACGGGCAATGGAAGAGTGGGCACCACAGCTGAAGGACTACGCGCTGACTCGGCGGACAGATTGGAAATTCATCGCACTGGGCGCACCGAACCAGGGAGGCGCATGTGAGCGTCTCGTGCGCTCAGTGAAGACCGCACTCGAAGCCACTCCGCACCAGAAGAGCCCACGGGAGGAGACGTTAGCGACGCTCCTCACAGAAGCGGAAAACACAGTAAACTCTCGACCGTTGACGCACGTACCGGTCGATATCAACGACGAAGAGGCGCTGACACCCAACCACTTCCTGCTGCTGGGACCATCGAGCCTACCAGTCACCGCGCCGTGCACACCTAGTGATCGTCGGGCGTGGAGAGCGGCGCAAGGACTCGCCGATGAATACTGGAGGCGCTGGATCAAAGAGTACCTGCCGACGCTGGTTGCGCGCGGGGACTCTCGGGATGTTCAGCAGCGCCAGATCCAAGAAGAGGACCTCGTCGTGGTGGCAGATAGCAACATGCCACGGAACGTGTGGCCACGGGGAATCGTAACGAGGACCTTTCCCGGACCAGACGGCGTAGTGCGCAACGTGGAGGTGAGGACCAGGGGCGGAGGGCTGCGGCGGCCGGTCAGGAAGATCGCCGTCCTCCCGAGGGAAGCTTAGGCTCGCAAGCTACGCCGGTGGGAGGATGTTGCGGACAGCTAGAGACCCGCCGCCCCGTCGCCCCTTCATACCCCGTTGCGCCCCGCACACCCCGCGCACCGGAGCCGAGCGACGACCAATGGGCGTGCAGCATCGTCGCACGGCACTACTCACAGAATGAGACGCTCTCTTGCGAGATATAAGAAGGGCGTTTTGGTCTGTGAGGCGTTCATTTCGGAAGCGGCACTCGAATACGACAAGAGAAGAATCCTCAAGAGAAACCATCAAGAGAGAAGAATCTAGACTCCAGTAAAGACTCCCTTTGTGTAAATAATTAGTGAAAAGCCATATTGTAAATAATTTAATACAACATAGTCTACAGTACCATCTTTTCTTCACGCAGTCCCCTAGCATAGTTAACCTCAGATCGGTCAGTCAACATAGTCAATACAGTCCACTAGCTACAGTAATAAATAAATACAGTCCACTTTGATCCCTTATATCCATGGTAAAAGAAAATGCATGTAAGTCATAGATAGAGTCATTCGAGGTTACTGAGCGCAGTGGGTAAGTGAGCGTAGTGAGTGTATCTCCCGAACGGGGAATGGGGGGTAGGTTTTTGTTTAGGTCGAAAAGTGATGCTAGAGTGCCCTGCTAGTCGCGACTTGTCTCTGTGGAGGCGGTTGATGAATAACTTTTTTTTTCATAAAAAAACTGTATATGGTGTTTAAATTCGAAATTTTTGTTTAATGGAAAACAATGTATCATCGGCGTAATCGATTTTACAACGGTAAGTTGTATTTTATTTGAATAATAATATGTTTACGCTACATATTATATAAAAAAATAATGTTATATTGGTTTTCAATTTATTTTATGAGCTTTCAATTGCAATTTGGTATTCTGGGGAAAGTGTGCGCGGGTAAGTGTGCGCATGCGTACACTTACCCCTTCGGTGTTATTTTCAGTTTCTCACACCATGCCATGAAATTATATAAGACAAAGACCTGAACTTACATCGGTCACTGAAGAACAAATCTCTAGAGACAAATCACTTATTGAGCAGGAGGAAAAGAAAGAGCAAAAGAGCTGCTGCAAATGCCATTGGTATTAGTGAGTATTGTATTCGAAATCGATATCATCGTCTCGAAGAGGAAGACAGTTTTATATGGCCTCGACCTCTACAACAGTAGAATACTGTTGTCCTCTATGTAAGCAAATATATACAGAGCCAAATACTGAAGAATGGAGTCAGTGCATGTATGCAAAGACTGGTGACATGAGGATGCCATCTGATGAAGAAGCACTGCATATGAGAGAGGTGTTTTTGTTTGTGATAATTGTATTGATGATCTCTAAATTAATATTGTTTCTAATAAATTAGACAATCCCAACTAAAATATGTTAATCTCTAAATATTAATAATTAAAAATTTCTATAATTTAATTTAAATAAATGTTAAGTTTATTTTATTTTATGGGATAATTGTTTTTTTTTGCAAAGACTAATAACTAATACAAATATTTTCTAACTGGCATAACAATAAAGAACATTTATTCGTGAATATTGTGTATATTTTGATTAATCCAAGGAATGCGCTTACTTACCCCATATGCGTATACTTACCCCGTACGGGTGCGCACAGTTACCCGCAGCGTGGGTCAAGTGAGCGCATTTCGATTTTATGAAATTAAATGCTTACAGAAAAAAAAACACCATGCTTTCTATTCTTGTTTTTATTTCAATTTAGAGGCTACTATATGGTTTATCTCAGAGCCATCTTTTATATTCCTAACTCTATTATTTTATGCGTAGTGAACTAATATTTACCAAAGTGCGCACACTTGACCCGAATGAGTCTATAAGAAAAATAGGGGATATGGCATGTGGTCACGTGATCTGTAGTCAAGTGTTTCTCAAAAATGGCGACGACTCCACCCACAACAAATAGCGTTGTTTTTGTCGATATTTTCAGTATCGATGTTATATAAATTATGACGTATTGTCCATCTCATAGGTATATATTAAATAAACAATTATTAGATCACTACACTATTGCATTTGGTTAATCCTGTACTAATAGTTGTATTGAGATGATAAATAAATCTTACGTTCAACTCAGAATAGGAAAGTTTTGAAATTGTAATTGCTTTAAGATATGGTGAAGCAACAGTCAAAAGTGAGCGAAGAGACCAAGGAAAGAGCACTTGATTGGAGCTTTAACTTCTTTCTTTTCAGAACACATATACGAATATTATACTGAGTTCGTGCAACGAGCTAACGTTTTTTCGTAACGACGGCAAAATGCACATAAGCACTCCGTCCGTGCGTCCCTGAGTAGACGCATGCATTTTCTTTCTACTCTGCAGAGATAAACGAAACCACCACTATAGGCAATGTATTAGGCTTCGTATGATTTTTTTATCCATCCCATGCTGTCCCACTACTAGGCAGAAGTCTCCCCTAAGTTTTTCCCAGTGTTTTGTCCTGCACCACATCGAACCAGCCCCAACGGTATGCGTCCAGGTTGCGTGAATTATATCATATATATATATATATATATATATATATATATATATATATATATATATATATATATATGTAGAAAGGGTAGTTGAGTATGGTACAGAGACTAATTTTGTAGTTAGGAGTAATAATTAATTCGTTTACACGAATTAATTATCCAACGAGTCGAGGATAAACTAGTAACGGAATACGACAAGCGTACCGTTCCACGTCAGCACCAAGACTGTCCTAACGGCGGCCGCGCCGTCCGTTTTATACAAGCAAAACGAGCACCACTGCAGGTGCAATGGTGCAGGTGTGCGGAACACGTGTTATTTACAAGAATTCTATCCAAATGCACCGACGGCTACCGCGCCGCACGTGCAATGGTGCTAGTCCCGTCACGGCCATACTGACATGCGTGCGTCCTCGCACGCGCTCCATCACAATTTTAGTTATCTGTAGACAAAAAAACATCGTTCGACTATCCTGACATAACAGCGTCTGGTCCGGTCTATATTGACCCTTCAGACTTGGGTGACAATCAGTTTTGTTCTACGAATCCGTCGACATCAAACCCCAATCTTGTCGACGACACAATATTCGGAGCAACAAGCAACACTGATCAACACATTAGAACACAAAAATGTCACTTATTATTTTCAATTCATAGCGTGTTAAAGTTAATCCTTTATTTTGGTACATCCCTTAAACGTTTTGAACTTCAAAATATAGCAAATGATAATCATGTTTCGCGTGAACTATCAAATTACAACATAACTTGAATAAGTTAATTAGAAAGCCTCCAACTTCTTTCGACATTTGTTAACATATTTAGGTACATCAAGAAATAATGAAAATACTTGCGGGGTACTTTTAATACAAATCGGACAAATAAAAAAAATTGGCTTAAATAATTTCACTTTATCTTTTCTCTACACTTTAATGATACGAAAATATCGTAAGTAGCATAGCAAATTTCATTACGGTATTTAACATAAAAACAGATTCATCAATGCGGAATGCATTACAGTCTTCCACAAATGTAATAATCCTCATACTATTCGAAGATTAAATGTGGGCAAAAATGGGAACTTTATCCTACTTCTGATGTAGAAAGGGTAGTTGAGTATGGTACAGAGACTAATTTTGTAGTTAGGAGTAATAATTAATTCGTTTACACGAATTAATTATCCAACGAGTCGAGGATAAACTAGTAACGGAATACGACAAGCGTACCGTTCCACGTCAGAGCCAAGACTGTCCTAACGGCGGCCGCGCCGTCCGCTTTATACAAGCAAAACGAGCGCCACTGCAGGTGCAATGGTGCAGGTGTGCGGAACACGTGTTATTTACAAGAATTCTAACTAACTGCACCGACGGCTACCGCGCCGCACGTGCAATGGTGCTGGTCCCATCACGGCACGGTCCACGCACGCGCTCCATCACAATTTTAGTTATCTGTAGAAAAAAAACATCGTTCGACTATCCTGACATAACAGCGTCTGGTCCGGTCTATATTGACCCTTCAGACTTGGGTGACAATCAGTTTTGTTCCGGCAGTAATCCCCACAAAACTTTTAATCACCTTAATGCGAGATCGGAATGATTAGTCTGTAGCTTTTCTATTTTCTCTTTTTTTTCCAAGTACTGTTTTCGCTAGTCCGGATTCACTATTCCCTATAGCCATATCATTGGACCGGCACAAAGCCCTGCAATGATAGTAAGAACTATTTTTTTCTTACTCTCTTTTTTTTTCAAGTACTATTTGCTAGTCCGGAATCACTATTCCCTGTAGCTATTATCATTGGACCGGCAAACGCCCTGCAATGATAGTAAGAACCACTTTTTTTTTCTTACTCTCTTTTTTTTCAATTCAATATAGAACAGGTACAGACCAACCATACCGCAAACATGTACCTGTCACAATCACACAAAAGTGTATCGTGAGGGACGTAGTGACATGATAACACCTAAGTATGTAAACCAACAGCAACACGATACACCCCAGTGCAGCACAGACCAGCCTTCCTGCAACTCCATGTTCCTTTCCTGCACAAGAATAATTACTTCGCTAGAGTGTTGCAACGTCTCTAGTATTTTCTAGATGCACAGACACGGCTACCTCTGACTGTCGCACGTCCTCGTGCGGTTGACAGTAAACAGCATACGGTCTATCAGTTATCACCACCTGCTAACAGATATTAACTCTTGTTAAATATTACAACGGTCGACCATCCCAGACTTCATTTAAGTCATGAACGCGCCGATATGGCTACCTTCAGGCAAACGCACTCCAGCTTTTCGTTCTGCTGCGTTCGTGCCACAATCGCGCCAGCGAGCCGTCGCGCCGTAGCCGTACTAGCTCTAGCGAATCGTTGCACTGCTTTGTAAAATTAAAAGAAATCGAGATAAATGTATTGCGAACCATGGAATTCAGAGCTTCCAAAATTCATCACATATTCTTTTAAGAAACGGCAATAGTATGACATTTGAAAACATTGCAAAAATAACAGAAACTATGTGTAGAGGCAAATACCACAACATTTCAAAGGGAAGGAGGTAACTGCGCAAAATCTACGAAAGCCGACCTCAGACGTCCATTTACAGCGCCAAAGCACCATTTGTTCGGCGGCCGCTTAAATTGCCCTGCCGTAAGATCAGCCGATAAGTTACCGTCTGTAGCGGTGTAGGCTCAATCTTACCAGCGCTCGGCCGTACCTGACCATATTCGATTAGCCGTCACAACATCTTCCTCATTGATCATTGTTGTAGAGACTTCTACGAATCCGTCGACATCAAACCCCAATCTTGTCGACGACACAATATTCGGAGCAAACAGCAACACTGATCAACACATTAGAACACAAAAATGTCACTTATTATTTTCAATTCATAGCGTGTTAAAGTTAATCCTTTATTTTGGTACATCCCTTAAACGTTTTGAACTTCAAAATATAGCAAATGATAATCATGTTTCGCGTGAACTATCAAATTACAACATAACTTGAATAAGTTAATTAGAAAGCCTCCAACTTCTTTCGACATTTGTTAACATATTTAGGTACATCAAGAAATAATGAAAATACTTGCGGGGTACTTTTAATACAAATCGGACAAATAAAAAAAATTGGCTTAAATAATTTCACTTTATCTTTTCTCTACACTTTAATGATACGAAAATATCGTAAGTAGCATAGCAAATTTCATTACGGTATTTAACATAAAAACAGATTCATCAATGCGGAATGCATTACAGTCTTCCACAAATGTAATAATCCTCATACTATTCGAAGATTAAATGTGGGCAAAAATGGGAACTTTATCCTACTTCTGATGTAGAAAGGGTAGTTGAGTATGGTACAGAGACTAATTTTGTAGTTAGGAGTAATAATTAATTCGTTTACACGAATTAATTATCCAACGAGTCGAGGATAAACTAGTAACGGAATACGACAAGCGTACCGTTCCACGTCAGAGCCAAGACTGTCCTAACGGCGGCCGCGCCGTCCGTTTTATACAAGCAAAACGAGCGCCACTGCAGGTGCAATGGTCCAGGTGTGCGGAACACGTGTTATTTACAAGAATTCTGTCTAACTGCACCGACGGCTACCGAGTCAAGTTAACGGGAGCGGTGGAGGCGTTTTTAAAAACTAAAATAAAACTAAGAGATGTCCGTACAGAAGCTCATGTACTTCAACAATGGCAAACTTATTCTAATACATCTTTCATGCAGACTTTATTACATTTGCTTATTCAAGTGACACAATATAGGCCACACACAGGGTGCAAAGTCAGCAATAGTATTTATGCACGTACTTGTATCACTCTGTGTGGGGTCGAATCCATGACTCTTCCCTCCCCAAGAGCGAAATTATCGGCATTTTCAGGAATCCGATGATTTCGCTTTATTACACACGGTTTATATCTAATTATAAGAACAATACAGAAAATAATTGGTAGAATTACATATAAAATTATCGTTCCTAAACTCACACTTTTAACGTTAATAGCACTTGCATTTTCACTGAGATTTATTTTGTTAAGTTTTACTAGTTGAAGCAATTGTTTAGTTTCGTCTAGATTTATGCCTTTTAAACTCACTTCACTGACAATGGGAGGCTTCGAAATCTTCAGTTCTGGCAAGTTAGTCATTGGGTAAATTCGGTAATTTAGGTCATCTGAAGAAGATTGGTGGTATTTAAAATGAATATTTCCAATTTCACCTTCACAGAAATCGTCTACTGTGATTATGTAAGTACCACATAAAAGTTCATGAGTAACGTCATTTTCGCACTTTCTGGTAAGTACCCTATGGTTTCTCACGTACAGTATCCAGCTTTCGTGGCTTATTCGTTGGATTTTGGGATCTTCAATGTCCACGGTATGCTGTTCGCAGGCATCGAGGTTTGATTGAAACTCCATGAGCTGTTCCACGCAGCTTTGTTCTGTATGCAGCAGCACATCGTCGTTATTGCACAGGAATTGATTATCCAAAGTGATTTGTTTACAGGCTCTCGGGACTGGCAAGTATTCCTTTTCTTTCACCAATAGGTATGGGTATTTGGGAATAACTATAATAGTTTTGTTTGCAATAGCAATTGGCAATGAATACATTTTGAAATAACTATATGTTTTATTCCCTACTAAAGGGACCTCTAAGATAAACGTGATCTGGTTTCCTTTTATAAAAGCCTTAACCTTAATACAATTTTCTAGTTTAACTAAGTTATTTTCATTTACAGGATATAATAGATTTTCAGTTGTCGCGATTGATTGTAATAAATTTAACAATTCCGTAGAGTTAAAAATTGCTTGATGCAGAACGGATACCTTACTGAATGCTAGTGCAGTTTCGATTTCTCCTAGTATTACGTTAATAGTTCTAAAATAACTCAAAAACATGTCAAACATACCTAGGACATAGGTAGAATAAATGGAGTTTTCTTCTTTTGTAATTAGGAATTTAACAATTCTTTCAATTCTCTTCAAGCGTTCATCTAATATTAAAGTATTGTTATGTAAGGTCTCTGTACTGTTGATGAAACTATCCAAGATTTTGGAGACTAATGTAATTCTCTTATCCGACATTATCTGATTATCGTTTAGTTTAGAAATCAATGAGTCATATCGGACGGCATCATCATGATCCAAATTTCCAGTTACTATTTTTATCATAGACCCAAGCGGGTCAATAATGCCTCTTTTAAATCTTTTCGATGGCACAAGTTGCCGAAATTTTTCTATAGTTGCATCTCTTAAATATCCTACATGTGTTCGAATAGCTAAAAATTCATGAATATATGGTTTATTAACATCTATCAACGCAACGAATTCGTCATACTTTAATATACTAAAATCTAAATCACTACCTATACCTTCTAAGTTTAAAGTTTTAATAATAAGCCAATTGTCTATTTGCAATGAGGCACGACCCAGTTTGACAGGCAGGATTCCTGGGTTTTTTTCAAGTTTTCGAAGTTGAAGGGTCCATCCTTCCTGAACCATCGTCAGAATTATTATACACCACCTGTGGAGGACGTTTAATATTTTTAATTGGCACTGAAGTATTTCTATTACCAATCCTAACAGGAACTATATTTCTTTCTATATTACCACTAACGACAGCTTTCCTATATCGCGGTTTATCTTTACTTCTTCTTATGTTAGATTCCTTGGCGTATATAACATCTCCTATTCTAAAATTTCTATCTGTTTCACCGCCCTTTTGTTCCCTTACCTTTTCCTTTTTCTCTAACAATTTTTCTGATATATAATTATATAGATATCTAATACGTTTAGCATGATCTTTTAATAGTTGTTGGGTGTAACATTTCTCGAAATTCGCGGCGAACGTTGAATTAGAGTCGGTATGACCGAAAACGATTTCGAAAGGAGTAAGGCCGGTTGTACTATGTATGGTGTGGTTATAAGCCATAATTGAGTAACTCATTACAGTAGCTGCGTCTGTGCACTTTCGTTCGTATTTCGCCAATCTGTATATCTCTATAATTGTGGAGTGGAATCTCTCTATTATGCCTGTTGAATTCGGGTTATTAGGAGTAGTAATGTGTAGTAGTATGTTATACATAGTCATAAGTTCCCTAATGAGGTCATTATTAAACTCACTACCGGGATCAGAAGTTATTTTTTTAGGTGTTCCGTATATTGAAAAATATTTAATAAGCGCTCTTACGATTTCCGGTGCGGATCTATTTGGGATTTCGATAGCTTGTCCTAGCTTACTAAATGCGTCAACCAAAGTTAGGTAATAAACGGATTCAATTGAAAAAAGGTCCATGAAAACTTCTTGGAAGGGGGCGTTTTGGGTTTGAGTTAATTGAAGTAATGGTTTAATGGGTTTTCTTTCATATTTCATTTTCCTACAGGCATCACAAACATTAAGTACTGCAGCAATCGTCTCTTGCATGTTCTGCCAATAATAATTTCTTTTAATTCTACTCATTGTTTCCTTTATTCCTCTGTGACACGTCTTTCCTTCATGATGTTGCAGTATGATTTCTTTTTGTTCTCTCTCGTCTTCTACATATATAACACGCTCTGTACATTCAATAAATTCTACCATTCCCTTTTTAAATAGCTGTATAATAATTTTAGAGAATTCTTTTCTATGTTGAATGTTTTCGAAATAAATAAAATATTTAGTCTTGGGCTTAATGTACTCTTTTAAGAATTTTTTTATAAGATCTTCATTCTCAAGTGGGGCAAAAACTTCGAGGACCTTTTGTTTATCCCTGGATAAATTTCTCACTTGTACTTCATTTTTATGCCAGGTATAAACTAAAATTTGGTTAGGTTTTGAGTCAATGGCCTCCTTTAATATAGGAATACCATTCGATTCTAGATCTTGTCCAGAGTGTACGGTTACTATACTACTATCAGTAGATATAGGTGGTAACGGGTATTTCGTGTTAGTCTCTAATTGGTCGACGGATATAGTGGCGGATGTGTCAGTTACAGTTATTGTCCTAGAGTCGTCCCTATTTCCAGTGGTTAAGTCCATAATTTGGTCCGTTAATTCAGTCAGATATTTTTGCAGTTTTTGTTCTTTAGGGTCCAGGTTTACTTCCAATGATTGTGAGTCATCAGAGTCTATGGCATTTAGTTTTATCCGAGAGAGGGCATCAGCATTACTATTTTGTTTTCCGTTTTTGTATACAATATCAAAGTCGTACTCTTGAAGACGTAAACGCCAACGGGTCAATTTACTGTTCGGTTCTTTGAGTGAATAAAGCCAAACTAGTGGTCTATGGTCGGTATATATGGTAAACTTACGCCCGTAAAGGTATGGTCTAAAATGTTTTACGGCCCATATTATGGCGAGTAGTTCACGCTCTATTGTACTATATCTGCTCTCAGTGTCGCTGAGAGTTCTACTAGCGTAGGCAATGGGCTTATCGGATCCTATTGCCCCCTGCGATAAGACCGCACCTAAAGCAACAGTAGAAGCATCTGTAGTTAAAACATAAGGTTTGTCTGGGTCTGGGTATTGGAGTAAAGGCGCATTAGTCAGAAGCTCCTTACACTTCTGAAACGCATCAATATATTTTTGATCTATTACAATTTTATTTCTCTTCTTTAGGCATGCTGTAAGGGGTTGAGTGATTTTGGCGAAGTCTTTTATAAAGCGTCTGTAATAACCAATCAATCCTAGGAAACTCTTGATCTCGGTAGTCGTCCTTGGTAACGGGTAGCTTAGTACAGCCTGAATCTTGTCATCGTTTGGTTTAAGTCCGTCTTTAGTAATAACGTGCCCTAGGTATAACACTTCTTTTCTCAAGAATTCTGATTTGTCGAGTTGTATTTTTAAATTGGTCGATCTCAATCTGTCAAAAACTGTCCTTAATTTTTGTAAATGCTCCTGGAGGCTACTCGAGAAAATAATTATGTCATCAAGATAGACAAGGCAATGAATTCCTTGTAAGCCTCTTAGGATGTTATCCATGGCTCTTTGGAAGGTGGCTGGAGCTGTCTTCAGGCCAAAGGGCATTCGAAGGAATTCATAGTGACCGTTCTCTGTGCTGAATGCCGTTTTTTGTCTATCTGATTCGTTGATCTCAATTTGGTGGTATCCACTAGCTAAGTCCAAGGTTGAAAAGTAAGTACTCTTACCTAGTTTGTCAAAAATGTCAGTGATATTGGGTAAAGGGTACTTATCGTCCACAGTTATGTCGTTTAGACGTCTGTAATCGATAACCATCCTATACTTCATTTCACCAGATGCGTCTCTCTTTTTGGGAACTAAATGTACTGGGGCTGACCAAGGCGAAAAGGATTCCTGAATCACATTATCATTTAATAGTTTCTGTACCTGGTTTTTAATTTCATGTGTTTGAGCGGGAGGTTGTCTATAGGGTTTGATATAGATAGGGTCTTCGTTTTTTGTTCTAATATAGTGTTTCACTTCATTAGCAAAAGATAAAGGTATTTGATCACTATAAAAAATATCTTTATATTCTCTACATAAGTGGTATATCGATTTTTGTTCTTCTTCCGACATGTGGTCTAAGCGTAATTTCTCTAAATTTTGCTCTAATATTTTATCTACTTCAATATCTGATATATCTGTAATATGGTTAACTACACATTTAGTCGCTTTACTCTCTTCATATGCTTCTACATTCAATGGTTTTTTAATAGTTAATTTTATCGGTATATCTAAGGTATTCTGGATTACTGTAGTCGTATAACCATCCTTACATCTCACTAACGCACTAGGCATTCGCACACCCTCACAGAATTCTTTATAATCGATTACAGCATTACCTGAATATAAATTTGTTGGGAGTTTGACTCTTTGCTCAGAACGGGGAGATAACTCCAAAACGTAAGAAGATTTACTATGTGTTATAGGTATTACGGTAGTTTTAGTTTTAAGAATTTCGTTTTTTTAAATCTATTACTGCTTCTAGGTTGCACAGTATATCATTCCCAATTAAGCCATCGTACCTAGAGTCGACATTGTAAATGTATAGTTTATGAATATCGTTACAGTTGAAAATTGGTAAAGACGGGATTTGAATAACTTGATCATGTCTGCTCGATGCATGTGTGCTAATGACTTCGAATGGTTCGTGACTTATGTACTCTGGAAAGTACTTATAAGCTTTGGATGGACTAATGAATGATCGCGTACTACCTGTATCAATCATAAATTTGGAGTCGATTTCCGGTATATAAATAAACGGCAATCTCAAATTAGTACTACAATTTAATTCTATTTTTTCGTAGGTTCCGAGGCTTCGACCTGAAAATCCTTGTCGTCCATATTGGTTGGGACGCTATGTGTTACTTCAGGAATTATTGTCGAATATTCATTTTCATAATAATCGAGCTCGGGAACATTAAGGCCACTGCTTGAGTACTCCTCATAGCAGCAGTTATCATAAGAAATTGGGTACACATCGCCGCACGCATCATCGTAATACGTATTATCAAGGTCGAGTTCATTTAACTGAAAGCCTTGTTGATTTGTTTTAAGTGGTGGTGCCGTTCGCATTGTGACGTCACTGGGCCCAGTGTATTGATTTTTATTTAACTGAGGCTTGTAACCAAATTGTTGGGGCTTATAAAAGTTTTGCTGTTGGTTTCCAAATTGTTGTGGGCGCATACCGAATTGTTGTGGTCGCATACCGAATTGTTGAGGTTTATTAAATGTTTGTGGTTGCATTCCGAACTGTTGGGGACGCATATTAAATTGTTGTGGGCGCATATTAAACTGTTGCGGGCTTATACCAAATTGTTGCGGGCGAAAGCCGAATTGTTGGGGGCGGTATCCAAAATTTTGATGATTATTATTAAATTGAGTTAGTTTTGATTGTGACCCCTGCGGAAGTCCAAAGTTAAATTTGTTAGGGGTTAATTCGGGTTTATAGCCCATCGGTGCCATTGAATTAAAATTATTTGTACCGAATTTAAACGTAGGATTATTATTTGGTAAACTGGGTGGCGTTGGTTTATTACTAGGATTACTATACATTTTATTACGCAAGGTATACTGCTCATGGAAGTTGACTTCTTCCATGACCACGCTTAAAGCCTCTTCTAATGTACTGGGCGCTTTTAAGCGAACAATTCGCACCATATTTTCTGGCAAATTATACAAAAAGACATTTAAAGATGTGTTATTATATATAATAATTTTACTACTCTTTACATTCGCATCGGTTAATCTATTTACTTTCGATATTAAAACACTACGCACGGATTGGATCCTATTACAGAAATCTAAATATGACTCGTTGTTTCGGATACGCAAACCTTCAAGTTCTATAGCAATACATTCTTCACTCCTAGGGTCTCCAAAATGTTGAATTAGCAGTTCTCTAAAATCTTCCCACGAATTAATGTCCTCGCGCTCGCTAAAGAGCGCTGCAGCGTCGCCTACGAGTCTACTTGTTATCGCGTACATTACGTATAAATTTTGTTCATCGGATCCCCTATATTTATTTAATATATACTCACATTTGCGAATAAAAAGATTTAATTGGTGCTTATCACCGTTGAATATCGGTACAATTTTGAGCATTTCACTAGGAATCATCTTAATTTGCACTTGATCTTCCATTTTGTAGAACTTTATTTTATAAAATACGACGATAAAATAATATAATTAATACAAGAATTCAAATTCAAAAACACAGTCAAAATAAAAGTAAAATAATTAATAAGTAAAATACAAAATATGAAATAAATAAGTCCTCAATAGAAATTTAATCAACGAACATACACTTCAATTATAATTTGTAATAGTTATAATCGCTTTGTTCCCACAGTGCAAGCTCTTATCGCGTCGTTATTGCATGGACGCGCTTACTTATCTAGTTATTCCTAGTATTTCTTTATGCTGATATATATAGTTATAAAGTTTAAGTATTCTTAAATATAAGTTTCACAGATTTTTATGTAAAACCAGATAACGTTATATCGCAAGAGGTCTAATTGCAAAATAACAAAACTATATAATATGGCAAGGAAAGGAAGGTGAAAATTTGGACTCACCAGCCGGCCTTCGTCATCTTCAGCTGCTCTCCACTTGACAAATTTATATTGGTTCGCAGGATCGCCTCGCGGCACGAACGCGGTAAACGATTTTATACGAATTTATTTCGCGGACGGCGCAAGCAAATGGCGATCCTACCGGCTGCGCCAGTCAAGTTAACGGGAGCGGTGGAGGCGTTTTTAAAAACTAAAATAAAACTAAGAGATGTCCGTACAGAAGCTCATGTACTTCAACAATGGCAAACTTATTCTAATACATCTTTCATGCAGACTTTATTACATTTGCTTATTCAAGTGACACAATATAGGCCACACACAGGGTGCAAAGTCAGCAATAGTATTTATGCACGTACTTGTATCACTCTGTGTGGGGTCGAATCCATGACTACCGCGCCGCACGTGCAATGGTGCTGGTCCCGTCATATATATCTATATATATATATATATATATATATATATATATATATATATATATATATATATATATATATATATATATATATATATAGACTTTATAGCGGCTGGGAAGTTAGTTGCGAGCGCAAGTCCTGTACCTTCACGCTTCGCTTTACGTACTGTTTACGTAATCTGAGACACCATCAAGTTTTCTTTCAACTATATCTGCACGGACTAGCGCTCGCTCTTAACTTCCAAGCCAACATAAAGATTCGACAACACCTTTCTTTCGTGGTAATGGTCGGTTACCAGTTCAAGTCACCATGAACGTGCAGTAGACTGACCTTTATCTTGATTTATTTAAAGTTTGCAGAGCATGTGTTCTTTCATACATAGTTACTAGCCATCAATCTCTTTTTTTTATAATAAAGATTATTTATTTATCTCAGTAACCTAATCGAGTTGAGCAGCCCCTTTCTAATCATACCACCGTTCACACAATCCATTAATCATTTAACTATCCTAACGTATTCCTCTATCTTCAGCATCCCATGTTCATACCATATGACAACCAATTTCCATGCAACATTTCGATCTATAGGGGTGGCTGCGCCACTTCAGACTTCCACTTCCATACTCGGTTGTACAAAATTTTAAATTATTGTTTGTAAAATTGATGTTCTGCAAGTTTTAGCAATAAATAAATATGTTATTTCTTTCTTGTTTCTTTCAAAAAATAAAAATCCCCTATGTATTTTATATTTTATTAAACACAAACAAAATGAACATAAACATAACTTCGCCTTAACACGGAAGAAACTGAGGCGTTCGAATCATCACCACACTGATGTATCGGTTACTAAAATATAGGGTCAGTGTGACGGTGAGCCAAACGCAAAGTCACCAGATTTTCGGATCTATAACATTCTTCACTTGGAAGTGTTTAAACCACTTGTTTATTATCTAACACTATATTAAATCTGAAATCTTTAAAAATGACAAATCATTTTGACCAGGCTAGTGGCGTAGCATGAAAGGGGCCTTAGCTAGAGAGCTATAGCCCCGGGCAACATTATGGGTAAGACAAGACAGCCTTCATTTTTTAAATCAAGTATATTATGAAATTATTATATTTAATATTTTCTTTTAAAACTTCTTCACAATATGTTCTTAGGAGATTTTAACCACAGTTTGAGCCAGCATACAGTCGATGACGTCAGTAAGGCGCAGTAGCAGACACGTTGCGCAGTAGCAAACATCTTGTAGTTTACATCACCATCGGAATACTTGTTACATCCTTTCTACTGATAGTTCAAATGCGCAGACATTTAACACACGAAATAGCACCACTTTTACGTATCAAAATCTACTGCAAACCATTGCAATAGTTCAACAAAAAACTTATCTATACTTTTTAACTTTTTAATTGTTGATTTTTTACTGCACTACCTCCTATATGTCAATCTCTGTCTTCTTAGTCTAATGGTTGTCTAGGATAGAACGCCTTAAGGCATTAAATCCGCCATAGGTTTTTTATAGGATAAGGGTAACAAACGAGCACACAGTCCACCTGAAGGTAAGTGGTCGCTGTGGCCCATAGACATCTTATATCTATCCATGATTACGAATCAAAATGCAGATGCGTTGTTACCCGAGAGGATTAAGATGGAATGCCTCGTGTCCAGTAAAAAGGGTTTCCGGTTCTCTACACTCACCATACGAAACACAGCAGCGTTAAGCTGCTATTTTATGCTGGTATTCTGTGAGAGCGTGGTATTTTTCCCGGTGAACTGTACTATTTTTGTGCATAAAAGTTGAAATAAATAAATAAGTATATAAATCGACATATCGAGTGACGTGCAGTTTCGTGGTCATTTGGAAGAGAAGGCCAAATTGGCCTCTAAAAAGCTTGGCGTGCTCAGCAGAGCGGGACAGTATTTCATGCCGGCACACCGCCTGCAACTTTACAAGGCGCAGGTTCGGCCTCACATGGAATACTGTTCCCATCTCTGGGCAGGGGCTCCCCAGTGCCAGCTCCTTCCACTTGACCGCATCCAGCGCAGAGCGGCTCGAATCGTCGACGACCGAGTTCTTTCCGATCGGCTCGACTCATTGGCGCTGCGAAGAGATGTTGCATCTCTTTGCATTTTCTTTCGCATCTACCATGGTGAGTGCTCTGAGGAATTGTTCGGATTAATCCCAGCCGCCAAATTTCACGAACGCACATCGCGACAGAACTCCCGATACCATCCACACCATCTGGATGATTGGCGGTCCACCACTGTGCGATTTAGAAGATGTTTTCTTCCTCGCACGACTTCCTTGTGGAATCGATTACCATCAGCGATTTTTCCGGACCGATACGACTTAGGGACCTTCAAGAAAAGAGCGTACTCCTTTTTAAAAGGCCGGCAACGCATCTGCAATTCCCTCCCTGGTGTTGCAGTTGTTCATGGGCGGCGGTAGTCACTTACCATCAGGTGAGCCGCATGCTCGTTTGCCCCCTCTACTATAAAAAAAAAAAAAAAAATTTAGTCCTGTAATGGCGGCGAATGGAATCACTACCCCATTTCATTCCGTTGGTGTCGTGATTGGTGACAGAGAGTACCAGAAACAATTGATCGGAAGCAGCATCTTCAAATTAATAATAATGTCCTATGGCAAATATCCTCCCTTTGAAAGCTGAAACCCATGCTACGTCACTTAACCTGGCAACTCCAAGAACAATTTTCTGCACAGTGCTGATACGCTTAAAGATCTAAACTGTCCGACGTAAACTTGATGCGACGCGCGGGCAGCTCCCAAACGCGCAGAGTGTGATCGCTGTCTCCCGCTGCTATCTTGCAGCACCTATTGAACGAAAGATTTCTCTTTTGACGTGAATAAGTCTTTAATTGAATTTCCAAAGCAATTCAGAAAACTGATGATTACAAAATCGGGGGACACAGTTTGGTATTTCAGCTACATATGTATCATATATATACACAGTCAGGTCATAAGTATTGTCACACAGTAAAAACTTTTCTTTTAGAATGCTGGCCACAAAAAAGTTTATTGAATTCGAATTTCAAATTGTTCATGAAAATAAAACTGTATACTTTTTAGAGTTTTACTCATTTTTAAATATGGAGTGGACGCTTAAAGAAGACCGTGTTGCAGTTATTGCGTTGCATCGTTGCGGTTACGCGCCAATTCAAATATTTGACATACTGAAAAATTTGAATATAACCAAAAGATTCGTTTATCGTACCATCAAACGATACAGTGAAGACTCTAGTGTAGATGACAGGTCAAGAAGTGGTCACCCTCGGTCTGTTAGGACTCCAGCAGTGATAAAAGCTGTGAAGGCGCGAATTCAAAGAAATCCCAAACGTAAGCAGAAACTGTTGGCCCTTCAGATGGGGTTAAGCAGAACCACGGTGAAAATGGTGTTAAATAAAGACTTAGGGCTTTGGGTATATCGAAGAAAAACAGGACATCGTTTGAATGCTCGTCTAATGGACCTGAGACTAAAGAGATGCCGCGCTTTGTTGAAGCGGTACGCGGGAAAAAAATATCGGGAAATTCTTTTTTCGGATGAAAAAATTTTACCGTAGAAGAGAGCTACAACAAACAAAATGATAAGGTGTACGCACACAGTAGTGAAGAAGCGAGCAACCGTATTCCGCGTGTCCAACGAAGTAATTTTCCATCCTCGCTCATGGTATGGTTGGGAGTTTCTTATCGGGGCTTAACAGAGGTACATTTTTGTGAGAAAGGTGTAAAAACGATTGCAGTTGTGTATCAAAATACAGTCCTGATGAACCTTGTGGAACCTGTTTCTCATACCATATTCAATAACAGGCACTGGGTATTCCAACAAGATTCGGCGCCAGATCATAGAGCGAAGAGCACACAAGACTGGCTAGTGGCGTGTGAAATCGACTTCATCCGGCACGAAGACTGGCCCTCCTCCAGTCCAGATTTGAATCCGTTAGATTACAAGATATGGCAACACTTGGAGGAAAAGGCGTGCTCAAAGCTTCATCCCAATTTGGAGTCACTCAAGACATCCTTGATTAAGGCAGCCGCCAATATTGACATGGACCTCGTTCGTGCTGCGATAGACGACTGGCCGCGCAGATTGAAGGCCTGTATTCAAAATCACGGAGGTCGTTTTGAATAAACTTTAGTGTCATAAGAATCTATGTTTTGTTAAGTTCATTTTGGTAGGTATATAAATGGTTACATAATGAATAAACTTGTTTCAATTATTTTATATTAAACATGTGACAGAATTTATGACCTGACTAGGTATATATATATATATATATATATATATATATATATATATATATATACAAATAAATAAAATTGAAGTGTCTGTTTGTAATGTCAAAATGTTTTTGTATAGAACTAGCTGTTCCCCGCGACTTCGCTCGCGTGTTACGGTTTTTATGTTTTCACGCGGAAGCCTAACTCTTTTTCTAAAATAAAAGTAGCCTAAGTTACTTCTTATAAAATCAGCTATCTGCCAGTGAAAATCGCGTCAAAATCGGTCCAGCTGTTTCGGAGATTAGCCGGAACAAACAGACAAACAGACAAATAAAAATTTTAAAAACTGTATTTTAGTTATAAGTACCGTATTTACTTTCATATTATGCAATTAGTTAAAAAAACTGTAATTTTGACATTACAAACAGACACTTCAATTTTATTTATTTGTCTATAGATAAAGTAACAAACTAGCACACAGTCAACCTGATGGTAAATGAATGCTATGGCCCATAGACATTTATTCTCAATTGAGAGTCAAAATGCAGATACGTTGTCACCCGTGAGGACTAAGATGGAATGTCACGTTTCCAGTAAAAAATGACTCCGGTTCTATACACTGACCATACGAAACACAGCAGCATTAAGCTGCTATTTCATGCTGGTGTTTTGTGAGAGCGTGGTCCTTCCCCGGTCGAGCCGACTAGGCGCCAAAAAGCGTAAGATTTTTCCGTCACGACCCCTTCTGACGTATTGTAGACGGCCTTCGCGGCTATAAGTAAGGAGAACCATCTCTATGTATGAATAAGTGTCCATAAAAACGCGTCCAATAAGGGAAGCGCTGCGGTAGCATAGAATAAATTAAAAAAAGCGCCAAAAGTAATTAGAATAAGATGGAAAAATAAGCAAAAAGTAAATACTATATGAATATTTACTTTGCATGCATTGAATTATTTTAAATTCGATTACTCAATCAGGTTGTCGTAAATTAAATAAATAATTAAAAATAAATTACTCAACATACAGTACGAACTGTTTCATTCAACCATTCGTTATAGTTATTTTTTATCTATATAAATAAATAAAATTGAAGGTTCTGTTTGTAATGTCAAAATAACAGTTTTTTTTTTACTAAATGCATATGAAAGTATAATTTTTACACAATTTTTAAAATTTTTGTCTGTCTGCCTGTTTGTTCCGGCTAATCTCCGAAACGGCTGGACCGATTTCGATGGGACTTTTCCTGGCAGATAGCTGATGTTAAAAGGAATAACTTAGGCTATTTTTGTTCTTGAAAAATAATTAGGGTTCCGCGCAAAAAAATTAAAACCCGGCTTCGCCTGGATAGGATCCATCAATGTGGCGTTATTTAGACTTAAGACAATCAAAGAACAATTTATTTTATAAATTTTTCGTTTTTACAAAAAATATTGGAGTTGTTGGGATTAAATAGAGCCTAGATCCCTCCTGGTATTGCTCTCTATCTGTCCGTAAAGCCTTATCACGATCGGTTCATCCATTCCGAAGATTAACCAGGATAGACAGACAGACAGATAAACATTTCAAATGTCGTTATTTATGTCTTAAAAACATGCAAATAACCGACTGAGCTTAATAGAAGCTGGTTATTTCAATATTACAGACAGACACCTCAATTTTATTTATATGTATAGACTAGCTGTTCCCCGCGACTTCGCTCGCGTGTTAGGGTTTAAAGTCTCATCAAAATCGGTCCAGCCGTTTCGGAGATTAACCGGAACAAACAGACAGACAAAAATTTTAAAAATTGTATTTTAGTTATAAGTACCGTATTTACTTTCATATGCATAATATAGTAAAAAACTGTTACTTCGACATTACAATCAGACACTTCAATTTTATTTATATGTACTTATAGGTATAGATAATAATTTAAGCTTTAAAGTACATACCCACTCTGACTGACGGCAACACAGGTAACACAGCCTCCGCCGTGTAGACCCTCGATTGGAACGATCTTCCCGCTCGACACGTTGTACACCCGCAGGGCTTCTTTCTCCGAGTCAGTCAGGCCCAGAACTACGCAGGGAACGTGTCCCAACCACGACATGCAACTGATTGCTACGTCGAGGCAGAAGATCTAAAAAAAAACATGCGTGAGTGTCGTGGTACACTCGGTTGGAACGAAGTTCCTTTCGTAGTATATTATTATTAATAAACGTATTATATTACTGATTAACAAATTCAAATAAATGAATTACTAGCGTCTATTTAAATGAAGCGTCATTTAAAATAATATTTATTTCATGGCAAAATAAGAAAGACGGGAGACGGATATTATTCCATCTCGCTCGCACTATGGAAAGGGGGTCGTGACGGAAAAATCTTACACTTTCTCTCGCCTAGCCGCCATCCGCCGAATTCCTACCGTGCGATAAGGTAGTTCGCTTATCTGTGGGTGTCGTAAGAGGCGACGGAGGGCAACAAATCAGCAACGTCTTCCTAATAACGATTAAAAATAATAAAATGCGGTTGCCAACCCGTTCACCAAGCGTGGCAACTACGGCAAATATGCCCATTTGAGACAATCTATGTGGAAAGCCTATGTTTCGCAGTGGACTTTAAAAGGCTGTAACGGTAACGGTATACTTTAAATAAATAGTAAAAGCCGACTTCGTAGAGCTCTTCATCATCATTCATCATTACAGTCTTTCGCAAGTCCATTGATGAACGTATGCCTCCCCCAAGCAATGCCACAAATCTTTTTTACAGCATAAGCTGCAGAGCTTAGTCTGCTTGCTAGTTGGGATATATGGCGGCCCCTCTGAAGCTATGCGTCGAGAGTTAAAGCCAAGAAAAATAGAGGATTCAACAGGGCTCAGTTCTTCCATACTCCTACATAATCAGCATCGGATTTCTTAAAGGATATCCATACTTAAATAACGTTCAGTTTATTAATTGTTAGTATTATGCTATTTGTATTAAAAATTATGATGTACATGCTACATGCAATAACAATTCAATAATCTAATATTATGTAATAATAATAATGCAAAACTTTTAATTATAATAACGTAATAATAACTTTATACTCATAATTATCATATTTAATCTAATACACATGTAACAAAAACCCTGTGGTTCCCGTTAAGTGCGTTATCAGAGTAAGTATTCAAACGTAAACAAATAACATTTTTGCAAAAACGTGAACATTAAAAAAATATTTTAATAAAATAAAATTTTCGAATGAGGGCTAATATTTTTCCACTCACTAGATGTCGCTAGTAGTGACTGAGGTAAAGTTTTTTGTTACAAAATGTCAGTTAATTGAGAAATTAGTTTTAAATAATAGTTTATCATTATCTAGAGTATTATATTAATACACAACACAATGCGTCAGTGGCTTGATTATTAATTTTTTGCACTTTATAACTCTTTTAAAAAAAATCGGCTTTTAGATATATTTATAGTTTGGTTTATTCATTTCTAATGGAATTAATATAAAATATAACTAATAATACAGAAAGAAACCTTAAAGATTACATTTTCCTAAGAAATTATCGTCCCCGCTATGAAATCTGTCAAATATTTTACCTCACTCGAAAGTGGCGCCGCCCTGGTGGCAGAAAAAGTTGTGGATGCCCTCATTGCATGTGGTTTTATTACCTCTGCATTATCCGGAGAATAAGAGGATTGTGAAAGACCCCTCTTCACCGATGCTCGTGTCAGTTAAAGGTAATAAAATCACATACAACTTGCCAATTAGTTTTTTAAATTAAAATTAATTCTTTTAATGTTCAAGTTTTTGTAAAAGGTTATTTCTGTAAGTTTGAATAAAACATAAACACTCACGCCTGTCACCCAGAGCGGTAGGCAGAGACTATGGACTTCCATTTGGCACGATCCTGACACACCTCTCTCGCTTCCTCCACATCCATATACCTACGCATACACGCTCGTCGGTTAAAGGTACTCTTGATTTGGCCCATTTTAAATATATCGCCAATTTGGTCAATAAACTTTCGCCTAGGGCGACCCTTCCCGACTCTGCCGTTCACCTCTGCAACATAAATTTGCTTTGTCACTCTTTCCTCATTCATTCTTTCAACATGACCAAACCACCGAAGCACTCCTTTCTTAATCCTGGTCACAACATAATCTTGCAAACCACACTCTTCTCTTATTAAACAATTTCTCACTCTGTCATTCAGATTCATCCCTAACATACTCCTTAAGGACCGCATTTCTACAGCATTTATTCTACACTCGTGCTTCTTCTACCACACCCAACTTTCACTACCATACATTAAAGTAGGTACTAACACAGCATTGTGAATTGTCATACGTGCCTTTTTGGACACATTCTGACTTTTCACAATAGAGTGTAGAGCCCCATTCACTCTATTTCCTGCATTCACTCGTCGTTCTATATCCTTATCATATCTACCATCCCTGCTAAACACACATCCCAAATACACAAACTCATCTACTTGCTCTACCAACTCCCCTTCTAATCTTATTTCACATATCGTTTTACTTTCTTCTCTTTCAAAAACCATAACTTTCGTCTTACTTGCGTTCACTTTCATTCCCTTATCTTTTAATGTCCTGTTCATTAATGTGACCATCATTTGCAACTCGGCTGCCGACGACGCAAGTATGAATACTGACTCTGATAACGCACTTAAAGGAACCACAGGGTTTTTGTTAAACGTTGTATCAAAATTAATATTTGTTTGTTTGTATTTTATGCACTGCCATACCGTTCATCAGATTGCGCTGAAACTTTGTCAACTTATTGATTGCACTTGCGCGAAGGTTATAGGCGTAGGACAATTAACTTTTATACGTAGTAGAGCCATGCTGCAGTTATATTAATAGTATAGTTGTAGCACGAATGGGTTGGCATGGCTGGGAAAGGACCACGCTCTCACAGAATACTAGCGTAAAATAGCACTTACCATCAGTTTAGACTGCGTGCTCGTTTGTCGCCCTATCCTATAAAAGAAAACTTACAGCAGGTGGCGCGCGTATCGCACCGACACATTTATTTGAAAGTTATACGTCGTAAAACTTCAATGGAGTTATTATCATTCCTAATTAAACAACGTAACTCTTCCAAACTGAAAACAATATATCCGCAATTATTTCTCCTGCGGCTCCAACGCGCCGGATACCAGCTAGTGTATTTGTAATTAATTAGTAGTGTTGTATAGAAATTAATTTTAATTTAATATTTGCTTGCCAAAAAGGTAAAATGTACGGATATTTTATGTACACTGTCAACACCTTATACCAAACATTTAATGCAAATAAATCAATATTCTATTCTATTCTACTCCCATTTAAAAATATATTCATCATCTTCGTCATCATCATCATTATTACAGCCCTTCACAAGTCCACTTGTGAACCTATGTCTCGCGAAAGGAATGCCACAAAGTACTGTTCGTAGCCACCCTCATCCACTGACTTCCTGCATATCTTACCAGGTCATCACTCCATCTAATGGGGGGCCGTCCTACACTTCGACTACCGGTATGAAGTTGTCACTCGAGAACGTTTGTTCCCCATTGGTTGTCGGTTGTTCAATTTATATGGCCGACCCATTGCCACTTCAGCTTACTAATCCCTTGGACTATATTGGTTACTCTAGTTTTACTGAGGATACCCTCAGTTCTAAGTCTAACAGGCAGAGAATCTCCGAGCATAGCCATCTCCACCGTTCGCTGAGCTACCTTGTGCTTCCTCATACGACCAGCAGTGAAGGATCGCGACTCAGATTTGCATGTCATCGCTGGCACGACGCACTGGTTATACAATCTTGTTTTCAAGTTTTGAGGTCTACGTAACGAGATGTGTCGTAATCTCCGAACGCCGCCCAGCCGAGTTGAATCCGACAATTGAACTATAGTATAAGTTGGACTTACGTAGCCAGTGTACTAGGTAATAAACACGACAAATTCGAGCGTAGTGCTCCCAAGAACTACTGGCGTAGGATCGAAGAACTAATATGAATATAAATAATTTTCACTTAACTACTTGTAACTGTTGTACGTGGTAGAGCCATGCTGCAGCAATATTAATAGTATAGTTGTAGCACGAATGGGTCGGCTCGACCGGGGAAGAGATCTTGAAGCCGGCTCTTATTATTTTGTATTGAAAGTCAAATTTGTTGAATATCACAAACTCGAATGTCGTTTACATAGATTAAAAAAGGCATCGCCTTTTTTCTGCCGACTTCCAAAAAGGAGACGGTACTCAATTCGACTGTATGTTTTTTTTATGTGTGTTACCTTATAACTTTTTACTGGGTGAACCGATTTCGATGATTCTTTTTTTATTTGAAAGCTATTACTTGTCTTGTGGTCCCATATGAATTTGATCAAGATCAGACCAATAGTTTTTGAGTTATTCTAAAGAACTTATATTGAAGTCAGCAGTACAAAATTTTAAACTATTTCTCAAATGCTCACAGAACATGGTGATTGCAAGTGGATCTGCCCGATGGACCTTCGTCGTCGATTAATATTTAAATTGCAAATGCGTTGTCACACCTGACTTCTAAGATGGAATGCCTCGTTGCCTATCAAAAGGATCTCCGGTTCTCTACGCTCACCATACGAAAGACAGCAGCATTAAGCTGATATTTTATACTCTTATATATTATAGGCTTTCTGTATTTCTTTTTACACCTACCTATTTTATCTCTGCACTGCTCTAAGGAATACTGTTAGATAATACCTTAGGCATTAAGTCCGCCTATATACATACATTACAGTGTATATGAAGTTAAATAAAAATTTCACGCTGATATTCTCTGAGAATGTGGTCATTCCCCGGTCGAGCCGATCCATTCGTGCTACAATTATATAATATAGTTACAGCGTGTATATTATATACGTATCTCATATAGGTAAGTAGGTTAATTTATACCTTATAAAACTTATGTCATGTTTAGAGTACAAAATATTTTACCTTTAATGGACCGGGTTGATTGATGTTGTAAACCCTTAATTCCGAGTCCATAGAGACGGAAACAAAGGTGCCAGGCTTCTGGTAACTGAACGCAACTTCCAGCACACAGGAGGAATGGCCTTCCAGCACTTGATACACAGGATCAACCTCGCCCTCCTCGTGCGCCTTTATTTTACATAAATACAGCCTTCCAGATTTAGTACCGACTGCAAAGACGTCCGCTAGGGTCCTCTCATCGTACCCTCGTAAGGGAAAGCTCTTGATAAAGTCAAAGCAGGTTATATCTGGAGCAGGCTTTCCCGCGTTCAAAGTATAACAAACCACATTCTCGAATATCTTGAGGTTCGCGTTTACCTGCCAAACGTTGATAGTACCGTCGCTTCCAGACGAAATTAAAATTTGGTCGGAAGCTCCTCGACGTTTTCCCTTGCAGTTTATCTGCATAGTTAGGAACGTATTCGTTAACGTCGTGTCAGCCCAGTAGAGAGCTGACACGCGTCTGGATCCATGGCAGCCTGACGGAGAAGTCAGGCCTTCGTCGTAACAATTCGAACTGGGATTGGTTAGGTTACAAAGTACAACCTCGCCAGAAGTCGTACCATACGCCAGAAGCGCGGCCACATTTGGATGATATTTAAGAACAGTAACACAGTTCTTCTCGGATATATCCAGCATGTGGACCAACTTATCGCCTTCCGATCGCTTCGCAGTGTACACTTTTATGAGGCCCGGATTCTGACACCAAGTCTCGTGTTGCATTTGACCTATGGAAAGTGCTAAAGAATTACCAGCGCTGCTCCAAGTTACACTTAGTATCGAGGACCGGTGGTCTCCAGCACCCAGCCCGTCGCCCTCGACTTTCATCTCTTGGAGAAGCTTCGCCGCAACCGGCTCCTCGTCTTCCGAATCCGACGAGTTGTATAGCATCTCTTTATCATTCTGTTCCAACTGCTCCATCATACCCGGCACGACTCTCCTCAGAAAATCATTGAGACCTGAAGGTGGATATTCCTTAAGAACACGGTCATCGGCGTTCAGCTCTTCAGGAGCAGCCATGCAACCTATATCTTTGGATAAAACAGTCTGCGAAGAGACCCCGCATTCACTAAACTCGCATGTCTGCGTAGATATTTCAATTCCCGATTTTTTTATTGGTGCAACACTTTCAAAGCCTACAACCTCGCTATCGAATCCACTTAACGCCGACATTTTTGTAATTGTTATTACTATTCTCAGTTTCTTTTGTGATTATATTTTGTTTATGTTGTTACTTGATGCGTTGCTATGACAACAAACTATTTTCATAAAGCTTTTATATAAAACGTAGTGATTACATAAATACTCCTTGCTTTTGGGGCAATTTACATTATGTCAAAAGTTTTCATTACTTTAAAAATAAGAAAATCAGTAATTGTGTTCTGTGAAGAAAATTAAATATTTGTAGAAATAGTACATAATATGTAACACAATAATATAATTTATTTATTATTATTTGCAATAATATTTTATTTTTATTTTTTAGAAAATTAACTTAAAGGATTTAACTAAAACTAAATTTATTTAACCGTGCTTTGTGGCATTTCTTGGGGTAGGCCTATGTTCAGCAGTGGAGTTGTGAAAAGCTGTAATGATGATGATGATGATGATGATTTAACTAAAATCGTTAATACTAACTTCATAGACCTTAATACGAACAGTGCAGTGCTTTAGACTTCTAATTTAAGTTTTATTGAAACGAAGTTCCTTATCGGACGGTACGAATTTGGCGGATGGGGGCTAGGCGAGAATAATTTTCCGTCACGACCCCTTCTAACGTAGTGTAGACGGCCTTGGCGGCTATAAGGAAGCGAGATGGGATAAAATCCATCTACCTCGCACTTTTTCTTACCTCGCCATGATCGATCACTAATAAAGAACTAGATACACAAACAGTGACAAAAATGTCCTTACCGAATGAGTGCCCACTCGAACATTTGGGTGCGTTTTTAATTTGTACGTAGCTTTGTGAATACAACTTTAGGCAATGCATTTAAGGTTGAATATACATTAATGTACATTTATTTCAACTAGCATTACGTCAAAACGGCTCCGTGGCGCAGTGGCTTAGCAATGAGTTGCTGCGCTGGGGGCCGCGGGTTCGAATCCCGCACGGAACAAGTATTTATATGGCCTACAAATAATTGTTCCGGGTCTGGATGTTTGTCCTTGTGCAATGTGTGTTTGTAAACTGCCTCTACGATACAGAAGAAAATCCTAGTGTGGAAGTAACGTTTTTTTTTTTAAATAAAAATAAAAAAATAATTGGCGACAGTTTTTAGAGAACTTTCATATGTGATTGTGTATCTAGCTTGCCATGAAAGAAATATTATTTTGTTTTAAATGACGCTTCATTTTAATAGACGCTAGTAATACATTTATTTGTATTTGTTAATCAATAATATAATATGTTTATCAATATTAATACACTACGAAAGGAACTTCGTTCCAATTGAGTGTTCCATGACACACACATCTTTTTTTTTATTAATAAAGGTGACAAACCAGCACACAGTCCAGCTGATGGTAAAGTGAATCTACGATTAATGGGGGGGGGGGGGGGGGGGGAACACCTTCGGTTTTATCTGCGCGATAAAACTGTGTAGTAGAACTGTACAAATAAATCGCACGTCCCTACAGCCCGCACACGTTCAAGTAAAACTGCGCAGTTCAATCATTTCTTTCCGCGATGGCATCGACAGACGGCGCATTAGCTATTGTCATAATTGTTGATAAAAGAAACAACAGGCAAAAAAAAGAAAAAACGCAATGGCGATGGTTGCAGTGCAGTGGGGATAACGGGGAACTCTGCACATCGGTCTCGCCAGCTCGCCAGTCTCGCCATTCGTGCTAAGAAACTCCCCCGGGGTATAAACGAGCCAATATCAATTGTAAACATTAGACAATATTATATTACGTTGTTATCAGTCCACGGTCTCTTCACTGAACTCCCTGGTGACTTTTACAATAACTTTTTTTATAAAGCTGAAGTGACAAATGATTTTATAACCCACCTGATGGTCAGTGGTACTGCAGTCTATGGTCACCTGCAACCAACTTTAAGTAGAGAAGGGTGTGCAGTAAAGTTTGAGAATAGGTTGAAGTCGTTTCGGCCACAATGCCTTATAATCATTCGCTGTACCGCATGAGACTATTCGTCACCGACGCCAGATATCCTGAGGCAAATTTCGGAAGAAACCAGCTACTAGCTGGTTCGATTAGACTTTCGCCCTATACCCTGTTTCGACGATCGATTCGCACATCAGAATTGCTACGGTCCTCCATCAGGGTTTCCCTTGACTTCGACCTGACCAGGCATAGTTCACCATCTTTCGGGTCCCAGCATCTCTGCTCAGAGCGCGCCTGCATTCACGGATTGGAAACGAGACGCCTCGGGAGTGCGAGAGGTCGATCGAGACCGACGCTATATCTTCCCTGAGCGCGCGCCTTCACTTTCGTTGCGCCTTTCAGTTTATACGTAACTCAATGACTCGCACACATGCTAGACTCCTTGGTCCGTGTTTCAAGACGGGTCCTACGAGTGCCCGAAACTAAATCCTCTGCAAGATGCAAGAGTGTAACTGCTTGTACACTCCTGTATCTTGCAGAGGGTACACTTAACTAATGGTAAAAACTGACTAATCCCCTTCGGTGGCTTGAAGTGTGTTTCAATGGAAGCACGCTTCAAGATGTAGCCAATCTTGTCAGTGACACCTCTGACATATAGCAGTACAGCAGGCACTCGCCCGATTGTGGCCGGCTTCACTTGTTCACTGTGACGTAGGCGCGGGGCCAGAAGCTTGTTGTCGTGCAAAACTTGCTTGACGTATTGAAGCTCGACGGCCAGGTGTTTACTGTCTTTGTTTCAGAGAGCACGAGTGATCTGTGATTTATTTAAATGTATAGTGTTCGCGTAAATATAAGAAATAATGTGGTGTTATTTTAATTTAAGATAATCAAAGACCATTTACATTATCTTTTTTTTTCAAAAGAAACTTCAATATTTTAGTTCAAACAAATCCTAAATCACGCTTGGCATTGCTCTTTATCTGTTCGTAAAGTTGTCGTGAAGCGACAATTAAAAGAGAAAGAAAACCTAACCTACGATCAGCAAAACAACCAAATAGACCAAGACAATAATATATTTAAGTTTTTAAAAGAGTATTTACAATTTTATATATCAAAAATGGAGTATGAATGTGAGGATGGATGATGTGATTTACAAATTATTTTTTTTTAAAAAAAAAAGGTAATAAAAAAAAAAGATTTATGTCGTAGCTGAGTCCGAAGATCCCAAGCGTGCTCTCAGCGCCTGGAACGAGCACGCACGGCGTAGGTGGGTAGGCGTGGGCGTCTCTAGGGGACGACCTCAGGTGAATGCGGCGATTGCAGGATCGGCGACTTCAGCTCAGACAGGAGCTTGCAGGATCCTCAGCGACTTCAGACAGCGCAGTGGCCTGCAGGATCCGGTGACTGCAGGCGGGACAGAGGTTTGTAGGTTCCGGTGATTTCGGGCGGAACAGAGGTCTGTAGGTTCCGGCGACTCCAGGTAGAGTAGAGACTTGTGGGATCTCGGCGACTTCAGGCAGAGCAACGTTTTGTAGGATCCGGCGACTTCAGGCAGAGCAACGGATCGTAGAGTCCAGTGGCTTCAGGCAGGATAGAGGCTTGCAGGATCCCGGGGCTGAGCGGCCCCGGGATAAGGCCTTTAGAAGATGCTTCCGATACGAGAACTGAAGCAAGACTGAATTTCTTCACCGATTGTTCGGCTTTTATATCTTTCTAGAGAGAACGGAAAAATTATTTAAATTAAACGCAAATTTTTTGTAAATGGTCAAGAGGAAAAAGTATTTATGTGGAATTATCGAAATAGAAACTACAGACCGGTAACAAATTTGAACATAATTTCCATGGAGACCAAATAAACATCAGTAATAGAACATGTCAAATTTTAGTTTTAGGCTTGTTATAAGAAAATGGAAAGATTTAAGTGGAAATAAGAAAATGGAAAGATTTAAGTGGAAAAGGAGATATTATTAAAATAGGAAAAAAGGTAACGCAACTACCCACACAAAGCCCGAAATTGTAGAGTTACGGAAAACTAACTAAAAGATCGAAAAAAGGTAGACTTCATTGACACCAATTTAAAGTGCTGATAATGTGGAAATACGAAGTAGAAATGATTTGTGATTGTGTTCTTATGGTTTGAAATCGTTACAGGATCCTATGGAAATAAAGGTGATGTAAAATATCCCGATTTGAAGTGAATGCAGAGAATTGAAACAGAATGGAAAAATGGATTTAAATTAATGTAAAATGATAAGTAAGTAGCATAACACTACAAAGTTTCATCACAATTGGTTCAGCCATTCAGAAGATTATTACGGTGTGACACACAACACATCGAACCCTAAATCACGCTATCAGTGTCAAAGTGCTGCGCTATATATATATATATATATATATATATATATATATATATATATATATATATATATATATATATATATATATAGAAGAGTTCTATACTAACACACGGAACGTTGAGAACGTGAGAGACCTCCCCTTTTCACTCCACGGCCAATTTAAATTGTCACCTCTGAGTTTTAATTATACTGGCACTCTTGCTTTATACCCTCCAGAGCGGCACACAGCAAGGCACCATTGGCGGCAGAAATAAGAGGGTGGTACCCACCCTCCTAGGCAGCAAAGAGGAGACCTGCCACGTAGTTATATCACTTTCTAAATGGATATGTCTCACCAGTGGCGGATTATCCCTGAGACAAACTAGGCAAAAAGCGAAAATTTGCAAGGATCAAAATTGCAGCAGTTGCCGGTCTTCAAGAAAGAATAAGATCTTTTCTTGAAGGTCCCTAAGTCGAATCAGTCCGAAAAAACCATTGGCGACAGTAAATTAAACAGTATGGTCGTACAAGACAGAAAACTCCGAGTAAATCGCACAGTAGTGAACTCGCCCGCCATCGAGATGATGAGAATGGAATTTCGAGTTTTTTCGCAGTGTAAGATGGTGGAAATCGAATTAGGCAGCTGGTATTAATCCAAACAACAACAACATGTATTAGGGACTATAGTGGACTGTATGATTTTACTATTGCAAGTGGACTGTATTGATTAATTAACTGACTGATGTTGAGGTATACTACGCTAGGGGCTGCTTAAAGGAAAGATGGTACTGTAGACTATACTGTATTCAAATATTTACAGTGCGGCACTAATAAACTATATAATTATATATATACAGAGGGGAGTCTTCACTCTTCAATCTTCAATGGAGTATCTCTTGATTTCTTCGCTTGCTGTTGTCTTCGAGTGCCGCTTCCGAAATGAACAGCTCACAGACCAAAACGCCCTTCTTATATCTTGCAAGAAAGCGTCTCAGTATGTGAGTAGCGTCGTGAGTCGATGCCGCGCGCTTATTGGTCGGCGACATGGCGTGATCTGTGGCGGTGTGCGGGGTGCGCGGGGCGCAACGGAGTGTGAAGGGACGACGGGGCGGCGGCTCCCCTCGCCGTCCGTAACAACATGGTATATGCGGTAGAAGATGCCTAGAGATGCAAAGTCTCTTTGCAAGGCCAGTGAATCAGGGCGAGTGAAATGACTTGATCGTCGACGATTTGGGCCGCTCTCCGTTGAATACGGTCTAGTTGAAGGAGATGATACTGGAGTGCCCCGGCCCAGAGATAATAATAGTATTCAATATGAGGCCGAACCTGTGCGTTGTAAAGCTACAAGCGGTGGGCCGGCATGAAATACCATCTCGATCTACTGAGCATACTAACCTTTTTGTGATGCCAGTTTAGCCCTCCCTTCCAAGTAACTGCGGAACTGTACGTCTGTCGAAATGTCGACGCCAAGGATTCCGATGCTGGCTGAGGCAATGAGGGGAGTGCCCTGAAATTGGGGAGATACGGAAAAGGGGTTGTGATTGCATCCCGGGACATAAATAATGTTTGATAAAGAAAAATAAAATATCTCTCTCTATACATAATATATAAATCTGTCCGTTAGTTTGGCTAAAATTCGAAAACTGCTCAAACTATTTCGATGAAATTTTTTGTGTTTGAATGGGTCTATGGATAGTTTAGATTCACAATTGGACCCTGTAAATGGTGCTGTTATCTCTTGATAACAGGATCTCAGGAGGGGATCCAGAAATCACCCGTGTGAAGCCGGGACCGGTCGCTGGTACGTAATATTACATTGTGTTGCAAATAGTTTTAAAATCGGGATAAATTTATAATTAGATAATTTAGGTAATTATAGATAAGTATAACGACGTAGTATTTGGAAGAACCGACAACCGATGGGGAAGAAAGGTTCTCGAGTGGCAGCCTCGTACCGGCAGGCGAGTGTAGGGCGCCCCCCCCCCACACTAGATGGAGTGACGACCTGGTAAGACATGCAGGAAGTCGATGGATGCAGGTGGTTAACAACCGTGCTTCGTGGCATTCCTTGGGGGAGGCCTATGTTCGGCAGTGGACTTGTGAAGGGCTGTAATGATTTTCGTCGAAAAATTATTGTAACTTAAAAATGCAGAATTAGTTAAAACTAACGACGCGCTTCGATTTCGCCTGGATAGTATCCACTAATGTGGCGTTATTTAGAATCAAGATAATCATAGTATAGACTATTTAGGTATTTTATCTTTTATAAAAAATAGGTTTTTTTTTTGATAAATATATAGCCTCCATTACTCTCCAAATGTTCATAAAGTTTATATCACAATTGGTTCAGCCCTGCCGTAGTTTCAATATTATCTAAAGACACTTCAATTTTCTTATATGTACAGATAAAGCAAAACTTGTCAAATTGAGTATGAAATAAGTTATCAGCCGTTAGGTGCCTAGTTTAAATGAAACACAAACAAGTAAATTGAGTGCATTTTATTTAATAAATTTACAGTTATTGCACACTGTACATGATATTTTATCTCAACATCATCGATATTTTTAGTCACGATATATGTATCGATATTTATTTTAGAGAATCGAATTCGTATCAATTTAGATATATCTTAAAATGTTATATTTATTTTATAATTTAATAGACAAAACAAAAGCATTCATTTGCTGTTGTTTTTTTTTTCATCAAAACGTCCAATATAACAATTTTGGCCATTATCATGCAAAACGTGACGATATATCGATATTTATCACGCGATAATTATCGATACTGTTTCAAAAATATCAATATATTTTATTCACTTGCCCATCCCTACAAAAAGGAAAGGAGCAAATTACAGAAATACGAATGTTGCTACATAACAAAAACGTCGTTTTATGTACGAGAATCGTACAACAGTAAGCAATACCATTACGTAGAGAACCGGAAACCCATTTTACTGGATACTACTGGCATTCTATCTTAGTCTTAAAGTGGAAGCTCCAGGGTAGCCCGCGAAATTCAAATTTTCTTACGTTTTTTGCAATTTGCAGGCCAGTGTACGGTTGTATGTTTCACAAAACTTTGACTTTGACTGCCTCGTTGTTCTAGTGGTTGTAGTAGTGCGACTGCTGATCATGAGGTCCCGGGTTCGAATCCCGGGTCGGGCCAAAAAATGAGTTATTGAGTTTTTCCATCAAGAAATTCTCAGTAGCTGCCCGCAGTCGGGAAGTTGGCGGTGTTTCACCCCCGTGCCTCGGAAAGCACGTAAAGCCGTTGGTCCTGCGCCTGATCTCTCTCCGGTCGTGTCGGTTTACCGTCCCATCGGGCTATGAGAGTGAGGGAATAGAGAGTGCACCTGTGCTTGCGCATACACTTGGGCACTATAATCCTGTCCTGCGCCGATGGCTAGTCTTCGTTGAGACTGGCCGCCGTGGCCGAAATTCGGTCTGGAGGACATTATTATTATATGTTTCACAAAATATGATTCGCGGCCGTAGCGATTTGCGTTTACAGAATTATAATCGTCAATACAACCCTCTAAGTTCATACACACAAAACATACTCGTTACGCCTTTGAGTATTACCCACTACAAGTACGGTCCATAGAGTGGTGAAAATCTGACGTATAACAGTTCTACTGCCCGAGAACCCAATCTGTTGAGATCTCGTCTGATTGAATGAAAACTCGATCGTATGAGATCACATGCACCCGTGTGAGAGTCAGTCGCATACATATAGACCGCAATCAGACCACGGATCGGAGATCTCGTCATGTGCGGTCAGTGTGCCCTATGCCCCTTGTCCTATCGTGTCTCCTGTGCTACTATCCCCGTTCCCCGAGTATCACCCGCGTCTCGAGTGTCCTCTGTGTCCCTAGTGTCTCCCGTGTCCCCTGTGCCCCGATTATCCCCCGTGTCCTTCTTGCCCCTTTTGCCCCGCTTGCCCCTTTGGCCGCTGTGTACATTGATGCGGTGCATATGCAGAGAGTTGTTAGCCTTGAAGCGCGCCGGGCATTGCGAACACTGCAAAAACACATAGATAGTCACCGCACAGGTTAAGTACACAATACCAGCGTAAAAATACCATCATAACGCTGATGTGTTCTTTATTTTATACGGAATAAGTTTGACAAACGAGTACACAGTCCGCCTGATGGTGAGTGGATGCTGTGGCCCATACACATCTACATCTGTACACGATTAAGAATCTAAATGCAGATGTGTTGTCTCATCTGAGGACTAAGATAGAAGACTTCGTTTCCAGTAAAAAGTGTCTCTAGTTCTCCACACTCACCATACGAAACACCGACTGTCTGCATTTTGATTCTTAACCGAGGATAGTTGTAGACGTGAATGGGTCACAGCATCTACTTACCATCAGGTGGACTGTGGGCTTGTTTGTCACCCTATTAAAAAAATTATAAAGCTGGATCTACAAGTGAAATGTAATGTTTGCGAGCAATTTCAAAAAACTAGATTTTGCAGGTGGTAGAGCCATGCTGCAGCTATATTAGTAGTATAGTTGTAGCCCGAATGGGTCAGCTCGACCGGGGAAAGACCACGCTCTCACAGAATACCAGCGAAAAATAGCAGCTTAACACTGCTGTGTTTCGTATGGTGAATGTAGAGAACCGGAGACCCTTTTTACTGGAAATGAGGCATTCCATCTAAGTCCTCACGGGTGACAACGCATCTGCATTTTTCTTTATTCGCTTAGAATTTTATTTGATTCTTTATTAAGGATAGGTATAGATGTCTATGGGTCACAGCAACCACTTGCCATCAGGTGGATTGTGTGCTCGTTTGTCACCCTATCCTATAAAAAAAATAGATAATAAGTATTTATAACATGGTGCTCCAAAATCCAAAATTACGTAGGTGAAGATGGACCTTGTGTTAAGACATCTTGCTTGAAGAAGAACAGGGGGAGGAGTAGTTCTTCCTTGAGGGTTTACCATAGGTCGACTGACAGTGGAAAGTTTAGTTGATGCAAGTCCCAAATTACCGCGTGGTGGCGGTTTAAGAATACCCACTACCCCATATCATCCCGTGGGTGTCGTAAGAGGCGACCAAAGGAAACAAATTAGGAGATGGGCATCAGCATCTTCCTAATAACATTGAAAAATATTTAAAAAATGCGTGAGTGTCGTGGTACACTCGGTTGGAACGAAGTTCCTTTCGTAGTATATTATTACTGATAAACGTATCATATTATTGACTAGCTGAGCCTCGCGGTTACATCCGCGTATATGACGCATCTCTGCCACGCGAAATGACATGAAACCTCGCTCATTTAGTTCAATCATTTTAGCTAAAAAATTAGCAAAATTAATAGCGTACTTTTATCTATCGGCATATACACGTTATACAGAAAAGTTAAATTTTATCGACTCCCATAATTTAGCTTTCTATTGGTAAAAATTTATTAAAATCGGTCCAGTAATTTCGGAGCTTATTTGGTACAAACAAACTAACAAAAACATATTTCCTCTTTATAATATTATATATAAGTATAGATAATGATTTTTAAATTATTTTTTACGTATATCTTTTATTTATTTTTTGTTCTTTTATAATATTTGATTATTTTATTTTTATTTCTAATATTTGTAAAAAGGTAATATCTACAAAACATAAGCCTTTAAATTTATTGAGTCAGAGTTTCCCTGTAAACGATATTTGATGTTGTTTTATTTTGTGGCAGCAATATAAATTGATTTTTAAGAGCTCCGACCCGCGATAGGCCTACATACAACTGGCCATGAGTAAAACACTCTTTTCGTAGGTCCGTCCCTACTAATTCGAAGGTTTGGCCTTGGGACTTGTTAATAGTTAACGCGAAAGATGTTTTACCGGAAATTGAAGCCGTTTAAATGGGATTGGCAGATCGTTTGGGATTATCGGTATCCTTGGTATATGAGCTAGTAGTAGATAGTACATAGAGCAGTAGTAGACCAACTGATGGGCCGGTGATAATGGTCGCTACAATTAAATTCTCCTTCAATTCCTTAATAAGCAGCCTCGTCCCATTGCACATGCTTGGGGGGCTTAAATTTCTCAGAAGCATGATTGGCGTTCCGATTTTTAACGTCAATTCATGTGGTGGCAGTCCAGAAGGGTTTAGTGAATTTAAAAATTCCCGTGGGTAATGGACTGAGTCTTCGATATCAGTCACAGTGTCGATCGATTTGTAATTTTTTATTTGGCCGGGGACCTTTTGAATAATCAGATTGTTTATTTCGTTGACAGTGTCATTCCTAGGCGACACTATTGCTCTAGAACACAACCAATAAAAGTCCTTTTCGTGCAAATTCTCGATGTCAAGGTATACTGCATCTATTAAAGTTTCCAAATTATGGACTATTTGACCTAGAGACTCATCTAGAAAGACGTCACAATTTCTGCTTAAATTTGGAGTGGGAAAAAATCCTTCTCCAAGTTTTAGCAGTTGTTGTGGGAAACCACTATCTGTGATTCCATGAAGACGAGCTCTCATATTCATCCGTAATTTTAAATTTTCAATCGAAGTCCATAAGGGAGACGACTTCAAGTATGATTTGATGATATCTGCTCGCGTACCTCTATTAATGACGGGAAGTGTCTGTCGGAAATCTCCAGCAAATACAAAAGTAATCCCGCCCATGAGAGCAGAAGAGTTTCTAAAATCTTTTAAGGTTCTGTCCACAGCCTCTATATGTGCTCTATAGCTCATGGTGCATTTATCCCACATAATCAATGAAGCGTCTTGTAGTAATTTACCAAGAGGCCCATTTTTGCTGATAGAATATGTAGATTGTTGCTCAAGAGTTACGAATAGCGGAAGTTTAAAAGTAGAGTGAGCAGTTTTTCCATCCTTTAAGAGAGTTGCAGCAATTCCTGACGAAGCAACTGCTATCGCTATCTTCCCCGGTTGTTATATCTTAGCAAGTATCAAAGGATATTATTCTGCGTCATTACAATGTTCGCCTAAGAACCAAGAGTGAATAAAAATATCTTTTAAGTCCGAAATTACACATAATTGTATGTAAGAACAATAACTCCTGACGGACACTTCTGAAAACTTAGATATTAGCAGTTATCATAGAGATTTTGAGATTGTTTTATTTTTATGAAACATTACTATGTTATTGCTAATGTAAGCAGTTCAGTCTTAGCCTAGCATTTATACGGTAAATTAAACTCAGGTTGTGATTAGGTATTTATTTTATTCATACCAAAAAAATACAACTTCTACAGTCTCATTTCATTAAAGCCAATTATTCATTAAATTCAAGCAAGGTAGGTCGCTAAATAAGAGTATTGATATCCGTTGTTCAAGCCGAGTTGTAATTATTTATAAAAACTTATCGCATAACAAACCAACTGCACAGTCCACTTAGATTCCGAAAACATTTGCAGAAATTTATTTTTTCAAACGAAACCAAAACGATCGAACGTCTGACGTCTATCTATTTAGACGTGTTGTCATCTGTCAACATTAATGATTTTTTTTGCGTGGGACAATGCTGATTTGCCAATAAGAGTACAATAGTATTATTTTAAATGAAAACAGATGATTTCACTGTACCCCAGTTCCTTGTGGCATATATTAATCTGAGATATATTTTAAAATATAAACGTTTTCATAATATATTTGAGTTTATGACAACTTTTGAAATATGTGAGTGAAGGTATTGTGCCATTGGCCAAATCACAGGAGGCCATAAACGCAGCACATTAGTATTAAAAGATAGGTACAAAATTCGAAATCGAAAAGTCCTTTTTATTTTGATTTCACAATTCAGAAGTGTCCGTTACTATCTAATAAATGTTATTATGTTATATTTAATTTGATGGATGTTTGTTTGTGTGTGCGTGAGTGTGTGTGCGTGCGTGCGCGTGAGTGTGTGTGTGTGCGTGCGTGTGTGTGTATGCGTGAGTGTGTGTGCATGTGTGTGTGAATGCGAAAATTACAACATTTACAGAAGTGTTGTAAAGAGATCTTCTGTATATTTATAGTCCCTTTTCAGTAACCATTCATGGACACATTTTTTTGCTTTTATTTTAGTTAGGGCGTGGATATTAAGTTCCTTGTTAACTTTATTATACAGATATCCGCCAAGATAGCAAAATAATCTCCTAGAAAAGTAGGTGCAATGGTCATAATGAGAGGTACATACCCGGTCTTTGCGTCTCGTGTGCTGTGAATTTTTTTGATCATATTTTAATTGAGCATGTTTTTTAGTACCGTGTATATAATAAACAATTGCCGGACTGTAAGAACTTTGGAAATTTTATAAAGTTGACTGGTTGGAAATTTAAAGGGAAGAGAGTTACTTATTTTTAAGATTAACCTTTGCGATCTTTCAAGTGGGAGAAGCGATGATTTGGTAGCTCCACCCCAGCACGTAATACAATATATTATTAAAGATTGGCATAGAGCAAAATAGACAGATTTAATAGTGTTAGAATCTGCTACGGAACGGAGATTTATAAATATATATGTTAATTTCCGTATCCTATTTGAAAGTGTATGTATATGCTCATGAAAAGTTAGCTTATCATCTAACAAAATATCACGGTATTTAATTGAATTTACTTTTTGCAGAGGTGTGCGTGAACATGTTAGGCGATTAGGAAAATTGCAAGAATGAGCAGTAATAACATGGTCTGTGCAGGTTGTTTGGTTTTTTGATATTGTACGATATCGTAACTAAAAATATGGTGCACGGACCATGCGGAGAGCATAATCTAACAGCACCATGTATGAAAAATGGTCTCTGTACAAAAAAGTACCCTCGATGTATCGTCAATGATACCCCAACCGGAGAGGACGGATGTCCAGTTTATCGTCGTCGTGACGTCGAAAATGGATAGATAGATAATAGATGGATTGTCCCTTATTCTCCACTATTGTGTAGGACGTTTAACGCTCACATAAATGTGGAGTACTGCCACTCAGTTCAAGCCATCAAAATACATTTGTAAATTTAACAATAAAGGTTACAACCAAGCTACTTTTAGCATAAGAAACCCAAACGATGAGCCGGCTGAGCGATGGCCGCTACATAAATACATCCGAAGCTGTCTGGCGAGTATTAGAGTTTACAATCCACGAGCGGCATCCTACAGTCGTGCAGTTAGCCGTCCACTTAGAAAATGGCCAAAGGGTGTATTTTACCACAAAAACGGCTGAACAAGTGGCCCAATACCCACGTAAAACTACTTTGCTGGCTTTCTTTGAGCTCTGTAAAGAAGATGAATTCGCAAAGACACTTCTATACCACGAAGTCCTACAATACCACAGATGGGGCAATAATAAATTCACAATAAGGAGACGTGGTGAGGATGTAGTTGGCCATCCAGGCATAAAAAAGATGCCGCTTTAGGAAGAGTACGGGGTACACCCTTCTCAATATAAGAGTGTTTTTATCTTATGATGTTGCTACACCACGTACGCGGTCCAACCTCATTCGATTACTTCAAAACTGTTAACGGAGTTCTTAAAGAGACCTATCAAGCAGCTTGCCGTGACAGAGGTTTGCTACAAAACGATGACCATTGGGAAAATACTCTGAGAGAAACATCGCTTTCGCAATGTCCAGCACAACTGAGAGAATTGTTTGTAGTCATACTTTTATTTTGTAAGCCATAGGAACCATTGAAATTATGGCACAATTTCAAAGACGATTTATGTGAAGATATTAGACACAAAATCAAGACTTCGCCTTAACATACAGTGAGGACATTTATAACGAAGGTTTGATACAAATAGAAAATAAACTGTTGCAATTAAATGATAAAAGCCTAAGTCATTTTGGATTACCTTCTTCAGTTAGTACAGAAAACAATGCTACAGATACAATGGCACGTCTCTATAATACAAAAATGATTTGACCGCTTTTGTCAATGAAAACTTGCCAAAATTAGTCCCAGATCAAAGACATGCTTTTGAGACTATAGTCGATAGCGTGAATAACAACAAAGGAAAATTTTTTTTGGATACGCCAGGTGGCACTGGAAAGACATTTCTTGCAAAGGACATTGCTAAAATTCGCCTAAGCACCAACACATATTTGACAATTACCAAAATTATTATCCTTAATTATGCATAAAAGGCTACCTATAAGATGATATACTTGTTTAAGATGATATACTTGTCCCTCTATTTTAAAATAGGCATAAAATTTCCTTCTCTAATTTCTTTCGCGCCAAACGACGTCATTTGAAATAGGCTATTGTACCTACGTATGTTGTTTAAAAAATTCCCGATAGTGAATGATTATTTGTTAAGATTTTTTATTGGCTGTGGCAACTCTTGAATATTGGGGAAACTAACTTTTCCAGAAGCACGGCACATACCATAAGGTTCATCGGCCCATTTTTCGGCAGAACACTTAGAGCAGATCTTATTCATGGCTCCGATTTGGACGGAAGACTGTTGAGCATAATCAATCTGTGGATCGTATCTGAAAGCCGATCTATTACTGTGAGCTAAAACTCGATTGCGAACTCTAGTCGTTGACGTCTGTTGTCTTTCTCTTTGATCTCGAAGCCGCTGCGAACGCTCGACAGTCGACTCTCACGCGCGTAGTTGAGGGGTTCTCAAATTTTGTTCAAGAAGCCGCTGAGAACGCTCGACACTCGATTCTCGCGCGCGTACTTGAGAGGTTCTCAAATTTTGTTCCTCAAGCCGCTGAGAACGCTCTACACTCGACTCTCGCGCGCGTACTTGAGAGGTTCTCAAATTTTGTTCAGCAAGCCGCTGGGAATGCTCGACACTGGAATCTCGAGCGCGTACTTGGAGAGGTTTTCAAATTTTGTTCAGCAAGCCACTGCGAATGCTCGATACTCAACTCTCTGGCACGCGATTGCGACGCGTATTGTCTCTGATTTGCAAGACGATTTTCAGTTTCTGATGAAGATTCTCCTTTACGACGTAATTTTAATGCCCTCGCCTGGGAACTATTTCTGGAAAGTTGAGATCTTGATCTTTTGGACATATTTCATTATTTAATCATAAATTAAAGCAGGTAAAAACAAAATGATAAAAAAAATTAAAAGTGCCCTTGTACTAAATTATATGCTCAACTGTTGAACAGGAATTACCTATATAAAAATGTAATTGAAAAATTATAAGAACTACCAACTTACTAAGCTGTTTGGTTAGTTAAATGTACACAATATTAATTTAACAGTTAGTACCTACTGAATATAACATAAGAAAATGGGTCTAGAACTGAAAATAACTTTTGTTTGGTTTTAAAAATAACTTTTTAGTTGGGTTTAAATTTAATAAATACCTACTAAATGAATTTAAAGCGAATTCAAAATATTTAAATTATTCGATTCCACACACAACCGCTGCGTAGGGGGCCGACTGCGCGAGTGGGCCGCGCTGCAATTTATTTTTTGACATAGACTCCCCTCCCGCATCCCAGTGACACCCGCATCGCATGGTGCTGGCAGTGTACGCGATATAAGGATTTTTCGACGTTACTATTGAATATTTTAACATGGAAAGGTAGTAGTAGTTAGACATATGGTATCGCGGACTTTTTTGTAGATATTGATGGCCTCCATAAAACTGTAGCACAACACTTTGCTCTATTGTTAATAGTTCCCGCAGCGTAAGCGATATAAGGATTTTTTTAGTATTTCTTTCATACCTTGGGTTACATTAACGAAGTTTTCATACGGATCCCTAAGCTTTTTGAAAACATTCTATCGCCTATGTTCATCAGGAATAATGTAGGATTGTAATGGTGAAAGAATTTTTCAAATCGGTTCAGTAGTTTCAGAGCCTATTCAATTCAAACAAACAAACAAATCTTTCCTCTTTATAATATTACTAGCTGTGCCCCGCGGTTTCACCCGCGTATATCACGCGTCTGCACCTTGCGACATGCGAACTTCGAGAGTAACATCACGACGGACGGTTGCTGAATTAACAAAGATTTAAAATGTGAAATATGTTACTAAAATTACTGATACGAATAATGTGGCCTAGTTGGTACCGGCGTTACTATTTCACATTTTAACATGAAAAAGTAGTTATTGTGATATAACTGTAATAGTTAAACTTATGCTATCGCAGACTTTTTTGTAGGTATTGATATCCTCTGTAAAACTGTAGTACATCACTTTGCTCTATTATCAATAGTTTCCGCAGCGTACGCAATATAAGGATTCTTTTTGGTATTTTTTTCACATCTTGAGTTACATTAATGAAGTTTTCATACGGATCCCTAAGCTTTTTGAAAACATTCTATCGCCTATGTTCATCAGGAATAATGTAGGATTCTAATGGTGAAAGAATTTTTCAAATCGGTCCAGTAGTTTCGGAGCCTATTCAATTCAAACAAACAAACAAATCTTTCCTCTTTATAATAGTATATATAATATATAGTGTAGATTAGCAAATGCAAATAAATGAATAATTACAATGAATAATTAATAGACGCTAGGTCTATTAAAATGAAGTGTCATTTAAAATAATATTTCTTTCATGGCAAGATAAGAAAAGTGCGAGGGAGATGGATATTAGTCCATCTCGCTCGCACTATAGAAAGGGGGTCGTGACGGAAAAATCTTACACTTTTTCTCGCCTAGCCCCCATCTGTCAAATTCGTACCGTGCGATAAAGAATTTCGTTTCAAAAATGAGACATCATAAAGGTCTCCAACTCAGCATAACGCCGCAAAGGCAGTGCTGGTTTTCATCAAATGCGTGAGTGTCGTATTCACGGATTTTTTTTTATTTTCCTTTTTGTTTTATTATTCATTAATTATGTATATACTGCTTCTTTATTGTTAATGCGTAAGCAGACACAAAGCACTATTTATTCGATAGACACGTTTCTAATCTAGTCTTAGTTTTGCCCCTTGCCTTTTGTATATTTCTTTAAACGTGTGTAAAATGTATGTATCAAACAAATAAGTGCTTTCTTTCTTTCCGTAAAGATGCTCACCGTGTATGGTCTCTCTGTGCGGTGCGAGTGCTTGTGCTGCGCAAGCAGGTACGCTGCATGGAAGTTCGCTCCGCACCGCTCGCACACAAACGGCTTCTCGCCGCGGTGACGTCTCTCGTGGTTCTGTGGCCACGCACAATTATACAGTCTATACATATAAATAAAATAGAAATGGCTGTCGTTTTTTAAATTTTTGTCCGTAGGGCTGTGTATGCAGGCTAATATTTCTTTATCTATGCCGATATAACCCCCTGAGATTCATAGAAGCCAGTTATTTCAATATTACAGACAGACATTCCAATTTTATTTATATCTATAGATAAAAAAATGTTATTTAAAATACATGTTTTTACTAAAACTTGCTTAATCATTAAATAAAATCCGAAAATTTTTGAAATCTAGCAACACCAGTGTATCGTTGAACGTGATGTGACCACAATGAATAAAATCGCGAAAGCTTTATAAAAGCATCTCGCAACACACGCACACTAGCGCAAGGTTCACATTTAGAAGCACACACAGAAAATGACGAGGTAGTTAGTAATACCGACACGGGCATCGTATGATCCAGATCTTTTTTTGACTGCCTCGTTGGTCTAGTGGTTGTAGAAGTACGACTGCTGATCATGAGGTCCCGGGTTCAGGTCGCCAAAAAATCAGTTATTAAGTTTTTCCATCAAGAAGTTCTCAGTAGCTGCCCGGGGTCAGGAAGATGGCGGTGTTTAACCCCCGTGCCTCGGAAAGCACGTAAAGCCGTTGGTCCTGCGCCTGATCTCTCTCCGGTCGTGTCGATTTACCATCCCATCGGGCTATAAGAGTGAGGGAATAGAGAGTGCACCTGTACTTGCGCATACACTTGGGCACTATAATCCTGTCCTGTGCCGATGGCTAATTTCCGTTGAGACTGGCCGCCGTGGCCGAAATTCGGTCTGGAGGACATTATATTATTATGATCCAGATCATACATAATACGGTATTGGGTTTCTACCAGAGAATTCCCGGTATCAGCCCGCGTGCACGTGCGTGTCACGTGTACGTGCACGTTCACGCGCTCGAGCGTGTGTGTGTGTGTGTGTGTGTGTGTGTGTGTGTGTGTGTGTGTGTGTGTGTGTGTGTGTGTGTGTGTGTGTGTGTGTGTGTGTGTGTGTGTGTGTGTGTGTGTGTGCACGTGTGCGTGTGCGTAGGTACCGTCATGGCGAGCAGGCTGGCGCTCTGGAAGTGGCAGGCGCCGCACTGGAACTTGTCGTGTCCGTGGCGCGCACGGCAGTGCTCCAGCAGGCGCAACTTGTTGCCGAAGCGACGTCCGCAGTGCTGTTGATTGATCATCATCATTACAACCTTTCACAAGCCCACAGCTGAACAATGGTTTACCCCAAAGAAAATTATGAAACACAGACCCAAATGTCACTTGCACTTTTTATATAAAATAAGGGTGACAAACGAGCACTCAGTCCACCTGATGGTAAGTGAAGTTTCTGTGACCCATAGACATCTACATCTATCCTCGATTAAGAATCGAAATGCAGATGCGTTGTCACCCCTGTGACTAAGTTGGAGTACCTTGTATCCAGTAAAAGATCTCCAGTTCTCTACGTTCACTATACAAGGCACAGCAGCATTGAGGTGCTATTTCATGCTGATATTCTGTGAGAGCATGGCGCTTCCCCAATCGAGCCGACCTATGCGTCTTCAACCATAATATAGCTGCAGTATTACCACATACAAAATCCATCCTACCATCGACTTCTGGAATATCCTACCAGGTTGTCACGCATCTATTGGGCGGTGGTATTGGGCGGCAATATCGACAACCTTCGAGAAGGAGGGTTCACGAACAGTGCACACTTAGACTACGTCTGTCTCTTTATCGGAAATTAAAAAGTTAAAATTAAACGCGATAAAATCCGAAAAAATTAGTTTCATTTAACAAAAAAAGATACTTTAATGTTCAATGTTCACATATTCCACTCACCTCACAGATTGGTCCAAGGCCGGCGTGTTTGACCGCCTTATGCAAACGCAAACTACCCCTCTGCATCTCCTTGTGACACACGTCGCACTCTGTTAACTTCCTACCCTGCAAAGAACAATGGCCATTTTGGACTACAAAAAAATAAATTGAGAACATTGTCAATTTAATTAATTGATATCGTCAGTTTAGTTTGAGGAGCTGGAGAAATATAAATAATCATACATACATACATACATATAATCACGCCTCTTTCCCGTAGGGGTAGGCATGGACTACTTCTTTCCACTTGCTACGATCCTTATATACTTGTTTCGCTTTGTCCACTTTCATTATTCCGTTCATACATGCTCTTCGGTTTAGGGTACTCTTGACCTGGCCTTTTTTCAAGACGTCCCTGATTTGATCTAGAAACGTCCGCCTAGGTCTACCCCTTCCAACACTTTTATTCACACTCGGCTTATACACCTTTTTAGTCAAACGTTCTTCATTCATTCTCTCGACATGGCCAAACCACCTCAGCATACCTTTCTCAATTTTGGTCACTACATTTTCTTTCAGACCACAACGTTTCCTTATCTCACTATATTTTATCTTGTCACTCAGTTTAACTCCTATCATACTTCTTAACGCTCTCATCTCAACTGCATTTATTCTGCTTTCATGTTTCTTCTGCCATACCCAACTTTCACTTCCGTACATGAGTGTCGGAACCAACACCCCTCTATGCACAGCCAAACGAGCCTTGTTAGACACCTTCCGACTTCTCATAAAGGAGTGCAAAGCTCCATTCACCATGTTTCCTGCATTCACTCTTCTTTCGATATCACTCTCACACTTTCCATCTCTCGTAAACTTTGAACCCAGATACACAAACTCCTTCACCTGTTCAATTTCTCTCCAATCACGATCACGATCACTTTCGTCTTCATTACATTCATATTCATTCCCTTTCTACCAAAGGTCCACTCATAACATTTACCATCTCCTGCAACTCCTCGGCCGAAGACGCAAGTAGTACTTGGTCATCAGCATAGAGAAAACATTTGACGAGTAACTCATTCATTCTCAACCCACTTTCATTCTCTTTTAAATCTGTCAAGCAATTGTACATGAACAGATTAAACAGCCACGGTGACGCTACACATCCCTGCAGGACTAGCATGAGCAGGAGACAATTTTATCCCCGGGGAAAGGAGAAAATATTTATCCCCTCGCTTAGTTTTATCCACCCTTCGAGCATGGGCACACCGGTGGATATAATATCTACAGTAGGTAAAATGGGAGATAGACTTGACTTAGCTATATTTTTTGTATGAATTTTATATTTAACCCACGTCTAATGAACTAGGATAAAATTGTCCCTTTCAAATGCCAAAAAAGTATAATTTTTTATCTTTAATTTGGCTCCATGCTATGGACGGGGGATATATGTTTACTCGTTATGTCAAACGGGGATATACTTCTCCCCGTTGCCGTGCTTTGGCATAAGGACAAGATAATTTTATCTCTTGTCAGAGGATATAATCAGGGGATAAATTTTTTGTCCCCAACCCATGCTAGCCGTGCTGGTCTAACACCTTTTTCGATATTAAACCATTCAGTGTATGCCCCGTTTATCCTTACACAAGCACTAGAATCCCTATAAAGAGATTGCAATGCTCGTATGAGGATACTGCTCACACCGTTAACGGACAATGCTGACCACAATTCATTCCTCACCACTCTATCATAGGCCTTTTCTAGATCCACGAACGCGCAATAGATCTTCTTGTTTTTAGCCAAACACTTTTCGGCTATGCACCGCAAGGAAAAGACCTGATCTATACATCCCATTCCCTTTCTAAATCCCGCTTGTGCATCCCATACTTTTTCGACTGTTTTATTCACAACCCTTTCAATCAGCACTTTCGCATACAATTTCCCGGCGACGCTGAGAAGGCTTATACCGCAATTTAACACGGTAATTTATGCAGTCCTGCCGTGACCCTTTTCCCTTATACAAAGGCACGATTATGGCTTTGCACCAGTCTCCCGGTACTTGCCCATTTCGCCAGCACAAATTGAAAAGGCGGTATAGCTGGCTAGCCACTATGCCCTGTCCAGCCCTCAGCATCTCGACGGTAATCCTGTCATACCCTGCAGCCTTACCTAATCTCATACTTTTCAGCGCTATCACTATTTAATCCATACTTATCTCACTTTCATCAACATTTATACTGGTTTCCATCACAAGTTCCGGATGCTGTACCTGCACTTCCTCTCTTTCAAACAAACTTTCAAAATACTCTTTCCATCTCTTTAACACACTTTCTTCTCCTTTTATAATGCTCCCATCTTGACTCCTGATTGTACTCAGCTCCGAGGTAGAAGTTTTTCCTCTGGCTGTTTTGATGGATTTCCAGAAAAACTTAATGTTTGACTGGAAATCTTCAGTGAGCCTCCTAACGAAATCATCCTTTCGTTATTCCTTCTTTCTAGACACAACTTCTTTTGCTGCTGATTTCAATCTTTTATACTTCGTTCTTGCTTCTTTTATCTCGTCATCCATTGCCTTTTGAACTTTTTGGTTAGCTTTTGTTGCTAACCAATCCAACCACGCTTTCTTCTTTTCTTGCACAACCCTTTGTACGTCTTTATCCATCCACACATTATAGTTCTTTCTTCCTTTCCTTCTTTTAGCTACCCCGCATACCTCAATAGCAACATTCACGACCCCTTTCTCAAATGTCTCCCACAAATCTTCAATCACACCTATCTCTTCTATGCCCTTAAAATTTTCTTTCACTTTCTCTACATACTCGTTATTCTTTTCATTTTCTTGTTGATTTTCCACTTTTACTTTGTCCAAAACACTCGTAGGCTCGGCCCTTCGGTGTCGCCACCGTTTAAAGAGGTCACGCATTCGGGCTATGACGAGGAAGTGGTATGTGTCGAGGCCTACACCGCGGTATGCCCGAGTGTCTAGCACTTTCTTCCTCAGTCTTTCATCCACAATTACAAAATCAATCATACTTCTAGACTCACCCTCATCTCTTGTATACAAATGGATCTTTTTGTGGTCAAACATTGTGTTGGCCACGCACAGATTCCATTCCAAACATACTTCAAGCAGGCTTCTCCCATTGTCATTCACTCTCTCGTCCCCAAACGTACCCAGAACTCCTTCATACCCGTCACGCTTTACTCCCACCTACCCATTAAAGTCCCCTAACATCACGATTCGTTCATTTTCTCCGCATTTCTTCAAAACCTCTCTCATGCTATCCCTAAATTGCTCTCTCTCTCTCCCTTGTTGGGCCAATGACCCACCTCCGTGAAGATCCGTCGGTGCATAGACCCCAAGGATAAAAAAGCGAGTGAGTCCGACTTTTAACCTAATCCAGAGGAGTCTTGGGCTTACACATTCATGCTCCATCACACATTCAACTATTCGAGATGAAAGAATTACACCAACTCCCTAACAGCCTCGGCTGGTTTAGGGGACTCCCGACCAGTATGCCGTGTAGGGGCCAAGAACCGTAGTGTTACATCCTTTCCACTTGGTTTCGTTCACGCTCAGAATATCTATGCATCGTTCATCCATCATCTGACATACTTCATCTACCTTACCATTTATTCCTCCTCTTACATTCGACGTAGCGAAGCGGCTCTCCGTGGGCCGCTTTTCGCCCCCGCGAGAAACGAGACGTGATGGGTGGCGAACCACATCGCCGCCATTTTGGTTACTTAAATTATTTTTATTATTGTCCATTGCGTTCCCACGAATAGCGAGGGAAAGGTATGTCCCCCCAGCAGAGCCCCGCACGCCAGGGTAAGGCTAGCCTAATTCTGGGATCGCCCGGTCCCAGGGCAGTGTGGCACGCTAACGACTAGGCTTGCCCCTAGCCATGCATCCATACGCGCGGCAGACGTTGGATTGGCGGAGAGGGTAGGAATAGGGAAAGGGAAGGATAGGTGGTGTAAAAAGGAAGATCGGTAAGTTTTAGTGGGAAATAGGAAATGTCGGATATTACTGCTCAACCTAGGGAAGGCAGGACAGTAATAGCTAGGGAAGCATAAATTATATTCTAATGTAATATAAATAATCTGCTTTAAAAACTATAACTGTGCATGTCAGAATGCAGCACTAGCGTCGAGACAGCTAGATTAGTTTATTTCAGTTATTTCCACAGCATAATGTCTTATGGGATTTTCCTATGGGGAAATACGGCTGATTTAGAAACTATTTTTGTTTTACAGAAGAGGGCCATTAGAGCTATTTACAACCTAAAACCGAGAGTATTCTTAGAGAAAAATTTAAAGAAATAAATATATCAACTTTGGCCTCTCAGCATGTTAACGAAAATCTAATGATGTTCACAAAAACAAAGGTAGTTTTAGTAAAAATGTGCTGAGCCACTGCGCCACAGAGCTGTCGAAGTTTGTTTTAAATCTTTAGTTTTATAAGAAAACATAAAGCTCTACGCAATACATAAACTTACCGATTCATATTTTTTCCTTTTGTTCTTTGCAGAACATGTTGAGACATGTTTCATTAGTGTTTGCTTGCTGTCGAATTGTAGTTTACAGTGCTGGAAATATAATAAATAACAAGATAAGATTTAAGAAATAAGAAATACAATTTGTTAACAACTCATAAGTATTCCGTTATTGTAAATATTTAACGATTTTGTATTTATTTTCAATAATGAGTTATGTATGTGGTAGCCATCTAAATATAAAATATATAGATAAGAAATATAGTGATTTCTTATTTATTTACATGAACACTGCAAATTATATATAATTATGTCAAACGCTAATCTATATCTGTACTAGTCTTGTGTAGTTTGTGAACAATAAAATGAAACTGGAATGAATACGTAAATAAAGTGTGTATGTAGTAAGTAAGTATAAAGTAAGCTCAATCAATTTGAATTCGATTTTTGCAAACTAAGACTCACAGCCAGTAAAGAAACAGTCCTCAGTGCATATTGTTGGTACATCTCTTCAATACTACGCTATGGTTAGCAGTATTAGTTATATGGGGTAATTCAGTGGATGTAGGGCAGTGTAAGGCATTATTTCATAAATTAAAGATACTTTCACTGCCCTGTCTCTATATTTTTGAAATTTGTTTGTTTGTTAAGAGATATTCCCTATCTATTTTCAATAAATGAATGTGTTTCCAAAAAGATCCAAGACAGAAACCCAAACTAACTAGTGGCACCATCCCAAAGACTTCAATTGTATATTCGTAATGCCCACACCATGGCAATAACAATCCATAATAAGCTGCCGCAACAGATCAGACAGCAGCCTATAAATAAATTTAAACATGCAATTATTTTCTTAACTTTTGGATATGTGTTTCCACTCTGTTAACAGTTTCATATATTATAAATTTATAAGTTATATATAAAATTCAAATAATATATATCTACAATTAAAAATGTCTATGTAATGTTGTAAATATATAAATTTGCGCGTTTACCGCTAAAAAAAACTCCTTTGTCGTATCTCCTCAGTTTCAAGGCACTCCCCTTGCTGCCTCAGCTAGTATCGGAATCCTCGGCGTCGACATATCGAATAGTGTGCAGTTTCGTGGTCACTTTGAAGGGAAGGCCAAATTGGCCTCTAAAAACCTTGGCGTGTTCAGCAGAGCGAGACAGTATTTCATGCCGGCACATGGCTTGCAACTTTACAAAGCGCAAGTTCGGCCTCACATGGAATACTATTCTCATCTCTGGGCCGGGGCACCCCAGTGCCAGCTCCTTTCACTTGACCGCATCCAGCGCAGAGCGGTTCGAATCGTCGAGGACCGAGTTTTGTCTGATCGGCTCGATACACTGGCACTGCGTAGAGATGTTGCATCTCTTTGCGTATTTTATCGCATCTATCATGGGGAGTGCTCTGAGGAATTGTTCGGACTGATTTCAGCCGCTCAATTTCACCATCGCACATCGCAACAAAACTCGAGATACCATCCACACCATCTGGATGATTGGCGGTCCACCACTGTGCAATTTAGAAAAAGTTTTCTCCCTCGCACAACTTCCTTGTGGAATCATTTACCACATCTGCAATTCTCCTGGTGTTGGAGTTGTTCATGGGCGGCGGTAGTCACTTACCATCAGGTGAGCCGCATGCTCATTTGCCCCCTCTTCTATAAAAAAATGCCTAAATAAGTATTATAAAAACTTAAATTATATTCTAATTGTAATATGTCTACACCAGATACGGTAGTATATGTGAACCATTCTATAATTTCAACATCTGTAAATACCATATACTAAGAAATAAAGGATAAAAGCTAAAAGATTAGGAAATTTATTTTAACCCTTTACTAGAACAAACATTTGTGAACGCTGATTGTTAATCAGTCTAATAGCTCCTCGTACTATGACAGACCGCATGCGCGAACGAGAGCTTGCGAAAGCGAGTGAGCGAGAGAGTCGGTATGTCATTCGGACAAGAGCCAACGAAAACCTGAAATACTACCATTGACCAATGATTAAAAATGGTATAATATTATATTTATGCTATTTACTAGAATGACAGACCTAAGCCTGTTCAAGTATAGAGGCAAAATCGAATATGTAAAATTTTACATATTAATTATTGTTATCAAGCAACATTATGACTCTTAACAGATATCGACCAACTGAGACTGCCTAACTGAGATAACCAGTGTCATGTGTATGTGCACGTTCACGTGTGCGTGCGTGCGTGCGTGCGTGCGTGCGTGCGTGCGTGCGTGCGTGCGTGCGTGTGTGTGTGTGTGTGTGTGTGTGTGTGTGTGTATGTGTGAGAGAGCGCGCGTGTGCGTGTGCGTAGGTACCGTCATGGCGAGTAGGCTGGCGCTTAAAACTGCTTAGTGGTACTGATATGGCCGAATACAGCTAATAAAACTAATAGTCCACTATCCGAAATGAACTGGTATAGAGCGTTCTTTAAAATTAAGGAGCAGACACAAGACTTCTATACATATAAATAAAATTAAAGTGTATGTCTGTAATATTGAAATAACTTGCTTTTATTAAGCTCAGGGGATTACTTGCATGGGATTAATACATAAATAGCCATTTTAAGTCTTTTTGTCTGTATGTACGCCCGGGCTAATCTGCAGAATGACTGAACTGATTGTAATGAAACTTTATAAACAGATAGAGAATAATGTCTGGAAGGATTTAGATTATATTTTATCCTTTATTATCATAGTCGTATTTATGAGTTCTTTTATTATGCCAACATCCTGACCAAAGGCTGCTACTGTGAATATAAATTCAGCAAATAGTAAATAATAAAAGAAAATATCATTTTACGTGGTAGAGCCATGCTGCAGCTATATTAATAGTATAGTTGTAGCACAAATAGGTTGGCTCGACTGGGGAAGGACCATACTCTCACAGAATACCAGCGGGAAATAGCAGCTTAATGCTGCTGTGTTGTGTATGGTGAGAGTAGAGAACTGGACACCTATTTTACTGGAAAAGAGGAATTCTATTTTAGTCTTCACGGCTTACAACACCATTGAGCTATTATGTACTACGTACTAGAGGCGACAGTGCATTTAGTTACGATGTCCCATTCAATTGCGGTAATGTCGCCGCACTTTAGTCAGTCACTTGCTAGGCATTAACAAGTTGACATGAGCTGTGTTGATTATATAAAAAAAAACTCTGGATAAAATATGCCATGGTGTGTTTTGAGATATTGCACAAATAATTAAAGAAATGTAAGCAAATAAGAAGAAATAACTTTTCATCCGAGAAAAGACAATTAATAAAAAAGTATTAAGTATAGGTTAATAATCAAACAAATTATTCCTAAGACACCATCTCGTGTCATGTAATATAAATTATAAAATTAATTTGTTCAGATGAGACATTTCTGTAGGTAAGTAAAACGATTATATTATACACAATTTTTTTTTGTACAAACAAATGGAAGTATTTATAACTAGGCTAAATTTCTGATGTTTGCTGCTTAGTCTTTTATATTAATTTTTAGGTTTCCAAGTGGAATAAATTTGTCCATTTTTGACTCTCGCATGCCCAGCATTTATGAACGACTCATAATCTAATCTAAATAAATATATTTTTAAATTAAATGTTATATTAATAAGTTTTGTTAAACATACATTTAGTATGTTTTATATTTTACATAGTTACCTCTTAAAATATTCAAATAAAAATATAATTAAAATGTAATTGTGATATAATACTATGTCATATTATATTAAATTAGCACATAATATTATATGTAATATAAATGTTAAATTTTAAAAATTGTACTCGATATAATTTTCGTAAATAACAATAAAATCTATTATTACATACTGATTGATAATTCTACCTATGTATAATCTGTGTGAAAACGACCGCGCATGCGCCACATTACTCTCCCCTGCGCATGCGCGAAGACATGAGTAGCGCACATTTTTTGTTTGAAATAGCTGTTCTAGTACGTAAGTACGTATTACTTCAATGGACAATGCATCTGTATTTTAATTTGCAAACGAAGATAGATGTAGATGTCTACGGGCCACACTAACCATTTACCATGAGGTGGACTGTGTGCTCGTTTGTCACTCTAATTCTATAACAAAAAATCTCAATATAACTGATTTTGGCCTGACTCGAGATTCAAACTGGGGACCACATAAACAGCAGTCGCGCTTATAACCACCAGACCAATGAGACAGAAAGAAAATTATATAATGAACTAGTAATCCACCCCTGGTCATCTAGATCTCGACAATAGGCCACCTATGGGGTCCAATTTAGACTCACACTAAACCATCCAGAGAACCACTCGAACACAAAAATTTCAATTATTAAATTATATATATAAAGATAGTTACCAAGCATATTTTTAAATCTGGGCCGTGCATCTTCAACTGATGTATTCGTAATCTCTCTCTCAATACAAATTTATCACACAGCTCACACTTGACCTTCCTCTCGTCAGTTCCTGGGTGACACTTGTTCATATGCACAGCTATGCTCCGTATCGATAGATTTTTCTGACATATCTTGCACGTCACTCGTTTCTGTCTTAATTGTGGTTCAGTATTATGTCTTGTTTCTGTATTGCCTTTTTCAATATGATGTTGAGTGTTTTCGTTTTTTAATTCTTTTGTGCTATCTTGGGAATGAACAGTTTTTTCATTAAGAATATTTGAAACATCTGAGATTTCTAAGTCACCATTACTTTCACATTTTATTGACGTTTCAGAGTGTGTCTTAATTGTATTTTCAGAGATATCAAGCTTAAAGTCATCAAATGAGTTTACCATTTCTATCATAGACTTGAAAGGTTTGTTATCTTCATTTGTTTCATTGTTTTCTTGTTTAATCTCCACATGTTCATCTCGAAGTGCTTCAACTTTAAATTCAGTTTCTAATTGTCTTTCTATAACTTTGTCATATATTCCATTTTTAAATTTTAATAAGTGACCTTCTGTGCTTATACATAGCTCTCTAAATTTAATAGCATCATTGAGGGAGCTCACACAGTTCAAGCACAGGTACTGTGGGAGACCGTCGTTGTATTCAATCTGAAAAATAATATAATAACGTAACTGCTGACAGATGTGCTAATGAGTTGTAAGAGTGTAGTGGCGGTGTTAAAATATCAACTACTCCATACTGTATTGTGAGTGTTTTAAAAGGCAACCTGTTAACAACTCTAAATTATAAAAAAGCTATGTTTGCCTGCCTGTCTGCCAATCGTGTCAACTGTGCCAACATCGCCCATACGAGGCAATTTATGAGAGAGGCCTATAATCGTCAGTGGACTTTTATAGACTGTTATGGACAGAATGGATGGGAAGTTGATACAATGTAAAAAGAAATTCTTTAGTGTAGAGAATACCCACAGTACCACAAGTGGTATGTTGGGACTTGAATGAGGTCCCTGCTATTTAGTAGCCGTGAAAGATTTTTTTTAATAGAATAAGGATAACAAACAAGGACACAGGCCACCTGACGGTAAGTGGATTCTATAGATAGACATATACATTTATCGCATATGAAAATGCATGTGTTGTCACCCTTGTGGACTAAGATAGAATGTGCTTTGTTTCCAGTAAAAGGGGTATCTGATACTCAACTCTCGCTATATGAAACAGAAGCATTGAGCTGCTATTTTACAGTTGTATTCTGTGCGTGTGGTCCGAGACCAGTTGAGCAGACCCATTCATGCTACAACTAAAACATACCAACAGTATGGCTCAACTTTCTTTTACTTATTATAAGTCAGAGTTTAACCACAATCCCACCTGGTACTGTTATTAAGTGGTGGTCAAGCCCTAGATGGTAAATCACAATGTCTTAGTGTAACAAAAGCCTATTTACTCTTTCTTTGAAGACACCCAGGTTTAAATTTTTTTGTAATGATGCTTGTTAATAAACTGGCTGATAGAGAAAATGTAAATTTCTTAATACAAAGTCCATATCTTTATATAATTCAATATTATTCTCATTATGATGCAATTAAGAATTATGCTCTTGGGTATGACATACATGAAAAGTTTATAAGATAAAAGAAATGCACTTGTTGTAATACCTTAACACCAGAAATTAAGTAAATATCTTTTGAGTATCGATCGGTTGAATTCGAAAATAATGGGTTTAGGGTTGTTTTCCCCAAACAAGTCCGACAAACGGTTTCTAGCTCCATTTAATATGATAATTTCAATATAATGTATTATTATATATGGTCATTGGTCACATTCAATTGCGAAAATTTACAAAAAATTAAGAAGTCAAGCGTATCATACTCTCTAACTTTTACAATCACTCACTACAAGCACAGGTAAAATGATAACAAAATTTATACATTTTAAACGCTAATCAACTCTGTGAGTAAAAACTGAGTTTGTCTAGAACGTAGTGATTTAATTATAAAGATCACTACTATTAATTTCTACCCGAGATTTCAAGTTTAACCAAAACCTAACAATTAACACTTTTTATTAATTTATTTATATCAAAGAGTAAGCTGTCCTATACAGGAAATTCATATAAAAATTTACATTTTACCGCATTTTACATATTTAATTTTGCTGTTGTTGTCAAGGTTGTTGTTATTATATGACAGACAAAGTCCTTAAACCATACAGGCTAGTCTGGTTTATATTCTGTTCACAAAACTCTTAACAATTTGCTGATGCATCAAATTGCCATTTGCTGAGTTCTTGGGAAATTTTGGTGACAGCGTAACCCAGCGGTTAGTTGATAATGATTATTTCTCAGGGACTCTAAGTGGATAAAAAACCTGATATCTATATCACCATCATAACTCTTGTTATATCATTTCAAATATTTACTTACTCTCGCTATCGAGTCCGCAGGCCGAGAAACTCTCTCTCGGACCCGCCTAATAAACTGTCAAGCGACCTGAACTGCCTCCTGGCGGCTCAGGCCAACTCTAATTAAATTATTCATAATTAATGTGCCTTCGAAGGCACTCCCTCAGCGGCTCGTAGCCGCCTGCGCCCTCATTTTCCAAAAGAGGGTCGCTTCCGATACAGCATAAGAAGCTCTAAACAGCTGGTTGCCAGTCCCCAAAGGCGGTTTTTAGAGGGTATCACTTAGGTCCCCCGGTAGGCAGTGAGTCCCTCATAACCACGATATACCGGCTGTCGTGGTATGCGTAATGCATTTTCGGCCTCCATACTTAAAAGGTAGCCCTTTCCAATTGCTTCGGGCGCAAAAAAAAACACCTGAGATCATTAACGCCCGAGCGCTTGCCGAGGGTGGACCTGCGTCAGTTGATTTCGGACGCTGCATCGTTTCGATACTACAGTAGTGTGCGTCGATTGCCTGCATGCTAGAGCATCGTCAACTACGACCGCAATTTTTGATCGATCGGTTTAAAACTATTTTATATAGTTATAATTTAGATCACGTCTCTTCCATTAAACATGGTAGGGACAACGAGTCTGTAGCATTGGCACAATTGAGCAAACAAGAAAATATTATTATAGAAAAATGTGGTCTATTCATTGACCCAGATCATTGTTATTTGAGGACTTCACCTAATAGTTTATACAGCGACGGTCTTATTGAAGTTAAATGTCCTATTTCAGCTTTCGGAATAGATTTTGACACGACCTTTCGACAAAAAAAGTTAAAGGTTATAAATTCAGTGATTCAAGTGTTAATGTTACACTTGAATCACTGAATCAAAATAATGACTGGTTTTACCAAATCCAAGGCCAGCTTCATTTAGCAAATAAAAATGTCTGAATACTTGCCATAATATGTATTGGCCCTGATTATGCAGTAAAAGTACTAAGAATTTATAAAGACGACCAATTTTAGATTTTCAATATATTACCCAAGTTACAAGCTTTTTATGAAAAGTGTGTACTGCCTGAAATTATCGACTCGAGAAAAGATCAGTCAATGCCGTCGCAGCAAATATTTTTCTAATAAAAATATGGTAATTGACTGTAAGTACCGATTAAAAAAATATTAGTTACATTTGGTTGTTATATTTAGTAAAACAGGTTGCAACCGTTTATTTATTTATACCACTATTCTACCGGTAGTAGACATAATCGATTATTAACCGGTTCAGTGCGGGAGGCACGCCAGGCGTGCCATCGATTACTTTTGTGTGTGGCGTATGACACGCGAGCCGTGCCTTTTTTTTATAGGATAAGGGTGACAAACGAGCACACAGTCCACCTGATGGTAAGTGGCCGCTGCGACCCATAGACATCTACATCTATCATATCATACAATGCAGATGCGTTGTCACCCGTGAGGACTAAGATGGAATGCCTCATTTCCAGTAAAAAGGGCGTTATAACTCGCTCAAATAGCTTTTTTGGAAGATTTATCCAGAACAAAAAATTCATTACTTTGCAAGCAGTTCATGCCTGCAGCTTCGTTCTGGATATTTTGAAAATTTGAAATTTTTAGAGGTTGACAACCTTTTTTAACGTGTACATGGTACTATTTTTACATTGTGGGTTTTAAATCATGTTGTGGAAAAATAGTCTAATAAGTAACAAATAATAGCACTCATTGTGATCGCTCACAAACTCAAGTTGTAAATAAATTTCTGAAAAACAAGTCTCCTGTTAAAAGAAAACAATGCGTTTATCTTATTGTTTAATTTTGCTTAAAATGGTTGAACTGTCGTCTTATTACTATCATATGGCCGAATAGACCTACGAAGTACCATGTGCTCTTGTGATATGGTATAAGGTTTATTTTTACTTGAAATAGTTCGAAACCGTTCATGCAAGTTCGCTAATAAATAGTCTTTTGTCAATCCGCCGCCGTATACCGCCAGCGTTTTTTTCCTTTTGAAAACACTTATTTTACTATTCCTACTAATTAGACGTTATCAGATCGACTTTACTTTTACATTTGTATAACACTAAATAATATTTAACATCTGTAAATATCAATGAATCATAAACCTTATTTTTCTTCAAATTAAGGTTCTTTATTGTTTGATATTTAGAAATGTTATTATTAGGTGAAAATTTAATTTAATAAAAACCAAGGTTTCCAGGGTGATTTAGCTGTACCTACTTATATAAATGATTTTTTTATAAAACAAAAAATTGTACAAAAGGTTTGTAATATCTTCATAAAAAAAGTCACTTACTCTCAATTTCAAAGAAAACACGTAAAAAACATGTAGTTACCCACACTAAAAACAAGTATCCTTCTATTTGTTCGCCGCCACAGCTAAAAGTTTTCGAAAATCGGTGCCGCAACGAATCGGTTAACATTCGATTACGGCGTAATAATTAAAATATTTGTGTACTTATTTTGACACTAAATTTCATAAATAATGAATAATATATCAAAATGGTATATAATAAATTATATAATTATATAATAATAAATTAATAAGATAACATTAAAATGACACACCAAAAAATATTCCATCCTCTGAAGTCCATCCTAAGAAAACTTTGTATTATGGAAGATCAAGATCGTTTAATCGCCATACTCACAGTGTTATAGTGCGAGCGAGTGAATAGATATGAAAAAAGTATCGGTCGCGTAGCTCGCCGCCCGCTCGGTGCGTAAAATACTTAAATTTGCGAAACGCCGAAATGTAAGAGGGCTCTTAAGTTCCCGCCGGCACCTTATTTTGCTGTAAAATTTTCAAAATAATTTCGATTTCTTAAATATAAAACTGAACTACTACTGCAACCCATGGAAATCAGCAACCAACTTAAAACAAAAAAAAAGGAAGGATACAAATGACAATGTCTCTATTAAAAGGCAATTTATTTTCCACGCAACAAGAAATAAAAGAATTGCATAGTAAAAAGGGTTTTATTTTAAGCAGTATGAAAAACGCTACGTGCTTTCTTCTCTTTCTTTTTCTTCTCCATCCTTCTCTTTTGCTTTTCAGTGCTCTTAAGAAGTTTCAAAATTTTATCGTCTTTATCCTCTAAGCTGTCTTCTAGATCGACGTCAGTGCTGCCCTCTGTCGACGGTTTCATCTTTTTCGCGTTGTCAGAAGCCACGGATTCGTTTGATACATGCTTCTTTCGAGGTTTTTCTCTGTGAAGGAAATGCTACCGATTATTTAAACATAATAATATAGAATTACAACCACTTTTTTATTTTAATTCTTAAGGTTAGCTTGAGCATGTGTATGACTTTTTGTATTATGTACTAGCTTTTTCACACGACTTCGCCCGCGTGTAATTTAGGGTTTTAATTTTTTTTGCGCGGAACCTTAATTCTTCGTTTTTTAAATATATAAGTAGCCTAAGTTACTCCCTATAACGTCAACTATCTGCCGGTGAAAGTCCCGTCGAAATCGGTCCAGCCATTTCGGAGATTAGTCGGAACAAACAGACAGACAGACAAAAATTTAAAAAATGTGTTTTTGTTATAAGTTCCTTATAAACTTTCATATGTTTTTAGTAAAAAGCTGTTATTTCGACATTACAAACACACATTTCAATTCGATTTATTTGTATAGATGTGTGTTTAGCAGGGATGGAAGATATGAACAAGAATATAGGGCGACAAGTGAACGCAGGGCATAGAGTAAACGGTGCTATTCACCCTATTCTGGGAAGCAGATTGTGTCGAAAAAGGCATGTATGACAATTCACAATGCTGTGTTACTTCCTAGTGTTCCTGTCAGTGAAAGTAGGCTGTGACAGAGGAAGCAAGAGAGTAGAATAAATGGTGAATAAATTTTCAGCATTCCGATTCAGTCCTAAAATTCTCCTTAATTACCGCATTGAGCAGTATTTTAGGATTGAATCTGAATGACAGTGAGAAATTGTGTGATAAAAGAAATGTGTGGTTTGCAAGATCATGTTGTGTGACCAGGATGAAGAAAGGAATGCTTCGGTGGTTTGGTCATGTAGAAAGAATGAATGAGGAAAGAGTGACAATGCAAATGTATGTTGCAGAAATGAACGGCAGAGCAGAGTCGACAAGCGACGCTCTAGAGTCTAGACTAAAGTTTATCGACCAAAGTGGCTAGGTGAAGAGTGCCCTTAACCAACTAGGATGCATGCGTAGATATATGGATGTAAAAGAGGCGAGAGAGGTGTGTCAGGAAACGTACCAAATGGAAGTGCGTAGTCTCTGCCTACCCCTCTAAGCTATTTATAAGCTCCAAGCTGGTACCTGGCGCATTGCTCCCGCAGAAGAGACGTTTTACGTAGTTTTTACGTGGTAGAGCCATGGTGCAGCTATATTAATAGCATAGTTTTAGCACAAATGGGTCGGCTCGACTGGGGAAGGGCCACGCTCTCACAGAATACCAGCGTAAGATAGCAGCTTAACGCTGCTGTGTTTCGTATGGTGACTGTAGAGAACCGGAGACCCTTTTTACTGGAAACGAGACATTCCATCTTAGTCCTCACGGCTAACAACGCATTTGCATTTTAATTCGCAAACGAAGATAGATGTTGATGTCTACGGGCCACAGCAACCACTTATCATCAGGTGGACTGTGTGCTCATTTGTCACCCTTCTTCTATAAAAAAGAAGAAATAATTGTGGAAATATCGTTTTAAATATGGGACAGTTATATTGTTTAATTACGTATGATAATACAATCATTCAAATTGAATGGTCTATAACTTTCAAATGAATTTGCCGGTACTATATGCGCGCCACCTAGTGTAAGTTAACTGTACTATACTTATAACCATCGCGCAAGTGCAATCAATAAGTTGACAAAGTTTTACCGTAATCTGGTGAACGAATATGGCAGTGCATAAAATACGAACAGACAAATATTAATTTTATACATTAGATATTGAATAAATAATTTAAAATTAAAAACTTTCTACAACTGATTTCAATATAAATTATTAAGAATAACTCAAAAACTATTGGCCAGACATTGATCAAATTTATATGGGACCACATGAGAAGCACCAGCTTTCAAATAAAAAAGAATCATCGAAATCGATTCACCCAGTAAGAAGTTATGAGGTAACACACATTAAAAAAACACAAGTCGAATTGAGTACCGGCTCCTTTTTGAAGTCGGCAGAAAAGAAAAAAGTGTAACTGTCATATTTAACTTTATATAGTTCTGGAAATCTATCGTCTATCGTTAGTAAGAAATGTGCAGTACCTAGTGTGCTTGAGCTCAATAAAAGTAATTCAAAATATTCCACGTTTAATTTGTCTCCGAACAGCAACAACATCCTATAGCCCACGCTCCCACCCAACATTGGTCATTCCAGTGGAAACTGAATCAGTGACGGCTCCGTGGCGCAGTGGTTTAGCAAAGACTTGCAGCGCTAAGGGCTGCGGGTTCGTATCCCGCACGGAACAAATATTTGTATATTGGATTATGGATGATAATAACACCTAGGAATGAGGTGATCGCTACTAAGCTATTTCTAATTTGTTTTGTGTGGGTAATTGTGATGACATGATTGTAAGCTGTTATTTAAAAAAAAAAGTCCCGCTGGGTTTCTTACTGGTTCTTCCCAGGGAAGAGATCTTTTTCGAACCAGTGGTAATTAAACAAAAGAGTGACTTTCAATAAGTATTATTTATAATTTATATTGAATAAAAAAGTTTCTGTTTCTGTTCCTATAGCCTACAAATAATTGTTCCGGGTCTGAATGTTTGTTCTTGTGAAACTTATATATGCAAACTGCACCCACGATACAGGTGAAAATCTAAGTGTGGAGGTAATGTTTCTTTTAAAGAGAAAGAGAAAGCGACCTATAGATATGGAGGCAGGGTATCAAGTCTTATGATCTGTTGTGAGCATCAACCCTAACTCACTCACCCGACAGTTTCCATGCTGTCGAACAGTTCGTCCAGCTCATCCACTGGCTGACTCTCCGTCTCCTCGAGTTCCTCCTTAACGTCGACTTCCGAAGATTTCAACAGTGGCGTGGTAGTCTCTGTCTGGACCAGAACGCTGGACAGCTTCGAAGTTAAGTATTGCTGAGAAAGAAATATCATTACAACTTTTTTATAGAATAATTGTGGCAAACAAGCACAAAGTCCACCTGATGGTAAGTGGTTGCTGTGGCCTATACACATCTGCAACCGCCATACCTTAAGAATCAAAATGCAGATGCGTTGTTACCCCTGAGGACTAAGATGGAATGCCTCATCTCCAGTAAAAAGGGTCTCCGGTTCTCTGCACTCACCACAGCAGTGTTAAGCTGCTATTTTAAGCTGGTATTCTGTGAGAGCGTGGTCCTTCCCTGCTCGAGCTGACCCATTCGTGCTACAACCATAATATAACTGCAGCATGGCTCTACCATGTTAAGGATGCACAAGGACACACATATTAGACCAGGAAAAAATATTTGTATATATGTACGTACGTACGTATATATATACGTACCATACAGGATTTGAACCCGGGTCTATGACAAACGAGCCCACAGTCCACCCGATAGTAGTTACTATCGGGTAAGATGTCTATGGGCCATAAAAACCAGTTGGTTGTTATGGCCCATAGACATCTTCATCTATCCTCAATGATGAATAAAAATGCAGATGTGCTGTCACCCGTGAGGACTAAGATGGTAAGCAACAAATCCAGTAAAAAGCTGGCAACGCATCATATATTCATTCAGTCAGACATTTTTTTTAATTAATACTTTGTTGTACACCAAAATTCAGAAAACCAGTACGTTTTAAAGTATATGTATATACAACAGGCTGTCCTATCACTCTGAAAGTGACCTCTTATAGTCAAACTTTGCGTAGAGGACTGATACAAACAACGGTTAAAATAGAGGGGTGTGTACAAAAAAAAAATATTTAAATACATATAAATACAAGCTGTAACACTGTTTTTACGTGGTAGTGCCATGTTACAGCTATATTACTTTGTAGCACGAATGGGTCGACTCGACCGGGGAAAAACCACGCTCTCAGAATAACAGCGTAAAATAGCAGCTTGATGCTGCTGTGTTTCGTATGGTGAGAGTAGAGAACCAGAGACGCATACCATCGTAGTCGTCACGGGTGACAACGCATCTGCAATTTGATTAGTAATCGAGGATAGATGTAGATGAAACTTTTGAGTTGTTGTGAGTGCCCTTGCAAGTGCTCGTTAACCCTTTCCATGTCCCATGAATCTTATATGAACATTTCGATTGTTTAACTATTCTGTCTACTACACGGACATTATCTGTTTAAAGAAGCCATATGCATATGCCGAGTTGACCTAACATTTCATAACTTTATAGAGACCTTTTTACTGGAAACGAGGCATTTCATCTTAGTTCTCACGGGTGACAACGCATCTGCATTTTGATTAATATAGGCCTAGGATTTTTATAGGCCACAGAAACCACTTACCATCAGGTGTACTGTGTGTGCTCGATTGTCACCTTTATCCTATAAAAAAAACCTATTTATCCCCCCCTTCCCACCCCCACCTCCAGGGATTGAATTTATTAAAATCCTTTATGCCTGAGTGCTTTTGTTCAGTAGCGTAATTATGAAGCGCTGTAATGATGATGATGATGATACACAGATGCACGTGAAGCTTACAAAAGAAACTAACTTTATACAGCAGTTGCTTAGTGTCAAGGCTGTGCACGCGCAGATGTCGGTCCAGGCTGACCGTCACCAGCATCCGACGTGGGTGCAGAGCCAGTGACGTCACAGCTCCCGCACACCCCTTGTACCCCTTGTCCGGTCTACCTTTGCGCAAGTCCACCTGGTGCACTTGCCCGCGACCGAACCCCACCAACACCTGCCTGAAAACATTATTTTCTTTAAAAAAAAAACATTACAACCCACTAGAATTTTCTCCTGTATCATGGAGGCAGTTTACATACATAAATTTCAACAGGACACACATCCAGACCTGGAATGATTATTATTTGTAGGTCATACAAATACTTGTTCCGTGCGGGATTCGAACCAGCGGCCCTCATTGTCGCAACTCATTACTAAGCCGTAAAAATTACTGTTTCAGTTTCTCTCTGTCCCCTCTTACGACACCCACGGAACGATATGGGGTAGTGGATATTCTTACACCGCCGCTACACTTCTGTTCTATTGTGTGTACTTTGTACAAGTGCTACGAATGAATTATTTCATTAAACTATGTAAGTAACTAACCTAGGTACTTTGTTTGTTTATGTTTGGGGAAATTAGTTAAATTAAAAATTTAAATAACCCCCGCAACAAAAACAGCTGATAATCTACAAACGGGCTGAATAGATTTACTTCAAACATAGCTAAGAACACTCTCGATTAAGACACCATTCAAACGAAAAGATAATTTAAAATTAAAAATTTTGTACAGCCAACTTCAAAATAAGTTATTAAGAATAACTCAAAAACTATTTGTCTTACCTTGATCAAATTCATATGGAACCACACGAGAAATACTAGCTTTCAAATAAAAAAAGAATCATCGAAATCGATTCCCCCAGTAAAAGTTATGAGGTTACACACATAAAAAAAACATACAGTCGGATTGAGTACCGGCTCCTTTTTGGAAGTCGGCAGAAAACTTAATCAAAATCAGTACAAGCGTTCAAGAGCTACGACGCCACAGACAGAACATACAGATACTACAAACTTAGAACCTCTGTTAGAACCCTCTGTTTACGTTGGGGGTTTAAAAAATAATGAAATTCTTGGTTTAGTAGAAAACTCTCTAACTCTATCTTTTTAGAATTTTCCTTGAAATTGAGTTATAAAAATTCCGCCGTATTTATTTTACTAATAGTAATGGGTGAATGAAGTAAAAGAAAAACGTGACATGTGTATGTAGTGATCAGTTAACTCACCGTTCATCCAAGCCGGGTGCGATGCACGTCGCAGCCATTCCAGGAAAGTTCACGTTGCACACGGGCCTCCGCTGTGCTCTTGTATCATACAGCCTACACACACGAATAATTTGTTGCTATAAACACAAGTGGTAAAATTAAAAAAAAATCTACAACCAACTTCAATATAAATAAAAAAATGAGAACATCACCAATGTAGTCATCATCATTATTAAGGATAACTCAAAAACTACTCGCCAGATCTTCATTAATTTATATAGGACCACATAAGGAGTAGGTTCACCTAGAAAAAAGTTATGAGGTAACACACAAAAAAATACAGTCAAAATGAGAACCTACTCCTTTTTTGAAGTCGGTTGAAAATATAAGTTCTTCAAGGAATCGCCTGACGTGAGAATTACACTATTTAGATCTATCTGTCAAGCGTTTTACAGGTGTCAACTCTGTGTTGACTATACTAATGAGGGCATCCACGGCTTTTTTCGCCACTAGGGCGGAGCCACTGAGAAATGAGATGAAATATTTGACAGATTTCATAGCTGGGGAAGTTAATTTGTTTAAAAGTGAAGAGATTAATGTTTCTTTTTGAAATGTTAGTTATTTATTAACCGACTTAAAAAAGGGGAGGTTCGCAAGTCGAGTGTTTTATTTTGTATGCACGTTACGCGATATCTTCTCAGATATGAAACCAATTTTGATGATAATTTTTTTATTAAATAGGTTATAAGTACTTCAAGGCTGGTACCATATAAAATTGGAGAAAAAGTTTCATCCCTAAGGGTACCAAATAAATAACTTATATATACTTTTTAACAATTTAAGTCGGTTTTAAATTTTTATGTTATAATTATTGATTTTTATTTTTTATAGAAGAAGGGTGACAAATGAGCACACAGTCCACCTGATGGTAAGTGGTCGCTGTGGCCCATAGACATCTTATATCTATCCATGATTACGAATCAAAATGCAGATGCGTTGTTACCCGAGAGGATTAAGATGGAATGCCTCGTTTCCAGTAAAAAGGGTCTCCGATTCTCTACATTCACCATACGAAACACAGCAGCGTTAAGCTGCTATTTTACGCTGGTATTCTGTGAGAGCGTGGTCCTTCCCCGGTCGAGTCGACCCATTCGTGCTACAACTATACCAGTAATATAGCTGCAGAATAGCTCTATCACGTAACGAAAAATCTATTGTATAAATTAGATTAGAAATAGATAAACTAAACTACGAATTTTTTTTATAGGATAAGGGTGACAAACGAGCACACAGTCCACCTGATGGTAAGTGGTTGCTGCAGCCCATAGACATCTACATCAAACAAAATGCAGATGCAAATATTTCGAGGACATGTGAAGTTCGCCAACACGCATTGGGGCAGCGCGGCGGACATTTCCTTGCCCTAAAACCATCTCGGAAATAAGAGGCCTGTGCCCAGCAGTGGGACGTAAATAGGCTACAACTTTACTTTACTGTCATTGATGATGACACTGTGTGAACATTTGCGTAATAAATGAGTTCAAGTTAGTCCCAACTAGAGACATCTGGTGGTTTATTGTCCCTTATAGGGCAATCACAATAAACTAAGGCCTAATAAAGATTTATTGTTCAAATATCTTGCAGTCTATCCTATACTGTTAGTTATAAACCACCTACCTCACATATCCATGTCTGGAGCAAAGGGCCAGCAAATGGCCACCCTCCCCCGGCATGAAGGCCAGGTCTGACACCCAGACCGGCTGCCTCAACTGCAGCCAGTCGTGAGGAAGGTTCTTCGCGATGAACAATGGCTGTGTTTCACCGATCCGCCAGACCTTCAGGTCGTTCTCTTCACCTCCTTGTTGTGAATAAATTTATTTATTTAATTATTGAAGTGAAACTCGATGAAATAAAAAAGCGACACTAACAAGAGACAAACGTATACGTCTATAGAATTTGGAATGCGATAGAATGAGATAGAATAAAGTATACAGTGTTTCCTATTATATATGAAGATGTGATCTATGAGCAGTAAGGATTAAGGACGAAATTTCTTGATTAGAAAAATATTTAATTTTAAACCACTACAATACAAATCACTACAATATCCTACTGCTGATGCAGAGTGCATTCGTCTCATTCTCTCGAAGTTTAGTTTTCTGAAAGTTTCACTTTTACCGCGTGTGAACTGCACACGTTTTTTGGAACGAAGTTCCTTATCGCATGATACGAATTTGACGGAAGGGGCTAGACGACAAAAAGTGTGAGATTTTTTCGTCACTACCCCTTGTGTCATAGTGTGTTGGAACGAAGTTCCTTATCGCATGATACGAATTTGACGGAAGGGGCTAGACAACAAAAAGTGTGAGATTTTTTCGTCACTACCCCTTGTGTCATAGTGTATTGGAACGAAGTTCCTTATCGCATGATACGAATTTGACGGAAGGGGCTAGACGACAAAAAGTGTGAGATGTTTTCGTCACTACCCCTTGTGTCATAGTGTATTGGAACGAAGTTCCTTATCGCATGATACGAATTTGACGGAAGGGGCTAGACGACAAAAAGTGTGAGATTTTTTCGTCACTACCCCTTGTGTCATAGTGTATTGGAACGAAGTTCCTTATCGCATGATACGAATTTGACGGAAGGGGCTAGACGACAAAAAGTGTGAGATGTTTTCGTCACTACCCCTTGTGTCATAGTGTATTGGAACGAAGTTCCTTATCGCATGATACGAATTTGACGGAAGGGGCTAGACGACAAAAAGTGTGAGATTTTTTCGTCACTACCCCTTGTGTCATAGTGTATTGGAACGAAGTTCCTTATCGCATGATACGAATTTGACGGAAGGGGCTAGACGACAAAAAGTGTGAGATTTTTTCGTCACTAGCCGTTGTGTCATAGTGTATTGGAACGAAGTTCCTTATCGCACGGTACGATTTTGACGGATGGGGGCTAGGCGACAAAAAGTGTAAGTTAAGAGCAGGCGCTTCTCGTGTGGTCCTATATAAATTTGATCACGGTCTGACCAATGTTTTTGAGTTATTCTTAATAATTTATGTTGAAGTCGATTGTACAACATTTTTAATTTTACGTTATGTTATAAGGAATGAATTATAGTATAAAAAAAAAACATGCGTGAGTGTCGTGCAACACTCGGTTGGAACGAAGTTCCTTTCGTAGTATATTATTATTGATAAACGTATAATATTATTGATTAACAAATACACATATATGAATTACTAACGTCTATTAAAATGAAGCGTCATTTAAAATCTTTATATATAAAAATTACGTGTCACGTTGTTTGTCCACGATGGACTCCTAAACTACTGAACCCATTCAATGAAATTTTGCACAATATGTGCAGTTTGGTCCAATTTGATAGATACGATAGTGTTTATCCCGCGAAATGACCCTCAAAATTTTTTATTGCGAATTTAAGGATTTTTATAGGAGGGGTCGTTGGAGAGGGCAGAACAACGTCTGCCTGGCGAGCTAGTAAAATAATATTTCGTTCATGGCAAGATAAGAAAAGGTGTGAGGGAGATGGATATTATTCCATCTCGATTCCTTATAGCCGCCAAGGCCTTCTACACTACATCAGAAGGGATCGCGACGGAAAAATCTGACACTTTTTGTCGCCTTTTGTAGCCCCCATCCGTCAAATCCATACCGTCCGATAAAGAACTTCGTTCCAAAATCATTAACCTCGTAATGCTTACATTTTACTAAAAAAGAATTATACAAATATAACCCACACATATATAAATAAAAATATACACATTTATATCCATACATAATTAGTACATACAAATAAGTGTGAATATATACGTCTGTTTAGCAATATGACATGGATGATTCATGTAAAGGCGGCTCTTCACGTTGGCCAACATAGTGGCGAATGTGTTGGCAAAGATATTAGCCAAAAGTTCGTGATGATGTCCACACGTTGGAAGGTCGTTCAGTTTAATTCGGTTCCGGCCAATGTGCGGACGAATTTATTAAAATGGATATTGAGGCGCTAACGGCTGCTGCGGTTTATTTATTCACAGCATACCGCTTCTACGTAAATGTGTATAAGAAAAGAGTGATCAAAAAGAAATGGAAAAAAAGAAATTTTATTTCTTGTGTTCCACAAACAATTTTCGACTTGGTAGAGCTCTATTAAGCGAAAAGTTTCTTCATTGGTCATTGTTACTGTCATTTTGTAGACACTAATTATTATGTGTGCATATAAAATTTAAATCAGGTGCGTGCGATCACCCCAAAGTGATCCCAGGAGCTCGTAGCAAACTAAACGTGCGCCCAACGTGTGGACGCGTCGGCCAAACCGCCACAATCCTTTAAACCTTTGTAAAAAACCAACACCACACGGATCTCGCGCCAACTTATGGGCCATCATTCCAATACATACCAAGTGAAGCACAAATACCCGATCTACATGATTGCCACAGGTATTGGCCACAACATTCGCCACTATGTTGCCCAACGTGAAGAGCCTCCGTAAGAAACGTTGTCTTTAATAGATGATTACGTACAAACTTTTTAAAACCACAGATAAATTTACGCGATTAGATCATCACGTCAAGTCACACACAGTCACTTTTTGGTTTATTCTGTGCATAATACAACGTCTTTAAAACTATAAATGGTTGCAAGGCAAAGACTTTGATTGTACATCCTAGATGTATTACAATATAATTTCTGGATCTATTATGATAATTATTACTATATTTTCCTTTTTTTTTTAATCCTAGTAATGCTATTATACATTACTAATATTCCCTTTAACCACTTCTGGTACACTTAAAACGCTTTTGTTAGAATTGGTTCACGACAGTATTCGAATGGCGGATTCGAACCCACGACCTCTCGAGTTCGTGGTCTGCGCCCTGCCATTGGGCTACTGACGCTTCCAAATTTTCATTTCACTTCATTTTTTTTTTTAAATTATTCGTTTTAGTGCATTTTTTCATCAATGTCTATTTGTTCATGAGTCAATTAAGGTCCCGATTGAAAACCAGTGCTGTGGAACCCCACAGATTACGACAGAGGCGGGATCCTTTTTGATATCACACAACTACATTATTATCAATTAGCGATCTGCCCGGCGTCGCACGGTTGATTTCTGGATCTCGACAACAACGCCACCTACCGGGCCCGATTGTGAATCTAAACCATTCTCTAATCAACTTAATCACACACATAAAATATCAGCAAAATCGGTCCGGACGTTTAGGAGCAGTCCAGTCACATACACACGGACAGAAGAATTATATAATATGCATGTATTATACATATAAACCTTTATCTTGAATAATTCTGTCTACTGGTGAAAACCGCATCAAAATCCGTTGCGTAGCTTAGGAGATCTAAGCTTACAGACGGCGGGAAGCGACTTTGTTTTATACATATGTATGTAAAGATTTGTATTTGTACGAACTTCTATGTTCCTTAATGTTGTGTGTTGGTCAAATAAAAGTTTATTTCTTTCTTCTTTCTTAGTCACATATTAGTAACTAATTATGAAACAGCTGTGCTGTGTTGTGACGACGTAAAAGATTCAATCTTCACATTTAGTCGCGTGCGTGTAGTAAGAGGCGATTAAGGGGACATGACATAAAAATGTTATGACTTTCTACAAGAATCTAGTTCACGCCAGACGTAAAATATCCAGACCAACGGACAACAGTGTTTTAGGATTTTATTTAATAGAGTAATAATAATAACGTCCCCCCAGATCGGATTTGGGTCACGGCGGCCAATTTCAACTCTCAAGCTAGCGTAGGACAGAATTATGGTGCTCGAATGTGTGCGCAAATACAGGTGCACTCTCAATTCTCAATTTTATGCAATAATATAAACACTCAATTTTATACGTGGCAGAGCCATGCTGCAACTATATTAGTAGTATAGTTGTAGCACGAATGGGTCGGCTTGACCGGAGAAGGACCACGCTCTCACAGAATACCAGCGTAAAATAGCAGCTTAATGCTGCTGTTTCGTATGGTGAGTGTAGAGAACCGGAAACCCTTTTTACTGGAAATGAGGCATTCCATCTTAGTACTCACGGGTGAGAACGCACCTGCATTTTGATTCTTTATTGAGGATAAATGTAGATGTCTATGGGTCACAGCAACCACTCGGAATCAGGTGGACTGTATGCTTGTTTGTCATCCTATCCTATAAAAAAAAATCCTTCACTATCATAGACCAATGGGGCGGTAAACCGATACGACCGGAGGGATATCAGGCGCAGGAGCATCGTCTTTACGTCCTTTCCGAGGCACGGGAATTAGGACACCGCTAACTTCCTGACTATGGGCAGCTGCTGTGAATTGACTGTGAAAAGCTCAATAACAGATTTTTAGGGTCCGATCGCTTGACTACTAAACCAACGAGGCATTGGAGTGACAACTTGACGAAACACGCAGGCAGTCGATAGATGCAGGTGGCTCAGGACCGTGCCATGAGCGGAATGCCCATGGCGCGGTACTGAGCCACCTTGAGAGAACATAGTCCGTTCAGCAGTGGAATTGTGATGGACTGTAGTGGTAGAAGTAGAAGAGATAGATGTACATTTCTATGAGCCACAGTGCCCACTTACCATCAGGTGGACTGTGTGCATTTTTGTCATCCTTATTATGTAAAAACTAAAACTTTTTGTTTAAAGTTAATTTCGATAATGTTTAATTACCAGTAGCAAACAGCGTGGTGTCATCTTCACAGACTCTCATCCTGTCAATCTTCCCAGTCTCAACGGTTGTTTCCTCCTTTTTGCTCCAAATCTTGACCACACCGCTAGCAACGGCCGCAAGAAGTTTCCGCTTGTGGCGACCCAGTCCCACCACGTCTCCAGTACCGAAATCCGCTGTGTACGTTTTTGTGAATTCTGCTCTTTGGGTATTGTAGATTTGAATCTGAAAGTTAATCAAATGTAATCTATATAAATAAAAATCAATTGCCGCATGTATGAAAGATCATCACTTGAGAACGGCTGGACCAATTTTGATGAAATTTAGACCCGGTAGGTGGCGCTGTTGTTGAGATACAAAAATCACCCGTGCGAAGCCGGGGCGAATCTCTAGTGAATAATAAAGTAAAAAGTTTATTACCAACCTATTTACGGTCAACTGACCGTGTGGTGACTGTGAAAGAATATCCACTACTCCATATCATCCTGTGGGTGTTGTTACGAGGCGATCGAGGGAAACAAATCAGGAGATGGGCAGTAGCGTGTTCCAAATAACGACTAAATATAAAAAACTGGGGTTGCCAACCCGCTTGTCAAGCGGGGTGACCATGACAATCTATGGGGGAGGCATGTAACGTCATGTTACAACAGTAACGGTTACGTCCCGTGGCTGTAAATAGACCTTTATTAATTTATGAGAGAGTTATTGATTACTTAAAATATCTGGACCTGGCTTGCGAGGTGACCGACTTGTGGGGTGGTCTGCCGACCGAAATTATTGCTGTAGTCATCTCTGCGAACGGGCTAACCCCGGTCGGCCTCTCGGCTCATCTGAGGCAACTGGGACTGTGACGGGTCAATTATTTTTAAACAAGTATTTGTATGGATACTTGTTTCATGCGGGATTTGGAACCGCGGCGCTCGCACTGGAACACATGTTGTTGATTTGACTTGTTGATTTCCTAATTGTATATTGATTGATTGGTTAATAACATAGAAATTTAATACTTTGTTACACAGCGTGAAATAAAAGAAATCATTAAAATAAATCAAAACTCAACTGCAAAAAAAAAACAACTTAAAAGTAATGCAATAAAAAGACCGAAACTAGATCGAGAATAGAAAATATAATTAAAATAAACTATAAACAATAAAGTATCCTTCAGTTTAACAGACTATATTATGCGCTGAAAGCCTACGTTGAATGCCTGCATTAACTTTAGTAGCAAGTGGAACCCATTAATTTTCTGTCGGTTCACAATTTGCAAACATACGAGAGTGGATTGAAAAGTACTCGGCCTAACCAAGAAAATAAACACATACTAAATCAGTTATATTTTTATTTTTCTACATAATCACCATCAAGTTCAATACACTTTTGCCACCTCCCCTTCCAAGCATTTAGACCGTTGAAAAAAAATGATTCTTCCTTAGAGTCAAAATATGCGTCTACAGCTGCTTTGACCTCGTCGTTTGTCGAAAATCTTTGACCTCCCAAGTGCTTTTTTAGGTTAGGGAACAGAAAGAAGTCTGATGGTGCCAGATCAGGTGAATACGGCGGATGCGGTAACAGTTCAAAGCCACAGTTGTGAATTTCAGCCATTGACTGTACTGACGTGTGAACACGGGCGTTATCTTGATGAAACAGGACTTTTCTTCTGAGCATTCCTCGACGTTTTTCTTTTATTTCCTCTCGTAAACGACGTAGTAAGGTGCAGTAGTAATCAGAGTTTATAGTCTGACCCCTTTCAAGATAATCAATCATAATCACACCTTTCGAGTCCCAGAATACTGAAGCCATCACCTTATTTGCCGACAAAATCGACTTAGCCTTTTTAGGGCGTGGTGAACCAGGTCTTCTCCACTGTTTTGATTGTTGTTTTGTTTCCGGTGTACAGTAATGAACCCATGTTTCGTCTATAGTAACAAAACGTTTCAAAAAATTATCTGCATCGGCTTCAAATAACTCCAAACAGTCGCGTGAAATAGTCAATCGCGTCATTTTTTATTCAACTGAAAGCAGTCGCGGAACCCACCTCGCAGACACCTTGTGGAAACCCAAGTCGTTGACAATGATGTTTTGAGTTCGTTCATAAGAGATGCCTATAATCTCGGCTATCTTTCTAATTTTTAATCTGCGGTCTCCCATTATTAAATCAAGTACTTTTTTAATATTTTCGTCAGTAGTTGACGTCGAAGGCCTTCCAGAGCGGGGTTCATCTTTCACACTCTCTCTACCACGCTTAAATTCTGCTATCCATTTTTTGACGGATGAATATGACAGAGCACAATCGCCTAATGTACTGACCATGTCATCATGGATGGCTTTTGATGATAGCCCCTTCTTATGGATGTACTTAATGACGGCACGCTGCTCGATTTGCTCCATTCGCGGAAATTATGTCCGATTACTTTGTTAATAAATTTATAAAATCACAACTAATTATCGCACACGTTTCGAACTTCACACAATGAACTAGTCTGAACTGAACTAAATAATGTGGGTAGATTTGATTTTTAGAATTGAATGGATCTGTGTTAGGCCGAGTACTTTTCAATCCACCCTCGTGACTATAACTGGATTATATACTACTTTTTCATATTTATCTTATTAAAAAAATACATAGATTGTTACACAAAATCACACTTAGAGAAAAACAATATTGCTCAGTGGTGTTCCTGTCCATGGTCCAGTACTGTATGCCATATATACTGGACCTATGCGGATGACACTGCATGAATAGCGAGTGATAAGTTACCCGGACATCGCTTCATAAAAGCTCCAAGCACAAATTAGTTGAATAGAACTATGGCTCCAAAAAACTGAGAACAAAGCCTAGTGTAAGCAAATCTGTGCATGCAACCTTTAATCTAAGAAAAAGAGAATGTACACCAGCTTATATAGAAGGAAAACAATTATCAACAAGGAACTGTGAAAAATATTTGGGTCTACATATAGACTGCAGATTAACATGGGCCAATTCGCATCCGCAAATGCGGAATATCCGCATTGATTTAGACATCTGAATACGCATGAATCAATGCGGATCTTTTATGCGGATGCAGATGTGGAGCAAGTCACGACGCGATCATACAATGAAAACGCACACACTGGTGACAAAATCCAACATTTTTTTTATAGAAGAGGTGGCAAACGAGCATGCGGCTCGCCTGATGATAAGTGACTACCGCCGCCTTTGAACAACCGCAACACCAGGGGAATTACAGATGCGTTGACGGCCTTTTAGAAATGTGTAAGCTCTTTTCTTGAAGGTCCCTAAGACGTATCGGTCCGGAAAAATCACAGGTGGTAAACAATTCCACAGCGAAGTTGTACGAGGAAGAAAATATCTCCTAAAGCACACAGTGGTGGACCGCCAAGCATCCAGATGGTGAGGATGGTGAGTTTTTACACGATGTGCGTTCGTGAAATTTGGTGGCTGGAATTAATCCGGACAACTCCTCAGAGCACTCCCCGTGGTAAATTCGATAGAAAATGCAAAGGGATGCAACATCCCTTTGTGTGTGTGCCAGTGTATCGAGCTGATCAGAAAGAACTCGGTCGTCTTCGAACCGCTCTGCGCTGGATGCTGTCAAGTAGAAGGAGCTGGCACTGGGGTGCCCCAGCCCAGAGATGAGAACAGTATTCCATGTGGGGCCGAACTTGCGCTTTGTAAAGTTGCAGGCGGTGTGCCGGCATGAAATACTGTCCCGCTCTGCTGAGCACGCCAAGCTTTTTAGAGGCCAATTCGGCCTTCTCTTCCAAGTGACCACGTCACTCGATATGTCGACTCCGAGGATTCCGATACTGGCTGAGGCAAGAAGGGGAGTGCCTTGAAACTGAGGAGATACGACAAAGAGGTTCTTTTTAGCGGTAAACGCGCAAACTTGTGTCTTCTGAGGATTAAACTGGACTAGATTTAGTCGCCCCCAATCCGAGACTTTGTTCAGCAAAGACTCGACTTCAGACACAAGTTTGTTCCGGTACTCGGCGACGTTTTCCCGAGAAATATTGGCACGGCCGGTGTATAGAGCATCACCAGTGCTGTCATCCGCATAGCAATGAATGTTACCAGTTAGCAACATATTACTGATATGCAGAAGAAACAGCGTTGGTGATAGCACACAGCCTTGTGGAACACCAGCGTTAATAGGCTTGTAGTCGGAGCATGCACCGTCTACAACGACCTTGATGCTCCGATCTGCAAGGAAGCTGGTGATCCAATCGCACAATTTCTTGGGAAGCCCATAGGAAGGGAGCTTCGAAAGAAGCGCTTTGTGCGCTTTCTATACCTAATGTAGTCCATTTTTATGTTTACTCCTTACTTTTTTTTATTTTTGGAAAAGCAATATTGTAATAATGGTGCAATGGTGCAAATAATGGTGCTTGATGTAAAGTTCTCATTCTTGCGTTCGCGTCATCAGTCATTACAATTTCTGATTTAATCCCAGTGTAATTTTTGTTGAATAAATAATTAAAATAATCAAGATTATTCCTTGAAAAGTTTCGGCCTATATAAGTTTCATATTTATTGTTACAGTTTTTTTTATTAACTAATTCTAATTTAATTACATTATGATCAGAAAGTTTTTGACCTAATACACATCCTTTACATTCATTAAAATTAACAATAAAGATATCTATAAAAGTAGAACTGGTTTTTTTCGTTTATTTGTTTCGGTTCTAGTTGGTTCGTTTAGTATCCATTTACAATTAAAATTTTTAAGTATTCTATCAAGCTTTTTAATATTTGCGTCAATTTTTAAAACATTTAAGTTCAAGTCACCTGCTATTACAATTTTTTTGTTCTCTTGACAAAGTTTATATAAAAGTTTTGTAAGTATTTCAAAGATTAGACTCATATCATAGTCAGGTCGGTAAAGTGTCGGTTATTGTTTTTGAGGATCTTAATTCTATTGCTACTAATTCACAATTCATTTCAAATGATAGTTTATTTATGTCGTTCCTAATTTATATTCTAAAGTATTTTTTACATATATTGCCGTTCCGCCGTGTTCAATAATTATTCTATTAAAACAAGTCGCGAGTGTATAGTTTTCAATAGCCATTGCATGCATTTGATGGTTTTTACCCCACGTCTCCGTCAAACACAACACGTCGCAGTTCTGTTCATTAGCTAAGCTTTCGATTTTTAAGTATTTATTATGTATACTTCGAACATTCGCATGAAGAATTAACTTAATTGTTGAAAAATTTGTGGCTTTATTACTTGAGGAAGGGTATTCGTCTTGGCATTTGATGAAACGCAGTGAGGATGATCCTTGAAACTTGCGGTCTATACTTGTTATTACATTTTCTATAATAAAGTTTTTCAACGATTTATAGTTTCTTGTGTTTTCATATATCATATTCGGGTCTAGAAATTTAATATTTGCGCCGACTTTAGCTATGTTAACTATTTGATCATTGATATGGTAAATCTCATTGTCGATCTTGCCATTATAACGTAAACCAGTGATTATCATGTTAAATTTCCTATCCGGCTGGTTTACAATATTGTTTAATAGTTTTCTGTACTTTTGTTGATTATGATAAAGAGAACTTTCATATTTAGTAATAAGTACTGCTACTGTATCTTTTCTTCCAGACCTTTAATCTTTTCGCCATAATTTTCTAATATTTTTTGAAATCCTGCGTCCGGTTTACAGTTGTTAATTGCTTGACACTCAGTTTTTTCTAATATCTTTGAAGCTAAGCCTTGGCCGATACTATCAGAAAATATTATAACGCGATTGTTTTTTGGCTTTTGTTCAGTTTTCTCACTATAATTTTGATTTACTTACTATTAAATTCGTTTTTGTGTTATCTACTTCTACAGCACTACAGTTTGATTCATCTAACTATATTGGTCGGCTTTGTCCAGATTTATTATCTTTTTTCTTTTCCGTAGTATTTCGATTTGGAAGAGATGCGCGCCTTTTGGGTGTACTCATCGCTTCAGTAAATAGTTTCTTCCATTTTACAGTTAGCGTTTCCTTTTCTAATATTTGCTTTTGTAATTTTGTATTTTCCATGTTTAAATTTTCTATTTCATTATGAGCTTTTTCTAATTCTAATTTCAAATGGGCGATTTCTTTTAACAACTCTTCTTCTCTGTTATTTTGATAAGTACTAATATCTGACAGGCTATATAGGTCAATATCGGAACTGGTTGATTCTTCCTCTTCAGATTTATGCAATGGCGTTACTGGAGGTGCCTTATGCCTAGTGCTTCTTTTTGTCAAGTTATATGAACAAAGAGTGTCGGTGTTTTCACTCGCTATTGGTAGCTTAGCTTTGATTTCATGGCACGTTTGGTATTTCCAGATTTCCCTTTTTAGTTTGTCCATGATATTAACTTTGGTGCTCAATACTTGTGCACAAGTTATGTCGTAAAAATTTTTGCAAGATGCACAACAAAGTATATCCCTTTTTTAATTATTTTCTTTTGGCATTTAATGCAAATAGGATACTTGACCATTTTCTGAGCTATTTTTTTATCCATATTTTGCTCCAAGTAATAAAGTAAAACAGTAATAAAGAAAAAAAATGTAAATAGTATCAATCAGCTGCGAGACTTGAACTTATTACCACCGGCTTATAAGGCATATAGTGTGCAGTATGGTGCGACTATAAAATGTTTTGAGTCGCGTAACAGTCTGTTACCAGTGAGTTATATTATTCACACTTCGTTGCCGTTTGTTTTGTTTATAGTGTTTAGAATTCAATTTTAAACTTAAAACATTCACAAAAAGTCAAATTGTGCAGGTTAGAAGATTCGATCTCGCGGTTTGAATTGACCAACTCGAGTTCGTAGCCTGTACCAGTTTGCAACATATCATTGATATGCAGGAGAAACAGCGTTGGTGATAGCACGCAGCCTTGTGGAACACCAGCGTTGATAGGCTTGAAATCTTGTTTATAATTATCTACTACGACCTTGATGCTCCGATCAGCAAGGAAACTGGTGATCCATTTGCACAATTTCTCGGGAAGCCCATAGGAAGGAAGCTTCGAAAAAAGCGCTTTGTGCCCGACCCGATCGAAGGCCTTCGCTATGTCCAAACTAACGGCCAATGTCTCCCTTTTGGACTCTACTGCCTCCGCCCATCTATGAGTCAGGTAGACCAGAAGATCACCAGCTGATTGACCCCGACGAAAACCGTACTGGCGGTCACTAATCAGCTGGTGATCCTCAAGGTACCGCATGAGCTGGCAGTTAATAATGGATTCCATTATTTTGGAGAACAAGAAGGTGATGGCGATAGGCCTATAGTTGGACGGGTGTGAGCAGTTAGCATTTAGCATTTATACATAAAACAACATTTGTTTTATTTGATCGAGGTAATTCAAGAAGTGTCAGTCACAACATTTGTTTCCTCTGTTTGACTAAGTTTATTGTGTGTTCCATAAATATTTCGTAGTATAAATCTAAAATTTTAAAAAAGTGAATAAAAACGTCGTCACCAGAACAAAGTAATATCTGGACTTACCTTAAATTAGACGATAGTGATCGGGATAAGTCCCAGTGCAAAATGTGTAAAAAAGTTGAGATTTGATATTTTTATTTAAAAGATGAGATTTGATTTCTTTCTTTAAAGCGGTATTTTTAAGCAATTAAAAAACCAAAAAATATATAAACATCTTAATTCAGAACTTCCTCCTTTTTGAAGTTGGTTAAAACACTTTCTGATTTTTCTAGTAGTTTTTGAAATTCAGTTTAAAGTCTTTTATAGAAATTTAAAATCTATTTATAGATTTTACATGTTTTACTTTCGTTAATAATTAATATATTCGCATTAGGAGTGGTGGGGGCGTGGCGATCTATCTTAGATCCTACCTTCCATTTAAAATTGTTAGTTCGTCAAGTCAACCACCTCCTGTTGATTCTGCTGAGCATTTACTGGTTGAGGTCTGCCTGTCTCAGAATAAAATCCTACTTGGAGTTTTCTACAGTCCCTCTCTTTCTATAAATTATTTTACTTCTTTCGAATCTCTTTTAGAATCACTAGTCCCTACGTATAGTCACACTATTTTGATGGGTGACTTTAACACCTGTTTGCTTAAAGGCGACAATCGGGCTATAAAACTTGAATCTATAATTGAAGCGTGTAATATGCAAATCCGACCCCTTTCTGCTACACATAACTTTCCTAACAGTACTCCTTCCCTCCTTGACTTAATAATGGTGTCATCTTCCAATCTAGTTTTCAAGCACGGACAGTGTCCTGCTGATGCATTCTCTTATCACGATTTAATTTTTCTTTCGTATAAACTACGCCCTCCTAAAATCAAACCTAAATTAGTTCAGCGACGTAATTTTGGAGGAATGGATATTGACCAACTTTGTGAAGATGCTTATAATATTGACTGGTCAGTGATTGAGAGAACTCCATGCATTGACGATAAAGTGGAACTGTTCTGTTCCTTTCTCACTCAGCTTTATGACGTTCACGCGCCAATGCATTATGTGAGACTTAAACACTTACCTGCTCCATAGCTCTCTGATGATCTGAAAGAGCTTATTTTGCAGAAGAATGCGGCATTGTCAAAGCTTAAGAGGAAAAATAGGTGAAATACCTATGTTTCCTTAAGCTTTTATTTAAGCTTTTTTCTTAAGCTTGAAAAAAAAGAGGAAAACCTAAAGAAATACACCAAAATCAGGAATCGATGCAACACATTATGTAGAGATGCGCAACGACGCCATATTCATACATCAGTCGAGAACGGCGACTCATCTAGGGTGTGGAAGTTTCTTAAAACAGGGAGTTCGTAGAACATCCCTAAATGCTTCACCTCCTAGTGTCGATTTTGAACTATTAAATCAACATTTTTCTAATCATTCTTACTCTTTCGATAGTAAACATAAACTGCAAACACTTCGTGCGCTTTCTGTAACTCCGACTCCTAATTATCCACCGTTCGTTTTTAGTCAATTTACTGAATGTGATGTTAAGAAGATCATTTTATCCCTCTCCTCAAATGCTGTCGGTAACGACAACATTAGCCGTAATATGATTGTTCCTCTCCTTAATGTTATTACTCCTATTATCACTTATTTACTCAATGCATGTGTCTCTTCCTCTAAATTCCCTCAAGCCTGGAAGACTGCTCATATTATACCCCTTCCGAAGAGATCTAATCCCGTCAATCCTTCCGTCCGTCAAATCCGATTTCCGTCCCATCTCGATCTTACCTTTCCTTTCTAAAGTCCTTGAAAAACTTATTTGCCAACAGCTGACCCTTTTCCTTAATAAGCACAATTTATTGAATTCCTTACAATCCAGTTTCCGTCCTGGTCATAGTATGGCTACTGCCCTAATCAAAGTTACTGATGACATACGGTGGGGTATGCATAATAAACAACTCACAGTCATGACCTTGCTGGATTTTTCTAATTCGTTCAATACTGTTGACTTCGATATATTGTTGAGTCTGTTGTGTTCCCATAACATATCTCCATCAGTAATTAACTGGTTTCAAAGTTATCTCTGTGGCCGTCGGCAGTGTATTCGTATCGATGAAACTCACTAATCTTGGTGTAATATTACTGCAGGCGTGCCGCAGGGCAGCGTGTTGTCACCTTTACTCTTTTCCATTTTCATTAATTCAATCACTCATAAAATATCTTCTCTCTACCACATGTATGCGGATGATGTCCAAATTTACACCCAGTAAACTCTTGAAAATTTGCCAAATGCAATCGCTACATTGAATAAGGATCTAAATTTTATTCACGAGTGGAGTAAATCATATGGCCTAAATGTCAATCCTAAAAAGTCTCAGGCTATCATTATTGGTAGCCAGAGCTCTATCTCAAGAATTGACTGGTTCTCTGTACCGCCTATCGTATTCGATGGAGTTGTAATCCCTTACTTTGACAATGTCAAAAATCTTGGTATTTATATTGATAATTCCTTAAATTGGACACGCCAACTGAATGAGGTAAGTAAGAAAACTTTTGTCGCTCTTTGTTCACTGCGTCGCCTTCGATCATTTCTTCCCATTTAATATGTTCAGCATACAGAATAAAACACATTGGTTGAATATTGTTATCTATTAAGCTTGGTAGCATTACAAAAGACAAGTGTCATAAGTGAATATTAAATTACCTACATTCAATTTACTTTATTAATGAACAAAGTAAACAAGTACCCCCAAATAGAATAACAATAAATCTTTGAATATGACATACCTTCCCCATTAGAAGGTAACCTAAACAATATAATTATTTAAACAAGATACAGAACACTTGAAATCAATCAGTCTAATATAAGATATTAATTAATACACATATACAAGCTTAAGATAAATAAAGATTTTCTCTATTAGCGTTTGATCTTTCATATGGTGTTTTAGAATGTAAACTTGACTTATGTTTTATCTTTCTACTTGTTGAAAGTGTTGTCTTTGCTGTGGGTGGTATTCCTAACATCTCTGCCAATTTATTAGAGTCTGGAATCTCAATTATTATATCAGAGCCTTGACTACTTTCTTGATTTTCTTCATTGTTGACACTATCTGAACTCTCAGGACATACACCCTCTACTGATTCAGCGGTTCTAATCATTCTTTGTCCCTCCTGCATTTCAGAATCCTCACAACTAATATTAGCCCCTTTTTTAACTAATTGATCAATATGTCTATTGATTATTATACCATTATTGGTTCTGATCTCATAACTTGATGGCCCTTTTTTGTTAATTACTTTTCCTGGAAGCCATCTTGGGCCAGCACTGCTATAATTGCGATACATAATCTCCAGACCTACATTAGTTTCCCTGTTTTTCCTCTGACTGTTATTGATAATTTGTTTTTCAATTTTCTCAGTTTTTGCTGAATCTGGATGTATAGTATCTAAAAGTGTACGTAAACATCTCTTCATTAGTAGTTCAGATGGGCTCTTATTGGTTACGGTGCATGGTGTAACTCTAAGACCAAGCAACAAATTTGGTATTTTAATGTCCCATGCTAGATCCTCCATTTTGCACAGTTTGTCCTTAATTGTCTGTACCATTCTCTCTGCCAACCTGTTTGTAGATGGGTGGTATGGTGCTGTAGTTATATGACGTATGTTATTAGCTTTTAGGAATTCATTCATTTCTTTAGAGACAAATGATGGTCCATTATCAGAAACCATCACTTCACATAAGCCATGTGTTGCAAATGTTGTTCTTAAAAGTCTTATAACTGTCGATGAAGTAGTGTTATTTACCATAAATAATTCTGGCCAGCGTGAATATGCATCCACTATGATTAAAAAATATTTTTTATGATATGGTCCAGCAAAATCAATATGAATGGCGGTCACCGCAACGATAACAAAAGCGGACATTTGCTCTTGATTGTACAGCATTTATATCCATCGGTTCACTTGTACCACTCGCTGAACTGTATGGTAATGCTAGTTCTGACTGAGTCATAGCTCCTGCTGTGTTGCCTTGAATCATACGAACATCTCGCCCTGCACTCTCGGCTGATAACATCGCATCAACTACATCTTGATAACGCAAATTGTCTCGTTTCAATAACTCATATTGCAGTTTACTGTCACACATACCGCATACCAGTCTATCCCGTAACATTCTTTCTAAGTCAGTAAAGTTACACCCCAAACTTAGTTTTCGTAAATGAGCAATGTATACTGAAGCACCTTCATCACGTTTTTGATTGCAATTATAAAATTTATAAGACACAGAAATTTCGTTAGGTGTTGGGCTGTAATGATTTGTTAAAATTATTTCTATTTCACTGAATGTCACATCAACCGGTTTTTTTGGAGTAATTAATGCAAGTAATGTTTCGTAAACTCGTGAACCACACACTGTGAAAAAATTTGCTCTTTTAGCAGAATCTAATATGACGCCGTTAGCCTCGAAACAAAATTTTTAACGGTCTAGATAATTGTCCCAACTATCTGTTTGAGGATTGTACTCATCGAATTTCACTGATTTTATGACCATTTTTAACACTTTTCACCACTCGTCGCCACTAATATGTTCAGCATACATAATAAAACACATTGGTTGAATATTGTTATCTATTAAGCTTGGTAGCATTACAAAAAACAAAGTGTCATAAGTGAATATTTAATTACCTACATTCAATTTACTTTATTAATGAACAAAGTAAACAAGTACCCCCAAATAGAATAACAATAAATCTTTGAATATGACACCATTCCTACAAAAATTATGCTCGCACAGTCTCTTCTCCTTCCAATTCTCGACTATGCTGACGCAAGCTATGTAGAAATAACTGACAATCAGCTAAATAAGCTTGAGACACTTCAAAATACTAGTATTCGGTTCATATTTGGATTGGATGGATGGACACCGTTAGGATAAATTGTGTGACTATGTATTTATTGTATCTATCAGCTTTATATTATTGTTTGAGGAATTATGTAATTTATATATTATGTATTTTTGGGTAGAAATATGTAAGTTTGTTTATATATTTATATATATGTATGTATATGTATATATTATATGTTTTACTTTATCTTTTATTATGTGTTAGTAATTTATATTATTTCATGTACTAGTTATTTATATGTTATTTTTTGCATTTATTATTAATAAATCGCATGTATTGATATTATATGTTGTATATTTATATTGCACCACCTACCACCTACCTATTCATTGTTTTATTCCTTAACACCTTTGGTTGCCTGGAAGAGATCACTTCGTAGCGATAAGGCTGCCAAATTGTACATAATATAATCTGATTTTTGTTATGTCATTTGTATATTTGTTCGTGGTGTACAATAAAAGTATATTCATTCATTCATTCAATATACAAATAACTTCAACGAGTTGCAGTGCTAAGGGCCACGGGATCTAATCTCGCACGAAACCAGTATTTATATGGCCTACAAATAATTGTTCCAGGTTTAGATGTTGTCTATCTTGCCTTCATGTTGGACGTCAAGATGAAGGTCGATACGTGAAGATAAAGATCAAGAAGAAACACCTGACAACCCTGATGCTCTTTTAAAGAAAGAGTTGTTAACGTAATCTAACAGTGGTAGAGCCACGCGGCAGCTTTTGCTGTCGCACGGATTGGCCGGCTCGAACCGGGGTGGTACCACAACCTCACAGAATACCAGCGTGAAGTAGAGGTTTACCTCTGCGTTTCGCTTAGTGAGTGCAGGTGGCCGGAGGCCCTTTTTACTGGAAATGAGGCATTCCATCTTAGTCCTCACGGGTGACAACGCATCTGCATTTTGATTCGCAAACGAGGATAGATGTAGATGTCTATGGGCCACAGCAACCACTTACCATCAGGTGGACTGTGTGCTCGTTTGTCACCGTTATCCTATAAAAAAAATGTATTGGCAGACAAAAAGACTGAATGTGGATCAAAATCCATTGACCAGGTGGAAATTAAATAGAAGACAATTGAAAAGTCTCTCTGGGTGTGCATGTAAGTAAAAGTTTATTGATTAAGATTTTTTTCTCAAATTTTTATTAATAAATAAGAATAATATAGAAATTATTATCTTCTATTTAATTGTTTCACTAAAATGTAGTTTTTCCTAAAAGAACTCCACATCCGCATCCATGGATGTGAACCTCTAAAAATCCACATCTGCATCTGTGGATGTCAAAAATTCTGCATCCGCAACAACCCTCGTTAGTACATGTAGAATGACTGAGGAAAGTGAGACAAAGCAAATTTATGCTGCAAAAGTAAGTGGCAGGCTGCAAGGGCCACCGTAGACAAAGTTTATGGACAAAATTGACAATATATTGAAGATAAGCCAAATTGAGAGTACCGTTAAGCATACATGTATGCATAGGTGTGTAAATGTGAAAGGTGTGATAGTATATGTTATATTAACAAGGAGGTTCTTTAAACCCTGCTAGGTATAGACATGAACCAAGTTAACCATTTCACTGTCCCATGAGTGATATTTGAACATTCCAATTGTTTAACATTGTCTTTTCGTCAACAGGAAAATTGGTAATTGACCAGATAGTATACTAGTTGTAGCTCTAAAAGTTTATACACCTGGGTTGTTTCCTGTGTTTACACACTTGCTCCACCTCTATTACACTCATATTAATGATACTTTACTATAGTAGTGCTATACTAAAATATTCATGAATCAAACCTGTTGATTTTTCTTTCCAATAAGTATTTCAGTCTGCTCAGTGTTACCCCACACCATAGATGTGATTGTGTCATCTTTTTGTAGACTTTTTATGTCAACAAGGTTCTCTACATGTTTCTTACTGTTTTTTGTTGGATCCGTGTGGTACTTTATGTCTGAAATATTAGGAAGACAAATATTATTTTAAACATAAAGGAATAAAGAATTTACTATACACTAAAAACTTTGAGAATTAGGTGAGATAGATTATGCTTGCTACAATTATGATTGAATAAAAATAATTTTATGAATTTTAATATAATAGTTGGCCCAGCTATCTTCAGCTTGAGAATTATATAAATTAATTTAAAATGTACTTCCGAGTTAATTTATTTTATAGGAGAGAGGGCAAACGAGCATCTTGCTCACCTGATGGTAAGTAGGACTACCTCCGCCCAAGAACAACTGCAACACCAGGGGAATCAGGGGAATTTCAGATGCGTTACCAGCCTTTTAAACAGGAGTAGGCTCTTTTCTTGAAGGTCCCTAAGTCATATCAAGGTCCCTAAGTCGTATCAAATTGTAATTTCATCATCGTTATATTTTTTATTTTTCTATTTCTATTATAAATACAAACATGAAAAAATATTGAAATTTTAGAAATAAATTTTTTTGGGAATCAATACATCAGTTTACGATTCGAATCCATCTATAAAATTTATCTTTTTCGGAAAGAATCGACATCCCTACTGAGGATGACAATAACAATATAAAATAGCATCAGTTTTACTGTAGGAATTGACATAAATTTGGAAAAATAACTGATATTCAATAATTTTTTTCTCAAAAAGTATGCATTTCCGTATATTGAAACTTTGCAAAACGCTTTCTTTTAGTGAGTACTATCTACAAAAAATATAAATATGGGCATGTAAATCGATGGTCCATATTGGAAATTTTAACCCATCCATGCGACAGCAAAAGCTGCCGCCTGGCTCTACCACTGTTAATATGATGCCATAGTTATCTGTGTTGTGTGTAGTAACTTATCCTATGAAGCAAAATCTATAGGGGAGGTGTATATTCAGCAGTGGACTTATATAGGGTGTAATGGATGAATAATGAACATTTATGGACCAAAATGATTCATTTGACTCAGTTTTTCCGGGACTAATGCCCGAGAATTAATTTTTATATATAAAGATAGATGTCAGGTACTGGCAATTGTTATTACAGAACTATTATATAAAATCCAGGACGCATATTTATAATGTAAAATTCTTCCTTCACTGCAAATGAGACGTGCAAACTACGTTCAAATATTTAATTTTTGAGAACACCAACTTACGTTTGAATGAGCCGATTCTACTACCGACGAAAATATCGAATTCCCATTCGTTCGACAATATCATTTTGCTGCTATACACATATCTTTCACAAAAATTATTATAATAAAACAATTATCTATTTTGAACCACAACACGTGAATATTTATGTCGAGAATAAATGTGACTTGCTTGACATTGACAACAATGACCAATGCTACCAACTCCAAAAAACCCCTAAAGGTTAAGTCAAAAAACCCTAAAATCACCTTATTTACTTGGAAATCCCCTAAAATTAACTACAATGCTTTGTAATGTTCTTTATATATAAATTATTTAATACTTCAAATGTTATTTTGTTTTCTTCTTATGGTTCCGACATATTAAAATCATACATTTGGATATTAAATATATATATATATATATATATATATATATATATATATATATATATATATATATATATATAATAGTTAATGGATTAAATATTACAAATGATGCACTTTTCATTGCAACGTGAATCAGATCATTATCACTAAATAGCATTTCAATAGATAACAATAAATTGCAACCGATAATTAAAGCAAAAACTATTAGTAAATACAATTGTGCACGCCTTATGCGCATTAAAAAAAATTACGTATAACATGATTATACCTAAATTTTTAAAGTAGTTTAAATACACACAAGTTTTCACTAATAATCTTATGACTATACTTCCAATTTTCCGACAATTTTATGACAAACTCCAATAAAAAAATAGTTTGGAAAATCCAAAAGTGCACGACTCATAATGATCATATTATAGTGAAAAAAATAAAAAATGTAAATTGTAGTTCCATTCGTCAAAGAGTTCCAGAAGCAGTCACCGAAGTACACTTTCAAGTCACTCCGTCAAGTCCGGACGTAAGGCCTATTCATAATTAACAAAACGGGCCTAAATTCGGTACATATAGTTTTCCTCGTCGAGGAATTCCAGTAGCAGTCATCAATGTCCACCTTCAAGTCACTCTATCAAGCCCAGGGGTAAGGCCTCATCATAACTAACAAAACGAGCCCAAAATTGGCACACCTATTACTACTCGTCGAGGAGTTCCAGTAGCAGTCACCGAAGTACACCTTCAGATCACTCTTTCAAGTCCGCAGGTAAGGTCTCATTATAACTAACAAAACGAGGTCAAACTCGGCACACCCACTTCTACTCTTCGAGGAGTTCCAGTAGCATTCATCGAAGTGCACTTTCAAGTCCGGAGGCAGAGGCGGATTAAATGTCAACTGCACCCTAGGCTAGCCTAGCACCTCATCGGCGCCCATATAGAGGCTATATTATATCTATTATAAACTAAATATACTAATTTTGCAAATAAACTATATTATAACTTTTAATATAGTTTAATATAGTTATATATAGTTATATAATAGTTTAATATGAAATGGTTACTCGTTTTTATGATGTATTGCGTGCTACTATAAGTAAACATGTACCACTCACCACACCTAAAAGCATTAAATATCCAATTTGGTTTTCTAAAGGTCTTATAAGGAGTATTAAAGAAAAAAATAAAATTAGACAACGCGTTAAGAAATATAATAATCCGATGGATAAAATTGCCCTGGACTTGCTAAAACAAAGAACAAAAAATTTAATGAAACAGTGCTATGATAGTTATTACAAACGCCTTGAACATAGTAGTATCAAAAAACGCCAACCTTCTTACGAGGCGGACGTGTGTTTGATCCTCTTAAATATTTAATTTATTTGATTACGCAAATATCGCGACTAAACCAAGTAAAACAGTACTGTTTGTGATCAGTATCCCTTGTAGTTATTCAGTGTCTTTAATAGTCAAAGCCAAGTGTATTGACAGTTCGCGGATGCAATAAGCGAGCGGGGTGCCCGCATTCCTCACCGCTGCGATACGAGAGGGCTTGCATAATTGACGTCTTTATCTAATTTTAACCTATAGTGTCTCGTTATTATGAAGAATTGTTCAGCGTGTACCCGCGAAGTCGGAAAAGAAGATTATTTGCAATGCGCAAAATGTAACGAAATATTTCACTTTTTATGCCTTAACATACGCCCAGAGAATATTGCGGGCTTGCTTCCAGACGCATTATTTAATTGGATTTGCCCCATGTGTATGATTAAACAACCGAAAGGTAACAATTCCGAATCGGTAGCTCGCCCCTCAACACCTACATCGTTTGCCGAAATTTCGTTTAATAACGTGTCCCGACGCAAGGCGCCTGCAAAACTTGATACTAATATCATTGTAGATAATACAAGTGATTATGTGCGTCGTTCAGAACTGCGAGAAATACTTCGCGAAGAAATAGCAACGGGGTTAAAGTCTTGCACCACGGAGTTTACAGTTGGCATTAGCACAATTAACGGACAAATAAGTAATCTTAAATGTTCTATTGAATTTATGAGTGACAAGTTCGATAAGATTTCAGACGAATTTAAAATTCAACAACAAGAAATATTGGTATTAAAAAAAGAAAACGATTCTTTGCGTTACGAGATTAACACCCTCAATAATAAATTGAACCAATTCGATCAACTTTCCCGTGCATCTTCCTTGGAGATACAGTGCGTGCCCGAAAGAAAAACGGAGAATGTTGTAGGCATAGTAAAACAGCTAGGATGCGCCATTAACCATACAATGAGTGACCATGATATTCTGTACTGTTCACGCGTCGCTAAGCTTAACCCGGCCAGCCCCAGACCACGTACAATTATAGTGAAGTTTAGTTCACCACGAATTCGAGATTCGCTGCTTTCTGCAGTCAACAGGCATAACAAAGTAAACAAGGAGAACAAGCTCAACACTCATGACCTTGGCTTCGACACAGAACAAAAGAAACCTGTCTTTGTTATTGAGAACCTCTCCTCCGAAAATAAGCAGCTGCATGCTGCAGCTCGTAAACGTGGGAAAGAGCTCAAATACAAATACACCTGGATTCGTGCTGGTCGCATTTACATGAGGAAGTCGGATACAAGCGAAGCAATTTTTATTCGTAACACTGAAACACTTGATAAGCTTAAATGACTATGTTTTATTGTTATCAGTATAATTCTTCATCCATCTACTCGTATATGTACTTTCGTTAAAATGTTGTATCGGTACTGTTTTTTCTTCCTTTTTAACATGGTATGTAAAAACACAACAAAATCATATCATAATTATGTATTGTTGTGTTTGTTAGAGTGTATTGTTTTATTTAAAATTGCAGACTATATGATGTTCTTATATATTAATAATAACATCCAAAGGTTCTGGACTGTTGGCAGCTCACATGTAGTTTATCACGATAAATTACAAAAATACAATTTCGCATGCATTTGTAAGTATTTTTTTATTATTCAGCAAGGGTTGTGCACGATAATTATTTTGTATTGTCATAATATTATAATCTTTAATATAACCAAAATTATACTGAAACTAATTTATTTTTTTTACCTAACCTGGATGTGTTATTTACTAATAAATCAACTCTTTATACAACAATTTAATACAGAAAATAATTTTACGATGCTGGCTCTCTATTGTGGTGATCTTTATATATACAATATAATATTAATGTCAATCGTAGTTTCTCTTATTATATATATCTACAGAAGTTAGGAAGGACAAAAGAATATCTGTGTATTATCAAAATGTGCGTGGACTTAGAACGAAATGTGTAGATCTTTATAAACAAATTGCGAGCAATAGCTATGATATTCTATTATTTACTGAGACGTGGCTTCAGAATGACATTCTAAGTTCTGAATTATGTGATAATCGTTATGACGTCATGCGTTTAGACCGTAACTTACCCCAAACACAGAAAAAAACTGGTGGTGGTATAATGGCTTGCATAAGGAGTGAATATGGGGCTAGACAAATGCATGGTGTTAGTTCTAACCTTAATACTGAGTTACTCTGTATAACGTTGCCTGCAGCTGAATTGGGAACTAAATGTAACCTAAATATTATTTTGGTATATATTCCTCCTGATTCATATAATATACCATCGCAACTAAATGAAGTAAACAACTTTGTCACATCATTAACTGAGCGGTACCCAGGAGACACATGCCTATTGGTGGGTGACTTTAATCTTCGGTGCTTTAAATGGCAGGATGGTCATCACGAATTACTTCATAACATGAGTATGGAAATTCAGGATGCAGCACTATCGCTTGTGGAGGGTATGATTTTCTTGGGCTTAAATCAATTTAATAGTATTTTAAATGGTAACAGACGTACACTGGACTTAGTATTCTGCAATCTAAACACAGAAGTTCTAAGATGTTCTTCCCCTCTTTTGACAGAGGACAAACATCACCCTTCTTTGTATATTGACATCACTGATCTATTTGTGACCCCTTTCAAAGAAGTCGTCACACCGCGACGTGATTTTTACAAATGTGATTATGTTGCAATTAATAACTTCTTTATACAAACTGATTGGGATGGTACGCTGCAGAATAAATCGATAGACGTGGCTACGACATTATTTTACAGTAAATTAGAAGAATGTTTTGATCAATTTGTACCTTTAAAAAATAAAACTAGCACTAAAGAATATTATCCCATTTGGTATAACTCTGCTTTAATAAAAGTCATACGTGAAAAGAGCAAGATACATAACAAATGGAAACGCTTTAGGAATCCTCGAGATTACGATGAGTTTGCTTTGCTACGTTCTCGTGAAAAATTACTTCAGCAACAATGTTTTAATAAGTATATCAACTGCATGGAGGATAGGATTCATCTCACTCCCAAGGCTTTTTGGTCATACGTTAAATCGAAGCGTGGTGGTTCTCGATTCCCCAAGCAATTAAGTTACCAAGGTAAGTCCATTACTGATGGCAATGCTATATGTACTGAATTTAATAGTTACTTTAAGAGTATGTTTTCTGGTTCTTGCCCTCAGTATGCTAGATCTGTAAATGGTGACGGTGAATGTTGCACCTTTGACACAATATCTGGTCTAACCGTAACAAAGGATGACGTTTTTAATATGCTTAAGACGCTAGATGTTTCTAAAGGCCCTGGGTGTGATGGAGTAGCACCTGTATTTTTACGCAACTGTGCTGAGTCATTGGCATATCCTATATATTTATTATTTAAGACATCGTTAAACCAATGCGTCTTTCCTACATTGTGGAAAAAAGCATTTATTATACCGATTCATAAGAAGGGTTCAAAAGTGGAAATAAGTAATTACCGTCCCATTTCCATTTTATGCACAATTAGTAAAATGATGGAAAAAGTTGTTTATAATGACATTTACCCTGTAATTGTAAAAGGCATTTCACATCATCAGCATGGCTTTTTAAAACGAAAGTCTACCATCTCTAACTTGGCAGAATTTTCTGACTATGTTATTTGTGGGATGGAAGACTGTGGACAGGTTGATGTGATCTACACGGATTTTGAAAAAGCTTTCGACCGTGTGGATCACAGCATCCTCTTAGACAAATTGTACAGGCTTGGAATTCATGGTGACTTACTAAGATGGACTACCTCTTATCTCTCTAATCGTTCTCAAGCTGTTGTCATTGGTGGTTTCAAGTCTGATTTCATACAAATTCCATCAGGTGTTCCTCAGGGATCACACCTTGGTCCACTTTTCTATTCTGCATATATATATGATATTAACCAATGTTTTGAATTTTCAAATCATCTACTTTACGCTGATGACAAAAAGGTGTTCATGAAAATTAACTCGATTAAAGATTGTGAACTAATTCAACGTGACTTGGATAACTTACACTCATATTATGTCCGAAACAATATAACAGTAAATATAAGTAAATGTCAATGTATCAGTTTTAGCCGAAAGAAAAATAAAATTGTTTTTCCGTATCACTTTAAAAATGAAGGCATAGAACGGACTGAGATAGTAAAGGATTTAGGAGTTTTCCTTGATTCTAAAATGATGTTTTCTGAGCATGTCAACCATATCGTAAACAAATCATATCGCAATCTGGGGTTCATTATGAGGACTTGTAAACCTTTTAAAAACATAAACAGTCTCAGATCTATCTACTACGCATATTGTCGCAGTATTCTAGAATATGGTAGCTCCATATGGTCGCCGCAATATGCTTTGTATATAAACAGATTGGAAAGAATACAAAAACTCTTCATAAAGCACCTCAATTACAAAACCGGCATGCGTCGTTGTGAAACTTATAATGAGGAGTGTATTAAATACGGTCTCTTGTCGCTGGAATCTAGACGAGAATTACTTGATATGTGCTTTTTGCATGATATCCTTCACAGTAACATTTATAGTCCTAATCTTCTCGCAGGTATCCAGTTCTGCACTCCTAAGTACCGTACTAGAAAGACCCCACTTTTCAATGTACCTAAACATCGTACCAAATACGGTATGAACGCTGTCATGACTCGTCTACCCAAAATTTATAATAGTAAATATAGTAATGTTGATATTTTAAATTTTTCTAAGTCTAACTTTAAACACAAACTTATCCTGAAGCTGTCTAAGAAGCAGTAACTGTCACATAATGTACATCTATTCTATAACTCCATCTGTATTATCACAATACTGTAAAAATATCAATTTGGAAATCATGTCGTTATATTAGTTATAATAGAACTATAAGGTATACAAAATAACATGTAACATATTTATTTTATGTATTTATATTATTTATTCTATTTTATTCAGTGAATATCATTTTATTTTTGTTGTTTTATTAATTTTATTAAAAGCTGTCAATTTAAATTTAAATTTAAATCTAAACATAAATGTATACAAATCACATAATATAGAACCATATACTGCAATCGTGTGTAAAATATTATGTATTTAGATAATATGTATTAAGTTACAATTTTACCTCTCTGCTTTGTAAGTGTTATTCAGCATGTTGTGAAACTCTGTTATTGGCTAAGTGTGTTAATATGTATTTTAAGTATGATTGTTAAAAATATGCTGTTGAGTTTCCTAATAAAAAAAAAAAAAAAAAAAATAGTATAACCTCAAATCCTAAATATTTTTGGACATTTATAAAGCATAAGCGTAAAAATAGTAGCAATATACCATCCCGTATGCAATTAGACCATGAAACTGGATCGGATGAAACAAGCATAAGTGAACTCTTTGCGAAAAATTTTTCATCTATTTATAGTAAAAGTCTAAATCCACAAGTTTGTTACCATAAACGCGATGGTGTCCACTCATTTTCATCCTCGCTTAGTTCTATTATGCTGTCGGATAATTTAATTCTCACGAGGTTAAAAAGACTTGACTTAAATAAAGGTCCTGGCCCAGATGGATTACCGCCGTTGTTTATACACCAATGTGCTAAGCAACTATCATTACCACTTACTTGTATCTTCAACGAATCTCTTAAAACTGGAATATTTCCTACCTACTGGAAAATGGCTAAAATTGTTCCCATTTAGAAAGACGGTATTAAGAATAACATTAGAAATTACAGACCAATATCCATTTTATCTATTTTTCCTAAAGTTTTTGAAGTTTTAATCTACCCTTATGTTTACAATTTACTAAAATTTCAAATTACTGATCGTCAACATGGTTTCCTTAGAAATAGGTCCACCACTACTAATTTAATTGCCTTCACCAATTATATTATCCAGCATGTCGATCAGGGTTCTCAAGTCGATGCTATCTATACTGATTTTAGCAAGGCATTTGATAAAGTTGACCATGAGATACTTTTGACGAAATTAAGTAGTTGTGGTATTGGTGGCCCTATTTTGGATTGGTTTAGATCTTACTTAACTCGTCGCAAGTGTTATGTAGTTGTTAATGGGAGCCAGTCTGAACCGCTTAAGGTAACCTCGGGTGTTCCTCAAGGGTCACATTTAGGGCCCCTTTTGTTTCTAATTTTGATCAACTCAGTGACAGAATGTTTTTTAAACACAGAGGTTTACCTGTTTGCTGACGATTTGAAATTCGTTAGACCTGTTAGATCATCAACAGACTCCCAGCTTATTCAAGCCGATCTGGATAGATTGATCGAGTGGTGTACTCAAAACAATATGATTCTGAATGCTAAAAAGTGTTATCACATGTCGTTCACACGCAAACATACTCCTATCCAAACTACATACAAAATTGGCAACACAGTACTCAACCAAGTAGAGTGTATACGAGACCTGGGCGTTTTGTTGGATAGTAAACTGTCTTTTGTACCACATATAAACAGTATTATAACGAAGGCGTCCAAAATGTGCGGATTTTTAGGTAGAAACACCAAACGGTTCAGACATACTCAAACATTGCTACTGCTCTTTCACAGCTTAGTTCGGAGCAACCTTGAATATTGTTCTCAAGTTTTGTCTCCTTTCTATGAGGTTCATAAGAGTGGAATTGAACGAGTACAGCGGAGGTTCCTTAGTATGCTAGCATTGAAATTTAACCAACACCGCTCCTTAACTTCATATGATGAACAGCTAAAACATTTCCGTATATCTTCCTTACATAACAGGCGCAAACTTTTGGATTTGAGCTTCCTCTACAAACTGTGTAATAATGGCATCGACTGTCCTCAATTACTGGAAATGGTTAACATTAATGCTCCAAGCAGATTACCACGATTTAATGTCTACAAACTGTTTATGGTCCCACCTCACAGGACTAACCTCGGTTTTAATTCAGCATTATGCAGAATGTTTAGACTGTATAATAATATATCTAGGCCATCTAATTTAGATATTTTCAATGACAATTTAAATATTTTCAGAAAGAAAATGTTACTTTATTTAGAATCTAAGTTTTATATGATAAATGTAAACCCTTTTTAATTTCTCAAAAATACGCAATTTTGCTAGTGTGCTATAAAATTTTTACGATAATTAACTTTTCGCAACATTACTCTGTGTTAGCTGTGGTTACCTATAACTGGGTGAGCACATTGCATGTTTCTCACAATGCTTGGTTCTTGTTTTTAGTATTTGTGTATCACCTGTCGGTGACCCTTATAAATAAAATAAAATAAAATAAAAAATAAAAAAAATAATTGCAAAATAATTAGGATACGAGTACCATTAACAGGGGGTACCATTAAATAAATGAAAAATGTGATGAGAGTAAAAGCGGTTTAGGAGTAATCAAATACGACGATTTTTTATTTGCGTGATACGTACGCGATTCGCGCTTAAGGCATGCAACATACAACCGAAATTTTGAGAAGTTTTCAAAAGGTTTACAGCCAGCTGCGCCGCAATCATCTAAACAACTAAAAACTTAAACTTCTAAACAAAATCAGCTAAAGTGGAAAATAATATATAGTCCTAAAGATATAAAGCCCCAAAAAATCCCATCCCACTTATTTACCCCAATTTAGGGGTTTTTCCCCTAAATTGGGGGCCCTAATAATGACAATGACATTACATGAATAGTCATAGATTTTTTCTGTGCTAAATGGTAATATCTGGTACGGATGTACTTTTGCCAGTAACAGGAAGTAAGAAATTAAATAATAATAGGGAAATAAAATAGAATATACGTAATATTAAATTGTGTTGCATAATAGTTTAAAAATCGGGCTTGGTAAGTTAGTTTCTGAGTGTCAAGATCAGTTTTAAGTAGGAAGTAAGATTTTAATTTTGTTTTAATATTTTGTCCACCCTTACCCTCTACCAAGTCGCTGTTTTAGGAAATGTGAAAGTAGGTATACAGAATAGTAGTACATATAATGAAGCTAAAAGGAAAACTATCACAGCTAAGTAGAATAATAAGGAGTTAACGAGTAATATTCGACCAACTTATAAAATGCACTTTAATTAATAAAAATTTCATTACTACTCCATAGAAAATCACCTAAAACCACCTACATTAATAAGTTTGTAATATCAACTGTTAAAAATAAACATTTTACAAAGAAAACGACTTATATGCATTACTACTATTAGCTTTACTTTTTCATTTGCGATAGATCAAAAAGTTTTTTAATCTTTTTTGAATACCCTTATTTTTTATCATCATCAATACATACATACATATAATCACGCCTCTTTCCCGTAGGGGTAGGCAGAGACCACTTTTTTCCACTTGCTACGATCCTTACATACTTGTTTCGCTTCGTCCACTTTCATTATTCCCTTCATACATGCTCTACGGTTTAGGGTACTCTTGTCAAGGGATACTCATCCCAATTTACCTGTCCGGTAGTTGTGTTATGGTATACGGGTATGCGACCCCGGCTTCCCTAGCTATTACTGTCGTATCCCTTGCCCTCCTGGACGGTAATATCCTACATTTCCTATTTCCTACCCTAACTTACCTTACTCTTCCTTTTCACACCACCTATCCTTCCCCTTTTCCTATTCCTACACTCCGCCAATCCAACGTCGGCCGCGCGGATGGATGCATGGCTAGGGGCGAGCCTAGTCGTTAGCGTGCCACACTGCCCTGGGACCGGGCGACCCCAGAATTAGGCTAGCCTTACCCTGGCATGCGGGGCTCTGCTGGGGGGGACAAACCTTTCCCTCGCTATTCGTGGGAACGCAATGGATCATCAATACAACCCTTCACAAATCCACTGCTGAACATAGGCCTCCCCCAAGAAATGCCACAAAGTACAGTTCTGAGCCACACCTACATCCATCGACTTCCTGCACGTCTTACCAGGTCGTCACTCCATCTAGTAGGGGGACGCACTACACTTCGCCTACCGGTAAGAGACTGCCACTCAAGAACCTTTTTTCCCCATCGGTTGTCGGTTCCTCGAGCTATATGTCCGGCTCATTGCCGCTTCAGCTTATTAACGAGAGACTTGTGGACGGTAAATCCAACACCTCTTTGGGACAGATGGTCGCACTCCCGGTGATAGAACAAGTTGCTGGATTCGAGGATAACCGTGTCCTCCCCCTCAATTCGGATAATCCTATAATATGCCAGCGTAACTTGTCTATCTCTTCTTCCAGCTCCAGATCTCTCGTCAGTTCTCAGGGTGCGTGCGTTGTATGTTGCCAGGTCTAGTCGTCTTAAGTTTGCCACCTGACAACCGAACCACCACCGGAGATTCTTAGCCGTAGCCAGGAATAGCGGGCCCGGCAGGGACAGGGGGCCGTCTCTTCGTAACTAACATTTCATGGGCATATTTGCCATATTTGCCACGTTTGGTGAGCGGGTTGGCAACCGCAGTTTTTTTATTGTTATCTTGCTGTTATTAGGAAGATGCTGCTGCCCATCTCCTGCCTGTTTCCCACTGTCGCCTCTTACGACACTCACGGGAAGATATTGGGTAGTGGATATTCTTAACTACCACTACACGGCAGCTTTTTTATTATGTCTTTATATTCACTACGAGTAGCGACTTAAAATTACAGTCCCAATGCATTTGTAGTCTATCAAGTGAAGTGAATAAAATCTACTACGCTTCAAACGTTGGCGACAAAGTGGAGTGGAAAAGCATTTTAAGTTGCTTTCTCACGTTTATCAAATACAATATCGGAGACTATGATCTATATAAGATTTTTTTTTTCACCTACACGGTCAATAGTTGAACTGTACTTCTAAATGTGTTGTAATTGTATTGTAACCGTGATATTACTTCAAAAAATCTATAAATATTAATACAATATTATTATTATTCTGTAATATGGAAATTAAAGTTAAAAAAGTTAAAGTTATGGCCTATTATAACGTCCCACTGCTGGGCACAGGTCTCCTCTCATTTCTGAGAGGGTTTTAAGGCAAGGAAGGGTCCGCCACGCTGTAACCAATGCGTATTGGCGAACTTCACATGTCTTTGAAATAATTTTTATTCTATTTCTGAGACATGAAAATTTCCTCACGATGTTTTCCTTTACCGACGAGCACGTGGTAAACCAGCACTTAAAATTGCAATTAACAATTTCATTGGTGCCGGCGGAGATCGAACCCGGGTTGCTCGCGTACTGTGAAATTTACAGCGAGCGCTATTTTATTAAATTAATAGAGATCTAAATAATTTAAAATAAAAATTTTTGTACAGCCGACTTCAAGATAAGTTAGTAAGAATAACTCAAAAACTATTGGTCTGACCTTGATCAAATTCATATGGGGCCACACGAGAACTATCAGCTTTCATATAAAAACAGAATCATCGAAATCGGTTTACCCAGTAAAAAGTTATGAGTTAACACACATAAAAATAAAAACATACAGTCGAATTGAGTACTCGTACCGTCTCCTTTTTGAAAGTCGGCAGAAAAAGAGTCAGATATTTTTTTTTTAAGTGAAAACTTCTTTAGAAATGTTTGATTTAGCTTGCGAGGGAATGAGATGGCATATTATATTAAATTAGTCGTGCTTAGGCCACCTAGCGCCTATTAAGCTTGAGTCAACCAATTTTTCTGCCGACTTCCAAAAAGGAGACGGTACTCAATTCGACTGTATGTCTTTTTTATGTCTGTTACCTCATAACTTTTTACTGGGTGAACCGATTTGGATGATTATTTTTTTATTTGCTCGTACTTCTCGTGTGGTTCCATTTATGATAATTTGATCAAGGTGTTCTCAAAAGAAAATATTTATGAGGGATCGAAGTGGACTGTATTTATTTATTACTGTAGCTAGTGGACTGTATTGACTAATTGACTGACTGATGTTGAGGTAAACTATGCTAGGGGACTGCTTGAAGAAAAGATGGTACTGTAGAACTATACTGTATTCAACTATTTACAATAATTCGGCACTATTAACTATAATAATATGTACAGAGAGAGGTCTTCACTTATGGAGTCTTGATTTTCCCTTGAGGTTTCTTCTCTTGTCGTATTCGAGTGCCGCTTCCGAAATGAACAGCTCACAGACCAAAACGCCCTTCTTATATCCCGCAAGAGAGCGTCTTAGTCTGTGAGTAGTGTCGCGCGACGATGCTGCACGCTCATTGGTCGTCGCTCTGCTGCCGGTGCGCGGTGTGTGCGGGGCGCAACGGGGTATGAAGGGGCGACGGGGCGGCGGGTCCCTCGCTGTCCGCAACATCCTCCCCCCGGCGTAGCTTGCGAGCCTAAGCTTCCCTCGGGAGGACGGCGATCTTCCTGACCGGTCGCCGCAGCTGGTCCTCAACTCCACGTTGCGCACCACGCCGTCTGGTCCGGGAAAGGTCCTTGTCACAATTCCCCACGGTCACACGTTTCTTGGCATGTTGCTATCTGCCACCACGACGAGGTCCTCTTCTTGGATTTGGCGTTGCTGAACATCTCGGGAGTCCCCGCGCGCAACCAGCGTCGGCAGGTACTCTTTAACCCAGCGCCTCCAGTATTCATCGGCGAGTACTTGCGCCGCTCTCCACGCCCGACGATCACTAGGTGTGCACGGCGCGGAGACTGGTAGGCTCGATGGTCCCAACAGCAGGAAATGGTTAGGTGTCAGCGCCTCTTCATCGTTGATATCGACCGGTACGTGCGTCAACGGTCGAGAGTTTACTGTGTTCTCAGCTTCTGTGAGGAGCGTCGCTAACGACTCCTCCCGTGGGCTCTTCTGGTGCAGAGTAGCTTCGAGTGCGGTCTTCACTGAGCGCACGAGACGCTCCCATGCGCCTACCTGGTTCGGTGCGCCCGGTGCGATGAATTTCCAATCTGTCCGCCGAGTCAGCGCGTAGTCCTTCAGCTGTGGTGCCCCCACTCTTCCATTGCCCGTTGCAGTTCAGTATTTGCCCCATGAAAGTTCGTCCCAATATCCGAGTATATGACCCGTGGCCACCCACGCCTAGCCGCCATGCACCGCAATGCCGATATCGCTGAGTCCGTCGTAAGGGAGTATACTAGTTCTAAATGCACCGCGCGCGTCGTTAAACAGGTGATTAACGCTACCCACCGTTTTTCATGCCGACGTCCTATCGTAACTGTTATAGGCCCGAAATAATCGATTCCGGTGTAGGTGAATGGTCGCGCGAATTCCCCTAATCGTTCAGGTGGTAGGTCTCCTATAACCGCTGACCGTAGTGTCGCCTTGCGTACCCTGCATCGCAGACATCTCTGCTCCACTTCTCGTACTGTTGGTCGTAATCGGAGGATGTGATATCTGGTGCGTAGGTCGTTGACCACCCTCTCCCTGTTGGCGTGGCTTGCTTCCTGATGGCCTTGTCCACAAGCAGCTTCACGAAATGGTGGCGTCCGTTTAATATGATGGGCCTCTTCATCTGGCTGTCCACGCGGCTGCGTCGATTCTTCCTCTGGCTCATGGGGCATCTTGGGGTCGAGCTTCCTTAACGCGCTGCCGGTTGCCAGGTTCTTCCCCCGCTGAAGTAAACTGATGTCTTCAGCGAAGCTTTCATGTTGGCTGTGCTCTATCCACATCCGCTCTGCTCTCTGGATGTGCTGCAATGTCAGTCCGTGCGCCCTTCCTCGTATGGCATCGACGAACTGTAGTACTCGTGCAGTGGCCCTGATTAATCTCTCGTAGGAAGAGAATCTTTCTATGTCTAGCAGGTGTGGAGCGTCCTTGGTGTCGCTCTGATGCGCCACGACTTCCTCCAGTTCTTCATCATCATTGCCTGCCTTCTCTTCCTGACGGCGAGGCCATCTGTCTTCGTCCTCGTATAGGAATGGCGGTCCTGTGAACCATCTGCCGCTCTCTTCCTTGTTCACATAATTTACGCGCGTCGCGTCGGTATCCACCTCCATTGCTCGGGTGACGTTTTTTCCGCTATCTCCCCTAACCTATGAGCCACGTATGGGGTGTAACGCGCCGTATCATTCTGTACTATACACTACCTTATCGGCTACCACTCTGTGCTCGCCTTGCATGAATTCCGCGAGTCGCGCGCCTATTAAATTCGCCTGCAACTCTAATCACGGTATACTTTGCGCCTTAATCGGGGCGACTTTCGCCTTGGCCGCCACTAATCATACCCTAACGGTTCCGTCGCGGTATCGTATACGCCAATATGCCGCGGATGCGTACGAACGTTCGCTTGCGTCGTTAAAAACGTGAGGTTGACGCTCTACCACTCCCCCCGTAGGAGCATAGCACCTAGGCAGTCGCAGTCGTGACACCTCCTCGACGACTCGCAGCCACCTCTGGAACTCATCCGCTGCCTTCTCGGGTAGTTCATCATCCCATCCGACCTTCTTTATTCACCATAGGTCTTGTAGCAGGATCTTGGTGGTGATGGTGAGGTAGCTAAGCAGTCCGAGCGGGTCAAACACCGACATGACTGCTCTTAATGCTTGGTCGGTGATCTGGTGGCTGTAGCGCCTTTACTTCCTGCGGCACCCTATTCATAGAGGTGTTAAATGTCAGGGCGTCTGCGTCGGCCATCCATAACAACCCTAGGGTTCTGCTTGGGCTGTCTTGCCTTAAGCCTACTTCCTTAGGCTTACTCGCCAGTAGTTCCTCCGGCTTGTCTTCCAATAGGGCTGCGTGGTTAGAATTCCAGCCTGCCAAGGTGAAACCGGCCTTCTGGTGCACTTCCGTAACCTGCATTGCCGTATTAACCGCTTCCTCTACCGTTGCATAACTGTCTAAATAGTCGTCCATATAATGACTACGCACGATAGCGTTAAGCGCCAAAGGATGTGTTTCTGCGTGAGCACGCGCGTTATTATCTCTAACACTGTGTGCGAGAAACGGCGAGCTCCTCGCGCCGAAAATCATAGACGTCATAACGTACTCCCGCGGTGGGCTGGGTCGCTCATTACCTCGCCACAGAAACAATTGCGCGGGTTGGTCGCGACGGTCGATTTTTACACGCAAGAACATTTCCCTAATATCCGCGGACACGGCTATGTCATTCTCCCTAAACCTAAACAGTATGCCCGGTAAGTTCCGTAATAAGTCGGGGCCGTCGAGTAAATAGTCATTAAGACATCTACCGGATGCGCGCGCTGCCGCGTCGAACACTACTCTTGTCTTCCCCGGCTTGTTCGGGTTCCGTACGGCGAATTGTGGCAGGTACCAGCTCTTGGGGTCCTTTCTCTTTGTCCCCTCGGCTTCCCTTGCGTATCCTTTTGCCAGGAGGTTGTGTATCTGGGCTGTGTAGGCGTCCCAAAACTCCGGCGACTGGTCCATTTTTCTTTCAGTCGTCCGTAGTCTTCGAGCTACCATTTCATAGCTGGGTGGCATCCGCACGTTGTCGTCCTTCCATGGCAGTCCAACTTGGTATTGCTCGCCGACCTTCTTGACGGTGCGCTGAAATATGTCGACAGCGCGCTCCTCTTCCCGTCGCGGCCTACTCTTTAGCGAGATACCTATAGAATCTATCTCGTCCTGCCGTTTGAGGAGTTCCGTTAGCTCCTCGTCCTGACTGGCAAACGTTCGGATGTCCCTATCTGACCGTCCGCTAGCGCTTACGACGTGTAATACGGTCTCGCCGTCTTCCCTACACGTTAACCGCGGCACGGTTCCCTGTATTACCCACCCTAATAACGTACGTGCAGCTATAGGCTGCCTTCGACGTCCTATTCTTAAATTACGGGTGATTATTAAATGCCAGTTGTCGGCGCCTAATAATAATCTCGGCTTTGCGTCGTCGTAACAAACCGAACTCGGTAGGTCGCGTAAGTGCTTTAAACGTAAGCACTCCCTACTCACAGACTGCGAACCTATCTTTAAATTTGGTATCGTCCGCGCATTTATATTATACACCTTCCTGCGCGTCTTGCCACGTATGCCTATGCTAACTAACCTACTATCGGCCTCGCGCTGTCTATTATTTACGCATCTAATATTGAGCGGCTTTACCGGTCCTTCCGCTCCTAACTCGCGAGCTAACTAAGTCGATTAACGAAATAGTAGAGCCTTCGTCAAGCAGCGCATACGTATCTATTTCCCTACCACGCGGTCCGTGTACGGTAATGGGACACACTTTCAACAATACGGACGCACTACTACCAACGTTCGACGCGACGAGCACGGTCTCATCCGCTTTTGCCGATGTTTCAGGTGCGCGGGTCTTGCGGGCGTGAAGGAGGGCATGGTGGGGGGCGTTGCAGCCGTCGACGCCGCATTTCCTAGCTTTACATCTAAATCGTCGGTGTTTACGGTTTAAACACCTAAAACACACCCCATCTTCCTTAACCCACTTCTACCGGTCGTCCAAACCCATTTGCGCTAGCTTCCTACATTTGGCGATTGGGTGTTCACCCCCACAACACATACATGTGGCACTACCGGTGTCCTCCTGGGCGTTGAACGTCTTTACGTCGCGGGCCCTATCCTCTACGCGGCGTGTCAATATTACTCTTTTCGACAGCGGCGCCTCTCGTCTTACGGGCGATTCCTTAGTCGGCGCTACGGACGTATAGGCATGACTTAACGCACGGTCAGCCTCTTTCATCATGAACCGGGATAGCGTGACAATGTCCGGTTCGTCCGCACTTCCGTAGTGCTCCGTATAATCGCACCAACGCGGCCGTAAGTGAGGGCTAAGTTTGCTAGTGACCTCCCTAGTTAGCATCGGATTTTGTAAATATCCTTTGCCGTAGACGTTCTGCATAATACACACTATATTCTGTAGTTTAATAGCGAACGAATTTAATTCCTGGGCGGTTTGACTCGGGCGCGGAAGGCGTTTTAATTCCTCTAACGCACGATCTATAATTACTTCCGGGCGGCCGAAACACTGCTCCAGTGTTCGCATAATATCTGCTGGATCCTTTGCGATAAAGAGTATTGCCGATACTACTTTCCTAGCCTCACCGCGTAAACAATTTCTTAACCTTGCCATATTTTCCGTATTTGTGAATCCATATAAACGCGTGGATTCTTTCATCGCGGCTTTAAAAGCTAACCATCCCGCGGCCAAACCGTTAAAAATAGGCAAGTCCTGCATCTGCTTCGCGGCGGCGGGCCTGACTCTTTGATGTTTTCTAAAGCTTCCGCTAGTTGATCTATACCCCTCTCTTTCCCTCGCGGAGTAAGCGACCTATCTCTTTCCCTATCTCCCTCTAGCCTACGCTGTGGCGCTGGCGACCTATGTACACCTACATCCCTATAACACGGCGACTATAATCTACGATCCGCGTGGCGATGTGGCGATGGCGATCTATGTATACCTACATCCCTACATGGCGACGGTGATCTACGATCCGCGTGGCGATGTGGCGATCTATGCATAGGCGATAGAGTGCGGCGTTGGACGCGCGACGGCGACGTAACCCGTACACGGCGATCCACCTGGTTCATTTCTACGGCGACTCCACTATCCCTCTGTATGGTTTCTACGCGACGCGGTTGAAAATCATTCGCAACCAACCTCCCCTGGGCATCTTCAGCGTGGTCGTAACCGGTTCCCCTATTCGGTAGGGCCTGCTCTATCTCGATGTGGGGCGCGGGCTGAGACGGGCGGTAGGGCGGCTCCCCCGCACAGTCTCCACGTTCTCTAACCACCTATCAACGCGTACCCTATTTTCCACTAAATCGTCTTCGTTTAGACTTTCCCTATCTGTTTCTTCCTGCAGTTGAGCGACGCCCCTAGCGTATTTCTTCTTGACGAGATCTTCTTCGAGTTGCAATTGCTTCCTTCTAATTGCAGCTAGTTCCTCCGCGGCATTATACTCGATTTGTTTTAACTTTGCTATCGCGTTAATTGTCGACCGGGTTGAACGAACTGAACGGACCGACGGGGCGCGGGGCGCGGGTCTATGTACAACGTCTGCTACAGGCGCGACGGTACGCACTATTGAACTAGTTTCTGTTGTCGGAAGATCTTCTATAATCGCGGCGAGTGTTTCTGTGCGCGGCGCGGATGTGCTAACCTCTCCCAAACGATCGGTCGTAGACACGGCCATAGCGGGGCGCGGCGGCGGGGCGCGGGCGCGGGCGTAGATGGGGGCGCGAGCGGGGCCTGGGGCGCGGCGGAGGGCGCTTGTGCCGCATTCCTACCGGCGTTTCGTCGTCGTTCCGTGTCTTCCTCATGATGTCCCACGTTGCGACCTCCGGTCGTCTTCAAAAAGACGCACGTATTGGACGCCGTTCCCGCCACAAGGGCGTTACCAGATGGTCACAGTTTGGCACCGTTAGGGAGCAATCACCTGGCCGCGTAAACGCGGTTAAGAAACAAGAAATTGTCTGGAAACCGACAATATGACGTATATGACGTAGGCTTAATAAGAAACAGGGAAGAAATTAGTACCGACGATCTTCTCTCTTCATCGACGAACTTCTTTCTTCCTTGAAGATCTTCTGTAATGATCTTCTCTCTTCTGTAATTACCTTCTTTCTTCTGTAATTACCTTCTTTCTTGTTTCTGCTTACTTCTGGCTTGAATCCGGCTCGAAGGACTAAGAATATGAGGGATCGAAGTGGACTGTATTTATTTATTACTGTAGCTAGTGGACTGTATTGACTAATTGACTGACTGATGTTGAGGTAAACTATGCTAGGGGACCGCTTGAAGAAAAGATGGTACTGTAGAACTATACTGTATTCAACTATTTACAATAATTCGGCACTATTAACTATAATAATATGTACAGAGAGAGGTCTTCACTTATGGAGTCTTGATTTTCTCTTGAGGTTTCTTCTCTTGTCGTATTCGAGTGCCGCTTCCGAAATGAACAGCTCACAGACCAAAACCACATGAGTAAAGAAACCGACCAGATGGGAAGCTACATACAAACGGCTCGCTGCGAGTACACCCACACATAGCGCAGCGATGTGTGCGTGAGCTCTCACCGACAGGTTCACCGACGCTCCGTCGGGGTACAAACCGGTTTACGCCGGCTCAGTCAGAGTATCCATGATAGGGCTGTTAATCGTGCGCATTTAAATAAATAGTCCACCAATATTTCGAAATGTTATACATCAATTAATTTATTAAGTATTTTTGCAATTATTAAATAATTAGATTAAAGTATTTTAATAAGAATAATTAAGAATTAAGTTATTATAAATTTATATAGGTAAATAATAAGTTTTCTGTATAATCAAAAATGCCTAATAGTTGTACAGAATGCATGAATAATTCTAGAGAAAATAAGGATATTTCCTTTTTTGTACCCCAGAGATCAAGTGAAATAAGTACCTTTTTGCGTATTATATACAATAATACTAGGTAATAACATTGATAGGTAAGTGAAAATGTGTTAGAAAGGTGCGTCGCCGAGTAATGAAATCGGTCTCACCTACTTGAAACGTTAGTCAGTCTAACTTTGACAGTGCCGTAGATGGCAGGATATCCTACGTAATAAGGCTAAATGTGTGACTTTATCCACCCACATTAGTATAAAGGTAGGTTGCTTCCTGGGGTAGGATATAAGTTACTTTTTGCGAGTCGCGACTGCAGGGGTAAATACCACTGCATTATGGTTGGAATACAATTGCTAACCATTGGTGGGGGTGGTGGGATTGGTGTTGGTGGAAGTGGTGCTGGTGTTAGTGGATAGTGTTGCTGATGGTGTCAGTGATGGTGGAGGTGGTAGTATCGTAGGTAGTATCGTAGGTAGTGGTAGTAGGCAGTGGACCAACAGTGGCTGCATCAACACCACCTCCATCACTACCATTATTTTCACCACCACCGCCACTGCCCACGACCACCATCACAGCCACAACTACCACCACCACCACTTACACCAAAAGTCTTGATTTCGAACAATTAATAAATATGTTGTTACATTAATATAAGTTATAATTAATACACATGTATCTTATGCTATACAATATTTTTATTTTTTCCTTAAAATTTTCACATGCATCAGGTGACAACCCTATCAGAATAGGTATAGATTTTCGACGTTGTTAGGAAGCTTCCCCTCTGGTCCTCTTTACTCTGTGCCAAAACGCCCTTCTTATATCCCGCAAGAGAGCGTCTTAGTCTGTGAGTAGTGTCGCGCGACGATGCTGCACTCTCATTGGTCGTCGCTCTGCTGCCGGTGCGCGGGGTGTGTGGGGCCCAACGGGGTATGAAGCGGCGACGGGGCGGCGGGTCCCTCGCTGTCCGCAACAATATTCTTTTGACTTATTTACTCTTTTATATGCTTTTATTTATTTGCTATAAAATTAAACTCTTATTTTATATTTTATGCCGCATTTATGGTTAAAAATTCTTATATTAAATAGATAATTTGTTGTGAAATATAGATGTATATTTTATTTTTCATTTAATTTAACGACGATTATTTCCGATGATTCATTTACAGTTGTGACCTGGCAAAGTTAAGAAAAGGTGCGCAAACTGTGGTCAGCACAGGATTACAATGCACGAGTTAAATTATAATAGAAAAAATAGATGCCACCATCTGCTTCGGATGCTATGAATAAAATTAAATCAAAGCCACATGCCACTGCAAGAATCCTCTATATTGAATTTTAATCACGGCATCCAATTTCAACGGATACTAGCCCTTTTCGCAGGACAGGATTATAGTGCACCAGTATATGTGCAAGCACAAAATGCACTCTCTACTCCCTCACTCATAATAGGCCGATGGAACGGTAATCGGACATGACGGGATATATTTGGCGTAAGACCAACGGATTTACATGCCTTCCCAAATACTGGGGTTATAAACCGTCACATTTCTGACTCTAGGCAGTCGTGCTTACGACCACAATGCGTACAAGGCAGTGAAAAATATTAGGTACTAGCTTTTGCCCACGAGATATTATACTTTAAACCTTAGGTGATCCATCAATATTCGCACTTTTATGGTAAATTCCACCACCCTCTTTAGGGATGATTTCCGTGATCAAATCTATCCTATTTCCTTCCCCGGGACTTAACTATCTCGATACCAAATTTCATCTAAATCGGTTCACCAGTTTAAGCGTGAAGCGGTATTTACTCATTCGGCGATAAGCAATGTTTTCTCCTACCTCGCCCACAGTACGCCCAACCAAACTGCGCGCGTCGGAACGCACAATTTTATATCGTCGCTATTTTTAAAATGTTGGACCAAATTACCTAATTTAAAAGACAAAGTTTATTTACTTTGAACATCAGAAGCTATTAAAGTATTTATTTTGATAAAATCCATTTGTTACAGCAAAATGTGCATTGGAAATAAAGTATCAAATTTATATTGTTACTAGCTCGCCAGGCAGACGTTGTTCTGCCCTTTCCGACGACCCTTCCTATAAAAATCCTTAAATTCGCAATAAAAATTTTTGAGGGTCATTTAGCGGGATAAATACTATCCTATCTCTCAAGTTGGACCAAAATACACACAGTGTGTAAAATTCCATTCAAATCAGTTCAGTAGTTTAGAAGTCCATCGCGGACAAGCAACGTGACACGTACTTTTTATATATAAAGATATAATTTATATATATTTTATTTATGGTTCACTATTTTGGTAATAATGGCTTACCCATGAAAGACAGATATATACTGTCGCGGACCTTTTTGTAGAACTATTTAGGAGAAACAATTCCTCTATAATTTACATAAAATCCAACTCAAGTGCTTAGGAATTATTTTGGGGGCCATGAAATCATCTTCGTCAAATGCTCTACAAGTTGAATGTAACGAACCTCCTCTTAACCTACGTAGACAGTATCTTGCCGATCGCTTTATATATAGAATATTTCAGCTATTTTCACATCCACTGCTTTCTAAACTGCATTCTTTAAACTCTAGTTTGAAGAATAACAACTACTGGACACATAAAGACGTTCCCTGTATCCTTAAAATCTACCAAAAGATACTTACCTTTAAATTTCCCATATTTCAAAGTAGATTAATCCTCTATTCGTATATCCATTTGAAGCTCTATGTTATCATCCTCCAGTTATTTTAGATTTTGGTGTGACTAAAAATTCCCCTGTAGCCCTGTAGCCCAACAAAAATTTCTAAGTATATTACGCGAAAAATGGGAAGGGTGGTTGACCCTTTTTACTGATTCCTCCAAACTCTCCGATAATAGTTATGTAGGTTCAGCTGTATGGATACCGAAATATAAAATTATATTAAATTTTAAAAATCCAAATGCTACTTAAATTTTCACTGGTGAAGCGGTTGCTATTTTACAAGCAATTTTATTCATAGAAGCGCATAAAATTAACAAATGTATTCCTTAATAAAGCAAGCATCTACTTCTGTTACCCTCATGCATCATATAACATATACTCATGACCTTATTTCTCTTGCGAAAATCCATCAGATGTCAGATTCGAACTCTCTTTGGAAAAAAAACTCAGAAGTCTATCGGTGAATATAATGCAGAACTCCGACCTGACATCCCCTCCAAACCATTGTTTTTTAAATTTGGAAATGGCTCCAAATATAGTACATCTGTCATATGTAAAATTAGATTGGGACACACTTGTTCACCTGTATTTTTGGCAAAACTTAAGATTAAAGATAGCTCAATTTGTGAGTGTGGATTAGACGAAGGTACGTTCGATCATAAATTTTTTAACTGCCCAAACCCCTCCGTTTCATTATACGATTTTCTTCCTAATAACACCCCTCTTCCTGTAAATCTTAAGTCTTTGTTAAATTTAGTTTACACTACTTTTGTATAAACTTCATTAGACTTCATATCCATTAATAACATTAAACTATAGTACCTTTGCCACATACCTATATCCATATTATTATATTAGGAATAATTTTGTAAAAATATTATAATGTTAATTCATTCGAAAATAACTACGTAATTAGTAAGTTCGTAACATAAAGCTAAGTAGACGCATCTACGGAAACGGAAACTAGTAAATACCCTGTGTGACTCTCATGAAATACTTGACGCTGGCAGAATCCATTGGAAGTTGCCAAACTAGGAAAAAAAGTGGACTTTGATATGTAAAAGTGTTGCGATTTTGTGTATTAAGTGTCTGCGCATGTGAACTATTAGTGGAAACTGTGAATCAAGTGCTCTGATGGTGATGTGATTCTCAAAATAAGGTGCCTGTCTGCTTAGGCGCCTTGAGATACCATCGCCAACCGTCAGCTGTCTGCTGGCTCAAGTTGCCGTCAAAATCTCCCAAGGGCTGCACAATGTGACGCATCAACATATTGTGAAGCAGTATACTATGAAGGATAATTATTATAATATATTGTAACTTCAGGCTCAGAAGGGCTAGATCCCAGAGCCGTAAAGCCAGTTATAATGGAGGAAGAAGATATTATTCAAAACCACCGTATTAATTTTAAATTGTTGTTTTTATGTTACTCTAATTAATTATAACAATAAATAGATAATTTTAGACCGTCTTCTAGTTTTAAATAGCATAATTCCAATTTCTATTTACGTAATTTCAATCTTGTTTCGAATTTCTTAAAATCTTTTTTTTTTTTGATTATGCACTCATCCGTTCCCATTCTCATACGCCCGTTTTCTATTTCATGTAATAATAACTTATTTATGAAATACAATTTGGACTGTTTATTAATTTTATTTTTTAATTTTATACAGTAAAGTCAAAAACATAATGCGTGGATTCAAGCATACACTAATATTTGGACTGTCGGGGACATAATCTTAGCCCGATACAACTATAAATTCAGAATCAAAGTTTATGCTTAGCATATACTCAGCTAAGTTTTTCATAAGCTAAGTCTGAGAAAAGTCAAAGTAAGATCTATAGATTTCAGCCTTAGTCTTCAAGTGACAACGTACCTGAATTTTGATTCTTTGAGGATATATATACGAGGGCGGATCAAAAAGCTCTCAGAATGGCGCCGTTAGATAGGGGAGGTGGAATTTTTTTTAACAGTCAACACTTGGCTCAATACAATTATATACCTATAGCAAGTTTCAGCAAGATCAGTTCATTTATCTTTGAGATATCACAGGATAAACAAGTAAATCGGGAAGTGAACACTAACTATAGAGAAAATTAAGTTTCGTGCCGTGATTAAGTTATTCAATAAGCAAGGAAAACTGCCACATATCATTATGGAAAAGATGTCATTTATTTACGGGGACCCTTGCCATGGAAAAACGATGATTTATAAGTGGCATAGCCTTTTTAAGCAAGGCTGAGACTCAATTTAAAAGATCAGCGCTCAGGCCGACCGATTGAGGCAACTTCCTCAGACATTGTCGAAAAAGTTAAAAAACTTGCATTTAAGCAGTGGTAGAGCCACGCGGTAGCTTTTGCTGTCGCACGGATGGGCCGGCTCGAACCGGGGTGGTACCACGACATCACAGAATACCAGCGAGAAGTAGAGGTTTACCTCTGCGTTTCGCTTGGTGAGTGCAGGTGGCCGGAGGCCCTTTTCACTGGAAATGAGGCATTCCAACTTAGTCCTCACGGGTGACAACGCATCTGCATTTTGATTCGCAAACGAGGATAGATGTAGATGTCTATGGGCCGCAGCAACCACTTACCATCAGGTGGACTGTGTGCTCGTTTGTCACCCTTATCCTATAAAAAAAAAATTGTAAAGATGCTCGTGTGAAGAAAAAACAGATCACAAAAATGACTGGAGTAACATCTAAGACCATTTTTAACATTACTCCCATCGGTTTAGAAACAGCAGCGAGTAGAGTATTCGCGCTAATTTTTGGACATGTGTAGTAAAAAAAGGGACGAAATTGTGAACCGAATTGTGACTAGGGATGTACCTAATGTCAAAACAGGAATCCATGCAGTAGCATAAAAAGGCACAGTACTGCTTAAGAATTTCAAGGTGTCTCAATCGGCTGGAAAGACTATGGCTTCAGTTTTTTAAGACTCAGAGGGGATTTTAGTGATCGATTACAAAGATAAAGGTGACAATATCACGGGACAGCATTACGATACGCTACTAGAAAAATTAATAGATGCGATTAAAGAAAACAACTGGCCAAGTGCGTGTCGGGCCACTCACAATGTAGAGGTAGGGTTCCGTAGTTGCCCGTCACAATACGTGGGCTTCCTTGATAATGAGCATAATAAGTGAATTTGTTTGACACCTCTGTAACGACTAAAAATGAGCCCAAATAGGAAGATCGTAACTGAAGGACTCATTTTCAAATCAGCCTTATAGGGAGTGGTATTAAAAAAAAAGTAAAGCTAACTTCATAAAATGTTTATTTTTAACAGTTTCCAATATCATTCCAACATTATTAATGCAGCTAGTTTTAGGTCATTTTCTACGGAGTTGTAACGGAAATTTTTACTAATCCAAACAAACTAACTATTAATGCTACTTAGTTGTGATAGTTTTCCTTTTAACTTCATTATATATATATATATATATATATATATATATATATATATATATATATATATATATACTACTATTGTGTATACTTTGCACATTTCCAAAAACAGCGGTTTAGTTGGCATGACTCTAATGAAAAATATCACTTTAAAGCTAAATATTTCGCAAACGGACTCCTGAATCGAAAAGACGTTGTTCCACGCCCTCAGTGTTTTTGTAAGACCTATCCAACGATACCCCACATGATGGAATAGACGGGTAAAAAAAATCATCCTCCATTTACTTGTATGGGAAGTATCCAAAATAAAAATGTTTTTTAAGATTTTATTTTTGTAGGCGTGATTAATATCTATAACTGTATCAAATTACAGATTTGTAGCACCTAGGGTCTCTGAGCAAAACCGCGGACAGACGGACGGACGGACATGGCGAAACTATAAGGGTCCCTTGTTGTATAATTACGGAACCCTAAAAAGAAGAAAAGAGGTTTCGAGGTGTGCTCCTTTTACACGACAACGCACCCGTTCACAGAGTCGTGTTGCGATGGCTTGCTTTCACAAGTGCGGCATCATAACTTTGAAGCACCCTCTCTATAGTATAGACTAGGCCCCCATTACATAATTGGTCGTTGACGCCGCAAAGGGGTGAACCTCAATTTTTTATTTTTTTCTGGTGAAAAAAAGGCTAGTAATTTGGGTATAATAATAATGTTTTCTTGCGCTCCTGTAATTTTTTGAAAAATTGAGGTTCTCCCCTTTGCGGCATCAACGACGAATTCATCATCATTATCATTACAGCCCTTCACAAGTCCACTGCTGAACATAGGCCTCCCCCAAGGAATGCCACAAAGCACGGTCCTGAGCCACCTGCATCCATCGACTTCCTGCATGTCTTACCAGGTCGTCACTCCATCTTGTGGGGGGACGCCCTACACTTCGCCTACCGGTACGAGGCTGCCACTCGAGAACCTTTCTTCCCCATCGGTTGTCGGTTCTTCGAGCTATATGGCCGGCCCACTGCCATTTCAGCTTACTAATCCGTTGGGCTATGTCGGTTACTCTGGTTCTACTGCGGATATCCTTATTCCTAAGTTTATCACGCAGAGAAACTCCGAGCATAGCCCTCTCCATAGCTCGCTGAGCGACCTTGAGCTTCCTCATACGGCCAGCAGTGAAGGACCACGTCTCAGTTCCGTAAGTCATCACTGGCAACACGCACTGGTTGTACAATTTTGTTTTAAGGTTTTGAGGTATTTCTGACGAGAAGATGTGTCGTAGCTTCCCGAACGCTGCCCAGCCGAGTTGAATCCGTCGATTGACCTCTCGGTCGAAGTTGGACTTACCTAGTCGGACTATTTGTCCCAGGTAAACATACTCGTCAACAACTTCGAGCTTAGTGCTCCCAACAACTACCGGCAACAATAACGACGAATTATTTGTTCCCAAATATGAAAAAAGCTCCGGAGAAGGAAATTTACAGATGACAAACAAGTGAAGTCGGCAATTTCTGTTCATTTTGAGGGCCTTGACAAAACATTTTTTTTTGAAGGTATAAATAAGTTTTTAAACGGTCTGAGAACTGTATTAAGATTAATGGAGAATATATCAAAAAGGAAAAATAGTTTCATGTTTAGTTTCATCCCCTTTCCCTTTCATTCCGCGAACTTTTTACCTCCCCTCGTAGATGTCTATGGGCCACAGTATTCACTTACAATCAGGTGGACTGCGTTGTGCTCGTTTGTCACCTTACAAAGAAGAATACTAGATCATATATTTTGTTACGCTAAGACATCATAACTTACCACCAGGTTGGATTGTGGTCAAGCACTGGCTTATAATAAGTAAAAAAACCATCTAGCTTGAGGTGAGGAAACTGACTGTTAGAAAATTAAATATAACAGTAAATACTTATATTTATTTATTCATAGATAGACACTCCATTATTAAAATCTTCTTCTCCCATGATCAATTGGGCACCATGTTCTCTTTATCGTTTGTCACCGGCCAACCTTGGGTAGCTGTGTTCTTAATGAGCGTCCAAAGTGCTTCAGTGTCTCCGACGTCGTGTTCGAACGCTTGGAGGAGTCTTCGACCTTCATTCTTAACATCTGTTCATCGTTGAGGTAATTTATTGCAGAAAGGGGCCATAAGAGTAATCAATCAACCAATCAATAAATACTTGATTATACACTAAACACATTAAAATTAAAAATAAATTATATAGAAGGTACAATATGCTTTTCCAGACAACCTTCTTGCGCAAAGAACTGTTGTTTACAACGAATTGCGAATATGGAAGGTGTATATAAAACACAATATATGATTTAAAATTATAAGCAGTCTCCAAAACAAAAATTTAAGTAAATTTAATATATTAAGCTTTGACTCTCTATATATTTACGGAAATGTAATGTATGTACACAAAAATGTAAGTAGTTTCAATAAAATAAGTATTCCTAATAACGAGGAAAAATAAAAAACTGCGGTTGCCAGCCCGGTTGCCAAGCGTGACAACTATGGTAAATATCCCTCCTATTATTTCAATAAAAAAATTTAAGGTACGAACCTTAAAATTCAATAATTAAAAATTTTGTACAACCGACTTCAATATAAATTATTAAGAATAACTCAAAAACTATTTGTCAGACTTTAATCAAATTGGGACTACATGTGAAGCACCAGCTTTCAAATAAAAAAGGATCATCGAAATCGGTTCACCTAGTAAAAAGTTATGTGGTAACACACATAAAAAAACATACAGTCGAATTGAGTAGCGTCTCCTTTTTGGAAGCCGGCAGATAAAATATAACTAATACTTGTACTGGTTGAACCGATTTCGATGATTCTTTTTTTATATGAATGTTCATAGTTCTCCTGTGGTTCCATATGAATTTGATCAAGGTCAGACCAATAGTTTTTGAGTTATTCTTAAATAACTTATATTGAAGCCGGCTGTACAAAATTTTTAATTTTAAATTATATTAATTAGATTATTATAAGATATTCGACGATATTCTTAATACTAGAAAAATTAAAAAAACAGTTAAAAATTGTGTAAAAAATTAAATAGAAAACCACTGCGGCATCGTTTTGTGTATTTACACTCCAGAAAGCGATAAACTTTTATTTAAAAAACGCAACTTCTCATTTTATTACATACTATAATAAAAAAATTACCACAGCCCCCTACTAGCGACTTCTGGTGAGTGGAAAATCATTACCCCTTGTTGTGAACTTATTTTAATTATTCTTTTTAACACGGTTTTATTAGCTTCGCTTGTATCTATCTATCTATCTATGTAACGGAATTTTGTAAGGTAATTTTCATCAACTTGTAGACGGCCGATTGACTTGCACTCATATCATGGACCAATGACAAAACAATAATTTAATAACTTTATTATAGTATCCTAATAAGAATCACTAGGATAAAATGAAATAACTGTCAGAATCATCGCAGCTCGTGATCAATGCGTGTTGTTTAAGTTTTTTTAAAGTCAAATTATTTTGTTACATATGTTCAGGCAAAGTGGTTTCGGAGATGGTCCCATATAAAACTGAAGAAAAATGTCACCCCTGTGTGGGTGGTAAAATAGGATAATACTTCATCAAAAGTAAAAAATAACACTGTTAATAAAAATTAAAAATGTCTTGCCAAACTAGAAAAAAAAAAACAGTAAATATCTTTTTTTTTCATATAATAAGGGTGAATTACTAAAGATAATTGGGTGTTGTGTAAGCATTGTCTTTCCCGAAGACTAAGATTGAACACCTCGTTACCAGTATAAAAAGGATTTCTGATTCTCAACTAGACATTAACAATACCGCTGCAAATTCTAAAATCTTAACAATTTTTCTCTTTTCTCTTTTTAAAAAAAACGTCACGTCCACACTAGGATTTTCTCCTGTATCGCGGGGGCAGTTTACATACATAGATTTCACAAGGACAAACATCCAGACCCAGAACAATTATTTGTAGGCCATACAAATACGTGTTCCGTGCGAGATTCAAACCCGCGGCCCTTAGCGCTGCAAGTCATTGCTAAAACACTGCGGCACGGAACCGTCACACAAATCGTATGCACCTGATTTTTTTTATTCTGGGATAGCAGAAAAATGCCTTTCTATGCCTGTTAATAAAAAAAATAGTGTCCGACCGAAACAGGATTTTCAACTGAAACCGAAACCGAACCTTCAGTCTGGGTGTAGTCCTCTGCTTCCTCGGCGTCCATAAAACGTTTTCTCGAAGTTTTTCTATTATTTTCGGAAATAAATAAAAATAGCAAAGTACGATGTCGATGCTATAGGGCGAGTGACCCAGTAATTCCACGTCTGAAGTCGCCATGTAGTCGATTGTTTGCTTGGCGGTGTGCATCAAAGCGTTGTCGTGGTGAAGGAGGATCCCACTGCGAGGTCTTTTCTCCCGAACTTTTTCCAAGACCAGTGGCAAACAATTGTTAGTGTACCACTCTTCAGTAACTATTTTTCGATCCTCTAAAACAATATAAACAATTTTTGCGTAATGACCTGTCGTTACGAAGAACGAGGTCACCATCTTTTTTCCTCTCTTCGATTTAGTTGGCAACTCCTCGGAAGAAAACACCCAGACAGCAGACTGGCTCTTAGTTTCAGGAATAAATCCAGCTTTCGTCACCCGTAAGTATGTCGAACAAAGCATTTGAGTCGCCTCCATTAAATCTTTGAACCATTTCACTACACTAATCAACAAGTCGTAGTTTTTGGGCCTCTGTCAAATTATGAGGTATCCACCGGGCACAAAGCTTCCTGACCGCTAAATGTTCTGTGCACTTGACTCATACCGATGCCTAAGCTTGTTGAAATCTGCTGATAAGTCACTACTTTGTCAGTCTATCATACGCTGCACAACACTGATGTTATCTTCAGTTGTCGCCGTAGAAGGTCGTCCCTCACACAGATCATCGGTGAGATTAGTGCGACCACGTTTAAACTCATTAAACTAGTTGTAAACAGTGGCTTCATCGTGAAAGGTCAATTGAAGTCTATCATAACTCTCTTGTTGACTTAAATGACATCGAAAATCATAAAAAATCATTGTACGAAAATTTTCTGGCGTTAAATTCATGCTGACGTGACAAAGACAATTTTCAATTTGCCGCCAAATTGTAAAGAAATGACAAATTAATAAAATACATACACAATAATATTGGCAAAGAGTTCCATCTTATTTTTTGATAATATAATTTACAAGTTGCCATTTCTAAAAACTTTCAGTGTCGCCCTCGTATGTCGTGTCAAAGCATGTTTGGTAGGATAGATCTATTGGGTAGATCCTTAGATCGAAAATAAAGGGGCCGCGTTGAGGCGACTTCGCCCACGTTTATGTTACTCCACTCTAGGTCTCCGATTGTAAGCTAATATTTAAATAAAAGTCCCGCTGGGTTTCCCGCTGGGTTTCCTGCTGGTTCTTCTTCCCAGGACAGAGGTTTTTTCAAACCAGTGGTAATTTAAGAAAAAAGTCACTTTCAATAAGTTTGTATTATTTACAATCTCCATTCAATAAAAAAGTTTCTGTTTCTGTATAATTATGACGTGACGTGACTCGTGTATTCTGTATAATACACGAGTCACGAACTCATCCGAACGACGCACGATAATCCACAAACACTGAGTTTCGGCGCCACCTAAGGTTCGGCAGATTTTTTGCCGAAACCGAAACCGAACCTTCGATCGGTCACTAAAATAATACAATAAGTAACACTATGGTTTGTGGTATGGTCAGCAACACGTGGTAAAGCCACGCTGCAGCTATTTATTTTATTATTTTTTACTGTATAAGAGGCATTCCATCTTAGACCTCAAAGGTGACAACACATCTGTAATGTATCTTGATTTTTAATTGAGGTTAATTGTAAATATTTATGGGCCACAGTGTTCACTTACCATCAGGTGGACTGTGTGCTTGTTGGTAACACTTATTCTATAAAAATAAAATAAAATAAATAACAATATCATATCATACTATACTATATCACAACTAAAAGGATACAGCCTTTGGCAATGTTTGGCGGAGCACTGAAGTCCGGCCGTAATCCTGTCAGTTCCTTTGCCACCTGATACATTTCCCTGATAAAATAAAAAAAATATATAAGGTAAACTTTTTATAATCTGTGTAGTGAAGGTGTAAGAATATCATCAGTACCACATTTCGTCCTGTGGGTGTCACAAGAGGCAACAGAGAGAAACTAAAACAGAGGATGGGCAGCAGCATCTTCCTGATAACAACTCAATATAATAAAAACCAGCGGTTGCCAATCCTGCTAAATGTGGCAATTATGGCAAAATCCTCCTTATGAGGCAATCTATGGGAAGCTCCATGTTCGGCAGTGGACTTGTTGTGGTGGGTGACTATAGAAACAGTCAACTACACGCCCCCCAACCCGATCCACGTACTGAGAAAGTCTTTTTTTAAATAAAACAAACAACACAAAGTTAAGTTAAAAATAAAACAAAGTTACAAAGAAACCTAAAGTCCACGATAGTGGTCAAACAACAAAATCACTTCATTGTTATCATCACCATTACAGCCCTTCACAAGTCCACTGCTGAACATAGGCCTCCCAGAAGGAATGACACAAAGCCTGATCCTGAGCCACCTGCATCCATGAACTTTCTTCGTGTCTTACCAGGTCGACACTCCGCCTAACTCTAATGGAAGGACGCCCGACACTTTGTTTACCAATACGAGGCTGCAGTGCAAGCACTGCTGCTTGGACACAAAAATAGGTAAGAGGCTGGCACCTAGCCAAACGGACTCCTAGGAAATCATCCTACCATCTAGTGTCATAGTAGTGTCTAGATTTAAATGTCAAACACCTTCAGCAGATGTAATTATGAAAACTTGCATATGTTATTTATTTATCTGTCTCTGCGTTTGACAAAGTCTGAATTGACTCTCCTTCATCTTCATCACTTAGGGCCTCTTTTTGGGTGTTATTCACATCTTCAATACGATCTTCAATTGAACGCATTTCGTAGTGTGCAACATTGTCATCAATGGAAGAATATTCAGGAAAACCCTGAAGTATCAGGGGTTCTTCTTACTTATTGAAACAATTTTGTATGGTTTCAGGCTTAATTGCTTGCCATGCCGCTGCAATGTTTAGGATCGCATCATACACAGTCAAGGATCATTTGCTGTCAGGGTCTTCCATTTCTTTAAGACAGCGATGTATCAATCGTGTTCTGTAGCTTTGTTTAAGGACTTTTATAATGCCCTGATCCACTGGTTGCCACTTGCTTGTCACATTCGGAGGTAATAAAACTAGCTTGATGTTCTTTACCTCAACACCTTTAAATGAGCGGGACAGTTATCAATGATGAGAATTATGCGTGCTACTCTGCTCAGCTCGGGTGTTGCACAGATGGTGTATTAGATGGTATGACGAATCGTATTAAGCGTGTTAAAAATGTATGAAAACATGCCTCGAGTTGCAAGGACTGATATAAAATGGCATATTATGCGATAAATCATATTATGCAAGTTTTACTGTAATTTTATAATTTATAAAAACACTGTATATTCTATTCCATTAGATTCTATGATGTTATACGTTTGTATGTCTATATGTTTGTCTAATAATAATAACAAATTTTATTAACATACAGCTTTAACAAATGTATGCATGAACAATGAGCTTCACAATGATCAAGAAAAGATACACAAATATTTTCCATTGGACCCAAACTAAGATAATATATTGGGGTCTAAAAATCTGGTCTTTTTAGTGTAATGTTTTTGTATCATCAAATTTAAAAATCTGGCAACTTATTCCACTCCTTTGCTGTACCCATGATGAACGACGTGGTGAACCTTTTGGTTTAAATATGTGGGAAGTCAACAACAAAAGGGTGAAAACTCGCCAAACGTCTGGTTGTCCAAAGGGAAAAGGAGAGGGAGGAATTAAATTATGCAATTCCTATGCACACTCTCTGAAATGCATCCTGTAGAAAATCAAAAGGCTAGCTACTTTGCGCCTGTGTTCGAGGCTGGTAAGATTGGTTTCAACCAAATTCGGGTCACCAATAAGCCTCTTAGCACACCTTTCCATTTAGTCCAAAGCTGCTAGGTGGCATTTTGCAGTACAAGCCCATATATGGCAGCAATACTCCATGCACAACCAGACTTGCGCTTTATAAAAGTAAGCAGCTGTCCCGGTGTGAATTATCGCCACACCTTTGCAAGGTCTCCTACTCTTGCCGTGAAGACACCGACACAAACCTCTACTTCTAACAAGTGATAAATTTATTTTTGTGCAAACTACTTCAATATGAATATAATTTATTGTTGACTTTTTAAAAATCCCTCGGTAGATTTCAATAAAATTTAATGGAATAAGAATTTTCCGAATTGGTTCAGCCATCTTAGTAATCACTTATAAACTCTGGCTTTACACATGCACAGTCATAGTGTTGTAAATATATCCACTACCTCATATCATCCTGTGGGTCGTCCATAAGGGGCGACAGCTGGAAACAACTAAGGAGATGGGCAGCAGTGTCTTCCTAATAACAACTAATAATAAAAAACTGTATTTGCCAAGCATGGCAACTATGGCAAATATCCCTCTATGAGGCATACTATGGGGGTGGCCTATGTTCAGAAGTGGACTTTAATAGGCTGTAACGGTATTGGTACTAATACTTTTAATATTAGGGTCTGAGAAACACAACCAAACTGGTTTATTATAAACAAATATAATATTTTGTAAGGTTGACAAAATATGCATGCTTACTTGGCATTATCTAGCCGATTGCGATCGCTTTCTGTAATTGTGAGGGATTCAAAAGTGGCACACACTCGCTCCAGCTCTCCACCGCGCCGATTAAGCTCTTCTAGCTGCTGGGTTAACTCCGACTGAAGAAAACACAGTTATAGGATAGTAAAACTTTAAGGTATAATATAAATTGTTAACTGAAAATACTATTATAAGAAATATCCTACATTTAATTTCATTTCCTGTGCTAACTTCGTTTCTAGTTCATATTTCTTCTTGCAAGCTTTTAGTTGTTGTTGTTCTTTTTCAATTTTCTCTGAAAGTTCAAATCTTTATTAGTTTTGGAAATAAAATAATAGGTTTTGATATAGTGAGTTTAGTTTTTTTTTTTTTTATATAACTGTATGGCCCTTGGTATTGTGATAATGTCACAATAAGTCAAAATAAAAAAATGTCCGGTCTTCGGTCTGTCACACCTTGTCTTGAGGCTTTCCGGTGGAAAAGGAGTTAAGTGGTTATTAGGTGAAAATGTGGAAAAAAACAAAGCAACTAAATACATGAATTGTGGACCACACAATATAGAGTAAAAATCTAGTTATAGGGGGGTATTAGCCTGGGCAGGGAATATAGAATTAGGTTAAGCTAAATTTAGTACACAATAATTATAATTTAATATTATACATTCGAATATATTGAGATTGTATTGACATATATGGAATCGGAGATAGTTAAGAAAGAATTGATATTAACTGGACGAGGGATTGTTTTGGGAAGGATGTCATATAAAGAAATTGGGTGATTTTGACAACTGAAGAAAATGTGTTCTGGGGTACCTTCATCTAGACCACATTCACAGAGGGAATGATCTTTGATTCTAATTTTAGCAAGAAATACAGGAGTGCAGACATGCCCGAGCCTTAAACGGCAGATTGTAGATGTGATTTGTTTGTTCATAAACCTAAATTTGAAAAACCAAGGTTTTGGAGGAATTTGGGGTTGGATTTTACCAAAGTAGAAACCTTTACTATGTCTGGATATGCTCCATTCTCTGTCCCAAGAATTCTTTAATTCAATTGGAGCTAATGACATTAAATCATGAGAGTAATTCATTAAATGAGAAGGACAGCCAGTATCTACAGCTCCTTTGGCCCAGGAGTCAACCTGTTCATTTCCTTCTATGCCACAATGACTAGGAATCCACACAATCTCTACCTCAAGCCCACTCTTATTACAATTTAGTATGAGTTCTTTAATTTTCAGTATCAATGGGGAGATGGATTTCATTTTAAATATATTGTTCTGTAACGACATTAGGCAGCTTTTTGAATCAGTAAATAAAACTAATTTAGGAATTTTATGGGAAAAAATATAGGATATAGCCTCATATATGGCTACAGCTTCCCCTGTAAAAACAGAAGCCTGAGGAGGGCATCTATAATTAAGGACAATTTTATATTTGGGAATCCAGACTGCAGAACCGACACATTTGAATGAAGACAATTTGGAAGCATCAGTAAAAATATATAGCCAATCAGGCCATTTTTTTGCCACTAGGTTATAGAAAGTTCTGTTTGCAGTTGGAGAATTTTTATTAATGTTTAAATTCAGAGTGATATTGGGATTTAGTAATATAGCTTCATAGCTGGTTTCAAAATAGGGTAGAATTGGGGATGTAACACAAGGATATTCAATATTTTTTAATCTATTTAGAGATTTAAGAATAGGGGGCCAGCTTTTATTAGACCAATAGGAGTTGTTTACAACTAATAGTAGCAAGGATTCTAGTTTACGATGTAGGGGGTGAGATGTTAGTTGTAGTGTTTTTGAGATAAATCTATCAGCTAAAAACTGTCTTCGTAAAGAGAGAGGGGGATCAACACATTCTACTTGTAAGGAATTTTTAGGAGTTGATTTCATTGTGCCTGTGAGTTTAGTTGATTTACCTTCAAATTTGAGACAAAATGCGTCAAGTTCTTTGGTGATTTGTAAATCCCATGTAGATGTATCCATCGTTTTATGAACACAAAAATAAAAACTTAGCTTTTAACTTCTATTTTATTTACAAATCACAATTATACATCTAGAAATCTAGAAATGTAGATCAATACAACAGCTCAAAAACTCACTCGAAAATATTTTAAATATTTATTTACCAGTACGTATAATTGCCAGTCTGCAAATTTACGATTTTGTTTTAAACTGGCTTTAAGGCTCTGGATTCTAGTCTTTCTGAGCCTACTTTACGAATGTCAAAGTCAAACAGAGATAAATAAATATTTCACGATTACGATTTATTATAAATAAATATGTAGCAAGCTATAATGTCAAACTAAAATATTATGACAAAATGACAAACGACATATTATTAAAAAAAGTACTACTTAATATTTATTACGTCTGTCAATTTTACTTATTGAATGTTCTATGTATTTTTATTACTCATGGACAGGTCGATGCAACTCTGTATGAAATCCGAGAAACTTGCACACAATCATAATTTCATCTATGGGTGGATTGGACGTCGTAGATAGAGGATGTCTATGTTGGACGTATAAAATTAAAGCGAGAAAAATATATCACTGTTTCTTTCTTTCGAGTTGTTTCATATTGCCATTTTAAAAATTAGATACAAAAATACATAATATATCGAAAGAAACTGAAAATATTAATTCTGTGTTATACTTTTTTTAGTTGCTCATTAAAGTATAATTACATAGATATTACTATGAGATTTACACAATTAATTCACATCAAAAGCAGCCACGAGTCCAAAGAAGAAAAAAATAACATTTGTTTGTCAACATCTTTAATATTTAAAATATTCTCTGAAATTGATTCAAATTTATTTAATAGTTGAGATTTTAATATTAGTTATTTCGTTTTGCTTAAATTCTGCTTAAGTATAGAATATATTATTTTTGTTTGTAGGCAATTCGATTGTGAGTGTAAAGATATTTAGTGAGATGAACGTAAGACAGAAACGTGAAGTAGGTATATTAGTACATATTTTGTGAGAGGGCTCTAATGCAATTATAATTTGATTCAAACGATTTTGTTATCACATATCCTTATCAAATGTAATTATTATAGTGGATAACTTTTTGAGCCGTATTTTTAAAATTATTTGTAAATTTTATTTGTTATAATATTGTAATTTCTCAAATTCCTGTTGTTTGTTGTCCTAAAACTGGTAGCTAAACACGAGGAATTTCATTTGTTTTATCAATTTTAGTAATTTTTTTAAAACATGTGTAAACTGCAAAGCTAGTTAGAAGTGCAACACCAGTGCTTAAATTTGAAGTAAGATTACATTTATTTTAAAGAGAATAAAAACTAGCTTTGGCAGTTATTTATGTAAATTATTATATGTGACAATTTTTATAAAAACTAATGGATGTCATTAAATAATACATTGACATTAGATTGAAATATCTTGTACGTAAAACTGCGATCAAAGAATCAAAACCATAATTATATAATAAGTTAACCCTTTTTAAGGGGCGATAAATTAATCAGATTTTTGTATTGGATTAACAAATATCGTTTCATAAATTCGTACCTACGTTTTATTGATTTAAAACATACCATATAATTATCGACCACCCATGGACGTACAAATAAGGCGGACTAAATCTCGCTATACAACTCAGCGAGGCACCCATAATAAGTCAGCTCGCGTGTACGTACAAGGGGTCACGCACACATTCACACTAATAATAAGTCTACCGCCCGCCATTACGCAACAAACGTCGCCCGAGAGAAGTAGTTGGCGTAAGTAAAAACAAAAATCAATATGCCGTCTTGCGTCGTTAAATTTTGTAAACATCATAGTGGTTTTATCAAAAAACATCAAGGAATCACCTTTCATAGGTGACTCAGTAATTATAATCACTTATTTGAGGATTTTTTGTCTTAAATTAAAACGCTATTTTTGGAACACAAAACATGAGTCACGTGATCAGTGTTGTTAATTATATTTATAGGGAAAATTACCAGAAATTTGGGAAATTGCTATTTTTACCCACATCGGCACGGATACGGTATATATGTGTGCCCAAAAACTTCTTAAGGTTGTTTTATGTGTACTTTTTTGTTATAATTTTTCTGAAAAATTACGCGATCGATTATAATGCAAATATATGCATTTTGTAGTAAGTTAATAATAGGACATTACCCGGCAAATGCCGGCATTGGTCATGCAACAAAAGAAAAACTAAATGCCAAAAATGCACCACATTTCTTTCATAAATTAATAAATTTGAAAACTTTAGGAGGTTTATGTTTTCCATCTAACGATTTATTTAATATTTGTTGTACTTGCGAAATGGTTGTACGAAAGATTATTAAGGAAAACATTACAATGTACAATGGAAGATAACAAAAGTATATACTTACAAAAATATTTGAAAAGTGTATTGCCAATAGACGGCTCCGTGGCGCAGTGGCTTAGCAATGAGTTGCAACGCTTGGGGCCTTGGGTTCGAATCCCGCACGGAACAAGTATTTGTATGGCCTACAAATAATTGTTCCAGGTCTGGATGTTTGTCCTTGTGCAACATATGTTTGTGAACTGCCTCCACGATACAGGAGAAAATCCTAGTGTGGGGGTAAAGTTTAAACAAAAATGACAGTGTTTTTGTAAGCTTGGGGTTTGAGCACACATTTGCAGAGATAGAGCACAAGATAAGAGTTCTTAAATATATAGCAGAAAAATATTTGGCGATTTGATTTAACCAAATTTCTAAATTAGGTGGGATTTCAAGAACCTTCGAAAGTAAAAGACATTTTTTTAGAAAAAATATTCAACCAAAAGGTTTTTAACGTTGTTGTTTGTCATGAATATGATAAATTATGGTAATTATTTATGACTTATTGTCATAAATAATAACAAAGTTGGTAAAAAATTACCTCGCGTACATTCGCTCGATAAAATAAAATGATGTGTCTTACCTAGTTTGAAGAGCACCTCTCACCTTCTCTCAATTACGTGCACTATCTCCATCACAACTAATCCCAGCACCACTACTCCCAACACCACAAAATTAGAAAAGACACCACTAACGACAATACGACACGTGTTTCGCCTCTACACGAGGCATCTTCAGGTGCCTCTGAACTTCAGGTGACTCTGCGGTGACTGACCGCTTCGAAGTGATGTGTCTTTCCTATTGTGGTGGTGTTGGGAGTAGTGGTGCTGGGATTAGTGGTGACGGAGATAATGCACGCAATTGAGGGATGGCGGGAGGTGCTCTTCAAACTAGGTAAGACACATCATTTTATTTTATCGAGCGGATGTACGCGAGATAATTTTTACCAAATTTAATATGATGGATTTCCGCAAACTAATGCCTGATCCTATTAATTATCATAAATAATAACTATAATTTACACTTGCAGAAAATTTAAATAAATAAATATATTAATGTATGTATTTGTATTTAGTGATGTATATTTTGTAAATACCAGGAACAAGCACAAGGTAGTTATACCAGTTAATCGACTCAAAAGAATCAGTAATTCCTTCAAGTATACGCCTTTATAACAAAGTTCCAGAAAATATGCAGGCCTTATCTATCAAAGTTTAAAATTTTTAGCAAGCAAAAATTGTTTATTAAGGATTATTAGGGTAGGTATACTACTAAAGAGTACATGACTGATAGTAAACCCTGAGAATGAGGTGATCGCTACCATGCTGTTTATAAATGTTTTCATACTAATTCTAAAATAATATATTTTAAATTAATTTTATATTACATTTTTTGGGTATCTATAATATGTTTATTTGTTTTATATTTCGTTAAAAATATTTATAATATATTTCGTTCCAATAATATAACACAATTTTTGTATAATATAATGTTTGCAAATTTGCAATAAAATTAATTTAAATGGAAATTGATTGACATATAATAATTCGATTTCAATCAAAATCTAAATTTTAAATTCTTAGATTTTTTTTAATAGTCAAATGTATTACTTTTATTAGTTACGTAATAATAAATTAGTATTACATCAAAGTTGTGTTATATTTTGACAGATTGTTTTATAAAAAAATGGGGAAATTTTGTTTTACATGACAACCCAATATAACACGCAAACATGCTTGCACCGCCGCCATTACAGTGCGTCAATCCTTTCTTAACAAAATTCTGTTCGCCTAATTTATACGTCCATGCGACCACCTAATATTTACAAATACTTACATAATTAAAGTAATAACTTATGTACAATAACGTATAGGCATCAATCTTACGCATCACTATTCAACCGCTCCAACTATGTATCTGATTTATCTGGTTACGCTTGGTATAATTATGGAGGGTAGATGTAAAGAGGACTATCTCATATGGGGAACTAGATGAAAAAGTTTCCCGCTGTAAGCTGTAAATAACAGTGCAAAAACTTTCAAGAAAGGCCCAAGAGTAAATACAGGGTATGGTATGAATGTAGCAGTTACAGATGGAATGAAGTGTGCCGAGTTAAAAAAAAAATAATGCTTTTGGTGACTAGAGTTGCAGTTCAGTATACAGGATTCCAAATATTCACGTAGTCCAAAAATATTTTTTAATATAACCAAAAATAGCTAATAAAATTTACCCTGCTTTTATTGTTGCGCCACCCCAATGAGGGCATCCACAACTTTTTCTGCCACAGGGCGGCACCACTTTACAATGAGGTAAATCATTTGACAGATTTCATAGCGGTGAAGATAACTTCTTAGAAAAATGCAAAGGTTAATGTTTCTTTCTGTATTATTAGTTATATTTTATATTAATTGGATCAAAAATAAATAAACCAAATTATAAATATAACTAAAAATAAAATAAAAAAAGATTATGAAATACAAAAAAGGACGTCCCAAATAAGTTCATTTATTAATTACTTGCAAATTTTATTTTAAAATTTTGAAAATAAAACGAGGTAAATGCAAATGAAACAATGTTGAAATTTATTTATTTACTTTATTTTTTAGATGTTTCTTATATTTTAACAGAGCTTTACCTTGCATTTCTGGTATTTACCTTCTTTCTAAGTGAACAATAACTACACCTTTTAAAATTTTATTGATAATAGTGCACCAGGTGCAAATATAGATATTTATCATAAACCTAGGTATTTTCTTTTGTGGTGTCCTTCCTGCACGTGGCGCTTGATTTTTGAAACAGGTTTTCTTATGACCCACTTATGCAGTGTTTCACCAGTGTTCACCAGTTTCACCACTTTTGTTACTCACTTTCTTTCCATGTCCTGGAAACAGGCTCTTTATTTTTAATAATTGTGTGCTAACATTATCTTCATAATTAAAAGATGAACGGTAAATCTTAATAAATCCTGTAATTAATACAGATTTAAAAGTATTATTATGAAATTGTGGCAGTCAGGGTATGGTCCCTAAAATTGTATGATCTTATTTGAATGAAAAAAAATTCGAGTCTCATAATTTTTATGTTTTTCTTGGGCATAAACTGCCACAATTTCTTAAATTTTTTTATGGTACTTATTTAGTTCTTTATACTGGGCAATGTACATTCATAACCATTTTCATTAATAAATTTCATATTTTGTTGTTTCAACAAAACTTGCTACCAGAATGCAAAAATTCTTAAATCTTTCCCACTTCTTTTTTTATTTATCACCGCACTTCCATCCACACTGTCAAATAGGTCGTCTATAAAAAATACTATTTCAGAATTATTTTTCTGTGTTTTAGTCACTGGCCGCACATCCGAATAATGAGCTGTAATAAATATTTGAAATATTATTAAATGAAATATCATTACATACTCTGTACAGTATTTTTAAGTTACTGCTATGTTGTGCTGTGGCCCACAGACACCTACATTAATCCTCAGTTGTAAAAGGATCAAAATGCAAATGCATTGTCACCCTTGAAGACAAAAGAATGCCTTGTTACCAGTAAAAGGGGTCTCTGGTTCTCACCATTAGCCATGTAAAACACTTTACTTTTATGGTGCTATGTATAAATATATTTAGTAAAATAATAAATATGATAACTTATAAATTGCAGAGGTATAATTTGAGAGTCCTGTCACGGTTTTACTAAATACACAAACATAATTCTTAACCTGCAAACAATCCACAAGAATTTGATTAGGAAAACATATATTATACACACAAAAATTAAATAACATGTAATAGAAATAAAATTACAATTATTTTATACCTTAATTTTTTTCAGAAATAACATGTTCGACGTTAAGTTTGGGTAATAACCGTGTGGTATTGTATATATTTTTAATAAAAAAATGTTTCGCATTCCTTTGATTAAACGTGGTGGATCAAATATTACAATCATATAAATACCATTTATATGTTATCAGGTCATGTAAAAATATAAAACATATTAATAATAACACATTTCTATTAAAAGGAAACTTAGCGATAAAATTTTGATTAATTATACCTGTGTTTTTAGTTTCTCGTATTTCAACTGCTCTAGTTTCATCTTGCAGTAGTATAAGAGTAGATCTGAATGTAGCCCCTTGATCTGAGAGTACTGTTAGTGGAATAAGTCCTGTATCACCAACACCCGCAAACATTTCTTTTAAAATATTTTTCACTTCAATAGTAGATATTGATCCTTCACTATAGTATAAAGCAATCGGTTGATAAAGTAAATGCAAAAGTAAAATGCAAAGATAGGTGGAAAAAACTATTGGTAAAACCAATTGAGCATGCCTTCGCATTAAAAAAATTACGTATAGTATGATTATACGGATTTTTTTTAAAGTAGTTTAAATACACACAAATTTTCACTAATAACCTTATTATATTTCCAATTTTCCGATAATTTTATGTCAAAGTTCAATTTGAAAAAGTTTGGAAAATCCAAAGTGCACGACTCATCATGCTCATATGATCATCATATCATCATTCATATCACTCCAAAAAGTCATAGACGTATTCAAGTATAAATATTACATCCTTCTTACTTTTAGTACGTACTACTATTATTTATTCTGTGCTTTTAAAATATTGTAATAAAAATCTCTGATATTATAATAATCAAGTATGTATGAAATTTGTTTTTCGAATATTTTGTATTTATTTGTACAGCGATCTTTTTGAGCCACTGCAAACAACCAATACAGTATCCACTCACAACGGCGGTTAACGCCGAGCTCAAGCCGAACTAAGCGAGCGAGTGAGCGAGGCACAGGCAGTCTCTGTTTACTGAAATAACTTCTAAAACAAGGCTGCGAAATCATCGAAAATTTCGCCATTATGCAGCCGAAAAAAATTTATTAAAGCTAAAAAAGCAAAATTACACTGCCATTTACATTCAGTGGCTTCCCACATGATAGATGAAGAGATTAAAAAATAGATTGAGTTAAACAATTGATATTTTCAAAAGTTATCCTATTTACAAGCCTTGAGGACTTAATAAATCCACACCATAAGCCACTAAAACCACTTTTTAGGTAAAAATAGCAATTAATCGTTTTAAAAAAATATTAATAAATTCAACAATCATTTATCTTTCTGACAATGTGCTTTTTATATCATTTTTATGTATAATATGATTGCTGGATACGATTTCATGTGACAAAATGTTGGAATCTTGATTTTTAGATGCTAGTAGAACATACCTATGCGCTTTGCGCTCGGCATGCAATAAATCAACGCAACCAAACGAAAATTTATCGGTAATAAATCAGTAACATAGATAAATATATATGTAGCAAGCTAGCGAGCGCTTGATGCCCAATGTCAGCCTCATAAATAATTTTCAACTAAGAGTACTAGTACAGATGGGCAAAGCACCGGGTTAAAACCCTCGGTTGCTGTGCACATGCCCTTAACTTGTTATGCCAAGATATCATAAAGGTACAAGAGATTACTTTATTTATAATGCAAGTCATAACTATAATAAAATATTTTAAAAAGAGCCAACGATTGACTTCACTTTTGAGAAAATTCAGTCAGGGCCAAGATTCTACACAAACACTAAAATTGCCTTGTGTTACTAGATGGGGAAGTCATATTACTTCATTAAAAAGTTTAAAAGCAAATAGGTCAGCTTTGCAAATATTGGCAGTTCAAGAAGATGTGGAAATTGCAAGAGATATTAAAGATTTAATTCTAAGTGATGATTTTTGGACGAAGACTTTGGTTGGAGAGATAAGTATTTTGGAACCAGTCACTGAAAGCATATTTTACTAAGAGAGCGACCAGAATCGTATACATCGCACATACATTACATTTAAAGATATACAAGCTAAGATACGTTTTACTTTAACTGATATTTCAACATTGAGCGAAGAAAGCAAACAGCAAATTCTAACATCAGTCTCTTCAAGATGCAATATGGCAAGAGGAAGAACTTCAGGGTATGGAGTTTATCTACAATTTAAGTCAACACTTGAGTTTGTTTAATGTAATGGCAGATTTGGCGTGTTAAAAAGCTAAAGAAAACTTTTGGGCCAGACGATTTCTATGGAGCTCATTAGATAGTATTGAGCCCATAATATGGTGGAAAGGTATTTGTGGTTCCACGGAGCTTAGCAAAGTAACGATTCGTATTCTATCAGCTCCGTGTACTTCTGCAGCCACCGAGCGTTCCTTTAGTATCCAAGGCTACATACATAATAACAAAAGAAATCGAATTACAACTGAAAGAGCTGAAAAAATTTCATTCATTTGTTATAACTGGAATCTTAAACATAAACATGAACATGAGAACATTCAGTTTCATGAAGAAAATGAAGAAGAAAATGTCATAGAAGCTTTCATCGATGAAGTAAATGACTATAATAGTTCAGACGAGATGATACCTATCCAATTTGTCGCCTGTGACAGTGTTGAATCGGATAGTGATTGATTGCATTTTTATTTTATTTTATCTCTTTTTTAATAAATAAATAATTAATAAATATCTTTGGAGAATTTCACACAATGCTACCTAGCTCCAAAGTAAGCAACTAATATGCTTATGTTATGGGTGCTAGCTTAATAGATATACTACTTATATACTTTTTAAATACATGTTTTATACATAGAAACACCCAGACCCGTCATATAAATTCAAATTCATCATTTCAATTTCTGCCCCCCCGGGATGAGAATAGACTCAAACACAATTTTTATTTTGCAGGCGACATAATAACATTACTTTACTATATTGTTCGTGAGTCCGACTTAGAGTCACATAGTGAGTATAAATAAATGCCAAGTAAATGTTATGATTGAAATGAATTTTCAATCATGAATTCATGACTTTAATTTTTACGTCTTTTTATTACTGAATATTAAGTTTGTGTTTAATGCGGATCTCTTCTACACACTCGGAGGGCCACAGCTCAAGCTAACCATATCCGGTCTTTCATGTCTCCTTGGTCTATCGAAAGAAAATACGGAAACGGGTAGCTGGAACTGTGGCCCACTGTACCAGCTAGCATTTGGTGAGAAGAGAATGAAGAAGAGAAGAAGTCGAGAAGTAGAATAGGTTTTCGAATTTAAGCTAAAAATCGTAAACACCCAAAAATTTGGGTGTTTACTGGGTTTAAACCCAAAACACCCAAAAACTGGGTTTTTACCCACCTGGGTTTAAACCCAGGTGGGTGTATTGCCCATCTGTACGTTCTAGTATCATAATGTATGTATTATTATTTTACCTCAAGTCCTGGTTCGACGATTTTCAGTTGTTTCGTAGTACAAGGTCGCTCATCAATAATATCCCGAAAATATAAATATTGAGCATGTAGAAAAAATATCCCTGTAAAATTCTAAATCAAAATAGGTTACTCACTGGAATAAAAAGTGTTGGATTCGCATTCGGCAACAAATATGTCCTCTTGTGCGTTTTACGAAAATAACGCGACTCAAAATGTTTCGAACATATGCGGTCATTCATCTCAGGTTGCCATTCCTTTCTCCCAGTAGCTACAATCCACATATTTATAATGTTTGCGTCTTTAGGAAATCTAAAATAAATAAATTATATTTGTAATTAAATTAAGGATAAAACATTTGTTCAGAGTCGTTGATAAATTAAGGAATTTTTTTGCCAAGCACTGGTATCCCTATAGTGATTATACAGCAAATTTGAAACGACAAAATATAAATGGCGACCTTTAAATAAAAGAACGCTTCTTAATTTAATCGTATAAAATGAAAAAAAGTTGTAGGTTATTTTAGTAATTTATTGTATATTTTCTGATAATTATACAATAAAAATAATGAGAATGAATCAGCTTATCGATTTCTATAGGTAACTTTACTTTAAATAAACTTATTTACTGATGAAAGGTTATTTTTGGTATTTTTCGTTCTGGTTGGTTTTTACAACCTAACACACAACAACGCACCGTAATTTCACATAAACTCTATCTAAAGCAAAAAAACTTTAAACGTCACGTAACTCAAACGTCAATAATTTAGCAAATAATCACATAAAACCACTAAAACAGTTGACGACAGCCGTTTGTTTGGAACATACCAGTACCTTTGTTCCAAACAAAGGAAATCGCATACGGTGAGGGAAACAAAAAAAAATTGTTTAGCTTGCTCGCTCTTAACGTATTACAGATAAGTGTGTTTCTCTTACGCATTTCCTGTCATTTTAGTGACGCCTCTATAGTTCATTCTCTCTCTACGTGCTATGACATTTCCTATGTCCAATTTTTTCTCTATGAAGTATGGAGTGTAGAGTACAAGGAGAACCATATTATAAGAGGCGAAAGTTGAAAAGTACCCTTAGATTATTTACTCTCTAGATAACGCGTCACGCAGTGAGCGATGCAACAAAAACAGGCCAATTTTTACAAGCGTGTGTGCGTGATTACGCCCACACGCTTAGCGGTTGCTATGGTAACGGAATAAATAACTATGACTTACACCAGTGTCATTTGTACCTGGGAGATACCAGCTAATGAATCTATCCCGATAAAATGGGGAAAAACTGTAAAATTGTCATGTTAATAAAATCATACATTATAATATTTTAATATGGTGCTTTCAATTGTGTGTTTGTTTGTTGAGTTAGAATCTAATTTTTTTGTAAAGAAAAATATAATCAAATTAAAATCAAATACGCATTTACAAAATATGTTTTATTGTTTAAAGTATGATATTGACTTATAAAAATACAAGAGATTGGCTGGCGATTTCGTCTGCGTCATAGTTAAATAATTTATCCCGCAGTTACCCTTTACCGTATTTTTTTTTAATTTAATAGATTATTTTAAGAAGAATCGTTCCGTCCTGCATTCTTGTGCCAGCAAGAGTTGATATATGGGTGCCCCATTGAAACTTTGCATCTAAGGTCAACCCCAGGAACACAATAGTCTCTTCTATTTTCAACCTACCATTATTTAACATTAAATGTTTGTAACTACTAATTTAATGGCCCTCTTTTTCAATTTTTTTAAATAACTTGCGTTTTGAGGCTGCATCTCTTTTTACATTATCTAATTAAGCTATATGATAACAGAGTATGGTCAAATATTTTTCGACGACCAGTCTTATTAGGTTCACTTGGTGAAGAGAACCACATGCGTGTTCAGTTGCAACTAAACTACAAGTATTTTTCACGGAAATGTTCAGAGCATATCATTGTGGTTTTGGATGATTTCCAGTACACTTCTCCACGGCTTTTTCTCATTATATTCACCCATAATTCTAATTCTAATTATACTTCTAATTATAGGATCAATAGGTATCCTAATCCAAATGGTCACATTCGATTTTGACAATTATTATACAATACTATTTAGTAAAACAAATAAAAAATAAAAAAATAAAGAAAAAATATTTAAGACTAAATAAAAAACACCCGACTGCGCGGAAGCTTGCAAAACAAGAACAATCGGTCCATCCGTTTAGGCTGTAGGCTTAGCCAAACAATTTTTGAAATATACCCACATACACATACATACACACACCATGATGTATTTCCTCCTTCTGGTGCAGTCGGGTAAAAATGAACATACATCAGCTTTTAAGACAACTATACGGGGAAATTTGCAATCCAAAACTAGCAACACCAAAAATGACGCATTGATTTTGTAAATAAAATTATCAAATTATTAGTTTTGTTTTCGTAAATTACTACAAGTTTCGAGTTACTCACCGATGGCAAGAGATTTTGTTAGTTGTTTGTAAACGTCTTTTGTAATTTCTGCAAATTTTGATCGCGGAACTTGTTATTTTCACCAAAATAATTTATCTCAAAAAATTAGCCGTGCGTGCGTATCTCTTGGCGTTACAATTGACAGTGAGGAGCATAGATAAATATATATGTAGCAAGCTACAGATACGACAGTGACTTTTAGTCAAGTTTCCAAACTACGCGTTTTGGCGCTGCAGTCGCCCATTTTGACAGATGTGTAATAAAAAAAATGTAGCTTAGAGATTGCAAGCACACATCCTTCAAATCATCGATATCGATGTTTAGTGGTGTTCTTATTTTGTCGATATCTACAGAAGTGCATTATACAGGAATACTAATATTACTTAATGAAACACTTATAATACATTAACATTTATTTTTTATTCAAGCACACCAACATCATATACATACGTAATCTTAGTATTAAATTAAAGGCACACTAAGTTATATAAACAAATTAGAAAATTGTACATAACATTGAACATAAATAAGTACAATTTGACGAGAAACAGAGCAATATTTATAGTTCATTAAATAAAGCAAATTAAACCACATGAATCATATTTAAGTGCTTAATATTTTACTTTTCAAGTTACTTTTTATTAGAAGCAATGCTATTTACTTTTCATGTAGGGTAAACCTGGCCATTTTTTTACAAAATTGTTTTAATTGTATTACTAAGAAAGTTATTTGTTTAACATATAAAGGTTTTCAAATAATTCTCTATAGTTTTAAAATAGATTGGACATTAAGCAAGTCTTTGTGAGGATTGTTCACCTACAAGTTACAATCTTTTTTTAAATTTTAACATCTCTTCTTTTATTTCATTTTCTTCACCACGTAACCTGAAAAGAAATAAATAAAAATAAAGTCTAATATTCATATTTTATGACTGAACGATAATCATAAATCATATATTATTCATATTAAATTAACAAAGGGCAGCTTCATGGCAGTTGGCATTTTCTTTCGGTCAGCCATGGTGTGGTGAAAATAAAGTGGTAGATGCAGTAAATAAGAAATAAAAAATATATAAATATTAACATTGTATACATCCATTATCAGGAGCTTTCTCAATGTCTTCAGGCACTTCCAAATAAGTGTAACCTTAATACTAAAGGAGTAGTTGATAAAACCATTGAAGTGTAGTGGAACTGTAATATTTAGATTAGATGAAGAATAAAGAAATCTTACTGTGATTTGAGGATAGATGATATGCTGAATATAGATATAATAGATATGTTGAAATTTTGCCTAATTATGTCTTAGAATAAAGTGAATTTATCATACCATTTTGCCAATGTGTACATTTTGTATCATCTGGCTACATTTGTCTCACCACATCAGCATTAGATTTCTATTCCTGAAAACAAACAATATTTGTGAATTTTATGCTCTTATACTTGAACCCAAAATTAAAGAATAAATATATAATGTATACGTCTATATTGTATATATTAACTGTTAACGACAGTTTAGTATAATCTTAATTAAAAAGTAATACATTAAAAATAACAAGTATGCTCAAGATGCTAATAGCGTAATATAGCATAAAATCGACTCCGCGCTATAGAAGCATATTATAGGTTGCTACAGACCAGAGATTTTTAGGGAGTAACTTTATTTATTTCTACCTTTGTCTTTACAGGCGTACCTAATACGACAGTGTAGGCACATTAAACTATCTAATTTAATAAGGACAGAACACAACTTATCTACTATTATAACATAATACATAATATAATGTCACTTAGGTAAATTCACCCAAGGAACAGCAGAATAAATCTACATCCTGAGCTACTTTATTTAGTGGGCAGCACTCTGGTCAGTGGGCCTCGTTTAGAAGTCTACTATTATAACATAATACGTAATATAATGTCACTTAGGTAAATTCACCAAAGAAACAGCAGAATAAATCTACATCCTGAGCTACTTTGTTTAGTGTGCAGCACTCTGGTCAGTGGGCCTCGTTTAGAAGTCTACTATTATAACATAATACGTAATATAATGTCACTTAGGTAAATTCACCAAAGAAACAGGAGAATAAATCTACATCCTGAGCTACTTTATTTAATGTGCAGCACTCTGGTCAGTGGGCCTCGTTTAGAAGTCTACTATTATAACATAATACGTAATATAATGTCACTTAGGTAAATTCACCAAAGAAACAGGAGAATAAATCTACATCCTGAGCTACTTTATTTAATGTGCAGCACTCTGGTCAGTGGGCCTCGTTTAGAAGGTACGTGCGCGCGGTGTCTCGAATGGTGGGGGCCGCTTCCGGCACCACACGTACCTGTCCGGCACACACAACATAGCCATTCGCAATATCGCCTCGTTATATACTTGGTTTGCGGGGACCTGAAACAGCGTTTACGTTTCAGGAATCCGAACATTCTATTTAACCACCGTCATCATTACAGCGCTTCACAAGTCCACTGCTGAACGTAGGCCTCCCCCAAGAAATGCCACAAAGCACGGTCCTAAGCCACCTGCATTTCCAGGTCGTCACTTCATCAACATTTTATTTACTTAAAAATTTTTTTCTTAACCTAAGACTTTTATACTTCTTTAAGGCCAATTTCTGGGGTTCACCCATTTTAGATACATATTTTTCATCAATATCACCCTTCAATATTTTATTATTTATGTTGCACCAATTGTGTCCATGTAATCTAATTAAAATATTGGTGAAATAGTTTTTTACAATAAAGGCATGCTTATCACACCCTAGGCAGGAAAAACTCAAAGTGCTCAATATTTTTCTTTTCAAATTACTTTTTATATTACTTCCAATACAACTATAATTCAAATAGTTATGAATAAAGTGAGTACCATCCCTGTACAAGATAAGGAATTTTTCGTTAGGGTATGCCAAATTATTATTTTTTAACAATTTATACTCTCTAAATTTAATGTAAGAGTGAATGTTTGTCTCCGTACTGCTAATATATGTTTTGATGCAATTCTTACAACGAATCGCTCTCGTTATTTTCCGACAAATGTATCCAGCAGTGTAAGCTGAGCAGTGGACTTTGATTTTTTCCATGACAACATCATTCACCAGCAACTTTTCACTTGAACTTGCTTGTGAAGAAGATGGGAGATCTCGCGAAACACTGATAGTGTTTTCCGAATCATTTTCTTTATTATTATGAAGGTTTTTAAAAAGAACACTAACATTTAATAATGTTTCTCCATTATCCTCTTCACAGTTAGAGAATTTGGAATGTGGACTAAGCATGTTAGATAATATCAAAGATTTAAAGGCATATATAAATGTGTTTGCATCTGGGTTAACATTTCTATAATTTATAGCTCTTATACGGCCAAAAAAATTTTCTAATGGGTCTTGATTAATATTCCTCGGATAATAATATTCTACATTATACTGTTCAAATAATAATTTGGAGACCCTTATAAAACTTTCAAGAGTTGTAACCCATCCTTGTTGGGATGGCACTCGCACAAGTCGAGGTTTTCCTGCTTTTGTAGCATGTTTGCTACTGGTGTCTACAAAAACAATTTTTTTTATTTTATTAATGGCCTCAATCCAAAAATTGTGATGTTGTGAATTTTGTTTAACCGCTCGTCTTAACTTTCCTCTTTGCACACCACCCGGGTAGCCATTGACGCTGTCAAACAGTGTGTCGAAGAATTCAACAACTTCCGCTGTTGTGGCCATTGTTGCGTCAGAGTTTGCAGTATGAAAATAATCTGAAAAAAAGTATTTTTAATTTAATTTCTTTTACAGTTGTAACTGCAAATCTTTCGCCAAAAGACACTTCGTATTTGGTTACAACAACATACTTTTTTAACCATTTTTTTACAAATTGAGACTTATGGTCAAATTTTACAATAGTATATACATAAATTGAATAAGTCTACAAATCAATATAGCAATCGTTACTTACTGAGTGCATTTGTATATTTGAGCATAGCAGCAGTTCGAGCACTAAATACTTGAGCAGCTACGCTGACCTTCATTTTTTTAATCTTTTGGCGATCAACATGATGAGCCGTTAACTTTGGTAGTGCCCTTGTGTGTCCCAATTTGCTATCCAAATCAAAAATGAACTCAATATCTTTCCAAGAGGCAGTTTTTTCTTCCCAAATTATATCTTTATTTAAAAAATTATTCCTTAAACCCTTTAAGAGATGAGGTGGGTCAAAAAATATGCTTAAATCGTGATCAGCAATATTAACCGACCCATCTGTAAAATAATTAAAATAAATACTATTTGTCATGAAGTAGAACTAGTTTTTAAGTAATTAAGAATGGTACACACCATCATGAACACCTTGAATATTCCGCCTACGAATTGTATCTTCCCTAAGTCTTCTTATTGCTGTTCGAAATGTGGACCCTTGGTCACAAACAAGTCCTAAAGGTATTAACCCAGTTCGTATTACTTGGGACACAATCTGTTTTAAAATGCATTGCAGCTCTGCTGCTGATACTGTGCCTTCACAGAAATAAAATGCTACACTCTGTCTCCATGGAGAGCATATTCCTCTTAGCATAAAAACTAAAGCATGATCACAATATTTCAGTTTTCTCTCTCCAGCTATATCTACAAACCCATTAATTATATCATCTTTTTCATTAAAAGTTAAATGTGGTGTCAGAGAGACTTCGTCAAAAACGATTGTACATAGCTTTTGTTTAGTGTCCCATTTTTTGGTTGTATTTGATATATGTTCAAATATTAATGGATTGAGTCCTGGTTGTATTGAAACCTTCTCAGAAAGTCTATTTAATGTCCGTTTACTAGGCAAGGCAAACATTTTTTCTAATAGTTTATAACTTTTGGGGCTTTGTTTCATTATGAGCAACGCCATTAATTTTTCATCTAAGGTAAACCTTCTGGCCATTTTGCTTTTATGAATTTGTTTTAATTGCATAAACAAGAAAGTCTGCGCTTGTTTGTTTAACAAATAAAAGTTTTCCAAAAGGTCTTTATTTCTTGACAGGGATTGTGCTTGATCAAGTCTTTGTGATACTGAGTCACTTAAAGTTTCAGTTGCAATATTAGTCAAAATTTTAACCAATTTTCTTTTCCTTGATACTATTTTCTTCACCATGTAACCTGAAGTGAAATAAATAAAATAATTAAGTTCTATATTCATATTTCATGACTGAATGATACACTTAAAATATTAATTTATTATTTATATATTTTTATTTTAAACTTTTAATGTATTTACTTTGAAAAGATAACAAATAAAGTGGATGTCATCAGGGGTAGAGTTCCAGAGAAATGTAACCTTAACAGTAAAGGAGTTGTTGATAAAACCATTGAAGTGTAGTGGAATTGTAATCTTGGGATTAGATGAAGAACAAAGAACTCTTATTGTGATTTGGTAGATATTGAAACTTTTTCTAATTATGTCTATGAATAAACTGAATTTATCATACCTTTTTGCTTTTTTGTACATGTACTACCTTTTGGCAACATTTCATTCACCACATTAACATTAGAATCAATGCCTGAAAAGAAGCAATAGTTATGAATGTTATGGTCTTAAACATAAACTCAATATTAAATAATAAATTTACAATGTATGCTTCTCTGTATGTCTACATTAAATCTAGCTACTGTTAATAATAATAATAATAACTCTCTGAACCCTCTTAGTACATTACTGGAGGGTTCCGGGAGGGGATTTCAGCTTCGGAGAGGAGGTACAAAAGTGACCCACCTTTTCTATATGGATGATCTCAAGTTATTCGCCTCCAGTCGCTCTCATCTTATGGAATTGCTAAACATCACTTGTGATTTTAGCAATTCTATTAGAATGGAGCTGGGGACGGATAAGTGTGCGGTCCTCCATGTTGAAAGGGGAAGGGTTGCTAACTCGGAGGGCATAGACTTATCTATGCCCATCAACATAAGGACCCTATCCGAGGCTGAAACATACCGATACCTGGGTATGTCACAGAACATCGGTGTAGATGAGGCGGGTATGAAACAGTCAGTTTGCGATGTGTTTTATGCACGCTTGACCAAAGTGCTTAACAGCCTTTTGTCCGGTGTGAATAAGACGCACGCATATAACGGTTGGGTCATGCCTGTTCTCATGTATACCTTTGGCATACTCAGGTGGACTCAAACCGAACTAAACGCTCTGGACAGAAAAGTCCGCACTATAATGACATCCCACAGGATGCATCATCCGAGATCGTCAGTAATGAGGCTGTACTTGCCGCGGAAGCATGGTGGACGCGGCTTTTTAAGCGCGCTTACCATGCATAATCGCGAAGTGTGCAGCCTCCGTAATTACTTTCTGACGAGAGCGGATGATCCATACTATAGGGACGTTATTTGTTGTGATAAAGGACTTACCCCTCTATCCTTAGCCAACGAGCAATGGCAATACCCGGCAGTACAGAGCATTTCCGACCGGGAGACCGTATGGAAGGAGAAAGAGCTCCACGGGAGGTTCTACAAGGCTCTACATGAGCCTTTCGTAGACACAGTCGCCTCCCTCCACTGGCTACGTTTCGGTGACCTCTTTGGGGAAACCGAGGGTTTTGTCTGTGCGATACAGGATCAGGTTATTAAGACCAACAATTATCGGAGATACATCCTAAAGGATGGCACCGTTGACGTCTGTCGAGCTTGTCGCCATCCCGGTGAGTCACTTAGGCATGTCATCTCCGGTTGTTCGGCGCTTTCTAACTCTGAGTATTTGCACAGGCACAACTTAGTAGCCAGGATTCTACACCAGGAGCTCGCTCTGAAATACGGTCTCGTGGATCGGAAATTGCCGTATTATAAGTACTTGCCGGAAGCCGTGCTCGAAAATGACCGCGCCAGGCTCTACTGGGACCGGGCCATCATCACAGACAGGACTATTCTTGCGAATAAGCCTGATATTGTGCTGATGGACCGGGCACAGTCAAGGATATTTTTGGTCGACATTACCATTCCTTATGACGAGAACCTCGTGAAAGCCGAAACAGATAAACTGACTAAATATCTGGACCTGGCTCACGAGGTGACCGACATGTGGGGTGGATTGCCGGCCGAAATTATACCTGTAGTCGTCTCTGCGAACGGGTTAATCCCAGTCAGCCTCTCGGGTCATCTGAGGCGACTGGGACTCCGTGACGGACCGCTCCAAGCTCAAATGCAGAAGGCGGTGCTCCTCGATACCGCCCGCATCGTCCGCCGGTTTCTTTCCCTCTCCCCCTAACCCTCGGCCGTTTGGTCTCCCCTGCCGAGGGCTTCCATCTGGTTGGGTTTTTATTTATTTATGTATTTTTTATGTATTTATTTTATTTTGTTGATATTTATGTATGTTTATCATTTTCATTTACAATTATATATTTATACAGCCCAACCAGATGAGAAAACTATATAGATACCCCATAATAATAATAATATTCCACAACTATCACACAACGCCATCTAGTCCCAAGCTAAGCAGAGCTTGTGTTATGGGTACTAGACAACTGATAAACATACTTATATATTTCTAAATACATAAATATTATAGATAAATTACACCCAGACACAGAACAAATGATCGTGCTCATCACACAAACATTTGTCATAGTATAAAGACAGGGAAGTAGGCTGTCTCCGGCCCAATCCGCGATATAATTGCCTACTGTCTCAGGGTTGTCATTGTCACCAAATCATTAGTTTAAAGCCCGGCCTTTGCCAAAAATAATACATCTCTGTATAACTAATTCAGTGATCATTAGTCGATAAAGTTCAACAATGGTTTTCCTAACAAATACAGAAATGTATTAAGATTCAGAGCAGTATTATTTATAAAAAAAGGGATAAAATAAACCGGCGGGGCGGTGTGTGAGCTCGTGTTTAAATTATTTACTTAGTATATTCTAGTTATTTTTTATTTTTAATAGGCATAATATAGTATTTGCACACATAAAGGACCATATTAATTTTTATTTTTAATTAATACAAGCATATATATATTGAATCACACATTTATTACAAAATTACAAATTAGCTACAGAAAAATACTTTCTTCGGTTTTGACTATTACGAAACGACTTATTATTAAACTTTAATGTGTAATATATCCGCATCCTTATAAATAACTTTTGCAATTATAATTAATTACGATTTTATAACCGTAAGTAGGTACTTAGTTACTATTCTTCCTCTGATAGACAACTAATACAACAAAAATATGTAATTGTATGTAAAAAAGCCGTAACGCGCGAACCTCGTGCGGTGTTAGCCCAGACTGGCGTTATCTAGTTTTATCCATAACTTCGTTATGGATAAAACTAGAAGCCTGCATTTTTACTAACCAAGTAGGAATTGTATGAACTCGGTATATTTGAAATTTCATTAAATTGGAACCAGTAGTTTAAGAATTATAACTAGTCAAAGTTTCTTAATTTTGTCACTCACTGACTGACCGATCATCAAAACTCTAAGGCACTTCTAGCAGACATAGAAACTTCAAATTTGGAATTTAATTATTGTTTAGTATATAAATCAAGGAAAAATTAAAATATTTTACAATTTCGGTCTAGTTTTCGAGATACACCAACTGCATAAATAGCTTTGTAATCCCATATAAACATATAGTATTACAAAGTTACAGTTGCAGTTAATGAATCAGTGTACCTATATATGTACATATAATGGAATAATAGGTGTAAATAGCTACCTAGATATAACTATCTACAAAAAGAAATGAGATGCCATCAAAAATATAACTTGTAAAAAAAGCCAAGTCTCGCAACTCAGTTCTTCTACCGTAAAAATTTGTGAGATCCATGTAATACCAAGTCGGTTAATTTATTCAGTCCATAGATTGACTTGGCAATCGCACTAAACAATCTAATTTAATATAATATGTATTACTTGTGAGATATATTGTGTTTTCATGCGATTGCCAAGTTAATCTATGTATCAATCTATGGACTGAATAAATTAACCGACTTGGTATTACATGGATCTCACAAATTTTTACGGTAGAAGAACTGAGTTGCGAGATTTGGCTTTTTTTACAAGTTATGTTTTTGATGGCATAGAAAGCTTTTTTTGCTACTTCGTAACTAGTACTATATGAATATTAGTACACACCTGATGATCCAATCTCTACCGATGATTTGGAACAATCATTTTGCTCTTTGCAGTAATTGTGTTCAATCGTAACATCACTTCCTGAAAACATTATTCAAAATGTTGAAAAATTTGCCACTGACTGAAATTTAAATAAAATATTTTTAGAAATCATGGTGTTCATCATAATATGTTTACTATAATTTACAATTAACATCAATTAAGATATTTGTACATACCAGGCTTTCTAATCAATACCACAGCTTCTGTGAAATCATCGTCATCTTGCACTTTACAATAATTATGTTCAGTTGTGACATCCCATCCTGAAAACATTACATAATCATAGCAAATAACGATGTAGAGTCAATGACATTTGTACTTTACTAAGCATAGAGTCAAAGAGTAAAAAGAGAATCCTTAGTTAGCCAACCCACAAAATGCTTATTCTGGAAAAAAATTTACCCACATGCAATCTTTGGAAATTTGTAATAAATTGCTGCTTTTTCGATATTGAGATATTTTTATAGAATAGAATGATTTTTATTCAATATTGTTTATTACATAATATCTATAATATAATAATCAATTCTCGTTTAAATTGATCATTTTAATATCTATTTTTGATTATTTTTCTGTGTTAACTAGGGTGATAAAAAATAATTGCATACTTGTCTAGAAAATAATAATAAAAAATACAAAATATCAACATTCCAACAAGTAACAGCTAAAACAATAATTCAAGTAATAGATCTCAGATCGATTAGTAATGAGTTAACTCGAGTTGAATCTTCCTAACTTGAGTTTGGGTTGTGGTACATGAACGGATCAAGTAAGCTAGCAAAAGAGTAAAAGTGTAATTCATTCGTTGTGTGAGAGCTTTGCATTTCAAAGAGTATTTAGCTACAACCAAAACAATTTGTTATTTAGAATTTTATTATAGCTAGTTGTGTAATTTAATTCCCTTTATAAATTTGATTAATTATGATCAATATCAATATGAACAGCGAGCGCTACCCATCTGAGCCGTGGTGGCTCAGATGGTTAGCGCTCGCTGTAAGCTTCACAGTACTCGAGCAACCCGGGTTCGATCCCCGCCGGCACCACTGAAATTGTTAATTGCAATTTTAAGTGCTGATTTACCACGTGCTCGGCGGTGAAGGAAAACATCGTGAGGAAACCTACATGTCTGAAAAATAAAAAAAGATATTTCGAAGACATGTGAAGTTCGCCAAGACGCATTGGGGCAGCGCGGCGGACATTTCCTTGCCCTAAAACCCTCTCAGAAATGAGAGGAGGCCTGTGCCCAGCAGTGGGACGTAAATAGGCTCCAACTTTACTATGATCAATATAGTGTCACCATACTTTAAATTAACGCCAAATGTAACACAACTCACAATAAATATATTGAATTTATTTAAGAATATTTCGACTATAAACTTCAACCTTTTGTAATTAAACTAGTAATAGCTTATGTACCTACATCTTAAAGCTAGACTAATATTATACATCTTAAAGCTAGACTAATACATAAGTATATGATACATACTAAATATACCTTTTTATATCAATCCTACATAATAAGTTTTAATAGGTATAAAAAAGGAAATATAATTATCTCAACCCACCAAAGAGATAGAAAAACAAATTTATAAAAAAGTAGTTTGTAACAAATCATTTACTCTGATTTGTACTGCTAACTCAAGTTGCGTGGATTTCAACTTGGGTTAAATCAAGTCATAATTTTCTAAGTTGGCACATCTATAAGATCAGAATTCCTAATATTCACTCCACTTAGTTGTTGTTGTTTTAACTTTCATTAATCGTTTCACCATTTCGTTTAATTATTAACCACAGCTTTTTTGGTGATTTTTTACTGATCCTGCTTTTATATATTGAAGTAATTATAGTGAAAAATAGCCTGTTACTGTGTAATAATAGTGAAAAATCACCTGTTACAGTGTAGCCAATAGATAATCTCACTTTTACTTATTCTACAATAACTTAGTTCCTAGATTGACAAATCTTGCAGATTTTTAGCTAGGAATTGTTTATATACACGCTTTATAATACGTACTTTCATCTTGTTAACACTTGGGCCCGAGAATGTATAGAGATGTCTTTTTTTCCTTTAAGTACCATGATTGAAAGTAATAAAATGACTCACCTGTTGCAGTCAGAGGCACACCATGAGCTATTTCATTGTCAGTAAGCAAGCACGGGTAAGAGTATCGAAGTCTTCTGCCTTCATTGTCGAACTGAAACATATCAAAATGTTTTTCACAGACACGTTTGTTAAGTAACTGTTCTTTGGAAAGTACAATGAGCTGGGGATTTGTCGGCACTACGAAAGATATCCATAAGTTTCTTAAATTATCGTTCTTAGGGAATCTGAAAAGCCGGTGCGTTTCATGTGTTGTATTGCAACCACCAACACAACACTTTTCGTATACCATTATGTTGGTATATGCAATATTCACACGAGCAGCACAAAAACAGAATATTTTAATAACTGAGGAAAATTCGCATTAATATTGGCGGCAATCAATCTATATCGATAGCTTTGACTTTTGACAAATGATTTGACATTGGCGTCTCAAAATGCTCAAAATGGCGTCCGTAGGCAGATAACAAATTGCGACGGTAGCGCCAAATGGCGTAGAATGGAACTAAGCTGTCACGGGCCTGGTGAGGAGCTGGGATCGCTTTAGAGGCTAACAGTTAGCTGATATTTTTTTCGACGCTTTTGAGCCGCCGTTACTCTATCTAGAGAGTAAATAATCTAAGAAAGTACCCTACTATTTACTAAAAATATAGGTTCCAAAACCTACCACAATAGCGTTGGCGTCTGTAAAACTACGATATGAAGATAGCTGTTGTAAACGGAGTGAAGTCAGCTGAATTCAAATATTTTAAAAATTTCATGATTAGAGTAGTTAGTAAAATGCCAGTATACAAAATCTCAACTATTTACGTAGTACAAAACCAAGCGGATTGGTCGGTCCTTGTTTATTTCTCCATCTTATTCTAATGAGGGCTAATAATCTTCCACTCACCAGATGTCGCTAGTTGCGGCTGAGGTAAAGTTTTTTGTTACACAATGTCAGTTAATTGAGAAATTAGTTTTATGAAAATAGTTTATCATTATCTAGAATATTATATTAATACACAACACAATGCGTCAATAGCTTGCTTTTTAATTTTTTGCACTTTATAATTCTTTTTAAAAAAAAACGTCTCTTAGTTATATTTTAAAGTTTGGTTTAATCATTTCTAATGTAATTAATATAAAATATAACTAATAATACAGAAAAAAACCTTAAAAATTACATTTTCGTAAGAAATTATCATCCCCGCTATGAAATCTGTCAAATATTTTACCTCACTGTAAAGTGGCGCCGCCCTGGTGGTAGAAAAAGTCGTGGATGCCCTCATTACTTTTGGTGCTTTTTTTTAAATTTATTTATGCTACTGCAGCGTTACCTTTATTGGACACGTTTTTAGGGACACTTTTCATATATAGAGATGGTCCTTCTTCTCTCTTCACTCCATACAATGAAGCACTCAGTGCCAAAGAGTATAATAAGTATGTACAGGAACTCAGTGCTATGAAGATTACTGCCCGTGAACTGAAGCTGAGCTGAAGTAAACTTCTAGATCAGAAAATCTCGATAGTAGCGCCACGTGCTGACAGTTAAGGGAAACTTTTTAATCGCCATATTTTGTGATGGCGGCCGATATTTATAGATCCTAAGGGTGTTGTTACTTTTCCATAATAAATGTTTTAAAATGGAGGAAACTAAAGTTATTTACTATATAGACGATGAGGAGACGCCGTATTTAGTTAAAATACCGATATCGCCCGAAAAAGTGACGTTATTGGACTTTAAAAATCAATTGAACAGACCTAACTATAAGTTCTTTTTTAAATCGATGGACGATGATTTTGGTGTTGTGAAAGAAGAGATTGTGGACGATAACGCTCATCTTCCGTGCTTTAATGGCCGTGTGGTGTCGTGGCTAGTCTCCGCGGAGGGATCCAACCCGTCAGATGGGGCTTCACAGTGTACCGACAGTAACGCTGGTAAAGGAAAACCGAACCCTCATGGAGCTCCGACGGTGCCGCTCACTCGTGATACCTGCACTGATACTGATAGCACGATAAGCTCTCGACCCGGACACCGTGCGTCCTGTGACAAATACAAGTACAGAGGGCTCAGAATAAATGGGCATTCAAAGTACGGTAATCATGGCTTGGAATACGAAACAGCCTCTGTTCTTAGCTCAGATCTGGACTCCACGAGTTTATTTGATAGTCAGTCTGAGATCACAACGACAACGGGTCGCCATACAAATGCTTCAGTGGATCGTGCACTCACAGAATGCAGTAGTGTTTCCCACCTTCAGGTCAGTTCGAGGAAGCGGCCTCAGCGAAGACGGAAGAGACCGCAAGTAATGTCGCGAACCTCCTCATATTCATCCATAACCGATTCTACAATGTCTATGCATATAATCACTGTAACTTTGAACATGGATACTGTAAATTTCCTCGGGATATCTATAGTGGGGCAGTCAAATAAGGGTGGTGATGGTGGAATCTATGTAGGGAGTATTATGAAAGGTGGAGCTGTTGCCCTGGATGGGAGGATAGAACCTGGGGATATGATATTACAGGTAATATCTTTATCTTTATTTATATAATTGAACTGAACTATTAGTAATTGCTTAAATGGCTGGTCTGATGCTGACAAATGACTACAAATTTTTGTTGTGTGCATGAGTGGGTCTCTAGATGTTTTAGGTTCTCAATTGGTTCCAGTAGGTGGTACTGTTGTTGATATCCAGAAATTGTCCATGATTGCAAGAGTAGATTTCTAGTATCTTATATTTTATCTATATGTGTCCCATTGGTCTTTCTATACCATTCATCAGATTATAATGAAACATTTAAGTTGTGAGTGCTTTTGCAAGTGCTCATTAACCCTTTCCATGTCCCATGAATCTTATATGAACATTTCAATTGTTTAACTATTGTCTACTTCACGGACAGGTTAACTATTTAAAAAAGCCATATGTATATGCCAAATCGACCTAACATTTCATAACTTTTTACTGGAAACGAGGCATCCCATCTTAGTCCTTATGGGTGACAGACAACACATCTGCATGTTGATTTGTAATGGAGGATAGATGCAGATTTCTATAGGCCACAGCAACCACTTATAATCAGGTGGACTGTGTGCTTGTTTGTCACCATTATCCTATTAAAAAAAATGACTGCTTACATTAATTCAGTTCCAATTTGCCATATAGTGGCGATGTAAGAGAGTAACTACTCCATATCCTGTAGGTAATGTAAGAGGAGACCAAGACAAACTGAAACTGGAGGTGGCGCCTGTATCTTTCTGATAACAACTTAATAATAATATTAAAGTGCACCTGATCGAAGCTGGTGGGGCTCGAACTGCGGTTGCTCACATACTGTGAAATTTGCAAATATTGGATTTATAATGGCCTGGTGGCATATTGGCTAAGAATATAGCTGCAACATTTTAGTGCTGCTGGTTCGTTACTCACACAGAACTAGTAATTGTATGGGCACAAGATGTTTGTCTTACATTGCAAATAATATATAATATTGGACATCAATACTGGAGAATGGGGGTCACTGTTGAAGCGTGCTCGTCGCAACCCCTGCCAGCCCTTTTCAGGGCTGCAATTCTACTTATCTGCGCACCCATGCCAACGAGGGTTAGGGCGTCCCCCCAAGGCGACGCACACCAGCTCGTCCCCGTTGGTGTGGAATGCAGCGCGCAAAGCTGCGATGGGGACCGCCACCCGTCACGCACAGCCCGACACGGCGGAATGTGGAGGACAGAGTGCAGAATTGGCACGTGGAATGTTAGAAGAGGCATGAGAGATAAGACGAATGAGTTGATCGAAATAATGAAAGAAAGAGAATTAGATGTCGTGTGTATGTCGGAGACCAAACGGAAGGGCAGTGGTACTGAAGAGCTCCCTGGCGGGGCGTTAGCTCTATGGTCCGGAGTCCCGGAGAGCGAGAGCGCCCGCCAGGGAGTGGGGGTGCTGCTGTCGTCTCGGTTGGTCGATGTTATGACTGAATATAAAGTTGTGAACTCAAGACTTCTCTGGGTTCGCTTTAAATTGGGACTGACGAAGTTATTCCTTTTGGCTGTTTATGCGCCGGTAGCTTCGTCGTCCAGGGCTGAGCTGGAGGAGTTTTGGGAGAATGTAAGAGAAGTTCTAGATTTGGCTAGGGGAAACGAAAGAATTGTTGTATGTGGTGATTTGAATGGATGGGTTGGTACCGCTCGACCAGGGTACGAGTCGGTGCTTGGAAAGTTTGGGGATAAAAGGGTTAATGATGCTGGCAAGTTTATACTGGCGGTATGCAAGGAAAAGGGTCTTCTTGTGACAAACACTATGTTTAATCACAAGAAAATCCATATGTATACTAGAGAAAGAAAGAATGAGAGAAGTATGATCAATTTGTTCCTGGTGGATGACCGAATGCGAAAACAGGTGATGGATACGCGAGTGTTCAGGGGTGCTGACCTGGGAACGGATCACTATCTAGTGATTACTAGATTTAGGGGTCTGTTCGCGGGTTGGGGCTACTGGACGGCAGTAACAGAACCACAGTCGGTCTGTCGCATCCGAAGCTGGAAGCTTCAGGAAGCGGATACTAGGGACAAATATCATGCGAGGATAGCCGAAAAGCTTGACACCATCAATGGCAGAAATGAATGTGTGGAAAGAACATGGCAGAACCTTAGGGATGGAATGGTAAGTGCAGCGGAAGAAGTGTGTGGAACAATAAAAAGAGGCAGTAGTAAAAGAAGAGATGCATGGTGAAATGATGAAGTGAAAGAAGCTGTAGAGAAGAAGAAGAAAGCATGGTTAGACTACTTGGCCTCTAGTAATGATAAGGATATGAGAGAGAAGATGAAAGAAAGATATATGCTGCAGAAAGTTCACACGAAAGCATTGATTGAGGAAATGCGTGAAAGGTGTAGAATGGAAGCGGACGAAAGGTTGTCGCACAACTTTAAGGAGAACTCCAAACTCTTCTGGAAAGAGGTTGGAAGGACCCGAAGTGGTGCGACGGCCGTAAGAATGAACAAAGTGCTTTCGAGAACTAATGACGTCCTCACAGAAAAATCGGACGTCATGCAGCGATGGAGCGAATTTTATAGAGAAATGTATGCGTGTGATGATCTTAGTGAGGAATCCGGGGATGACGCCGTGACTGGTACGCCAGACCTGGACCTCGATGACACTGAGGTCATCAGTATGAAAGAGATTGAACGTGCGATTCGAAGTTTGAAATGTGGTAAGGCTGCGGGACTAGACAGAGTTACTGCTGAAATGGTCAAGTATGGTGGGCCTCGCGTCTGGGACAGCTTTTATCTGCTGTGCAATTTGTGCTGGCGGACGGGGGATGTCCCGGATGATTGGCGATCCGCAGTCATTGTGCCTTTATATAAAGGTAAAGGTTCACATTTTGACTGCGGGTGCTATTGGGCGATCAGCTTGACCAGTTTAGCAAGTAAAGTTTACTCGAAGGTTTTGACACGTAGGATGCAAGAGAAATCGGAAAGATTTCTATGGGAGGCACAATGCGGATTTAGACTTGGAAGAGGATGCACGGATCAAATGTTTTCTCTACGCATGATCACGGAAAAGCTTTTGGCTGCTAACCAGAAGATTTTCTGTGCTTTTGTGGATCTTGAGAAAGCATTTGATAAGGTTAAGGAAGAAAATGTGGGAACTGTTGCCAGGGTATGGTGTGGATGGTCGATTGCTAAGGGCTGTGCAGTCACTTTACTGTGACTGTAAAGCCTATGTGCGGGTAGGGCATGACCTGTCACCCATGTTTAGCGTCCAAACGGGCGTAAAACAGGGTTGTGTCATGTCTTCCTGGCTGTTCATACTGTATCTCGACAGCTGTTTACAGAAGCTGAAAGATAGCTGTTTGGGTGTGAAATTGGGTGACATAAAAGTAAATTGTCTGCTGTATGCTGATGATGCAGTGCTTATTGCACCATCAGAGGCAAAACTGCAGGCGTTAGTCACGTGTATGAAAGAGGAATGTGAAATTAAAGGTCTCCGTTTGAATGCTAATAAAACTAAGGTTCTGGTATTTGAAAGGGACGAAGAGAGAACGAAGTGTGAAATATGGGTAAATCAGGAATGTCTAGAACAGGTAAATGAAATTGTATACTTGGGGAGTGCTTTTAGCCGGGATGGAAGATGTGATTTAGATGTGGACAGGTGTGTCGCTGCCGGGAACAAAGTCAATGGTGCCCTGACTGCGTTAGTCAAAAGGCAAGGCGTAGTGAAGAGTGCACGCCTTGCAATACATAACGCAGTGTTGGTACCGACTTTGTTATATGGCAGCGAAACCTGGGTATGCCAGAAGAAGCATAAAAGCAAGTTGAATGCAGTGGAGATGCGATCTCTTCGTAAAATGTGCGGCGTTACCATGGCCGACCGAAAGCGAAACGAAGAGATTCGCAATATGGCAGGTTTGAAAGATGACCTTATCACAAAAATTGATAAGGGCGTGCTTCGATGGTTTGGGCACGTTGAGCGAATGAGTGAAGACCGAATGGTGAAGAAAATATATAGCGCAAAAGTTAATATTAAAAGGTGTCGCGGTAGACCGAGACTAACTTTCGAAGACCATGTGAGCAAACTGCTCGAAGAGGGGAGGGTCAAGAGTACTCGGATACCTAGACGTGCGTGTATGAAGAAGATAATGAATCTGAAAGAAGCGAAAGAGGTATGTAAGGATCGTGACACTTGGCGATCTGTTCTCTCTGGCTACCCCGTCAGGGATTGTGCGTGACGATAAGTAAGTAAGTAATACTGGAGAAAGTTCTAGTGCAGAATATAAAAAAATAAAAATCTCTAGATTTAACCATGTAGCTATTGTGATATTGTAGTGTACTAGTAGTGTATTGTAGCAGTATAACATATAAAATGTTAGAATAGAATAGAATAATTTTTTATTCAATATTGATTATTACATAATACTTATTGAAAGTCATTTTTTATTTACCACTGGTTCGGAAAATACCTCAGTCCTGGGAAGAACCAGCAAGAAACCCAGCGGGACTTTTTTTTTAAACATAATTTCACTTAACATAAATTTGGTTTATACAATTTTTAAATGATATTTTCATAGAACCAGCATGGTGGCGATCACCCTATTCCCAGGGGTTATTTTCATTCATGTATTCCTTGATATTATAATAACCCTTCCTGTACAGTTTTTCTTTAATAAAACTTTTAAACTTGTTTATTGACAAACTTTGAATATGTTCTGGGATTTTGTTGTAAAAGCGTATACATTGCCCCATAAATGAATTACTGATTCTGTGGAGTCTAGTAACTGGCATTACAAGCTTATGTTTGTTCCTAGTATTTAAAGTATGCACATCCTTATGCTTATTAAAGCTATTTATGTTTTTATGCACATACATTACATTCTCATAAATATATTGCGATGCAAAAGTTAATATGTTTATTTCTTTAAATTTTTCTCTGAGGGACTCTTTACAATTTAGGTTATAAATCGCCCGTACGGCTCTCTTTTGCAAAACAAATATAGCTTCAATATCAGTCGCATTACCCCATAGCAAAATTCCATAAGACATTACGCTATGAAAGTAACTAAAATACACTAATCTAGCTGTCTCAACATCTGTGAGACTTCTAATCTTTCTTACAGCATATGCTGCAGAACTAAGTCTGCTTGCTAATTTAGATATATGGGGGCCCCATTAAGTTTCGCGTCAATAGTAATACCAAGAAAAACAGTGGTATCCACAAGACTCAACTCCTCCCCATTTAACAGCACATTGGTATTCGAATGTTTTACATTAGGTATTGTAAATTTAATACACTTTGTATTATTGCCGTTTAAGAGCATATTGTTGGCGTTAAACCAATGTACCAATTTCGATAGAGCATTATTTAAATCGTCATAACTAATTAACTGTCGTTTGAGTTTGAAAATCAAAGAGGTATCGTCAGCAAATAATACTATATCGTGATTGTCCCCTACAAGATAAGGTAAGTCATTAATATAGATTAAAAACAGGAATGGGCCAAGAATCGAGCCCTGAGGAACGCCCATTGATACTACCGATCCGGAGGAACCTTTACCATTAATCACTACTTTTTGAATTCTGTTACTTAAATATGAAGTAATAAGTCTAAGCGCTAAATTTTTTACACCGTAATGTTGTAGTTTCCTGATTAATGTCTCATGATGACCACAATCGAAAGCCTTGGAAAGATCACAGAAAATACCTAAGGCATCTTGTGAATTCTCCCAGGCATTCAAAATATATTTCATAAGCTCAACACCGGCGTCCGACGTCGAGCGACCCCTTGTAAAACCAAATTGGTTTTTATGAAGTAATTTATTTGTATTAAAAAAAGTTAACAATTGATCCAAAATTATTTTTTCAAAAATTTTGCTGAGAGTTGGTAGTACAGAAATAGGTCTAAAATTAGCGGGGTCCAATGTACTACCAGATTAAATAAAGGTATTACTTTACTATACTTCATTAAATCAGGAAACACACCAGATTCGATACAAGTATTAAAAATAATAGCAAGATGAGGTGCAATTAAATCTATTATGGACGCAATAACTGTAACGGAAATCCCCCACAAATCTGCGGTCTTCTTTACATCAATGGTTTTGAAGTATTTTACAACATCTTGCGATAATACTTTTTCAAATCTAAATTCTTTTAAACAGGTGTTAACATTCTGTTTGAGTAATGACTCGGCGACAGCTGGAGAAGTATTCAATGACTCGGTTGTCAAGATAGGAATATCAGTGAAATATTTCTCAAACACCGCTGCGACTTCTTGATTTGATTTAGTCAATTCATTGTTAATTTTTAATTGATAGTTTGAGCTACGAGGTTTGTCTTTACCGGTTTCATTATTAATTATACTCCACGTCATTTTAATTTTATTCTTAGCCGTCTTAATTTTGTTGCTAATATGTAACGATTTGGCTGTGGAGCAAACTCTTTTAAACATTTTAGAATAATTTTTAACATATTTTTTAAAAGCATCGGAAAGATTATATGATCTTTCATGGTAAAGGTCATATAACCTTCGTCTGCTTTTATGAATTCCTACTGTCGCCCACTCATTAAATGCCTTGCGACTGTTTCTGGAGAATGTTTTAGAAGTAAATATTTTTTTAAATTCATTGCTTATAAGGGTAAATAATTGTCCATATAAATAGTCTGCATTGTTTTTATAAGAAAGTGATGGAAGGTTTTTTATCATATTACTTCTAAATCTCTCCAGGCGTTTTGTATTAATAGGAACAAACACACTTTTCTCAATTACCTGTTTTTTGTGCATATAAGGTAATGAAACCAGTTGTCCACAGTGATCTGAACTAAGTTTTTGAATTATTGATTTGTTGATTGGTACAACACCTGTAAAAATATTATCAATACAAGTTGCAATACACCCTGCAATACGTGTAGCTTCAAAGAATAAATTACCAAGATTATAGGATTTAAACAAAGAGCAAAATTTAATACTGATGGAAGAAGTTTCCAGGAGATTGATATTAAAGTCTCCACACACTACAAGAGATTTATTCTGTTTATTAAGCTTAACTAAAACTTCTTCCATAACCTTTTCAAAGGTATCATAATTTGAACATGGGGGTCTGTAAACACTAACAACAATAAGGTGCTCAAGCTCAACGCATGCCATTTCTACAGTACGCTCAACAGAGAGGCTCACAATGTCTTTACGTTCTTTACATGATAACAATTTATTAGCTAATATTAAGGAGCCACCACGTAACTTAGTATCTCTATTGAACGAACTGACCACCTGGTGATTACTGAAATTAAATATGGAGTTGTAATCTTTCAACCAATGTTCAGTAATACATAAAATATGTATACTGTTACTATTTAAAAATAATTCAATTTCTAATTCTTTGCCTAACATACCTTGTATGTTTTGATGCACCAGGTTGATACAGTTTTTATTATTGTTATTTTGTGAAATTACATAATTATGTATTGGTAAGTTGCATTCTATGCTATTTAAATTATCTTTGCTAGAGATTACCTCTATTGTCTTATTATCTAATTTAAAGTACTTGGAACTGGTTCCAAATCATATGTAAAATTATTTTGTTGCTCAAAAGAAGCAGGTGTCAAGGTAGCCAAATCATTGGCTGAGTTAAAATATAAATAATAAGATAGCGTATTTGCTACCAGTCTTAAATTATACTTTGATAGGTAATACCTATCTCTTGTCAAAAACTTCTTAATTAAATTATTTAAATCAATTAAATGAAATTTATAATTATTACAATTATATGTCAGTTTTACATTATTATTACATATTAAATTAGTCATTTGGATATTTAAATCATGTCTTAATTTATTTTCTTGTGGCAGACCCCATAAGTAAGGCAATGTAAACAGAACAATCTTGTGAACATTTAAATTATTTAGAATTTCAATATAATCCAATAATTGTTTTTTATTCACATTGCCCCTTCTCCCAATAAGAAGTATCAATATACTATTAGAACTATGGCTACTTATTAGAATTTTATTTATAATTTGACTAAATGTTGCTCCAGGCATACAATAATTAGTAATTTGGTGTTCCTTTAGACAGTTATTTAACACTAAACCCAAGTTTTTACCTATATCATCACTGTACACAACAATATTATTTTTGCTAACATTTAAATTATTCAAATTATTTTTTGTTCTGGAACTGTCATGGAGTTTATAAGTAGGAAAGGGATTATTTTTCTCCATATTATTAACACATACTGTCCCTGAAGTAACCGGTAATGAGCGCTGACACTCACACTGATGCTTTACTAATGACTCAAAACGTTCCTCATTATATTTACACAGTGTCACCAGTTCGTCCATGGCCAGTATATGTTCCTTTATTTCATTTTGAGCTAATTTATATTTATTTGTTATAACTTGTAGTGCATTATGAAGTGAAGAAATTTCTGAATTAAGATACTCCATGTCAGTCTCATAACTTTTCCTAATGCTATCCACCTCAATTGAATATATTTTGACCTTATTAATTAATTCTTGTTTTTCTTTACATAACTTAACATGATTTTTAATACTTATTTTATTTTTTGTTTTTTTGCAATTTATTAATGTATTTACTAATTTTAATGTATTTTTTTAATTTATTGTTACTGCAAGCGATTCTTCCTGCTGTTCCCGATATGAAGACATCTTCACCTGTCAAATCCACTGTTGATGATGTTTGTAACAATTTTGAGGATTCTTGAGACGTTGTGCATTCTACAAGTTCATGGAACAGACTCTGAGTTTTGGAGGCTTTTAAGTTGTCTAAGTTTTTGTTTAGTTGTAAAATTTGCTCTTGGGCTTCATTCAATTGTAATTGCAATGCAGCAATGAATTTGAGAGCTTCCTCATATTCCTTGCTGCACTGATCAAACTCATTGACCGTTCCCTGAAGCTGGTCCCTTTCTTTTAATACATTAAGATAATCTGTGTGTAACATTGCCATGTCACACTTTAATTGTGTATTCTTTTTAATTATTTCAACTATTTCTTTTTCATTGTCATCCCTTTCTTTTAGTAATATTTCACACTGCTCCTTGCATACCTTTAGTTCCTGAAGCGCGAGCTGGAGCTGGGTCTCAAGCTGGCGCGTCTTGGCATTACGAGTATTCATTTTGCTATGTATTTATTAGTTAAAATATTAAAACTAGAACTTCTACTTAATACAGAAGTAGCAGTGTAAATAACGACAAGAAGTTATGGTGTGAGGTTATATTTGTAGATTTTAAATGAAACGCTTAAGAAAAGATTTAAATATGTAAAACCGAACTGAAAAATTATGTAATAAAAAGGGATAACAAGAATTACAATATGCAGTCAGTATTCAAACAATATGTACGTTACCTGTCACTTAAAATCCGAACGTTTAAATATAATATATTTAGGTAAGTAACTTACGTTTTACTTAATACACAGTATAATTTAAACACAATTAACAATTGCAACACAAAATTGAGGTGGATATTAATGATTTATAATAGTAAAACTTAAATTTATTTGGGAGCTAATAATTATTTTACAAACTTATTCCTGGGGTTATCTTCATTGTAGACATCCACTTCTCAATATTCTGTTTATAGCCCCCGATGAAAACATAGGGGTGTTAAATGTTGGTAGTGTATCTGTGTGTCCATCTGTGGCATCATAGCTCCTGAACGGATAAACCAATTTTGATTAAGTTATTTTCGTATGAAAGGTACCTTGATTGAAAGTAATCTTAGCTGTATTTCAAGAAAATTTGTTCAGCTGTTTGAAGATCACCAGCTCTATTTAATTCGAGGGTTTTGGAACGAAGTTCCTTATCAAATAGTATGAATTTGGCTGATGGGGGCTGGGCGAGAAAAGTGTAAGATGTTTCCATCACGACCCCTTCTGACATAGTGTGTCTAGGCCGTCTGGCCTGGGCGAGCATGCGAGCTAAGGAAGCGAAATGTAATAATATCCATAATCTTAAGTACTTTTTCTTATCTAGCCATGAAAGAAATATTATTTTATTTTAAATGAGGCTGAGCGAGGTAAGGAAGCGAAATGGAATAATATCCATAATCTTAAGTACTTTTTCTTATCTAGCCATGAAAGAAATATTATTTTATTTTAAATGATGCTTCATTTTGATAGACACTAGTAATTCATTTATTTGTATTTGTTAATCAATAATATAATACCTTTATTAATAATAATATACTACAAAAGGAACTTGTTCCAAGCGAGTGTTCCAGGACACTCATGCATGTTTTTTTTTAATTTAAGATATATCTATTAAGGATTAATTGCCTTGTTTGCCATAAAATGTTACATATGCATTGCAGTCTGTCACCAAGGATCATTTTAGGTCTTTTAAGTCAACTTCTGATATAGCTGGTGTGATGGGTTCTTTGTCACCACATGGCATGGATAGCTTATGTGCCATTTCAACTCTGGTCAAAGAAACCTCATGATGTGGATTTAAGAGTCCAAAATTTGTTTTTTATAGAATAAGGGTGAGAAATGCCTACACAGCTTCCCTGATGGTAAGGGGATGCTGTGACCCATAGACATTTACATTTATCAAATGTAGATGTATTGTCATCCCCGAGAACTAAGAAGGAATGCCTCATTTCCAGTAAAAAGCGCCTCTAGTTCTCTACACTTACTGTACGAAACACAGCAGTATTAAGCTGCTATTTTATGCTGGTATTCTGTGAGAGTGTGTTTCTATTCAGGTCGAGCCGACCCATTAGTGCTACAATCATAATATAGTAAAATTAGAAATTATCAACATACTAACTGCTGTATTTTTAACTGCAAACAATTCATTTTGTTATGTTATTGAATATTTCAATTTTCTATCTTATTTTCTATCTTCTTTTATAATATGTCCTTTTTTATGAGGAAAGACATCTAGGCAGTTAATGTCATTGTGTACTTTAGTCTCCATTGGGACTGGCCGCCGCGACCGAAATTCGGTCTGGATTACTATTGCGTAATATTATTTGAACAATATTCCTGCTGGTACTTACAGGTGAATGACGTTAACTTTGAGGATATGACCAACGATGAAGCTGTGAGAGTGCTGCGTGAAGTGGTGCAGAAGCCGGGCCCCATTAAGTTAGTTGTGGCCAAGTGCTGGGACCCCAACCCCAAGGGGTATTTCACCATACCCAGAACAGAACCAGTTAGGCCAATTGATCCTGGTGAGTGGTAACTTCTACTAGTCTCCCTCATACTATTTTTTATAAGATATGGATGATAAGTTAGCACCCAGTCCACCTGATGGTAAGTGGTTGCTGTGGCCCATAGACATCTACATCTATCCTGGTTTGCAAATTAAAATGCAGATGCATTGTCAGCCGTGAGGACTAAGATGGAATGCCTCTTTTCCAGTAAAAAGGGTCTTAGTTTGAATTCATGCAGAATATGGTCATAATTATGTTTTGGTTGATTACGAAGTTAGTAGAGCTGTCTTCTAAAATTGGTGTATTTGGTATTAAAAAATCATTATATGCAAATAACTCAATGAAACAATATTATTTAAATGTCATAAAATATTATATAGTGGCTGTGTAGTGACGGTGTAAGAATATCCACTACCCCCTATCATCCCATAGGTGTCGTGAGAGGCAATAGAGGGAAACAAACCGGGAGATGGGTAGCAGTGTCTTCCTGATAACAACTCAAAATTTTAAAAAACTGCAGATGCCAACCTGCCTACCAAGCGTGCCAACCACAGAGCAAATACAAGGAGGTGTTCTAATTAAATATCACTATGTAACAACGCGTGACAATTTGCGGTGTGGGGGGATGTTAAGCTGGCAACTTTACTATCTACATCTACCGACAAATAGTAAAACTACTCGAATCGTTCCATATCGATGTTCCAATGTAGTTTAGCTACCTTGACGATAGATGGCAGCCTGTTCACAAAATGATAATAAAAACTATAAAAATAATATTTTGGCAATTAAAAGTTCTTTAGGACCAAATGCAAAACAAATTTCAACACCTTCATGATTATTTTACCAATACTGAGCTCTACGTAACTTTATATTTTTAGTCCCCATGACACAGTGTCACCACTAGTGTTGAATATATTTAATTACATTTGAAAGCCGACGCAGACATTTTTCTAGAACCTTTTTATTAAATTAGGTATAAAATTACTGACAAATGAAATGTGATGCCATCCATAGCATCAGAGTGTCTATTTGAGTAGTTTTTACATGATGAAACAACACTTCATCCTTTTCTTTTTAATACTACGAAAATACACTGATTTGCGATTTTCGACACATAAGCGCACAGGATGAATGCTGACAGTATACTAAGTAAAGCCACGCCCACTGTGATAACGTCCGAACATAGTTAGAATCACAGTGCACAGTTGCGTATGCCATCTCCTCTTTGTATTTGCTTCGTGGTGGCAACTATGGCAAAATCTCCACTATAAGGCACTATATGGGGGCGGCCTGTGTTCAGCAGTGGACTATTAGGCTATTATTACTAGTAGGCTGTGATGGTAATAGTAATGGTCATCAAATAAATGTTAAATAGATGATGCAGTTATTAGCATTCACTTGTTCTTTTTGAAGTGAAAATTTCTTTAGAATCATTGTGATTTAAACTCAATGAAATGAAGAAGCGACACTAATTAGAGATATATTATAAATCTATAGGGTTTAGCCTACAAGAGAATGAGATAGAATCCATTATACTAATAAATATAGCAGAAGAGGGGTTTTTTGTTAGTTACATGCTAATCTATGAAATTACCAGTCCGATTCAATAAATACTTTTTGTTTTTTTTTATAGCAGAGGCCGCAAATGCGCATGCGGCCCACCTGATGGTAAGTGACTGCCACCGCCCATGAACAACTGCAACACCAAGGAAATCATAGATGCGTTGCCAGCCTCTAATTTTTTTTGTATATGATAGCCAGATTCACGAGGAATAGTATAGGCTATTTAGCATTACCTCTTAACTAGCCTTAAATATTGATTTTTTATTGAAGAGAGGACAAACTAGCCGTGTAATGGTGGTGTATGAATATCTACTACACCATGTGGTGCCGTAGGTGTGTAAGAGTCGACAGATAGAAACTGTAATTGAAGACGGGTAGCAGCAAAACAACACAAAATTTATTATTCAATTACTGCGGTTGCCAAAGCGCCTGCTAAGTGAGGAATTTATGGCAAATATGAGGGATATTCTCTATTACTATATACTATGGGGTAGATATGTGGGAGGCCTATATTGTGGAATTTTATAGGCTATAATGGTAATAAAGACATGATCACCGCCGCCCATTTGCAACACCCGTGAAAATGCAGATTCGTTGCCTTTTATCTTTGAGGAAAGAGTAGATTCCTTATCTTGAACATTCTTAAGTTGCATGTTGCAAGTTGCAGTTGCACAGGTGGTGCAGATTGTTTTTAGGAGTTTTGTAATAATGTATAATGGTGAAACTTTATGGCAAGAATTATTATAATCAATTACCTGAAGCATATCCCATAGAAATTGCAATAAAATATAAAAGATTGTGTGATGTGTTTAGTATAGTGAGTGTAGTGGACCAGAGATATTTTTATTGGATATAGGCTAAACTAAGTTCAATATTAGTTGGCACGCGAAAACAGTGTATTCTAAGAAATTCCTAGTGTGTTGGGGGTGGGAGTGGTATATTTGTGGAAGTGTCAGTGTGGTACAGTGGGGTGGTGCATTACAGGCGCGTGGGTGGCGCACACGCAGGCTCTACGCGAGGCATATCCGCCTCCCAGCAGTGCGGGCGGTGGAATCCCCACTTCAGAGCCGGGCGCTCCCGAGCTTCCGCAGCTCTCCGTTGCCATGGACATGGCGCTTGTTGTGCGCGCCATGCTGCGTCCTGACAGCGGTAACCTGACACACACACACACACACACGCGCACACACACACACACACACACACACACACACACACACAATGGAGCGCGCGCGCGCGCAGTGACACTGACACACGCAGCGAAACACTGACGCACGCAATCGTACAAAGACATACCCAAATACACAGTGACACGTTGACACACGCAGTGACACGCTGATACACGCAATGGCACACTAATGCTCGTAGTAACATTCACGTGGTGACACTAGCGTAAGCAGTCACACAATGACAGACACATTACGACGGGGACATTATTGACGCATGCATTAACACTCACACGTTAGCGACACACTGGCATATGCAGTGATACATTGACACCCAGTAATAGATAACCTGAGGCATGCAGACGCAAATTATCTAATATTTTAAACTTTAACGAATTAGATAAAATGTTGTATTTATTTAACTTTAAAAGTTTATGTAATATAACTTATGTATTGTATTATGTAATATTTATATGTATGTATTTGTATTTATGTAATATTTTCTAATACCAACAATTCCTAAAATGGGCATTGGAATTACCATCTCGATCGTCAACACAAAAGCTCTAAGGGAGCCTTTACTAAAAGCTCAAAGACAAGTATTTCTAATTTATGATTGTTGTGTACGAAGGTCTGGAGATCAGGGACCGGATGTGGCTAAAGATTACGATTCCCAATGCGTTCATCGGCGCTGACGTGGTGGACTGGATCCTGCAGCACGTGGCGGGCGTGGCGGACAGGCGAGACGCACGGAAGTACGCCTCGCACATGCTCAAGGTACTCGATCGCTCGCTTACGCTCTCGCACACTTACGCGTCCACTCACTCACTAAATCAAACGCTCGTTCACTCTCGCATTCACTTACTTGTTCATTCAATCGCTCTCTCGCTCACTCTATCATTCACTTACTCACTCACTTATTCAACGTGGTGCAGTACCAATGTGTCCCATTTAGATCGGATTGGTTGCATCAATTTGTGGTCATGTTACTTTTGAGCACTAATTGATTCACACAATATAATTGTTTTGTAGAGAAAATGTTTCATATATGGTAAGTTCTGACAGATGGAGCTGTAGTCAAGGTATTAATAATTTTATATTTATCGACCAAATCGTCCTTATTTAATAGTAGAATAGAATGAAAGAAATAGGTTTTTTTGTTATTGAATATAGTTTATATACTGGGTTATTTTGCAATAATCGGCCAAATTTGCAGAGGAGGTTCAGAATAGATAACATAAGCGAATGGTGAAAAAAAAATAAACAAGAAAAAACTGAATCCATCCTTTATATTCAAAATGTGTGAAAATGCATTATTTTGTTTATTATTCATAAATATGAAGCGCCTACTATTTTATACGCACGCACACATTCGTAAGGGAGTGTTGAGTTCGGAAGTAGTCGGTGGTGCTTGATTACAGATTTAGGTATCTAATAGTTGTTTTAACTCGGTAAAAACAAACGCGTCTTCCCGCCATTTCCCTTCCATTACACCGCTGGGTACGTTCACCTGGCCGGCCGACAGTGTTGACTTGACCGTGACCTCATTACATTATATTTTTAAAATTTTGTATGTAGTAGTGTTACTTGTCACAGCCAGCGCTAGATATGAAAACTACTGAATTCTTCTGGATATCACCCATTTCATTACCAACGTGTGCAAGCACTGAATAATAACGATGGTCTACCTCAAAATATTTTTGTGAATGGTTGTTCTAAAAAATTAATAATACTAACATTATGTGCACTGACGAAGCCCTATTTACGCGTGTAGGGTTTTATAATAGTTGTAACGAACATTAGTGGGCCGTATGCAACCCACACGCTATAAAATATAGTTATCATCAAGTGCGATTTAGTGTAAATGTTTGGACCGAAATTATTGATAACATAATTGTGGACCGTACTGCATTGAAAGACGATTAATGGGTGGTAATTATTTGGACATGTTACAAGGTGTAGTGAACTGTATTGTGTTAGGGTGATTACTGCTAGGGGCGTTATTAAAGAAAAGGTGGTACACGTTACAATTATATATTAAACTATATACAATGGTGGCAATTATTATTACTTTATACACAAGAGGGAATATCTTCTATGGGATTCTTGATTGTCTTAAAAGTCTTGAGTCTTCTTGGCCGCTATCGAATCGAATGCCGGAGGAGGCCAAATGCTTCTTCTTATATTCCCGCGGCGGGGGTTCCGTCTTGATCGTGATCTCGCGCGGTGTTGCCGTGCGCTCATTGGTCGCTGACCTCATGTGATGTCCGGGTGGTGTGCGGGGTGCGCGAGGCGTAACGGTGTATGAGGGGACGACGGGGCGGCGGCTCTCGAACCGTCCGTAACACAAAGTGTTATTCAAGATTTCCAGAACGATATACTCCTAACTTATCCCTAACTCATGACGCGCCCCCTTTCTACCAAAAAAACTATCCGCGCCCCCCTGCTCAAGATAATTTTGATTACTATCAGGTTAGAAAAAAAAAAATAGTTGTATATTAAAGTATATAACATATAAGTTTTTAATGATTATTAAAGTTACACATAATCATATAAAAAACTACTTAATTATTTAACACAACTTCCGATCGACGAAATCGCACAACGCGAATTACTATCAATGTTAAGTTTATTTCTGTACTTAGTTCTTATTGCTACAACAGCAGAAGATCCCCTGTCGTACAAATATGTATTGGAAAGGGTAAATACAATCAAAGTGCTTTCTTAGCTATTTTGGGATAAATTGCGAAATATTTGAGTTTTATGACCATTTTTTCGAAATTATATTTAGCAGCAGAACAATTCTTAATTTCCAAGGCTTCTTCTTGATGTGTTTCTGGCAGGGCATCTATGTTAACATGGAATGGATCCGCCGCCAATAGATAAACATCATTATCACATGAGGTGGGAAAGTAACGGTTGAACTCATCAGTAAGGCACTGCAAATGATTTGATATTTTTCTCTTGGTTTCAGAATCCTCAAAAACTTTCATAAAGTGCTTTTCTTCTGAAATACTGCATAATTTGGCAAAACGAGTACTTTGATTTTGTGCGATCCCAAAGTTGCAACTTTTCAGTAAAACTCTTGATGACATGTCGATGATAAATTATATTTGAATTTCCATCTTGAAGTTTCAAGTTTAAAAGAGTTCAACGAATCAAATATATCGGATAAATTGGCCAACGCCACTTGGGCTTTTGAATTCGTTGTATAGCTCGCTGTGGTTTTCTAAAAAAGTGTTACTTCGTCGCGAAGTTCAAAAAATCTTGCCATCATATTACCGTTTGAGAGTCAGCGCACTTCTGTGTGAAATAGTACTTAGTCCGGTCATAAGTTCTGTCAAAAACTTTTTATAAAATTAATGATACACTTTTTGATAATTATATATAAAAAGAAAGGTAATTTAATTTAGAATACAATTTTATTTACATTATTAAAAATGCCATCCCCTATTTTGAATACATGCCCTTAATCGTCGCGGCCAATCATCAATTGCAGCGCGCACTACATTCATATCTATTTCTGCCACTGCTCTAGCCAAAGATGCTCGGAGAGATTCCAAATTCTGATGAGGTTTTGCGTATTTTTAATGTGAATGCGTTTAAATAAATTTGAATGTCATTATTGTATAATAAAAATAAATAAATTTTATCTATAAAATCACATTTTCAAAATTCTATATTAACTAAATCATATATATTATAATAAATATTTTTGTACAAATTCAGTAGCTAAAACAATGTAAAATTTAATTATTAAATCTTAAGAAATTCTACTTACCAACTTTTCCGTATGAATCGTTCGTTAAATTGTTAACAATATTTTTTCTATTGAAGTACTTGTGCCCGCTTCACCGGTCAAGTGCATTAGACATTGAATTAGTAATGAGATGCATTCGCACCGAGAGCCCGTGCCACACTCGCCCAAAAATTACTCCGCGAAATATTGTAAAATACAGTGTAGTATATAAAAATATTCGCGTACTTTGTTTAAATTGTCTAGTGTTGTGTGTATAAACAAAAACTATTATAAAATTCGTGTAATGTATAAGACTGCTGTATGTGATATACCTAACTGTGTATGCAATAAACAATAACTTTATTACCTCAGTGTCTTTATTATTGGAGTCAGCACATTATTATATAACCTGTAAGTACAACTTGCAGTTATATTTAAAATTGATGAACTTCATCTAGCCAGTATTCAAAATTTTTAAATAATAAGGTTTTGCCAGAACTTATGACCCGACTAAGTAATGGTTTATGCTCGGTGCCCAAATCTTCACAAAGAGCTTTAAAAAGTCGAGTATTTAACGCACTCTTTTTTATAGAATTTACGACTTTGATACATAGTTTTAACACGTCGTATAGTTTCGCTGGATAGTGTTTTTGCCGCCAATGTTTGGCGGTATATAAAACAGTGTATCGTTTTTATATTGGGATCTTTTTGTTTAATCAGTTGTACTTGTATAATCCCTCAGCGAGATCAAAGAATTGCCGGAGCGCCATCTGTACAGACGCTTATCAATTTTTCCCACAAGAGCTCGTGTTTGGTGAAGAATTTATAAACTGCAGCCATCACATCAACTGCTTTTGTTGTTGTCGTTAATTCAACAGAAAACAACAAGTCGTCGTTTCACTTTGAACAATGCAAGACGACTTGTTGTTAACGTTAACTTTAAACTAACGTATTATATTATTGATTAACAAATACAAATAAATGAATTACTAGTGTCTATTAAAATTAAGCGTCGTTTAAAATAAAATAATATTTCATTCATGGCAAGATAAGAAAAAGTGCGAATGAGATGGATATTATTTCATCTCGATTCTTCATAGCCGCCAAGGCCGTCTACACTACGTTAGAAGGGGTCGTGACGGAAAAAATCTTACACTTTTCTCGCCTAGCCCCCATCCGCGAAATTCGTACCGTGCGATAAAGAACTTCGTTCCAATAATATAATCCTTAGTGTCTTTATTTATAATTTATGTAACATTTTAGTAATGACCTTAAAACTAAAATACTTGTAAGTTGTAAGTACTTACAAGTATCATCTATAATTGTCATTGCGTGTTTTGTTAAATTGATTAAGACTGTTATTTTGAAAAATTTAATAATAAATACCGTAGTTGCTTAGTCCTCGTAGTGTTTCGGTTTTGAAGTTAGTTAGTTGTTTGCTTTGTGCAGGCGGGGTTGATCCGGCACACGGTGAACAAGATCACCTTCTCCGAACAGTGCTACTACGTGGCTGGTGAGGTGGGGAGCGGGGGCGAGCTGTGCGGCGAGCTGGCGGCGCTGCGGCTGCGCGACGCGGACAGCCTCGCCGGCGACACGCTCGCGCCGCTGCCCAACCCCAAGTGAGTGCGCACACATACACACACACACACACACACACACACACACACACACACACACACACACACATTCACACTTATCTCATCACATACCCTCCCATTATCTCCTCATACACCCACTCACTTATCTCACACACCAACTCACTTATTTCCTCACTCACCAACTCACTTATCTCCTCACTCACCCACTCACTTATCTCCGCACTCACCCACTCACTTATCTCCTCACGTACAACACACTCATTTATCTCCTCACATACACACTCACTTATCTCTTCACACTCACATTCACTTATCTCCTCATCCACCCACCCATCTACTCACACACTCACTCACACACCCTCTCCCTTAGCTCATCACACACACACGCACACACACGCATACACGCACACACGCACACACGCACACACACACACACACACACACACACACACACACACACACACACACACACACACACACACACACACACACACACACACACACACACACACACACACACACGTGCGCGCGCGCGCGCGCGCGCGCGCACACCCATCCACTCGTTCCACTCATTCAAACCCACCTACTTGCCCCATCCACTTTCCTCCACCCACTCAGACATACAGCCAGATCATGATGGGTTAATGTGTGAAGGCGCCCGGGAGGGACCTACGCTCTGTGTAACATCATTGAAAACGAGGCGTATTATGGTGAAGGGGGTTAGTTATGGTATGGAGAAGTATTTGTATGGAGCACATATGAAACTCCGCGTCATTGAGCGTGGGTCACTAACAGCAGCACGACATGTAACTGAGATTTTGAAAGAAATTGTGGTGCCATTGCCCCTTTTATAGGAGCTAGATTTGTTTTTATGCATGATAATACACGCCACCGTATCGCAGCCGTAGTTGGTAAAATACCTTCGATACGTTGCTATCAATGCTTTAGGGTGGCCAGCGCCCATTCCGACTTAAAAACCTCATAGAGCATGTATAGGATTAGCTTGGAAGACAAATTAAGAAAAGAAAGGCTGCCCCCACGAATTTGAGAGATCTTAAAAACGCATTACATAAAGAATGGAATGCAATCTCTTAGGATTTTATCGTTGATTGAAGGAGTATGCTAAGGGGACTGGAAACAGTTTGAAGAGCTAGACGGGGCAACACTTAGTACTGATTATAGCCCACGTTATAGCCTTCCCTAAGCATTTATGAAAAAAAATGTTATGTACAAAAATGTTACTTTTTTTTTCAATAAAAAATGAACAAAATCCAAATCCATGATATTTTGTTTCATACACACTTTTTTGGTTTGTATCAAGATTGTACATTAGTCCAACAAAACAAAGTCGCAACATTTGTATGTTTCTTTAAGCTGAGTACAATCCAGTTGTGGGCAATAAGAGTAAATAAATATTAATCCTATATATTATATACTATTCTATTTTATTAATCACTCACTGATACAATCTACTTAATATTCACAGTATGATGGGACCCGGTTACATGCCATATGCAGGCTCGTATGGTTACCAGCCCATCCCCTTCAAGTACACCTCCTGTGTTACCAGTGAACACACCATCTACGGGTAAATGATTTAAAGATTCTTAATTATGCATTTCATCTGTGCATTTAGTAGGCTTCAATTTTATTTATTTGTATAGATATATAACATTACATATTCAATTCCATCATCGTAAGATCTTAAATATTTTCTAATCAACCAATTTCGTTCTTAATCCTTACTGCTCATAGATCACATGCATAATCTCTATACATAATAGGGAACAATGTATACTGTATTCTATCTCATTCTCTCACATGTTAAATCCTCTAGACATATATGTTTGTCTCTTTTTGTTTCATCGAGTTTCGAATCACAATGATTCTAAAGAATTTATATATGTATTTATGAATGTATAATCTAAAACAGGTTCTGAGATTGTTCCTCCATTTGCAGATACAACCGTGAGGAGAGTGTCCTCTCTGGAAGCGGAGGCTCCAGTGCTGGCTCGGATCACCTCACCGCTAAAGAACACCCAGGTATGGTCAACTCTTTGTTAAAATGTTCTGAAGTATGTCATACACCTATGATGATGTCAACGTCTGACTGACTGTCCTCTGCATATAGGTAATAATTTTCTGCCGACTTTTAAAAAGGAGACAGTACTCAATTCGACTGTATGTTTTTTTATGTGTGTTACCTCATAACCTTTTACTGGGTGAACCGATTTCGATGATTCTTTTTTTATTTGAAATTTGATACTTCTCGTGTGGTCCCATATGAATTTGATCAAGGTCAGACCAGTAGTTTTTGAGTTATTCTTAAGGGGCTACTCCATGCGAACGACCTTGAGCATTTGGTGTGCCGTGCCGCGCCGACTCGCTACAACATAGGATCGCGTAAGAAATATGTAAGACGCCACCTACTGTACGGACGTAGTATTTTTTCAACATCAATAAACTATTTTATGGAAATACACAAAGCGTACAACGATAAATGTATTTTAATTTTTTTATTCGGTATATTAGTTGCATTATATTAGAATTATGTATTTTCATATATTATCTAATTATGAAATTTTATAATTAATTATATATTAAAAATGAAGCATTGAAAATTGTGAGTTTAAAAGATACCTACTCACTATAGGTAACTAGATAGATAGCTCGCCTTTTGTACAAATATTTGGTGCAATAAATAATAAACAAATAAATAGGATGTTTCGCAAAGTGAGAGTAATATAGAATGAGAGTCGTGGAGGTAGTTTACAAACATAAATTGCACAAGGACGAACATCCAGACCCGGAACAATTATTTGTAGGCCTTACAAATATTTGTTCCGTGCGGGATTCGAACCTGCGCAACAACTGATTGCTAAGCCAAGGCGCCACGGAGCCGTCGCTGAGTTATAGGTAAAGTGACCATACGTCCCGTTTTGAACGGGACTGTCCCTTTTCTCGGTCACCTGTCCCATTGTCCCCAAATAAAGCTCCGGGACACAAAATTGTCCCGTAACTCGTTGGATGGAAGTATTCAAAGTCAGCAATTTTCAACATAATTTTTTTTAATCGAATATATTTTATGTCTACCTGGTACAAATGCTCCGATAGAAAGAGTATTTTTTTATTTTGAATAAATTGTGGACGTCTGAAAGAAACACTTACGGTTCTGTACAAGGACACGACACGTCCACCGAGCGTCCTCTATTCTAGCTAGATGTCCTGCCCATTTCCATTTCAATTTCATTGAGTGGCTTAAGAAATCAATTTGTTTTGTTCTCTCTCTTATCTTGGTGTGGCGTACTTTATCTCTCCTTCGGAGTCCTAGGATGGATCGTTCCATCAGAGAGTCCAGCAGAGAGTTCCCGAGCAATGGACCAAATCAAATATTGTATTACTCTATAAGAAAGGCGATCCAAAGGATATTGGAAATTATCAACCCATCAGCTTACTACCTAGTCTTTACAAACTTTTCTCACAGTGTATTTTAAGTCGAATATCTGCAAAAATTGACAGAAACCAACCGATAGAGCAAGCGGGTTTTCGAAGAGGATATTCAACTGTATATCATATTCAAGCTCTGGAGAACATAATTGAGAAATATAAGGAATTTCAAAAGCCTATCTATTTAGCATTTATAGATTACCAAAAAGCATTTGACTCTATCTCACACATTTCAATATGGGAGGCGCTGAAGGCGAACAACATAGAAGACACCTATTGTAATATAATAAAAAACATCTATGAAAGAAGCACAAGTAGAATTACCCTGGAAACAAGCGGCCCAGATATAAAAATAAAAAGAGGCGTAAAACAAGGCGACCCTTTATCCCCTAAGCTCTTCATCGCTGTACTAGAGATGATATTTAAAAAAAACTTGCCTGGTGAAATGTTGGTATTACGATAAATAAGAATTATCTCAGCCATTTACGTTTCGCTGACGACATAGTATTATTCTCAGAATCGAGTTCGCAATTAGAGCAAATGATACAATATTTACAGACAGAAAGCGCTCGCGTAGGACTACAAATTAATGAACCTGCAGAAAACTAAACTGATGACCAATTCTACAAAACCAACAATAAAGATAGGAAACGAAAAGCTTGAATATGTAGACACCTATATCTTACCTTGGAAAACAAGTATCATTCCACCAGAATTATAACATAAAAGAAATAATTAGAAGAATAAATATTTCATGGAAAAAATACTGGGCTCACAAGGAAATAATGAAAGGAGACCTGCCGCTTTCTACGAAAAAGAAAATAATGAATAGTTGCATCCTTCCCTGCCTAACGTATGGTTCGCAAACTTGGACATATACAAAACAGGCGAAAGAAAAAAATCAGAAAATGTCAAGCAGCTTACCATACAATAATAAACTCTATTTTAAGATGTATCAGTGCAATATGCTTTAACCATACCGCGAAGTTAAAAACCTAATAAGGTTATAGGTATAGGTCCCATAGGACGTGGTGCGAGCAATTTCGGGAAGTCCCCGTACATAGATTTTGTGTTAAAAGTTAATTTTAGTATTTTGATTATTACTTTTCAATTTTATTTATGATTATTATTTTACATTAGTTGAAAATGTAAAAAAATCGGGAAATACGTTCGCTAAATCGGGATATCGGGAGATACTAATTAAAATCAATAGATCTCCCGATAAATCGGGAACTTTTGCAACACTGCGCTCCTGCCGCCCTGCCGCAGGGCCGACTTAAAAAATTACCCTGCTTGCCTACACACATCACAATTAAGGAGGCAATTAAGGGTCATCCCCACTCCTACACCCTAGATTGCCCCTGCGGCAGGCACGTCAGTAGCCGCCTTAGAAAAGGCTGTACATAATTTTTTATTTTAAATTTCAAGTGAGATATTGCTTTTGTATAAGGTTGCAGCAATTGCCAAAAAGTATCGATATAATACCATAGCGTATCGATCGTTTTTATACATTTTCGAATGGAACATTTTCGACTGTTTTATCCGATTTTCGTTTTGCCGCGTAAAAGGAGGTAGATATTAAACAGTTTATGGTGTAAAAAAAAACATATTGAAGGGGTGTGATTTTTTAATCTCTTTTGATATAATGTTTTACTGTTATGCAAATAAAACAAATACCTTTTTATATAATGGCTTAATTTGATATTCATACATAAAGTGTACAAGAAACCGGCAAAATTACGTCGATATATATATATACCGAGATGGATAATATTATAAAGTAGAATCAAATATCTATTCATAACAAATCAATGCGTATAAGTTTTATACATAGCTGGCATACAAAATTTAAAAGATATCATTGTTTACATTAGCGCCTATCCGTATGACGTGACCTACCGAACGGCCTTCGATACTTGACGCGTAAAAACATAAATTGATCGGGCACATGAGGAGCCAATACTTATCGTAAAGGAACACAAGAAAAACAGTAAGTTTGATCAATATATCGGCCATATCTGTGAAATTAGAGTATTTTAATGTTGCCAATAAGACAGATGTAATATTGCAGAGCCACGCTGCATCTATATTATGGTTGTACCACGAATGGATCGGCTCGAAGCAAGGTGAGTGTAGAGAACCGGAGACCATTTTTACTGCAAACGAGGCATTCTATCGTGGTCCATCTGGAACACAAGAAAAGCATCTGTACTTTAATTTTTAATCGAGGATGTTTACAGGGTTATTTTTTAAATAGGAGCCAAATTTTAAACATAAGTTCAAATATATAAATAATAATAATATACCGTTATTGCAGTTATTGAAAATACATGTATATAACTGTTCAACTGTTCTTTGAAATTATCCCAAATTGAAAGTGATTTATGTATGGGCAACAAGGTTTTTGCCTACTCATCAACCCTTGCAAATGTGTGTGTGTGCGCAAAAAAACCGGTAACAATAATAAATTACAAAACAAAAAATTATTCTTTAAATTGAAATATAAAATTAATAATGCAATTTTTTTTTACAGATATAAATATTTCTCGTTTACTTTTCTACAAAATCTATCATAAATATATATTCTTTGATTTTTTTTTACATAGTGTAAAATATGATTAAAAGATGATAAGGACTTAATTTTTTATTTTATTTTATTTTTCGATTATTGAGATTTTTTAAATTAATTTTTCTTCACCATATGCCTATATTACTTATTCTGAACTTTCTCTTCAAATTTGGCCGGTTATTGCAAAATAACCCTGTATATCTATGGGCCACAGCATCGACTTACGATCAGGTGGACTGAGTGCTCGTTTGTCACCTTTATTCTATAAAAAAGGTAGTACTTGATTACGTTCCAGATATGGTGAAATTGGAGAATGAACGCATCTTTCAACAATGCTTATTGGTCTTATATCAGAGAGATTATCTATTGTTGTCTTGGAAACAGGAGTAATGATGGTACATTTGCAGGATTCTGGAAATACTCCACCTTTCCTTATTAGAGTTGTTATAATATTAAGGAACGTATGGATTTTAATAACCCCTATCGTCTTTTATTACACTTATGATATGGGGTAATGGGTCTTTTACTACTCAATTAATGATTTAATTAACGTGTAGTGGTGGTGTAAGAATATTCACTACCCCGTATCATCCCGTGGGTGTCGTAAGAGGCGACAAAGGGAAACAAATCACGAGATGGGCAGCAGCGTCTTCCGAATAATGACCAAAAATAAAAAACTGCGGTTACAACCCGCTTGCCAAGCGTGGCAACTATGGCAAATATGTGGCATATGTAATATGAGACAATCTACGGGGGAGGTCTATGTTCAGCAGTGGATTTCAATATACTGTAACGATGAAGGTAAATGATTTAAGGTGGAACAGAACTGAAAATAAAACCATCCTATGTATTACTAGCAATTTTTCAACATCGGTTTTAATCAAGGCTTGTTTTGTGTAAGGGGTCTTTCTTTAATCACGTAAGGTATGAACGCGGGAGTCGCTCGAAAAAAATTACTATGAGGTGGGGGGATAATATGTCAGTCATGTGTATTTTTTCGTGCGATGAAAAATGTAATTTAATGCGACGTATAAACTATTTTAACTATCACCACAGAATAAATAATAGTATAAGAACAGGGATCACTCTCTGGTAGCAAACTTGCAAGTTTAAACCGTCACCGTTACACCGTCGCTAATATTTATAATATTTTACACGCCTCGGATACGACCTTGGTTAATGATAGTTTACCGATTAAATCGTCGAAAAAAAAATTAAAGCGGCGCGCGTCTTAAATGAAAATGCACCTTATCTTATAGGCCATGCAAGATTCGAACCCGCGGCTTTGCAACTGATTGCTAAGTCACTGCGTCACGGAGCCGTCACTTGTCTGTTTCATATTTTTTAATATTTACAGACACGCGACGGCATTATTAATGAAAGAGTGGCAATGAGAAGTGCTGCTACTTTCAATCTCTTTCTTTTATTGACCAAGTGTTAAACTAAAAATCAGTATATGCTGATCTTGCATTAGTAAGAAGTCAATAGTACTGGAAGGTCTACTTACATTGAACGATTTTTTTTTGAAGATCATTGGCATTATACGCGGGAAAATTGAAAACTGCGAAGCTGTCGTCGGGTCGCTATTCAAATAATGAATCTGTAACTGTGGCTCCAATAACTAGATACCTAATTATCTAGATCTACCTATAAATAATATCTTATCTTTCGGTATCCTTAGGATAGGAACAGTAAAGAGTGAAAATTCGATATTCCTTTTGTTATTTAAGCACCCGCATGCTATGCAGTATCTTTTGGCTTTTTGAGAGACCATTTTTGAAAAAGAATCAAAAATAAATATCAAAAGTGGCTAAATACTTCTAAGAGAAAAATACTTTTTTGTTAACGTAAGGTACGCGTCAACTTGAGTGCGTGCGTGACAACGTCATGGAATTAGCCTCTTGTAGGCGGCTGCGTATATTTCATTTCATTAATATTTTCGTACCTAAAGCGTGGAGTGCGACAGGCCTGCTGAAAAACAATAAATATTAATAAAAAATCCGTGAGTGTCGGGGAATACTCAATTGGAACGAAGTTCCTTGCGTAGTATATTATTAATGATAAACGTAGGTATTATTTTATTGATTAACAAGTACAAATAAATTAATTACTAGCGTCTATTAAAATGAAGCGTCATTTGAAATAAAATAATATTTCTTTCATGGCAAGATAAGAAAAGTGCGAGGGAGATGGATATTATCCCATCTCATTTCCTTATTTCGCCGCCAAGGCCGTCTACACTATGACACAAGGGGTAGTGACGAAAAAGTCTTACACTCTTTGTCGCGTAGCTCCCATCCGCCAAACCCGTACCGTCTCGTCCGTAGCGTATAATACAGGTACAGTATGTGGTGTTCTTGCAGTGGGGCCAGGTGGGGAGGCCAAATCCGGATCGAGCGGGTCGGGCGGCTCGCTGCCGGCAGACGGCGGGGGAGGTGGTGGTGGGGGCACTCGCCGCTCGCACTCGAGTGGAAGCGAGCGCGCAACTGACAGGCCGGTGTTGTTCCTATAACCGCACGCGAGGTCAGTATTCACTACACACATACATACACACAAAAGACTTCTGTGTACACATAGAGGTGGTAGAAAACAAAATAAGTCTCCTGTTCTTTTGACTTCTTTTCATAACCTTATAAATCTTATACACATAACCTATATGTATTTAATTTTGTTAACTTGGCACACTTCTACCAATAGCACTTTTATGAGTCATGACATGTATCATTCACTCCTATCTAGTGATCTGATCATAAAAGTATTGATTCGTCTTACGAACCGGATTATTCGGATCGATCATTCAAATGAATCATTTAGAGTTTCAGTACTATGTATAGTAAATTGTTAGTAAATTGTTAATTACAATTTTAAATGCTTATTACGTGCTCGGCTGTGTAAGAAAACATCGTGAGAAAACCTACATGTGTGAAAAATAAGAAAAACATGCGTGAGTGTCGTGAAACGAAGTTCCCTTCTTAGTATGTTTATATTGATGCACGTATTATATTATTGATTAACAAATACAAATAAATGAATTACTAGCGTAATATTTATTTCATGGCAAGATAAGAAAAAAGTATGTGGGAGATGGATATTATTTCATCTCGCTCGCACTGTTGACGTATAGAAAGTGGATCATGACGGAAAAATCTTCTTTTTCTCACCCCCATCCGCCAAATTTGTACCGTGTGATAAGGAACTTCGTTCCAAAAAATTCGAAGACATGAAGTTCGCCAACACACATTAAGGCAGCGCGGCAAGAAGTACCAATGGAAAATTTACAAATTAAGAAAAAATAACTAATAACATAGCTATATTTTTGTGGAATTACCTAACACAACTTAGTACATTATTCAGTACAATATTCAAAAAAATCTCATATATCAATAACCCATATACAGGTGTCCCAGAACTCAACGTCAAGCCGAAACGGGGTGACAGGATTGATTGTAAACATCATGAGAAAAATCAGAAAAAATAATCTACCCCATGCAGTTTGGAAATTATGGGCATTTAAGAAAAACCTAGAAATTTGGTCAAACTGCAACCATTTTTCGGTTATTGTGGTTAATTTTTATTACGTTTGTTCATTTAAACTTTAGAACCGTAAACCTAAATAACATTTCCAGAACCACAGTCAAAAATAATGACACAACTGCCCCAAGTTTTCTAGAATTAAGACTATTTGTTAAACTATGAATCTAAAATTTTCAAAATTTGTCGACTTTGAAAGGCCCTCCTTTAAAAAAAATGTACTAAAGTGTCTTGGAAAGTGCCATTAAAAGTTCGCGCATTTAATCAGGATTGTAAAATGGTACAATACTTGTTAGTTTCATACTAAAAAAAAAGTAAAAAAAAATAAAAACCTCGAGTATTACAGTATCGAGTAATATTAGACCATTTTACTCAGTTCAAATGTTTTTTATTCGCACAAGCTCTTGGTAGGTTCTTAATTTTAGAGCAAAATGATGAGAGAGATGGATAGTGGACATGTTTGCTATGAGCGACCGAGGCAGATATTGACGCCACGCAGTGAGACGGAGATGCGTCTGACACCAATTAGTACGTTTCGCTCATTCGTCTACTGCGCACCTTTCCGTATTCGCTTGTGTTGATTTAGTACTGACAACTTTGGCTTCTCTTTTTGGACTTGGATTTTTGTGAATTGGACTTGTGGATTACATACCGGGAACTTTCGCTTCTCTCTTTTGGAATTGGACTTTTGTGTTGACATCCTTGTTATCTACCATGCCTCCGCGCTACACTTTACGAGAATATGCGAACATGTACCTCATTTATGGGGAATGCAGATGCAACGCTAGTGCCGCCGCTAGACTTTATCGTGAAAGATATCCAAATTTAGAGCGCTATCCGGATCACCGCGTGTTTGTTAATGTGCACCGTTCACTCATGGGGGGCGGCCATTTCCTGAATCAAATACGGGCTGGAGGTAGAGCTCGCTTTCCTTACGAGGAAGAAGTGTTGCAAGAGGTCGCAGATGACCCAAGTATTTCCGTTCGTGGAATTGAAGAAAGAACGGGAATACCCAAAAGCACATCCCATCGTATTTTACAAAGAGCCGAAATGCATCCGTTTCATGTACAACGAGTTCAAAGTCTTCTTCCTCGAGATTATCCTGAAAGTATTTCATTTTGTACAACAATGCTACAGAGGCATAATGAAAAACCCCAATTCATCCAAAAAATTCTCTGGTCAGATGAATCTACATTTAAAAAAGATTTCCAAAAAGGTTACATAAACTTACACAATTTTCACGAGTGGCATGTGGCGAATCCATATTTAATGCGAGAAGACAAATCCCAGTATCGCTTTAAAGTAAACCTGTGGACCGGAATTTTAAACGGCAAAACTGTTGGGCCTGTTGAGCTGCCTGAGAACTTGAATGGCACGAATTACCTAAATTTTTTACGAGAAAATTTACCAACTTTGTTAGAGGACGTACCAATAACAGATCGTCGCCACATGTGGTATCAACAAGATGGCTGCCCAGCGCATTACGCAGTGCAAGTAAGAGATTTCCTTGACCAGGAATATCCGGAAAGGTGGATTGGACGTTCAGGCACTATCTCGTGGCCAGCCTGTTCCCCAGATTTAAATCCCCTGGATTTTATTATTGGGGCGTTCTCAAAGAGCTGCATGAACGAATTTCTCAAGCTACTGAGGACATCAACTCTCGAGGATATGCCCGACTAATAACTAAATCTTTTTGAATAAGATATAAGGCGTGTATTGAGGCTGATGGTAAACAATTTGAACATTTATTGTAATAAGAAATGTTATTTCCCTATCTGACTTTTATTCGAATAAACCTAAACTAAATTAGGTCAAGATTTTTCATTATTTTATTAATTTTACTTATTTTTGTTGACTTTGGTAAAAGTGGCGTCACTATCTGTCTCGGTCGCTCATGGCAAACATGTCCACTATCCATCTCTCACATCAATAAAATACCTTTGAACTGAGTAAAATGAGTTCTTAAAATGAGTAACTTTTAATGGCACTTGCCAAGGCACTTTAGTACATTTTTTTTTAAAGGAGGGACTTTCAAAGTCGACAAATTTTGAAAATTTTAAATTCATAGTTTAACAAATAGTCTTAATTCTAGAAAACTTGGGGCAGTTGTGTCATTATTTTTGACTGTGGTTCTAGAAATGTTATTTAGGGTTATGGTTCCAAAGTTTATGAACTTTGAAAATAATCAAAATTAACCACAATAATCGAAAAATGGTTACAGTTTGACGAAATTTCTCGGTTTTTCTTAAATGCCCATATTTCCAAACTGCATGGGATAGATTTTTTTGATTTTTCTCATGATGGTTACAATCAATCCTGTCACCCCGTTTCGGCTTGACGTTGAGTTCTGGGACAGCCTGTATATAAGTGAAATATCACTGACTCACCACCTTATCACGAGAAGTGATGAAATTGGGCGTTATAATTTGTATAAAATAAATATTGTATTAATTCTTGTTCCAGGACCGCACTGTGACCAGTCACCCGTCACTGCCAAATACATTTAGCCGTTGTAGTGTGTATTGTACGTTTGTACGTATGTTATTGTATGATTGTACGTACGTCTGTAACCCTACGCTACTGCACACTGGGAGGAGCAGGGAGGTGTTTGTAATGACAATATACGGCTCCCCCCGCCCGTTAATATACTGTTCTAAGTAGTGTCCGACCGAAGGTTGATTTCTGGCCGAAGCCGAAGATTTAAAAACCCTAAAATATTCAGTTCTAGATTGGCTGACTTTAAAACTTTAAAATTAAAGGTGATAGATATATGTTGATATGTGGTATGTTGTGATAAAAATTGTATCATCACGGCCATTGCGTTTTCGCTCATTCGTAACAGTTCCTTAAATTTCGGCGCTTGCTATTGAAGGCAGCTTCGTCTTCGGCCAAAACTGGCCCATTTTGGCCGAAGCCGAAGGTTTCACACAGTGCTTTTTTTGCCGAAGGTGGCTGAAAACGAAGCTTCGGTCGGAAACTAAATCTAAGTGACATTATAAACGAAGTCAATGATATAGCTTCGTATAGTTGTAAGAATTAATTTTGGTTTATAAATTATTGGATCGATAATGAATATTATTTATTTATGATATACAGAGTGTTCTATTACTGTTCTTAGTTTAAATTAGATATGAGATTTTGTGCAGATCGATGAAGTTTCTTATTTAGTGAAAAAAAATTAATACAGTGTTGCCAAGTTTGGACACTGGTCTTTAAGCTAAAAATCTAAGAAACTCGTTTGATGAATATGTGGTCAAAACATTGTGGTCTGTTGTTATTATAAACAAAATAGTAGGTGAAAGAGTTTTCTTTTTATCTATATAAAATTGAAGTGTCTGTCTGTAATATTGAAGTAACTGGCTTCTATTAAGCTCGGGGAATTAATACTATATTAAGACATAATTGACTATTTTTAAATGTTTATATATGTCCGGGTTAATCTTAGAAATGGTTGGCTGAGCCGACTAAGATCAAACTTAACTAACTGATAGAGAGCAATGTCCTGAAGGATATATATACTATATTTTATCAAAAAAAAAACTTTATTTTGTAAAAACGGAATATTGATAAAATAAATGTTCTTTTAGTATCTGAAACCTAATGAACTCCAGTTTAATAGAACCTATCTAGGCGCAGCCGAGGCGGGTGGTTAGTAAATCCATGAAATTCTACAGTAGGATATATGTGTTTTCTATTGTAGGGCTGATGTTTTAACCCCTGTGTGTGTATTACCTCATTCAAAGTCGAATCTTACGACAAGATCCTGTGTACCTAGCTTATAATTACATGCTTTAAAAGCCAGTTGGCGCATTCTTTATTGAATACAGTTGATATTATTTTTTCTCGATTCGATTATTTGACGGCTCCGTGGCGCATTGGCTTAGCAATAAGTTGCGGCACTGAGGGCCGCGGGTTGAATCCCGCACAGAAGAAGTATGGCCTACAATAATTGTTTCGGGTCTGGATGTTTGTCCTTGTGCAATTTATCTTTGTAAACTTATACTGCGATACAGGAGAAAATCCTAGTGTATGACGTACGGGAGTAAACCTTTAAAAACAAAATCGAGATAAAGTGGGTTCTAATCGAAAACAGAATCGAATTCAAAATCAATTTGAGGAGTAAGCCTGCTAGTTGGATCCGCCACGGCATAGCTTAGATTATAGAGATCTTTTTTTGAGAGTACGTACCGCCCTCTTACCTATTCCTGCTGTCCCCGCTACGTGGGTGACAGGCAAATACTTTAATAATAATTAATTTTATTTTGTAATTTTATAAAACAAATACTTGAAAGAAGTAAAAAACATGAACAAGATGCTAAAAGCAAATAAATAAGAGTCATCTTTACTATGGAAAGGGCTTCTCATCATAAGTTCATCAGTGGACTTTACGTGACAGTGCCATATTTGCATTTTATTTTTAAATTTTAATAAGAGTAAAATACAGTGAAGAATTTTAGAACACTCTGTATAAGATTAAATTTCGATATATTTTTTCCTATAAGATTAAATTCGATATTTTTTTCTTTTAGAATTATGTATTATTAATATTTTAGAATGTTTCTTCCATTTTGTATATGTATTGATATGTTGTCATATAGACTATCGTCGGGAGTACTACAGGTCGTGTATATAGGGATCATAGGATATAGCACTAGGTGTATAGTAGCGGTTGTCTCGGCGAGGGTAGTTTAAGGATTTTTGGGCAAAATGAGTAAACTGTCCACCTGATCGTAGGAGGCTTCTATGGTCAAAGGCTACAAATGCGTTTGTACCCTGTGAAGACTCAGACGAAACGCCTCAAATTTATTATGTATACAGACTAACTTTTTACCGTTGGAAAAAAATAAGGATGTAATAGATTGACGAAGTAGAGCCTATGGCATAGATATTTTCATTTTTTTAAAGTATACTTTTAAATTTTGTTGTAATAAAATAGCGATTAACAATAAAAAAAAATCAAATCATGTGAGTAGTAAGTACTAATAAATTTGTAACGACTTTGACCTTGAACCGATCGTAAAAAATTATTTATTTATTTATTACTGTTCTTCTTTATGCCATTTTGGTATCCGTTATGCCTAACAATTAAAAAGATGGAAACAAGTTGACTAACTACTAACCAGCAAAACAGCAAAGTCTTATTTTCCACAATGAACAATAAAACCACTAAAGCGTGCTGGTAAATCCCCGTCAAACCGAGAACGCCTGTTAGGAACTTTTAGGAACGCCATACAAAACGAGTCGTTTGATGTAAATTTAGCTGTAAATATAATCGAAGCCTATGTACCCAGTAACTTGGTTATTTTTTAAATTTATTAGCGTTAGGTGCTGTAAGTTATTTATCCATTTAGTTAACATTGGTGTGAAATATATTGAGAGTGAGGGCTGATATTCTCACGCTCGCCAGATGTCGCTAGTTGGGAATAAGTCGAACTTATTTGTTACGCAGATGTCACACAGTGTCATCATCATTGAAAAGTTGTCTTTTTAATAAAATAAATTCGGTTACACAAATCAATGCCTCACGTGCTGTATTGTTCAATTCTTCTATTTTTAGTAATATCCGTAGTGTGGTTTATCCCATTTTAATTTAATTAATATAAAATATGACTAACATTTCAGAAAGAAATTAATCTCTACACTGTTCAAACAATTTAACTTCCCCCGCTATGAAGTCTGTCAAATATTTCACCTCTTGTCTAAGTGGCGCCGCTCTGGTGGCAGGAAAAGTGGATGCCCTCATTGATACAAAAATATTATACTGATAAAAATAAAGATGACGTTTATGTTTGACCCAATAATGTCGCGTCTTTAGTTAAATATGCAACGTGTTAGCTCGGGGTCATAACTTTGACCTTTCAGAACCTTTCTGAAGACCCTTTATCTTATAAAAAATACTTTAATAATAAAAAATAGGGTTAGTAATCGGGATAAAAACTATCCTATATCTCAAGTTGGAGCAAGCGATACACATTTACAAATTACAAAAAACACATTTAAAATCGGTTGAGCGCTTTCAGAGATAGCGTGGACGAACATCGTGACACGGGATTTTCATATATTAAGATTTTATTTCGACAAATTGCCTTTAATATTCAAGATGAAATCAATATAATTCGACAAACTTCGAGAATGATTTTTACGATAATGTCTATGGGTCACAGCATCCACTTACCTTTGTCTGGATTGTCATCAATATTTAAAAAAAAATCACTTTTTTTGTCTCGTGTACTCTAAAATAGCGCGCACAGAACACTTTTGCGAGGATATATGGAATAATAAATATTTTTCCCATGATATTTAAAGAAAATTTCATTGTTAAAGATTTCTACAACTGCGAAAACCTTAGCTGCGGGTTTGTTCAGCTGGCAGGAAAACGCGTTGTAACTTGTTGTAATCAAGCAGCAGTGTTTCTTCTTGCCATAAATATCGATGAAATTTGCACAATCAGGGAATTACATAGTTATATGCAAAATTATGAGTTGAGGTTTATTGACTTTGGTTTTCTTATTAATTAAAATGATAATTTTACAATTACAAGTTCATATCAAATTTACAGAACATTATATACAAAAAAAAACATGCGTGAGTGTCGTGGAACACTCGGTTGGAACGAAGTTCCTTCCCTAGTATATTATTATGGATAAACCTATTATATTATTGATTAACAAATACAAATAAATGAATTACTACGTTCTTTCATAGCAAGATAAAGAAAAGTGCTTGGGAGATGGATATTATTCTATCTCGCTCGCACTATAGGAAGGGGGTCGTGACGGAAAAATCTTACACTTTTGGTCGCCTAGTCGCCATCTGCCGAATTCGTACCGTGCGATAAGGTAGTTCGTTCCAAAAAATCTCTTTAAAAACTGTCGATCTCAAGACTTGAATACAAAATCAGATATTTTTTTAATGTTTAATCAAAATTTATTATGTACCTAAATATTTGCTCGTCTGCGAGCAGACTAAACACATGTACACTAGATTTAACTTAAGACCCTGTCAACTGTGTGTTTCTTGCAAATAAAGAATTTGTATTTGTATTTGAACATTTAAGATGAGATCTCTTCTCGTACAAAGTTAGGATCGCATTTTACCGATTGAGGGTATTTGGGAGACACCTTTAAGTAACTATGTTGTAATGAAACTCTCTCAAAGTAAATTTATTGAAGGTGCCATTTAGATTTTCTTATATTACAAGGTAAATGCACAATAATTTAAGTGTCGTGTATGTAATTTTGGAATAACTGCCTTTTATTAAGCTCAGGGGGTTATTGGCGTGCTATTAAACAAACGATCACTTTTAAAATGTTTGTCTGTTATCTGTATGTCTGCCGGGACAAATATTCTGAACAGCTAAACCGATCATGATGAGACTTTACGAACAGGTAAAGAGCAATGCCATGAGAGATCTAGGATATATTTTTTCAGTAGGTCAGTATACTTTGAAGATTTTTTTTGAAATGATAAATTGATAAAATAAATGGTCTTCGATCATTTTAAATCGAAATAACGCTACATTGATATATCCTAACTAGGCGTAGCCGGGGCGGATCACTAGTATATAATTTAAAATTAAACATTTTGTGCAGCCGACTTCAATATAAATTATTAAGAATAGCTCAAAAACTATTGGTCTGACCTTGATCAAATTAATATGAGACCACATGTGAAGTACCAGCTTTCAGATAAAAAAAAGAATCATTGAAATCGGTTCACCCAGTAAAAAGTTATGAGGTAACACACAAAAAAAACATACAGTCGAATTGAGTACCGGCTCCTTTTTGAAGTCGACAGAAAATACAATAGATGTTACTGATAGTGTTGGTTTAAAATGATGTCCATTTGCTGCGGCGTCAAAAGTCTGACACTAATTTTATTCTACTTTTGAAGTGAAAACTTCTTTAGAATCGTGATTTGAAACTCGATGAAACGAAAAAGCGATACTAAAAAGAGACAAACATACATATACATAACATACTATAGGATTTAACTTGCGAGAGAAAGATATGGAATACAGTATACAGTGTTTCCTATTATATCGGTCTCAATAAATTAATAATAGAAATTAATTAATACAATTTTTTTATGAATAAAAAATAAAATTTTAGTTCTACCGCGTTTGAACTACACACGTGTTTTTTTTGTGATTGTTGTCAGTGTGACATTTCGTAAGTATTACGAGATTTAGGGCACATAAAAAATGGAATGTATGTATACGTAGAAAAAGAGTTATTCGAAACTAAAACGTAATTGTATGAGGGTAATTAAATGTTATATACGGATATGTATTTAAAGAGAATGAATGTTAGGAACTTTTAAATCGTCGGCATAAATATACCGAGTATTGCATAATCTGTGTAGTGTTCTTTATAATCTGTCTTAGAGTATATACTATAGTTTGCGCGGGAAAAGTTGACAATGTCTTAAAGATTGGTTGATTGTGAAGCGATAATAATCTACAAAAACGGTTGTATAAATCTGAAACGAACTGGTCGTTAAGATGTATTAAATTCTTTTTTGTTTTATATTATTTGATTATACACAAAATATACATTGAAACATACTCTTATATAAAATATTGAGTCTACCATTACGTCATAAATTAAGGGTTTTCTTTAATTGTAATTATAAACGTAACGTGTATTACTTTGTAAACATATCAAGCTTTTACGTAAATTAATAAATAGAAATTATTTTATCTTTTAAATTTCTTGATAGCGGCTACCTTATATCAACAAAGTTGAAACAAAATGGCGAGTAACGTCAAACCTATTTATTATTATTTCTATTTATTTCATAACAATCATCTATACAAATAAATAAATTTAAAGTGTCTGTTTGTAATGTCAAAATAACAGCATTTTTACTAAATGCATAATGAAAGTATTTACGGTACATATAACAAAAAAAACTTCCACAATTTTTGTCTGTCTATATGTTTGTTCCGATTAATATCAGAATCGGCTGGACCGATTTTACGGGACTTTCACTGGCGGATAGCTGATGTTATAAATAGTAACATAAGCTACTTTTAATTTTATTTTAGAAATAGAATTAGGGTCCGCGCAAAACTTGTGAACAAAATCCGAATCAAATGGGGAAGTGTATAATGATAAATTACTAAAAATTATTCTATGCGAACAAAGGCGTGAGCACAGCTAGTCATACCATAATTAAATTGATATTTTATGTCACATTACAAATTAAGATGGTACATTATTTAAATGTATGCATGTGACGCCCTGCAAGGACATAGCAATACTACAGGGCAAACTATTTTTGAATTATTTATATTTTACACATACATCATAAATTATCAAATCGTAAACATTCAATATTATTTTATATAAATTAGTTAAATTTAGACATACAATAGCCGAAGTATTCTCTTTTTGCCTTTGCTTTATCGTATACCGATGCTATCAGCACCATACATATTATAATTCTTCTACCTACTAATTTATGTCATACGTCTCATAATATTATGTTGCATGCAGAACCGCGCTCCCTCACGATGCTTTTTGACACGCACTCGCCCACATATCTTTCCTCCTTTTCCCAACTGCTCCAGAAGGAGGGTGAAAAACCCTTGCGGTTCCAGTTAAGTGCGTTATCAGAATCAGTATTCGAACATATAGAAATAACTTTACTCTAGAAACCTCGACCATAAAAAAATTATTTAAAAAAATATTTGCAAATTGTGTGTAGTTTTATTATCTCTAACTGACACGTGCATCGGTAAAGCGGGCTCTGGACAACACGCTTGCCAATGCAGAAGTAATAAATCCACATACAATTTTCGAAATGAACCTCCCGTATCATGAAATCTGTTCAATCAAATGTTTCACCTCATTGCTAGAAAAAGTCGTGGTCATGTACTCAGCGTTGCGTGTATATTTCTTTCTTGAGGCGGCAGCTTAATGTTTGTTTACAAAATATTTAATATTTATGTACTATAAGTAGTGGACTCGTGTATATCCAGTGTTTAACGTAATATAGAACCTTATCCTTAACAAAAATACGTTATCTTTCCCTAGAGAATTCGTTCTAGTCTTTCAGAATTAGTTCAATGCGGATTTAATAACTTCTAATTATCAGCATTTATAATTTATAAATGTAATTTCATTTGTTACGCAATAACGTAACGATTTAAAGAAATGATTTCTAATTTTAATTTTAACCCTTTTATTGTTGAATTTAGCAGAATACTTTTAACTAGAGACTGATTATAGACTAGATATTTTCCCCTTGTATTTTGTAATCCGAAAGCATATATTTGGATCTTTGGTCAAAAATTTAAAAATGAGAATTGTTTGTATTAAGTTATGTATTAAGTAACACAACAATAATTATTTACTGTAAATAGAGTGAAATTTTAATTTGTCAATACTCAGTTGCTTAAACGGTCATAATTCGTACCATTTATTTTTGAAACCGGCGCCATTTTCTCGACATCTAGCAGTCATATTGTGACTGACAAGTCGACAAAGTGGCGGCTGCCTTTTTTATTGCAATCACCTAGATTTTGATACGAATAAATTTATTTCGTACTTTTATTGTCTGTATATTATACATTAATGTTTATTTTGAATAGTTGACGACTCTTCATGCGACTATAACGTGTAATTTTTAATAAAGGAATAGCATTTTGTAATTAAATTGTAGTTTTATTTGTGACTTATTCTTTGACATAGATATGTTAGGGACCAAGTAATTAACCGATTCGTTCCGGCACCAATTTTTGACAACTTTTAGCTGTAGCGGCGAACAAATATTTCATGACACGCCTGGCGTATCAAGCGCCATGTGTAAAAATAATTATTTTTTTATGCTTATTTCACTTGTTTAAACCTAATTAAGTTTAGTTGACATCAAACATCAGTTACAAACGGAAGGATACTTGTTTTTAGTGGGTAACTACGTGTTTTTCTACGTGTTCTCTTTGAAATTGAGAGTAAGTGACTTTTTTATGCAGAAATTATAAACATTTTGTACTATTTTTTGTTTTATAAAAAAATCATTTATATGAGTAGGTACAGCTAAATCATTGGAAAACCTTGGTTTTTATTAAATTAAATTTTCACCTAATAATAATATTTGTAAATATCAAACAATCAAGAACCTTAATTTGGAAAAAAAAGGTTTAGGATTAATTAATATTTACAAATGTTAAATATTATTTAATGTTATACCAATGTAAAAGTAAAGTCGATTTGAAAACGTCTAATTAGTAAGAATAGCAAAACAAGTGTTTTCAAAAGGAAACAAACGCCGGCGCTATACGGCGGCGGATTGACGAAAGACTATTTATTAGCGAACTTTTTTTATGCATGAAAGGTTTCAAACTGTTTCAAACAAAAATAAACTTTATACCATATTACAAGAACACATGGTACTTCGTAGGTCTATTCGGCCATATGATAGTAATAAGACGGCAGTTCAACCATTTTAAGCAAAATTAAACAATAAGAAAAACGCATTGTTTTTTTTTAACAGGAGACTTGTTTTCCAGAAATTTATTTACAACTAGAGTTTGTGAGCGATCGCAATGAGTGCTATTATTTGTTACTTATTAGACTATTTTTCCACAACATGATTGAAAACCCACAAATTATAAAAGTACCATGTACAAGTTAAAGAAAGGTTGTCAACCCCTAAAATTTTCAAATTTTCAAAATATCCAGAAACGAAGCTGCAGGCATGAACTACTTGCAAAATAATGAATATTTTGTTCTGGATCAATTTACCAAAAACGCAATTTGAGCGAGTTCTAAAGATTTTTAAAAAGACGACTCGTGTGTCACACGCCACAAAAAGTAATCGATGGCATGCCTGGCGTGTCATCCGCACTGAACCGGTTAATAGAGCATTATTCATAATGTCCAGACAGTTTGAAAAAATCCCAACGTAAGTAGACTATATGATAAAACTATTGAAATAATTAAAGCATAGAATTATTACCCAGTAGAGACGCAGTCTAGTACAAAAGAGTCAAAGTGACGCAAGGTTATTATGTTAGTGTGCGAGAGTCGAATGTGCCTACGCTGATCATACGCACACATACACGGCATTCAGTGATACCAGTTTCTGGCGTTTGCAATCAAATTGTGCAAAGCAAAATTTTATTAATTAATTATAAATAATCGATAAAATAAATATTACGTATTACGTACGATGATGTATTTTATGAAAATATAAAATGTAGTAATAAAATAAAAACGATAATGATGGTACTAATATAACTTTATTATACATATTTTAATGGTACAAAAGTGCAGACGTAATAAAATTTAAGGATATACACAATTATTCGATCGAATGCAATAAGGACATCGTGTAATGTTCAATTTTAACAGACTGGGAGTCTGTTAAAATTAAACATTACACGATAGAAAAGGAGGAGGTTCTCAGTTCAGTGTATTTTTTATATTTGTTACATTAGAATTCCGTCACAAAATGATTTGGATTTTTTCTTATTTGAAAGAAAATATACACGCTAAAATTTTAATGGTTGTTAAGTTGTGTTGATAAATGTATTGTAAAGTTACTCGCTTTTAATTGATAGTAAATAAAATGTCTTTATACTATAGTCTAAAACGTTTACTTGGTCAATGAGCGACGCAATAAAAATAAAATAGCGTTAAAATGACGTCAATAGATTGTTTAAAATAGGCACTCATGAGGCACCAATTTTTAATTTAATGATAATACTTAGATAAGTAGGTATCTATTTTTAAATGTCTGAGTTTTACACAGGGTATTGCGCTTTAACGTTAACAATAAATAATAGATATTCAAGATTTTTAAATAAAAATTGTGAATTTTTTCCTCACAACTAGCAACATTTGTATCATGATAGCTTAAGCGCTTATTACATTATCCAATTTTTAGAAAATCTAATTAGGAACCTAAGTTGGAAGCTAGTGATCACATAAAGCCGCCTCTTCACGTTGGCCAACACAGTTGAGTAATGACAAGTCACATCGGGTTACGTAAATAATACTGATTTAAACTACTTTATTACATTATCTGGTAATAACCTATTTTTTATTACTTTTATTCATAAAATTATTACGTAAAGAAACCTAGTACGCGCACCGAAAGTGAAGCAAGTCAAATTAACGCGAAACCGCGTAAGTTCACTCAGCGAGTCAGAGACACATGAGTAAAGAAACCGACCAGAGGGGAAGCTACATACAAACGTCTCGCTACGGGTACACCCACACATAGAGCAGCGATGTGTGCATGAGCTCTCACCGACAGGTTCACCGACGCTCCGTCAGGGTACAAACCGGTTTGCGCCGGCTCAGTCAGAGTGTGAATGAAAGGGCTGTTGGTCACGCGCATTGAAATAAATAGACGAATAATATTTCGTGATTTTATAGATCAATAAATCTATTAATTTTTTTTACAATTAGAGTTAAGTTTAGATATTGTGTACTATAAAATAAGACATTATAGATTTATAAGTATATAATTAAAATAAAAAAATATTAGATAATTAGTGTTTGTATAAGCTAAATACCTAAGTTGTACACTATGTATGAAAAATTCGAAAGAAAATAATATAAATACCTTAGAATGCTGCAACTTTGCACGGATTTTGATGTTTTTCGCTCGTATCTCTAAACCAATTTATTATTATAACTTTTAATGGACTTTATATGAAAAACAGACCTTATGCCTTGCCAGGTAGTAATAAAATATTTTTAACTCATGCTGTTCTTCCGAATTACAAGCACTCAAAGTCGTAGGCAAAGTTGTATGTAAAAGACGTAACTTTGCCTAGAAGGATATCTCAATAAATATTATGTTGATCTTTCCAGTATTTTTTTTTCGTGTGCATGAGACACCGTGCAGGCATCACCAGTTAAATTATTGAAACGACGGAAATATATTTTTTTTTCACAGCGAATAGGCAATGTTGTAGCAGGTACCACAAACTTTCCATACAAAAATATCGTTGACTTTAGGGTTGCCCAAAAAAATACAGATATTTTTTAATACTTTTTTTTTTAAATTAAACACATTGCTTCTTACAAGTAAAAATAACAAACGCTTTTTGGCAATAATGTCTCATAATTATTAATATAAGAAACAATCAATTTCTTTGGTAATTGGTAAACATTCGAATACCAATGTGCTGTTAAATGGGGAGGAGTTGAGTCTTGTGGATACCACTGTTTTTCTTGGTATTACTATTGACGCGAAACTTCAATGGGGCCCCCATATATCTAAATTAGCAAGCAGATTTAGTTCTGCAGCATATGCTGTAAGAAAGATTAGAAGTCTCACAGATGTTGAGACAGCTAGATTAGTGTATTTTAGTTACTTTCATAGCGTAATGTCTTATGGAACTTTGCTATGGGGTAATGCGACTGATATTGAAGCTATATTTGTTTTGCAAAAGAGAGCCGTACGGGCGATTTATAACCTAAATTGTAAAGAGTCCCTCAGAGAAAAATTTAAAGAAATAAACATATTAACTTTTGCATCGCAATATATTTATGAGAATGTAATGTATGTGCATAAAAACATAAATAGCTTTAATAAGAATAAGGATGTGCATACTTTAAATACTAGGAACAAACATAAGCTTGTAATGCCAGTTACTAGACTCCACAGAATCAGAAATTCATTTATGGGGCAATGTATACGCTTTTACAACAAAATCCCAGAACATATTCAAAGTTTGTCAATAAACAAGTTTAAAAGTTTTATTAAAGAAAAACTGTTCAGGAAGGGTTATTATAATATCAAGGAATACATGAATGAAAATAACCCCTGGGAATAGGGTGATCGCCACCATGCTGGTTCTATGAAAATATCATTTAAAAATTGTATAAACAAAATTATTGTTAAATGAAATTATGTTTAAAAAAAAAGTCCCGCTGGGTTTCTTGCTGGTTCTTCCCAGGACTGAGGTATTTTCCGAACCAGTGGTAAATAAAAAATGACTTTCAATAAGTATTATGTAATAATCAATATTGAATAAAAAATTATTCTATTCTATTCTATTCTATTCTAATTTTTATAACATGGCTTTACAAGAAAAGTTAAGTTAGTTTGAAAGTTCGATTATTGTTTTAATTTTAAAACGATAACGAACCTATACTTTAATAAAATTATAATAAAATATCATAAATTATTTAGGTAACAGTGTAATAATGTTGAAGAAGTCTCTCTCTCCTTCTCGCTAAAAATTAAAATTAACAATGTAATTAAAATTTCGGAAACATCGTAGAAACAATATTTAAAGCTTTGGTACAAAACAAACATCTATAAAAAACATTGGAAAAGCAACCTAATAATAACCCGTTAATCTAAAATCATGTCTTCACATGTCTCTAGAAGCCCAAAAAAAAAAAAACAGGATTCTCTTCAAAAAATCTAAAAGTGCAGGCGGAAATGTTTTTGTTAAACAAAATACTGTTTTAATAAGTAGGTATTAAAAGTAAGTAAGTTTTAAATCATTTAGGTAAAGGAAATACGAATATACGAACGATAAACATACGAACTATGGTTACGTGATCATAAAAACAAAACCTGGAACACACAGAAAGTACTCAAAACATTAAAAAATTATATAAAATAATTTCAATCAAAACTACAAAATTATTATTCAAAATGCGAATGCGGAATAGTATTACTGAATTAATCAGCTTGACTACTGTCATAGTAAAAAGATTGAAAATGTTTGTCTCATTGTTAGTTTGGTACGTTATAACATTTTTAATTATTGTATGTTATATTTACCAAAATCTAAATTAAATATGAAATGTCCTCGTCGGGAAATTTGGGGATCAGGTAAAACTACAATAACATCTTTTAAATCATGTACATCACATATGTCTTCAATGTTAGGGTAGGTGAATACTGTTCCCTTAACACACTTAGAACTTTTTACTTTTCGTACAAATTTCACTTTGGGAATTTGATTATTTATTGATAAAACCTTCCCTACAAAGTGTTTAACACTTTTTTTCGAAGCAAATTTAGCTATTATCCAGCTGTTTTCTTGAAGTCCAAGAGAATCTTCAACATGAAAATCGATGTCACTCAATCCGAAAGGGCATATGTTTTCTTGTTCTTCTTGTTCTTGCAAACATGATGCAATGTAATCATCAAAATTTTCATAGTCGGAGTCGTCTGCAGCATGAAACGAAGTTTCCGATGTCAGGCTTGAGTCGCTATTGTGCACAAATTTCTTTTCTTTCCTTCTTTTAATTTTAGATGATGGTCTTCGTGAAGTACTCGCTTGTCTTCGTTTTCTTTTATTCATTTGTGTATCTATATCTCGTAAAACTGTATTTTTTTCAGGAGAGGCTTTTTTTATAATTATATTGGACGTAATTATTATTTTAGGTTTTTTATTCTTGTTTGGGTTTTTATATGGTTTAGAGTCATTAACTATTTTCAACTGCAAACATTCGGGTGTGTCTTCGCAAAATGGAGTGTTTATTTTAGAATTCTTTCCCACAGCTACTGCAGGAGCTAATGACTAAAATAGATATGACAAAAGAGACCAACATACGTAAAGGATTTGAAGGATCTGGAATGTTCCCTTTCAATCCCTCAAGAGTGACATTGAAAATACCAACAGTTCAAGAAGAAAATATTCGTCAGTTTGATGCCAGCCTTTTGGAGTTTTTACAGCGAAACAGACGATCACAGCTAATGAAAACAGGCAAAAAAAGTAAGCTTACAGTTATACCTGGTAAATCTATATCAACGGAAGAAGCAGAAGAGCTAGGTAAAGCTAAAAAGATTACAATAATAGCTAAAAGGAAAGAGAAAACTTCAAAATTAACTTCTGATAATAAGAAAATAAAGCATACTGAAACTAAAAGCCCCGGATCAAATGATACCTACGTGCTAGATAAAGGCGCTACCTTGGAAGACAACTCGGTACAATTACGTTATTCGCCGTCGATGCTCCAAAATCCTGTGAGCCTTTGTAGACTTTGTATAGGTGCCATAAACTTTTACTTGCACCCTTTAGTGGCAGATTCAAATGACTTCGTGCATTGCTTGATGAATTTACGAAAGAATTCTAAAATAAACACTCCATTTTGCGAAGACACACCCGAATGTTTGCAGTTGAAAATAGTTAATGACTCTAAACCATATAAAAACCCAAACAAGAATAAAAAACCTAAAATAATAATTACGTCCAATATAATTATAAAAAAAGCCTCTCCTGAAAAAAATACAGTTTTACGAGATATAGATACACAAATGAATAAAAGAAAACGAAGACAAGCGAGTATTTCACGAAGACCATCATCTAAAATTAAAAGAAGGAAAGAAAAGAAATTTGTGCACAATAGCGACTCAAGCCTGACATCGGAAACTTCGTTTCATGCTGCAGACGACTCCGACTATGAAAATTTTGATGATTACATTGCATCATGTTTGCAAGAACAAGAAGAACAAGAAAACATATGCCCTTTCGGATTGAGTGACATCGATTTTCATGTTGAAGATTCTCTTGGACTTCAAGAAAACAGCTGGATAATAGCTAAATTTGCTTCGAAAAAAAGTGTTAAACACTTTGTAGGGAAGGTTTTATCAATAAATAATCAAATTCCCAAAGTGAAATTTGTACGAAAAGTAAAAAGTTCTAAGTGTGTTAAGGGAACATGTCGTGAAGCGACAATTAAAAGAAAAGGAAAACCTAACCTACGATCAGCAAAACAACCAAATAGACCAAGACAATAATATATTTAAGTTTTTAAAAGAGTATTTACAATTTTATATATCAAAAATGGAGTATGAATGTGAGGATGGATGATGTGATTTACAAATTATTTTTTAAAAAAAAGGTAATAAAAAAAAGATTTATGTCGTAGCTGAGTCCGAAGATCCCAAGCGTGCTCTCAGCGCCTGGAACGAGCACGCACGGCGTAGGTGGGTAGGCGTGGGCGTCTCTAGGGGACGACCTCAGGTGAATGCGGCGATTGCAGGATCGGCGACTTCAGCCCAGACAGGAGCTTGCAGGATCCTCAGCGACTTCAGACAGCGCAGTGGCCTGCAGGATCCGGTGACTGCAGGCGGGACAGAGGTTTGTAGGTTCCGGTGATTTCGGGCGGAACAGAGGTCTGTAGGTTCCGGCGACTCCAGGTAGAGTAGAGACTTGTGGGATCTCGGCGACTTCAGGCAGAGCAACGTTTTGTAGGATCCGGCGACTTCAGGCAGAGCAACGGATCGTAGAGTCCAGTGGCTTCAGGCAGGATAGAGGCTTGCAGGATCCCGGGGCTGAGCGGCCCCGGGATAAGGCCTTTAGAAGATGCTTCCGATACGAGAACTGAAGCAAGACTGACTTTCTTCACCGATTGTTCGGCTTTTATATCTTTCTAGAGAGAACGGAAAAATTATTTAAATTAAACGCAAATTTTTTGTAAATGGTCAAGAGGAAAAAGTATTTATGTGGAATTATCGAAATAGAAACTACAGACCGGTAACAAATTTGAATATAATTTCCATGGAGACCAAATAAACATCAGTAATAGAACATGTCAAATTTTAGTTTTAGGCTTGTTATAAGAAAATGGAAAGATTTAAGTGGAAAAGGAGATATTATTAAAATAGGAAAAAAGGTAACGCAACTACCCACACAAAGCCCGAAATTGTAGAGTTACGGAAAACTAACTAAAAGATCGAAAAAAAGTAGACTTCATTGACACCAATTTAGAAGTGCTGATAATGTGGAAATACGAAGTAGAAATGATTTGTGATTGTGTTCTTATGGTTTGAAATCGTTACAGGATCCTATGGAAATAAAGGTGATGTAAAATATCCCGATTTGAAGTGAATGCAGAGAAGTGAAACAGAATGGAAAAATGGATTTAAATTAATGTAAAATGATAAGTAAGTAGCATAACACTACAAACAGTATTCACCTACCCTAACATTGAAGACATATGTGATGTACATGATTTAAAAGATGTTATTGTAGTTTTACCTGATCCCCAAATTTCCCGACGAGGACATTTCATATTTAATTTAGATTTTGGTAAATATAACATACAATAATTAAAAATGTTATAACGTACCAAACTAACAATGAGACAAACATTTTCAATCTTTTTACTATGACAGTAGTCAAGCTGATTAATTCAGTAATACTATTCCGCATTCGCATTTTGAATAATAGTTTTGTAGTTTTGATTGAAATTATTTTATATAATTTTTTAATGTTTTGAAAAATCCTGTGAGCCTTTGTAGACTTTGTATAGGTGCCATAAACTTTTACTTGCACCCTTTAGTGGCAGATTCAAATGACTTCGTGCATTGCTTGATGAATTAACGAAAGAATTCTAAAATAAACACTCCATTTTGCGAAGACACACCCGAATGTTTGCAGTTGAAAATAGTTAATGACTCTAAACCATATAAAAACCCAAACAAGAATAAAAAACCTAAAATAATAATTACGTCCAATATAATTATAAAAAAGCCTCTCCTGAAAAAAATACAGTTTTACGAGATATAGATACACAAATGAATAAAAGAAAACGAAGACAAGCGAGTACTTCACGAAGACCATCATCTAAAATTAAAAGAAGGAAAGAAAAGAAATTTGTGCACAATAGCGACTCAAGCCTGACATCGGAAACTTCGTTTCATGCTGCAGACGACTCCGACTATGAAAATTTTGATGATTACATTGCATCATGTTTGCAAGAACAAGAAGAACAAGAAAACATATGCCCTTTCGGATTGAGTGACATCGATTTTCATGTTGAAGATTCTCTTGGACTTCAAGAAAACAGCTGGATAATAGCTAAATTTGCTTCGAAAAAAAGTGTTAAACACTTTGTAGGGAAGGTTTTATCAATAAATAATCAAATTCCCAAAGTGAAATTTGTACGAAAAGTAAAAAGTTCTAAGTGTGTTAAGGGAACATGTCGTGAAGCGACAATTAAAAGAAAAGGAAAACCTAACCTACGATCAGCAAAACAACCAAATAGACCAAGACAATAATATATTTAAGTTTTTAAAAGAGTATTTACAATTTTATATATCAAAAATGGAGTATGAATGTGAGGATGGATGATGTGATTTACAAATTATTTTTTAAAAAAAAGGTAATAAAAAAAAGATTTATGTCGTAGCTGAGTCCGAAGATCCCAAGCGTGCTCTCAGCGCCTGGAACGAGCACGCACGGCGTAGGTGGGTAGGCGTGGGCGTCTCTAGGGGACGACCTCAGGTGAATGCGGCGATTGCAGGATCGGCGACTTCAGCCCAGACAGGAGCTTGCAGGATCCTCAGCGACTTCAGACAGCGCAGTGGCCTGCAGGATCCGGTGACTGCAGGCGGGACAGAGGTTTGTAGGTTCCGGTGATTTCGGGCGGAACAGAGGTCTGTAGGTTCCGGCGACTCCAGGTAGAGTAGAGACTTGTGGGATCTCGGCGACTTCAGGCAGAGCAACGTTTTGTAGGATCCGGCGACTTCAGGCAGAGCAACGGATCGTAGAGTCCAGTGGCTTCAGGCAGGATAGAGGCTTGCAGGATCCCGGGGCTGAGCGGCCCCGGGATAAGGCCTTTAGAAGATGCTTCCGATACGAGAACTGAAGCAAGACTGACTTTCTTCACCGATTGTTCGGCTTTTATATCTTTCTAGAGAGAACGGAAAAATTATTTAAATTAAACGCAAATTTTTTGTAAATGGTCAAGAGGAAAAAGTATTTATGTGGAATTATCGAAATAGAAACTACAGACCGGTAACAAATTTGAATATAATTTCCATGGAGACCAAATAAACATCAGTAATAGAACATGTCAAATTTTAGTTTTAGGCTTGTTATAAGAAAATGGAAAGATTTAAGTGGAAAAGGAGATATTATTAAAATAGGAAAAAAGGTAACGCAACTACCCACACAAAGCCCGAAATTGTAGAGTTACGGAAAACTAACTAAAAGATCGAAAAAAAGTAGACTTCATTGACACCAATTTAGAAGTGCTGATAATGTGGAAATACGAAGTAGAAATGATTTGTGATTGTGTTCTTATGGTTTGAAATCGTTACAGGATCCTATGGAAATAAAGGTGATGTAAAATATCCCGATTTGAAGTGAATGCAGAGAAGTGAAACAGAATGGAAAAATGGATTTAAATTAATGTAAAATGATAAGTAAGTAGCATAACACTACAAACAGTATTCACCTACCCTAACATTGAAGACATATGTGATGTACATGATTTAAAAGATGTTATTGTAGTTTTACCTGATCCCCAAATTTCCCGACGAGGACATTTCATATTTAATTTAGATTTTGGTAAATATAACATACAATAATTAAAAATGTTATAACGTACCAAACTAACAATGAGACAAACATTTTCAATCTTTTTACTATGACAGTAGTCAAGCTGATTAATTCAGTAATACTATTCCGCATTCGCATTTTGAATAATAGTTTTGTAGTTTTGATTGAAATTATTTTATATAATTTTTTAATGTTTTGAAAAATCCTGTGAGCCTTTGTAGACTTTGTATAGGTGCCATAAACTTTTACTTGCACCCTTTAGTGGCAGATTCAAATGACTTCGTGCATTGCTTGATGAATTAACGAAAGAATTCTAAAATAAACACTCCATTTTGCGAAGACACACCCGAATGTTTGCAGTTGAAAATAGTTAATGACTCTAAACCATATAAAAACCCAAACAAGAATAAAAAACCTAAAATAATAATTACGTCCAATATAATTATAAAAAAGCCTCTCCTGAAAAAAATACAGTTTTACGAGATATAGATACACAAATGAATAAAAGAAAACGAAGACAAGCGAGTACTTCACGAAGACCATCATCTAAAATTAAAAGAAGGAAAGAAAAGAAATTTGTGCACAATAGCGACTCAAGCCTGACATCGGAAACTTCGTTTCATGCTGCAGACGACTCCGACTATGAAAATTTTGATGATTACATTGCATCATGTTTGCAAGAACAAGAAGAACAAGAAAATATATGCCCTTTCGGATTGAGTGACATCGATTTTCATGTTGAAGATTCTCTTGGACTTCAAGAAAACAGCTGGATAATAGCTAAATTTGCTTCGAAAAAAAGTGTTAAACACTTTGTAGGGAAGGTTTTATCAATAAATAATCAAATTCCCAAAGTGAAATTTGTACGAAAAGTAAAAAGTTCTAAGTGTGTTAAGGGAACAGTATTCACCTACCCTAACATTGAAGACATATGTGATGTACATGATTTAAAAGATGTTATTGTAGTTTTACCTGATCCCCAAATTTCCCGACGAGGACATTTCATATTTAATTTAGATTTTGGTAAATATAACATACAATAATTAAAAATGTTATAACGTACCAAACTAACAATGAGACAAACATTTTCAATCTTTTTACTATGACAGTAGTCAAGCTGATTAATTCAGTAATACTATTCCGCATTCGCATTTTGAATAATAGTTTTGTAGTTTTGATTGAAATTATTTTATATAATTTTTTAATGTTTTGAGTACTTTCTGTGTGTTCCAGGTTTTGTTTTTATGATCACGTAACCATAGTTCGTATGTTTATCGTTCGTATATTCGTATTTCCTTTACCTAAATGATTTAAAACTTACTTACTTTTAATACCTACTTATTAAAACAGTATTTTGTTTAACAAAAACATTTCCGCCTGCACTTTTAGATTTTTTGAAGAGAATCCTGTTTTTTTTTTTTGGGCTTCTAGAGACATGTGAAGACATGATTTTAGATTAACGGGTTATTATTAGGTTGCTTTTCCAATATTTTTTATAGATGTTTGTTTTGTACCAAAGCTTTAAATATTGTTTCTACGATGTTTCCGAAATTTTAATTACATTGTTAATTTTAATTTTTAGCGAGAAGGAGAGAGAGACTTCTTTAACATTATTACACTGTTACCTAAATAATTTATGATATTTTATTATAATTTTATTAAAGTATAGGTTCGTTATCGTTTTAAAATTAAAACAATAATCGAACTTTCAAACTAACTTAACTTTTCTTGTAAAGCCATGTTATAAAAATTAGAATAGAATAGAATAGAATAGAATAATTTTTTATTCAATATTGATTATTACATAATACTTATTGAAAGTCATTTTTTATTTACCACTGGTTCGGAAAATACCTCAGTCCTGGGAAGAACCAGCAAGAAACCCAGCGGGACTTTTTTTTTAAACATAATTTCATTTAACAATAATTTTGTTTATACAATTTTTAAATGATATTTTCATAGAACCAGCATGGTGGCGATCACCCTATTCCCAGGGGTTATTTTCATTCATGTATTCCTTGATATTATAATAACCCTTCCTGAACAGTTTTTCTTTAATAAAACTTTTAAACTTGTTTATTGACAAACTTTGAATATGTTCTGGGATTTTGTTGTAAAAGCGTATACATTGCCCCATAAATGAATTTCTGATTCTGTGGAGTCTAGTAACTGGCATTACAAGCTTATGTTTGTTCCTAGTATTTAAAGTATGCACATCCTTATTCTTATTAAAGCTATTTATGTTTTTATGCACATACATTACATTCTCATAAATATATTGCGATGCAAAAGTTAATATGTTTATTTCTTTAAATTTTTCTCTGAGGGACTCTTTACAATTTAGGTTATAAATCGCCCGTACGGCTCTCTTTTGCAAAACAAATATAGCTTCAATATCAGTCGCATTACCCCATAGCAAAGTTCCATAAGACATTACGCTATGAAAGTAACTAAAATACACTAATCTAGCTGTCTCAACATCTGTGAGACTTCTAATCTTTCTTACAGCATATGCTGCAGAACTAAATCTGCTTGCTAATTTAGATATATGGGGGCCCCATTGAAGTTTCGCGTCAATAGTAATACCAAGAAAAACAGTGGTATCCACAAGACTCAACTCCTCCCCATTTAACAGCACATTGGTATTCGAATGTTTACCAATTACCAAAGAAATTGATTGTTTCTTATATTAATAATTATGAGACATTATTGCCAAAAAGCGTTTGTTATTTTTACTTGTAAGAAGCAATGTGTTTAATTTAAAAAAAAAAGTATTAAAAAATATCTGTATTTTTTTGGGCAACCCTAAAGTCAACGATATTTTTGTATGGAAAGTTTGTGGTACCTGCTACAACATTGCCTATTCGCTGTGAAAAAAAAATATATTTCCGTCGTTTCAATAATTTAACTGGTGATGCCTGCACGGTGTCTCATGCACACGAAAAAAAAATACTGGAAAGATCAACATAATATTTATTGAGATATCCTTCTAGGCAAAGTTACGTCTTTTACATACAACTTTGCCTACGACTTTGAGTGCTTGTAATTCGGAAGAACAGCATGAGTTAAAAATATTTTATTACTACCTGGCAAGGCATAAGGTCTGTTTTTCATATAAAGTCCATTAAAAGTTATAATAATAAATTGGTTTAGAGATACGAGCGAAAAACATCAAAATCCGTGCAAAGTTGCAGCATTCTAAGGTATTTATATTATTTTCTTTCGAATTTTTCATACATAGTGTACAACTTAGGTATTTAGCTTATACAAACACTAATTATCTAATATTTTTTTATTTTAATTATATACTTATAAATCTATAATGTCTTATTTTATAGTACACAATATCTAAACTTAACTCTAATTGTAAAAAAAATTAATAGATTTATTGATCTATAAAATCACGAAATATTATTCGTCTATTTATTTCAATGCGCGTGACCAACAGCCCTTTCATTCACACTCTGACTGAGCCGGCGCAAACCGGTTTGTACCCTGACGGAGCGTCGGTGAACCTGTCGGTGAGAGCTCATGCACACATCGCTGCTCTATGTGTGGGTGTACCCGTAGCGAGACGTTTGTATGTAGCTTCCCCTCTGGTCGGTTTCTTTACTCATGTGTCTCTGACTCGCTGAGTGAACTTACCAGTGTTGCCAACCGTACGATTTAAGTCGTATTCATACGATCTTTTTGGCCCGAGTACGATGTACGACCATGTATTCGAAATCGTACGCAAAATATACGATCTTTTCAAATCTTATAATCTGTATAACAAAATAAAAATGATAATTAATTAAGTTCATTTTACCGATATGAAAAATTAATAGTTTTAAAATTGAACGACCTCTAAACTTCTTCTTTGTATTTTTTCATAAACGCATCCTATAATATTTAAGAATAATTAAATATTTTTTTTTAATTAATTTTTAATAATTTTTTAAACTCTATTCCTCGCGCAGTTTAAGGAGAAAGCTGCAGGGTAGCCCGCGAAATTCAAATTCTCTTACGTTTTTTGCAATTTGCAGGTCAGCGTCAGGTAATATGTTTAACAAAATATGATTCGCAGTCGTAACAAGTATGCGTTTACAGAATTATAATCATTATAATCTTCAATACAACCCTCTTAGTTCGTATAATCGCATTGTATGGCTATTTCCAGAAAAACTCAGTCAAAGGGATTATATGAACTTGGAGGGTTGTATTGGTGATTTTAATGATAGTAATTCTGTAAACACATACTCGTTACGGTCGCGAATCAGATTTTGTTAAACATTCAACCTGATCCTGACCGGCAAATTCCGAAAACCGTAAGAAAATTTGAATTTCGCGGGCCACCCTGGAGCTTTCACCTTAACCGTCTTTCTTCAAGTTTGTTTTACGTCATTCTTTTCGTTCTAATCCAAATAATATTAAACTACCTACGCAGATAATCATATATTACATATTTTTGTAATAGATGAACACACTCCGAGCCCATTTTTTTAAAATAAATAATGTCGTAGTAAAGTTTAGTGTCAGATTCTTAAATGTTATATGGTTATACTCTAAATGTAAAATTTTGCTTTGACGTTATAATAATATTATTTTATTGAAATATTGATGCGTACTATCTTTTTGTTGAGTTTATAACAAAATACGATCTTTTCCAGCTTATGGTACGATCTCCTAAAAAATAAAGTTGGCAACCCTGGAACTTACGCGGTTTCGCGTTAATTTGACTTGCTTCACTTTCGGTGCGCGTACTAGGTTTCTTTACGTAATAATTTTATGAATAAAAGTAATAAAAAATAGGTTATTACCAGATAATGTAATAAAGTAGTTTAAATCAGTATTATTTACGTAACCCGATGTGACTTGTCATTACTCATCTTGGCGGGCATTATAAATAGTGTAATTGTACGTGGTAGAGACATGCTGCAGCTATATTTATAGTATAGTTGTAGCACGAATGGGTCGGCTCGACCGGAGAAGGACCACGCTCTCACAGAATACCAGCGTAAAATAGCAGCTCAACGCTGCTGTGTTTCGTATGGTGAGTGTAGAGAACCGGAGACCCTTTTTACTGGAAATGAGGTGACAACGCATCTGCATTTTGATATGTAATAGAGGATAGATGTAGATGTCTATGGGCCGCAGCAACCACTTACCATCAGGTGGAATGTGTGCTCGTTTGTCACCCTTATCCTATAAAAAAGTGCCCTGATTAGACCATAACAAATATATGGGAAACAGGCCAACAGATAGTACAGTAGCAAGCCTTTTGTTGTTTGACAGGATACATTTCGGAGAGAGTGCGCGGGAATTGCATGACTTCATTCCTCCCTTTCCATTTCATTATGGTCACCAGATATTCGGCTGGTCTTTGTGGTAAAGGATTGGAATAATTTACCAGCATCTGTCTCTCCATCCGATTGTTTTTCATAGAATAAGGCTGACAAACGAGCACGTAGTCTACCTCGGTCAGGAATCAAAATGCAGATGCGTAGTCACTCCTGAGGATTAAGATGGAGTGCCACGTTTCTAGTAAAAATGGTCTCCGGTTCTCTGCACTCACGCTTTATTATGCTGCTATTTCACGTTGATATTCTGTGATAGCGTGGTCCTTCCCCGGTCGAGCCGACCCATTCATGCTGCAACTATAATATATGTGCAGTGTGGCTCTACCACGTATAATGTGTAGTTGGTATAGGATTTTTTTTATATATAGGATTGGGTGACAATCGAGCACACAGTTCACCTGATGGTAAGTGGTTGCTGTAACCCATAGAAATCTACATTTATCCTCAATAAAGAATGAAAATCCAGATGCGTCGTCACCCGTGAGGACTAATATGGGATGCCTCTTTTCCAGTAAAATGAGTATCTGGTTCTCTACACTCACCATATGAAACACAGCAGTGTCAAGTTGCCATTTTAGGTAAGGAATATACTAAGCTAAGTCAGTGCGCTTTACCATCTTCTGCTGCATCACGACACTACCAGGTAGGACAGTTGTCAACCACTGGCTTATAGTCACAATAAAGATGGTAAGTAGCCATAGCAAAATAAGGTGCTCAGCTCTAAACAAATACATACTTGTATATTTATTTCTGTTAGGAGTACCAGTGTTAAATACCTCACAGCCTGTAATCATACTGGCTCTTCATTTGTTAAATAAGAACCTTCTAGAAGCACCGCAAAGATAACAAAAATCTTTTTTCTGTTACCTTACCAACCATGACCTACTTCATTACTTGAAATAAATGTATGTTTCCGGTTCTTCCTAGCTAAAGTCCATTATTGAACATAGGGCTCCACCGTAGATTGCCTCATTGCCTATAGTTGCCACAATTGGCACGCGGGTTGGCAATCGCAGTTTTTTTTATATTTTAGTTGTAAAGAAAACTAGGCATGGGCAACTAAAAATGTATATCGATATTTTTAAACAGTATCGATAAATATCAATATTTCGTCGTATTATTGGACGTTTTGACAACGACAAACCACAACAAATGAATGCTTTTGAGCTCCTTAATTGTTTTGTCTGATAAATTACCTACATTGTCTATTACATTATAAAATAAATATATAATTTGAAGATATATCGAAATTGATACGAATTCGACACTATAAAAATAAAAAGAGTTTTTAAAAGGGTTGATTTACCGCGGGGCCTGTCATTATAAACAACTAATTATGTATTTCCTTAGTCCTTCCTACCTTTGTGTACCTATTAGTTTGTTGTAGCGATAGATACAGCAATAATATAAAATATAGGTACTACACCTATTCACCTACCTATTAGGTAATATACTTATAAATCAAAGTAAACCGTCGGGGCTGCCATTAAAATACTAAAAAAAACCGTACTGGAATCGGTTAAGCCGTTTTGGAGATAAATGGGAACATTCGTTTGCACACACAAACAAACAAACAACCTCTCACCCTAAACGCATACACCTTCTCCGTTCCGTCGCGGGTTAAAATTATCGAATATCTTTATATCGCGATTAAAAATATTAACGATAAATATCGATAATCTTGTGAGTAAATACCGATATATCTATATTTTTTACCAAGCCTAAGGAAGACTGCTGTCCATCTCATGTTTCATATCTTCTGTCGCCTCTTACGACACCACGGGTAGAATAAGAAAAGAGAGACAATGCAAATATATGTAGCAGAAATCAACGGCAGAGTCGGCAATGGACGCCCTAGACGAACGTTTATCGAACAAATTGGCGATATATTGAAGATGGTACAAATTAAGGGTACTCTTAACCGAAGAGCATTTATGCGCAGATATATGGACGTAAAGGAGGCGAGGGAGTTGTGTCAGCTTCGTGCCAAATGGAAGTTCGTAGTCTCTACCTAACCTTCTGGGGAACGGGCGTGAGTATTTATGTATGTATGTATTATGTACACACAAAAAATTCACGGATTTTATACTTGTATATTAACTTATTCTATATTCCCGCCGACATTTTGAGTACTTTACAGCAGCCATGGTCACGGGGGGGGGGGGGGGGGTTGAGCTGTTTGACATCCTAATGACTTAGTTAACCACGGCTACCTCCAGATTAAAAGTTATTAATTTTTGTTCCGATCTACGCAGTATGAATCTTCTCGAAGATCGCGATGCTATTGAAATCAAAAAACATCCTAATTTCAATAGAGAAGATGGCTGGGTGCTACCATCTGCTTGGGATCCCATAATTAATAAAATTATTATTACTATTACTACTACTATAAGATACCAGCATAGATCCCGACTAGATTAGGTAACTGCTTAGACCACGTCATATTAAAAACAAGGCTTCGATCCACAACTCTTGTTATAGAAACATTAACTGACCATTTTCAAGCCCTCTTAAATTTAAATCTAAATCCTGTAAACCGCCGAACAAACCGAATTTGCAATAAAATCACTTTTTCTCAAGTTGCACATGAAATAACTAACACAGACTTTTCTAAAAATTTTTCGTTTGACGATGTCAATAAGGCGACCGATCTGTTCCTAGACACGTTAATCTCTATAATGAAAACAAATACCATTTGTTTTACAATTCCATGCAGACAGCGAACCAAAAGCCCTGGATAACCGCAGGAGTATTGAGGTGCATAAGAAACAGGGACCGCATGCATAAAAACGTCAAACGTAACCCAAATAACATGATACTGGAAAAAACTTATAAACGTTATAGGAATTTTTGTACTAATCTTGTTAAAAATCTCAAGAGAGACTATGAGAGATCTGAATTTGCTAAGGCTAAGAAATGTCTTAAAAATACCTGGGAGATCATTAAAAACGTTACTTATACAAACAAAGTAACTGATCCACCATTAGAACTTTTAAATTTGCACGATGATGCTAAAGTGTCTATTGATGCCGTAAATTAATTTTTCGCAAATATAGGGAAAGAACTTGCAAATAAATTTAGTTCAAATTTTGAATTAACTGACTTACCAGCTAACTTCTAGCACTCTCCTTCACATTCTATGGTTATCCTCGAAAACGATGAAGACGAAGTGCATGATGCTATTAGGAGCCTACGAAATGACAGTGCTCTCGGTTGGGATGGTATACCAGCTCAAATTTTTAAATCAAGCCCAGTTCTTACACCTTTCATTACCCACCTATGTCACTTGCCGGTATCCACTGGGAAGTTTCCTATCGCCTTGAAAAAAGCAATTCTACATCCCATTTATAAAAGTGGAGACAGAGGTAGTGTCACAAATTATCGCCCAATTTCTATCTTTCTGTTTTGCCAACCCTGTCTAAAGTATTTGAGCGTATCCAAAATCGCCATTTAGTTCGCTTTCTCGAATCAAATAGCTTAATCTCCAAAAATCAATTTGGCTTTAGAAGGGGTAGGTCTACCGAGGATGCTGTTGCTTCCTTAGTAGGGCATGTAGTCACCGAACTCAACGAAGGAAGGAAATGACTGGGTATTTTCCTAGACTTTTCTAAGGCATTCGACATTGTCTCTGTCCCACTACTGTTAAATAAGTTGGAAACACTGGGTGTCAGGGGTTGTATCCTGAACATATTTGCTGATTACTTATCAGGTCGGGCGAAGTGCACAAAGATAGACTCTTTCGTCAGCAAACAAGAATCCCTTGAATTTGGAGTCCCTCAGGGTAGCATTTTAGGGCCCACGTTATTCCTGTACTACGTAAACGAGCTTTGTGACTTACTTCTATCTCATTGCCGCATTGTTATTTATGCTGATGACACGGCCCTTGTTTTTTTCTGGGAACAACTGGTCCGAAACAATTAACATAGCAGAGTATAATTTTAGAATTATTAAGACGTGGCTAAGTCGTAATCTTCTAACGTTAAATATAGATAAAAGTAAATTAATAACCTTCTCTATAAACCCATGTGCACAACCATCAAGCGAGAGTTTCGATATGCGTGCTCATAATTGCTCCAGTGGGATTTCTCACTGTAATTGCCCAAAATTGCAAAGCACTAATACCATTAAATACTTCGGTATTCAAGTGGATAATTGTTTGAACTGGTAGTCAAGTAGAATCCGTTGCAGGTCGGTTACGAAACCTAATCTTTATCTTTAAAACATTATGTAGCTCCGTGGATGCCGACATCCTGTCATCTGTGTACACCATCACTCTGACCCTTTGTGAGTCAATCATAACATACTGCATCCCGATATGGGGTTGTGCCTGCAAGACTATCTTCATTAAAATTGAGTGCGCACAGAGGGCAGTGCTAAAGGTTATGCATAGGCGGCTTTGGAGATACCCGACCACACAACTTTATATGAATTGTAATGTACCTACAATTAGGCAACTTTACATCCTTTGCACCATTCTGCGTCTACACTCAACTGTACCTCCAAATAATTCTTCCACGCCAAGGAGGCGTCAAAAGTAGTATGTCCTGTCAAAACATGTAGGAGTTCTTTTGCTAAAAAGCAATTATCCTCCTCAAAATCGCAGTTATACATTATACTAAACACGCAATCACACACACACACACACACACACACACACACACACATACACACACACACACACACACACACACACACGCACTCACACACACACACGCACGCACACGCGCACACACACATACACACACACACACACACACACACACACACACACACACACACACACACACACACATGCTCACACACACACACGCACGCTCACACACACGCACGCTCACACACACGCACGCTCACACACACGCACGCTCACACACACGCACGCTCACACACACGCACGCTCACACATACGCACGCTCACACACACGCACGCTCACACACACGCACGCTCACACACACGCACGCTCACACACACGCACGTTCACACACACGCACGGTCACACACACGCACGCTCATACACACGCACGTTCACAAAAACGCACGCTCACACACACGCACGCTCACACACACGCACACTCACACACACGCACTCACACACACGCACGCACGCACACGCACGCACGCACACACATGCGTACACGTGCTCAGTTGAACTGCAGTACATCCAAAAACTGACCGTGAATGTGAAATCTTAAGTTGAAATTTTTAACTGACGACAACACACTGATTTTTTCGGGCGTGCTGTCAGTTAAACTGCTCCGTTGAACTGACGTACATCCAAAAACTGATCGTGAATGTGAAATCTTAAGTTAAAAATTTTAACTGACGGCAACCTACGTATTTTTCCGAAGGTCTGTTAAGCTGGAATGGTCATTTGGGCAAAATCACTTAAATTTTTGCTAAATATTTAGTGCTCATTTAGTGCTAATTTAGTGCTGCAAATTTAAATTTCACGCCAAAATAGCTTGATCAAAAATTAGAACACTGCTAGCTTTTAATTAAGCTAGCAGTGTTCTACCTATTAAATCGATAACCACTTAATACAGCAACAAATAGAAGCATCAATAATTTAGTGCTCATTTAGTGCAGCCGATATACGCAAAACAAATATTGGGAAAATATTTATTTTTTTAATATCATAAATTCTGCTACTTTGACATCTTTAGCAGAGTATGTGATGAAACATTGACATCCAAGTGAATTATCACCTAATGATATGAGATAATCAATTAGTGCTCATTTAGTGCTGTCGATATACTAAAAAGAATTTGAGAAATAATTTTTTTTTTAATACGGTAAACTGCTACCTTGACATCTTTAGCAGGGTATGTACCGAAAAAATTGACATCGACGTGAATTATCACTTAATGATATAAGATAATAATTTAGTGCTCATTTAGTGCTGCCGATATACGCAAAAACAAAAATTGGAAAAATATATTTTTTTTAATATCATACATTCTGCTACTTTGACATCTTTAGCAGAGTATGTGATTATACCTAGACATCCAAGTGGATTCTCACCTAATGATATAAGATTATAATTTAGTCCTCATTTAGTGCTGTCGGTGTACGCAAAATCAAAACTTGGGAAAATATATTTTTTTTATTTTCATAAACTCTGCTACTTTGACATCTTTAGCAGAGTATGTAATGAAAAAAATTGACATCAGAGTGGGCTATCACCTAATGATATAAGATAATATATTAGTGCTCATTTAGTGCTGTCGGTATACGAAAAAGGATTTGGGAAATTATTATTTTTAAATACCGTTAACTGCTACTTTGACATCCTTAGCAGAGTATGTGATGAAAAATTGACATCCAAGTGAGTTATCACCTAATGATATAAGATGATAATTTAGTGTTCATTGAGTGCTACCGATATACGCAAAAACAAAACTTGGGAAAATATATATTTTTTAATGTCATAAATTCTGCTACTTTGACATCTTTAGCAGAGTATGTGATGAAACATTGACATCCAAGTGAGTTATCACCTAATGATATGAGATAATCAATTAGTGCTCATTTAGTGCTATCGATATACGAAAAAGAATTTGAGAAATTATTTTTTTTAAATACCGTAATCTGCTACCTTGCCATCTTAAGCAGAGTATGTACTGAAAAAATTGACATCGACATGAATTATCACCCAATGATATAAGATAATAATTTAGTGCTCATTAAGTGCTGTCGGTATACGAAAAAGGATTTGGGAAATTATTATTTTTAAATACCGTAAACTGCTACTTTGATATTTTTAAACATTGACATTCGAGTGAGTTATCACCTAATGATATACGATAATAATTTAGTGCTCATTTAGTGCTGCCGATATACGCAAAAACAAAACTTAAAACGCTTCCTTCACATGAAACTTAATAGTAAAGAAAATCTTAGACACAGCGCTAGATTCGGAACAGATTCAGAATAGCCCGCTTTTACGAGAAAAAGCTGTAATTAATTACATTGAACCGCTTCTTGGGAAGAAATGCTGGTAGCTTTCAAATCGTAAAGTCTCCAAAATGTTGCAGAAAAGTCATCGTAGATTTTTGTCAGATTATGAACTATTACACAAAGATCTTCATTTGGTGACGTTAGCAGAGTGTAAGATTGAACAACACTAAATGTTACGAGAATATCATCCATTGCTCTGTAGCGATGGTCTAGTTCCTCGTAAAATCTGTCAAGACATTCTAACATAGCTCTCTGCAGCTCCTCTGGCAATATTAGTCCAGCATATCGGGTCATTTCTCCTGGTAAACGTTTTCGAAATCTCCTCTTTCCTCTTATTCCTTCAATCGAAATATCCACATTCTCACATTTTATGTTACGTAGGAAATAGGTTTTTCCTCTAGTTGAATACATTGGCTTTGAAGAAAAACTTTTGGGCTTTGATTTTTATCACATACTTTTCCAGTGATAATCTAGATTATTATTTTATTATTTAGTATTTACTTTTGCATCTGACTAATTTCTTTTAGGATTTTACACCAAAAGGAAAGATAGCATAAAAACTGAAGTCACACAAAGCTGGTAAGAGTGTAGATGCTGCTTCTCTTGTATCGACGTTTGCTCTGTTGGTGCTGGGATCATATATATCTTCGAGTGTTTATACTAGTGTTTTTAAATTATTCTGCAGTGGTTTAACAGCGTTGACGGATATGCCTACACTTTTCATTAAAGTTTCCCATTGGTGTTTAGATGATGAAAAGAATCTGTGAACTCTTTCTATCCGATGGACTGTGTGCTCGTTTGTCACCCTATCCTATTAAAAAAAAAAAACAATATATTCATTCATTTGACAACGTCAAATTTTAGCACTAATTGATTATCGTATATCATTAGGGTGATAATTCATTTCGATGTCAATGTATCATCACATACTCTGCTAAAGATGTCAAGGTAGCAGTTTTAGGTATTTAAAAAAAAAATTCTGAAATTCTTTTTGTATATCGACAGCACTAAATGAGCACTAATTGATTATCTTATATCATTAGGTGATAATTCACTTGGATGTCAATATATCATCACACTCTCTGCTAAAGATGTCAAAGTAACAGAATTTATGATATTATAAAAATACATTTTCCCAATATTTGTTTTTGAGTACATCGACAGCACTAAATGAGCACTAAATTATTATCTTATATCATTAGGTGAGAATCCACTTGGATGTCAATGTTTCATCACACTCTCTGCTAAAGATGTCAAAGTAACAGAATTTATGATATTATAAAAATACATTTTCCCAATATTTGTTTTTGAGTACATCGACAGCACTAAATGAGCACTAAATTATTATCTTATATCATTAGGTGATAATTCACTTGGATGTCAATATATCATTACATACTCTGCTAAAGATGTCAAAGTAGCAGTTTATGAAAATAAAAAAATATATTTTACCAAGTTTTGTTTTTGCGTACACCGACAGCACTAAATGAGCACTAAATTATTATCTTATATCATTAGGTGAGAATCCACTTGGATGTCAATGTTTCATCACATACTCTGCTAAAGATGTCAAGGTAGCAGTTTACGGTAATTAAAAATAATAATTTCCAAAATCCTTTTTCGTATACCGACAGCACTAAATGAGCACTAATTTATTATCTTATATCGTTAGGTGATAGCCCACTCTGATGTCAATTTTTTTCATTACATACTCTGCTAAAGATGTCAAAGTAGCAGAATTTATGATATTAAAAAAATATATATTTTCGCAATATTTGTTTTTACGTATATCGGCAGCACTAAATGAGCACTAAATTATTGATGCTTCTATTTGTTGCTGTATTAAGTGGTTATCGTTTTAATAGGTAGAACACTTCTAGCTTAATTAAAAGCTAGCAGTTTTCTAATTTTTGATCAAGCTATTTTGGCGTGAAATTTAAATTTGCAGCACTAAATTAGCACTAAATGAGCACTAAATATTTAGCAAAGATTTAAGTGATTTTGCCTAAATGACCATTCCAGCTTAACATACCTTTTTTCCGAGCGCACCGTAATCTGCTGGCTTCAGTTCGTTTTCATAATTGGTAAGTACATACTTTCTTAGTAGCTTCTAAACATAATTGACAATGACAGCTGAGTAGCTGAGATGCGACTTTTGGACTTTTTGCTTATTATTTTATATCAATCTAAAGGTCTTTGACCAGTGATTTTAAAGATAACATGTCCTGAGTGGGCTTAGCCCACGTAACTAGCCTTTTACTTGTTTATATATATTCTATAATTTTTCATAACATTATTTGTATGCTGTTTAGATTTTATATTATTTTATATATTTAGAGAAGTTGGTTTGACAGAGGATGGAGACCAACTTGATTGTAATGATGTCACCTTCCTCATGGTGGACTTAGAAGGCGGGTAAAGGATCTCAGTGATGCTACTACGTAGAACCATCGTGTTTGGACTCATTTTCAAATAGGTAAATGGAGACCTAGATTACTGAGATGATATCATTTTTATGTTGGTGCAATCTGAAAGTGGGTATAGGATCTCAGTGACGGCACTAGATAGAAGGATCGTGTTTGAACTCATCCGAAAGGGCTCATAAAGACCTAGGTGACTGTTATGACCTCACCTTTCTGATGGTGCAATCCGAAGGTGGATATAGGATCTCAGTGGCGGTGCAAGATAGAACGGTCGTGTTTGAACTCATTTGAAAGGGCTCATAAAGACTTAGATGACTGTTATGATCTCACTTTTCTGATGGTGCAATCCGAAAGTGGGTATAGGATCTCAGTGACGGCACTAGATAGAAGTATCGTGTTTGAACTCATTTGAATGGGCTCATAAAAACCTAGGTGACTGTTATGATCTCACCTTTGTGATGGTGCAATCCGAAGGTGGGTATAGGATCTCAGTGACGGCACTAGATAGAAGGATCGTGTTTGAACTCATTTGAATGGGCTCATAAATACCTAGGTGACTGTTATGATCTCACCTTTGTGATGGTGCAATCCGAAAGGTGTGTATAGGATCTCAGTGACGGCACTAGATAGAACGATCGTGTTTGAACTCATTTGAAAGGGCTCATAAAGATCTAGTTCAATGTGATTATATTACCTTCACGATAGTGGACTAAGAAAGGTGGGGTAAAAGATATCAGTTATGCCACTACGAAACACCATCGTGTTTGGGCTCATTTGAAAGGGCTCAAGAAGTAACTACACAAATAATATAAATACAATAAATAGTGCCGTGTAGTGGCGGTTAAGGATATCCACTACCCCATATCTTCCCGTGGGTGTCGTAAAAGGAGACAAAGGGAAACAGGCAGGAGATAGGCAGCAGCATCTTCCTGATAAAAGCAAAAATACAATAAAAAAAACTGCGGTTGCCAACCCACTCGCCAAGCGTGGCAACTATGGTAAATACCCCCCTATGAATGAATGTAACAAAGAGACGGCCCCCAGTCCCCGGCGGCCCCGCTATTCCTGGCTACGGTGGCGACCACGGTAACGGCGGGGCAGGGGGTGCTAAGAATCTCCGGTGGAGGTTCGGTTGCCACCTACGACGACTCGACCTGGCAACATACAACGCACGCACCCTGAGGACTGACGAGAAGATTGTGGAGCTGGAAGAAGAGATAGACAAGTTACGCTGGCATATTATAGGATTATCCGATGTCCGCAGAGAGGGGGATGAAACGGTAATCCTCGAATCCGGCAACTTGTTCTATTATCGGGAGGGCGACCATCTGTCCCAAGGAGGTGTCGGATTCATCGTCGCAAAGTCTCTCGTTAACAACGTTGTAAAGATTGAGAGTGTGTCGACGAGGGTTGCGTACCTTATACTCGGAATCACCAAACGGTATTCGCTGAAGGTCATACAGGTTTACGCACCAACCTCGGCACACCCCGATGAGGAGGTGGAGGAAATGTATTAGGATATCTCTAGAGCCATGCATTCCTCCAAATCCCAATATACGGTGTTAATGGGAGACTTCAATGCAAAACTAGGCACAAGAGAGAATGGTGAGCTGAAAGTAGGGAAATTTGGAATAGGGCAACGGAACCCAAGGGGCCAGCAGCTAGCCGACTTCATAGGGAGAGAGGGACTCTTTATGATGAACTCTTTCTTCCAGAAGCGGCCCCACAGGAAGTGGACCTGGTCGAGCCCCAACGGTTCGACAAAAAATGAGATTGACTTCATTATGACGACCAGACGACAACTGTTCAGTGATGTCTCAGTGATCGCGAGGGTGAAAACCGGCAGCGATCATCGAATGGTTAGAGGCACACTGAACCTAAACGTTAAGTTGGAGAGGTCTCGTCTAATGAAGTCAACGCTCCGTCTCCCTCGTGCTCTAATCCAAAGTCCCGAAACCTTTCAGCTCGAGTTACAAAACCGTTTTCAGTGCCTAGAGGACTGCAATGAAGTGGACGATATGAATGACAAGCTCGTGGAAACTGTCCATGCGGTCGGAGCTAAGTTCTGCAAGACCCGCCGCAGAAGAACACAAAAACTCTCCGATCACACTCTTAATCTCATGGTTGTTAGACGGGAGATGAAGCTACATTCTTCAACAGATTTGACAGCATACAGGCAACTGAACAGACAGATCTCCAAATGCATGCGGCGGGACTTACGCAACTTCAATACAGCTCGTATTGAAGAAGCGATCGAGCGGAACCAAGGCTCCAAAGTCTTTGCCAGAGATCTGTCTGCCAGAAAGACCCAACTGTCAAAGCTGAAGACAGAATGTGCCAGCATCGTTTCCGGGGCACCTGAGATTTTGAGTGAGATTGAGAGGTTCTATGGGCAGCTGTACACGTCATCGTTGGAGCCACACGCAAGTGTGAGTAACGATCCAAGAGCGAGTCTTATCAAACATTATTCCGATGATATCCCGGACGTCAGTCTGAGCGAGATTAGAATGGCTCTCCAGCACCTTAAAAACGGCAAGGCCCCAGGCGAGGATGGAATTACAGCGGAGCTTCTAAAAGCGGGTGGAAAACCAGTACTTGAAATCCTTCAGAAGCTCTATAATTCCGTCCTCCATGGTGGCATTACACCGGAGGCGTGGAGCAGAAGTGCGGTGGTCTTGTTCTTCAAGAAAAGTGACAACGCTCTCTTGAAGAACTACAGACCGATTTCCCTTCTGAGCCGCGTCTACGTGCTGTTTTCGAGAGTCATTACGAATCCCGCGCAGACTTGATGACTTCCAGCCTCCCGAACAAGCCGGTTTCCGAAAAGGCTTTAGCACCGTAGACCACATACATACCCTTTGGCAAATTGTACAGAAGTCCGAGGAGTACAATTTGCCACTATGTGTGGCGTATGTGGACTATGAGAAAGCCTTTGATTCCGTCGAAATTTGGGCGGTGCTGCAGTCCCTTCAGCGGTGCCAAGTTGACTGTCGGTATATCGAAGTGCTGAAGTGTTTGTACAGTAGAGCTACGATGGATATCCTAGTACAGAACCAGAGTACGAAACCTATCCAATTGCAGAGAGTTGCAAGACAGGGTGATGTTATATCCCCGAAACTCTTCACCGCTGCATTGGAAGACGTTTTCAAGCTTCTGGACTGGAAAGGATACGGTATCAACATCAATGGCGAGTAAATCACTCACCTTCCATTTGCTGACGATATAGTCCTTATGGCAGAATCACTGGAGGACCTAAGCACTATGCTCAATGACCTCAATAGTGCTTCCCAACGGATAGGTCTTAAGATGTACATGGACAAAACAAAGATCATGTTTAATGTCCATGTCACACCTATGCCGGTAGTTGTTGGGAGCACTAAGCTCGAAGTTGTTGACGAGTATGTTTACCTGGGACAAATAGTCCGACTAGGTAAGTCCAACTTCGACCGAGAGGTCAAACGACGGATTCCACTCGGTTGGGCAGCGTTCGGGAAATTACGGCACATCTTCTCGTCAGGTATACCTCAAAACTTGAAAACGAGACTGTACAACCAGTGCGTGTTGCCAGTGATGACATACGGAACTGAGACGTGGTCCTTCACTGCTGGCCGGATGAGGAAGCTCAAGGTCGCTCAGCGAGCTATGGAGAGGGCTAAGCTCGGAGTTTCTCTGCGTGATAAACTCAGAAATGAAGATATCCGCAGTAGAACCAGAGTGACCGACATAGCCCAACGGATTAGTAAGCTGAAGTGGCAATGGGCCGGCCATATAGCTCGAAGAATCGACAACCGATGGGGAAAAAAGGTTCTCGATTGTCTCGTACCGGCAGGCGAAGTGATGGGCGTCCCCCCACTAGATGGAGTGACGACCTGGTGAGATGTGCAGGAAGTCGATGGATGCAGGTGGCTCAGGACCGTGCTTTGTGGCATTCCTTGGGGGAGGCCTATGTTCAGCAGTGGACTTGTGAAGGACTGTAATGATGATGATGATGATAATAAATAGTACAAACAGTATTATTACTCACTTTATAATGTTTTTAGGCAATTAAAAAAGCAGCAAAACTCTCAAGTAGGTACAAAATTAGAAATCGACCATAAATTTTACAGACAATAAAAACAAGGCAGAAAAAGCATAACAAACTACAACCAGAAGACGAAAATATCTGCGTACCTACTTCAAGAAAACCTACAAGCACCATTAACACCAATTCCTATAAATGACCAAGTTAACTGTACTCAGTATTTAGAATTCAATGTTTTTTGACTGATTTATTATACGAATACTACACATTTAATAAAACAAACTTTTTGGATTTTATTTTGTTTAACTTGTTCTAATTCGTGACGTTTGGGTGCTTCAACTTTATTTTAATATGTTACACGTCGAGAGCTCAATTAGATAAACATAGAAAGCTAGGCCATCCTAACTATTTTTATTACCGTTACTGAAAACCGATAAGCATTATCTGGTCATCATAAGACCTTCAGAATGTGCCTATGCCCACGGATTTTTTTTGGCTCACCGTAACCGGAACCGGAGTGCAAGTTTATTTATTTTATTTATTTATTTACTAACTCACAATTGTTATTACAGGCGTGGAGCCTAATGCAACAATGTAGCCACTAATTTAAAAAAGACAAATAGTTTAATGTCACCCTCTCGAATTCCGCCAATGTACAATTAAATATTATGTCTAATCGTTGTGCTACGATGTTAAGCATTCTAGCTGCACGAACAACCGGTGCGTACTTTAAGATATTTGTACGAGCAACTGGTACGTCCAGCAACCCTCCCCTCAGTCCCCGTCGCAGCCTAGAATTAGGCACGAGAAACCGCAGTGATTCCAGAATTTCCGGATTGTTTAATCTACCACGTAATATCAAGTATATGTACTGTATCAGTAGCGCAAAGTTCCGTCTAACCTCCAACTTATAATATCCAACCATTCCTATTACAAAAAGGGTTGGATACATAAGAGGATAAAAAGGATACACCCCGTATTATATGAGATAACTTGGTTTCATAAGGACTCCAGATGATAGCACTGGTTTCTAGATTGCTTCTTACAAAAGCATTATATAATGACTTCACGGCGGCAGTGTTGAGGAAGTCATGCGTTTCACGCATTATGAAGCCCAGGTTTTTAAAGGCCTTTTTACACATCTGTACAATATGAGTACGAAACGTCACGTCCTCGGTAAATAAGACGCCAAGATCACGTATACAGACAACGCGATTGATGACATCCCCTTCCATGAGGTAGTTGAAATGTATCGGGGTCCTCGAGCGTGTGAAAGACATCACATTGCATTTCGATATATTAAACAGCAATTTATTCTCCCGACCTCACTCCACCACCCGATCAATATCACATTGTAAGCGGTTGCAGTCCTCGTCGGAAGTAATCCTCCGGAATAATTTGAGATCATCCGCAAAGAGTAAGCAACCCGCGTCTCTCACCACCTCTGGAAGGTCATTTATCATAATGTGTCGTGAAGCGACAATTAAAAAGAAATAATAAAATAGAAAAGAACCTAACCTAACAACAACGAAATAACAAAAATAGAACAAGAAAATAATATATTTTAAATTTAAAAAAGATATTTACAATTTTATATAAAAAAAATGAAGTATGATGATGGTGATGGGTGACGTGAATTACAATTAAATAGAAAATAAAGATAGATGAATATTGAAGCGGAGCCTGAAGGTCAAAGTGGCACACGCTGCGCTTGGAGTAGGAGTAGGCACACGCTGAGCTTGGAGTCTCGCAGCGCTTGGAGCAAGCACGCACAGTGGCTAAAGATAGCATGGGCACTAGTAGGTGGAGGCGCAGGCGACGACTCCAGATGAAGGCAAAGGCTTGCAGGATCCCGGAGTAGTGCGGCCCCGCACTTGGAGTAGGCTAGGCGACGACTTCAGGTGAAGACAGAGACTTGCAGGATCCCCGAGCAGTGCGGCCCCGTGCTTGGAGTAGGCTACGCCGACGACTTCAGGTGAAGCCAGAGGCTTGCAGGATCCCGGAGCAGTGTGGCCCCGCGCTTGGAGTAGACTAGGCGACGACTTCACGTGAAGACCGAGGCTTGCAGGATCCCGGAGCAGTGTGGCCCCGCGCTTGGAGTAGCTAGGCGACGATTTCAGGTGAAGACCGAGGCTTGCAGGATCCCGGGGCAGTGCGGCCCCGGGATAAGGCCTTTAGGAGATGCTTCAAGTTTGGAAGCTGAAGCGAGACTTGATTTATTGGCCGATTGTTCGGCTTTTATACCTTTTTAGAGAGAACGGGAAATTATTTAAATTAAAAGCAAATTTTTGTAAATGGTCCAGAGCAAAAGAGTATTTATGTGGAAATATTGAAGTAAAAACATCAGACCGGTAACGAATTTGAATAAAAATTGCCATGACAACCAGATTAACAACGATGTCAAAACATGCCAAATTTTGGTTTTAGGCTCGTAATAAAGAAACGGCAAGATTTAAGTAAAAAAAGAGATATTATTGATATAGGAAAAAAGGTAGCGCAACAGTGCGCACGAAACCCGAAATTGCAGAGTTACGGAGAACTAAATAAAAGATCAAAAAAAGGTAGACTCTATTGACACTGATTTAAAAAGCGTGAAAATACGAAGTGAAAATGACCTGTTATTGTGCTATTATGGTCCAAAAACGTTACAGGATCCTATGGAAATAAAGGTGATGCAAAATATGAATGCAGAAAATCAAAAACAGAATGAAAAAATAAATTTAAAATAGTGTAAAATGATATGTAAGTACCATAACACTACAAATGATAAATTCTAACGGACCCAAATTACTCCCTTGACCGACTCCTGTAAGGGTTAGATACGAGTTTGAGGTGTAGCCAGCGTAGTCCACGAATTGCCTTCGGTTCCCTAAATTACTAGAAAAGAACTGCAAAAGATCTGGAGTGAAACCAGCCATTGCGAATTTCCTCAACAAGATGTCATTGTCCACACTATCGAAAGCCTTCCTATAGTCGAAATAGGCTACATGTAGCTGGGCACCGGCGTCTGAATCAAGAGCTGATGCTAAGTGATTCATGAAGCACATCAAGTTGGAATTTATGCTGCGACACGTCCGAAAAGCATGCTGTGCATCATTAAATTGTACATTAACCTGCGAGTAAATGCATGAACACAATGCTGACTCAAAGACCTTCGCGAACGCTGACAGCACCGCTATAGGTCTGTATCCACTAACATCTGAGCTCAGAGCACCCTTCGGGACCGGAGTTACTCTAGTCAGCTTCCAACCGTCAGGATACGAGCGATCACGCAAACAAACATTGAACAAATGTAGAAGAGGGCGAGGTAGTACCATCCTACAGTCCTTAACAATATAGGGGGGATACCGTCTGGACCTACCGATCGTTTGGGTTTAAGTTTCGCCAGGGTTGCACGCACGTCGCTAAGAGACAACTGTCCTACGTGCACCCGCGCTCCGCGTTCAGGCGCTGTTTGCGCGGCGGCGGTTGCATCCAGCTGCGGAGCTGCATCTCCATAAACTGTTTGGAAGTAATTAGCAAACTCCTGTGCGTACTCATTTTCTAACAACGGAACTCCATTTTTAACTATCTGAGTTTTACTTCGCTTCGAGCGCTTGTTATTTATGAAATTCCAAAAGGACCTCGGTTATTTAACAAATTGCGTTTCAATACTATTTTGGTAGTTACGGTATGCGGTTTTAATTTTATTTTTTACTACTGTGCGATAGTAAGAAAAGTTTTTATAATCATTGCTTGAACCACTTATAAGCCTTGTGATAGAAAGCTTTTCGGCTTATATCATATATTATATCAGTTGTGTACCATTCCGGATAATGATACCGCGAGTGGTTAACCTTAGGTCTTTTTCTACGAGTGTTATCATCTAGAATCCTTTTAAATGTGTCGTAAAACTTACCGTATGCTTCCTCAACGCTATTTGTTTCATAAAACGCGCTCCAGTCCGCTTGCGCCAGCGATAAGTACATCGTATGGAAATCGCCCTTAGCGAAGTTCCACTGGGGTTAGGAGGCGGCTGCCGACGCGGATCCGACGGGAACAGTAGCTGGGCTCACACATTTAATGGTCACTCGCAACGGCGGGTGCTGCGGGTCGATGCATGACAAGCACTCATCACGTTCGTCACTAACGACGACCTCATCCTCCGGAAAAGTAGTCAGCACGACATCGAGCGTTCGACTGTTGCAATTAAAAATGTCATTACATTGTCGAAATCCGCAGTAGGTGACAAAATACTCATACGAGGGCTACACTTAAAGTATTGGGAATGGAATATTTCCACTGTTCCTGTCATATTAAAATCTTTTTCATTGAAAACTCCTTGGTGTTAAAAATCAAATACCATTTATTTATTTAAAAAAAGATTCTCGGTCTTGTCACAAGGTTTAGTCAAAGTTGTTTAGTCGTTGAGAAAATGGAATTGACTCGAGAAAATTCAAGAGCGATGATTTATTATGACTTTCGAAGTGGTTTAACACAAAAACAGTGTGTTGACCGGATGATTTCTGCATTTGGTGATGAAGCCCCATCCAAAACCACAATTTATCACTGGTTTGCTGAATTTCAACGTGGAAGTGTCAAGCTCAGTAATGATCCCCGTCAAGGTCGTCCAAAAACTGCAGTCACCCAAGAAAACGTTGATGCTGTGCGTAATCTGATTGAGGAAGATCGACATGTGACATACCGCGAAATTCAGGCAAGTTTAGACATTGGCATGAAACAAATACAAATAATCTTGCATGAACAGTTAGGTGTAAAAAAGTTGTTTCCCGATGGATACCGCATTCGCTCTGTGAAGAGCAAAAAGCGGCTCGCGTTACTTGGTGCTACAGAACTCTCGAAAGTTTCCACGCAGGATCCTCAAATGCTGTACACAACATTGTATCAGGTGACGAATCCCAGATATACGCGTACGAACCCGAAACAAAAAACCAGTCACGAGTTTGGGTGTTCGAAAATGAGTTAAAGCCAACAAAAATTTTTCGTTCACGGAGTGTTGCAAAAAAAATGGTGGCCACGTTTGTCTCCAAAACCGGCCATGTTACGGCTATTCCTCTAGAGGGACAAATAACGGTTAATGAAGAATGGTATGCTAGCATTTGTATGCCACAGGTAATTTCTGAACTCCGTAAAGAGAACTGCAACCACCGCATCATCCTCCATCACGACAATGCGAGTTCTCACACCGCACACAGAACAAAAGAGTTTTTAGAGCAAGAAAACAGAATTATTAGACCATCCGCTGTACAGCCCCGACCTAAGCCCTAATGATTTCTATACTTTCCCTAAAATAAAGAATAAATTGCGTGGACAGAGATTTTCATCACCTGAAGAAGCTGTGGACGCCTACAAAACGGCCATTTTGGAAACCCCAACTTCCGAATGGAATGGTTTATTCAATGATTGGTTCCATCGTATGGAAAAATGTGTCAAATTTCGCGGAGAACACTTCGAAAAGCAATAAATACATTTTTAAATAGTAATTTGTGTCACTTCCTTGATTCCCAAAATTTTCAGTGCCGCCCTAGTAATAACACTGTATATCCTGATTTGCAGAATACATATTAAGATCAGCAACGAGAACAATATTATCATAATCTATACATAACTATTCTAATAAATGAAACATATACAAATACTCTCTCTCAATAGACTTTGGTGGAATATACACAACACAACATAAAAATAGGAAATTATTTCCACGATACACTGTAGCACAAACGATTTCAAAGGGATGGTTGTCTAGGTTAGCATTGTCAGGCAGTGCTACTCTTCGCAGCTCGAGAGCACCGCGTGGCGCAGCGGCCAGCAGCACTCCTCCATGCATGCGGCCATCCGCACGGTCACATCGAAGTACTGCGTAGCCGCTTGGTGCAAGTTCTCCATCATGCACCGAGTCATTTATTCCACTTTCGGTGATAGCTATTAAGTCGGCCGTTGATCCGAGTAAATTTTTATAAAATGTTTTCAGTTTTGTACGCAGTCCCCGAACATTTTGATAGTACAACACCAATGCATGCTTAGTTTTCCCCTTCGCTGGATTTACGATCGAAACCAACGCCATTCACTGAAACATACGTTCACAGGCCACACATCTGCATCAGCAATTCTCTCGTATAAACTTTCCGGCACCCCAATTTTGAAAGACGAGTAATCGCGCTGTGTTTTGTGAGCTATTTTTTCAACAGTGATGTTATTTCCACCGCATATACTTTCAACGTATGCCATCATCGTTTCTCTTGATGTGTCAGGATGTAACGATCATACATGCAAATATTTTTTCTTTTCTATGGCTTGTAGGCTACTAATTTGGCTATTTCCTCCTCTCATAATTGCTGCCCGATTGGTTTTCCTATCTTTCTTTCGATTTGTAATCGTTTGCCAATCAGTTTGTCTAGTGTCATACTGCTTCTCCGTCTGCGGCTGACTAATGCTTTCTAACTGTGACAAAGCTATATTTAATTCCTTGTTCTCTTCTCCCTTGCCGTTACTATATTCCAAACTATCTTGGCTCTTACTCGGTTTTGAATAATGTGTGAATGCCGCACCATGAGCAGCTGTTGATGGTATGAATGAATTTGATAAATTACCTTTTTTAGTTTGTAAGTTTTCATTGGTTGCTTGGTTGTCATTTTTTGTTTGTTTTTGTTCAAGCTCTTGTATTCTCGAGTTTAATTGCGCGGTTGTCGCCTGCATTGAAGTATTTTGTGTCTGAAGATTCTCTATCATTTTCTTGAACTGCCTTTTCAAGGTTGATTGAGTCTTTCACACTCTTCAGTTCAGCTTTAACTGATCGTAATTCCTCACCGACTAAAGCTGTTATGGTGACATTAAGTTTCGTTAAAAGTGTGCTTAACTCATTTTGTATAACACATTGAACAATGTCTCGAACGTCATCAGTAGTCAATGAATTACAGCTAGTAGTAGAAAGCGAGCTTAATACTTGCCTTCTTGCTCCTCTCACGGTAACATTAGAGTTAAAACGGACTGGGGCGTTGTCGTCTCTAGGTGGCTTAGGACTTTTGCCGGAGCAGGTTGGGCAAGTCCAATTTTTTGAATTACGTAGCGCTGCTTCACAGTTAGTCATGCAAGCATGATGGAAAGCTTTATTACATGAGATACAGCTAAAGTAGTTTTCATTCTCCAATCCGCCAACGCAGCATCCCCATAGCATGTACGCATTTACCTGTTCAGTCATTGCGATGATAACGGTCGTCAGTGCCCAGCTATTTAAAATGCTTCCAAAGGTGTATGTCTGTCTTTTAACTTTTCTGTGTATATGTGTATAAGTTTTAAAATAAAGTTTTGAAATTTTAAAATAAATGCAAAAATAAATGTCAAACACAATGTCAACTTTTTACTTTTTTTTTCCTATAATGTTTTAGTATCAGTGGGGTGTCGCCCGCTCTACAGATAGGTAATTTAATAAATAACCAATAAACAGATAAAAATAAATAACACATTTACTAAATAAATAAAATTTACCATATTGAATGAAATTATCATAATATCTGACCCATTTCTTAAAAGTGTCTTAATACTGACCTTATCATGAATAAAAATATCTTTTGAAGTGTTAATATATAGGAAACGATATTTATATATATACGGAACGGATTTCTCGATCGACCGACGGAAGCGTTTAATTGACGTGACTCCTATAAATTAAAAATATAATTTCCTATCTATTAACTAGCTGTTCCCGCAACTGCGCCCGCGTGTAATTTATTACGATTGGATTTCATGGGTTTAATGTTTTTGCGCGGAACCTTAATTCTTTTTCTAAATTAAAAGGAGTAATTTATACTCCTTATAATATCAGCTATCTGCCACTGAAAGTCTCGTCAAAATCGGTTCAGCCGATTCGGAGATTAGCCGGAACAAACAGACAGACAGACAAAAATTTTAAAATTGTGTTTTTGTTATAAGTACCGTATGTACTTTCATATGTATTTAGTAAAAAACTGTTATTTTGACATTACAAACAGACACTTCAATTTTATTATTTGTATAGATATATATTTATAGACAGGAAATGATATTAAATAAGATTTAGATATTATTAAATATCATTTAATTTATCTATCTATATGTATATGATATTTTATAGGAGTCACGCAAAACAAACGCCCACGCCCCACGTTTAAACTAGGACTGTTGATAAAATATCGATATATCGATAAATCTATTTTATTATTTAGAAATATCGATATTTATTTCTAATATTTTTGGACGACACATATTGAAATATAAGTTCTACATTGAAATAGAGATATACGACAGTCGATATATTTTTTAGAATAATGAAATATTTTATTTTTTCAAATAAATCATTTAATCTACAACACCATCGTAATCTTAAATCCTAATCCTTGATGGACCCAATCTACTATATTTTATTTACACTATATTATGTTTTTAATTTTTCCCCAGTTTATTTATTTGCTTATTATCTTAAAAAGAAATGTAATTTTATATAGTATATCTCTGTGATATTAAAATCACTATAATCTATGAAACTTAATACTAATTTACTTACTGTGAGTTTTGGCAGGAATTTGACTATCGACGGATTGTTGCTCCTGTTTTATCGTTTAAATAATCGTTTGAAGTGGATTTTTATCAAAGTGATGCGATTATGAGTATTACGTGTCTGTGCATGTGAACTATTAGAGAAAACGACGAATGTTGGTATAGCCTCAAGTTATTTTGATTGCTTAGACATTATGATTTTCTTTCGTGCTATCAGAAATAGCTGTTAAATATTTGATTTATTTTAGCTGCATCCGTAGCATCTGAACGAATTATTTCTACAATCAATCTTTTAGTGCCCAATAATCGCAGTATTGAAACAGCTGAACATATAAAACAACGAGTATTTTTGAAAACTCTTACTGAAAAATATTGGTAAACATAAATTATACAATAATTAAAGTTAAAGTTACAGCCTATATACGTCCCAATGCTGGGCACAGGCCTTTCCTCATTTCTGAGAGGGTTTTAAGGCAAGGAAACGTCCGCCGCGCTGCCCCAATACGTGTAGGCGAACTTCACGTTTTCGAAATTTTTATTTTATTTCTCAGACATGCAGGTTTCCTCACGAGGTTTTCCTTCATCGCCGAGCACGGGGTAAATCAGCACTTAAAATTGCAATTAACAATTTCATTGGTGTCGGCGGGGATCGAACCCGAGTTGCTCGCGTACTGTGAAATTTACAGCAAGCGCTAACCATCTGAGCTACCATGGCTCATTAATAATTACTAAGAACTATAACCTAACATTTTCATACATTTATAATTTAATTTGTTTAATAAATATACCAAATTATAAACTGTGTACATCATTTTTAAGCAATAAGCATCGATATATCGCTTTTTTGATACATAAAACTCCGATATTGATATATTTATAATTATCGATATATTGAAAATCCGATATTTTAAAAATATCACCAGTCCTTGTTTGAATTGATAAGTTAGAATGATCGGTTGAACTGACCGTGTGTGTCGAATTTGTTTTGGATTAAATCCGTTTGAAATGATCACTTGAACTGATGTCAGTTTAACTGACCGTGAGTGGGAACCATTACACAGTCTTTACTACCCGCATCCCACTCGTTTAAGAATAAAATATAACTAATGACTGCACGAACTAAATATGACAAAAAACTCTATTGTTGTTTCTAGCACAGCTGTTCAATAAATTACTAGATGTCATAAAAACAGCAATAACATAACATTGTTCAAAATTTAACTTAGTAAATACGCAGTTACAGTGTAATATCTTTAATAGGCGGTATCTAAAAGTAAATAATCTAAGACTATTTCGCTTCCAAACTAAAAGTAGATGTGATAATGTTATCTTACAAGTATATTCTAATAATAGCTGTTCCGCGCGACTTTGCCCGCGTGTAATTTAGGGTTTTAATAACATAATTAGCACGGAACCCTAATTCTTTTCTGCCGACTTCCAATAAACATAATTTAAAATTAAAAATTTTGTACAGCCGACTTCAATATAAGCGACTTCAATATAAGTTATTTAAGAATAACTCAATAACCATTGGTCTGACCTTGATCAAATTCATATGGGACCACACGAGAACTATCAGCTTTAAAAAAAAAGAATCATCGAGATCGGTTCACCCAGTACAAAGTTATGAGGTAACACACATAAAAAAAAACACTCGAATTGAGTACCGTCTCCTTTTTGGAAGTCGGCAGAAAATAGACAAGCAATTAACGAAAAATACAGATTGGGAGGTGTGAACAGACAAAAGCAAGAGTTAGGAAAGTTTGATCAATTAGAGAAAGTTTTAGTGAAATGGCTTCATCAAGCACGAGCTTTAAAACTGCCCACAAGTGGCCCCATATTAGGTGAAAAAGCGCATAAAATTGCTGAAAGCTTAGAAATCACAGATTTTACCACTTCAAACGGATAGATCATTTTAAAAATCTCTCGTGTTCTAATATTAATATGTTCGTGTTCTCGTGTAAAAGTTCTCGTGTGGTCCCATATGAATTTGATCAAGGTCAGACCAATGGTTATTCAGTTATTCTTAAATAACCTATATTGAAGTCGGCTGTACAAAATTTTTAATTTTAAATTATTTAAAATTGCACTACTTTATAATGCTACTCGGCTCGACTCGGGTGTTGCACAAAAATGGCGTATTAGACGGGATGACGAATCGTATTAAGCGTGTTAAAAATGTATGAAAACATGCCTCAAGTTGCAGGGACTGACATAAAATGGCCTATTAAACGAGAAACCGTATTAAACGTGATCGTATTAAGCGAGTTTTACTGTATAAGTAACCTAAGTTACTTCTTATAACATCAGCTATCTGCCAGTGAAAGTCCCGTAATCGGTCCAGCCGTTTCGGAGATTAGCTGGAACAAACAGACAGACAGAGAAAAATTTTAAAAACTGTGTTTTTGTTATAAGTACCGTATATACTTTCATATGCATTTAGTAATAAACTGTTATTTTGACACATGGACGTATAAATAAGGCGGACTGAATCTCGCTATACAACTCAGCGAGGCACCCATAATAAGTCAGCTCGCGTGTACGTACAAGGGGTCACGCACACATTCACACTAATAATAAGTCTAGAGCCCGCCATTACGCAACAAACGTCGTCCGAGAGAAGTAGTTGGCGTAAGTAAAAACAAAAATCAATATGCCGTCTTGCGTCGTTAAATTTTGTAAAAATCATAGTGGTTTTATCAAAAAACATCAAGGAATCTCTTTTCATAGATGAGTCACTAATTATAATCACTTATTTGAGAATTTTATGTCTTAAATTAAAATGCTATTTTTGGAACAGAAAACACGAGTCACGTGGTCAGTGTTGTTAATTATATTTATAGGGAAAATTACCCGAAATTTGGGAAATTGCTGTTTTTACCAACGTTGACACAGATACGGTATATATGTTTGCCCAATAACTTCTTAAGGTTGTTTCATGTGCACTTTTTTGTTACAATTTTCCTGAAAAATTACCCGATCGATTATAATGCGGTTTTATGCATTTTTTAGTAAGTTAATAATAGGATATCTGGCGGGTAGCATTGCTCATTACGCAACAAAAGAAAAATTAAATGTTAAAAATGCACCGCGCGTTTGTACACAGTCAGGTCATAAGTATTGTCACACAGTAAAAACTTTTCTTTTAGAATGCTGGCCACAAAAAAGTTTATTGAATTCGAATTTCGAATTGTTCATGAAAATAAAACTGTATACTTTTTAGAATTTTACTCATTTTTAAATATGGAGTGGACGCTTAAAGAAGACCGTGTTGCAGTTATTGCGTTGCATCGTTGCGGTTACGCGCCATTTCAAATTTTTTACATACTGAAAAATTTGAATATAACCAAAAGATTAATTTGTCGTACCATCAAACGATACAATGAAGACTCTAGTGTAGATGACAGGTCAAGAAGTGGTCGCCCTCGGTCTGTTAGGACATCAGCAGTGATAAAAGCTGTGAAGACGCGAATGCAAAGAAATTCCAAACGTAAGCAGAAACTGTTGGCCCTTCAGATGGTGTTAAGCAGAACCACGGTGAAAAGGGTGTTAAATGAAGACTTAGGGCTTCGGGCATATCGAAGAAAAACAGGACATCGTTTGAATGCTCGTCTAATGGACCTGAGACTGAAGAGGTGCCGCGCTTTGTTGAAGCGGTACGCGTGAAAAAAATATCGGGAAATTATTTTTAACGTAGAAGAGAGCTACAACAAACAAAATGATAAGGTGTGCGCACACAGTAGTGAAGAAGCGAGCAACCGTATTCCGTGTCTAACGAGGTCATTTTCCATCCTCGCTCATGATATGGTTGGGAGTTTCTTATTGGGGCTTAACAGAGGTACATTTTTGTGAGAAAGGTGTAAAAACGAATGCAGTTGTGTATCAAAATACAGTCCTAACGAACCTTGTGGAACCTGTTTCTCATACCATGTTCAATAACAGGCACTGGGTATTCCAACAAGATTCGGCGCCAGCTCATAGAGCGAAGAGCACACAAGACTGGCTGGCGGCGCGTGAAATCGACTTCAACCGGCACGAAGACTGGCCCTCCTCCAGTCCAGATTTGAATCCGTTAGATTAGAAGATATGGCAACACTTGGAGGAATAGGCGTGCTCAAAGCCTCATCCCAATTTGGAGTCACTCAAGACATCCTTGATTAAGGCAGCCACAGATATTGACATGGACCTCGTTCGTGCTGCGATAGACGACTGGCCGCGCAGATTGAAGGCCTGTATTCAAAATCACGGAGGTCATTTTGAATAAACTTTAGTGTCATAAGAATCTATGTTTTGTTAAGTTCATTTTGGTATATAAATGGTTACATAATGAATAAACTTGTTTTAATTATTTTATATTAAACATGTGACAGAATTTATAACCTGACTAGGTATACTGGAGAAAGGCATTTCTTTCATAAATTAATAAATTTGAAAACTTTAGGAGGTTTACGTTTTCCATCTAACGATTTATTCCACCACACTAGGAAAGACACATCACTTCGAAGCGGTCAGCCACCGCAAAGTCTACATCACCTGTAGATGCCTCGTGTAAAGGCGAAACACGTGTCGTATTGTCGTCAGTGGTGTGTCTTTCCTAATTTAGTGGTATTGGGAGTAGTGGTGCTGGGATTAGTGGTGACGGGGATAGTGCACGCAAATGAGGGAGGGCGGGAGGTGCTCTTCAAACTAGGTAAGACACATCATTTTATTTTATCTAGCGGATGTACGCGAGGTAATTTTTTACCAAATTTAATATGATGGATTTCCGCAAAGTAACGCCTGATTCTATTAATTATCATAAATAATAACTATAATTTACACTTGCAGAAAATTTTAATAAATAAATATATTAACTTTGGCCTCTCAGTATATTTACAGAAATTTAATGTATGTATTTGTATTTAGTGATGTATATTCTGTTAATACTAGGAACAAGCACAAGTTAGTTATACCAGTTAATCGACTCAAAAGAATCAGTAATTCCTTCATGTATAGTATACGCTTTCATAACAAAGTCCCAGAAAATATGCAGGCCTTATCTATCAAAGTTTAAAATTTTTAGCAAGCAAAAATTGTTTAGTAATGATTATTAGCGTATACTACTAAAGAGTAAATGATTGATAATAACCCCTGAGAATGAGGTGATCGCTACCATGCTGTTTCTAAATGTTTTCATACTAATTCTAAAATATATATTATTTTAGAATTTTTAAGTTAATTTTATATTATTTTTTTTGGTTATCTATAATATGTTTATTTGTTATATATTTCGTTAAAAATATTTATAATATATTTCGTTCCAATAATATAACACAATTTTTGTATCATATAATATATAAAATTAATTTAAATGGAAATTGATTGACATAGAATAATTCGATTTCAATCAAAATCTAAATCTTAAATTCTTAGGTTTTTTTAATAATCAAATGTGTTATTTTTATTAGTTACGTAATAATAAATTAGTATTTCATAAAAGTTGTGTTATATTTTGACAGATTGTTTTATAAAAAAAATGGGGAAATTTTGTTTCACATGACAACCCTATATAACACGCAAACATACTTGCACCGCCGCCATTACAGTGCATCAGTCCTTTCTTAACAAAATTCTGTCCGCCTTATTTATACGTCCATGTTTTGACATTACAAACAGACACTTCAATTAAATTTATTTGTATAGATTTTCGTAGGTAGTATTATTTGTCACAGCCAGCCAGCTACGTATGAAAACTACTAAATTCTTCTGGGTATCACCCATTTTATTACCAACGTGTGCAAGCACTGAATAATAACGATGGTCTACCTCGAAAACATTTTTCTGAATGGTTGTTCTAAAAAATTGATAATACTAACATTATGTGGACTGACGAAGACCTATTTACGCGTGTAGGGCCCACACTCCAAAAAAAAAGTCCAATCCACAAAAATCCAAAAGAGAAGCCAAAGTTGTCAGTACTAAATCAACACGCGCAGGTGCGCAGTAGACGAATGAGCGAAACGTACTAACTTAGTACGTTTCGCTCATTAGTACTACTAAGTATCTAAGTAACTGGTGTCAGACGCATCTCCGTCTCACTGGCAGTGTTGCCAACTGCTAGCTTACCCAGTTGCTAGACATTTTTCAAAATGTTGCTAGATTGCCAGCTTTTTTACCCCAAAAGTTGCTAGAAGTAGCTAAATGTTACAGTACGTAGGTAGATTACAATAAAATGTCAACTTCGGACCATCATTTTTAATTTCCAACAAGAGAGTTAAAAATGTGTTATGTACAGTCACGAGCAATAATATGTAAACAACATAGGACTATATTATATGATATTTTAATGTCGACTTTTGTGGCACAAATAGTTTTGTTTCGGAACGCTTAACGTGACAAAGTTCTATGTTCTTTACATATTATTGCTCGTGACTGTACCATAGTGAATAAAAAAAAATAAGTTTAAAATTAATCAACCAAAAAAGAAGATATCGATATTTGGGGTTCAGTGTCTTTCGGCGTTAATTCCGAATATTTTTCAGCGGTGCCCACTTTATACTTTATAAAACACGGTTATAGCAGCATTTACCACTTTTCCTGAGGGAGTCACTAATGCAGAGGATTGAGTTCAAGAGTTATGAAACTCAACCAACCTTTAAATTCGTCCATATTTTCCCACTTCGGTCTATATTTCTGTGCGAACGGTTTTTTTTTGAAGATAAATCCATTTTCAAATAAAATTAGTTTATATAGATAAAACAAAACAACACAAGGTGCGATACGAGTAGCGTGTACTATTTTGGTTAGTGGTAGGTTAGTGAGAAATATGTCGTAACGCAGCAGGAAACGGGGAATTCCCGGCCAACACCGACTTCAGTCTACCATCGCATCTATGACCATATATTCGCGTTAAGTTTTTTTTATTTTTTATTTCGAGACTCGGTACCATACTCTACGAATCTTGATAGCCTCACGTCTCATGATGAAATGAAAAGTTGCTAGAAAAAGTAGTTAAAAAGTTTAGCTACAAATTTCATTAAATTGTAGCTGTCCGTCACCAAAAAATAGCTAAATCTAGCTATAAAGTTGCTAAGTTGGCATCACTGCTCACTGCGTGGCGTCACTATCTGTCTCGGTCGCTCATGGCAAACATGTCCATTATCCATCTCTCTCATCATTTTGCCGTAAAACTAAGAACCTACCAAGAGCTTGTGCGAATAAAAACATTTGAACTGAGTAAAATGGTATATACCAATAATAGGTAATAATAGGTAATAATAATAGGTAATAGTATTATACCATTTTACAATCCTGATTAAATGCACGAATTTTTAATGATACTTGCCAAGGCACTTTAGAACATTTTTTTTAAAGGAGGGCCTTTCAAAGTTGACATATTTTGAAAATGATAGATTCATAGTTTAACAAATAGTCTTAATTCTAGAAAACTTGGGGCAGTTGTGTAATTATTTTTGACTGTGGTTCTAGAAATGTTATTTAGAGTTACGATTCCAAAGTTTAAATGAACAAAAATAATAAAAATTAACCACAATAACCGAAAAATGGTTACAGTTTGACCAAATTTCTAGGTTTTTCTTAAATGCGCATAATTTCCAAACTGCATGGGATAGATTTTTTTCTGATTTTTCTCATGATGGTTACAACTTAGAATAATAACACCTAGAAGCCGAGTCCGCGTCCGTAATATGAGGCAACTCAAACTAAGCCAGTATGGCTCAGTTCAATACTCGGCCCGTTAGTGCTCAAAGTCGTGTCGTGTTGACAACAGCTCCCGAAATTTTAATTAAAAATGACGTTTTATGCAGTGAACAGATGTCAGTACATCAAAGAAACACAAGAAACATAGTTACATTACATTTCACGAGTAACTAATGCTTTTGAACTTATATTTTTACGTAAAACATTCATCAAAAATAAATATGAATTTTTAAAAACTGACATTCCATTATATGGAAATGTTGCCAAAGCGAAAGAAAAATTCTTCCACCTTTTTTCTAATTAAAACTAAAATACGTCAATAGGAATGAGGGCACCCACGACTTTTTCTGCTACCAGGGCGGCGCCACTTTACAGTGAGGTAAAATATTTGACAGATTTTATAGCGGGGATAATTATTTCTTAAGAAAATGTAATATTTATGGTTTCTTTCTGTATTATTAGTTATATTTTATATTAATTACATTAGAAATGATAAACCAAACTATAAAATATAACTAAACGCCGATTTTTTTAAAAAGAGTTATAAAGTGCAAAAAATTAAAAAGTCATACCTCTGACGCATTGTGTTGTGTAATAATATAATATTTTAGATATGTAATGATAAACTATTATTTAAAACTAATTTCTTAATTAACTGACACTATGTTACAAAAAACTTTACCTCAGTCACAACTAGCGACATCTGGTGAGTGGAAGATTATTAGCCCTCATTAAATAGAGTGCGTAACGCAACTTGACAACTTATTACTACGAGGGCTGCCAACATTGAAAAACGCATTGTTTTTGTTCATCGACGGCTCCGTGGCGCAGTGGCTTAGTAATGAGTTGTTGCGCTGGGGGCCGCGGGTTCGAATCCCGCGCGGAAAAAGTATTTGTATGCCTTACAAATCATTGTTCTGGGTCTCGATGTTTGTCCTCGTGCAATTTATGTTTGTAAGCTGCCTCCTCGATACAGGAGAAAATCCTAGTGTGGGGTAGTAAAAAAATTAAAAAATATGAATGATGAATTTTAAGGAAACTTTTTATATGGTCTGATAATAAATGTATGTTTGGTTTTCGTTTTATGTTTTTTTCTGATCCGATCATTGCGGCTTTGAGACAGATAACATCAGACACAATCGAAATGAAAGCAGTTGGAAGCCCACAAAAATACAAAAATTTGTTCTTTACATTTTTTATAGGATACGGTGACATACGAACACACGGTCCACCTGATGGTAAGTGGATGCTGTGACCCATATACATCTACAACTATCCTCAATAAAGAGATGCGTTGTCATCCGTGAGGGCTGTGTAAAACCTACCAAAATTAAAATTTTCTTGGGTTTTCAGTATTGTAGCTTACATTATGCATGCAGTGAGGTGCGGTACACCATTACTCGACGATTATTAAAAAAAGTTGTTAAAAACAAACTGAATAATAGATACTGAATACGTTCAATCGTTTGTCGAACTATAGTCACGGGGGACTGAGGTGATTGACGTCCCGCTGTCAAAGTTAACCCGGAGCACCTTCAGCTTTTTAATGATAAAGATACTACGGATAAAAAGTAAGGTTTCAGACCTTTTCAAGCAAATGGCGTTGGCTTTTTGTTATTAATTTTAATATCACATGTAATGGATTTTCGCAAAGTAACGTCTGATTCTATTACCTAACTATTTTGTTACACTACACACACATAAGTAGTAGTGTTTGTCCTTATTACTAATTTGTAGAAATTGTGTTTCAGCACATGGCTCCGTGGTGCAGTGGCTAGCGAGAGTTGCAGTGCTAAGGCCACCTATTCGAATCCCACACGGCACGGAACAAATATTTGCATGGCCTACACGTACTTGTACCGGGTCTGGATGTTTGTCCTTGTGAAACTTATGTTAAACCCGTGTGTCAGGCATCGGGCGAGTGTATATCGAACTTGTATTAGTCGTATAATTATAACGTCTCTATACAGTTACAAAGAAAAATATGATGCAATCACATTTATATGGTTCATAAAAGTAGCTCACTTGGCTAGATAGGCAAATATCTTATTCAAACATATTTTGAATTTAGCGGGCTACACTTCGATTATAAAATTCAAACAAACTTATTTTCACATTTGTGTGAGTCATACGTTACGTTGTAACCATTAGTCCAATATAGTTTCAACTTCCCTACTTTTCGGGAAAATTTAATGTATTGGCCACATTATTTCTTCACTTGCGTGTGTTTCGTCTAGCGTAAACACAAGTTGATAACGCACACTTAGATTTTGTTCTTGCCCCACTTTTGAACGTCCGCTTTGTAGGGAACTATCGTTCTAGGTGTTATTATTCTAAGGGCTACAATCAATCCTGTCACCCCGTTTCGGCTTGACGTTGAGTTCTGGGACAGCCTGTATACGTTCAAATGCATTTAGTAAAAAGCTGTTATTTTGACATTACAAACAGACACATAAATTTTATTTATTTGTATATATTATTACTTTGTATCTCACTTGTTCCTCATACCATGGTTACCTTAAGTAATAAGTTAACCATGGTATGAGGAACAAGTATTATGTATTACAATTTACAATATAAGTATACCTAGTCAGGTCATAAATTCTGTCACATGTTTAATATAAAATAATTGAAACAAGTTTATTCATTATGTAACCATTTATATACCAAAATGAACTTACCAAAACATAAGTAGATTTTTATGACACTAAAGTTTATTCAAAATGACCTCCGTGATTTTGAATACAGGCCTTCAATCTGCGCGGCCATGCGTCTATCGCAGCACGAACGAGGTCCATGTCAATATCGGCGGCTGCATTAATCAAGGATGTCTTGAGTGACTCCAAATTGGGATGAGGCTTTGAGCACGCCTTTTCCTCCAAGTGTTGCCATATCTTGTAATCTAACGGATTCAAATCTGGACTGGAGGAGGGCCAGTCTTCGTGCCGGATGAAGTCGATTTCACGCGCCGCCAGCCTGTCTTGTGTGCTCTTCGCTCTATGAGCTGGCGCCGAATCTTGTTGGAATACCCAGTGCCTGTTATTGAACATGGTATGAAAAACAGGTTCCACATGGTTCGTCAGGACTGTATTTTAATACACAACTGCATTCGTTTTTACACCTTTCTCACAAAAATGTACCTCTGTTAAGCCCCAATAAGAAACTCCCAACCATACCATGAGCGAGGATGGAAAATTACCTCGTTGGACACGCGGAATACGGTTGCTCGCTTCTTCACTACTGTGTGCGTACACCTTATCATTTTGTTTGTTGTAGCTCTCTTCTACGGTAAAAATTTTTTCATCCGAAAAAAGAATTTCCCGATATTTTTTTCCCGCGTACCGCTTCAACAAAGCGCGGCATCTCTTCAGTCTCAGGTCCATTAGACGAGCATTCAAACGATGTCCTGTTTTTCATCGATATGCCCAAAGCCCTAAGTCTTCATTTAACACCCTTTTCACCGTGGTTCTGCTTAACCCCATCTGAAGGGCCCACAGTTTCTGCTTACGTTTGGGATTTCTTTGAATTCGCGCCTTCACAGCTTTTATCACTGCTGGAGTCCTAACAGACCGAGGGCGACCACTTCTTGACCTGTCATCTACACTAGAGTCTTCATTGTATCGTTTGATGGCACGATAAACAAATCTTATGGTTATATTCAAAATTTTCAGTCTGTCAAAAATTTGAATTGGCGCGTAACCGCAACGATGCAACGCAATAACTGCAACACGGTCTTCTTTAAGCGTCCACTTCATATTTAAAAATGAGTAAAATTCTAAAAAGTATACAGTTTTATTTTCATGAACAAATCGAAATTCGAATTCAATAAACTTTTTTGTGGCCAGCATTCTAAAAGAAAAGTTTTTACTGTGTGACAATACTTATGACTTGACTGTGTATATTCATAAACACATACACACATATAATATTATATACACATTTGTGTATGTGTTTTACATATAACTTATATATAAAATAAATTTACTTATTATATAACAGGAAACACAAATTAATCAGAAGTTATATTATTTCACCAAATTTTTTCTCAGAAAACAGTTGTACATTATTAGATAAGGCACTACCAAATATTATACAACAAAAATAATGTTGTTAATAAATCTGTTCGCGTTCATTTATTATCGGCAATTAAATAAAAACATTATATTTTAATGGTATTAATATCAAACGTACATAATAAGTAGTATTGATTGATAAAAGGATATGTAATGTGGCCAAGTAATTTATCATTTCCATGGACAATCAATTCATATTTTATGCAGTGACATCTATTATCTATTTCTATACTGCATTCATAATACATTACGCTATTTTATAAAGAACTCTTAAATATATATTATAAACTAGCTGTTCCCCGCGACTTCGCCCGCGTGTTATCTGGGGTTTTAATTTTTTTGCGCGGAATCCTGATTATTTTTCTAAAACAAAAGCAGCCTAAGTTACTCCTTGTGACATCAGCTATCTGCCAGTGAAAACCCCGTCAAAATCGGTCCAGCCGTTTCGGAGATTAGCCGGAACAAACAGACAGACAAAAATTTTAATAATTGTGTTTTTGTTATAAGTATCGTATATACTTTCATATGCATTTAGTAAAAATCTGTAATTTTGACATTACAAACAGACACTTCAATTTTATTTATTTGTATAGATTATTATATATTATTTATAACTTAGGCTACTTTTATTTTTAAAAAAGAATTAGGGTTCCGCGCAAAAAATTTGAAACACATGAAATCCAATCGTAATAAATTTCACGCGGGCGAAGTCGCGGGGAACAGCTAGTCATATATTATATAAATTAAAAACTTAAATTATCTTACAGTCCTACTCCCCGTGATATCGTACCCAGGATGTTGGCTGCGTTTCCTCACTGAATTATACTTAGCCTTTGAACGAGAAAAGAACCAGCCCTCTTATCACCAGCAGCGACGACCAGTCGCGGATACAGTTCCATTAGGAACGTCACCGCACGTGGACCCCACGGACTGATTAGTCTACACAGCAAATGGCACTAACATGTAATTATCTCTCAGGGACACACATTTGCGCCACTTAGTTCAGCTGCTTCTGAATACGTTCCAGCTTTAAACGAGTAATTTTACCTCTATACATCTTTAAAAATTACGTCTCACATTGTTTGTCCGTGATGAACTCCTAAACTACTGATCTGATTTCATGAAATTTTGCACACTGTGTGCATTTTGGTCCAACTTGCGAGATAGGATAATTTTGAAGTGAAAACTTCTTTAGCGGCGTTGTGTACTTTTTTGTAATGGGTAAAAAATATTAAACTCGCGTCAAGTGACTTGTCCTGATCGAAAATTCGTAAGACGGACGGAGAGTAGATAGCCGGCGCGCCGTAGGAGAGGAAGTAAGTCTAAGTTAGGTTTAATTAATTTTCATTTATTAATTAATATAATTTTATTATTAAGATTAGGTTTCGATCGAGTCTACTGTACTGCTTGACGAAATTATTAATATAGATACATATGTACTTACACATTATAGATGTAATATTTGTAATATGTTTACACTTTATAGTATTAACCTATATTTTCATAACACCACGGTGTAGGTTTACCAAACAAATAATTTCGAATGAAAATAAATGAAATAAGATAATAATAAATAATCTCCGCCATTCCAAAATATCAAAAATGCACAACGTTAATATTCAAGTTTTCACTTCTGCCGGCACTCCCGGAGTGCAACCCGTCGTTTTTTTATCCCGATAAGTGACCCTCACTTTTTTTATTGCTAATTTCAGGAGATTTTTTGGGAAAGCAAATGGTCGTTCGGAAAGGGCAGAACGTCTGCCTGGTCAGCTAGTATACAACGTGTCCCAAAATTCAACGATTAGCCAACACCGGAGGATAGACCTGCCCCGGACTAATCGGGGAAAAAAAGAAAAAAAATATATCCCAATTATATTTTAAGTTATATAAAAAAAATGAAATTCTTCAGAAATTGAGACCTATTATGATATTTTTCACTACCATGACCACAATTTTTTAAATATTTTTTTCTTTTTTTTTATAGGCTACCTGAATAGTACTGCTATCTACCACAATTCTTAAAAACTCCAGAATAACTCTTGTTTTATCACGAAAATTAATGAAACTTATTTTGTTCCCTAAATTTTTTGAAGACTTTTACTTTTAACCAAATTTAACTTATCGTGGTGTAAAAAAAAGTATGATCACTAGTATGGCAAGTTTTTTTTTTAAAATTGACGCAACTAATCAATATTCCAAAATGGTATAATACTCTAGGAAAACATGTTATAAAAAAATATGGGCCTATTATTTCTAAACAGGGGCCAAATTCCTTAAATTGTAATTGTCAGTAATCACTTTTACTACATGCCCAAAATGGGTGCCTGTTACAATTTCTAGGAATTCGAATGGGGCATTAATACCTTAGATGTTAGAGAGAGATAGATAGATAGAGATATTTACGTTAAAAAGAGACAACAACAGGGCAGGTTAAGGGTTAGGAGAAGCTGTTATTATTACTGTGCACCGTTCCCAATTCAACTTACGTGGCCCTCGTACATACTATCGACTTTTGGCTTGGCTTTTTGGACTGGAGTCGACCTGCAAACTTAACTGACCTGGCATTATTTGGACTGGAAGTGATCTGCAAACTGAACTGACCTGGCATTATCTTGGACTACGATTGTATGTTTTGTGATTTAGAGTTCTGGCGCATTTTGGACTGTTTGGTGTTTAACATGCCGCAACCGTACACACCACAGGAATATGCTAATATGCATTTAATCTATGGAGAATGCCGATGTTATATGCTAAAGAATTTTGGGACAAGTTGTATATATATAATTTAAAAATAAAAATTTTGTACTGCCGACTTCAATATAAGTTATTAAGAATAACTCAAAAACTATTGGTCTTACCTTGATCAATTCATATGGGACCACACGAGAAGTACTAGCTTTCAAATAAAAAAAGAATCATCGAAATCGGTTCACCCAGTAAAGAGCTATGAGGTAATACACATAAAAAAACATACAGTCGAAAACTATAATATTATAAATATAAATAAAATCTATATAAATAATATTATTATTTCGGTTATTATCCACCGCGGCGAGGAATCCTAAGCCATGGGTGAAGTTAGGCATCCAAAGATAGGAACCTTCTTACTATTCGAGCCGTATTTAATAAGGCCGATTTTTGAATTATTCCCTTATATAGCCATTTGCCCAAACCTAACTTGGACATGTAATCGTCCATATTTTTACCAATAAGCCCATTGGCTGATACAACTATTAGTACAATAATAGTAGAATCAACGTCCCACATAGCGACAATCTCATGAGACTAGTCGATATATTTTAATTTTTTATTATTCTGTGCTTTCACGAGATTCTCGTCATGAGGAACACTGATATCCACTATTATTGTCTTGCGTGTAGTTTGGTCTATCACCACAATGTCAGATTTATTTGCCACTATAAACCTGTCTGTGATAATTGACCGATCTAAGTACAGCGTGACACTTCTATTTTCAAGGACTGGCTTTGGTTCTTATAATATGGAACGTCCTGTTGAGTAAAACCAATTTAATGGCAAGCTGCTGGTGTATTATTCTAGCTACTTGGTTACGTCTGTGCAAATACTCGGTATTTGATAGTTGTGAACAACCGAAAATAACATGTCTGAGGGACTCTCCAGGGTGGTGACATGCGCGACATAGGTGAACTGTGCCGTCCCTCAAAATGTACTTCCGGTAGTTGTTCGTTTTAATTACTTCATCTTGTATTGCACAGATAAAACCATGAAGCAAATACAAAGAGGAGACGTTGTAATTCAATTTTACTATGTATCAACGCGTGACAATTTGCGGGGTGAGGGGATGCAAAGCCCCGCCCCCTTTACATTATCTACATCTACCGATAAATAGTAAAACTACTCGAATCTTTCCATATCGATGTTGCTATGTAGCTTAGCTACCTTGACGGCAGATGGCGGTATGACCACAAGATGTTATAAACTATAAAAATAATATTATGTGATTAAAATTTCTTTATGCCTGAATGCAAAACAAATTTCAGCACCTTCGTATGATTATTTTACCAATACTGAGCTCTACGGACCTTTATATTTTTAGTTCACATGACACAAAGTGTCGCCATCTAGTGTCGAATATATTTAATTATATTTGAAAGCTGACGCAAAGGATTTTTCTAGAACTATTTTAATAAAATAGGTGTAAAATTATTTACAAATGAAATGTGATGCCATCCATAACATCAGAGCGTCTATCTGAGTAGTTTTTACACAATAAAACAACACTTCATCCTTTTCTTCCTAATACTACGAAAATACACCGATTTACGATTTTTTCAACACATAAGCGCACAGGACTAATGCTGACAGTATACTAACTAAAGCCACGCCCACTATGATGACGTGAGGACCTACTTAGAATCACAGTGCACAGTTGATTATGCCGTCTCCCCTTTGTATTAGCTTCATGGATAAAACCTTCAGTTTCTGCAAAAAGGTCACCAAATTGTAACCAATATACTGATGCAACCATGTCTACACAAGGATTAGTCAATGTTTCAAAAAATCGACCATGCAATTGTTTGTCATTCCAAACCAAAGACATTTAAGTAGTAGTAGTATTAAATCTCTTTGTTCCAAACCCTTTTACAATCTTAATCTTAAATTATTACAATCTTTAATTTTGCCCCTATTTACGTTGATGACAGCACATTTATCTATTCCAAATTCCATTCTAGGGTCATTCCGTAGTTTCATGCAAAAAGCATTTCCAGACCAATTTTCACATGAAAAAAGGTATACATTTTGAATATTATTTGCCCATTAGGTTTGAAAATAATCACTTTAAAAGTAGCATTGCTACTATTACACGTATATTACTAAGTTTATTAAAAAAATACGAAAACCTGCCTGAAAAATCATTCCTCTCTGTTTCCAACGGGGTACCTCAGCTGGTTTTTTAATAATAATTTGTCAATCTCCCAAATAACAGCTATGATGATTATGCTACATTGTAACTGAAATCATTACTTATCGATAAAATATTTTAAATAAATAATTAACTTAATACAATTAAAAATATTAACATATGTAAAATTGTCACAATTAAAATTTCATTACCATCCATACTCTAAAACTTAACTCCAGGTACGTGATCAAGGCGTTTACTGAGAGGGCACCAAACACAAAGTATATTAGAGCGATCAGTCGGCCGAGGCCACTGAGCGAGGTGGACGTATGTCTATTGCTGTCAAAATTATTGACGATCTTTACATTGTTTTAAGTGTTTCGTCCATAAATCATTTCATCACATTCCTTCGATTCCACAAGGTAATGTAAAATATAAATTATTAATTTTTCAAAAAATACATTTATTTAATTAGTTTTCATCTATATTTCAATCCATTGTCTATTAATGTAAACTTTTATGAAGATAACACAGCAAATAGTTGAAAATTTTCATTCATCTCCATTTCATTCCTATCCGTACCGTCCATTTTATTGTTGGAAGGTAATGAAGTCCTTTAGAAGGAAATGAAAAATATTCATTTAATTTTAAACTACGAGTTACTTTTCAGTTTTTAAGCGTACATTTATAATAATTATGGCCTATACGACTATACCTTATACGATATTATTATTTTATCTTTTTTTAGTGCGAAAATGGCTAAAACGAGTAAAAAATTAACTAGAGAAGAAAAAATAGCAAAAGACAAACTACGTAAAAGAGAAAGATATAAAAAAATAAAAAACGACCCAGAGCTGTATTCTATACATAAAGAAAACGAGAGAACAAGATATTTAGCAAGGAAAGAAAAGAAAAAAGTTTGTAGTATCAAAGAAATGACCCCTAGAGCACAACGAGAACAAAGAAGACGTTGGAGAAAAAATTCTCGAAAGTATTTAAAAAGGAAGGAAGAAAAAAACGAAATACATAAAATATTAATAGAAAATTTACCTCCAGAGAGTGAATTGAAGACTAATGTTAACCCAGACCCTCCTAGTTCAGATCCCTTGATGCTTGCTGAACCGGGACTGTCTTTAACTCCGAGTATTAAAAATGTAAGATTACTTAAGTTCAACAGCGCAATAAGACATTTGCGGTATACTCATTTAAAGACGGTAAAGAAATTAAAAGATGAAATTAATAAACTAAAGAGGGAAAAAGATGCTTTTCGTAAACAAATTAATATAGGTCAACCAGAACATGATTGTGTCGAAAAGAGAATTGAAGAAGTTTTAACGGTAATACGACCCGAAAAAAAAGAAGTTAAAAAACAACTGCTTTTTAGTGAAAGTATATCACAGAACGTACAAGACGTCTATAAAACAATGACTAAAAAGGAAAAGAGACATTTTGCAGGACAGATAATTCATAATGAAGAGAGATTGAGGAAATATAAGCTACTTCATAAGTTGCCATTTGTTAGAAGAAAGAAAAAAATTACAAAAGAAAAAAAACAGTTATTGATAAATGACATTCATTCCTTTTTCGAAGAAGACACAAATAGTAGAGTTGCTGCGGGGAAGAAAGAATTTATAAAAAACAGAGGCCTGAAAAAACAGAAGCGGTACCTGACTGATAATTTAAAAAATTTACATGAAAAGTTCTTGAAGGAGCAAAGTAGCATAAGCTATTCAACATTTTGTAAATATAGACCCTACTGGGTGGTTTTTCCTAATAAAGATCGAGAGACTTGTCAGTGCAAACTACATTCCAACGTAAATCTTTTAATTAAGGCTTTAAAAACTGCAGAAATCATCACCGAAACTACTGGTACAGACGTTATTAAAACTCTCTGTTGTGATATAAAGCCAAACTGTCTTGAACGTACATGCACAGCATGCGTAAGTAAAGTTTTAAGTTATCGTGAATTCAAAAATGACAAAAAAATTAAGTTTTATCAATGGATTGCAGAGAAAAAACCATATACAGTGAAGAATGGGATACAAAAGATTAAAATTGTTACCATAAAAAAAAAGACTTGAAGATTATCCGCGCGATGTTATTTACAAATTAGAGTCAATGTTAATTCCATTCCTTAAGCACAACCTAAACATTACAGTACAGTACGAGGTTATCAAACAATTAAAACAAAATTTGAAAGATGATGAGATACTTGTACACATAGATTTTAGTGAGAATTACTGCTTAAAATACAATCAGGAGATACAATCCTACCACTTCGGAGGAAGTCGTCAACAGATATCCTTACATACAGGAGTTATTTACTATAAAAACATACAGGGTACCTTTAAAACAAAATCTTTTTGTACAATAAGTGATTGCCTAAAACATGACGCTGGAGCTATATGGGCTCACTTATGCCCTATTTTAAAAATGGCTTATGAGCTAGTTTCGTTTAATACCGTACATTTTTTATCTGATTCGCCGTCTAGCCAATACAGGAATAAGAATATTTTTTATATGATTACAAAATTGAAAGACACTATCCCCAGTATTAATAGAGTGACATGGAATTTCCAAGAATATGGCCATGGCAAAGGTGCCCCGGATGGCATTGGCGCTGTTGTTAAACGGACTGCTGATAATTTCGTGAAATATGGTGGAGATGTTGGTTCGTTCGAAGATTTTGCGACTTTGATAATTAAAAATATAAAAAATGTACATTATGCGATAGTTACAGAGAGTGACGTCGTAGGAAAAGAATTCCCACCCAATGTTCCAGGATTTAAAGGTACGATGCAAGTTCATCAAGTCGTTTGGACTACTGATCATAGTAAGATCATCGCTTTACGCCGCCTTAGCTGCTTTGGCTGTCAAGATTGTAGCATTCCTTGTATACATAACAAACATTTAGGCTACCTTTATTTTAAAAATTACGGGATAGCACTTTCAGATTCAAATGAAACCCTTGAAGCCCATAACGATCAGTCATTAAGCATAGATACTTCCATAATTTTAAATAATATACACGAATCTGTTACTTTTGATGACTTGGAATCTCTCTCAGGCCCAATCGACTTACAGCTCTCACCCATAACGAATGCTACTACAACAAAGACAAGATCTCCAAAAGTCAAGATTTTATCCGATATCCGTTTGAGTTGGGAAAATCGTAAATTTTACGAGACGCCAAAGAAAAATGTAATTCCAAAAAAACTCTATTTAAATAATAATGAGCACCAGCTTCAATTCGAAGCATTTATTCAGTCAAATAAATCAGAAAAAGAAAACAATGCCAATATTTTTTTTGATTCAGATGACAGTGACGAATTTAATATTTTTTGAGTTGTATTATGTAGTTACTTGTTGATTTCTTTTACATATTGTGATTTTACTTCCAAAGATTAATGAGACTTGTGATATTATAATCTTAATAAAATTTTTTTATTTTGCATATGAGTATGACTGATTGATTATAACTGATTTTATTCTCAAAAATAGAACAAATTACTTCATTTGAATACGCATCTAATTAAAATTATTGTTTACCTACCTAAATATAAATAAATCACTAATACTTAATCATGAAATTTTTTTTCTACTAAATTTACGTATTTCTTTACCATTCCAGCCTTTTTACTTACCATCCCCCCTGATTTCATTACAATCCTTCTCCCTTTCATTACCATCCATTCGTTAAATTTCAAGGATTATTTTCTCAGTAATTAAATGACATAAAAAAGTGCCTCACACTTTTTATGAATCTAGTGACCAACCTAACTTGTTAATATACAAATAAAACGTGAAAATACGACTTTTTTTTTTCATCCACGGAACGTTCAAATTTGCACGAAACGGCGGAATGAGCCTCTAATATCATTGTTAAAACTATGTGTTAATTTCAACAATAATAGTAGATCACTCTCTTTTGATGTAAATAGCTTGAGATCATCCATGTAAAGTAGATGTGAGATGGGTATGTTTTCTTTTCGAAACCGAAACCCTAACCCGGATTCCTCAATAGTAGTGCTTAAAGGATTCAGGGCTAAACAAAACCAAGTTGGGCTCAAACTATCGCCCTGGAATATACCCCACTTAATATTTATAGTCTATCGAACTACTTTGCCACTCACCTGGTAGATTTAGGACAGTGTTCCACTGACCCATTAATTTACTTAAAAACTTACAAATTTTGTCATCTATTTTATATATTTCTAAAACTCTCTTTAGGCATGAATGTGAAACAGTCATATGCCTTTTTGTACGAGGGCAGCACTGAAATTTCGGGAATCAAGGAAGTGACACAACATTACTATTTAAAAATGTATTTATTGCTTTTCGAAGTATTTTCCGCGAAGTTTGACACATTTTTCCGTACGATGGAACCAATCATTGAAGCAACTATTCCGTTCGGAAGTTGGGGTCTCCAAAATAGCCGTTTTGTAGGCGTCTACAGCTTCTTCAGGTGATGAAAATCTCTGTCCACGCAATTTATTCTTTATTTTAGGGAAAGTAATAATTCTATGTTTTCTTGCTCTAAAAACTCTTGTTCTGTGTGCGGTTTGAGAACTCGCATTGTCGTGATGGAGGATGATGCGGCGGTTGCAGTTCTCTTTACGGAGTTCAGAAACGACCTGTGGCAAACAAATGCTAGCATACCATTCTGCATTAACCGTTCTTTGTCCCTCAAGAGGAATAGTCGTAACATGGCCGGTTTTGGAGACAAACGTGGCCACTATTTTTCTTGCAACACTCCGTGAACGAACAATTTTTGTTGGCTTTAACCAAAGACATTTAAGTATTAAATCTCTTTGGCTTTAACTCATTTTCGAACACTCAAACTCGTGACTGGTTTTTTGTTTCGGGTTCGTACGCGTATATCCAGGATTCGTCACCTGATTCGATGTTGTATACAGCAGTTGAGCCAAATGTAGAAATCATCCGGTCAACACACTGTTTTTGTGTTAAAACACTTCGAAAGTCATAATAAATCATCGCTCTTGAATTTTCTCGAGTCAATTCCATTTTCTCAACGACTAAACAAGTTTGACAAAACCTTGTGACAAGACCGAGAATCTTTTTTTAAATAAATAAATGGTATTCGATTTTTAAAACCAAGGAGTTTTCAATTAAAAAGATTTTAATATGACAGGAACAGTGGAAATATTCCATTCCCGATACTTTTAGTGCAGCGTATGTAATCCACCCAAGCAGCGGACATATTTTTGCGATTACGAAAGACTTGTCGGCAAATAGCTGTGTCAATGAGAAGTTCTTTACAACCACGTGACCCTTTCCGACATCCGTTCATTGCAGTTGAAAGAATGTTATTATTTTCCAAATGTTTATAGATCTTGTTATTTAAAATTGCAGTTATTAATTTGTATACAGTTGAAAGGCATGTTGTAGGTCGGTAATTTTTAGGTTCCGTGGTGTTTCCATTTTTATATAGTAAGTGGATAATACCAGTTTTATGAAGTCTCGGGAGTTCACAGCACTCTATAGCTTCTTGAATCTGTGCAGCCAAACGTACGTGGCTACTTGTTATCCATTTCAGCCAAAAGTTGTGTATACCATCTGGTCCAGGTGATTTCCAATTGTGTAATCTACGAGTAATTGTGTATACATCTTCAGAAGTATATGAGATAGAACTCATGTTAGCCAAATTAGAAAACTTACGTTCGGTTGCACGAATCCATTTGCCTTCATTATGAGAAACTTCCCTAGACCACATACTTTTCCAAAAATTTAGACGTTCAATTAAGCTTGGGCTGCCATGAGTACAACTATTAGTTGTAGTATTCTCCCAAGACCGATACACCCACTTTTGGTTACTTTCGAATGTGTGATTCTGGAAGTACCGTTTAGATCTTTCTGAATATCGTCTAATACGGTTAGCCCATGCTTTTAACTTTTGTTTTTGCGTATCAATGTACTCAGTAATTTTATCCGGAAAATGGAGATCGAATTGGCTAATATTATTTTCATAAGCGATTTTATTTACTAAAGTAATTATTTTTTTACGCCTGTTACCTGTTTGGTAGCTTATTAATTTTCCTATAATTTTGCGAGTATTATCAATTCGTTTTTGAATTCTTTGTTTCCATTTAAGTTCTGTATTATTTTTCTTAAAATTTTGTACTAAATAATCATTATCATACATACAGCATGGGCTCAACAGTATAGAAGAGACATAGTTTCCAAAATAGAATTACTTTATTCAAAATAATCTTTACATAGAATATTCATTGATTCTACTGTTAATTTTTTGTTGTTTGGAAGTTTAGGTAGTTTCGGTCTATTTTCTATAGGTGTATTTTTATATTCCAGAAGGGAACATTCGAAAGTCCTTCTCATATATTCGCTGTCCTGGGAACTCACATCTATGTCAAAACAATTTTGCTCTATATTTTCGTTGTTTAAGTTAGTAATATTTATATTATGGTTACCGTTATTGACATTTAAGTCATCAGTCTCACCTGGAAGTATTCGTTGGAAGTCAGGAATTGAATTGATAGTAGATGTTGAGTACTCACTGCAAAGTTGTTCAAGTAATCTATCGTCCAAAATCTTACGACTTAGTATGACTCGCACTTGATCTGAAAGTCTTTGCGCAGTTAAGTTTGTTAGGTTGGGCTGTAGCTTTTGGAATTCAAACAGCATTTTAGGACGATAAGATGTAAGATTGGTTCCTCCTTTGGTAGCCTTATAGTATGCGCGCATAACACTTATATTTAATTCTTTAGTCCAGCGCATGCGTCGTTGCACTACACCATCAGTAGCGGGGTCCTCTTGTAGGATGGTAATTCCTGCAGGTTCCAAGCCAGCCGGTGGCGCTCTTCGTCTCCTCAAAGATGGTGCGGGGGTTCTTCTTGTGCCTCTAGGATTACATTCCATGGATGTGTAGTCCTCCGTAGGCGATGTTACGTGTGCGATTGTGGTATTGACGGTATTTATTCGTATTTGTCGTCTCGTCCGATGCATTACGTAACGTTAAATTAAATATTTTATAAATTTGTTTGTAAAATTTCTTAGATGACAGTTTATTATTATTATTATTGGGGTTATCTATAAAGTTTTCTCATCTGGTTGGGCAACATAAATATATATTTGTAAATAAACATGGTAAACGTACATAAATATCAATAAAATAAAATAAATACATAAAAAAATACATAAATATATAAAAACCCAACCAGATGGAAGCCCTCGGCAGAGGAGACCAGACGGCCGAGGGTTAGGGGGAAAGGGAAAGAAACCGGCGGACGATGCGGGCGGTATCGAGGAGCACCGCCTTCTGCATTTGAGCTTGGAGCGGTCTGTCACGGAGTCCCAGTCGCCTCAGATGACCCGAGAGGCTTTTTTTATAGGATAAGGATTACAAACGAGCACACAGTCCACCTGATGGTAAGTGGTTGCTGCAGCCCATAGACAGGGCCGGCCCTACCATAGGGCGAACGGAGCGGCCGCTCCAGGCGCCAAGTCCCAGAAGGCGCCTTAGTCAAACTTTTATAATAGCATAGTACATGAGAGAAAATACAATCTTTTAGCTTATTTAGGTAACAATTTTGCACGCTCCTTAGAAGCTTACTCTCTATTCCGTTTCTTTGCTCATGTGCCTGAGTTTATTGATGAAAATTTTCTCGCTTTTCAATATTTTGGTTTCGAACATGTGGCTAGTTGATATATGTGGGTATGGCCTTATTTGTAGAGACGAGCGCGGCACTTTTCAGAGCTTATTTGTATTTTTTACAAACTCAACAAAAAGATGGGAAGTTATTTCTAAACATGTGAAGAGCTTAACTTTAACCCTTAAATGTATGATTTTTTTTTTACTAACAAAAAAAATAGGTAGGTATGTCTTGGGGTGAGAGGATAGCGGGAAAAATAATTAAAAAAATATCTGGGAAGGTTCAACCTGTTTTTATCAGGTTTTTGGTTCTGTAGGATGCAGCCTACATTATGCACTCCATACAAAATGTGTTTGTGTGTAGGGGTCTCTTTGTGCAGTGACATATTACTCGAAATTAAAGAAACTTACATAGTGAATACTACTTATTTATTATGATAATCTTTAAAACAATTATTACGTTTATTATAACAAAGCGACACATTACATTTTTCACATAAGGTTTGGGTAAAACCATTGCACCTAGGCATCTTGCATCGGTTACTTTTGTCACAAAAAACTGGCCAGTGGGCCACTTGGTCTAGTCGAACATCTTTTGCTGGTGCAACTTGGGAAACGCCTTTCTTCTTTTTCGCCTGAATTTCCAGCTCTAAAGCTGAACTTGGTCTTCCTCTTTTAACTTCGTTTATTTTCCCCAGACGGCAAAGAGTTTCAGCTACTTCTAGACGAAAGACGCCGAGGTTGCATGGCTTCTCACGAGGTTCAGTTTTTTGTGACAAAATTTTCTTGTAAGCTAACCATGAATTAATTATGGCCAGGTCCAAAATGTGGTGGAACAAGCGCATATACCATTTTCTACTCTTCACAGATATATGGTATCTTCCTATGTAACTATCCATAAGATCGACACCACCCATGTGGGAGTTATAGTCTTTGACTATCTGTGGACAGTCAATTTGAATTTTTTCTTTTTTAGTTTTATCATATCTGTTTATTTTTTGTACTGGCTCAGCTCCCACATAGGTTGATAGCAAAGTTACAACTTTGTTATCTTTCCACATAGTTACAGATACATCAGTCCCATCATAAGTTGTCATATTTTCTTCAAAAGATCCTCTTGGTACATTCTTCTTCATGAAAGCTTTTTGATTTGGTAACTTATTATTGGGTAATCTGTTTGTTTGCACAGTGCCTAAGCAAAGAATATTTTGCTTTTTTAAATAGCAAGCTAATGGAATGGATGTATAATAATTGTCAAAGTAAATAATATGGTTTATGTTTTGGGGTACCTCCCTTACAAGTCTCACCACAACATTTCCTGTTACGCCCAAGTCTGGTTCACTGGGTTGTTGAATTTTATTTTCTCCAACATAAACTTCAAATTTATGAGCATACCCAAAAATGCTGCATAACAAAAATAATTTGAATCCCCACTTATGAGGTTTTTTTGGAAGATATTGTTTCAAATAGTGTGCTATTTTTGTGGCACACATCTGCTCATCTATCGACAAACGTTGTTCCATAGGAAAAAGGGCAAATCGCCTATTGAAATGATCTATGAGTGGTCTTATCTTATATAATTTGTCATGTTGCGGATGATTATTTGGAAGCAGTAGATCATTATTGTTGAAATGCAGCACTTGCTTTATTTTTTCAAACCTGTTTATTGTCATGCAGTTATAAATGTATGGAAATCCATATTTAGGGGACCAATACATCCTCACATTAGGATATTTTATGACTGACATAAAACATAATATACCAATGTAATTCCTTATCTCTGTAATGCTAGTTTTGAAAGTGGAATTAGGTTCTTTCTGTATAGCATACAAGTTGGTTTCTTCAACTATTTTCTCTAAGATGTCGTCAGATAGGAAGAACGATAAAAAGCCATACTTTGTGTCTATAGACTTCAGCTCACCATAATCTAAAGTGCCTAAAAAAGCCACACTATCTTCAGGCATTCTCATGCTTTGCTTTTTCCACAATAATCTTCTCATACCTTGACGCCGATCTTGCAAACTATAACCAGCAGATTCCCGCTCAGCTGGTGGGTCAACTATTAATGGTGAATCTTCTTCAGCATGGCCAGCATCAGCACCAGGATCTCCATCCTCCAAAGCAGGGTCTTCTTCAACTTCTTCATGTTCGTCTTCTAGAACTCGTAAAAGATCTGCACGTTCCCTGTAAACTTGGACCTCTTCATCAATTTCCTCACTTTCATCATCTTCAACGCCATCTTCTGATTCATTTCCATCTAAGCTGGCTAGATAGTCGCTTATTTGGTCATCAGTACCCCTCCACCTTCGGTTAGCCATCTAAAAATAACAGTTAAAACTTTTGTAAATATATATCATACGAAACACAATGTTTATGTACTGAATGCATAGTGTAGGCTATATCCTACGTAAAGAAATATTGAAAAAATCGTGTTGATATTGAGTCTGATTGCATCTTCTATTTACTCGCCCCAAAATTTACAAGTTTCAGAACCGAAATTAAAATAAAACAGTACAACTCACCTTGAAAATTAAAGAAAATTCCTTTTACTAAATCACTTCACCAACAAATTTTCACAAGTCACTTGCTGCCAAAAAGTTTTTGCGGTTACCTCAAAATATTAAAAACGTTTCACTATTGCCAACATAAGAATATTAAAAATAAGTCTGTTCTCTATGCAAATGTGACATGACTTTTATTTTTAAGGCAAAGGATTCCAACATACAGCCTTCTGAATATTATGTAGGCTGCATCCTACATTATGCATTTAAGGGTTAAAGAAAGTGTGTCAAACAAGATGCGAAAGTAGAGTCAACAGCTTGCAAGCGGTGCGGTATCAGTACGCCTAAGTAAAAAGGCTCTCATTGCAGCTAAGATACAGCTAAAAAGCTGAAATAAACTCTGAGTTTGAAAGAATCCGCGAACGAAAAAAGAAGAAAATGTTCTTATAGCCCAGGAGGAATCGGCGCATGAGTACCAAAACTATTCCACCTAAATTTTTTCATGCGATTCTCTTCAAGTTGCCCTCGTGGGACAACTCGGTGCCATATTGTTTAAACCGATAAACAGAAACAGAAACAGAAACTTTATTATTCAATATAGATTATAAATAATACTTATTGAAAGTCACTCTTTTGTATAATTACCACTGGTTCGAAAAAAACCTCTGTCCTGGGAAGAACCAGCAAGAAACCCAGCGGGACTTTGTTTTTTTTTAAATAATAGCTTACAATCATGTATGTTACACAAATTAACAACACAACAAATTAGATTTTTTTATAATATTAATATTATAATATATTTTTTTTAAATGCCAAAGGCCATTCTCTCCCATTTAATCATAGGGCAAAGTAGAAACTATAATAATAAAAAAAAAACTAAAACTAGAAACTTAATTATCATATAGTCCTACTCCCCGCGGTATCGTGCCAAGAATGCTCGTAGCGTTTCCCCGCTGAATGGCTATACTTAGCCTTTGAGCGAGAAAAGAACCAGCCCTCTTATCACCAGCAGCAACGACCAGCCGCGGATGGAGTTCCTTTAAGAACTTCACCGCACGTGGACCCCACGGATCGATAGTCTCAACAGCAAATGGCACAAATATGTAGTCATCTCTCAGAGACTCATACTTGCGCCACTTACTCAGTTCAGCTGCCTCTGATGCCGCCCCTGCTCTAAACGAGGTACCCCTGAGATGAGAGGCCGCCAGAGTGTCTACGCAAATAGCATCCCACACTAGGGCTTTACCTCTCTCCCAAGGGACCAATGTCATACCGTCGGGTCTCCTGCCATCGTCTCTAAATATTCTACAAGGCTCTAAAACCTAGGGAACATTTATAGAGACAAGAGGCCTTCGGATGACATCGTTCAAAGAACTGTGTCGTGAAAACCTACCAGCGCTTTTCTTACATGAAAGTCCGTGGAGCCCAAACTTGTCGACGCTGCTACCACAGGGGCACTCATGGGGTTGACAAAGCGCCGCTCCTAGTCAGATTCCTATGGCAATACGCAAGCTTTCCCCATCAAGTAATGTGCCGAGATTACTTGATGGTAAAGCATGTAAGCAGTGACTAGATTCCTTAGTCGAAACAGCTAGAAGGCGTGCCTTATCTTGGTCACTATGGAAATTATAAAACAAATCTTTCTGCACGCCCCGTACCAATGGAATATCCCACTATTTTTGTTGATTAACTTCCAGTGTCACATTTTCACCGGGACAGAGCGTTTGCCATGTCTGTCCGGCCACCGTAGCAAAGCATAGGTGTACTTTATTATTTAAAATTATGTTACATAAATCACTGACACTATGCACGGAAGCAAGGAAAGCAGGCAATGCAACGCTAGAAAGATTTCTCACACCAATGCCAACCATTTTTTTTTCAATTGCAAAGAATTGTTATTTTTAAACTGGACAAATTTCTTTTTGTGTTCTTTGATAAAATACAAATAAAAATAGTCCTTTATCGTAAAATACTTTTTACGATAAAGTTAACATTTTCGGAGTTATGAATTTTTAAAGGTTTGAAAGATCCCAAATTCGTATACTTTTGACTCTAAATATATAAAGAAAAAAATATATAAATATATTCCGGATTAAGAAACGTTATTCAGAACAAATGTTTTCTATCCAATGTTAGACACCGCCATAAACTTAAATAGAGACATGCTTTACACAACTCATTACAATTAATGAGACTTGGCATTTATAGCATAGAATAGAGAGTTTCCTCTATGATTTGAATAAGAGCGATGAAAATTTAAAAAAAAATATGCTCAAAGTTGGAGGAATAATGAACGCATGATCTTAACCGCGATTGGAGCTTTCAAGAGAAAGGATGTGTTTGAAAAAGTTTTTACATATCGATAAAGGTCACCCGAAAGCAGTCCTTCAGGCTCAATTCTCGGCCCCTTTCTGTTTCTTGTATACATTAATGACTTACCTCACATAGTAGGGGATAACCATGATATAGTATTATTTGCAGATAACACTTCTTTAATTTTCAAATTAAGTCGATAATTACTAAAATATGACGAAGGAAATTATGCTATGTAAATTATGCTAAGGTAAGTAAATTGGTTCAATGTTAATAATTTGCATTTAAATGGCACTAAAACGAAATGTAAAAAATTCATGATTCCAAATGTCAAACAATTAAATACTAATGTAATTTTAAATGGGGAGAAACTGAGTCTTATAGATACCACCATTTTTCTTGGAATCACACTAGACGCGAAGCTTTAATGGAGCCCCCATATATCAAAACTAGCAAGCAGACTTAGTTCTGCAGCATATGCTGTAAAAAAAATTAGAAGTCTAACCAGTGTTGAAACAGCTAGTTTACTTTAGCTATTTCTATAGCGTAATGTCGTATGGTATTTTGCTATGGGGACACGCAGCTGACACTGAAATTATATTTGTTTTACAGAAGAGGGCCATAAGAGCAATTTATGATTTAAAGCCTAAAGAGTCGCTGCGACAAAAATTTAAGGAAATTAATATGTTGACTTTGGCCTCTCAATACATTTATGAAAATGTAATGTACGTACACAAAAATAAAATTAGTTTTACAAAAATAAGTGATATTCATTTTGTAAATACTATGAACAGACACAAGCTAGTAGTACCAGTTAGTCGACTCCATCGAGTCAGTAATTCATTCTTGGGGCGATGTATACGCTTTTAGAACAAAATTCCAGAAAATATACAAAATTTGACCTGCTCAAAGTTCAAAAACTTTATTAAACTAAGTTTGTATAAAAAGGGTTATTATAATATTAAAGAATTTATGGATGATAATAACCCCTCAAAATTAGGTGATCGCTTCCATGCTATTTCTAATTTGTTGTGTTGTTAATTTGTGTAACATACATGATTGTAAGCTGTTATTTAAAAAAAAAAGGTCTCGCTGGGTTTCTTGCTGGTTCTTCCCAGGACAGAGGTTTTTTTCCGAACCAGTGGTAATCAAACAAAATAGTGACTTTCAATAAGTATTATTACAATCTATATTGGATAAAAAAAGTTTCAGTTTCTGTTCCTGTTTCTGTTTCTGCTCTTAGTATTAAATAATTGGCAAGATTCGAAAACTTCCTAACCTATGAAAAGGCCGTTTTTTTATGAAATAAGTTAATTTTCTATACTTTTTATTTCTATTAATCAAAGCAATCACCCATGCAATCGATGCATCTTTCCTATGCAATAGCAGTTTATTGATGCCCTTCTTGAAAAATTCAGCTGGACGTGGGGAGGTAACAAATTCTTGAAAGGTATTTGTACTGCCTCTCGGGTATTGAATTTTATTCCCGCCAAAAAATTATTTAAATTCTGGAGAAAGTAGAAGTCTGTAGGCGCAAGATCTGGTGAGTACGGCGGATGACGGGAACTTCTAACCCTGCTCTTGTAACTTGGAGACTATCTGTCGTGCAGTATGAAGTCGTGCGTATAGGAGCAGCGGGGACGAGCGATTGACCAAAGCTGGTTTTAGACGTGTGAGCTTTTCCATCATTGTGTTCAGTTATTCACAGTACACATCTGCAGTAATGCTCATCCTGTTTGGTAAGAAGCTGTGATGAATCACACCGGCGCTAGACCCACAAACAGTGACCAACACTTTTCTAGGGGTAATTTTTCGCTTAGGGCATTATTTAGGTGCTGAATCAGGATCCAACCAACTTGCTGAGTACTTACGATTGTCAAACAAAATCCATTTTTCGTTGCATATAACAGTGCGGTTCATAATTCCTTCCTGTGCCTGTTAAGCAGTGCAAAGCACGTCTTGATGCGTACTTCGCGATGGCGATCATTAAGTTCATGGGGCGTCCATATGTTAAGCTTTTTTACCTTGCCAATTTGACGCATATGGACCAATATTGTTTTGATGCTAACGTGGAAAGTTGCTGCTAATTCCACCGTTTATTGAGTATCATCAACTTCCAGAATCGCTTTTAATTCATCATTGTCCTTTAATTCGACCAAAGTTTTCGGACGATCACAGAATTAATTTTTCAGGTCGCAATTTCCAGAACGGAAGCGGGCAAACCAATAACAGGCGGTGCGTTAGTTTGTAGTATTCGCTCCGTAAACGTCGTTGACGTTGCGTGCCGCTTATGCCGCGTTGCTGCCACGACGGTATTCATTTTACTTAAGATGTTGTCGAGATCTTCCGAGTTTCATGCTTGCATGTGTACGTACAATTGGTATATATTAGGGGTAAGCAAGGGGGCGCTATAATTGGGTTTCGCTCAATCCTAAAACTTGCCTCAGGCCGGCACTGCCCATAGACATCCACATCTATCCTCTATTACAATTCAAAATGTAGATGCGTTGTCACCCGTGAGGACTAAGATGAAATGCCTCATTTCCAGTAAAAAGAGCCTCCGGCCACCTGCACTCACCAAGCGAAACGCAGAGATAAACCTCTACTTCACGCTGGTATTCTGTGAGGTCGTGGTACCACCCCGGTTCGAGCCGGCCCATCCGTGCGACAGCAAAAGCTGCCGCGTGGCTCTACCACTGTTAAAAATTGACTGACTGGAATTAACCCACGGCTACAGGTATAATTTCGGCCGGCAATCCACCCCACATGTCGGTCACCTCGTGAGCCAGGTCCAGATATTTAGTCAGTTTATCTGTTTCGGCTTTCACAAGGTTCTCGTCATAAGGAATGGTAATGTCGACCAAAAATATCCTTGACTGTGCCCGGTCCATCAGCACAATATCAGGCTTATTCGCAAGAATAGTCCTGTCTGTGATGATGGCCCGGTCCCAGTAGAGCCTGGCGCGGTCATTTTCGAGCACGGCTTCCAGCAAGTTCTTATAATACGGCAGTTTCCGATCCACGAGACCGTATTTCGTAAGATTGCTTTTAAAAAGTTGGTGCGTAATCATCTATTAAAGACAACGCTTCTTAGATGAATCATCCATGTTATTTATATTTTGGACGTATATATTTATAGTTATTTATATGTACTATTTGTATATGTATGTCGGTATGAATATATGTATGCTTATGTATGTACGTATATATTTGTATACTTGTATAAATAGGATATATTTTTATAGTTTATTTATTATTAGTAACCCCAATGCCACAAGGCATTAAGTCCGCCCTTTGTATTCTTTTAGATTAAGGAATGCAATAAAGAATAAATAAATATTTCAGAGCGAGCTCCTGGTGTAGAATCCTGGCTACTAAGTTGTGCCTGTGCAAATACTCAGAGTTAGAAAGCGCCGAACAACCGGAGATGACATGCCTAAGTGATTCACCGGGATGGCGACAAGCTCGACAGACGTCAACGGTGCCATCCTTTAGGATGTATCTCCGATAATTGTTGGTCTTAATAACCTGATCCTGTATCGCACAGACGACACCCTCGGTTTCCCCAAAGAGGTCACCGAAACGTAGCCAGTGGAGGGAGGCGACTGTGTCCACGAAAGGCTCATGTATAGCCTTGTAGAACCTCCCGTGGAGCTCCTTCTCCTTCCATACGGTCTCCCGGTCAGAAATGCTCTGTACTGCCGGGTCTTGCCATTGCTCGTTGGCTAAGGATAGAGGGGTAAGTCCTTTATCACAAGAAATAACGTCCCTATAGTATGGATCATCCGCTCTCGTCAGAAAGTAATTACGGAGGCTGCACACTTCGCGATTATGCATGGTAAGCGCGCTTAAAAAGCCGCGTCCACCATGCTTCCGCGGCAAGTACAGCCTCATTACTGACGATCTCGGATGATGCATCCTGTGGGACGTCATTATAGAGCGGAATTTTCTGTCCAGAGCGTTCAATTCGGTCTGAGTCCACCTGAGTATGCCAAAGGTATACATGAGAACAGGCATGACCCAACCGTTATATGCGTGCGTCTTATTCACACCGGACAAAAGGCTGTTAAGCACTTTGGTCAAGCGTGCATAAAACACATCGCAAACTGACTGTTTCATACCCGCCTCATCTACAGCGATGTTCTGTGACATACCCAGGTATCGGTATGTTTCAGCCTCGGAAAGGGTCCTTATGTTGATGGGCATAGATAAGTCTATGCCCTCAGAGTAAGCAACCCTTCCCCTTTCAACATGGAGGACCGCACACTTATCCGTCCCCAGCTCCATTCTAATAGAATTGCTAAAATCACAAGTGATGTTTAGCAATTCCATAAGATGAGAGCGACTGGAGGCGAAAAACTGGAGAGCATCCATATAGAAAAGCTGGGTCACTTTTGTACCTCCTTTCCGAAGCTGAAATCCCCTTCCGGAGCCCTCCAGTAAGGTACTGAGAGGGTTCAGAGAGAGGCAGAACCAGATTGGACTCAAACAATCGCCCTGGAAGATACCCCTTCTTATCCTTATGTGGCTCTCCGCAGCCGTCATCCGCTCGCCTAGATGACAAAGGATCGTACTCCATTGCCCCATACACTGCCCGAGGAAGTCTCGAACTGTACAATTGACCTTATACAGCTCAAGGACCCTCTTAAGCCATGTATGAGGCACCGAGTCGAATGCCTGTTTATAGTCTATCCAGGCGGCGGAGAGGTTCCGACGGTTGCGTTTAACCACTTTGCCAATGACCGCGTCAATGAGGAGTGGTTCCTTGTTCCACGACCACCGCCCTGACATCCATTTTGAGCGCGCGACATCACCTGATTTGAGTTCAGGTGACGAGTGATTCTCATGTTCAAAATGGATGTTAGTGTCTTGTATATGGTAGGTAGACACGTTATGGGCCGGTATTTGCTCGGGTCTGTAGAATCCCGGTCTTTAGGAACCAAATGAGTAATCCCAGTAGTGAAGAGGCTCGGGAGTGACTTTTGGTCGAGAGCCTCTTGAAACTGTCGGGCGAGCACAGCGTGACACACCACGAACCCCTTCAGCCGCTAGTGATGCAGCCCGTCGAGTCCCGGACTTTTCCAGTTCGGGGCCCTACGGACCGCCTCAGCTACGTCATCCGGCGTTATGATGACGGGGTCCATGGGCGTAACATTCGCACACTGACTCGCCACAACTTCCGTCCAAGGGCCCTCGCTGTGGTTTACGGGCTCTCACCACAGGCCGCACCAGAATGCGATTATTATAATTATTATTATGGGGTATTTAATCAGTTTTCTCATCGGATTTTATGTATAAATATATATAAATGGAAATGATAAATATACATTTTTTTATAGGATCGGGTGACAAACGAGCACACAGTCCACCTGATGATAAGTGGTTGCTGTGGCCCGTAGACATCCACATCTATCCTCAATAAAGAATCAAAATGCAGATGCGTTGTCACCCGTGAGGACTAAGTTGGAATGCCTCTTTTCTAGTAAAAAGGGTCTCCGGTTCTCTACACTCACCATACGAAACACAGCAGCGTCAAGCTGCTATTTTATACTATTCTGTGAGAGCGTGGTCCTTCCTCGGTCGAGCCGGCTCATTCGTGCTATAACTATACTATTAATATAGCTGCAGCATGGCTTTACCACGTATAAGTTATATAAGTTGATGATGTGACCCAAAGACATCTACATCTATCCTCGATTAAGTATCAAAATGCAGCTGCGTTGTCATCTATGCCTAAGATGAAATGCCTCGTATCGATTTTCTACACTCACCATACCAAACACAGCAGCATTAATTTGCTATTTGAAGTTGGTATTCTGTGGGAGCGTGGTCCTACCTCGGTCGAGCAACAACCATAATATGACTGCAGCGTGGTCTAAAACGTATTAAAGTTGTGTGCCTCGCTGTTCAGTGCGTGTTGGCAAACTTCATATGTGTTCGAAATATTTTTACTAATCAAATATGCAGGTTCCCTGACAATATTTTCTTTCACAGCTTAGCACGTGGTAACCAATAAACAATTTCATTGGCGCCGGCGGGATAGAAATAATGTTTATTTATTGCCGCAATTTGCAGAAAATCAATTTAATAAACAAAAAAAAAATACAAACTAAATATTAAAAAATAATGTATTGCGACGTAACTCGGCATAATGCTACAGTAAGAGTTAGCGCAGCGCTGATATTGTCACAGCCACATGAGTCGACTCGCTAGCAATCGCTTTGTATAACTTAAAATCTCTAAGTACATAAGCATAATTAACATTAAATATTAGTAGAGATAGAACCCAAGTTACTCGTTCACCGTGAGATTTGTGGTGAACGCTTTAACTACTGGGCTACCACGGGCTACGAAGTAACGATTACTCAATCTGCGCCATTGGTCTTAAATTAATTTCTTTATTTATTTATACATAAATATTACGTATAATAAATGTTTAATAATTGGTCACATATAAAGGGAGTTCAAATCTACCACCGGTTCCATTGAGACCTGTATCACTAAACTCAATATAACTCACTTTACTTTATGGACCTCTACAGAGAAGAAAGGCTAATATTCAGGGTTGAAGACTTACAGGCTTAGTCTAATTTATTCTGGGATAATGTAAAACAAAAAATAATTTTTTAATTTCATTATTTTCATTTATTTTTTTATTTTCTTTAATAAAATATTTTAATTTTATGATAAAATAAAAGGTATAAATGCTAGGGGTAATAATTAAAAATAATACTTTTGATACAAGGAAATAGTTGCTTAACATTAACTCCAATATATAGCTGTTTAACTTAATTAAAACTAAATTATTTGTAGACAATAATTTCAAGTTACATAATTAAAATAAATTTGAGACATTTAAATTGAGGTCGACCAGTCTTTAGCTGTAATAAAAATCTCAATTAACATTTCGTTACATACATCTATTATATTTTATTTCATTGATATAGATAAAAAGATGAAGTATTTGTCCGTGATTATCTTTTGCTACCTGCGTAGAAAATAAACGATTTTTGAGGGAAATTGACCACCGGCAGTTTATTGCTTTTGTTTCATTTTTTAAACAATGGTTTGAAATTAATTTTGATACGTAAAGTTGACGAAACAAGTTCTCAGATTCCGATATTGATGTAAAACTCAAGTTATTTTGTTTGCATGAGAATAAGTTTATCATCGACAATCTGCTGAGTTAAGCTGTCGTGCAAATCTCACAGAAACTTCGCAATATGACACATCAGCATTTGAAGAAGTTTTTTGAATTTTTTTATAGATCATTTCTAACTACTTGACACTGGAAAAGTATAACCGCACGAGTCTATGACCAAAGAAAAAAGTTTATGTACGTCCCACTGCTAGGCACAGGCTTCCCCTCATTTCAGAGAGGGTTTTAGTTTAAGACAAGGAAGCGTCCGCCGCGCTGCCCCAATGCGTGTTGGCGAACTTCACATATCAACGAAATATTTCTTTTTCTTAGTTATCATACATGCTAGTTTCCTCACGATGTTTTCCTTCACCATCGATCACGTGGTAAATTAGCACTTAAAATTGCAATTAACAACTTCATTGCTGCCGGCGGCATTATGGGGATCGAATCCGGGTTGCTCGCGTACTGTGAAATTTACAGCGAGCGCCAACCATCTGATCTACCGCAGCTCTTATGTTTTTATATTATGTGCATGTAAAATTATACGGAATCCAACATATTACTTTAAACGAACATCTATTATATTGCATTTATTGAAACGATAGTATCACATTAAGAATGACAATATCCATTAGTATTAACAACTTCTTTTGATAATCTAACGCGATAAAATTGCAGATTATATTTACAAGGTATACTTTTTCTTTTTTACCGACTTCAAAAAGAAGACGGTACTTAATTGAACTGTATATTTTTTTATGCGTGTTATCTTATAACTTTTTACTGGGTGAACCGATTCCGATGACTCTTTTTTTATTTGAAAGCTGATGTTGCACATGTGGTCCCATATAAATTTGGACAATGTCTCACTAATAGTTTTTGAGTTATTCTTAATAATTCATATTAAGTCGGCTGTACAAAATTTTTAATTTTAATTATTTATACAGACTGTTTGCATGGATCTTCATACTTTGATCTAATTTAATAAGATGTCTTTTTATTTGAAAACGAACGGGCTGTATCATAGGCGTTAAAAATAAATAAAAGAAAATTAAAAAAAATTGTCAATCGTGTTCCAAAATAATCCAATAAAATATAATTTGGTATGAGTTTTTAATATTATGTATATTTAAAAACGGAACTGTAATAAATGAGGCGAATTGGACAGTGACATGAATTTAAATTTAAAACATGATTACAGTTCAATATATTCAACGATCATTAAGGAAGGGGCTTTTTAAACTGTGACATCTTGTTCCGCCAATTTATGACTGTTATTGATCTAAATATCAAGGCTCCAATGAATTTACATTATTTACGAGGTGCCGTTGTCACCTTCAATGAGGGTTAATCTTACGCTACCCAGATGTCGCTAGTTCGAACTGAAGTGATTTTATTTATCACGGAAATGGTCACACCGAGTCATTTACATTGAAAAGTTGCGTTTTAAATATAAGTTTTGTCGGTTTTATAGTATATGTATAAAGTGCCCATATACAAAAAAAAACCAATAGCTTAATGCTGTGTTCTTTAATTTTTTATACATTTGTAACTTTTTGTAATTCTTCTCGGAATATACGAGTACGTAGTTTGGCTTACCATTTCTAATCTAATTAATATAAAATTTAACTAACATTTCTGAAAGAAACGTTAATCTCTACAGTTTTCTAACAAATTAACTTCCTCCACCAGTAGTGGGACATTAAATTCATTCTTGTGACATGAAACATAATTATGTTATTTTAAACAAAAGAGCACACAGTCCTCCTGGTGCTCAGGTAGCATAATAAAATTAAACAAATCAATAAAATTTGCATTATTAGTTAGGCTGGTGAATTATCTTTCCGTGTATCCTTTTGGGATTTACAATGAGTCACGCATTTCGTGGTAGAGGCTGGGCTTAATTGCAACAAAACGTGTTGCTAATACATTAGCAAGGTCTTTTTTTTTTAATTAATCGCAACAAACTGCGTCATAAATATAATATTGTTTTAATATAATCACATTTTTATTCTGTACATATAGTACACACAAATCGTAATTGCGAGCGAGGGAATAGAGAGTGCACCTGTGCTTGCGCATATACTTAGGCATCATAATCCTGTCCTGCGCCATGGCTTGTCTCCGTAGAGGCTGGCGGCTGTGAACGAAATTCGGTCTGGAGGACATTATTATTTGTAGAGTAGGCAGAAAGGAAGTCCGCCAAGAGACCGATTCTGACATAGGTTCCTACTAGTTTCGCTTCTTTCCAACCGACTACTACCGCCGAGAACTAATACATGGATAGTGAACTATAACTATTTTTGTACGTACTTGGTACTTGTATTTTGATGTAAATTGTATTATTTTCAAAATCGATAATTTTTTTTTAAAATTACTCTCCCTATCCCTATAACTCTGCTTGGAAAATAAATCCGTCAGTTACGTCTACCCTTTTTGGGCTCATTTTTAGTCGTTATAGCGATCCAACCGCGAACTCCAATATGATCACAGAATCAAGAAGGCCCGGGCGAACTACGTAAGCCTACATCGTGCGTGGGGACATGCACTTGGCCGATTTTATTTTATTTTGTATAAAAAGCGATGTAAAGCAACTTTCTCTAATAGTAATAAATATGCGGAAAGAAAATGCAACGAAATGTAATGCTTCACTGGCAACAATTTCCCGCGTTTTTGTAAAAAAAAAATAATGTTCTTTTACCGCGAAAGACCGGTCAAGCGATAATAATACTAACATAATTCTTACATTAAAATCTCTGCTATTGTGTTAAAAATTAGATATTTTGTTGAATAGAATTATTTTTACGGATTGTGACGCGTTTAATTTCAGTTATTTTTAATTTCCGAAGTTTCTTGCTTTGTGGCACCTAAAATATAATTGAAATTAGACACGATAAAATCCGTAGAAATAGTTTTATTCAATGTGTAGCATTTTTATAAAAATTTAAGAAATCATTATTACATACAATTTTAGTTTAGGATATGAAAATCTGGTTCAATTTGATTACACCTTAGTTGAATACTCTAAGATTACACCTTACCTACTTCGTTTAAATAAACTCTAAGGCTTGTGCAGACAGAATATTAAATTAAAGCGAAGATTCTTTCAAGTACAAATCAATAATACTAAAGCGGTCAATTCAGAGGATCACAAGTCACATCAATAAGTCATTACGGAATCTTAGATGAACAGAGTAAGATATACAGAGCACTGCGTATAGTTCCAACTGGTTTCGAAACCATGCTCAAATGAGGGCTAATAATTTTCTGTTAACCAGATGTCGCTAGTTGACACTGAGGTAAAGTTTTTTGTTGCAGAGTGTCATTTAATTGAGAAGTTGGTTTTTAATAAAAGTTTATCAGTTTCTAGAGTATTAAATTAATACACAAAACAAAGCGTCAGTGGTTTTTTGCTCTTTAATTTTTTTGCACATTTTTAACTTTTTTTTTAATTTTTCTACTTTTATGAATATCTGAGGTTTGGTTTATTTATTTTTAATCTTATTAACATAAAATATAGCTAATAGTACCGAAAGAAACAACAACAACCTTTACATTTTCCGAACAAATTAACTTCCTCGCTATGAAATCTGTCAAATATTATACCTCACTATCTAGTGGCGCCGCCCTGGTGGCAGAAAACATCATGGATGCCCTCATTGACACGCATCTTTCTTTTTAAGACCTTAAATCTTTACTTCAAAACAACGTTAATGGTTAAATAATGCTTTAAAAAACCCGACCGCGTAAAAAATATCTAATAAGCCACAGCTTATCACAACTTCATTATAAGTTTTGAAAAGCACAGTATACAGATACAGTGTATCCAATTATCTCGGTCACCTTTTCTGAACGTTTCACTTCCACCGCGTGTGAACAGCACACATGTATTTTTTAAATATCAGCCGGTCAAAGGTATTGCGGCACACATTCTAAAAACACATTGTTGATTGCAAATGATTTTAGACACATATGTGTAAGTAAGTGCGTGTTCTCACAATAAGTTGAACATGGTTTTAGTTTGGTTTTGCGTCATTTGAAATGTACGCAGCGCTCCGTCTTTGTTTGTGTGTTGCACTCAGCATAAAAAAATCATGTGCTTGAAAAAAATATTATTATGTTAAACAGGAATAGTATAATATTTTTCAAATATGCAAACCATTAAAATTGTTTTTAATTAATTATTCATTATAATATGTCAAGTATAAAAATTACTTAAAACTATTCATATTATTATACAGGTGAAATTATAATCCTTGGCATCAAATTTGAAAATAAGAATATACGCAAGTAAAGAAAATCCTCTGAGGAAAACTTCATAAATCATATTGGTAATGTTTAAGCGAACATTATATTATATGTGCAGAAATACACAAAAAAATAATTAAAACAAAAGAAAAGCATATCGTAGTGAATGCGAGAAACACTGGTAAGAAGCTCGAACAGCGCTCTATGAGACGCTGTGTCGATCGCCTTCGCGAAATCCAGGATCGCCACATGACAATCTCTTTGCTTTTTCCTGCAATCCTCTAGCACCGCGTCCAGCACGGCGGAATTCTCCACCGTGCCGGGGCAGCAAGCCAGAAGTCTCCTCGCCAGGACTGAGTGCATGTGCCTAAGCGGTATCGAAACGATCGAATTCGGTCAATAGTCGCCTGGCCCAGCAGGATCGTCCGTTTTCGTCACGAAGATCGTCCGGCCAACCAAGAGTTGAAAATTTCCGCTTTTCGGGCCGCAGATAATAGACGCCAATCATCTGGGTGGATACGGTACGGACCAGGCGCCATCTGCCAGTCGAACTTGGACGACTTCACTTCGTCGGTCGTGAAAGGCATCCACAGCCGAGAGTAATCGCGTGCGTCTCCGTACTGCTCCTCCCGCCGTAAGGCGTTTAGAACAGACGGCGTAGGCCCTGATGCATCAGACACCCTCTCTAGGACCGGTCGCCAATAGGATTCCAAATCTTCGAGGGACTGCCAGACGCTCCTGTGCATTCCATCGACCACCTCGGCCGCTGCTCGACTGCGACACTTCTGGAATAGTTCCTGTACCCTGGCGTACTCTAATCTCCTCCGCTTGCGGCTCGACATACCGGCCAGTGCGGTGTCGGCCCGAGTCACGTTCGAGGTGCGGTGCCGCCTCGCACTACGGGAAACAAGTCCGTATCTCGATCTCTTCAACGCGGCCGTTTGAAGTAGTTTCGCGACAATTTGATCTGCACACGTGTTCTCTGAGACACCACCTAAGTGCGGTGATGGGTCATCAGCGACAGGCGGTACATCTTCAGCTGGCTGGACAGCTAGCTCGACACTCGGATTCCGGCCGTGTCGAACCTCTGACTTCAGGCGCTTGGCTGCTCATTTGTGGGGTTCGGAATTCTTCCAGGCACGCTTATACCAGGTGTTTGTATTCCCCACAGCACCTCTTTCCCTTGATGACCTCTAGAGTCGGCTCGGACCCCGACATGCTTTTGAGCAGGTCTCCGTTCGTACGACGGCCGGTCTTCTCAAGTAATCGCACTTCTGTACGCGCCATCAATGCCAGCTCCTCATCGCGCCACCTGCGCTTCCGCAAATATTCGCAAATATTCCACAAGTAGAATAATATGTTCAATTGATGCCAATGACTTTGATCTCACCCTGTATACCTACCTATTCTATCTAAACTCCACACGAGACAATTGTTGATATTATGAACTAATTAAGCAAATGCTAATTACATATTTGAAATAATTATTTGTTATTTCTTACAGAAACGTGTAACATATTATGATTTATATTTATAGTGGCAGTAACTAATGCTGCTGTTCTGCAATCAATATTTGTAGTAGTAGTAGTAGGCGATACAAATCGTATATAGATATTATATTTATACGGGGTTATATTGCAATAACCGGTCGAATTTGCAGAGAACGTTCAGAATAACTAATATAGACAAATAAATGGGTAAAAAATAAATCTCAAACATTCCGTCCTTTTTATCTTTTAAATTCAAAATGTGTGGTAATGCGTTATTTTAACTGATTTTACTGCGCACGCACACATTCGTAAGGGTCGATCGGTAGGCAAAAACGTTGTTGCCCATAAATCACATTCAATTTGGGATAATTTCAAATAAAAGTAAGAGCCTCATTTACTCTTATTTTCAAAAACTGCAATAACTGTATATCATTATTTATATACTTATTTGAATTTAAGTTTAAAATTTGGCTACTCTTTGAAAAATAATCCAGTATAGATACAATATCAGATAAATCCAATACATACGTTTTGGTATAGAGTAAGAGTGGTATTGCCCATGCCTAGCCTGTAGTATAACTGGTCTACGATAGCTCATAATGTGGAAGGACCTTAATAATGTTGAAGTTTCATTATGTGGAAGTACCTTAATAATTTTCTTTTCATTATACTCAAACCGTGAATACAAAATGGCGGGAGTCAATTACAGCTCAGCATTTGTCTTCTATTAGAATAGTGTGTACGTTTTCAAATTATCCTTATCAGTATATTGTTCCTCTTGATTCTGCTAACTAAAGTACCTGGAAACAGAGAAAGGAAGATTAGTTGACACATAATAATGTCATTTTTTTCAATTAATATAAGCCAGTGCTTGACCACAATCCCACCTGGTGGTAAGTGGTGACGAAGCCCTAGATGTATGACTTACAAAGATAGGATGCCTCGTTTCCAGTAAAAAGGATCTCCGGTTTTCTACACTCACCATGCGAAACACAGCAGCATTAAATTGCTATTTTACGCTGGTATATTGTGAGCGTGGTCCTCCCTTGGTCAAGCCAACAGATTCGTGCAGCAACCGTAATAATAGCAACAGCGTGGCTCAACCACGTACAGTTTTATAAATAACAATTTTTAATTTTTTTCTTATGCTCATATTTCTGTCGTCTAGCTGATATCGTTAGCGACAACTTCTAGATGTTAACGGAAATTATGAAATTAAAAAAGTTTAAGTTACAACCTATATACGACCCATTGCTGGGCGCACAGGCCTCCTCTCATTTCTGAGAGGGTTTCAGGGCAAGGAAATGTCCGTCGCACTGACCCAATACGTTTTGGAGAAATCCACGTTTTCAAAATATTTTTTTCTTATTTCTCAGACATGCAGGTTTCCTAGCGATATTTTCCTTCACCGCACAGCACGTGGTAAATCAGCACTTAAAATTTCTATTAACAATTTCATTGGTGCCGGCGAGGATCGAACCCGTAGTAGCGGTGGTAGCTCAGATTCTTAGCGCTCGCTGTAAATTTCACAGTACGCGAGCAACCCGGAAATTATGAAATGAACAGGTAATTATTATTATTAAGTGGCGAAGCTTGCGAAGACACTTATTGATTTCACGATGTCTGTCCGTCTGTCCCACGATTATCTCGAGAACGGCTTCGAATTTTCAAATTCTGTTTTCAGCAATCGATTACTGATCACCCAGGCATCTGAACCTCCTATTTTGAAACTGATTGCTCAAGGGCAACCGTTAGAAACCGCTACAAAGCTGATTGCTTCGCCACTTTTCTATGCTGTTAGCTTGCTAGGTTTATTTACTATAGCATGTAGACAAATAGTACAACTGTATTTACGATGCAAATATAATATAGTGCTATGACAAAAATTTAATTATCGATGTATGAAAAATGTTTTATACGATGCATACACGCTGCTATGGCTGAAACACGAATGGGTCGACGGGGAATGACCACGCTCTCACAGAATGCCAGCGTCATATAGCAACTTGATGCTGTGTTACGTATGGTGAATGAAGAGAACCGGACACTCTTTTTACCATCGATATATATGTATTAGATTTCGCATTCCGAACATACGAGTACACTATGTTCAACTGAACTGTACTGCAATCCGTACAGTGTGTCATTTAGTGTGGTTTCAACCTACTAGTTAGTCTGTGGTGGCGCAACTGCATATGCGCGACTCTACTATCACGCGCGCTTGCGCCAAAACATATAGTGCAAATTTTTTGTTTAGAATGGCTTCTCTAATATGTAGTACATATAACTCAATGCTTTTCACTTTAAGGCTAAGATGGAATGAATGCCTTTGGCGCTGTTATCAGAGGTTCTTAACTGGTTCAGTGCGGGTGACACGCCAGGCGTGCCATCGAATACTTTTGTGGTGTGTGTGTGGCGTATGACACGCGAGGCGTGTCTTTTTTTTGAAAATTGTTATAACTCGCTCAAATTGCTTTTTTGGAAAATTTATCCAGAACAAAATATTCATTATTTTGCAAGTAGTTCATGTCTGCGGCTTCGTTTCTGGATATTTTGAAAAATTGAAATTTTTAGGAGTTGACAACCTTTTTTAACTTGTATATGGTACCGTTTTTACTTTACAAGGTTTTAAAACATGTTGTGGAAAAATACTCTAATAAGAAACAAATGAACAAATAATAGCACTCATTGCGATCGCTCACAAACTCAAGTTGTAAACAAGTTTCTAGAAAACAACTCTCCTGTTAAAAAAAAAACAATGCCTTCATCTCTTTTGCTTAAAATGGTTTAAGTGCCGACTTATTACTAAAATTTGGCCGAATGGACCTACGAAGTATATGGTATAAAGTTTATTTTTGCTTGAAACAGTTCGAAACCGTTCATGCATAAAAAAAGTTCGCTAATAAATAGTCTTTTGTCAATCCGCCGCCGTATAACGCCCGCGTTTTTTGCCCTTTGAAAACACTTGTTTTGCTATTCTTACTAATTAGACGTTTTCAGATCGACTTTACTTTTACATTTGTATAACATTAAATAATATTTAACATTTGTAAATATCAATGAATGATATACCTTTTTTTTTTCAAATTAAAGTTCTTCATTGTTTGGTATTTACAAATGTTATTATTAGGTGAAAATTTAATTTAATAAAAACCAAGGTTTCCAGGGTGATTTAGCTGTACCTACTTATATAAATGATTTTTTATAACAACAAAAAATAGTACAAAAGGTTTGTAATCTCTTCATAAAAGTCACTTTCTCTCAATTTCAAAGAAAACGCTTAAAAACACGTAGTTACCCACTAAAAACAAGTATCCTTCCATTTGTAAATTATGTTTGATGACAAATAAACTTAATTAGGTCTAAACAAGTAAAAAGCATAAAAAAGAACATTACTTTTACACATGGCGGATGGCACAATAGGCGTGTCATTTTTGTCTGTGGCGCTTGACACGCGCGGTGTGTCGTGAAATATTTGTTCGCCACCACAGCTAAAGTTGTCGAAAATTGGTGCCGCAACGAATCGGTTAATTTAATTTTTTAATTTCGAAACGCACTCGAAGCGGGTAAAGCGTTTTTGACAGATATTACTTTTAATTTTAAAACGGCTTAAGAAACAAAATGATCCTGAGTAAAAAATTAGGAAAATTAAAATATGTTATGTTATAGATAGCTTTTTTGTCAAATGAAAAGATTGATAATGCCAATAAAATGTCTATATTTTCTTATCTGCGAGATTAGAATTGATTGAATTGATTCATATGTAAAATAGGATATTTAATGCGTCTCAAATTTAAGTTGTGTTAAGTTAATTTTGTCGATAAATGTAAAGGTTAATGTTGCTTTCTGTACTAAGTTATATTTTATATTAATTAGATTAGAAATAAATAAACCAAACCACAGATAATCATAGAAGTAAAAAAATTAAAAATAATTTAAAAGTAAAAATGTTGTACAACCGACTTCAATATAAATTATTAAGAATAACTCAAAAACTATTGGTCAGACCTTGATCAAATTTATATGGGACCACATGTGAAGCACCCACCATCTTTCAAATAAAAAAAGAATCATCAAAATCGATTCACCCAGTAAAAAGTTAAGAGGTAACACATAAAAAAAACATACAATCGAATTGAGTACCGGCTCCTTTTTGAAGTCGGTAGATAAAGGTGGATGTTGAGTGGATCGCAATTTTTTGATTTGGTGATAATAGAGCACTACATCTCCGCTTCGCATTCCATGTGTACAATAAGTTAATATACGCGATTAAATCATTTAAATGTGTAGTGTTCGCGTCAACTTATGAAATCCAAAATGTGGAACCCGAAAACGACGTAGAGCGGGCCTTATCGTGCGATTGTGTCGCAAACGTTTCCTGTACGTGATAGTGCTAATTGATATAATTATGTTTCGTTATTGTTAATGATGCGCACGTGGCTCATTGGTTAGTGTTCCTAATGGGTCACTGGCTCGATTCTTTTTAAATATACAATATACTAGAGCTGGTACCCGACGCGTGGCTGCCACAGAAATAATTGTGAAAATATCGTTTTCAATTTGGAATAGTTTTATACCTTACATGAAACTATTTTTACGGATTTTATCGCGTTTAATTTAACTTTTTAATTCCCGACGTTTCGGTTGCTTTACAGCACCCATGGTCACGGGGGGTACTGAGGTGTTTGACGTCCCAATGTCATAGTTACCCCGACTACCTTCAATTTTTAAATATTCTTTTTTAGTCCGATCTACGCAGAATAAGCTTACAGTATCTTGAATCTTGAGCAGTGGTATGCTTGGGTTTAGATTTAATTTTATTAATTATAGGATCCGAAGCAGATGGCAGCACCCATCCATGTTATCTATTGAAATTAGGATATTTTTTTTAAATTTCAATAGCCTCGCAAATTATCCTTGGTAGGAATCGATGTTCTTTTGCGAGGACATGTAGTCTATCAAACCTAATTAAATAGTTATACTGTTTAATTAGGAATGTTATTACATTCACTGAAACTAAATGTAACTTTCAAATGAAATGATCGACACGATACGCGCGCCACCTACTGTAACTTAATTGCACTATGCCTATAACCTTCGCGGAAGTGCAAGCAATTTGATAGTTTTACCGCGATCTGATGAACATACCGTTCAGCAGCGCATAAAATACGAAAAAACAAATATTAATTTTTATACATTAGATAAATAAGCATGTTTAAGTATGTATGTATTTATCTTATCTATGTATTTACATTTTATATTATCCATTTTTGTTACTATTTTATGGTTTATAATAAAAATAATGTTATTGTTGTCGCCAAACCAAACGCATGGTTTTTATTGTTTTCTTGCAATCCTGTCCATACAAAGGATGTCTGGAAGTGATTGCTTTTATTATTATACCACATATTTTTTGGAGTTCTACTTCTATTGGCGCGTTTGAGAAAAATTATGATAAGTGGTTGCTGTGGCCCATATACATCTACATCTATCTTCGTTTGCGAATTAAAATGCAGATGCGTTGTAACCCGTGAGAACTAAGGTAGAATACTTTTCCAGTAAAATATGTCTCCGGTTCTCTACACTCACCATACGAAACACGGCAGCATTAAGCTGCTATTTTAATCTGGTATTCTGTGAGAGCGTGGTCCTTCCCCGGTCGAGCCGACCCATTCGTGCTACAACTATACTATTAATATAGCTGCAGCATGGCTCTATCACGTAGAAAAACACTATTAATAACAATTAAAAATAATAAAAAAAACTGCTGTCGCCAACCTGCCCGCCAAGCGTGGCAACTATGGCAATCTATGGAGGGCTGTTCAGGAGTGGATTTTATAAGCTGTGATGGAACGTTAACATGCGCATGTGGCTCATTGATTGGTGTTCCTAATCGATCCTTGGTTCGATTCTCAGACAATTTAGGAAGTGAAAACTTCTTTAGAATACGTTGTGTTTTGAAACTCGATGAAACGAAAAACCGACACTAAAAAGAGACAAACATATATTTACATCTATAGGATTTGTCCTGCGAGAGGATGATATAGAATGCAGTATACAGTGTTTCCTATTATCTCGGTCGTAATAAAATAGTAATAAAAAATGATTTAATAATAAACTTTTATTGTAAAGATAAGTAAGCGTTCACTTCTACCACGTCTGAACTGTACACGTTTTATTAACCGACTTCAAAAAAGAGCCGGTACTCAATTCGACTGGATGTTTTTTTTCTGCCGACTTCCAAAAAGGAGGCGGTACTCAATTCGACTGTATGTTTTTTTTCTACCGACTTCCAAAAAGGAGGCGGTACTCAATTCGACTGTATGTTTTTTTATGTGTGTTACCTCATAACTTTTTACTGGGTGAATCGATTTCGGTGATTCTTTTTTTTATTTTAAAGCTGTTGCTTCTCACGTGGTCCCATATAAATTTGATCAAGGTCTGACCAATAGTTTTTGAGTTATTCTTAATAATTTATAATGAAGTCGGTTGTACAAAAATTTTAATTTTAAATTATTTGAAATGCTAAGTTTTAACTGATGTTTAGCTGTTGATAATTTTTACACGGCTCCGTGGCGCAGTGCCAGTAGCAATGAGCTGTTGCGCTGGGGGTGGGGCAGGGGGGGAAGGGGTCGAATCCCGCACGGAACAAGTATTTGTATGGCTACAAATAATTGTTCCGGGTCTGAGTGTTTGTCCTTGGGAAATTTATGTATGTAAACTGCACCCACGATACAGGAGAAAATCGTAGTGTTGAGGTAGTTTAAAAAAAATTAAAGAAGAAACATAGGCGTGCCACCTGAGTAGGTAACATAAATGATACTAAGTTGGTATCATCTAGGCCAGAATCAATGAAATCATTAATTGCGATTTTAAAAAAAGCATAATAAGAGATATAATTTATAATTGAGATCGTTGTCACTTGGTGAAAGTCCAGCTTCATTTTTGTGATTTGGAGTACACACTACACAGTCCACCTGATAGTAAGTGGATGCTGGGGACCATAGACATCTACATATATCCTCAATTCTTTCGAAGAATCAAAATGCAGATGCGTTATCATCGTTACCTGAAGACTAAGATTCCAGTTAAAAGGGTCTCCGGTTCTCTACACTCACCATACGTAACACAGCAGAATTGAGCTGCTATATTACGCTGGTATGAGACATAATATCAGTTATCACTATATATATATATAGTGATGACTTTGTAAGACAGGCAGGAAGTCGATGGAAGCACGTGGTTTAATACCGTGCTTTGTGGCATTCCTTGCGGGAGGCCTCTGTTTACCAGTGGACTTGTGACCGGATGATGATGAATGAATGAATGAAAATACAAATCCATGAAATAATAACGCAAGATTCCCAACACATCGATCCGGCTATAACATTAATAATCCGCGCGCTTGTCAACACTATTCTTATCATAAATCTATGAAGTCGCGTTGTTTTGCAATTTTATGGCATTAGAATTTAAAAAGAAAAATTATAATTCATGATAACAAATGATACAACTAACAAATCTAATAGAGATATGCGCGTTGATATAAATTTGCAATGTCTTATCTAATCGCGACAAGCTTTTATAATATAACATTTATAAATTGTGTTATGTATTAATTGGTTTGATTTAATTTAAAGTTTATTTTATTCTTTTTAGAGCATTTCATCGCATTTAGAGATTTTATTAACTCGCTTTCGTGTATGTCAGCTCAAAATCGGATGACAATGTAAGAATAAGAAAAACTCAAAAAAGAAATTTTATACTTTTTTGTCGGTTTTAAAAACGTGGTACATAATTGTTTATTTTATAAAATAAGGGGGAACAAACGTACACACAGTCCACCTGATGGTAAGTGGTTGTTGTGGCCCATAGACATCTACATCTTTCTTCTTTGCGAATTAAAATGCCAATGCGTATTCACCCGTAATGACTATGATAGAATGCCTCTTTTCCAGTAAAAAGGGTCTACGGTTCTCTACACTCACCATACGAAACACAGAAGCATTAAGCTGCTATTTCACGCTGGTATTATGTGAGAGCGTGGTCCTTCCCCGGTCGAGCCGACCCATTCGTGCTACAACTATAATATATCTGCAGCACGTGTGAATACTAGGTCATAATTATGAAAATGTTGTATTGTCATCGGTTCCCAATAAGTCTGTAAGTGTGTATGTATGTAAAATTTAAGATTATTCACACGTCCGAGAATCGTTGACATCTAAATGACAATGGTATATTTTTATACCTAATTTTCTATTAGACATACATAATACTTTTTTTAAATTAAACTGAAGTGACAAACGAACTTACATTGCACCTGATGGTAAGTGGCTACTGAACTCCTTGGACACAAGCGACCAACTTCAAACAAAACAGACTTCAGAGTATATTCTCTATTAGGCAATGCATGGAGATATATATTAAGCAGTGGACTTAGGTATAGCGCACGCGTACTTAATATAGTCATCCGGTTAATATGGTCACTTTCTTACTCTGTTATACGATAACTCTTCATCAATCAATCAAATAATAAAACGTCAAACATTCGCTGCTTTATCGACACCATTTTGACAGTTGACAGTATAGTAAATATGGTCATTAACTGTTTTTTATAAGACGCTATGCTATTTTTTTGGTGACACTGTAATATAAACTACTGTATAACATAACGTTACATAACATTAACTCTATTATTATCTAAGGCTAAATAATCTTAGTCCCAACTAGCGATATTTGAGAGGCAAATTATTAACCCTCATTAATAAAATCTATATGTATAAATAAAGGTAGCCTCGAACAACTCGATCACGCATCTCCCAAGGTGAATCACCCAAAAGACCTCGGCCAAATATTTCCTCCAGCCCAATTAGAGAACAAAATAACTGGTACTTGTCGAGGTGACGCGGAGATGATACTGTAAAGTGCATGCTAAAAACTTTGAACTTTGCACTTTACGAGTGAGTATTCAAATATGCGTAACTCAAAATCTACACGACCGCTCTAGAACGGCGTAAAAAAAATGAAAGTCGACGAACTATGTCATGTGTCATTCAGTATCATTGAATAGGTCTTTGAAAACAATCTTTAGGTTTATTAAATACAAATTATAATTTTTCTATTAAATTGACCATGTAGATTGTAGAACCTGTACCGATTTAAAGTTTGTGAGCAAACATCCTTACTTAAATTTACAAAATTTATAATAAAGCTGTGATAAAATTGTTATAAAACAGTTAAGCTTGTTATGATTTAATGTTGTATATTATAATTTGTATCATATCGCGTAAAATACGTTCGTAAATATAAATTATATTATATTATTATTATATATATTATATAATACTATATTATAAATTATATTATTTAATTATAAAATATAAATTATACGTTAGCCTTTTACGCAAGATCCCAGCGTACGGCTTATCCCCAAAACATATGCACAAAAACATACAGTCGATTCGGAAACGTCCTTCTTTTGTTTTGAAGTTGGTTAAAAAGCTGTCAATGTGAAATTGTTAGCATGAAAAGCGGGAAAGGATCACGCTGTCACAAAATACCATCGTAAAATAGCAGTTTAATTGCTGCTGCGTTTCGTATGGTGAGCGTAGAGAACCGGAGACCCTTTTCACTGGAAAAGAGGCATTCCATATTAGTCCTCAAGGGTGACAACGCATCTGCATTTCAATTAGCAAACGAAGATAGATCTAGATGTCTATGGGCCTGAGCCCCTGAGCTTCCACTTACCAACAGGTGAACTGTGTGCTCGTTCGCCACGCATATACAATATTAGCACACAAAAGCTACTACATATTGTGATTTAGCCATGATAGTTAGATATATTCCCTCGCGGACTTGTTTGCAGGTAATAATGAGTACATTAACCATGTAATTTTTATGTATCATGAATAGTTTTCTCAGCGCACATCAAAAAATATTAAATTTTATTGGCAAAATTTTGCTACTATGAGTGACATTATTCCAATTTTCGTAAGGATCTTTAATTTTTTTGAAAATAAATTATAGCCTATGTTACTTCCTGATAATTTTTCAAAAAACAAAAAAATTGGCAAGAAGTATGTTTTACTATTAATATTTTTTTTTAGTTATCGCTGGACATGTTTAATAAGTCTGTAAATTTCATTTATTAAGCGGCGAAGCTTGCGAAGACACTTATTGATTTCACGATGTCTGTCCGTCTGTCCCACGATTATCTCGAGAACGGTTCCGAATTTTCAAATTCTGTTTTCAGCAATCGATTACTGATCACCCAGGCATCTGAACCTCCTATTTTGAAACTGATTGCTCAACGGCAACCGTTAAAAACCGCTACAAAGCTGATTGCTTCGCCACTTTGCTATGCTGTTAGCTTGCTAGGTTTATTGTATCTTTGTTGGTATTTGATCGCCATTTTAGATCCGCCATCTTCAAATTTTTTATCGCCATCAGTTGACCCTTATCGGTGCCTATAACATTTGTTCGAGCAAAATTAAACTATCCCCAAACTTTGCCGAGTTATTACTCTTTAAAATCGGTACGACGGCCATCTTGTTTTCCGCCGTTTGGAATTTTAATCATCGCCGCCAGACTTTGTGTGGGGTGTAGGTCAATATTACGGAAGTCACGCCATCTCTACGTCTTACCGTTTAGCCAGGCAGTAGTAAACCTCTTAGAAGAGCTGAACACTGACGTAATTTTAGTCGTATTCTTCTCAGCAAACCGTTTCATTTGCTACCCATATCATGAGAGTGCATAGAAAATAAATAGTACGCCATCTTGGGCGATCCGCCATATTGGATATTTAGAATGACATCGCTTAGATAACAATGCATTGTCATCCAAACTAAACATGTATGCAAGATTTCAGCTCAATCGGTTGAGGATAACTGCTTTAAAATTCATTTGCAAGATTTGATCCTAACAAACGTTAGGGTCAAATCACTGCATGTTAAATTAAAACTTTTAAAAATGGATGTGCTACATGTTACATGTCTTAGATTTTAGTTCTAAAGAATTAAAAATTTTGTAAAGCCGACTTCAACATAAGTTATTAAGAATAACTCAAAAATTATTGATCTGACCTTTATCAACTAGCTTTCAGTATATATAGCTTAAGTACTAGCTTTCAAATAAAAAAGAATCATCGAAATCGGTTCACCCAGTAAAAAGTTATGAGGTAACACACATAAAAAAAACATACAGTCGAATTGAGTACCGTCTCCTTTTTGAAATTCGGCAGAAAATGAGGATATTTAGCATTATCTGTATTTTGATAACATATTATAATAGTTATTATCATATTCAAACACACGTGGAAAAAAAAACATTCGTGAGTGTCGTGGAACACTCGGTTGGAACGAAGTTCCTTCCGTAGTATATTATTATTGATAAAAGTATTATATTACTGATTAACAAATACAAATAAATGAATTACTAGCGTCTGTTAAAATAAAATAATATTTCTTTCATGGTAAAATAAGAAAATGTGCGAGGGAGATGGATATTATTCAATCTCGCTCGCACTATAGAAAGGTGGTCGTGATGGAAATATCTTATACGGAGGTTACACGTTAAGTTTGGCGTCAGTTCAGCCTGTGACCTTGATCACGTATAGACTGATGGCTGACTGATGATGAGTTGACGGGAGGTATTAGACGGTAAGTCAGGACTGACGATCAGTCCAACGGAAAACTTCTACGCATACGCATTATGCGGGTCACTCAAATGCGCGCAAACATTCGTATTTTCGGAAACAAATGTTGGCAACTTTTGTTTATTTGTCAACAGTTGGAAACATAAATGTTGTCAACATTTTTGGTGTAGACGCGGCTTTAGGTATGGATTTTAACAAGAAAAAATAAAAAAATTCACGGCAAAGTTGGATCTTAGGGTACTAATTTCCTTTTTCACGTCTTCTACATTAACTTGGGGTTTTATTTTTTTCAAAATTACTAATAGTTTCTGGAGCGCCTCGTTTCTCTTATATTTATTCACATGTGGGTTATTCGTTTTATCCCAAATAATAGGTAAAACTTCTTTGACGGCTCCGTGGCGCAGTGGCCGCGGGTTCGAATTCCGCACGGAACAAGTATTTGCATGGCCTGCAAATAATTGTTCCGGGTCTGAATGTTTGTCTTTGTGCAATTTATGTTTGTAAATTGCCTCCACGGTACAGGAGAAAATTTTTGTGGAGGGGTACCGTTTTAAAAAAAAAAGTTTTAATAAATTATTTCTCCAGGGCTAATAGTTGAGAAGGGGACGTCAGGGATGGCGAGGGAGTCGACGCACGCGGTGACACGGCGTGCGACTCCATCGCTGTCTAAGCGGTGACTGACATCAGGCTGATAGCTATTAAAAACTTTCAGTCTGGAATCAGTCTAACCAGACTGACAAAAATTATTAAAATATTTAAATAACCATCATTCTGGACCATCAATCCATCAGTCTACGTAGACTATATACGCGTGTATACAGTCAGTTTCCCGTCATTCTGACATCAATCATGGATTGAACTGACGCCAGAATGAACGTGTAACCTCCGTTTCTCATCTAGTCCCCGTCCGTCAAATTCGTACCGTGCGGTAAGGAACTTCGATAAATTTGACAACGACCCACCAACCACTAAGTAGTAATAAATATTTCTGTAGATGTATACAATAGAAAGGAATACAATAATGTTTATTCAATATAGATTACTATATATATTGAACATAATTCATTATTTTACTAGTATATATATAAATAAAAGAGCCATGCTGCAGCTATATTATGGTTGTAGCACGAATGGGTTGGCTCACAGAATACCAGATAATAATAGAATATTTTGTATTCAATATAAATTAGAAGAATATTGAAAGTAAATTGTGTTTTTTTTTTATAGGAAAAGGGTGACAAACGAGCACACAGTCCACCTGATGGTAAATGGTTGCTGCGGCCCATAGACATCTACATCTATCCTCTATTACAAATCAAAATGTAGATGCGTTGTCACCCATGAGGACTAAGATGAAATGCCTCATTTCCAGTAAAAAGGGCCTCCGGCCACCTGCACTCACCAAGCGAAACGCAGGGGTAAATCTCTACTTCACGCTGGTTTTCTGTGAGATCGTGGTACCACCCCGGTTCGAGCCGGCCCATCCGTGCGACAGCAAAAGCTGCCGCGTGGCTCTACCACTGTTAAAAACTCGCCAGTTTTGGAAAAAAACCTCTGTCCTGGGAAGGACCAACAAGAAATCCAGCGGGATTATTTGTACATTATAATCTAATATATAAAAAAATAATTTTTGTCTGTTCGTATTTTATGCGCTGCCATACCGTTCATCAGATTGCGATAAAACTTTGTCAACTTGTTGCATGCACTTCCGCTAAGGTTATAGGCGTAGTACAATTAACTTACACTTGGTGGCGCGGGCATATCGTACCGACAAACTTATTTGAAAGTCGTATATCATTCATTCAAAATAATGTCTTAAGGTGGCTACTGACCTGCCTGCCGCAGGGGCAATCTAGGGTGTGGGGAGTGGGGATAACCCTTAATTGTCTCCTTAATTGTGATGTGTGTAGGCAAGCAGGGGCAATTTTTTAAGTCGGCCCTGCGACCTCCGATGTTGCTCCGATCGCTGTGCTCCCTAGATTGCCCCTGCGGCAGGCAGGTCAGTAGCCGCCTTTATCATTCCTAACTAAACAATATAACTCTTCCAAATTTAAAACGATATTTACACAGTTATTACTTCTGTGGCAGCGACGCGCCGGGTCCCAGTTAATATATCACACAATCAAGTATGAAAACATTTTGAAACAGCGTGGTAGCGATCACCTCATTCCCAGGGGTTATTATCAATCATGTACTGTATGGGAGTATAATTATTGTTAAACAATTTTTTCTTAATTAAAAATTTAAACTTTTGGTAGATTTTGTTATATTCTTTTGGTAGACGACGGGCGTTCAATGTATTCTCGGAAAAAAGATACTTTTGTGAAATATTTTTTATTTTCTGCCGACTTCAAAGGAGACGATACTCAATTCGACTGTATGTTTTTGTATCTGTGTTACCTTATAACTTTTTACTGGGTGAACCGATTTCGATGATTCTTTTTTTATTTGAAAGCTCATACTTCTTGTGTGGTCCCATATAAATTTGATCAAGGTCAGACCAATAGTTTTTGAGTAATGCTTAATAATTTATAGTGAAGTCGGCTGTACAAAATTTTTAATTTTAAATTATTAAGTGGCGAAGCTTGCGAAGACACGCTGTCACAAAATACCATCGTAAAATAGCAGCTTAATTGCTGCTGCGTTTCGTATGGTGAGTGTAGAGAACCGGAGACCCTTTTCACTGGAAAAGAGGCATTCCATATTAGTCCTCAAGGGTGACAACGCTTCTGCATTTCAATTAGCAAACGAAGATAGATCTAGATGTCTATGGGCCTGAGCCCCTGAGCTTCCACTTACCAGCAGGTGGACTGTGTGCTCGTTCGCCACGCATATACAATATTAGCACACAAAAGCTACTACATATTGTGATTTAGCCATGATAGTTAGATATATTCCCTCGCGGACTTGTTTGCAGGTAATAATGAGTACATTAACCATGTAATTTTTATGTATCATGAATAGTTTTCTCAGCGCACGTCCAAAAATATTACATTTTATTGGCAAAATTTTGCTACTTTGAGTGACATTATTCCAATTTTCGTAAGGATCTTTAATTTTTTTGAAAATAAATTATAGCCTATGTTACTTCCTGATAATTTATTCAAAAAACAAAAAAATAGGCAAGAAGTATGTTTTACTATTAATAATTTTTTTAGTTATCGCTGGACATGTTTAATAAGTCTGTAAATTTCATTTATTAAGCGGCGAAGCTTGCCAAGACACTTATTGATTTCACGATGTCTGTCCGTCTGTCCCACGATTATCTCGAGAACGGTTTCGAATTTTCAAATTCTGTTTTCAGCAATCGATTACTGATCACCCAGGCATCTGAACCTCCTATTTTGAAACTGATTGGTCAACGGCAACCGTTAGAAACCGCTACAAAGCTGATTGCTTCGCCACTTTGCTATGCTGTTAGCTTGCTAGGTTTATTCAATGTCTCGCGTGACATTAAATACAATTACTTGTTAGTGAAAAAAAGGTTTTTATTTCTTTGAAAAAATGTTCTTCGTGTTGGTCTGATAAATGCTCATTTACAGCGGACTTGAGCTCCCATCCCTTTTTTAACCGACTTTAAAAAGGAGGAAGTTCTCAATTCGAGTGAATGTTTTTTTTTTGTATATAAATACATATATGTTACGCGGTATCTTCGCAGATTGTGAACAGATTTTAATGATTCTTTTTTCATTAAATAGGCTTTACCTCAAGGGTGTTCCCGTTAAATTTTAAAGAAAAACTAAGAGTGGAAAATAGGGGAAACGTTTCATATTGGACTATTTTTTAAGGGATTTCATATATCTTCGCAGATCGAGAACCGATTTTAATGATTCTTTTTTTTATTAAATAGGTTATATACTTCAAGGGTGGTCCCATATAAATTCGGGTTTTACTTTTTGTTAAAAATTATAATTATTACGTGGTAGAGCCATGCTGCAGCTATATTAATAGTATAGTTGTAGCATGAATGGCTCGGATCGACAGGGGACGGACCACGTGTACAAGCGTGAAATAGCAGCTACCACGGTCGAGCCGAACCATTCGTGCTACTACCATCGTATAGCAGCACCATGGCTCTACCACGTAAAAAACTCGTGACTCTTGCCAATAAAGATTTATCATTTAATGTTTTAAGGGAACAATATTACAAATTGAGAGATTGTATTGTATAGATGAAGTCATCGGTGAGCGCGCACGAATCACGACGCGACCTTTAACTGAATTTACACACTGTTATTTAAACTACGTTCATCTTTGGCGTTTAGATGGGCAATAATAGTGGGTACAATTATCTTCTTAATTGGCCTGTACAAGTTCGCAGATTGACATGCGCCAAAGCAGTTGCAGAAAGGATTTGTTTTAGATCGGCATTCAAAAATTACCGTATGTGTAAGCATATCCACTACCCCATATCATCCCGTGGGTGTCGTAAGAGGCGACAGAGGGAAACAAATCAGGAGATTGGCTGCGTCTTCTTATTAACCTCTAGAAAATAGAGTAACTACACTAAGAAAAGAAAATAGTTGTCAGTACAGCTGCTACCCGTGGCAACTATGGAAAAGGAGGAATCCCCTTATAAGACAATCTATAAAAATCAAAATACGAAAGGAGTTTAGCAGTAGCAAAGGGTAATATGGTCATCCGGTTAATATAGTCACTTACTTATAACTCAAAAACTAGCCTTGTTTGCATAGATGGCTCTGTGATAACAGCTCTTCATCAGTCAATCCAGTGATTTTGGCACGTCACGACGCCATTTTGCCAATTGACATTATAGTAAATATAAAAGTAAAGTTGCATTTACGTCCCACTGCTGGGCACAGGCCTCCTCTCATTTCTGAGAGGGTTTTAGGGCAGGGAATTGTCCACCGCGCTGCCCTAATGCGTGTTGGCGAACTTCACATGTCTTCGAAATATTTTTTTTCTTATTTCTCAGATATGCAGGTTTCCTCACTATGTTTTCCTTCACCGCCGAGCACGTGGTAAATCAGCACTTAAAATTGCAATTAACAATTTCATTGGTGCCGGCGGGTATCGAACCCGGGTTGCTCGAGTACTGTGAAGCTTACAGCGAGCGCTAACCATCTGAGCTACCACGGCTTTTTATAGTATAGTAAATAAGGTCATTAAAAATTAAATTTTTCGAAGTGATTTATTGCCAAAGCTTGTTCGCTATTTTCTACCGACTTTAAAAAGGTGGCGATACTTAAATTCGACCGTGTTTTTTTTATGTGTGTTACCTCAACTTTTTACTGGGTGAATCGATTTCGATGATTCTTTTTTTATTGGAAAGCTGGTGGTTCACATGTGGTCCCATATAATTTTGATGAAGGTCTGATCAACAGTTTTTGAGTTATTCTTAATAATTTATATTGAAGTTGTTTGTACAAAATTTTTAGCTTTAAATAATTAACTTGACTTTTCGAAGTGTTCCTATTTATTGCCAAAGCTTGTTCGCGATTTTCCGCCGACTTCCAAAAAGGAGCCGGTACTCAATTCGACTGTGTGTTACCTCATAACTTTTTACTGGATGAACCGATTTCGATGATTCTTGTTTTATTTGAAAGCTGGTACTTCCCGTGTGGTCCCATATGAACAAGGTCAATTGATCAAGGTCAAACGAATAGTTTTTGAGTTATTCTTAATAACTTATATTGCAGTCGGCTGTACAAAATTTTAAATTGTTCTTAAAATAAGAGTGTTAGTTAAAATATAAGATTCTGTGTTTTTGTCTCTGTCCTCCTCCTAGTTTTGGTTTTATAGGGCGGCAAAGCTTAAGGTAAAATACCCTCAAGTACTTTAGTTTTGAAATAGACTATGCACTCTTGGATGCTATCTGTCACGTGGGTTGAGCATCACGCATAAGGTGTCAATGCTGACCATTATTGGTGCATGACGAATTGATTGAATTACCAGTGTTTCGCCGAACTGAGACCTCGACCTCCATTGCAGTTGAGAAGTAAGGTCAGCACCGAATCTAGTAAAGGGGCATCCATTCATAACGTGAGCTCAAAATAGGGGTACTAAACATGTGCCTCCCGCAAAGATTTCCACTTAGGGGGGATTTTGCAATAAATGCCACGCATTGCAGGTGGGTTGGCAACCGCAGTTTTTGAAGTTATCCTTCTTTTGGGGCGTTTGGGAAGAATTATAAGTGTTTTTTTTTCAAAACGCGCGCACATCGACGACACCTAAAAACGACACCATGAAGTTGTTACGATGCGCGCGCACACTGACACCTAAAAGCTACAACTTCAGTGGGTGAGTAATGGATCTGACAAACGTTTTTTTACTTTACATGCTAAATAAATTTACAAAATAATACGAGAAAAATTGTGTTTTTACTTTTTTCATATCTTAAAAATTGACTGAGATATTAACGACCAGTGTGTGTTTCCGAACAAAGATTTTAAAAACGCGGGCGGGCGCTCATTAGCCGATGACGTCACATTCCCGCTCATACAACATTTGCGCTCTTGTCTGCACGCCACTGCGCAGTAAAAATCAGAATTTTAAAGTTCTCTGTGGTAAAAATGGGGAAAAATACTGTATTGTGCCTCAGTGCTTCAATTCAACAGTTAAAACACCGGATATATTTTTTATGTGCCTAAGGACCCAAAAATGAGGAAAAAGTGGATAACAGCCGTAAAAAGAGTCGATTCAATAGACCCTAAAACTAAAGCGCACTGCTGTGAATACCATTTCGATGTAAGTATTTTTGTAAGTATAAAACTTATCCTTCTTCTCTACCTATCCTAGCCCTACTAAACATACCTACTTGTCTACTTTGATTGCTTAGATAGATAGGTATCTTGCCAAAGTTGCCAACTACCTAGCACCTAGTAGCAGCGCAGTGCAGTGCTCCTCAACCGACTGTATTGGCGGGCCGCAAAATACACATATGGCAAAATATACATAAATATATATTTTCTTCCTACTACAAAATAAAACTCGCGGACCGATGTCAGAAGTATCAAACTCGCGGCCCGCATTTATCATTAGTTTTCGTTGTATTTGGTTAGAGTTAGCAACGTACATAGTACGTTAAACACGGTTTTTACTTAGGTTTTCGAAACGACGTTTTTACTGTACTATTAGGACGGCTTAGCCGATTTTGATAAAATATGTCTATGAACCACTGTTAAAAAACAACATTAAATACAAAATAAAAAAAACAACACGGTTCACCCATTTATGAGCTACAGTACTACAGGCAGACATATAGACACAGACAGACAGACACACATAGCGGTCAAATTTATAACACCCTTCTTTTTGCGTCGGACATTAATAAAAATGGTAAGCAAAATTTGCGACCCACAAATTAATCAGCACTGATTTTTTAAATGTTTTAATTTAAAAAAAAACTGTAAATGAATAAACTAAAGCGAGCATTGGATAAAATTAATCAAAAATATGTAAGTATCTGTTTTAGTATAACAATAGAACAATAGGTACCTATTTGCCTAGTTAGAAAACTGATAACTACATAAATACCTAGGTAGTAGTAGGACTTACCCACATCTGTTATATGGTATATGGGTAAATATTGACTTTTTCTGTAAGTTTAAACTAATAAAACATAGATAGGGTCCTACGATCTTCTTCTAACAACAAAATCTGTATTCCTGTTCACTTCACCGAGTTCTATGGTAACTCCTTCACAGTTCAGGCTACACGCCTTTGGAACTCCTTGCCCGATGACATTAGAAAAGCACCCAATAAGTACGCTTTTAAAAAATTGATCCGTAATCATCTATTGAAGACAACGCATTTTACATGAATCATCCATTTAATGTGTATTGCTAAACACACGCATATATTCATAGGTATTTGTATGTACTAATTATATATATTAAGTGTATTTAAATATGTATATTTTTATGTATATGCATGTATTTATATCCCCATTTGTATATATATATATATATATATATATATATATATATATATATATATATATGTGTGTGTGTATGTGTATGTGTATATGTATGTAGATGTATATGTGTATGTATGTATCCATCATATGTGTATAGTTTATTTATTAGTAAAATGTATGTATTATGTAGTTAATTATAATTTTGTTTAGTGTTATTTTATTCTATATTGCCGCACCTACGTCAAATTCTCACCACTCCATGGGTTGACTGGTAGAGAATGCCTCAAGGCATTAAGTCCGCCCTTTGTATCCTTTTGTTTTAAGGAATGCAATAAAGAATAAATAAATAAAAAAAAAAAAATAATCATCGATAATCTCAAGATGTGGATTACGAGTAGGTACCTAGTATTTTTAACGCCACCCATATTAATGATTTCTTATATTTACGCGAAGACTATAGAATATGCAGTATTACTGAAACCTGCCTCACATCGGGCTATCTATTGTGGAAGGAAGAATTCTACAAGCAAGTAGATGGTGTGGCGATGGGCTCGCCTGTATCTCCCGTAGTTGCGGACATATTCATGGATGAATTCGAGGAGAAAGCCGTTCTTACTGCTCCTGTAAATCCAAGATTCTAGAAGCGGTACGTAGACGATACTTTCACAATTTTACCATCTGATAAAGTAACTACATTTTTAGACCACCTTAATTCCATAAACTCTAAAATTACAATTCACAATGGAGTCAGAGGCAAACAATTCTTTAGCTTTCCTAGATGTTTTAGTCATTCGAAATCCTGATAACACTATTGGTCACACTGTATATAGAAAAAAGACCCGATATTACTGATATTTAAATGGTGTATCGCACCATCATCCATCACAGTTAGCTACCGTGGGAAAATCTTTGTTTCAGAGAGCACGAGGGATCTGTGACAGAAAACATCTGGCCGCCGAGCTTCAGCACGTCGAGCAAGTATTGCAAGACAACAAGCTTCGGGCACCGCGCCTACGTCACAGTGACCGAGTGAAGCCGGCCACAGTCGAGCGTATGCCTGCTGTACTATCCTATGTCAGAGGAGTCACAGACAAGGTTGGCTACATCTTGAAGCAAGCTTCCATTAAAACATACTTCAAGCCGCCGAAGAAGATAAGTCAATTGTTACCATCCGTCAAGTGTCATATCCCTCTACAAGATGCAGGAGTGTACAAGCTGGATTATGAATGTGGTCTCTCTTACATAGGACAAACAAAAAGATCTATTAAAACCCGCGTGAAAGAACATATAGCTGACTTGAAGCACCGACGTTCCGGGAAGTCTGCAAGTGTGTGAACATGTTCTAGATAGTCCCCGCCATTACATTAGGTTTGATAAACCACAAATCCTCGCAAAAGAACACCGATTCCTACCAAGGATGATTCGCGAGGCTAATAAAATTAAAAAACATCCTAATTTCAATAGAGAAGATGGATGGGTGCTGCCATCTGCTTGGGATCCTATAATTAATAAAATTAAATCCAAACCCAAACCCAAGCATACCGCTGGAAGACTTTAAGATACTGTAAGCTCATTCTGCGTAGATCGGACCAAAAATTAATATTTAAAAACTGAAGGTAGCCGGGCTAACTATGACATCGGGATGTCAAACACCTCAGCACCCGAAACGTCGGGAATTAAAAAATTAAATTAAACGCGATAAAATCCGTAAAAATTTGTTTCATTCAATGCCACCAATATTAGGTAAGTGTTAAATGAAACACACTAACTTTCAGTTAGGTTTAAGTTTGTACAAATACCTACATAGGTATTTGTTCAAACTTAAATCTAATGCTTGCCGAGAAGAGTAGGTACCTAATGCTTACTTAGAACATAGGTGCCTTTTCATCTTTATTCCATGAATAGCAGCAGCCATAAAATCCTGATTCTTCATGAAATATTGTGCTATCAAACTCCATCCACTCTGGGCAAATTGTCCGACTGTCCTTTTACAAAACCTTCTTCCATTCTAGCACTACACGTTTCACTTTAGTGTAATCGGATTTAGAGGTTAATATTATTTCTTTGAAATACAAGCACAGACACTATAAGTAATAAGAATACAAAGACGATCGAAAGAAAATGAAACGAAACCCGCGTAATTTGGTCAAACCGCACCAGACCAAGTCGCGGTCTGCGGGAGTGTGACGTCATAGTGTAAGCGCGCGTAATGTCAGAAATTCAAAAAGGGGCTTCAACTTCTTGTCGTTATAACTTTGGAAATACTGCATGTATTGAAGTGAAATAAAAACTAATGTAAGGTACATGATCTTTGCTACGATTTTAAAAGTAATTGGTAGTAATATTTTGACCCATTTGTGTTCTCCATTGTTTCTCCAGTTTTTTTGTTTTCTTTCGCTAAAGAAGTATAACTTCCTACGTGCTACATAAGTACACACACATTTTCGGAACGAAGTTCCTTATCGGACGGCACGGGTTTGGCGGATGGGAGCTAGGCGACAAAAAGTGTAAGATTTTTTCGTCACTACCCCCTGTGTCATAGTGTAGACGGCCTTGGCGGCGAAATAAGGAAACGGGATGGAATAATATCCATCTCCCTTGCACTTTTTCTTATCTTGCCATAAAAGAAATATTATTTTGTTTCAAATGACGTTTTTAATTTAATTGTATTTGTTAATCAATAATACTATACGTTTATCAATAATAATATACTACGCAAGCAACTTCGTTCCAACAGAGTATTATTAGGAAGATGCTGCTGACCATCTCATGTTTCAGTTTGCCTCTGTCGCCTCTTGCGACACCCACGGCACGAAATGTGGTAATGGATATTCTTACACCACCACTGCATGGTCTAATTTATATTTATAATTGTAACTAATTTATTTTATTATTTATTTATTATAAAAGTTAAATTATACAACGGCAGGTTGACCCAAGTGGCCCATGTTCAAAAACAGTCTCGTCACAAAGCGCACATGTTCTCTATTAAGCACATAATTTACGGCGGATATGGGCACAGTTTTTTGGTTTTGTTCTGTTTGTTTTTTGCTCAATAAACAAGTTTAAATAATTTATTAAGCAAAGAAGGGTTCTTATTATACCAAATAATACGTAAATGAATAAGATGATCGCCATCATGCAGGTTCTATCAAAATACATTAAAAAAAATTGTACATACTAAATTATTCTAAAGTAAAAATATGTTTTAAAAAAAAGTCCCGCTGGATTTCTTGCTGGTTCTTCCCAGGACAGAGGCATTTTCCGAACCAGTTGTAAATAAAAAAATGACTTTCAATAAGTATTGTTATTACATAATCTACATTTAATAAAAATCATTCTATTTGATACTTTATATATAAATTAACTTCATAGTAGTTATTCAAATATATATGAATATATAAAACCTGTTTATTTTAGTTATTTTTCTTTTGGACTGTTGTTAGACTTTCATCATCATCATCATCATTACAGCCCTTCACAAGTCCACTGCTGAACATAGGCCTCCAAGGAATGCCACAAAGCACGGTCCTGAGCCACCTGCATCCATCGACTTCCTGCATGTCTCACCAGGTCGTCACTCCATCTAGTGTTAGTGTTGTTAGACTTTAAAAAATAATAATTTATTATTATTTTTATTTTTTCCTAGCTGGTAACCAGCGCGCCGCTGCCGCAGAAAATAATTGTGAAAATATCGTTTCAAATTTCTAAGAGTAATATTGTTTAATTACGAATGATACACATTCATTGAAATTGAATGATAAATTTGTCGGTGCGATACGTGCGCCACCTACTGTAAGTTAATTGTACTGTAGACTTGACTATCCCTATAACCTTCGCGCAAGTGCAAGCAATAAGTTGACAAAGTTTTACCGCAATCTGTTGTGGCAGCGTATAAAATACGAACAAACAAAAATTATTTTTATGTAGGTATTAGATTATTATTATTAAGAGGTTAACAGTTGAAACAACTGATGTAAGCCTATATCCTAGTTTCAAATGTGTAATTGTTCTATTATCCAATCTGTTCTTAAATTGTTTCATGGTTTGTGCAGAGAGCCGTGGTAGCTCAGATGGTTAGCGCTCGCTGTAAGCTTCACAGTACTCGAGCAACCCGGGTTCGATACCCGCCGGCACCAATGAAATTGTTAATTGCCATTTTAAGTGCTGATTTACCACGTGCTCGGCGGTGAAGAAAACGTGAGGAAACCGGCATGTCTGAGAAATAACAAAAAAAATATTACGAAGACGTGTAGTTCGCCAACACGCATTGGGCCAGCGCGGCGGACACTTCCCTGCCCTAAAACCCTCTCAGAAATGAAAGGAGGCCTGTGCCCAGCAGTGGGACGTGTACATAGGCTGTAACTTTAACTTTATTTTTGTGCAGTTATCACTTCTGATGGCAGCTTGATCCATGCTTCAACCACTCTTTGGCTAAGAAAATGTTTGTATTGGTTATTGACATTGCTTTAGTTAATTTGAGGTGATGCCCCCTAAGAAGTGTGTTGTTAATTTCTACATAATAACTTCTGAAGACGGTGCTAAGGGGCTATCCATAAACCAACGTGGTTCTCTAAAAGGGGCAGAAGGGTATGCTCTCATGTGCGGTTACGTGGGGGGTGGGTCGGTGCGACCCGGTGTCAGGTAACACAGACACATATTTTTTCCTGTCCTACCTAGTGTATCTGGACTGCCTCAGTCTAGTCCAGGGTTTCCCAACCTTTTTTGACCAGGGACTACAAGGTGAAAGAAAAAATATTATAAATCTATACAAATAAATAAAATTGAAGTGTCTGTTTGTAATATTAAAATAAAACCTTTTTACTCAATGCATATGAATGTATATACGGTACTTATAACAAAAACACAATTTTTTTAATTTTTGTCTGTCTGTCCGTCTGTCTGTCTGTTTGTTCCGGCTAATCTCCGAAACGGCTGGACCGATTTCGACGGGACTTTCACTGGCAGATAGCCGATGTTCTAAGGTGTAACTTAGGCTACTTATATTTGAGAAAAAGAATTAGGGTTCTGAGCAATATAATTAAAACCCTCAATTACACGCGGGCGAAGTCGCGGCGCACAGCTAGTGTAACAATAAAATTTTATAATAAAATCCCTAAATGTCTACAAAAAGAAGAATCATTAAATAAATTTCAAAGAGAGCTTAAAAAATATTTAATTGAAAAAAGTTTCTATTCGTTGTCAGTTCTTCGGTGAAATATATATATATATATATACAAACACGTTTTTATTATCCTTGTATTAACAATTATTGCAAATGTTTATTAAACCTAAAAGTAATGTTTAGCTTAAGTAAATAAAATAAGTAATTCTTCTATCTAAATCAATTAAATCAAATTGATATATAATGTTGCTATGCCCTATCAGGGCTCATGTTTGGCTCTATTATATCCAACATAAGTAATATTTATGAAACGACATGAACGCAATAAAATGTTTAAGTTTGAGTTTGAATAAATTATAATCACAACTTATAACATAATTATGTGATAAACTGAAAAGAAGCATTCATTAACGGTATTATTTGCCCGCGTGACGAGAATATAATAAAGGCGTTATTTAAAACGATTAGGTAGGTCTAATATTTAAATCTTTCGCGGATCATATTTTATTTTTATTAAGCGTTTGCGGACCACTGGTTGGGAATCACTGATCCAGTCGGTACGCAAAACACGTTCTAAGAGCCTTACAATATCTTCTTCAAATAAATTAAATTGGTTACATTTCTAAACTATATTTATTATTTCAATCCGGCACATATAAAATCTGATTAATCATACCTTTCTTTAAAGAAAATATTTACGAGAGGGCGGGTCGACTTAATGTCTACATGGCGTATCAAGGTAGGGGGGAGGGGTAAAAAAGTACGGAAAACTCGTTACGTGGTTTATGGATGGCCCCTAAGATAATGTATCGAAGAAGTAAGACTCCGAATTCAAAAGCTATTACGCGGAAATTTTATTTTTTTGTTTTGAAGTTATTGAGCGGTTTAATATATCATAAGCTCAACGTTACAACTAGAATAGTTTAAAAAAAATAGTAAAAAAATTCTGTAAACAAAAACATTTACAGGGCATATGTACAAGTGCAAACAATAAGTGTATAAAGAGTACACAATAAAGAAATCATACTGGTATCCTACAGTATGAGAAACACACTAGCCACTATAAATACTAGGAACAAGCACAAACTAGTTATACCAGTTATTCGATTCCAAAGAGTCGGTAATTCCTTCATGGAGTTATATCGGTATACGCGTTTACAAAAAAAGACCCAGAAAATATACGGATAAGACTTAAATTATTTATTAAGCAAAAATTACTTAGTAATGGTTATTATACTACTAAAGAGTACATGACTGAAAATAACCCTCGGGAATGAGGTGATCGCTACCATGCTGTTTCTAAATGTTTTATAACAATAGTATAAAAATAAAATATTATATTGTACTCGTATATCATTACGCTTTAAAAAAAAGTCCCGCTGGGTTTCTTAATGGTTCTTGGACAGAGGTATTTTCTGATCCAGTGCTAAAGCTTAAGTTTATTTATTCTTGTGATCCATATTTAATAAACATTATTTTTTTTAGACTTTATTGCGTTTTAGAAAAAAAAGGATACAAAGGGCGGACATAATGCTTAAAGGCATTCTTTACCAGTCAATCCATGGAGTGGTGAGAGTTAATCGTAGGTGTACATTAGGTATATGTAACACAACAGATTATGATATAATATTATAAATAAATGCATATATATATATATATATATATATATATATATATATATATATATATATATATATATATATATATTCGCACATTTACATATATTAACACATTCATAATATAGATATATTTACAAATATAAACACTAGCTGACCAGGCAGACGTTGTTCTGCCCTTTCCGAACGACCATTTGCTTTCCCAAAAAATCTCCTGAAATTAGCAATAAAAAAATTGGTTCCATCTGATGAATACATACAGCAACACGTGGTGGTTATACTACTAAATTGTAGCTTATATTAAACGTTTGTATTTTTAACATAGCGCCATCTATTGAATATTTACTCAATCCAGTCAACGGATATCGTCATCTGACAGAATCGTTTGGAGCTAACAGATAATTGTGACTGTCAAATAATAGACAAATAATTTGCAATAAAATAATATTGTATTGCGACTATAAATTGAGATGTAAGCTATCCTATCTTTTAAGTTGAACCCAATTGCACATTGACCAAAAATTTCATTGAAATTAGTTCAGTAATTTAGGAGTCCATCGCGGACAAACAACGTGACACGTAATTTTTATATATAAAAGAAGATATATTATGAAGATATGTCCAGATACATAAATACAAAGTCAATACATACATATAAATACGGCTAATTAACAATATTGTAATTCTAATGATTCTTCAGTATTTACTGGGCGCTTTAAAAAGAAGGTAGCAAATGCTCGCGTACCTTCTTTTTAAAGGAGTATTTATTAAGTGCTTTTCTGATATCATCAGACAAGGAATTGCAAAGACGTGCAGCCTGTACAGTGAAGGAGTTACCATAGAACCCGGTGAGATGAGCAAGAATACAAATCTTTGTTTTTAGAGGAAGATCGAAGAACCCTATCATGACAAGAAGAGAGATATTGAAATCGTTCTTTGAGATAAGAAGATGAATATGAATCATTTAGATTTGAAAAATGAACAAGTAATATTCTGGAGTTACGCCTTTGCCTTACGGTAAGCCACTTAAGCTGAGATCTATAATGAGAAATATGGTCATACTTACGCAGACCAAAAATAAATCTAATACAGTTGTTAAGCAGGCGCTCCAGCTTGTTAAGAAGTTCTTGGGACAGGTCTGGGTAGCACATATCTGCATAATCAAAGATAGGTAAAATAAGGGTTTGGACAAGCATGAGCTATCAATATACAGGCCAAGGTTTTTAACAGACTCATTAAATGGAATAATAATATTATCATAGCAAACAGGAGGTAAGTCTGCTTGGTTAACCCTAGCCAGCATCTTTTTACTTCCCACTAAAATCGCTTGGCATTTTACTGGATTCACACAGACTCCATAGCGCGAGGACCAATCATTAAAGATTCTATTCTATAATAATGTCGTCTAAATCCATTACAGCCCATAAAAATTCGGTGAAGAACATAGGCCTCCCCCATATAATGTTTTATAGGGGGGATATCGCCATAGTTAATCGTCTAAATAGTTACATTTAAAACTTCATCCTTTATTTTTCCGCGCTTAGGGATAGAATATTTTTCGTCAAATTAATATGGGACTATACCAGAAGAGATAAAGCCTAAAAAAAAGTATTTCAATCGGTTCAGTCGGTTTCCAGAAATCGGTGAGTAGGTATACATTAATAAAAATAATTAAAAATTTTGTACAACCGACTTCAATATACATTATTAAGAATAACTCAAAAACTATTGGTCAGACTTTAATCAAATTATTAATCATATGGGATCACATATGAAGCACCAGCTTTCAAATAAAAAAAAGAATCATCGAAATCGGTTCGCCCAGTACTAAGTTATGAGGTAACACACATAAAAAAACATACAGTCGAATTGAGTACCGTCTCCTTTTTGAAGTCGGTAGGAAATATATGTAGTTTGCATATATATTATTTATTTGCTTTTGTTGTAACTACATATATGCATATATGTAGTTACAACAAAAACAAACAAGTAACTGTCAAATTAGTGTCGCTGAACTCATGTTATAAATACACCAACAAAAAAAGTAATAGATCTCACAGACATAAGTAGATTCTGTGAATAAATTACCTTTAGCTCTTAAGAAAAAAAAAATGTAGAGTAGTGTAGTTCTAATCTATAATACCGTTCGCGGCCATTGATTCGAAGAAGGCATGCTATTTTTTTCTTTATTTCATTTATATTCTAGTGGCATACGTAATGGAATGTAACGGAATTTGCGCCGGATCTTAATTAAATTAAGCTTTTTGTAAAATGCTTCGACTTTAACTTGGTTCCAATAATGTTACCCAAGTCTGAATTTCGGTGACGCCGGCCAATCGCAACGGAGACTGGGAGTACAGGATTATAGGGTTCGAATGTGCAAGTACAAGTGCACCCTCTATTCCCTTACTCACATAGGCCGATGAGACGGCAATCCGACACGACCGGAGAGAGATCGGGCGCAAGACAATCGGCTTTACGTGCTTACCAAAGCACGGGTGACAAACAACGAAGTGAATCCAACCGCGGTTTCATGTTTATTTATTCCTTATTAGACGTGGTAGAGCCACGCTGCAGCTATATTAGTTGTAGCACGTATGGGTAGGCTTGACCGGGGAGGGACTACGCTCTCACAGAATACCAACGTAAAATAGCAGCTTAAAGCTGCTGTTTCGTACGGCGAGTGTAGAGAACCGGAGAACTTTTTTACTGTAACCGAGGCATTGCATCTTAGTTCTCAGGGATGACAACGCATCTACATTCTGATTCTTAATCGAAGATAAATGTAGATGCCTATGTCATGCCTTATTCTACATTAAAAAAAAAACTGCTCAACATTCATGCTTTAAAACGGAGCCATATGTCCATTTTTTCTTTTTTTTCTTTCAATATATAGTTACCACCACACCAGGATTTTTTCTTGTATCGTGGAGGTAGTTTAGTTGCTTTATACTATTGCACAAGGACAAACATCCACACCCCGAACGATTACTTGTAAGACATACAAACACTTATTCCGTGCGGGATTCGAACCTGCGGCCCTCAGCGCATAACTCATTGCTAAGCCTCAGCGTCACGCAGGCGTCAAATATTGTATTATTTGACATTTTCTTTATAGGAGAGGGGGCAAACGAACATGCAACTCACCTGAATGATAAGTGACTACCGCCCATGAACATCTGCAACACCAGGGAAATTGCAGGTGCGTTGTCGACCTTATAAAAAAGAGTAGACTCTTTTCTTCAATTCCCCTAAGTCGTATCGGTCCGGAAAAAATCGCTGGTGGTACTCTATAGTTACCACACTTGGCAGGCGGGTTGGCACTTACATGTACATCTTTGATTGAGAATCACATTGCAAATGCGTCGTCACCCCTGAGGACACAGATGGAATGCCTCGTTTCCAGTATAATTTAAAATAAAAAATTTTGTACAGCCGACTTCAATATAAGTTATTAAGAATAACTCAAGAAGAATAACAGTGGTAGAGCCACGCGGCAGCTTTTGCTGTCGCACGGATGGGCCGGCTCGAACCGGGGTGGTACCACGACCTCACAGAAAACCAGCGTGAAGTAGAGATTTACCTCTGCGTTTCGCTTGGTGAGTGCAGGTGGCCGGAGGCCCTTTTTACTGGAAATGAGGCATTCCATCTTAGTCCTCACGGGTGACAACGCATCTACATTTTGATTTGTAATAGAGGATAGATGTAGATGTCTATGGGCCGCAGCAACCACTTACCATCAGGTGGACTGTGTGCTCGTTTGTCACCCTTATCCTATAAAAAAAAAACTATTCGTCTGACCTTGATCAAATTCATATGGGACCACACGAGAAGTACCAGCTTTCAAATAAAACAAAGAATAATCGAAATCGGTTCACCCAGTAAAAAGTTATGCGGTAACACACATAAAAAAAACATACAGTCGAATTGAGTACCGTCTCCTTTTTGGAAGTCGGCGGAAAAAGGATCTCCGGTTCTCTACACTCACAATACGAAACAAAGCAGCATTGAGCCGCTAATTCACGCTGATATTCTGTGAGGGCATAATCCTTCCTCGATCGAGCCGACCCATTCATGCTACAACCATAATATCGTCGTACAACTACGAGGGCGACACTGAAATGACTTTCAATAAGAATTACACATGTGATCTATATTGAATAAAAAATTATCGTATTCTATTCTATTCTTAGAAAGTTTTTAGAACTGGCCACTTGTAAACAATATAATAAAAAGATAAGTTCAAATTTTGAAAATGGTATTCTTTGCCATTGCATACTTAAAGAGTGACGAAAGCTGCATTTATTGTTATGATCCTGAAACTAAGAGACAGTCAACTAAAGTGAAGAGAGGTCGAAACATGTGAAAAATGATGGTGGCCTCGTTCTTCAGGACAGGTCATTATGCAACAATTGTTTTAGAGGATCGAAAAACAGTTACTGCAGAGTGGTACACTAATAATTGTTTGCCACTTGTCTTTGAAAAAGTTCGGGAGAAATGACCTCACAGTAGGATCCTCCTTCACCACGACAACGCCTCGTCGCACACCGCCAAGCAAACAATCGACTACTTAGCGACGTCAGACGTGGAATTACTGGGTAACCCGCCCTATAGCCCAACCTCGCACCTTGCGTTTTTTATTTATTTCCGAAAATAAAAGAAAAACTTCGAGGAAAACTTTTTATGGACGCCGAGAAAGCAGTGACTGCGTTTCAAAATGCCGTCGTAGAGACCCCTAAGGACGAGTGGGAAAAGTGCTTTTCTCAGTGATTCCTTCGGATGCTGCGATGTATTAATGTAAACTGACACTATTTTGAAAAAATATAATTAATAAACGAATAACTTGCTAGTTTGTTCAGTTTTTGATTTTCTAAGAACTTTCAGTGTCACCCTCGTATGTGTGTACATAATAAATTCGCAAACAGATAAAGGCCTTGACACATTATGCAATTAATACCTTTCCAAACTTAAAAAGCATAACTTTACAGTATTGTCTTTACACTGAGTACATTTTTATCCTCATATTTGTGAAATTTCTGTTTGGTTGATGCTATGGTTGCTTGTTATTAGTTACAATTTTTTTTTATATAATAAGGATGACAAACGAGCACACAGTCCACCTGATGGTAAGTGGATACTGTGGCCCATAGACATCTACATTTATCCTCAATGAAGAATCAAAAATTTGACGACGCAGTGGCTTAACAATGAGTTGCAGCGCTGAGGGCAGCGGGTTCGAATCCCGCACGGAATAAGTATTTGTAGGGCCTACAAATAATTGTTCTAGGTCTGGATGTTTGTCCTTGTGAATTTAATGTATGTAAACTACCTCCACGATACAAAAAAATCCTAGTGTGGAGGTAATGTTTAAATAGAGAAAAAAATGCATATGCAGTGCAGTGACAACACTCCTGAGGACTGAGATAGTATGCCTCATTTCCAGTTAAAAGGGTCTCCGGTTCTCTACACTCACCATACGAAACACAGCAACATGAAACTGCTATTTTACATTGGTATTCTGTGAGAGCATGGTCCTACCCTGGTCGAGCCAACCCATTCGTTCTACAACATATATATATAGATGCAGCGTGGCTCTACCAAGTAAATATAATTACTATCATTACATACATATATAATCACGCCTCTTTCCCGTAGGGGTAGGCAGAGACCACTTCTTTCCACTTGCTACGATCCTTACATACTTGTTTCGCTTCGTCCACTTTCATTATTCCCTTCATACATGCTCTACGGTTTAGGGTACTCTTGTTCATGTTATTATAATCCAGTTCATCCAGTTCATGTTATTACAATCATGTTATTATAATCCAGTGCTAAACTACAATCCCACCTGGACCACCCCTAGTCCCTTCTGAGTTTCTGGAGCAGGACTGCGAATTTTTTCCACTATGTAGTCACGGTATAAGAATATCCCCCATATAGTCACACGGAGGGATCGGGAGTCCTATGTTCAGTAGTGACTTAGATAGGCTGTAATAAATAGATAGATTGATAGTAAATTTCTAATAGATAAATAAATGGTATGATTAATAACAAAAGTGTGGTTACTAAATCTCATACCAAGCGAGGCAGAACCCATATGAGGAAGACTTAAGGTCAAATGTGGATATTTGCTAGTAGGATGTAATGAAAAAATTGCAAGTTTATATGTGGTAGAGCCATGCAGCAGCTATATTAAGGTTGTAGGTCGAATGGGTCGTCGACCGGGGATGGACCATGCTCTCACAGAATAGCAGCTTGAAATAGAAGCTTAATGCTGCCGTGTTTCATATGGTGAGTGTAGAGAACTGGAGCCACGTTTAACAGAAAACAAGGCATTCCATCTTAGTCCTCAAGGGGACAACATATCTGCATCTTGATTCCTAAACGAGGATAGATGTAGATGTCTACGAGCCACACCACCCACTTACAAACAGGTGCACTGTGTGCTTATTTGTTACACTTATTCTACAAACACAAAGTTATTTTAATCGTTTTAAACGAGCTTCACTCAAATTTTACGACTACATAAAGTAGACATTTAATAGTAAGAACTCATTTACTTTATATGCTATAAAATAACGTACAAGCACACTAAACTCTAACTACTGATAACAAGCATTGTGTTAAATGCAATGTATAATAAATATGTTTATTTAATTACAAATTATTTTAGAAATGAAAGTTGTAATCATTCTAATTTTTCTTGCTTTTTTTTAATGAAACATAATATGTGGGTAGAGCCATGCTGTAGATATATTATAGTTGTATCATGGATGGGTCGGTTCGACCGGGGCAGGACCATGTTCTCACAGAATACCAGCGTAACATAGCAGATTAAATCTGCTGTTTCAGATCCATCAACTTCCTGCATGTGTTACCAGGTTGACACTCCACCTAGTGGGGAGAGGGGAGGGGGGGGGGGGCTACACTTCACCAGCCGGTACAAGACTGCCTTGTGCAATATATGCATGTTAACTGAATCCACAATACAGAACAAAATTCTAATGTGGGGGTAACATTTTTTATAAAGAAAAATAAAGAATGATATACACAAATGCTTTTAAAATTTGAATTTTATATCAAGGAAAGAAGTAGGTGTCTGTGATTCACAGCATCCACTTACCATCAGTGAGGCTGAGTGCTTTTTAGTCACCCTTATAAAATAGAATGTATGTTAGTAGTACATAGCATGAACTATAAAAACATTGAGAGGTGATCGCTACCCAGACCCATTTATAATTTGTTTTGTGTGGTTAACTGTGTAACATACATCATTGCAAGCTATTATTTAAAAAAAAAGTCCCACTGGGTTTCTTGCTGGTTCTTCTCAGAACAGAGCTTTTTTTTCGAACCCATGGTAATTAAACAAAAGAGTGACTTTCAATAAGTATTATTTATAATCTATATTGAATAAAAAACTTTCTATTTCTTGTTTCATTAAAAATCTTTTATGTAAAACTCTGTTGACCGTAACAGTATTCACAAGTATTTATGTATTATTCCCTTTAGTTTTAAACATCTGAATCAGAATCTAAATAATTTCGTGGGTCATTGGTATTACATAGATGTTTAGCTACATACTATATAAGAACAATCAACTAACTATGTCCTACCTTGTGGGCATACTAAGTACAATATATTTTGCATAATAAATTGCAATATTTTAAATATTAATAAATAGTGACACATTTAATCATATTTTTTATTCGAATTTTTAAATAAATTCAATAAAATCATGATCTGCATACTAAGAATTTTTTATGTATTTTGAAGTTGTCTTAAATATTTACAGGGCATACAAGTGCAAACAATAAGAGTAGTAAATAATAAAGAAATCAAACTAGTATCCCACAGTATGAGAGATACACTAGCCACTATAAATACTATCTATTAAAAGATTAAAATTTATACTAAGCAAAACTTGTTTAATAAGGGTTTAAGAGTATACAATTGATAATAACCCCTGGAATGAGGTGGTCGCTTCCATGCTGTTGTTCTTTTATTTTTTCATACTTAATTGTATAAAATATTATAGTGTAAATTATTTTTTAAAAATAGTCCCACTGCGATTCTTGTTGGCTCTTTCCAGAACAGTTTTTTTTTCGAACCAGTCGTAAAGTTTATATTACTTTCAATAAGTATTTGTGTAATTTATATTGAATAGAAATTATTTTATTCTATTCTATTCTATAATTAAATGTTATAACATTATACTAGTATAAAAATTCATTCAACTGTAAAATTCAAAATGTAATGAAATATATTTATATGATAGAAAATAAATTTAATTTGTCAAGTTATTGTGTTTATCCACCCTAAAACAGCTATCCTCAGGTTAAATAAGTAAAATATATTCTTTATTATTAGTACAATAAGGTAGTATACATCTTATGGTGGATTTTCATGCAGGCTTAAACTATCCAGAATGGTAAGAGGCTGTCTATCGATCACATGATTTTTTTTATCATTTTATATATCTATCATTTTTTTATCATTAAAGTGACTGTGGACAGTGGCTTAGCAATATTTTGCAATGTTGAAAGCCACGGGTTCGAATCTCGCACGGAACAAGTACTTGTATGGCCTACAAAAAAGAATTCCAGGTCTGGATATTTGACCTTGTGAACTTTATGTATGTAAACTACCTCCATATGTAACAATCACTGAGAATCCCATATCCAGTTGTATACTAACAAGAAAAAATTTGACAATATGATAACATCTTAAGTTAATAATGATGTGGTATGTATGAATAGGTCAGCCCAACTATAGAAGCACTACACTCTCACAGATAACCAGCATAAAATAGCAGCTTAATACATCTGTTTTGTATGGTGAGTGTAGAAAACCAGCGACACCTTTTAATGGAAATAAGGCATTCCATCTTAGTCCTCAAGGGTGACAACGCTTCTGCATTTTGATTCTTAATCAAGGATAGGTGCAGATGTCTATGAGTCAAAATATAATATAATAGAATCATTTTTATTCAATAACATTACATGAATACTTGTTGAAAGTAATTTAAGGTTTACCACTGGTTTGGAAAAATAACCCCTGTCCTGGGAAGAACCAACAAGAACACTTATCATCAGGTGGACTATATGGTCATTTGTAGCTCTTATTGTGTATAAAAATAAGTTATTTTAATAAGTAACAAGCATTTGTGTGAGTTATCACTTACATAATATATCCTATGGCAATGTCTGGCTCCCCTGCGCCCTGATGCTGCCGGTCCTAGATAATCTCTTGCCAATGGTCTGCACATGGAAACCCATATTCACCAATGCCTCGTGATCCAATATCTTTCTTCCATCAAATATGTAAGCTGGCTTCATCATTACTTCATATATTTTTTTGTAATCCAGCTCTTTAAATTCATCCCATTCCGTGCACAAAACTAAAGCATGCGCCCCCGACACTGCCGAGTAAGCTGTGTCATGAATCTCAACATTTTTACGTACCACTTCCGGTTCTGAAGTGACATAGGGTGTTGTTAATTCAAAGAATATCTGATCTGTTTCTACTTTTGGATCATATATGTGCAACTTTGCTCCTTCATCTAGTAAGGTTTTACAAACAAATATTGCAGGGGATTCCCGAGTGTCTCCAGTATTTTTTTTGAATGAAAAACCAAGTATGGCAATCTTTTTATCTGAGACAGTATTAAATAAAGATTCTATAACTTTACGTGTGAAACGGGTCTTTTGGTAGTCGTTTAGACTAACTACTTGCTGCCAATATGCCGCAACTTCAGGCAGATTCAGGCATTCACAAAGATAGATTAAGTTTAGAATATCTTTTTGGAAACAGCTGCCACCAAAACCAATTGAGGCTTCAAGGAATTTTGGACCAATTCTAGAGTCCCTTCCAATTGCTCGAGCCACTTCTGACACATCAGCACCAGTGGCTTCACACACAGCTGATAAGGAGTTAATACTTGATATTCTTTGAGCCAGAAATGCATTTGCAGCAAGCTTAGATAACTCTGAACTCCATGTATTAGTAGTAAGAATGTTTTTAGCTGGGATCCAATGTTCATAGACCCAACAGAGCTCCTGAACTGCTCTCTGACCTTCGGGCGTGTCTTCTCCTCCAATCAAGACTCTTTCTGCTTCAACTAAATCCACTATAGCAGTGCCTTCGGCCAAAAATTCAGGATTAGAGAGGATCTGATACTCTACTCCAGGTTTGGTGTTTGCTCGGAGGATTTTCATGATAATTTCGGCTGCTTTCACTGGAACTGTGCTCTTTTCGACAACAATTTTGTTGCTCGTAGCCAAATCCGCTATCATTCTTGCTGCACCTTCTATGTACTTTAGATCAGCCGCCCTGCCTTTACCATTGCCAAAAGTTTTCGTAGGGGTATTCACAGATATGAAAATTAAATCGGCTTCTTGAATGCTTTTTGCGATGTCGGTAGAAAAGAAAAGGTTTTTACCGCGACATTGTTTCACCACATCGTCCAAACCAGGCTCATATATTGGCAATTTATCCGAGTTCCACTGATTGATGCGTTCCACGCTCTTGTCGCATACAGTGACCTTAATATTAGGGCATTTTAAAGCGATGACACTGCAAGTAGGACCTCCCACGTAGCCCGCGCCAAGGCAACATATTTTCTCAATAACCATGTTGATATTTTAATTGAAAAATTACTTTTAAACAGCGAATTTATTCTATTATACACTAAATTAAGTTTTTATATCACACTTCTGAAAGCAATTGGTCGTTCTTTCTTATTGTTTCAATATTTTTTGGTGGATAATGATAGTTATAGTTTATTTTAAGACACGATAATAATTCTCTATACTAATATTCTACTAATATAATATATATATGGGAGGAGACAGCGCGGACAATGTGCACCTACACCACCACGAGACATCAAATAACGGCGCTCCGAGACTACAGAATTATTTTATAGTTTCAATCAGTGTTCAGTGCACAGAGTACATTATATATTACAGACAGTTCAGTGTACTATATAAAAGTACTCTGCAAAGAGTATAGTAACTAGTGTTCCTTAAACATCGATAGATTATCGATTAATCGATAGTGTTTGCACTATCGATTCTATCGATAGACTCGTTAAACTATCGATTGCCATCCTTATCGTAATTTTTGTCTATAGTAGCTGTCTCCCTTTAGTCTAAGGTCAGATCCCTGTAAATAAACTGTGTGTGAATGGCTTGAATATATGTGACACCGACGTAAGTCACTATTTGTTGAGTGCCAGAACCGGCAGTTGATATTGCATTTTATAGTTTACTGATTTGACCTCATAATGAATCGAAAATTTATCCTAAAAATTAATTATTTATGGAGTTATTTCTAAATAGTGGACAGAAATAGTTCGTTTGTAAAGTGTAACTTTTATAATCACGAATATAAGCATTTAGGAAATACGACATCACAATCTATGAGATCACTTGAAAAGAAAGCATGCCGATAAAATAAATAGGTTAGAATTAAAGAGGGATCATCGTCTTGAACATTAAGTTCAAGATGAATCTAGAAGATCTTTTAAGAATTATTTTAATAGGAATCAGTTGTTGAAGACAAAGGCTATTGTGACTTTTCTTCACAGTTCTACACTAGCCAGTGGCAAATTGCGTATTTCTCAAATACGAGCACACAAAAAATTACAATAAATGCTTATTGTTATTTTTATTTGTGATACCTGCTCAAAGACAATCGATAGTCTATCGATATATCGATGCTCTTATAAGAAACTATCGATTACTATCGAATACTCCAACAATCGATGTTTAATGAACACTAATAGTAACTTTTGGCGGGAACTTGACCAGCGTCAGTTTGCTGCTCCTGTATTATAGTTTAAATAATGGTTTGAAGTGGACTTTGATATGTAAAAGTGGTGCGATTTTGTGTATTAAGTGTCTGCGCAGGTGAACTATTAGTGGAAACTGTGAAACAAGTGCTTTGATGGTGATGTGATTCTCAAAATAAGGTGTCTGTCTGCTAAGGCGCCTTGAGATACCATCGCCAACCGTCAGCTGTCTGCTGGCTCAAGTTGCCATCAAAATCTCCCAAGGGCTGCACAATGTAACGCATCAACATATTGTGAAGCAGTATATTATGAAGGATTATTATTATAATATATTGTAACTTCAGGCTCAGAAGGGCTAGATCCCAGAGCCGTAAAGCCAGTTATTAAGAAGAAGAAGATGAGGCGCTAGCATTTCTTTTTTTTAATGGCAACCTTACAATTACTGCCAATATGGAGTGTAGAGTAGAAGGAGGACCATCTCTATATATGAAAAGTGTCCCTAAAAAGGTGTCCAATAAGGGTGGCGCTGCAGTAGCAAAGGATAAATTAAAAAAAGCGCCAAAAGTAATTAGAATAAGATGGAGAAATAAACAAGGACCGACAAATCCGCTTGGTTTTGTACTATAGTCTGCGCGGAAGTGCTAGTCATCGCCTTAGGTATGCAAGCGGCGAGACGGGGGAGGACGCGATTGACAAGACGCACACGAGATATTTGAGGACAGATAAATCTCCGGATAACCATGTTAGAAACTGTCTTAATTAATATAATGGGTAAATTATTTATATTTTCCGGGCTAAACAAAAATTAACACGTATTTAAAAGCGTTAATTACATTTTATTATTTATGATACAAAACAGTTTTATAAACTCACCACCCAAATTAAACCTAAATTACCTTACTGCGAGAATTCTAAGTTCGACCTGTGGGTTCGTATCACAAATAAGGAGGTTATTAAAACCTTGCGGTGTCTAGACGTGAATAAAGCTAGTGGACCAGTTGGTATACCAGCTATAGTTCTTAAGGCTTGTGCACCTGAGTTGTCTTCTGTGCTGAAACACTTGTTCCGCTTCTCATTTAGGACTGTAATAGTGCCAGGAAGCTGGCTCACGTGCTACCTGGAGCGTATATTGAACGCCCGCTTAATGGGATACCTAGAAGAGAATGACCTCCTTAGTGACCGGCAATACAGGTTTCGCCGAAATTGGTCAGCTGGGGACCTTCTAGCGTATGCAACATACATATGGGTCGAGGCACTCGAGAACAGTGGGAAGCACTTGCTGTTTCCGTTGATGTCTCACAGACAGAGCTTGGCACGCTTGCTTTTTGGATAAGCTTCCAGCGTTCGGCTTATCCTCAGGTCTGATTAACTGGGTAAAAGACTTTCTGAGTGAACTGTCTCTCCGGATCGCCGTCGATGGCTGCTCATCCGATCCTGTGGCGAAATCCGTTATAGCACAAAATTAATCCATATCTTCTTCTTCTTCATTACTATACATGTCTTCAATTTCCATATCCTCCTCAGAATCTGAATTGTTTCCCAGGTTTATGATCAACTCGTCTATTACATTGTCAAACCTCATATCGTGGTCCCAATATTGGTTCTCGATTTTCTGTACGTGGTCGTCACACTTTTGCCATCTTCCCGGAGTGAATTCAGAAAACAATTTTGTGATGATTGGAATTTTGTCGTCCAATGAAGTATTTATATAATTTGTAGCTAAATTGTTCTTTATATCGGCCCACACAAGCTCAATGGGGTTGAGATCAGGATGATATGGCGGAAGGCGAAGAACGATATGACCTAAAGCCTTTAATATTTCGTCAATGACGTAAATTTTTTCGGACTGAGTTCTATTTATCAAATGAAAGAGTTCGGCTTTTGTATTATCTGGTGTAAATTCAACATTACGTTCGCGTAACCAATCTTGCATGTCCCTTTTTAAACTTGACATAGTAGGTTTTTTCTTTACATGTACACAATGGTAGGAGGCATTGTCCATTACGACCACTGAATTAGGAGCTAGTTTATTTTTCAATTTGTGACTAACCCAGTTATGAAAATTTGTGGCATTCATATCGCCATGGTAATCCCCACATTTCGAATCTGATTTGAAAATTGTTAAGGCACCGTTAACTAATCCGTCTCGGCTACCACCATAAACAATCACCAAACGACGCCCTTTGCCAATATCAGCATAAATTCCAGGCTCAGATTCGGATTGCCAACACATATTGGAGGTGTGGCTACTATTACCGTAGGTTTCGTCCAGATAATATATGTTCCGGTTTTCATTTCTATGTTTCCGTATAGCTCTTAAATACCTTACTCTCCATTCAGCAATACTGGGCCTCTCAATTAAAATGTGTCTCTTAGATTTACATTTTTTAAATAAATATCCCATCTTATGTAAAAGCTGTCGTAAATAGGTACAACCGCAGTTCACAATGCCATCTTCTTTTAAAGCTGCAAGCAGCTTACGAATACTTGGGATTTTCTTATCACTAGTATAAAATTGATGAATTTTTCTTCGTATAACTCCCATGTCAAAATCATCAATGTGGATTCTCTTTTTTATTTCTTTATGTTTCCGCGGAGATGAAAATTTTGCAATTTCCGATGTTTGTAGACTCGAATTTCCTTCAGCTACAATTCGCATTATGGTGCGGGCAGACACTCCTGTAGCCTCTGCTACTAATTTATTAATGTTCATATCATATTTGTGTTCCATACTTTCCTTGTCGCCCTTTCGTCTGAAAAAAAAACTATGTACATTATAAATAATATTTTTCACTTGTCGTGGTATTGGCGGACCCATCTTAGAATATTTATCTCATGAATTTTTGGAGAAAACTGTCGCGTGCAACTGAATCGTGTAACCGTCGCGGAGGTTGACGGCAGACTGCGTCAGCTTGATGTTTGTCTACCTCCCCCGTCCTGCCGCTCACATACCTCAGGAGGTGACTAGAACTTGCGCGCACACTATACGTAAATATTTGAGATTTTGTATACTGGCATTTTACTAACTACTCTAGTCATGAAATTTTTTAAATATTGCATGTTTGAATTCAGCTGACTTCACTCCGTTCATAACAGCTATCTTCATATCGTAGTTTTTCAGACGCCAGTGCTATTGTGGTAGGTTTTGGAACCTCTATTTTCAGTAAATAGTAGGACACTTTTTCATCTTTCGCCCCTTATAAGATGGTTCTCCTTGTACTCTACACTCCATACTGCCAACCTCCAATCAATAAATAATACTTGCATGAAGTATAGAGAAGAGTCTACTCTATACTCCATGAATACATGTAAGAATTTTAGGGTTATATAATATGTTCTATGCTTCTATGGTAAAAAACGACGAGCAATATCCCGACGACGAGATCACTTCCAAGAATAGGTCGATCCCCACCCCCCCTCCATACGAGAGGGAACCAGTTTAGTTAACATTAACACACACTCACACACACACACACACACACACACACACACACACACACACACACACACACACACACTCAGACAATACTCTAGTACAGAACACTAGACCACACCGCGTTCGCCGGCGAACGCGAGGTCACAGACACACCCCGTACACGAGGTTCAACACCCGTGATACAGGGCGTTTCTAATTTTTGCGACCCATAAACAAAATTTCGATAGTGATTCAAGCCGAAGTTCGTACCTCCTTCTGAACACTTCGAGCCACACCCCCTAGCTCGAGGAGCCTCACTCCGAAAGCAGGGGTCGGGGTGCCTCGGGACTGCAGTCGCTTCGCGCCGCCTCGCCGCCGGCCGAATCGTTGCACTCAATAGTTCTTAGGTCCTCGCTTACAATCCCAATTAGATGAAGCTGTCAAGGCCGCGGGCCAACAGCGTACACTTTCAGAAAAAAAAACGACGAGCAATAAAAATGAAAACTATGATTCTGTTTAAAAACCGAATAAAATTAAGAACTAATAAAGTATGAAATGACCTGTACTGAAGTTTATTAAATAAATGAAGAATATTATATAACAGGGCTAGGAAACGTTATTAAAAATAACGTTTTTAAAACGTTTGGGACGGTTCCTTATATAACATTTTGTTCGGAACAAAAACGAAATGAGAACGTAATGTGAAAGTGTAATAAACGGTTTATTCCGCAGGAAGCTAAATGAATGGCATGTGCCACGACAAATTTAAACCTATAAGGTATTTTTATTTCGTATTGCAGGGCCATAAATGGGAAAAAAACGGTTTAAAATGGTTAAAAACGTTTTATTGAACAAGAACAATTTAAAACGTTCTCTTCATAAACGTTGTTCTTACGGACGGCGAGGGGAGCCGCCACCCCGTCACTCCTTCATACCCCTTTGCGCCCAGCGCACCCCGCACACCGCCAGAACATCACGTGATGCCACCGACCAATCAGCGCGCGGCACATCTTATAATACCACTCACGTGCCGAGACACTCTTTTTGAGAATATGAGAAGGGCGTTTTGGGCTGCGATTTGTTCATTTCGGAGGTTCATTTCGGCAGCGACACTACGAGATACAACATCAAGAAGACCTCAAGAGAGAAAATACTCCACTGAAGACTCCCATCTGTACATAATGAATTAAGGCCGCTGGTAAATATTGCAATATATGTATAATCGTCTACAGTACCATCTTTTCTTCAACCGTCAATAGTATAGTTTACCCTACACAGTAAAGTAAAATCAGTCATAGTACACAGTAAATTAAATACAGTCTACTACAGTCCCTAACAATTCTTGGTCCATCGTCGCCGGATGGAAGGCAGAAGATCGAAGCTGGAAGATCCGAAGACCATACAGAAGAAAGAAGATCAATATAGAAGATTATCGACGAAGAACGAATTCATCGACGAAGAAAGAAGTTCATCGACGAAGAAAGAAGATCGTCGGTTAACCAATTTTATCCACGTTTCTGACGATACTACGTCTACGTTTACGTTTAATTGTCTGTTCCAGACGTACTTCTTAACCGCGTTTACGCGGCCAGGTGATTACTCCCTAACGGTGCCAAACTGTAATCGCCTGATATCGCCACTTGTGGCGGGAACGGCAAACAATAACTTTCGACACACGTGCCCGCCGCCGCGCCCCCGCCCCCGCCCGCGTCCTCATCTATGCCCGCGCCCGTGCTCGTGCCGCCGTGCCCCGCTATGTCCATGTCGCCGCGATTATAGGAGATCTTCCGGTCACCGAAACGAGTTCGACAATGCGTACCGTCGCGCACGTAGCTACCGACGCTGTACATAGGCCCATGCCGCGCGCCCCGTCAGTCCGTTCAGCCCGGTCGACAGCTAGCGCGATCGCGAAATTGAAGCAAATCGAATACAATACCGCAGTGGAACTCGCCGCGATTAGAAGGAAGCAATTGCAAATTGAGGAAGATCTTATTAAGAAGTAATACGCTAGGGACATCGCGCAATTACAGGAAGAATCAGATAGGGAAAGTTTGAATGAGGTCGATTTAGTGGAAAATAGGAACCGTGTCGATCAATGGTTAGAGAAGGTGGAGACTGTGCGGGGGGAGCCGCCCTGCCGCCCGTCTCAGCCCGCGCCCCGCATCGAGTTAGAGCATACCCCGTCGAATAGAGGAACCGGTTATGTGTACGTTGAAGATGCCCATGGGAGGTCGGTTGCGAATAACGATCAACCACGTCACGTAGATACGATACAGAGGGATAATGGAGTCGCCGTAGAAATGAACCAGGTGGATCGTCGTGTGCAGGTTACGTCGCCGACGCGCGTCCACGCTCTATCGCTATCACCTAAACATAGGTCGCCATCGCCACATCGCCATGCGGATCGTAGATTACCGTCGCCGTGTCGTCGCGATGTAGGTATACATAGGTCGCCATCGCCAGATCGCCACGCGGATCGTAGATTACCGTCGCCGTGTCGTCGCGATGTAGGCACACGTAGGTCACGGTTACCGAATATTCGCGATACATCCCAGAGTCGAGTATCGTTAGAGGGTAATAGGGATAGAGGTAGGTCGCTCACACCGAGAGAGAAAGATTTGGGTATAGAACGGCTAGCGGAAGCTTTAGAAAGCATGATAAGATTAAGACCAGCCGCCGCGAAGCAGACGCAGGAGTTGCTTATTTTTAACGGCTCGGCCGCGGGATGGTTAGTATTTAAAGCCGCGATGAAAGAATCCACGCGTCTATATGGATTCACAAATACGGAAAAAATGGCAAGATTAAAGAACTGTTTACGTAGTGATGCTAGAGAGGTAGTATCGGCGCTGCTGTTTACCGCAAAGGATCCAGCAGACATTATGAATAGAATAGAATAATTTTTTATTCAATATAGATCACATGTATAATTCTTATTGAAAGCCATTTTTTACTTTACCATTGGTTCGAAAAAAAAACTCTGTCCTGGGAAGAACCAGCAAGAAACCCAGCGGGATTTTTTTAAAAGCATATTTTACATTAATGATTGGTAGATATAAAATTTATTTTAGGAACAGCTTGGAAGCGACCGCCTCATTCCCAGGGGTTATTATCAACCATGTATTCATTTATACTATAATAACCCTTTTTATACAGTTTCAACTTAACAAAACATTTAAACTTGGTAAAGAGAGAGCCTGTACACTTTCCGGGACCCTGTTGTAATAGCGTATATATTGCCCCATGAATGAATTACTGACACTGTGGAGTCGAGAAACTGGTATCTCTAGCTTGTAATAAATAGAATAAGGCGTTACTTTGCGGAAATCCATTATATAAAAGCTTATCATTATATAAAAGTAGAAAAATTTACTTCGCAAATATCCGCGTTATAAAATAAAATGATGTGTCTTACAAATGTATTGTAAAAATGTACTGTATTGTCGTCAGTGGTGTGTCTTGCCTAGTGTAGTGGTGTTGGGAGTAGCGGTGCTGGGATTAGTGGTGACGGGGATAGTGCACGCAATTGAGGGAGGGCGGGAGGTGCTCTTCATACTAGTTAAGACACATCATTTTATTTTATAACGCGGATATTTGCGAAGTAAATTTTTCTAAAAGCTTTTATCTCTAGCTTGTGTTTATTCCTAGTGTTTACAGAATGTACATCACTTTTTTTATTAAAACTACCTTTGTTTTTGTGAACATACATTAAATTTTCGTAAATATATTGAGAGGCCAAAGTTAATATATTTATGCGGATCCTGGAGCAGTGTTTCGGCCGCCCGGAGGTAATTATAGCTCGTGCGTTAGATGAATTGAAACGCCTTCCGCGCCCGGGTCAAACCGCCCAGGAATTAAACTCGTTCGCTATTGAATTGCAAAATATAGTATGTATTATTCAGAACATCGACGGCAAGGGATATTTACAAAATCCAATGTTAACTAGGGAAGTCACGAGTAACCTTAGCCCTCACTTACGGTCGCGTTGGTGCGATTATGCGGAGCACTACGGAAGTGCGGACGAACCGGACATCATCACACTATCCCGGTTTATGATGAGAGAGGCTTACCGTGCGTTGAGTCACGCCTATACGTCCGTAGCGCCGACTAAGGAAGCGCCCGTAAGACGAGAAGCACCGCCGTCGAAAAGGATAGTGTTGACACGTCGCGTAGAGGATAGGGCCCGCGACGTAAAGACGTTTACCACCCAGGAGGACAACGGAACGTCCCGTGTTTGTGTTGTGGGGGTGAACATCCAATCTCCAAATGTAAGAAGCTGGCACAAATGGATCTGGATGACCGGTGGAAGTGGGTAAGGGAAGATGGGGTGTGCTTTAGGTGTTTAAGCTGCAAACACCGACGCTTGAGGTGTAAGGCTAGGAAGTGCAGCGTCGACGGCTGCAACGCCCCCCACCATGCCCTCCTTCACGCCCGCAAGGCCGGGACGCCTGAGACATCTGTAAAACCAGACGAAACCGTACTCGTCGCGCCGAACGTTAATAGTAGTGCGTCGGTATTATTAAAAGTGTTCCCCATTACCGTGCGCGGACCGCGTGGTAAGGAAATAGATACATATGCGCTACTCGACGAACGCTCCACTATATCGTTGATCGACGACGAAGTGGCTCGCGAGTTAGGAGCAGAGGGACCGACGAAGCCACTCAATATTAGAGGCGTAAATAATAGCCAACGCGAGGCCAATAGTAGGTTAGTGAATATAGGCATACGTGGCAAAACGCGCAATGAGAATTATAATGTAAGCGCGCGAACGATCGTTAATTTAAAAATAGGCTCGCATTCTATGGGTAGGGAGTGCTTGCGGTTGAAGCACTTACGCGACTTACCGAGTGCGGTATGTTACGAATACGCGAAGTCGAGAGTATTATTAGAAGCCGACAACTAGTATTTTTAATAATCACCCGTAATTTAAGGATAGGACGCCGGAGGCAGCCCATAGCTGCAAGGACGTTATTAGGGTGGGTGATTCAAGGGACCGTGCCGCGTGTAACGTGTAGGCAAGATAGCTAGACCGTATTAATCATGTCAAGCACTAGCGGACGGCCAGATAGGGACATACAAAAGTTCGTCAGTCAGGACGAGGAGCTAACAGACCTCCTCAAAAGGCAGTATGAGATAGATTCTATAAGCATCTAGCTAAAGAGTACGTTGCGACGAGAAGAGGAGCGCACTGTCGACATATTCCAGCGCAACGTCAAGAAGGTCGGCGAGCAATACCAAGTCGGACTGCCACGAAGGGACGAAAACGTGCACATGCCAACTAGCTACGAGAAGGCAGCTCGAAGATTTCTGACAATTGAACGGAAGATGGACCAGTTGCCGGAGTTTCGGAACGCCTATACAGCCCAGATAGATAACCTCCTGCAGCCTGTCACGTGAAAGCTGGTACCTGCCACACTTCGCAGTGAAGAACCCGAACAAGCCAGGGAAGACGAGGGTAGTATTCGACGCAGCAGCTCGCGCATCAGGTAGATGTCTTAATGACTACCTACTCGACGGCCCCGATTTATTGCGAAACCTACCGGGCATACTGTTTAGGTTTAGGGAAAACGAGATAGCCGTGTCTGCAGATATCCGGGAGATGTTTCTATGCGTGAAAATCGACCGTCGCGATCAACCCGCACAACTGTTTCTCTGACGAGGAAACGAGCGATATAGTCCGCCGTGGGAATACGTTATGACGTCAATGATTTTCGGCGCGAGAAGCTCGCCGTTTCTCGCACATAGTGTCAGAGACTATAACGCGCGCACACACGCAGAGACACATCCGTTGGCGCTTAACGCTATCGTACGTAGTCATTACATGGAGGACTATTTAGACAGTTTTGCAACGGTGGAGGAGGCGGTAAGCACAGCGAAGCCGGTTACCGAAGTGCACCAGAAGGCTGGCTTCATCTTGGCATGCTGGAATTCCAATCACACAGCCCTACTGGAAGACAAGCCGGAGGAACTACTGGCCCGCAAGCCTAAGGAGGTGGGCTAAGGCAAGATGGCCCGGGAAGGACCTCAGGGTTACTGTGGATGGCCGACGAAGACGCCCTGACTTTTAATACGTCCATGAATAAAATGCCACAGGAAGTAAAGGCGCTACAGCGACCACCGACCAAGAGGGAGGCATTGAGCGCGGTCATGTCGGTGTTTGATCCATTCGGACTGCTCTGCTACCTCACCATCACCGCCAAGATCCTGCTACAAGACTTATGGCGTATGAAGAAGGTCGGATGGGATGATGAACTACCCGACGAGGCAGCGGATGAATTCCAGAGGTGGCGGCAAGCCGTCGAGAAGGTGTCACGATTACGATTGCCAAGGTGCTATGCTCCTACAGGGGGAGTGGTAGAGCGTCTACTTCACGTTTTTAACGATGCAAGTTAACGCGCGTACGCATCCGCGGCATATTGGCGTATACAATATCGAGACGGAACGGTTAGGGTAAGATTAGTGGCGGCCAAGGCTAAAGTCGCTCCGATTAAGGCGTAGTGTATACCGCGACTAGAGTTGCAGGCGAACTTGATAGGCGCGCGACTCGCGGAATTCGTGCAAGATGAACAAGGAGTGGTAGCAGATAGGGTCATATATTCGGCGGACTCTACTACGGCGCTCCACTGGATACAGAACGATACGGCGCGTTACACATCCTACGTGGGGGATATAGCCGAGAAGACATCACCCGATCAATAGAGATGGATACCGACTGCAGAGAACATAGCAGATCAGGCGACGCGCATGAACTTCGTGTGCAAGGGAGAAAGCGACCAATGGTTCACAGGATCGTAATTTTTCTACGAGGAAGAGGACCTACCGCGGAACGTGTGGCCGAGGAGGATAGTCACGAGAACGTTTCCCGGACCTGACGACGTGGTGCGCAACGTAGAGATCCGGACCAGAGGCGGAGTGCTGCGACGACCAGTGAGAAAGATCGCCGTCCTCCCGAGAGAAGATTAGGCTCGCTGGCTACGCCGGGGGGAGAATGTTACGGACGGCGAGGAGAGCCGCCGCCCCGTCATCCCTTCATACCCCGTTGCGCCCCGCGCACCTCGCAGACCGCCCGAACATCACGTGATGCCGCCGACCAATCAGCGCGCGGCACATCTTATAATACCACTCACGTGCCGAGACACTCTTTTTGAGAATATAAGAAGGGCGTTTTGGGCTGTGAGCTGTTCATTTCGGCGGTTCATTTCGGCAGCGGCACTACGAGATACAACATCAAGAAGACCTCAAGAGAGAAAATACTCCATTGAAGCCTCCCATCTGTATATAATTAATTAACGCCGCTTGTAAATAGTGCAATATATAATCGTCTACAGTACCATCTTTTCTTCAACCGTCCCTAGTATAGTTTACCCTACACAGTAAAGTAAAATCAGTCATAGTACCTACACAGTAAATTAAATACAGTCCACTACAGTCCCTAACAGTTGTTATTATGATTCCATTCGAAAATAAAGGAAACAAATAAGTTTTTAGGTATTTAAGGCGAAAACGTTTCGAAAAATATACCGTTATCTGAGCTCTGTTATATAGAATTCAAATAAAACTGAACTCATTACCACATTTAAAATATTAAATAAAACTATATAAAGACTATTAAATGCTAAGTAATTAATTAAATTTTATAACTTAATACTCGTATTATTTGAATCTAAATATTCCCATAAGGCAAATGAAAACATTTTTACTTTTTTTTAGAAAAAAATAAAAGAGAACGAATTTCTGTAGGAAGAGGTATTTTAAGTTTTACCAAATTGTTAAATAATGAAGTATGATCATATAAAGGACACGAGAAGAAAATAAAATACTATTGGTAAATCCAATTCTGCATGCCCTAAGTGCATTAAAAAATTACTTTTAACATGATTATACGTAATTTTTTTTAAAGTAGTGTAAATACACACCAGTTTTCACTAATAACCTTCTTATTATACTTCCATTTTTCCAATAATTTTATGTCAAACTTCAATTTTAAAAAAAGTTTGGAAAATCCAAAAATTCACGACTCATAATGCTCATATGATCATTGTATCATCATTCAGGTGACTCCGTAAGGTCCAAGACGTATTTAAGTATAAATATCAATAAATAATATTACGAGGTTCGCCACCCGTCACGTCCTGTCTCCTGGAGGGGCGAAAAGTGGATTGCGGAGGCCCTTCTGGCTACGCTGAATGTATGTGGAGCAATGAATGATAAGATGGATGAAATATGCGAAATGATGAATGATAGAAGAATAGATGTGTTATGTGTAAATGAGACGAAACGAAAGGGAAGAGATGTCACTGCACATGGCATGTATACCGCTTACTGGTCTGGTGTAGACGAGACCGAGCGGGCATGCCAGGGAGTCGGTGTCATCCTTTCAGAAAGAATGGGTCAATGTGTGAAAGAGTATGAATGTGTAATCCTAAGGCTGCTGTGGATACGAATGAAAGTGGGCTTAAAGAAGTTGTTTGTGCTTGGGGTGTACGCCCCAGATATGTCTAAGCCCACTTATATCCGAGAGCAGTTTTGGGATATGGTAAGGCTGGTGTTGACGAAATGCAAGGAAAATGAAAGTATTATTATGTTAGGAGATTTTAATGGAAGGGTTGGAGTGAAGAGGTCTGGTTATGAAAGGATATTAGGAGCGTTTGGCGATGAAAGAATAAATGAGAATGGTGAAGACCTCCTCACCATATGTGTGGAAAAGAATATTTTTGTGGCGAACACTTTCTTTCGCCATAAGAGGATTCACATGTATACATGGGAAAGAGGGGATGATAGAAGCATGATAGATTTCATAACTGTGGATGGAAGAATGAGGAGCGCAGTGGTAGATACAAGGGTTTACCGGGGGTCCAACGTAGGGACGGATCATTACTTGGTCTTATGCCAAATTAATGGTCTATTCAAGCGTTGGCGGCATCGGACATCTGTGTCTACCACTGCGTTACAGCGTATAAGAATAGAGAGGCTACAAGATGAAGGTGTGAAAGAGAAGTATAAATGCAGACTGAGGGAAAATATAAGTGTGTTGAATGAATTTAGTATGAATGATTTAGACTTGAAGAATGTATGGAATAATGTTAAAAAAGTTTTGGTGGATACAGCCACCGAAGTATGTGGTGTAAGTAAGAGAACGAATGAAAGGAAAAGTAATACGTTGTGGTGGGATGATGAGGTACGGATGGAAGTTGAAGCAAAGAAGAAAGCATGGCTAGATTTACTAGCAACCAAAGCTGGTAATTCTGGCGGTATGAATGATGAGATTGAAAGAAAAAAGGCAGACTTTAGACGTATAAATAAGAGAGTAAAAGAAGTTGTTGAAAGGAAAAAGCAAGAAAGGACAGATAAGAATGATAGAAGAATATCTGATAACTTCCAGGCAAATATTAAAATGTTCTGGAAGATCGTAAGAACTGCCAGGGGCAATTCAAAACAGCCTAGAATGAATGCTATACAAGACGAGAATGGCTGCATGCTGAATGATGAATTTTCGAATTTAAAGAGATGGAAGGAATACTTTGAAAGCGTGTTTAAGAGTGAAGAGTCGTCTGAAGTAAGTGAAATAGAAATTCCGGAAGAAGTGGAGAGAGGTAGAGAAATAAGTGTAGATGAAATAGTGAAAGCAATGAAAAGCATGAAAGCAGGTAAGGCAGCCGGATATGATAGAGTATCACTCGAAATGCTAAGGGCTGGAGAGGGTGTGGTTGCAGGCCTGCTGTACACATTGTTTAATTTATGTTGGGAACTGAAGCGAGTACCGGAAGACTGGTGCAAAGCCGTTATAGTCCCAATATATAAGGGAAAGGGGTCGCAGCAGGACTGTAAAAACTACCGTGGTATCAGCTTGCTTAGCATTGTGGGTAAACTGTATGCTAAGGTGTTAATTGAAAGAGTTATGGAAGAAACTGATGGAAAAATTTGGGATGTGCAAGCTGGATTTAGAAAGGGGATGGGGTGTACGGATCAAAGTCTTTTCCATGCGCATGATTGCGGAGAAATTTTTGGCCAAAAACCAGAAAGTTTTTTGTGCGTTCATGGACTTGGAAAAGGCTTATGACAGAGTGGACAGGAACGTGTTATGGCAAACACTGACCTCTTTTGGGTTGAGCGCTGGTCTGATACAGGCATTGAAGTCTCTGTATAGGGACTCTAGTGCCTGTGTCAGGATCAACGGGGCTTACTCGGACTGGTTTGGCATCCATAAAGGTGTCAGACAGGGCTGTGTGGCTTCCCCGTGGCTGTTCAACCTATTTATGGACAGTTGTTTGGAAAATTTGAAAGTAGAAGAATGCGGGTTAAGAATGGGTGAGTTAACCGTCAAATGCCTTTTATACGCCGATGATCAAGTCATACTTGCGTCTTCGGCGGCCGAGTTGCAAATGATGGTTACATTAATGAACAGGACATTAAAAGAAAAGGGAATGAAAGTGAACGCAAGTAAGACGAAAGTTATGGTTTTTGAAAGAGAAGAAAGTAAAACGATATGTGAAATAAGAATAGAAGGGGAGTTGGTAGAACAAGTAGATGAGTTTGTGTATTTGGGATGTGTGTTTAGCAAGGATGGTAGATAATATAAAGGATATAGAACGACGAGTGAATGCAGGAAATAGAGTGAATGCGGCTCTACACTCTATTGTGAAAAGTCAGAATGTGTCCAAAAAGGCACGTATGGCAATTCACAATGCTGTGTTAGTGCCTACTTTAATGTATGGTAGTGAAAGTTGGGTGTGGCAGAAGACGCACGAGAGTAGAATAAATGCTGTAGAAATGCGGTCATTAAGGAGTATGTTAGGGATGAATCTGAATGACAGAGTGAGAAATTGTTTAATAAGAGAAGAGTGTGGTTTGCAAGATGATGTTGTGACCAGGATTAAGAAAGGAATGCTTCGGTGGTTTGGTCATGTAGAAAGAATGAATGAGGAAAGAGTGACAAAGCAAATTTATGTTGCAGAGGTGAACGGCAAAATCGGGAAGGGTCGCCCTAGGCGAAAGTTTATCGACCAAATTGGCGATATATTGAAAATGGGCCAAATCAAGAGTACCTTTAACCGACGAGCGTGTATGCGTAGGTATATGGATGTGGAGGAAGCGAGAGAGGTCTGTCAGGATCGTGCCAAATGGAAGTCCATAGTCTCTGCCTACCCCTCTGGGTGACAGGCGTGAGTGTTTATGTATTATGTATGTATGTAAATAATATTAAACTGACGCACTTCGTTTAAATTAATACCAAGTACCAACCAATATTTCAGCCAATTATTACATCTGTGTTAAAAATATCAATTCAACGTTTTATTTAATATAATTTTTAAAACAACACACAAAATAACAAATTCGGCACATCTAGTCCTTTTCGTGGAGGAGTTCCAGTAGCAGTCATCAAAGTACACTTTCAAGTCGCTCCGTCAAGTTCGGAGGTAAGGTTTACTCATAACTAACAAATCGAGCCCAAATTTGGCACATCATCTAGTTCCCCTCCAGGATAAGTTCCAGTGTCAGTCTTCAAAGTACACTTTCAAGTCACGCTATCAAGCCCGTAGGTAAGATCTTTTCATAACAAAACGAGGCCAAACTGAGCACATCTAGTTTTCCTCGTCAAGGACTTCCAGTAGCAGATACCGACACACCTTCAGGTCTATAAAGTTCAAGACGTATTAGTATATTTATATATAAATCCTGTAAGCTTTTCGAGCGAAATAAAATATTGTAATAAAAATCTGTGATTATATAAATAATAATAATACCTTACCTTGGTCAAGTATGTATCAAATTTGGTTTTTGGAATATGTTGTATTTCTATGGCGTTCGATATTTTTCTGCACGAGCCGCTGTAACAAACAACCACTCACGACGGCATTTGAACCTCGGAGTTCATCTCTCACCATGGATCTTTCTTGCCATACATTCATGACATCCACCCAAATCTCACGCTTACACCTGCTCAACTCCCCAATTCTCACTTCTGTCTTCGGTCGGCCGGAAGGGCGCCGGCTAACACCGGAAGTGCCGATCGTCCTGTAACTTTTAGTCAACAAAACTAGTGAGGCGCTCTGTGATCTGAGCAGTGACGTACGCACCGTATAATTCCCTACCCGATTAACCCAGACAGCCGCTGCTAGGTTATTATAGGAACATATGTTACGTTGTACAGAACGCGCAGGGCCGGGTAACGAATGCCCCAGGAGGACGCCCACACTCGCGACATCTTTCCGAAGCACCTCCCGGCCCTATCTCCCATGTCTTTCGCATACTTAATTAAAGACTGACTATTGTCTAGCGTAACGCCTAATACCTTAGTCGCCTCTACACTTTTTGTTGAGTTGCTTCCCTTCCTTATCACAGGTGGTCGCAAGAACCTGCCCTCGATGGTCTTTGTGCATGATTTTGCGGAGGAAAAAGATAACCGATTCCTTACCCCCCATGACTCAATCAGCTCCAGTGCAGACTTGGCCGTTCGCTCTATGTTAGCCATATAGTTCGCTTCAATCAAGAGCGTTACGTCATCTGCATAAGCTATCACCTTCGCATTGGGGAGGAATTGCAGCTTCAACAGTACATTCCATTCCATACAATATACATATTTTTCATTGTTCTTTTACTGTGTTTTCTTGCTTTGATGTTTTAGATAGTTTTATTTTAGTATATAGTGTTCATAGCAGTGGTAATTGTTGCGAATTGATGCTAAATCGGATTGTTTTGTGCATATTTTGTGACTTTGTAACTTCAGTGGGTAGTGCTAACACGTGGCTGTCAATTTTGAAATTCGAGTTTGACAGGTCGTTCGAGAGCCTTTCGAACTTTCTGCAGCTACTTGCCATCAGGGGGCGATAGTGTGCGTTTCCGGCACTGCAAAGCCCTCTGCAGGCGCCGTGTGCACAACCGGCACGGTCTGTGGTATCTGTGCTTGGCGGTGTAGCGGGGCCAGGTCATTGAGCTACGTGCCGCTAAGTGGCGCTAGGTACGACTTTCTGCGCCACAGCGACACCTGTGCTGGCTAAGTTGAACTCTTTCTATACTATTTTGTGGCAGTTACTCTCTAGTTTAATCCCAGCATGCAGAACCCAAAGGAAGACTCGAGCGCTATGGCGGAAAAACAGCCGCTCACGTCTCGGGACCAGCAGCAGCCCATGACGCAGCACCAGAAACTGGATAAGAATAAGGAAAAGAAGAAAGGAGGGACTGCGTCCCCAGTCGCAGCAACCTCAGAACCGATTAGGCAGGCGCTTGAGGAGGACATGGAGACACTGGAGGAGGGCTTTGATGCCTTCAAGGCTACGCCCCTGGAAATTATTAAGCATACGCGAGCGGCTATCATGGGCATCGTCTCTAAAACGTCGTCTCTTAACGTCGTCTTTAAACTCAATAAATCAGAAATCAATAAAGTTTAGGCGACCGGACAGGACTTGACTGCAATGGTGGCGGCGATGGAGGTCCACGTGATGGAGGCTCAGCTAGCGCTATGCAGAGCTGAACGGGACAGAGCGGATGCAGAAGCGAAACTTGCGCGCCAGGATGCCACGCGTGCACTCTCTGGTGACGGGGATCACGCCCCTGCTACTGGTGCAACGTTTGCATCAATATTAAGGATGCCAAAAGGTATGGCAGCGATGCCTATCCGAAGAAGTCTGTTCCAGTTTTTGCATTCTACTCGGCAGGTGAACAGGAGCATCTGAAGACGGCGGATGATACAAAAGCGGAATTAAAGAAAGCAATAAAGCCTTCAGAGATAAGTATACAGGTGACGAAAATTAGGAAAATTGATAATGCGGGGGTCGTGTTCCAGACTACGTCCCAAGAGTCCGCACACAAATTAAAATCAGCGGCGCTACCAACCCTCAGAGTTACTAAGTCCAAGCAGCGTTTGCCACTCCATGACCAAAATTTTGAAGATGACGAGAAATGGACCCTGGGAGAATTAGACAAAACTTGTAATGTGGCGTTCAAAAAGTCGTGAAGGGGCAGTCGCAGGACTAGTGTGGTGCTGCAGTGTTACCCTGCTTTTAGGAACGCGTTGACGGCCCGAAGGAGACTGTAGATAGGGTGGGACGGCAAATGTGGAGAGGAAGGCCATGCCAGGGAGGACTGTTATCAACACCCCTCTGGATAAAAGATTGAGGTCTATATTAGATTCTCCCCTTGCTCCCAAAAACGTTGGCCACCACAAGTCCCCTCGACATTATGAAGTCTTCCATCGCTTTTGGTCAGTGCTCTGCTTCATGGCCCCTACCTACGACTTGTTCAGTCTCACAGACCCAGATGTCCGGAACCGAACCGCCGTAAGAGGCGACAGAGGAAAACTGAAACAGGAGATGGGCAGCAGCGTCTCCCATCTCAAACACTAAACTAAACTACGGTTACCAACCCGCCTAATTAGCGTGGCAACTATGGCAAATATCCCCCCTAGGAGGCAATCTAATAATACTAGTCAACTTTCGCCCTTAATCCCTATTGCTCATAGATCACATGCATTATCTCCAAACATCCGGGAACACTGTATACTGTATTCTATCTCATTCTATCGCAGGCTAAATATTATAGATAGATATGTTTGTCCCTTACTAGTGTCGGTTTTCGTTTCATCTAGTTTCAAATCACAACGATTCGAAAGAAGGTTTCACCTTAAAAAAATAACACGAACTAGAATAAGTATAATTTATTTTTAATTATTTTTATAATATATAGCTATTGGTCTTAGACAGTGTTAGGGCTGGTCTCCTGCACCGAGCACGGCCCCACTGTAAGCCAGGTCCCAGTAGTGCTCCACGCCATGCTTCTGGAAGTGTTCGCGCGCCTGCTTCTCTGTCGGCATCACCTGGAATCGAACCTTCACTGTATTATTGTTATTCTATTTCACGATGAAGTTTTGACTTTGGTTGTTGTTAGCCGTGCACATACACAATACACAAACACAATGTGTATGTGCACGACAACACAAAAAGAACACTCGGTTGGAAGAAGTTCCTTTCGTAATATATTATTATTGATAAACGTATTATATTATTTCATCATCATCATCATTACAGCTCTTCACAAGTGCACTGCTGCAAATAGGCGTCCCCCAAGGACTGCCACAAAGCACGGTTCTAAGCCACGTGCTCTATTGACTTCCTGCATCTCTTAACAGGTCGTCACTCTATGTAGTGGGGGACGCCCTACACTTCGTCCGCTGTTACGAGGCCGCCACTCGAGAACCTTTTTTCTCCATCGGTTGTCGGTTCTTCGAGCTATTTGGCCAGCCCATTGCCACTTCAGCTTACTAATCTGTTGGGCTATGTCGGTCACTCTGGTTCTACTGCGGATATCCTCATTTCTAAGTTTATCACACAGAGAAACTCCGAGCATAGACCTGTTCATAACTTGCTGAGCGACCTTGAGCTTCCTTATCCGGCCAGCAGTGAAGGACCACGTCTCAGTTCCACAGGTCATCACTAGCAACACGCACTGGTTGTACAGTCTCCTTTTCAAGTTTTAGGGTATACCCGACGAGAAGGTAAGTTATAATTTCTCGAACGCTGCCCAGCCGAGTGGAATTCGTCGATTGACCTCTCGGTCAAAGTTGGACTTACCTAGTCGGACTATTTGTCCCAGCTAAACATACTTGTCAACAACGGCATAGGTGTGACATGGACGTTACACATGATCTTCGTTTCGTCCATGTTCCTCTTAAGACCTATCCGTTGGGAGGCACTAGTAAGGTCATTGAGCATAGTGCTTAGGTCCTCCAGCGATTCTGCCATAAGGACTACATCGTCGGCAAATCGAAGGTGAGTGATGTACTTGCCGTTGATGTTAATACCGTATCCTTTCCAGTCCAGAAGCTTGAAAACTGCTAAAGCCTTTATTCGGAAACTGGCTTGTTCAGGAGGCTGGAAGTTGTCGAGTCTGCATGCGAGACGATTCGGACTTTCGAAAACAGCACGTAGACGCGGCTCAGAAGGGAAATCGGTCTATAACTGTTCAAGAGAGCGTTGTCGCCTTTCTTGAAGAACAAGACCACCGCACTTCTGCTCCACGTCTCCGGAGTAGAACCACCATGGAGGATGGAATTAAAGAGCTTCTGAAGAACTTCAAGTACCGGTTTTCCACCCGCTTTCAGAAGCTCCGCTGTAATCCCATTCTCGCCTGGGGCCTTGCCGTTTTGAAGGTGCTGGACAGCCATTCTAATTTCGCTAAGACTGATGTCCGGAATATAATCGTAATAATGTCGGATAAGACTTGCTATTGGATCGTTACTCACACTTGCGTGTGGCTCCAATGATGACGTGTACAACTGCCCAAAGAACCTCTCAATCTCACTCAAAATCTCAGGTGCCCCGGAAACGATGCTACCACACTCGGTCTTCAGCTTTGACAGTTGGCTCTTTCTGGCAGACAGATCTCTGGCAAAGACTTTGGAGCCTTGGTTCCGCTCGATCGCTTCTTCAACACAAGCTGTATTGAAGTTGCGTAAGTCCCGCCGCATGCATTTGGAGATCTGTCTGGTTAGTTGCCTGTATGCTGTCAAATCTGTTGAAGAATGTAGCTTCATCTCTTCTCTAACAGTCATGAGATTGAGAGTGTTATATATATTATATATATTATATATAGTGTTATATATATATTAGATCGGATAGTTTTTGTGTTCTTCTGCGGCGGGTCTTGCAGAACTTAGCTCCGACCGCATAGACAGTTTCCACGAGCTTGTTATTCATATCGTCCACTTCATTGCAGTCTTCTAGGCACTGAAAACTGTTTTGTAACTCGAGCTGAAAGGTTTCGGAACTTTGGAACAGAGCACGAGGGGGACGGAGCGTTGACTTCATTAGACGAGCCTCTCCAACTTACCGTTTAGGTTGAGTGTGTCTCTAACAATTCGGTGATCGCTGCCGGTTTTCACCCTCAAGATCATCGAGACATCACTGAACAGTTGTCGTCTGGTCGTCATAATGAAGTCAATCTTATTTTTTTTCAAACCGTCGGGGCTCACCCAGATCCACTTCCTGTGGGACCGCTTCTAGAAGAAAGAGTTGTCATAAAGAGTCCCTCTTTCTCAATGAAGTCGGCCAGCTGCTAGCCTTACTGGTTCCGTTACCGTATTCCAAATTTCCCTACCTTTCTCTCTTGTGTCTAGTTTTGCGTTGAAGTCTCTCATTAACCGTATAGTAGGTTTTGGTCCTCCAAAATGGATGGAATGCATGGCTCTAGATATATCCTCATACATTTATAACACCTCCTCATCGGGATGTGCAGAGGTTGGTGCGTAAACTTATATGACCTTCAGCGAATACCGTTTGGTGATTTTGAGTATAAAGTACGCAACCCTCGTCGACACACTTTCAATCATTACAACGTTTTTTACGAGAGACTTGTGAACGATAAATCCGGCACCTCCTTGGGACAGATGGTCGCCCTCCCGGTGATAGAACAAGTTGCCGGATGCGAGTATTACCATGTCCTTCCCCCTCTCTTCGGACCTCAGTTAATCCTATAATATTGCAGTGCAACTTGTCTCTCTCTTCCAGCTCCAGCATCGTTACGTCAGTCCTCATGAAGCGTCTCTTTTAATTTTTATAGAATAAGGGTGACAAACGAGCACACAGTCCACCTGATGGTAAGTGGTTGTTGTGGCCCATAGACATCTACATCTTTCTTCTTTGCGAATTAAAATGCCGATGCGTAGTCACCCGTGATGACTATGATAGAATGCCTCTTTTCCAGTAAAAAGGGTCTACGGTTCTCTACACTCACCATACGAAACACAGCAGCATTAAGCTGCTATTTCACGCTGGTATTCTGTGAGAGCGTGGTCCTTCCCCGGTCGAGCCGACCCCTTCGTGCTACAACTATACTATTAATATAGCTGTAGCATGGCTTTACCAAGAATAAAAAGCGTGCGTTATATGTTGCCAGGTCCAGTCATCTTAGGTAGCAATCGAACCTCCACCGGAGATTCTTAGCACCCCCTGCCCCGCCGTTACCATGGTCACCACTGTAGCCAGGAATAGCGGGACCGCCGGTGACTAGGGATCGTCTCTTCGTAACTTTAATCATGGGGGGTATATTGCCATAATTGCCACGCTTGGCGAGCGGGTTGGAAACAGCAGCTTTTTTTATTGTTGTTTTACTGTTATCAGAAAGATGCTGCTGCCCATCTTCTGCCTCATTTCCCTCTGTCGCCTCTTACGATACCCACGGGAAGATATGAGGTAGTGAGTATTCTTATTCGCCACTACACGAAATATTATTCATTAATAAATACAAATAAATGAATTACTAGCGTCTGTTAAAATAAAACGTCATTTAAAATAAAATAATATTTCGTTCATGGCAAGATAAGAAAAAGTGCGAGGACGATGGATATTATTCCATCTCGCTTTCTCATAGCCGCCAAGGCCGTCTACACTACACATCAGAAGTGGTCGTGACGGAAAAATCTTACACTTTTCGTCGCCTAGCCCCCATTCGCCAAATTCGTACCGTGCGATAAGGAACTTCTTTCCAATAACTATTTAAAAAAAAACTATACCGTGTTTTATTTAACTATGTGAAGATTATTATAAAGTAGTACTCGTAATTCGAAAGATAGCGAAGAAGAGTAGCTCGAAATGACCTTTGTCCGTGTTTAATATGTTGATGTTTTGTCTGATAGTATATAATAGGAAGACAATTTGATATTTATAATTTATCTATATTTATATATAAGTATTTTACAATGATAATGAACGTAATAAACGTACCTAATTTTAGCAATTAGTGTTGCAGCTTTATTTAGAACAGACAATAGACAAAACGAAAAAATGTTAAACAATCCGGCTATTGATTAAGCCAGTCATGATTTAGGCCGTCTTTTGCTTGGTACTATAATGCAACGTTTACACTGTCGATGTCTTATATAATTTTTAATTGTCTCGTTGATTCTTTTTTTTTATAGAATAAGTATTGGTACGAGCTTGGGGTTCGAGACAATTAAAAACTGCCGAGTGAATTACCAAAATTGACACTTTAATTACAGAACACTAATTACAACTTATAACTACACTAATTACAAAACAATTGTACTACAGATCACTTTAATTCGCAGTTGTATCGCTTCGTAGTATTCTCTTGTATCGCCAATTCAATACTGATCCGGTCGTGGTCTATACCGGCTTTATATAGGGCCTCAGATAGCTACCAGAACCTTCTACTGTAAAAACATCTAGTATGTTCGAGTACATATCGGTCCCGAAATTTCTAGAAGGATCGTGACTCTCCTAGTTCTGCTACTCGATACTAGAGGGAGCTAGTGGTAACTAGTGTTGCCATGTACAAGACATTAATAGTGGCGCTCAACAGTGTGTTAAACGAACTCAAGATCTACCTGATAGTAAGTGGATGCTGTGGCCTATAGACATCTACATCTATCCTCAATAAAGAATCAAAATGCAGATGCGTTGTCACCCTTGAGGAATAAAATGGAATAAGTTGTTTCCAGTAAAAAGGCTCTCCGGTTAAAATACAGCAGCATTGAGCTGTTATTTCATGTTGGTATTCTGTGAGTGTGGTCCTTCCCAGGTAGAGTCCGATCTCTTCGCGATACAAGCGTAATATAGCTGCAACGTGGCTCCGTTTAAAACATGGTCTAGGCGTAAACAATTACGCGTCGGGTCAAATATCAATTACTGGATTTTCCTGTTAATTAATTCTGAGTAGCAGTCCATAGTCAGGAATTTGGCGGTGTATCACCCGCGTGCCTCGGAAAGCACATAAAGCCGTTGGTCCTGCGCCTGATATCTCTCCGGTCGTGTCAGATTGCCGTCCCATCGGACTACGAGAGTGAGGGAATCAAGAGTATACCTGTGCTTGTGCACCATGATCCTGTACTGTGCAGATGGCTGTTCAAGTTTTTTGAAAAAAGTTAATTCTTTACGTTTGAATACTGAGATGATTTGGCCATGTCGAGAGAACGAATGAAGAACGATTGACGAAAAAAGTGTATAAGGCGAGTATGAATGAAAATGTTGGAAGGGGTAGACCTAGGCGGACTTTTCAAGACCAAACAGGGACGTCTTGAAAAAAGGCCAGGTCAAGAGCACCCTAGACCGTAGAGCATGTATGAAGAGAATAATGAAAGTGGACGAAGCGAAACAAGTACGTAAGGATCATAGCAAGTGGAAGGAAGTGGTCTCTGCCTACCCCTACGGGAAAGAGGCGTGATTATATATATATATATATATATATATATATATATATATATATATATATATATATATATATATGTTGAATACTGACTCTGATAACGCACTAAAAGGGAATGACAGGGTTTTTGATACATGTTGTATATTCGATACCTATTAACTTAAAAATATTAAATAACATATTATTTAAATTAATTGTATCAGTGGTTGAATGATGGTAACTTCTATAGCATTAAGACCAACTCAACACTGACCGGGTCGCTGTCTATACCGGCCTTATATAGGGCCTCAGATAATTTCCATAACCTACTACTGTAGAAACGTCTAGAATGTTCGAGTACATACCGGTCCCGACTGACTAGGTGTCGATAGTTCTATAAAGTTATTCCATGGAAAATCCTAGAAGGATCTTGACTCTCCTAGTTCTGTTACTCGATACTAGAGGGCGCTAGTGGTAACTAGTGTTGCCATGCACCAGGCATTAATGGTGGCGCTCAACATTATTATTATTAAAAAATACCTTGAATTTGATCTCCCCGAAGGCTCGCTGCTTGGCGACCCCCTCCCACACAAGTTGGCAACTGTTCGGGACCTCAGCGCCTTCCGCATCCTTTACTGTGTCCTCTTCCCATTTGATGCGATTCAGCATCAGCCTGGAAGATCAGATTTCACGTGAATAAATTTCTCACAATCCGAGAGCTGTGGCTTAAGAAGCACTCACTCGTGTTCGACCTACAACAGTATTTAATGTGGCCATTAATCAGCACCTGAGGTTGAACAAATGTTTTATTTTAATATTTTTTTAAAAACTTTACCTCCACACCAGGATTTTCTCTTGTGTCGTGGGGGCAGTTTACATAAATAAATTGCAGAAGGACAAACACCCGGAACAATTATTTGTAGGCCGTACAAATACTTGTTCCGTGCGGGATTCGACCCGCGGCCCTCAGCGCACCAGCTCATTACTAAGCATCTCTGCTACGGAGCCGTTATGTTATCTTAACACAGTTAGTTTCAAAAGAAAAGCACATCACCCCCTGACGGTAAATGCAACCATTTGTAGGTAGTTTTTTAAGATTTACTTATTATCTCTGGCTATGCATTGAGGGCTAATAGTTTATCGCTCACCAGATGTCGCTAGTTGTGACTGAGGTGAAGTTTTTTATTTCAATTTTTTTCATTCATTCATTCATTACAGCCTATAAAACTCCACTGTTGAACATAGACCTGCCTCATAGATTGCCTCAAGACGGGATTTTGCGACAGTTGCCACGCCAAGCAAACTGCGGTTGCGAAACGTGTGGGCAACCGCAGTTTTTTATAATTTGGAATTGTTATCAGGAATATTTCGCTGCTCATCTCATGATTTGGTTTCCTCTGTTGCCTCTTACGACACCCACGGGATGATATGAGGTAGTAGACATTCTTACACCGCTAATACACGGTTAAGGTTCGTTTCACAATTCCATTTAATTGAGAAGTTAATAATTGTTAATCAGTTTCTAGAGTATTATATGACGGCTCCGTGGCGCAGTGGCTTAGCAATGACTTGCAACGCTGGGGGCCGCGGGTTCGAATCCCGCACGGAACAAGTAATTGTATGGCCTACAAATAATTGTTCCGGGTCTGGATATTTGTCCTTGTGCAATTTATGTTTGTAAACTGCTCCCACGATACAGGAGAAAATTCTAGTATGGAGGTATACACACAAGAAGCACCAGCATTCAAATAAAAATTTTAAAATAAATTATCGAAATCGGTTCACCTTTTCACAGAAGACCTTGCTTTTTGTAAAATTTCACGATTCTAGGTCAATAGGAAACAATAGACCTAAAAATAACAAATACACTGAGAATATACATCATGAACTCGCTGCGACACGCTCAGCTTATACTCTAAAAAGATGTAATATATTTTCTTATTTCGCTTCAGACAGCTGAATAATTGTTTGATTTAATGACTTAATGAACAAATGACATACGATATCAATAAGCGAGCTTTCTATCAACATAAGTAAGCATAAGTAAGTAACCTTATAAGTAAGTAATTTACTTGTATATGTATGTTGTTGTATGTTTTAGTATTTGGGTTTGACACTGGTGATTAGATTATTTTACCATCATTCGGTTTGAACTTTGTTCTGCAAGCAGTATGTACTGGATGAAGTTGACGTTGTAAGAAAAAAATTAACCTTGTGTAATTCCTTCACAATGTCTGTCACAGGGAAACCAATCAGTAGATGGGGAGCAGAGGCCTAATAAGGCCTAAATATTAAAAAAAAACTACGGTTGCAAACCCGCTTGCACAGCGTTGCAACTATGGCAACTATCCCCTCCCTCTCCTATGAGGCAATCTATGGGAGAGGCCTATGTTCAACAGTGGAATTTAATAGGCTGTAACGGTGACGGGAAAGGATGCGTAATACACCTTAGGGCTATAGCACCTGAATATTTCAGCTTATAATATGTTCTTCGATCGGTATCATTATGTCGATGTGGTGGCGTAGGAAGAGAATCCATCTCCTGTGGGACTGTGGGACATGCCGAAAAGATCTCATCGCTTCTTATAAAAGGTGGTATTCATCATCATCAATACAGCCCTCAGGTCCTACAAGTCCACAGGTCAACATTGGGCTCCCCCAAGCAATGCCACAAAGCACAGTTTTGAGCCACATGCATTCATCAATTTCTTGCATATGTTACCAAGTCGTCACTCCATCTAGTAAGGGGACGTCCTACACTTCGCCCGCCGGTACGACGCTGCCACTCGAGAACCCTTTTGCTACATCGGTTGTCGATTTTTCGGGCTATATGGCCGGTACTTTGCCACTTCAGCTTATTAATCCGTTGGGCTATCCGTCGGTCACTCTGTTTCTACTGCGGATATACTCATTTCTAAGTTTATCACGCAGAGAAACCCTGATCATAGCCCTCTACATAGCTCGTTGAACGGCCTCGTGTTTCCTCATACGGCCAACAGAGAATGATAACGTCTCGGATCGATAAGCCATTACTGACCACGGGCAAAGGTGGTATTATCATTTCCAAATACCTAGACCCGAAATGCGAGATTTGGGATTAAAGTGCAAGTAGTAAATGAACTTTACAAAATGTGACATGTAAGTTCTTAGATGTAAGTTGTAAGATGTTTTTTTTATAGAATAAGGGTGACAATCTAGCACACAGTCCACCTGATGGTAAGTGGTTGCTGTGGCCCATACACATCTACATCTTCTTCGTTTGCGAATTAAAATGCAGACGCGTTGTCAGCTGTGAAGACTGCGATAGAATGTATCTTCTCCAGTAAAAAGGGTCTGCGGTTCTCTACACTCACCATACGAAAAATGTGAGAGTGTGGTCGTTCCCCGGTCGAGCCGAGCATTCGTGCTCTAACTATACAATTAATATAGCTGCAGCACGGCTTTAGCACGCATACAGAGTAATGTAATGTGAGGTGTGTGTGAGTGTAGCGAGGTGCAGGTGGCGGCACTGTGTACCTCTTGTACTTTTGGTGCTGGCGCGGGCCACCCTCGGCGACGACGAGCCAGCAATCGCGGTGCAGCAGCACGCATACAGAGTAATGTAATGTGAGGTGTGTGTGAGTGTAGCGAGGTGCAGGTGGCGGCACTGTGTACCTCTTGTACTTTTGGTGCTGGCGCGGGCCACCCTCGGCGACGACGAGGCAGCAGTCGCGGTGCAGCAGCACGCATACAGAGTAATGTAATGTGAGGTGTGTGTGAGTGTAGCGAGGTGCAGGTGGCGGCACTGCGTACCTCTTGTACTTTTGGTGCTGGCGCGGGCCGCCCTCGGCGACGACGAGGCAGCAGCCGCGGTGCAGCAGCACGCAGCCCGTCATGTGCAGCTGCCGCGCGTTCACCTCCACCTTGAACTTGGCCGACGCGCACTCGAACAAGTCCTTCACTCTATCGTGCAACACACCATATATACCGGGTGTTAGTGAAACGCTCCCGAAAACGAAGACAGACGATGGTACTAAGGATACCTTTGATGATGGGTCACAAAACAATTCGATCCCGAGGAAAAAAACATCTTTTCATAACGTTTTATTAACTTTATTCACGCTCCATGATGTTAGTACAGCTAAATAAAACGATAATTTCATTAAAAAAATTACTCCACACGTATGGGTATAATGAAAAAAAAATATTTTGAGTTTCAGTTCTAACTATGGGGAACCCTCAAAATTTATTGTTTTTTTTTTCTATTTTTGTGTGAAAATATTAATGCGGTTCGCGGAATACATCTACTTACCAATTTTCAACAGCATAGTTCTTATAGTTTCGGAAAAAAGTGGCTGTGACATTCGGACGGACAGACAGATAGACAGGGAGACATGAAGAATCCATAAGGGTTTCGTTTTTTGCCATTTGGCTACGGAACCCTAAAAAGGGAGTCATTCGATATTCATAAGTAACCTAACAAAATGTTAAGATAAGTATTTCGATATCTTGAAAAAAGGTTCTGATTTGGCGATTTTCGAAATCCCCGTATTTTCCCCGCATATTACCAATCCCGATAAAATCCGTAACCATCTTTAAATTCCCCGTAATTTTGTAAATTCCCCATATGTTGGCAAAGCTAACATGTGTAAATTCCACAGCGCGAGGCGACACGAGCCGGCCGGGCGGCGGTAGCGCGTCTGTGAAAGGGAAGGGTAGAATGAGTAGGAATTTTTTTCGCACCGAGCTAGATAAGAGTTCGGCGTCCGCGAAGATATTGACTCTTATTGTCAGCTGATTTTATTTTAAGTTTCACTGCTGTTTAAATATTTTCATGATTTTTTTAAATTAAATTATCGTTTCTTTTAGCTGTACTAACATGATGAATCGTGAATAAAGTTAATAAAACGTTGTGAAAAGATGATTTTGTTTCCTCGGAATCCAATTTCTTTGTGACCCATCATCAAAGGTATCCTTAGTACTATCGTCTGTCTTCCTTTTCGGGAGCGTTTCACTAACAGCCTGTATACACTTAGTACTAGCTGTTCCCCGAGACTTCACCCGCGTGGAATTTATTACTTTTACTATTTTAATTTTTCTTTTTACTGCTTTATTTTTCTTTTTGCGCGGAACCCTATCCTTTTTAGAATAAAAGTAGTCTAAGTTACTCCTTATAACATTAGATACCTGCCAGTGAAAGTTCCGTCAAATCGGTTCAGCAGTTTCAGAGAATCGCCAGAACAAACAGACAGACAGACAAAAATTTTAAAAGTTGTGTTTTTGTTATAAGTATAGCTGTTATTTTGACATTACAAACAGACACTTCAATTTTATTCACTTGTGTAGAGTATAGATTGACTACCTCATTTTTTTATAGGAGAGCATGCGGCTCATCTGTTGGTAAGTGATTACCACCGCCCATGAACAACTCCAAGACCAGGAGAATTGCAGAGGCGTTGCCAGTTTTAAAAAGGAGTAGGCTCTTTTTTGAAGGTCCTTAAGTGGAGGTTCGGTTGCCACCTTAAACGACTCGACCTGGCAACGTACAACGCACGCACCCTGAGGACTGACGAGAAGATCGTGGACCTGGAAGAAGAGATAGACACGTTGCGCTGGCATATTATAGGATTATCCGAAGTCCGAAGAGAGGGGGAGGACACGGTAATCCTCGAATCCGGCAACTTGCTCTATCAGCGGGAGGGCGACCATCTGTCCCAAGGAGGTGTCGGATTTATCGTCCACAAGTCTCTCGTTAACAACGTTGTAAAGATCGGGAGTGTGTCGACGAGGGTTGCGTACCTTATACTCAGAATCACCAAACGGTATTCGCTGAAGGTCATACAGGTTTACGCACCAACCTCGGCACACCCCGATGAGGAGGTGGAGGAAATGTATGAGGATATCTCTAGAGCCATGCATTCCTCCAAAACCCAATATACGGTGTTTGGGAGACTTCAATGCAAAACTAGGCACAAGAGAGAACGGTGAGCTGAAAGTAGGGAAATTTGGAATAGGGCAACGGAACCCAAGGGGCCAACAGCTGGCCGACTTCATGGAGAAAGAGGGACTCTTTATGATGAACTCTTTCTTCAAGAAGCGGCCCCACAGGAAGTGGACCTGGTCGAGCCCCGACGGTTCGACAAAAAATGAGATTGACTTCATTATGACGACCAGACGACAACTGTTCAGTGATGTCTCAGTGATCGCGAGGGTGAAAACCGGCAGCGATCACCGAATGGTTAGAGGCACACTGAACCTAAATGTTAAGTTGGAGAGGTCTCGTCTGATGAAGTCAACGCTCCGTCCCCCTCGTGCTCTAATCCAAAGTCCCGAAACCTTTCAGCTCGAGTTACGAAACCGTTTTCAGTGCCTAGAAGACTGCAATGAAGTGGACGATATGAATGACAAGCTCGTGGAAACTGTCCATGCGGTCGGAGCTAAGTTCTGCAAGACCCGCCGCAGAAGAACACAAAAACTCTCCGATCACACTCTTAATCTCATGGCTGTTAGACGGGAGATGAGGCTACATTCTTCAACAGATTTGACAGCATACAGGCAACTGAACAGACAGATCTCCAAATGCATGCGGCGGGACTTACGCAACTTCAATACAGCTCGTATTGAAGAAGCGATCGAGCGGAACCAAGGCTCCAAAGTCTTTGCCAGAGATCTGTCTGCCAGAAAGAGCCAACTGTCAAAGCTGAAGACCGAATGTGGCAGCATCGTTTCCGGGGCACCTGAGATTTTGAGTGAGATTGAGAGGTTCTATGGGCAGCTGTACACGTCATCGTTGGAGCCACACGCAAGTGTGAGTAACGATCCAAGAGCGAGTCTTATCCGACACTATTCCGAAGATATCCCGGACGTCAGTCTGAGCGAGATTAGAATGGCTCTCCAGCACCTTAAAAACAGCAAGGCCCCAGGCGAGGATGGAATTACAGCGGAGCTTCTGAAAGCGGGTGGAAGACCGGTACTTGAAGTCCTTCAGAAGCTCTTTAATTCCGTCCTCCATGGTGGCATTACACCGGAGGCGTGGGGCAGAAGTGCGGTGGTCTTGTTCTTCAAGAAAGGTGACAACGCTCTCTTGAAGAACTACAGACCGATTTCCCTTCTGAGCCGCGTCTACATGCTGTTTTCGAGAGTCATTACGAATCGTCTCGCGCGCAGACTTGACGACTTCCAGCCTCCGGAACAAGCCGGTTTCCGAAAGGGCTTTAGTACCATAGACCACATACATACCCTTCGGCAAATTGTACAGAAGTCCGAAGAGTACAATTTGCCACTATGTCTGGCGTATGTGGACTATGAGAAAGCCTTTGATTCCGTCGAAATTTGGGCGGTGCTGCAGTCCCTTCAGCGGTGCCAAGTTGACTGTCGGTATATCGAAGTGCTGAAGTGTTTGTACAGTAGGGCTACGATGGCTATCCGAGTACAGAACTAGAGTACGAAACCCATCCAATTGCAGAGAGGTGTAAGACAGGGTGATGTTATATCCCCGAAACTCTTCACCGCTGCATTGGAAGACGTTTTCAAGCTTCTGGACTGGAAAGGATGCGGTATTAACATCAATGGCGAGTACATCACTCACCTTCGATTTGCCGACGATATAGTCCTTATGGCAGAATCGCTGGAGGACCTAAGCACTATGCTCAATGACCTCAATAGTGTCTCCCAACGGATAGGTCTTAAGATGAACATGGACAAAACAAAGATCATGTTTAATGTCCATGTCACACCTATGCCGGTAGTTGTTGGGAGCACTAAGCTCGAAGTTGTTGACGAGTATGTCTACCTGGGACAAATAGTCCGACTAGGTAAGTCCAACTTCGACCGCGAGGTCAATCGACGGATTCAACTCGGCTGGGCAGCGTTCGGGAAGCTACGACACATCTTCTCGTCAGACGTACCTCAAAACCTTAAAACGAAATTGTACAACCAGTGCGTGTTGCCAGTGATGACTTACGGAACTGAGACGTGGTCCTTCACTGCTGGCCGTATGAGGAGGCTCAAGGTCGCTCAGCGAGCTATGGAGAGGGCTATGCTCGGAGTTTCTCTGCGTGATAAACTTAGGAATGAGGATATCCGCAGTAGAACCAGAGTAACCGACATAGCCCAACGGATTAGTAAGCTGAAGTGGCAGTGGGCCGGCCATATAGCTCGAAGAACCGACAGCCGATGGGGAAGAAAGGTTCTCGAGTGGCAGCCTCGTACAGGTAGGCGAAGTGTAGGGCGTCCCCCCACGAGATGGAGTGACGACCTGGTAAGACATGCAGGAAGTCGATGGATGCAGGTGGCTCAGGACCGTGCTTTGTGGCATTCTTTGGGGGAGGCCTATGTTCAGCAGTGGACTTGTGAAGGGCTGTAATGATGATGATGAAGTCGTATCGGTCTGGAAAATTCGCCGGTGGTAAACGATTCCACAAGGAAGTTGTGCGAGGAAGAAAACTTCTTTAAATCGCACAGTGGTGGACCGCCAATCATCCAGATAGTATGGATGGTATCGCGAGTTTTATCGTGATGTGCTATGGTGAAATTGAGCGGCTGGAATTAATCCGAACAATTCCTCAGAGCACTCCCCGTAATAGATGCAATAAAAAAACTCAAAACTTTCTTTGAGATGCAACATCTCTACGCAGTGCCATTGAGTCAAACTGATCGAAAATAACTGGGTCGTCAACGATTCGAACCGCTCTGCGCTAGATGCGGTCAAGTGGAAGGAGATGGCACTGGGGAGTCCCTGCCCAGAGATGGGAAAATTATTTCATATGAAGCCGAACCTGCGCCTTGGTAAAGTTGCAGTCGGTGTTCCGGCATGAAATACTGTCCCGCTTTGCTGAGCACGCCAAGCTTTTTAGAGGCCAATTTGGCTTTCTCTTCCAAATAACCACGAAACTGTAAGTCACTCGATATGTCTACACCAAGGATTTCGATACTGGCTGAGGCAACAAGGGGAGTGTCTTGAAACTGAGGAGATACGACAAAAGTGTTCTTTTTAGCGGTAAACGCGCAAACTTGTGTCTTCTGGGGATTGAACTGGACTAGATCTAGTCGCCCTCAGTCCGAGACTTTCTTCAACAAAGTCTCGATTTCAGGCACAAGTTTGTTCCGGTACTCGGCAACATTTTCCCGAGTAATGTTGGCACGGCCGGTGTATAAAGCATGACCAGTGCTGTAGTCTGCATAGCAATGAATGTTATCGGTTTGCAACATATAATTGATATGCAGAAGAAACAGCGTTGTTGATAGCACGCAGCCTTGTGGAACACCAGCGTTAACGGGCTTGTAATCGGAGCATGCACCAGCTACTAGGACCTTGATGCTCCGATCTGTTAGAAAACTGGTGATCCAATTGCACAATTTCTCGGGAAGCCCATAGGAAGGGAGCTTCGAAAGAAGCGCTTTGTGCCAAACCCGATCGAAGGCCTTAACTATGTCCAAAATAACAACCAACGCCTGCCCCTTGGACTCCACTGCCTCCGCCCATCTACGAGTTAGGTAACCTAGAAGATTACCAGCTGAGCGACCTCGGCGGAAACTGTACTGGCGGTCACTAATGAGCTGGTGATCCTCAAGGTACCGCATGAAGTGGCAGTTAATAATAATTTGCATTACTTCGAAGAACAAGGAGGTGACAGCGATAGCCGTGTAGTTGGACGGATCTGAGCGGTCGCCTTTTTCAGGGATCGGGTGCACCAAAGCTGTCTTCCATGAGTTCGGAACTATGCCTAGGGAATAGGAGTACCGGAAAAGACGCGTTAAATCCGGTGCCAACTCCGGAGTACCCGTCTTCAGCACAATAGGTGGGACTCCATCAGACCCACTCGACTTGTTGACGTCCAGAGAGAGAAGTGCTTTACGCATTGAGCGCTGTGTAAACACCGATTCCTGTATGAAGCAATCACACCACGGGATAGTCGGCGGTGTGTTCCCCCCGTGATCTAGAATCGAGTTAGAAGCAAAAGGAGAGCCTAGCAGATCGGCTTTCTTCTTTGCGTCATAAGCCAGTGAGTCGTCCACCCTGTGCAGAGATGCAAGAGGTGGCTGAGAGAAGTTCCTTTGGACAGTCTTGGCGGGAGACCTGAATGCACGTGTTCCCGAAGGGAGGTGAACTAATTTCTCGCCACAATTGAAGGACCTGGAGGCGGAATTATACTTCTTTTTAAGAGCGTTGGTGTTTACATACCGGGATGCTGATGCGTCAACCCAGGCACGGTAGCACTCATGCTTATAGCGTGATGCAATTTTACAGGAGTGACCAAACCATAGCTGGGTTCTGCCTCCGATATGCACCACAGATGATAGAATAAATAATTCCATTCCCTGAATCTCAAGTACCACATCAGCGACAGAATCAGCAACAACGTTAGGATCATCCGGCGAGAAGCAAACCTGCCCCCAAGGGAAGGATGCAAACAAAGATCGCATCCCGTCCCAATCGGCGCCCTATAGTGCAAAACACGGCGGCAAGATGCAGATAGCAACTGCGATGGGAGCGTGAGTGGCACCGTACTCCGGATCAGACAAAGGTCCAAAGAGCCAAGAGGGCCATCGACGGAGACCTGGTACCCGTCCGGATGAGCGGTCAGCAAAAGGTCCATCAGGGAAGGTACGTGATCCGCCACATCTGGGATCCGCATAGGCGACGTAACCAGTTGTGTGAAGCAAACACATCTACCCGCATGATCGGTTTATCGGGAACAAAGCCATTCAGCGTGGTGGGCGTTAAAATTACCGAGCATCACGATCTCTGTGGATGGAACCTATTGTAGCACGGAGTCTGCAGCCATTTCGACGTGGTCGATGAGTCGGTCTGCGTCGCCATTACCGCTATGGGACCTTTAGAGACACCCGTAGACGTGGGGATGGTTGTCGTTGTCTACGCGCAGCCATAGGATGGACAGGTCCATATACCTTCAAGACTATCAGCTCGGATCATTGCTCTAGCTCTAGCTTCTCTAACTTTCTCTAGTGTTCGTAAACGCGACTGCTGGTAATGAGATCCTGGGTTCGAATCCCGATATGGGCCTAAAAAATCAAGATATTAAGTTGATCTGTCGAGAAATTCTCAGTAGCAGCCCGGAGTCAAGAAGTTGGCGATGTTTTAACCCCGTGCCTCGGAAAGCACGTAACATTGCTCCTGCGCCCGATTGTGGTCGTGTCGTTTTACCGTGCCATCAAACTATGAGAGTGAGTTAATAGAGCACACCTGTGCTTGCAAACACAATCATACACTATAATCCTGTCCTGCACAGATGGCTAGTGTCCATTTAAACTGGTGGTCGCCGTGACCGAAATTCGACCAAGAAGACATTATAATAATGTATTTATTGCGAAAACACTTTTTCTACCTATTTGCATACACACTTGATGGCAAGTGTCTGCAGTGCCTAACATCTAAATCTACCCTCGATTTTTTTAAATTGTTTTCTTGATTTAATTTTACATTAAACTTTCCAAATAATAAATGGATACTGTTGTTTCAGGACCGTGCTTTGTGGCATCCCTAGGGAGAGACCTATGTTCAACAGTGGACTTTTAACGGGTTGTAACGATTTTGATTTTCATTAATGCAAATTATTATCTTAATATATAAAAATTACGTGTCACGTTGTTTGTCCGCGATGGACTCCTAAACTACTGAACTGATTTCAATAAAATTTTGCACACTGTGTGCATTTTGGTCCAACTTGAGAGATAGGATAGTTTTTATCCCGATGAATGACCCTCAAAATTTTTTATTGCGAATTTAAGGATTTTTATACGAAGCGTCGTTGGAAAGGGCAGAACAACGTCTGCCTGGCGAGCTAGTTATTATATATAATACATCAGAGAGGGGATATTTACCATAGTTCCCATGTTTGGCAAGCTAGTTGGCAACCGCAGTTTGTTTTAATCTTTAGTTGTTATTTAGAAAACGTTGTTGCCTATCTTCTGTTTCAGTTTCCCTCTGCCGCCTTTTACTACACCCACGGGCAATATAGAGCAGTGGTTATTCTTACACCGTTACTACAGCATAATTAATGTCTTAATAAGCATGCAAATAACTTCCCACCTCAATATAAGGAAATTTTTTCGATGTTACAAACAGACAATTCAATTTTGTTTATATTATGTATCGATTTATGTTAATACTGACACTATACTATTTCAACCTTAATTTGACTTACCTATATACTGCGACATGGACCGCCATGCTAGTATCCTCCCTGATCTTCCTGTCGATCTGCAAGGAGAAAAATATAACTTCCAGTTATGACGTAAGTGCATTAGAGTTATAAACGGGTTAATGGTCCACCTAACGTAAGTGGCTACTGGGTTGGTTCTTATTTAAAAAAAAAGGGAAAGGCATCCGGCTCGAAAGACCACTATTTACTTGTGTGTATTACAGATTACTGTTGTCTTATTCATAGGATATTGCTATTGATATTACTAGCAATAAAACTTGATAATACTTGTAAAAATATTTCTTTTAACAACTTGAATTTATAAAATATTAACAATCCGCCGCGGCTGCTCACGGGTGATGTTGGGATCTTGACAGCAGCGTCACTTACCGGATCCAACAGTGAATCTAAGCCATTCAATGACCCACTCAAATACATACAAAAACTTGAGTTTTTGCGAGACTAACGCACGGTAATTGATTTTTATGTATAAATGTGCGCAGAAATAGTGTCAGTCGGGAACTGCCTACTTCGTACAGGGACTCACCTTCTCCCTCTTCTGTTCCTTGGTGAGCGCTCTGGCTTTGTTGGCTTCGAGATGTGTCTTCTGTCGCTTGGCGATCTGCTCGCGCACTTTGGCCTCGATAGCGGTGGGATCCTGCACAGCTTCCGTGCCTAAAGCACGCATCAGGTTCGATATCCTGGTGAAGAGTTTTATTTTATAGAATTTGAGTGACAAACGAGCATACAGTCCATCTGATGGTAAGTGGTTGCTGCGGCCCACAGACATCTCCATCTATCCTCGATTACGAATAAAAATGTAAATGCGTTGGTCACCAGTGAAGACTAAGATGGAATTCCTCGTTTACAGTAAAAAGGTTCTCCGGTTCTGTACACTCATCATACGAAACACAGCATGAGCTGCTATTTTATGCTGGTATTCTGTGAGAGCGTAGTCCTTCCCCGGCCGAGCCGACCCATTCGTGCTACAACTACGAGTATACTACTAATTTAGTATTACATATTTTTTATTAATTTGTAGCATGGCTCTACCACGTTAAATATCCATATAGATATCATCTTAAATATATTTTATCGTTAAACTTTCGTCTAGGGCGTCCCTTGACTCATTCTTTCTACTTGATCAACCCACCAAAGCATTCCTTTCTTTATTGCAAACCACACTTTTCTCTTATCACACAATTTCTCATCCTATCATTCAGAGCTTGCACAAATAATATATAATACAAACATACAATTAACACACACACACACGCACACACACACACACACGCAGGCACACGCACACGCACACGCGCACACCCGCACTCGCGCGCACGCGAAAACGCGCACACGTACACAAACACACACACACACACACACACACACACACACACACACACAAACACGCACGCACGCACGCACGCACGCACGCACGCACGCACGCACGCACGCACGCACGCACGCACGCACGCACGCACGCACGCACACCCTATATTACCAGTTCTTGTTGATCACATACCTGAGCTTGGGTTCAGGCGGTGCTTCCAGACCGAGGCGGACCTTCTCCTGCTCTTCTTTCCACGCCTCCCGGCGGCTCTGGCGGCGCAGTTTCTTCCTCTCCTTTTTGGTGAGGAACACCGGCATGTACGTGGGCTTCAGAGGCTCCGCTGTGGATGGTTTATACCAACTTGAGAGCCCCCCATTAAATCACATAGCATTATATAATTTGTATGAAAACTAGTGTGCGGCTGAAGTTTCTAGCAAGTGCCGAAATTAAACGAACTGTTACGAATGAGCGAGAGCGCGATGGACGTGGCGACGCAATTTTCATCAACTTCTAGAAATTATTAAAATTACTTCTTCATATAATATAGTCATAAACCTTTAATTTGCTAGTTTCAAAATAATTTTTATTAATAATTTTAACCAATCTTGAATTGAGTTATTAAGAGGTTTTAAGTTTTAACTTAGACTTCAGCCAGAAATCGAGCTACGATCGGACACTAATGGACAAGCTAATATATTATCTTCTTAAATATATACTGTTATTGTTACTGTGAGTAGGACGAGAAATAGATGTATTCTGCACACACTGCAAGCATACAATCACGTCGTCCAAAATCGCTAAGCTTCTACGGCGAGGTTCTTCATAATTGCAGAAGTCATAGTTCGATTGCTCAGTTCATTGATAAGGTGACAAACGAGCACATAGTCCACCTGATGGTAAGTGGTCGCTGTGGCACATAGACATCTACATCTATCCTGGTTAGGGAATCAAAATGCAGATGCGTAGTCACAACGGGTGACAGTCGGGTGACAACGTCACCCGTGAGAACTAAGATGGAATGCCTCTTTTCCAGTAAAAAGGGTATCCGGTTCTCTACGCTCACCATACGAAACACAGCAGTATTAAGCAGCTATTTTACGCTGGTATTCTGTGAGAGCGTGGTCCTACCCCGGTCGAGCCGACCCATTCGTGCCACAACTATACTACTAATATAGCTGCAGCATGGCTCTATCACCTAGAAAATATAATCGCTACCCGAAGTAGAGTTCACTTTCGAGTTCCCCAAAAAAATTGATACTCCACGAAACACTCCATGAAGAGGAATATAGAACATTCTAGGTCTAAATTAAGACAATTAGTTAAATGAAGTATTTAAAAAAATCATTCCGCCATCCGTCCTCGCTTATCTGTTGCACCGAGACGGACACTTCCGGTAACACTTCATGTGAAGTTTGGTGATTGACGCTTGGTTCAAAACTTATTAAATAATATTAAAAACCAGCGATCCAACCCGGTTTCGCTTCGGTCTCGATAACAGCGCCACCTACCGGGATCAATTAAGATTCGTTTAGATCATCCCGAGACCTACTCAAACAAACATACACAGATAATTTCATCAAAATCGATCCAGCCAATTTCGAATTTTTGCGATACTAACGGAGAGCAATTGATTTTTATATATAGAGATGTATTTTATTTATAGATATAACATATTATACCACAAAACAAATAGAAATAGCGATCACCTCATTCCCGGGGGTTATTATCATCCATAAATACAATAACGAAATATAATTCGACTGAATTGATTCATTAGTACACTGTAAATCGTCAAACCGATATGGAAGCGGAAACATAACACTAATATATATATACACATTGTTAAAATTACTGTCTATTTTAATATCGTTAAACAAGTATTGCGCACATATCTTTATTGTTTTACGTTATGTTTATATCTTTATCCTCACATATAAATAAAATTGAAGTGTCTGTATGTACCATTGAAATATCTGGGTTTTCCATTAAACTTAAAAAAAAATCTTTTTTTATAGAACAAGTTTGACAAACGAACACACAGTCGACCTGAAGTTAAGTGGATGTTGTGGCATATAGACATTGGTCCGAGAGCTCATGACGCATTTAAGCAGGTAAATGACTGTGTGCCTGGCCAACCTGGGTACACCTGGTACTGCGCATACAGGTAAGTCGTAAAAAAATTCGACCAAAAAAGTGTTTGATTCAAATAATAATAATAATAATTATCCGTCAGCTAAGTTGACAAAGAATTAAGAAAAAAATGGCAGGCACTTCAGAAGGGGTTGACATAGGAGCAAACTACCCCAAAGTAGTGTTATTTTTATTTTTATGTTTATTTAAAAAAAAATGTGTTTGATTTAATCTACCATTTTTACAGCGTGTTTATTATACATAACATAAAATTCTCACAAAAGGGCAGACATTTTCTACGGGGGTTGATAATTTAAAAATATTTAAATAAATCTTGCATTATAACCAATGAGATAATTAAAAAAAATTACTTCTGTCAACCCGACAATTACTTCCTTATTAACATCAGCTGTAATTATTATAGCAGGACGTATGTAGGTTATTATCTATTGGAACGAAGTTCCTTATCGGACGGAACGGGTTTGGCAGATGGGAGCTAGGCGACACAAAGTGTAAGATTTTTTCCTCACTACCCCTTGTGTCATAGCGTATTTTATTTTAAATGTCGCTTCATTTTAGTAGACGCTAATAATTTATTTATTTATATTTGTTAATCAATAATATAATACGTTTATCAATAATAATATACTATGAAAGGAACTTCGTTCCAACAGCGTGTTCCACGACACTCGCGCATGTATTTTTTATTTTGTGAAAAAACGAAAAATTTCAAAAATTAATAATCATTGGTTATCTTAAGTATAAATAACGCCACATTAATAAATCCTATACAGGCGAATTCGAGGCGAGTAGTATATAAATAAAATTGAACCGTTTGTCTGTGTTATAGAAATACGAGTACTTGCCCTTTATTAAACGCAGGGGGTTTTTGAATGCCATTAACGTTACAGCATTTTAAATTACCACTGCTGAACAGACACACACAGACTTCCTTCATAGATGGAACATTTGCCATAGTTGCCACGATTGGCAAGCGGGTTGCCAATCGCAGTTTTTTTTGTCGTTTTTATGAAGACGCTGCTGCACATCTGCTGATTTGTTTCCTCTATCGCCTCTTACGAGCCCCTGGCATGGAATGGGTTAGTGGATATTCTTACACCACCACATTACCTCTGATTGTCTAAGTTTATTTAAAAAAACCCCGCCCCGGCTTCACTAGTATCTATTAATGCGGTGTCATTTAAAATTAAAATAATCATCAAATACGATTTATTTTATCAATTTTTCGATTTTATAAAATAGGGCCTAGATTACTCCTGATATTGCTCTCTATCTGTTTGTCAAATTTCATTGCAATCGGTTTAGCCATTCCGAAGATTAGTCCGGAAAGGCAGACAGACGGACAGAAATTTAAAAAATAATTGTTCATGTTTTAAAAACATGCTAATAACCTCTTAGCTAAATAAAAGGCAATTAATTCGATATTACAGATAGACACTTCAATTTTATTTATATGTATATTTATTTAATATTATCTAATTTAATATTAATAACGACCACAGATGCGGGCGATCGCTAGTCTCACAACGCATGAGATAAAGAATTACTCAACAGAGTTTAACGCAAAACATGCCTCAATCGACCTCAGTTATATTTAGACTGGATTATTGTTCACATTGAAAATGTTGTGGCCTCTGTTTGTACTAGCCGTTATAGTTAATATGGGTGGAAAATTAAACAATTACAACATAAAAAACCATCCGTTAGATATAAGAGTGAAGAGAGATGTCGTTGAGAACAGAACGAATAACACAGAAGCTATTACTGAAGACAATTCACTGAACGAGTCGCCACATGCTCAGAATAATACATTTTCCATAAACGAAACTACCGAAGCATCGACGACTTCGGCGCAAGATGACGAATCAGAAGAAGAAACAAGTTCAGATTCAAGTACTACGGCGGCATCTAACAATGATCCATTTAAAAACTGTGATGAACCGACTATATATAAACCAACTGAAGAATATGAAAAAAATGATGATTTAATAGTAGCAGTAATGTGTGACAAACATTTAACTTTAGAAAATGAGACCAACAAAGAATCTTTTGAAGAAGCTGGAGAAATTAGTGAAGAAGAAAATGAAGGAGTGAAAAACGATCAAAATACCAAAGAAAAAACAAATGAAGAAAATATTGAAGGCCGTAAGCAATATCATAGCGAACTGCCACAGGTTAGTTATGTTGAAGACGACCGACTTATCAAACTTATCTATAATCCTGGTAGAAATAATAAAACTATTTTGCCTTCAAAAAAACTTCAAACAACAAACATAACAGAAGAATCGTCAGATCGGGTGAAACGAAATACACCGTACAGTAATTACGAAAACAATTACAATAGCTATCCATACACGAATTCAAATAGATCATGGATGCAAAAACTGTTCTCCGGCGCGTCTTTTCCATATGCTAGAAATTATAGTGGATCCATGTGGGGAGCCAATAGGTTCGAGGCACAGTATCCCAGTGTCAACAAAACACCTTTTTATAGCAAATATAATTCTGCTACAGGATACAACAAAACCGATAATAACTACAGACAAATGGGCGAAGGATTTGCAACCACCTATGTAAACTACACAAATCTGTATTCTAATTATCCAATAAACACTAATTTGACAAATGTTTACAATCCACGTTATAACCAATCTAATAATGGATTTAACAATCTCTACAACAGTGATATTTACAGATCTGCCGCAAACCCGAGTCCGCAGTATCCCGCAGATCGCTACAATAATTACAATAACCGGAATTCAACAAATAACTCTATTAACAATTTCAACGGTTTTAACAGCATCTTGCCCAGTAACAATCCACAGTACGTTACACCCGGATTTAGAACGAGTAACCCCGCCGGATATGAAGTTAAAACAACAACAACTCCGCCCATTATTGTCGAGAGTTGTTTTCTGTGCGTTTCGGTTGGGTGTCCCGCGTTCTTCAAGAAAATCGGATTTATGTGCGTACCGGCAGACGAAGTGTGAAAAAATTCTAAAAATACAATTTTAAAAATAATAGACTATTTTTTTTTGTGTGGTGTAGAAGAGTGAGAGGGACGATATAACGAATTATGAAGAATATTAGTGTGTTTGAGAGTAGACAGAAGGGAGGTGTGACGTTCCTTAAAACTAGGATGATTGTGCGGTTTGTATGTTAGAAGCTATGTATGCTTATGAGTTTCGTATAGTGAGTATAGAGAACCGGAGACCTTTTTACTGGATATCAGGCATTCCGTCTTAGTCCGCAGGGGTGACAATTAATCTGCATTTTAATTCTTAATCGTGGATAGATAGATGTAGATGTGTATGGGCCACAGCATCCACTTACCATCAGAAGGACTGCGTGTTCGTTTGTCACTGTTGTTCTATAAAAAGTTACTTTTCTATGATGACGAAAGAAGTTAGAGAAAGCCTGTTGCAACTCTTTTACTTTTTTATAAGAGATGGTTATACTTCTATTTATCGCTAAGATCTTAATATCGTCTCTGTGACAGCCTCGTTGGTCTAGAGATAGTAAACGCGATTACTCATCATGAGGTCCCAGGTTCAAATCTGATATTGGGTCTTTTATTCACGAAGTCGAAGTAGCAGTCCGGAGTTAGAAAGTTGATGGTGTCTTACCCCCGTGCATTGGAAAGCACGTAAAGCCTGTTGGTCCAGCGCCTGATCTCTCTCCGGTCGTGGCAGACTGCCGTCCCATCGGACTATGACAGTGAGACAATAGAGAGTGCACCTGTGCTTGCGCACATACCTGTACACTATAACACTGTGCTGCGCAGATTGAGACTGGCCCGTCATGACCGAAATTCTTTGTGACTTTATTAATTTTTCTTTTAAGCGGGAAATATTTGGGACAAAATACACCGCGTATAACAACATTACTCAATGACTCAGTCGGTTCTCTCGGTCGGTTCAGTCGATCTAATTAATGTAATATATTTGGTTGGTGGCTTGTAAGTAATAACAGTTCTTGATGTTCGAATAAGTTGAAACATTTGATAGGTTTCATAACGGGGTAATTAATTTGTTACAAAAGTGTAGACATTAATGTTTCTTTCTTAAATATTTTATAATAATTAGATAATAAATGGATAAACTAAACTACAGACATTCCTCAATAGAATAGAATATATTTTTTAGAGATTACACGTAATTCTTGTTGAAAGTCACTTTTTACTTTTACCACTGGTTACAAAACAAAAAATCCCCTGTCCCGGGAAAAACCAGTAAGAAACCAAGCGAGACTTTTTAAAAAAATATATTGTACAATAAGTTATACAAGCTACTTAAAAACTTATCTAAGAAGCAATTTGGAATCTATCATCTCATTCCCAATGGCTATTATCAACCATGTATTATATTTATATTACAATTACCCTTTTTATAGTTTTCATTTAAAAAAATATTATAACTTCGTAATAGAGAGACCTTGTAAATTTCCTGGGATTTCAATACTGACACACTGAAACACTGAAACTTTGCGTCGAGAGTGGTGCCAAGAAAACCAGTGGAGCAACTAGGCTCAGTTCTTACCACGAAGCAAATACAAAGAGGAGATGGTATAAGCAACTGTGCACTGTGATTGTAACTAGGTTCTGACATCATCACAGTGGGCGTGGCTTTACTTAGTATACTGTCAGCGTTCGTCCTGTGCGCTTATGGGTCAAAAATCGCAAATCGGTGTATTTTCGTAGTATTAAGAAGTAAAGGATGAAGAGATGTGTTCGATCGTGTAAAAACTACTCAGATAGACGCTCTGATGCTATGGACGACATCACATTTAATTTGTAAGTAATTTTATACCTAATTTATTAAGGTTCTAGAAAAATCGCTGCCTCGGCTTTCAAATGTAATTAAATTTTTATTCTGGGGGGGGGGGGGGGTGTAAAATTCCGCTCAAAAACCTAACTGCTCGGTGGAAACTGAGCAACAAGACCAAGGCGACCCCTGCCACGCTAACCGTGAATTTCTGCAACATCAGGGGACTTCACTTAAACTTAAACCGGCCTTGCTCTTTCTGACCGAGACGCAGGTTTCCTCTCCGGCTGATATTTCGTATATCTCCTACCCGGGGTACAAATTGGAGCACTCCTTTGTGCCTCGGGCTGGAGTTAGCGTGTATGTCAGAGAGGACATCTGTTCTCGACGCCTCGGCAGTCTTGAAGTTTCGGACCTGGCCATCCTATGGCTACGCGTAGACAGCGACGACCATCCGCGCGTCTACGGTTGCCTCTATAGGTCCCATAGCGGTAATGCCGAAACAGACCGACTCATTGACCACGTCCAAATGGCTACAGATTCTTTGCTACAACAGGTTGCCTTTCGGCTCTGCGGACCATTGTCTGATCCGGAGTGTGGTGTCACTCACGCTCCCCTCGCGGTTGCATTAGAATAGAATAGAATAGAATAATTTTTTATTCAATATTGATTATTACATAATTCTTATTGAAAGTCATTTTTTATTTACCACTGGTTCGGAAAATACCTCTGTCCTGGGAAGAACCAGCAAGAAACCCAGCGGGACTTTTTTTTTTCAAACATATTTCACTTAACAATAATTTCATTTATACAATTTTTAAATGATTTTTAATAGAACCAGCATGGTGGCGATCACCTTATTCCCAGGGGTTATTTTCATTCATGTATTCCTTGATATTATAATAACCCTTTTTGTACAGTTTTTCTTTAATAAAACTTTTAAACTTGTTTATTGATAAACTTTGAATATGTTCTGGGATTTTGTTGTAAAAGCGTATACATTGCCCCATAAATGAATTACTGATTCTGTGGAGTCTTTCTGCAGGTTGCCGCCGTGTTTGGCATTACAGGTCGGCAGATTGGGACGGAATGCGGTCTTTCTTTGCATCCTACCCATGGGGGCGGGTTTGCTTCTCGCCGGATGATCCCAGCGCTGTTGCTGACTCTGTCACTGATGTGGTGCTACATGGAATGGAACTATTTATTCCATCATCTGTGGTACCCATCCGAGGCAGATCTCAGCCTTGGTTTGGTCGCTCCTGTAAGACTGCATTACGCAGTAAGCAGGGCTGTTATCAAGCCTGGGCTGCGGCTTCGGCAACTCGGGATGTAAACACCAGCACACTTAAAAAGAAGTATAACTTCGCCTCCAGGTCCTTCAAAAGAGTTATTGCTAAGGCAAAGTCAGAGCACATAGGCAGAATTGGCGAGAAACTAGTTCGCCTTCCTTCGGGAACCCATGCATTCTGGTCTCTCGCCAAGGCTGTCCAAGGGAATTTCTGTAAGCCATCACTTCCATCTCTGCACAGGGAGGACGACTCATTGGCCCAAGACGCAAAAGACAAAGCCGACCTTTTAGGCTCCCTTTTTGCGTCCAACTCGACTCTTGATGACGGGGGGAAAACACCGCCGACCATCCCGCGGTGTGAGTGCTCCATGTCGGATGTGCTATTCTCACAGCGCTCGGTTCGTAAAGCACTCCTCTCCCTGGACATCCAGAAGTCGAGTGGGCCTGATGGAATCCCCCCAATTGTGCTGAAGACGTGTGCTCCGGAGTTAGCACCGGTCCTAACGCGTCTTTTCCGGTACTCCTACTCCCAAGGCGTAGTCCCGAATTCACGGAAGACAGCTTTTGTCCACCCGATCACTAAAACAGGTGACCGCTCAGACCCGTCCAACTATAGGCCTATCGCGATCACCTCCTTGTTCTCCAAAATAATGTAATCCATTATTAACTGCCAGCTCATGCGGTACCTTGAGGATCACCAGCTGATTAGTGACCGCCAATACGGTTTTCGTCGGGGTCGATCAGCTGGTGATCTCCCGGTCTACCTGACTCATAGATGGGCAGAGGCAGTAGAGTCCAAGGGGGAGGCGTTGGCCGTTAGTTTGGACATTGCGAAGGCCTTCGATCGGGTTTGGCACAAAGCGCTTCTTTCGAAGCTCCCTTCCTATGGGCTTCCCGAGAAATTGTGCGATTGGATCACCAGCTTCCTTGCAGATCGGAGCATCAAGGTCGTTGTAGACGGTGCATGCTCCGACTACAAGCCTATTAACGCTGGTGTTCCACAAGGCTGTGTGCTATCACCAACGCTGTTTCTTCTGCATATATGTTGCTAACTGGTAACATTCATTGCTATGCGGATGATAGCACCAGTGATGCTCTATACACCGGCCGTGCAAATATTTCTCGGGAAAACGTCGCCGAGTACCGGAACAAACTTGTGTCTGAAGTCGAGTCTTTGCTGAACAAAGTCTCGGATTGGGGGCGACTAAATCTAGTCCAGTTTAATCCTCAGAAGACACAAGTTTGCGCGTTTACCGCTAAAAAGAACCTCTTTGTCGTATCTCCTTAGTTTCAAGGCACTCCCCTTCTTGCCTCAGCCAGTATCGGAATCCTCGGAGTCGACATATCGAGTGACGTGCAGTTTCCTGGTCACTTGGAAGAGAAGGCCAAAATGGCCTTTAAAAAGCTTGGCGTGCTTAGCAGAGCGGGACAGTATTTCATGCCGGCACACCGCCTGCAACTTTACAAGGCGCAGGTTCGGCCTCACATGGAATACTGTTCCCATCTCTGGGCAGGGGCTCCCCAGTGCCAGCTCCTTCCACTTGACCGCATCCAGCGCAGAGCGGCTCGAATCGTCGACGACCGAGTCCTTTCCGATCGGCTCGATTCATTGGCACTGCGAAGAGATGTTGCATCCCTTTGCATTTTCTTTCCACAGGGAGTGCTCTGAGGAATTGTCGGATTAATCCCAGCCGCCAAATTTCACGAACGCACGTCGCGGCAGAACTCCTGATACCATCCACACCATCTTGATGATTGGCGGTCCACTACTGTGCAATTTAGAAGATGTTTTCTTCCTCGCACGACTTCCTTGTGGAATTGATTACCATCAGCGATTTTTCCGGACCGATACGACTTAGGGATCTTCAAGAAAAGAGCGTACTCCTTTTTAAAAGGCCGGCAACGCATTTGCGATTCCCCCCCTGATGTTGCAGCTGTTCATGGGCGGCGGGAGTCACTTACCATCAGGTGAGCCGCATGCTCGTTTGTCCCCTCTCCTATAAAAAGAATATATATTCGACACTAGATGGCGACACTTTGTGTCATGGGAACTAAAAATATAAAGGTGCGTAGAGCTCAGTATTGGTAAAATAATCATTCGAAGGTGTTGAAATTTGTTTAGCATTCAGTCCTAAAGAATTTTTAATCGCCAAAATATTATTTTTATAATCATTTTGTGAACAGGCCGCCATCTATCGTCACTAGCGGTGTGCCGTTATATCTTTTCTAAATAACGTAACGTTATCGTTACGGTACAACGGATAACGTTATCATAACTACATATCTATATTCATAACTGTCTATTTTCCATGTAACCGCAACTTAACAATATACTTTCATAGAACAGTTATCATCAAAATTATTTTCGTTTCACTAAGTAAATACTAATTTAGTTGCTGAAATGAATTTTCCTTCGTACTTTTGATCTTTTGACATCTTTCTAGGAATTAAGGCATCGGTTTTTCCTTATTTGTGTTGAGACTGCGGTACAGTACAACTGATCGCATCACGGAAGTTGGATTTGACATCGAAGGCTGGCTCAAAAAGTTGTCTTTTAAGTTAGTGCTGACGCAAGGACACCCAAAGTGTTCACAGTCTCGAAGATCTAGCAATCGTTTGCTGTTCTAACGAAACTTGTGTGTACGCTTCTATATATCGCTGCCGTAAATGTAACTTCAGATAACCTGAAGTCGTCTGAAAACTAAATCCGTTTTTACAAATATTACAACGCGCTTTTTTATTTAAATTCGAAAAACTCTCACATAATACAGTGTTTTGTCACGACATTGTTTCCTTGTTATATTACAACCTAAAACGAAGCTATATCTATATTTACAATCACGAAATCAAATAAATATTTACAAAGGTTTTTGTTTGTTTTAGACTTCTTTTATGAACACTAATATTACTATGCGTGCTTTATGCTTCGAAATAAACTTGGAATTAGCAAATGAAGCAAAGTTTTTAAATAATAATATTACACCAAAAATTTAGACTTAAAACTCAAGTTCAAAAGTTGAAGAACAGAAGGTCAATATTTATATTTCGTCTTAACAAAGTCAAGGTTATTAATGCAGTTTAACCTTACATTTTAGGGAACAAGTGTTATTTTTCAATATATGGCAAAACCCGTATTTACTGTGTAGAATTTTATAATAAAGAGCACGAGGTTTAAAATTGCTTTATTAAAAAAGACATATTGACAATTTGAAATAGTTATACAAGTGTCTATATGAAAAAGAAAGAAATAAACTTATTTCTCGAATTTCGCTTCGCTCACCTACACGTTTCAATATGAGCCCCGATGCAGTTTCGTTCTTATCTTACACGGCATCACATTTGTTTTTGTACGGCAGCGAGTACGTGATGTTTTACTAACGTAATCACGATTCCAAGCTAACGCAACGTTGCAGCGTTGCGGTTCAAAGGTACTCTGTGCGTTGCGGATCGTTATAAGAAATAGACAGTTATGAGCGTTATGTATAACTACCACGTTGCAGCGTTGCGGTTCAACGGTACTCTGTGCGTTGCGGATCGTTATAAGAAATAGACAGTTATGAGCGTTATGTATAACTACCACGATGCAGCGTAGCGGTTCAACGGTACTCTGTGCGTTGCGGATCGTTATAAGAAATAGACAGTTATGAGCGTTATGTATAACTACCACGTTGCAGCGTTGCGGTTCAAAGGTACACTGTGCGTTGCGGATCGTTATAAGAAATAGACAGTTATGAGCGTTATGTATAACTACCACGTTGCAGCGTTGCGGTTCAAAGGTACTCTGTGCGTTGCGGATCGTTATAAGAAATAGACAGTTATGAGCGTTATGTATAACTACCACGTTGCAGCGTTGCGGTTCAAAGGTACTCTGTGCGTTGCGGATCGTTATAAGAAATAGACAGTTATGAGCGTTATGTATAACTACCACGATGCAGCGTTACGGTTCAAAGGTACTCTGTGCGTTGCGGATCGTTATAAGAAATGACAGTTATGAGCGTTATGTATAACTACCACGTTGCAGCGTTGCGGTTCAAAGGTACTCTGTGCGTTGCGGATCGTTATAAGAAATATACAGTTATGAGCGTTATGTATAACTACCACGTTGCAGCGTTGCGGTTCAAAGGTACTCTGTGCGTTGCGGATCGTTATAAGAAATAGACAGTTATGAGCGTTATGTATAACTACCACGTTGCAGCGTTGCGGTTCAACGGTACTCTGTGCGTTGCGGATCGTTATAAGAAATAGACAGTTATGAGCGTTATGTATAACTACCACGATGCAGCGTTGCGGTTCAACGGTACTCAGTGCGTTGCGGATCGTTATAAGAAATAGACAGTTATGAGCGTTATGTATAACTACCACGTTGCAGCGTTGCGGTTCAAAGGTACACTGTGCGTTGCGGATCGTTATAAGAAATAGACAGTTATGAGCGTTATGTATAACTACCACGTTGCAGCGTTGCGGTTCAAAGGTACTCTGTGCGTTGCGGATCGTTATAAGAAATAGACAGTTATGAGCGTTATGTATAACTACCACGATGCAGCGTTGCGGTTCAAAGGTACTCTGTGCGTTGCGGATCGTTATAAGAAATGACAGTTATGAGCGTTATGTATAACTACCACGTTGCAGCGTTGCGGTTCAAAGGTACTCTGTGCGTTGCGGATCGTTATAAGAAATATACAGTTATGAGCGTTATGTATAACTACCACGTTGCAGCGTTGCGGTTCAAAGGTACTCTGTGCGTTGCGGATCGTTATAAGAAATAGACAGTTATGAGCGTTATGTATAACTACCACGTTGCAGCGTTGCGGTTCAAAGGTACTCTGTGCGTTGCGGATCGTTATAAGAAATAGACAGTTATGAGCGTTATGTATAACTACCACGATGCAGCGTTACGGTTCAAAGGTACTCTGTGCGTTGCGGATCGTTATAAGAAATGACAGTTATGAGCGTTATGTATAACTACCACGTTGCAGCGTTGCGGTTCAAAGGTACTCTGTGCGTTGCGGATCGTTATAAGAAATATACAGTTATGAGCGTTATGTATAACTACCACGTTGCAGCGTTGCGGTTCAAAGGTACTCTGTGCGTTGCGGATCGTTATAAGAAATAGACAGTTATGAGCGTTATGTATAACTACCACGTTGCAGCGTTGCGGTTCAACGGTACTCTGTGCGTTGCGGATCGTTATAAGAAATAGACAGTTATGAGCGTTATGTATAACTACCACGATGCAGCGTTGCGGTTCAACGGTACTCTGTGCGTTGCGGATCGTTATAAGAAATAGACAGTTATGAGCGTTATGTATAACTACCACGATGCAGCGTTGCGGTTCAACGGTACTCTGTGCGTTGCGGATCGTTATAAGAAATAGACAGTTATGAGCGTTATGTATAACTACCACGTTGCAGCGTTGCGGTTCAACGGTACTCTGTGCGTTGCGGATCGTTATAAGAAATAGACAGTTATGAGCGTTATGTATAACTACCACGTTGCAGCGTTGCGGTTCAAAGGTACTCTGTGCGTTGCGGATCGTTATAAGAAATAGACAGTTATGAGCGTTATGTATAACTACCACGATGCAGCGTTATGGTTCAAAGGTACTCTGTGCGTTGCGGATCGTTATAAGAAATGACAGTTATGAGCGTTATGTATAACTACCACGTTGCAGCGTTGCGGTTCAAAGGTACTCTGTGCGTTGCGGATCGTTATAAGAAATATACAGTTATGAGCGTTATGTATAACTACCACGTTGCAGCGTTGCGGTTCAAAGGTACTCTGTGCGTTGCGGATCGTTATAAGAAATAGACAGTTATGAGCGTTATGTATAACTACCACGTTGCAGCGTTGCGGTTCAACGGTACTCTGTGCGTTGCGGATCGTTATAAGAAATAGACAGTTATGAGCGTTATGTATAACTACCACGATGCAGCGTTGCGGTTCAACGGTACTCAGTGCGTTGCGGATCGTTATAAGAAATAGACAGTTATGAGCGTTATGTATAACTACCACGTTGCAGCGTTGCGGTTCAAAGGTACACTGTGCGTTGCGGATCGTTATAAGAAATAGACAGTTATGAGCGTTATGTATAACTACCACGTTGCAGCGTTGCGGTTCAAAGGTACTCTGTGCGTTGCGGATCGTTATAAGAAATAGACAGTTATGAGCGTTATGTATAACTACCACGATGCAGCGTTGCGGTTCAAAGGTACTCTGTGCGTTGCGGATCGTTATAAGAAATGACAGTTATGAGCGTTATGTATAACTACCACGTTGCAGCGTTGCGGTTCAAAGGTACTCTGTGCGTTGCGGATCGTTATAAGAAATATACAGTTATGAGCGTTATGTATAACTACCACGTTGCAGCGTTGCGGTTCAAAGGTACTCTGTGCGTTGCGGATCGTTATAAGAAATAGACAGTTATGAGCGTTATGTATAACTACCACGATGCAGCGTTGCGGTTCAACGGTACTCTGTGCGTTGCGGATCGTTATAAGAAATAGACAGTTATGAGCGTTATGTATAACTACCACGTTGCAGCGTTGCGGTTCAAAGGTACTCTGTGCGTTGCGGATCGTTATAAGAAATAGACAGTTATAAGCGTTATGTATAACTACCACGATGCAGCGTTGCGGTTCAACGGTACTCTGTGCGTTGCGGATCGTTATAAGAAATAGACAGTTATGAGCGTTATGTATAACTACCACGATGCAGCGTTGCGGTTCAACGGTACTCTGTGCGTTGCGGATCGTTATAAGAAATAGACAGTTATGAGCGTTACGTATAACTACCACGTTGCAGCGTTGCGGTTCAAAGGTACTCTGTGCGTTGCGGATCGTTATAAGAAATAGACAGTTATGAGCGTTATGTATAACTACCACGATGCAGCGTTGCGGTTCAACGGTACTCTGTGCGTTGCGGATCGTTATAAGAAATAGACAGTTATGAGCGTTATGTATAACTACCACGTTGCAGCGTTGCGGTTCAACGGTACTCTGTGCGTTGCGGATCGTTATAAGAAATAGACAGTTATGAGCGTTATGTATAACTACCACGATGCAGCGTTGCGGTTCAACGGTACTCTGTGCGTTGCGGATCGTTATAAGAAATAGACAGTTATGAGCGTTATGTATAACTACCACGTTGCAGCGTTGCGGTTCAAAGGTACACTGTGCGTTGCGGATCGTTATAAGAAATAGACAGTTATGAGCGTTATGTATAACTACCACGTTGCAGCGTTGCGGTTCAACGGTACTCTGTGCGTTGCGGATCGTTATAAGAAATAGACAGTTATGAGCGTTATGTATAACTACCACGATGCAGCGTTGCGGTTCAAAGGTACTCTGTGCGTTGCGGATCGTTATAAGAAATAGACAGTTATGAGCGTTATGTATAACTACCACGATGCAGCGTTGCGGTTCAACGGTACTCTGTGCGTTGCGGATCGTTATAAGAAATAGACAGTTATGAGCGTTATGTATAACTACCACGTTGCAGCGTTGCGGTTCAAAGGTACTCTGTGCGTTGCGGATCGTTATAAGAAATAGACAGTTATGAGCGTTATGTATAACTACCACGATGCAGCGTTGCGGTTCAAAGGTACTCTGTGCGTTGCGGATCGTTATAAGAAATAGACAGTTATGAGCGTTATGTATAACTACCACGATGCAGCGTTGCGGTTCAACGGTACTCTGTGCGTTGCGGATCGTTATAAGAAAGAGACAGTTATGAGCGTTATGTATAACTACCACGTTGCAGCGTTGCGGTTCAAAGGTACTCTGTGCGTTGCGGATCGTTATAAGAAATAGACAGTTATGAGCGTTATGTATAACTACCACGATGCAGCGTTGCGGTTCAAAGGTACTCTGTGCGTTGCGGATCGTTATAAGAAATAGACACTTATGAGCGTTATGTATAACTACCACGTTGCAGCGTTGCGGTTCAAAGGTACTCTGTGCGTTGCGGATCGTTATAAGAAATAGACAGTTATGAGCGTTATGTATAACTACCACGTTGCAGCGTTGCGGTTCAAAGGTACTCTGTGCGTTGCGGATCGTTATAAGAAATAGACAGTTATGAGCGTTATGTATAACTACCACGATGCAGCGTTGCGGTTCAAAGGTACTCTGTGCGTTGCGGATCGTTATAAGAAATAGACAGTGATGAGCGTTATGTATAACTACCACGATGCAGCGTTGCGGTTCAACGGTACTCTGTGCGTTGCGGATCGTTATAAGAAATAGACAGTTATGAGCGTTATGTATAACTACCACGATGCAGCGTTGCGGTTCAACGGTACTCTGTGCGTTGCGGATCGTTATAAGAAATAGACAGTTATGAGCGTTATGTATAACTACCACGTTGCAGCGTTGCGGTTGAAAGGTACACTGTGCGTTGCGGATCGTTATAAGAAATAGACAGTTATGAGCGTTATGTATAACTACCACGTTGCAGCGTTGCGGTTCAAAGGTACTCTGTGCGTTGCGGATCGTTATAAGAAATAGACAGTTATGAGCGTTATGTATAACTACCACGTTGCAGCGTTGCGGTTCAAAGGTACTCTGTGCGTTGCGGATCGTTATAAGAAATAGACAGTTATGAGCGTTATGTATAACTACCACGTTGCAGCGTTGCGGTTCAAAGGTACTCTGTGCGTTGCGGATCGTTATAAGAAATAGACAGTTATGAGCGTTATGTATAACTACCACGATGCAGCGTTGCGGTTCAAAGGTACTCTGTGCGTTGCGGATCGTTATAAGAAATAGACAGTTATGAGCGTTATGTATAACTACCACGTTGCAGCGTTGCGGTTCAAAGGTACTCTGTGCGTTGCGGATCGTTATAAGAAATAGACAGTTATGAGCGTTATGTATAACTACCACGTTGCAGCGTTGCGGTTCAAAGGTACTCTGTGCGTTGCGGATCGTTATAAGAAATAGACGGTTATGAGCGTTATGTATAACTACCACGTTGCAGCGTTGCGGTTCAAAGGTACTCTGTGCGTTGCGGATCGTTATAAGAAATAGACAGTTATGAGCGTTATGTATAACTACCACGTTGCAGCGTTGCGGTTCAAAGGTACTCTGTGCGTTGCGGATCGTTATAAGAAATATACAGTTATGAGCGTTATGTATAACTACCACGTTGCAGCGTTGCGGTTCAAAGGTACTCTGTGCGTTGCGGATCGTTATAAGAAATAGACAGTTATGAGCGTTATGTATAACTACCACGTTGCAGCGTTGCGGTTCAACGGTACTCTGTGCGTTGCGGATCGTTATAAGAAATAGACAGTTATGAGCGTTATGTATAACTACCACGATGCAGCGTTGCGGTTCAACGGTACTCAGTGCGTTGCGGATCGTTATAAGAAATAGACAGTTATGAGCGTTATGTATAACTACCACGTTGCAGCGTTGCGGTTCAAAGGTACACTGTGCGTTGCGGATCGTTATAAGAAATAGACAGTTATGAGCGTTATGTATAACTACCACGTTGCAGCGTTGCGGTTCAAAGGTACTCTGTGCGTTGCGGATCGTTATAAGAAATAGACAGTTATGAGCGTTATGTATAACTACCACGATGCAGCGTTGCGGTTCAAAGGTACTCTGTGCGTTGCGGATCGTTATAAGAAATGACAGTTATGAGCGTTATGTATAACTACCACGTTGCAGCGTTGCGGTTCAAAGGTACTCTGTGCGTTGCGGATCGTTATAAGAAATATACAGTTATGAGCGTTATGTATAACTACCACGTTGCAGCGTTGCGGTTCAAAGGTACTCTGTGCGTTGCGGATCGTTATAAGAAATAGACAGTTATGAGCGTTATGTATAACTACCACGTTGCAGCGTTGCGGTTCAAAGGTACTCTGTGCGTTGCGGATCGTTATAAGAAATAGACAGTTATGAGCGTTATGTATAACTACCACGATGCAGCGTTACGGTTCAAAGGTACTCTGTGCGTTGCGGATCGTTATAAGAAATGACAGTTATGAGCGTTATGTATAACTACCACGTTGCAGCGTTGCGGTTCAAAGGTACTCTGTGCGTTGCGGATCGTTATAAGAAATATACAGTTATGAGCGTTATGTATAACTACCACGTTGCAGCGTTGCGGTTCAAAGGTACTCTGTGCGTTGCGGATCGTTATAAGAAATAGACAGTTATGAGCGTTATGTATAACTACCACGTTGCAGCGTTGCGGTTCAACGGTACTCTGTGCGTTGCGGATCGTTATAAGAAATAGACAGTTATGAGCGTTATGTATAACTACCACGATGCAGCGTTGCGGTTCAACGGTACTCTGTGCGTTGCGGATCGTTATAAGAAATAGACAGTTATGAGCGTTATGTATAACTACCACGATGCAGCGTTGCGGTTCAACGGTACTCTGTGCGTTGCGGATCGTTATAAGAAATAGACAGTTATGAGCGTTATGTATAACTACCACGTTGCAGCGTTGCGGTTCAACGGTACTCTGTGCGTTGCGGATCGTTATAAGAAATAGACAGTTATGAGCGTTATGTATAACTACCACGTTGCAGCGTTGCGGTTCAAAGGTACTCTGTGCGTTGCGGATCGTTATAAGAAATAGACAGTTATGAGCGTTATGTATAACTACCACGATGCAGCGTTATGGTTCAAAGGTACTCTGTGCGTTGCGGATCGTTATAAGAAATGACAGTTATGAGCGTTATGTATAACTACCACGTTGCAGCGTTGCGGTTCAAAGGTACTCTGTGCGTTGCGGATCGTTATAAGAAATATACAGTTATGAGCGTTATGTATAACTACCACGTTGCAGCGTTGCGGTTCAAAGGTACTCTGTGCGTTGCGGATCGTTATAAGAAATAGACAGTTATGAGCGTTATGTATAACTACCACGTTGCAGCGTTGCGGTTCAACGGTACTCTGTGCGTTGCGGATCGTTATAAGAAATAGACAGTTATGAGCGTTATGTATAACTACCACGATGCAGCGTTGCGGTTCAACGGTACTCAGTGCGTTGCGGATCGTTATAAGAAATAGACAGTTATGAGCGTTATGTATAACTACCACGTTGCAGCGTTGCGGTTCAAAGGTACACTGTGCGTTGCGGATCGTTATAAGAAATAGACAGTTATGAGCGTTATGTATAACTACCACGTTGCAGCGTTGCGGTTCAAAGGTACTCTGTGCGTTGCGGATCGTTATAAGAAATAGACAGTTATGAGCGTTATGTATAACTACCACGATGCAGCGTTGCGGTTCAAAGGTACTCTGTGCGTTGCGGATCGTTATAAGAAATGACAGTTATGAGCGTTATGTATAACTACCACGTTGCAGCGTTGCGGTTCAAAGGTACTCTGTGCGTTGCGGATCGTTATAAGAAATATACAGTTATGAGCGTTATGTATAACTACCACGTTGCAGCGTTGCGGTTCAAAGGTACTCTGTGCGTTGCGGATCGTTATAAGAAATAGACAGTTATGAGCGTTATGTATAACTACCACGATGCAGCGTTGCGGTTCAACGGTACTCTGTGCGTTGCGGATCGTTATAAGAAATAGACAGTTATGAGCGTTATGTATAACTACCACGTTGCAGCGTTGCGGTTCAAAGGTACTCTGTGCGTTGCGGATCGTTATAAGAAATAGACAGTTATAAGCGTTATGTATAACTACCACGATGCAGCGTTGCGGTTCAACGGTACTCTGTGCGTTGCGGATCGTTATAAGAAATAGACAGTTATGAGCGTTATGTATAACTACCACGATGCAGCGTTGCGGTTCAACGGTACTCTGTGCGTTGCGGATCGTTATAAGAAATAGACAGTTATGAGCGTTACGTATAACTACCACGTTGCAGCGTTGCGGTTCAAAGGTACTCTGTGCGTTGCGGATCGTTATAAGAAATAGACAGTTATGAGCGTTATGTATAACTACCACGATGCAGCGTTGCGGTTCAACGGTACTCTGTGCGTTGCGGATCGTTATAAGAAATAGACAGTTATGAGCGTTATGTATAACTACCACGTTGCAGCGTTGCGGTTCAACGGTACTCTGTGCGTTGCGGATCGTTATAAGAAATAGACAGTTATGAGCGTTATGTATAACTACCACGATGCAGCGTTGCGGTTCAACGGTACTCTGTGCGTTGCGGATCGTTATAAGAAATAGACAGTTATGAGCGTTATGTATAACTACCACGTTGCAGCGTTGCGGTTCAAAGGTACACTGTGCGTTGCGGATCGTTATAAGAAATAGACAGTTATGAGCGTTATGTATAACTACCACGTTGCAGCGTTGCGGTTCAACGGTACTCTGTGCGTTGCGGATCGTTATAAGAAATAGACAGTTATGAGCGTTATGTATAACTACCACGATGCAGCGTTGCGGTTCAAAGGTACTCTGTGCGTTGCGGATCGTTATAAGAAATAGACAGTTATGAGCGTTATGTATAACTACCACGATGCAGCGTTGCGGTTCAACGGTACTCTGTGCGTTGCGGATCGTTATAAGAAATAGACAGTTATGAGCGTTATGTATAACTACCACGTTGCAGCGTTGCGGTTCAAAGGTACTCTGTGCGTTGCGGATCGTTATAAGAAATAGACAGTTATGAGCGTTATGTATAACTACCACGATGCAGCGTTGCGGTTCAAAGGTACTCTGTGCGTTGCGGATCGTTATAAGAAATAGACAGTTATGAGCGTTATGTATAACTACCACGTTGCAGCGTTGCGGTTCAAAGGTACTCTGTGCGTTGCGGATCGTTATAAGAAATAGACAGTTATGAGCGTTATGTATAACTACCACGATGCAGCGTTGCGGTTCAAAGGTACTCTGTGCGTTGCGGATCGTTATAAGAAATAGACAGTTATGAGCGTTATGTATAACTACCACGATGCAGCGTTGCGGTTCAACGGTACTCTGTGCGTTGCGGATCGTTATAAGAAAGAGACAGTTATGAGCGTTATGTATAACTACCACGTTGCAGCGTTGCGGTTCAAAGGTACTCTGTGCGTTGCGGATCGTTATAAGAAATAGACAGTTATGAGCGTTATGTATAACTACCACGATGCAGCGTTGCGGTTCAAAGGTACTCTGTGCGTTGCGGATCGTTATAAGAAATAGACACTTATGAGCGTTATGTATAACTACCACGTTGCAGCGTTGCGGTTCAAAGGTACTCTGTGCGTTGCGGATCGTTATAAGAAATAGACAGTTATGAGCGTTATGTATAACTACCACGTTGCAGCGTTGCGGTTCAAAGGTACTCTGTGCGTTGCGGATCGTTATAAGAAATAGACAGTTATGAGCGTTATGTATAACTACCACGATGCAGCGTTGCGGTTCAAAGGTACTCTGTGCGTTGCGGATCGTTATAAGAAATAGACAGTGATGAGCGTTATGTATAACTACCACGATGCAGCGTTGCGGTTCAACGGTACTCTGTGCGTTGCGGATCGTTATAAGAAATAGACAGTTATGAGCGTTATGTATAACTACCACGATGCAGCGTTGCGGTTCAACGGTACTCTGTGCGTTGCGGATCGTTATAAGAAATAGACAGTTATGAGCGTTATGTATAACTACCACGTTGCAGCGTTGCGGTTGAAAGGTACACTGTGCGTTGCGGATCGTTATAAGAAATAGACAGTTATGAGCGTTATGTATAACTACCACGTTGCAGCGTTGCGGTTCAAAGGTACTCTGTGCGTTGCGGATCGTTATAAGAAATAGACAGTTATGAGCGTTATGTATAACTACCACGTTGCAGCGTTGCGGTTCAAAGGTACTCTGTGCGTTGCGGATCGTTATAAGAAATAGACAGTTATGAGCGTTATGTATAACTACCACGTTGCAGCGTTGCGGTTCAAAGGTACTCTGTGCGTTGCGGATCGTTATAAGAAATAGACAGTTATGAGCGTTATGTATAACTACCACGATGCAGCGTTGCGGTTCAAAGGTACTCTGTGCGTTGCGGATCGTTATAAGAAATAGACAGTTATGAGCGTTATGTATAACTACCACGTTGCAGCGTTGCGGTTCAAAGGTACTCTGTGCGTTGCGGATCGTTATAAGAAATAGACAGTTATGAGCGTTATGTATAACTACCACGTTGCAGCGTTGCGGTTCAAAGGTACTCTGTGCGTTGCGGATCGTTATAAGAAATAGACGGTTATGAGCGTTATGTATAACTACCACGTTGCAGCGTTGCGGTTCAAAGGTACTCTGTGCGTTGCGGATCGTTATAAGAAATAGACAGTTATGAGCGTTATGTATAACTACCACGTTGCAGCGTTGCGGTTCAAAGGTACTCTGTGCGTTGCGGATCGTTATAAGAAATAGACAGTTATGAGCGTTATGTATAACTACCACGTTGCAGCATTGCGGTTCAAAGGTACTCTGTGCGTTGCGGATCGTTATAAGAAATAGACAGTTATGAGCGTTATGTATAACTACCACGTTGCAGCGTTGCGGTTCAAAGGTACTCTGTGCGTTCCGGATCGTTATAAGAAATAGACAGTTATGAGCGTTATGTATAACTACCACGTTGCAGCGTTGCGGTTCAAAGGTACTCTGTGCGTTGCGGATCGTTATAAGAAATAGACAGTTATGAGCGTTATGTATAACTACCACGTTGCAGCGTTGCGGTTCAAAGGTACTCTGTGCGTTGCGGATCGTTATAAGAAATAGACAGTTATGAGCGTTATGTATAACTACCACGTTGCAGCGTTGCGGTTCAAAGGTACTCTGTGCATTGCGGATCGTTATAAGAAATAGACAGTTATGAGCGTTATGTATAACTACCACGATGCAGCGTTGCGGTTCAAAGGTACTCTGTGCGTTGCGGATCGTTATAAGAAATAGACAGTTATGAGCGTTATGTATAACTACCACGTTGCAGCGTTGCGGTTCAAAGGTACTCTGTGCGTTGCGGATCGTTATAAGAAATAGACAGTTATGAGCGTTATGTATAACTACCACGTTGCAGCGTTGCGGTTCAAAGGTACTCTGTGCGTTGCGGATCGTTATAAGAAATAGACGGTTATGAGCGTTATGTATAACTACCACGTTGCAGCGTTGCGGTTCAAAGGTACTCTGTGCGTTGCGGATCGTTATAAGAAATAGACAGTTATGAGCGTTATGTATAACTACCACGTTGCAGCGTTGCGGTTCAAAGGTACTCTGTGCGTTGCGGATCGTTATAAGAAATAGACAGTTATGAGCGTTATGTATAACTACCACGTTGCAGCATTGCGGTTCAAAGGTACTCTGTGCGTTGCGGATCGTTATAAGAAATAGACAGTTATGAGCGTTATGTATAACTACCACGTTGCAGCGTTGCGGTTCAAAGGTACTCTGTGCGTTGCGGATCGTTATAAGAAATAGACAGTTATGAGCGTTATGTATAACTACCACGTTGCAGCGTTGCGGTTCAACGGTACTCTGTGCGTTGCGGATCGTTATAAGAAATAGACAGTTATGAGCGTTATGTATAACTACCACGATGCAGCGTTGCGGTTCAACGGTACTCTGTGCGTTGCGGATCGTTATAAGAAATAGACAGTTATGAGCGTTATGTATAACTACCACGTTGCAGCATTGCGGTTCAAAGGTACTCTGTGCGTTGCGGATCGTTATAAGAAATAGACAGTTATGAGCGTTATGTATAACTACCACGTTGCAGCGTTGCGGTTCAAAGGTACTCTGTGCGTTGCGGATCGTTATAAGAAATAGACAGTTATGAGCGTTATGTATAACTACCACGTTGCAGCGTTGCGGTTCAACGGTACTCTGTGCGTTGCGGATCGTTATAAGAAATAGACAGTTATGAGCGTTATGTATAACTACCACGATGCAGCGTTGCGGTTCAACGGTACTCTGTGCGTTGCGGATCGTTATAAAAAATAGACAGTTATGAGCGTTATGTATAACTATCTATACGTTATAAAGTAAATAGACGTTTCCATAACTGTCTATACGTTATAATGCTCATAGCTAATCGTCACGATAGCTAAACTACATTGCAACATCGATATGGAACTATTCGAGTAGTTTTATTATTTATCGGTAGATGAAAAATAGTAAAGTGGGCGGGGCTTAACCCCCCTCACCCCGCAAATTGTCACGCGTTGTTACATAGTGAAATCTAATTACAACACCTCTTTGTATTTGCTCGGTGGTTCTTGCCCAACTTATAACATATTGGGATTTAGAATTTTAACATTCGGTGTTGTAATTTTAAACGCCTCAAACGCTTCAAAACAATTTTGTGTTCTTAAAATGCCTCTATCATAACCATATTGCACTTACACAATAATATGAGTAGCCGTATATCAAGAAAACACTAATTAATTCATCTTAAATTTTCAAAAAAAAAAAACATTTTATATTCCTACTTTGAAAAAAAAAACGGTTTCTAAAATGTTTACCTGGACGTCCCGATATCTGTACGCTAATCTTGTATGTAGTCACGATAACTCCCAAAAAAAATTACATATCGAGACCGATTTTTTATTAGCTTCAGAATTAATTTTATTTTTTAGCCTTTGTTAGACAAAGGACAAATGTACCATACAGCCTATATTGATTTTATACTTTGTGTAATCGATTTATTTTGTCAATTTATTATTTTTATCAAAATTAAATGAAATGGTCATGAGGATGGATTTTCCATTTTTATTTTTATTTTATTGCATGGTTATAAACGTTAAAACAATGCACTGATTTTGATATAGCATTATTCACTTGTTTTAAAGTTTAAAAAACAATGAGGTATCATTGAACAATTGAAACTACACAATATCATTGAATAAAACTACTGTTTTTTTTATAGGATAAGGGTGGCAAACGAGCACACAGTCCACCTGATGGTAAGTGATTGCTGCGGCCCATAGACATCTACATCTATCCTCGTTTGCGAATCAAAATGCAGATGCGTTGTCACCCGTGAGGACTAAGATGGAATGCCTCATTTCCAGTAAAAAGGCCCTCCGGCCACCTGCACTCACCAAGCGAAACGCAGAGGAAACCTCTACTTCACGCTGGTATTCTGTGAGGTCGTGGTACCACCCCGGTTCGAGCCGGCCCATCAACAGCAAAAGCTGCCACGTGGCTCTACCACCATTTTTACGTATTTGAAATGTCGGGGATTAAAAATAAGTAGTAATAAACGCGATAATATCCGTAAAAGTAGTTTTATTCAATGTGTAGTGTTCGCGTAAATATAAGAAAGCACTAACACAAAATCATTATTAAGTAGTAAAAGAAATGGGTTGAGAATTGAGAGACATCCATTACTACAGGTGACCTGGATGATCTTTTACCATTGATAATCCCATTTTGCGTTCTATTAATTGCGTTCGAAATAACAAGTTCAAGCGCTGTGTTCCTAACACTACAGTGCTACAGTTCCTTCTCATGTTGAACACAGTCGAAGACCTTGCAAAGAACACACAAGAAATCTATGAATTATTCCATGCACAAAATTATGTTTAATAAGCTTAACACAGGCGTCAGTAGTCAAGCGATCCCTTAACCAAATTGATTTTGTGAAGAAATTTATTTATATTAAAAAAAAATCTGCTCTAAAGTGTTTCTTTTAATTTTACTTACAGTTGGTAGTACAGAAATACCGGTTCTAAAATTGGCGGGGTTTATGTCCGATGGGACGGCAATTCGACACGACCGGAGAGAGATCAGGCGTAGGACCAATAGCGGTGAAATACCGTCAAATCCCTGAGTCCGGGCTGCTACTGAGAATGTCTTGACAGACAAACTCGACCGCTAGACCAACCAAGCAGCCTATCGGTATCCTAACGGGCTCAGCTCAGCTCAGCAACGAGAAAGCCTATCGTATCCGAACAGATAAAACCATGCTGCAGCTATATTATGGTTGTAACACGAATGGGCCGGCTCGAAGGACCATGCTCTCAAATACTAGCGTGAAATATCCGCTTAATGCTGCTGTGTTTCGTATGATGAGTGGAGAAAACTGGAGATCCTTCTTACTGGAAACGATGCATTCCTTGGTCCTCAAGGATGACAACACATCTGTATTCTAATTCTTAACTGAGGATAGACGTAGATGTGTATCGGCCACAGTAACCACGTTTGTTACTCTTATTCTATATATTTATATATTATCTTTACTATATATTTATAAAAAAAAAGGTAGTATCTGGACTCACTGGGTGGACGTAACTGCTGCGGGTGCTCCACCAAGTTGGTGATGGCGTCCTCGTTGAGGTTGTCCACGATGTCGTCCGCGCCAACATTACAATCGTCTACCCGCTGGATATCGGTCCGCGAGTCGCTCGACGGCTTGCCTCTCTTTCTCTTCTCTTCTCGCTCTTCTGGCGTCATCAGGATCACGCTGTCCCACCTGACACGGGGGTTACAGGTGAAATACGAAAGATTTGTATCGACCTAGTCAACTAAGAACTACCAAGCACACCTACTACGATTTGGGCATAGAATTTTAACATTGTAAGAAAGACTTATACGTGGTAGAGCTATGCTGCGGCAACGAAAGGTATTAAGAAAAAAAAACAATTACTATGGCAATTTATAATATACTTAATATAGTTATACTGTTCAGTGACGGTGTAAAAGAATATCCACTATCCCATATCTTCCCGAGGGTGTCGTTGGGACAGAGGGAAATTGAACAGGTGATGGGCAGCAGCATCTTCCTGATAACAATTCAAAATGAAAAAGTGCGGTTACCAACCCGCCTTCCAAGCATGTTAACTATGGCAAAATTCCTCCAAGAGGCAATCTATGAGGGAGGCCTATGTTCAGCAGTGGACTTTAATAGGCAGTGACGGATGATGGATGGATGATATAGTTATAAATATATGGGTAACAGGACACAAGTACAAATGTGTAATTTAAACTGATATGTGGAAAGCATTTAATTATTTTAATCCTAAGAGATTAGTAAATAAATGCATATGGTACCAGAGATAAATTTCTGAATTGAATACCATCATATTTTGATAACCGGAATCAGTGCGGATATGAAATAGATATCTCAATCTAGTTTATTTCCTAGAACTAATCACGAAAAGCTACATTTATCTGCCGACTTCCAAAAAGGAGACGGTACTCAATTCGACTGTATGTTTTTTTTATGTGTGTTACCTCATAACTTTGTACTGGGTGAACCGATTTCGATGATCCTTTTTTATATGAAAGCTGATACTTCTCGTGTGGTCAAAATTTTTAATTTTAAATTATATGATCATATAATAAAAAGGTTTGGTGTTCCTCAAGGAAGCGTCCATAGGCCCTTACTTTTCTTTATTTATATCAATTATTTACTAAAATTCGTACCGATGTTACCGTGTTCCGATGACAGTACCGCTATAATAAAATATCACGATCGAAATAAATATGAAAATGACATAAATGATATTATACAATGGCTTCACATATATAATTTAAAAATTAATCAAAAAAAACTAATTTATGCTCTTTTATGAAAATTCTAAGTTCAAAACCTTAATATAATGTACAAGGCTTTTGTACGTGGTAGAGCCATGCTGTGTGGTTGCAGCACGAATGGGTCGGCTCGACCGGGGTAGGACCACGCTCTTACAGAATAAATTAGCGTAAAATAGCAGCTCAATGCTGCTGTGTTTCGTATGGTGAGTGTAGAGAGACCCTTTTTACTGGAAACTAGGCACTCCATCTTAGTCCTCAGGGGTGACAACGCATCTGCATTTTGATTCTTGATCGAGGTTAAATGTAGATGTCTGTTGGCCACAGCATCCACTTACTATAAGGTGGACTATGTGTTCGTTTCACCTTTATTCTATAAAAAAAGACTTTGAAGAAGTACAAATTACTAAATTTCTTGGATTTACAATTGATAATAAGGTAATTTGGATATCTCAGGCTGAACAAATAAGTGAAAAATTAAGTAAATCAGCTTATGCGTTGTTTAAATTGTCAAAGTAGAAGTAGTTTTATCTTATCATGGTTTAGTAACACCTACTTTGTGTTATGGTGTAATATTTTGGGGAAACTCACAATAAAAGGAAAGAAACTTTGAGGCTAAGAAAAAGTGGTTGAGGTTAATGTGCAGACTAAAAACTAGAGATAGCTACGTTTCTGTGTACTTGTGTTTAGATCCCTTAAATAACTAACATTACTGTGCATTAATATATTAGAAATGCGCATTTTTTAAAAATCGAATTCACATCTGTTTAGTAAATTAAGAGAAACAAGGAAGAGAGTAGTACAAGATGGGGCCTATTACGGTGTAACATGAGGGGTGGATCATCGGTGGCTGAGGGGGGGGGGGGGGAAAGACCTCAATACCTATCGATTTGACCCCCCTATAGGTAATGCAATATTCAGTGGTTCAAAAGTTATTTGGACTTTAGTAAAAATTTTGTCAAAATCCGATTTTAGCCTAAACTTCGCAATTGCAGCCAAACTATTAGGTCTGCGACCGTGATTTTTTTGTTCAAACAAGATGAACAAGGGGTCTTTTTTACGTTTACATCAAACAGAGGCTTAGATTTATAAAACTCCAAATGAAAAAATTATAGTTTTTTTTTCAAATTTAATGTTTGCATTAACTTTCTATGGTTCTAAAACAAATATTTCACATATGATTATTTTCTAAAACCTATCTTAAAATCGATTGGTTTTCATGAAGAATTAACCCTGGAAATTTCATTTGGCTAGTGGTGGAGCATCATGTTGAAAAATGTACTTAAATAGTCCAAATACCAAAAATCCCTGATTTTATATCCCTGGTTCTTCTCGGCCCGAAGGAGTTCCGACAATCTACCCAGATCAAATCGAACAAATTATGGAAGAAGTACAAAGAGATTCATCAACAAGTACGAGAGCAATTGGCCGTCGCACAGGCCTATCTCACATGTCTGTGCACAAAACTTTTTTGACAACATAATGTGGACAGATGAGTCAACCTTTAGACGGAGTGGATTTAGTGTTAATTAATGGACAGGAGTATCCACCAAACCGCTGCTCTGACCGTTCGATCTACCAGCCAGATTGATCGGCGACGTATACTTTAAATTTTTACAAAATAACTTGTCTGAAATTTTGTATAGCGCCATGCCACTTTGCACGGAATGTAAAGGAATATTTTAATACAATTTTTCCACGTAAATGGATAGGCCGTGGCGGGTCAATAGCCTGGCCTCCAAAGTCGCCAGACAACCCCGTAGATTTTTTCATCTGGGGATATTACAGAGCTTGTGTACAAAAGCGAATACACCTCTATTGAACTGAATCAGATCCAAATGAAGATTAGGGAAAGAGAAGAATCATTACGCAGGCAAGTTTAATAAAAAGATGCAGCCATGTATCGCCAATAATGGAGCTCATTTTGAAGATTGACTTTAAATAAGCGTGTCAAAATAATAAATATTTTAACAGTACATATTCGTGTGTTTTATTAGACTCATGTCTGTCGTTTTATATAATAATCTCGTTATTCTACTTACTAGCGTAGCGTACGCTTAACAAAATTAACTTACTTACGTTTTTAGTAGACTTTCAATTAAAGAAAATCTGTCGATTATTGGCACTTGGACTATTTATGTACATTTTTCAACATGATGCCCCACCAAATGAAACTTTTAGGGTTAATTCTTCATGAAAACCAATAGTTTTTAAGATAGGTTGTAGGAAAACATCATATGTGAAATATTTGTTTTAAAACCATAGAAAGTTAATGCAAATATTAGATTTTGAAAAATAATAATACTATAATTTTTTTATTTGGAGTTTTATAAATCTAAGCCTCTGTTTGATGTAAACGTAAAAAAGAACCTTTGTTAATCTTGTTTCAACAAAAAAATCACGGTCGGAGACCAAATAGTTTCGCTGCAATTGCGAAGTTTAGGCTAAAATCGGATTTAAAAAAAATATTATTAAAGTCCGAATAACTTTTGAAACACTGAATATTGCATTACTTATTGGGGGTTAAATCGCATAGGTATTTAGGTCCTCTACCCCCTAGCCACCGATGATCCACCCCTCATGTTACACCGTGTATATAAAAATCAATTGCTGACAGTTGGTCTCGCTAAAACTCGAAAATGGCTCGATTTTGGTGAAATTTTTAAAATGAAAACTTTTTTAGCCGCGTTGAGCGATTTTAAACACATGGGATCACGTCACCGATGACCTTGACATTTTTAGCTTTAGAAACACGGCATAAGAAATGTTGGTGAGCTTTGACAGGAAATTGGTTGCCGGTTGATCGTTGCTTCTGTATTATTGTATAAATAATGGTTTGAAGTAGATGTTGATACGTAAAAGTATATTAAATGTCTGCGCATGTGATCTATTTGTGAAAACGGTGCAACAAGTGCTCCGATGATTATGTGAACCTCAAGATAATATAACTGCTTAGGCGACTTGAGAAACTGTCATCATCGACTGTCTGCTGGCTAAAGATGCAGCCAAAATCTCCGAAAAACTTCGGAATTTGACGCATCAACATATAACGAAGAAGTTTTTAATCAAATTATTTCGTTAAGATAATGTCATAATACTTGACACTGGCAAAAGAACAACCGTACGAGTCCATTACCAAAAAAAAACAAAGAGATATTGGTATTTACCATTCGATATCTGGTACTCGGTCACTGTCGGGTGTGTCGGACGCCAGGAGAGCCAGTTTGGTCGCCGATGATATTCCAGTTTTGCGCGCGATCTGGCTGATCTCATTTTGAAGTTTCTCCAGTTGAGCCTGGGGATGAAGTTAAATTAGCTGCGAGGGAAATTTATTTAGAGCTGACAACTCCATATATTTTAATTTTAATTGAAGTGACAAAGGAATTTACAGTCCACTTGATGGGTAAGTGGCTTGGACACTTGCATCCAACTTCCCACAAAGAAGGCTCCAAATATGTTGTCACCGTTGTTGACTAAGATATAACTACTACTAAGATAGAACATTCCAGCATGTAATTGTACTGGCTCTCTACATCGTTCAGAGCGAAACACAACAATGCAAGCACTATCGGTTGACGGTAGAAAATAGGTAAAAAGGCAGTACCTGCCCAAGCGGACTTCTACTTGACAATAAACCAATAATTCATTTGGGCCCGACCCGGGCTTCGAAGACTGTATTATATTACACAACAGGCTGAGTATACTACACAGTCATACGTTTACGTGGTAGAGCTATGTTGCAGCTATATTATGTTTCGTCGGCACGAAGGACCAAGCTCTCTCGGAATACCAGCGTGAAATAGCAGCTTAATGCTGCTGTGTTTCGTATGATGAGTGTAGGGAACCAGAGACCCTTTTTATTGGAAACGAAACATTCCATTCCTTCTCAATACACAGGGGCGACAACGCATATGTATTTTGATTCTTAATCGAGGATAGATGTAGATGTCTATGGGCTACCATCCATTTAACATCAATTGGACTGTGTGCTCAATTGTCACTTCTTATTCTATAAAAATAAAATCATCTATAATTTATTTATTTAATCTTTATTAACACATTATAATTATTAGAAATAAATAAAATTTAAGGGTAAAAATAATTTTTTTTTCTAAATGCATATGAAAGTATATACGGTACTTATAAGAAAAACACAACTTTTTAAAGTTTTGTCAGACTGTCTGTTTGTTCCGGCTAATCTCTGAAACGGCTAGACCTATTTTGACGGGACTTTCACTGGCAGGTAGGTAATATTATAAGGAGTAACTTAAGCTACTTTTATTATTATTATATACTAATTGTTCCCCGCGACTTCGCCCGCATGGAGTTATTTTTTGCGGAACCCTAAAATAAAAGCAGCCTAAGTTACTCCTTATAACATCAGCTATCTGCCAGTGTGTATAAATATTGACATTAATATTTATACGATACTAACGTCACTCAATTGTTTTGTCTTCCCGGAACCCCTCCACTAATACTTAAACTTTATGGTATGGTATTAGAGTTCAAATTGACTCTTAAGTATTATTACGAATCTTTTGTATGGGAATATAGAAAAGTGCTTTTTTAGATTTTTTCAGGCAATTTTTTGAATTTCTCTATCCGTAAGAACCATCTTCGTACTTCAAGGAATATTATAAAAAAAGAATTAGCGACATCAGTTCAGCTGCTCTCAAGATTTGCGCTTAGCAACACATTCAGCGATTCTTTTTTATATTATACTAGCTGTTCCCCGCGACTTCGCCCGCGTGGAGTTATTTTTCGCGAAACCCTAAAATAAAAGCAGCCCAAGTTACTCCTTATAACATCAGCTATCTGCCAGTGTGTATAAATATTGACAAATATTGACATAAATATTTATACTCAATTATTTTGCCTTCCCGGGACACTTCCACTGACACTTAAACTTTATGGTATGGTATTAAAGTTCAAATTGACTTTTAAGTATTATGACGAACATTTTGTATGGGAATATAGAAGTGTTGTTTTTAGACTTTTTCAGGCAATTTTTTAAAATTTCTCTCCGTAAGATCTTCGATCTTCGTACTTCAAGAAATATTATAAAAAAAGAATTAGCGAAATCGGTTCAGATGCTCTAGAGATTTGCGCTTAGCAACACATTCAGCGATTCATTTTTATATTATAGATATTAGCAGGCATGCAGTTGAGACAACTGATAATGCCTGTATCCTGTTTGTGCACACTAGTTACTCCTTTTGCAGTTTAGAAAGTGATTATCTAATCTATTATTGAATGGGTTCACATTTTGGGCTGAGACTAGGTTTTCTCGCAGCTTATTCCACTCGGTGACTATATGGTTACAAATGAAGTACTTGCGGGTTGTTGTTTGAAATCATGGCACATAGCTTAAGATGGTGGTTCCTGAGGTGAGTGTTTTTATTTATTTAATCTTTCATGCACAAAGTTGTACAAGTGGCGAACTTAATGCCATAGGGCATTCTCTCCCAGTCAACCATTAGGCTAAACAGATGTATACAAACAAGAGGCGGTGCAGTAGTAATCAAAATAGAAAGCGCTAAAATAAATATTGTATATACATATAAATATACATATACACACACATACATAGACATATAAACTTAAATACACACAATATATACATATATAAATACACGCATACACATATACATGTATACACTACATATATACATATAAATATTATCTATGTCAGAACAAATATGATATATACATAATACGTGTATGAAAATAAGAGCTGTGTTAGTTCAAACTTGCAACAGATTTTTCACATGCTTACGGACTTGATTTTTAAAAACAAACTTGTTGGAAGCTTTTTTAATTGTCAAGAGGGATGTCGTTCCAGAGCCTGATGGCCGTGACGGCGAAAGATTGACATAAATAACCAGTACGGCGTAAAGGAGTAAGCAACTTAAGATTAGCCGAAGAACGGAGAGAACGATTATGAGAATCTCCCATGTATTGAAATTTGGATTTCAGATACTCGGGCGCACATGGATCGTTCAGAATTGTGAAAAGGGTGCAGAGTATTCTGACATATCTACGCTGACGGACAGGCAGCCAATTTAGCTGAGCACGAAAAGAAGATACATGGTCGTATTTACGGAGACCATAAATGTATCTGATACAGTTGTTAAGTAGACGATCCATGATTAAGATGATGTTGAGACAGGTCTGAGCAACACACATCGACATAATCAATAATCGGTAGGATAAGTGACTGGACGGGTAAAATCTTAGTATTGGTGGGAAGAATTTTTTTTAATCGATATAGAGATCGCAAAGTTCTAGCAGTTTTGCGACTCACCTCCTGAATATGTTTGTTCCAAGTTAAGCAACCATCAACGTACAGACCAAGGTTCTTTACATGGGGAGAGAATGGTATGACATTATTTATAAACATAATTGATGATAGGGTAGGAATATCTAGTTTCGATAATAATCGTGGGCTACCTAAGATTATTGTTTGGCACTTAGATGGGTTCACGTTTATGCCATACACAGTGGTCCGTTTGGAGATGTATTTCAAGTCATCATTTAATAATGAGATAGCATTAGAGATGTTTGAGGGTTCCACTTGTACATATAACTGCAGATCATCAGCATACAGATGGTACGAGCACTTAAGATTTAATGTGATGAGATTGATAAAAATTGAAAACAGAAGAGGACAGACTATACCGCCTTGAGGGACGCCAGTTGGCGCCCTCGAAGTTATGATGTGAACCATTCCTGAGCTGAAGACGAGATATTCAAATGAGAAAGAAGGGCCAACAAGATATCATGATCAACAGAATTAAATGCGTTAGAAAAATCAATTAAGATGAGGACGGTCAGTTTTAATGTTTCCACCCCCCTCGTATATCTTCCGTCACCTTGAGAAGAGCAGTAGTAGTAGAATGACCAGGGCGGAAACCCAACTGATAAGGAGCAAGAATATTATTTGAGAAAAAACAAAAGAAGAAATCTGTTTATGAGCAACAGCTTCCAGAACCTTAAGAGAGAAAAGGCAAAATAGAAATTGGTCTGAAATTGGATATAGCGTTGCAATAGCTGGATTGAGGATTGGGAATAATAAAGGCTTTACGCCAGAGAGTTGGGAAAACACCATTCATCAGCGAAAAGTTAATGATATGAGTTATCACGGGTAAAACAGCATCCAACACGTGCATAACCATTACCCTACTCACATCATCACAATCAATGGTTTTCGATTTAATAGAAGAAAGTGTTTTGTGTATCTCGCCTTCGTCTACAGGAGAAAAAGTGAATATTTCGTGAGAATAAGGAGGCATGGAAGATATAAGTGAGATAGCATTAGGTCTAGAAATATCAGAACCTATTTTAGAAGACAGAAAATGACGATTGAAATGGTCAGGAGAAAGGTGATGCTATTATAGTCAAATTGCGATTTTCCACATCCAAGCGTTTCGAGAAACTTCCATATATCAGCTGAAGATGAATTAAATACTTGTTCGTGGATATATTGGCGTTTATCAACTCTCACCATCTGATTACATCGATTTCTCACAGCTTTATATGCCTGCCACTTTAGATCAGTGCGATTCTTCTTAAAAGCGCGAAACATTTTGTCGCGTTTTGCCATAGCCATTCTTACCCCAGTCGTGATCCATGGAACAGGAGGACGCTTAAGTCGAACGACAAGCTTAGAGGCATGTTTATTATACAGTCCTAATATGTTGCTGTTAAATAAGTCGACTTTTTCATCAACTGTGAAAACAGTATACACAGATGACCAGTTAATAGCATCACATTTGAGCTTGTCTATATCTAGTCTAGCAAGACTTCGAATAGCGATAGACACAGGTAAAGGCTTGGGAGACTTTAATTTATATGAGAGGAAAAGCAAGTCATACCGTGAAAATCCAGAAGCAGGAAATTGTCTATAATTGACAACGTGTTCAACGGAGGAGACGGCTATAAGGTCGATCCAGGTGTCAGCAGAATGGAAGTTGTGATGTGTTGCATTTAGAGGCAAAATAGTGAAATTATGTGACATCATGGTAGACCTCAGTTTGCAAGATTTGAGAGAAACCCTTAATAGGTCAGTGTTAAAATCTCCCATGATAACGTGATGTGTGTAGGCAGAACTGAAAGGCAACAAATTTTCTTCCAGATCGGAGAAGTAGTCCACTTGAGGTGGACAGTAGACAACTCCAAGAAACACTTTAACACTCTTGGCATTAACTTCGACAAAAATGTATTCCATAGAACCGGAATATAGCGAAGAAAACGTGTTTAATATTTTATAAGGTATATCACTACGCAGATATGGATATCATGTCTTAGTTCTGTAAAATATTACATTTTTAGTACATATGTAGGTAAATAAATTTAATAAGTTACCATTCCAGTATCATTGTAATTATACCTACTTGTTATCAACAATAATAGTACAAATAACAAAAACAAATAACAGCTTACAAGTTAAATCATGCATGAAAATAAAGCAAAGTCAATGCACGTTACTTGTTGCGAATTATGCGCTTGGGCCTCGTCGTCGACTTTCGTGCGCTCTCACTATTAACATTCGACGGGACTTTCTTGCTCATAGAATCTGATGGTCGATCCGATGCAGCAGACTTTTCATACTGCGCAATGAGCTCATCAAGGTCCTTGGTGTCTGTCAGCCGTTGGCGCGTACCACTAGGCAACTTGACGTAGATATTACCATCAAGTGACCAATCTTGTCTGATACCAAAGTGCTTACATGCAGCAATGAATAAAATTTGACGCTGACGAATAAGAAACTCGGAAAGCACATATGGAGTACCTTTCAACTGAGTTTTCTTGGTTATACGGTTTAGTGATCAGTCCATTAAGTCAACCATTTGGACTTAATGGACTGATCACTAAACCGTATCAGGACTGGTCATGCACGAGCGTCCGATACTGCACCCAGATGATGGCAAGCCACAACGGAGCTTGAAGAAAATTCCTGTGGTTGAAGCTTATCCTGCAGGACCGTTTATCTAAAATGTTTTCATCAGATGATTCCGGAACTCCATTCAGCAACAAATATTATCTTCGATGCCACATCTCAATATTGTCAACCGTTTGACTAACCTCATTGATCTTCTGATGTAGTAATAACATGATTTGCCAAACATTGTCCTTAAACGCTTGAAAGTCACTTGAGAGAGACTTCAAGTCAGGAACCGGGGTAGCCGATTTTTTTATGAGTTCTTCAAATTCCGCCATACGTTGATTGAAAGAAGTTAAAGCAGCTTTTTGGATATTTGCTAACTCAGCAATAGATGGCATTGTCTTGAAAACTTATCTTCTGGTGTGTGTTGTGAAAAACAAAAGTGACAGGTGGTAGGGTGATGTAACTTTAATATAGTTTAACCATTAAGGTGAGTTAAACCCACAATATATGTGATCAAGTACACAAAAATAATAAAAACTGTAAACTATAATACGAGGGTGAATTGAAAAGTACTCGGCCTAACACAGATCCATTCAATTCTAAAAATCAAATCTACCCACATTATTTAGTTCAGTTCAGACTAGTTCATTGTGTGAAGTTCGAAACGTGTGCGATAATTAGTTGTGATTTTATAAATTTATTAACAAAGTAATCGGACATAATTTCCGCGAATGGAGCAAATCGAGCAGCGTGCCGTCATTAAGTACCTCCATAAGAAGGGGCTATCATCAAAAGCCATCCATGATGACATGGTCAGTACATAAGGCGATTGTGCTCTGCCATATTCATCCGTCAAAAAATGGATAGCAGAATTTAAGCGTGGTCGAGAGAGTGTGAAAGATGAACCCCGCTCTGGAAGGCCTTCGACGTCAACTACTGACGAAAATTTAAAAAAAGTACTTGATTTAATAATGGGAGACCGCAGATTAAAAATTAGAGAGATAGCCGAGATTATAGGCATCTCTTATGAACGAACTCAAAACATCATTGTCAACGAGTTGGGTTTCCACAAGGTGTCTGCGAGGTGGGTTCCGCGACTGCTTTCAGTTGAACAAAAAAGGACGCGATTGACTATTTCACGCGACTGTTTGGAGTTATTTGAAGCCGATGCAGATGATTTTTTGAATCGTTTTGTTACTATAGACGAAACATGGGTTCATTACTGTACACCGGAAACAAAACAACAATCAAAACAGTGGAGAAGACCTGGTTCACCACCCCCTAAAAGGCTAAGTCGATTTTGTCGGCAAATAAGGTGATGGCTTCAGTATTCTGGGACTCGAAAGGTGTGATTATGATTGATTATCTTGAAAGGGGTCAGACTATAAACTCTGATTACTACTGCACCTTACTACGTCGTTTACGAGAGGAAATAAAAGAAAAACGTCGAGGAATGCTCAGAAGAAAAGTCCTGTTTCATCAAGATAACGCCCGTGTTCACACGTCAGTACAGTCAATGGCTGAAATTCACAACTGTGGCTTTGAACTGTTACCGCATCCGCCGTATTCACCTGATCTGGCACCATCAGACTTCTTTCTGTTCCCTAACCTAAAAAAGCACTTGGGAGGTCAAAGATTTTCGACAAACGACGAGGTCAAAGCAGCTGCAGACGCATATTTTGACTCTAAGGAAGAATCATTTTTTTTTCAACGGTCTAAATGCTTGGAAGGGGAGGTGGCAAAAGTGTATTGAACTTGATGGTGATAATGTAGAAAAATAAAAATATAACTGATTTAGTATGTGTTTATTTTCTTGGTTAGGCCGAGTACTTTTCAATCCACCCTCGTACTGTAAATTACTTTAAAATATCAGTAAATACTAATTTAACTATTTAGAGCAATGTGCACATTGTTTTACACCTACCGCCAAAAAAAGTATTTTCATTATGGATAAACAATTTGTCAAACTGCTCGTCGTAATGTCCACTTAAGATGTTAAATGTCTCGATTAGATCTCCTCGGTCCCTGCAGCTTTTTAATGTTGTATACTTTAAAACTTTCAAACGTTCTTCATAAGACTGCTGTTTCAATAGCCGTGGTACTTTAGTGAAGCTACGCTATACTTTTCTCAATGTCCTTGATAAGGTAGGGATTTCAGACTTGAAATGCGTATTCTAATATTAGCCTGATAAATGTTTTGCGAATCTTAAGCATCATTTCCGGTGTTAGGATAGCGAAAATTTTCTCACGAGGTAAATTAGTCTTTTAGCTTTCTTGACAATTGTTGATATACGCTGTTCCCACTTTAAGTCTTCTGTAACTTACACCCTCAAATCTGTTTATAGTCTAACATCTGTAAGTGACACGCCACCCAGTTTATAAGTAAGACGAGGGTTACGGTTTCCTATGTGTAATACTGTACATTTTGAAGTATTGAGATTTATGAGCCATTCCTTTAACCAAATAGTTATTTTATTTAGATCATCCTGAAGGCGGTCGTAAACAATTAGTGGATTTGCAAATATTTTAGTATAATCTGCAAAGATGCTGACATTACGCTGTAGGAAACGGGGAAGGTCAAGTATAAATAACGTAAAATACAGGGCCTAGAACGGAACCCTGTGGCAGTCCATTATGTATTTCTATGTGATCATACATCAATTCACCAATTCTTCCTTGTAGGGTTCTCCCACGCAAAAATGACTCGATCCGAGCTAGTAATTTTCCACGTATTCCTACGTATTGTAGTTTCTGGAGGACACTTCTAGTAGGGACTTTATCGAACGACTTTTCGTAGTCGAGATAAATTATATCAATAGGGTCTCTCTCGTTAAAGTGTTTGGTCCATGATAATAGGCATAATAATTAAATATAATTAAATTTAAAATAAAATTAAATATTTTTGAAAAGGAATTAGGGTTCCACGCAAAAAATTTAAAAGCCATAAAATATAAACGTAATAAATTCCCCGCGGGTAAAGTCGTGTATAGGGCGGAGTTAATGCCTTATGGCATTTTCTACCAGTCAACCTTGCTAAATGACGATAGCCTTTCGCTTAGTAGTTCTATCAAGTATTTTATTCTTAGATGGATTTGATTAACACACTGTTTAGTAAAAATTGGAGTACAGAGACAGAGTACAGACGTACCTTCATGCGCAGCCTCTCGGCCAGCTGGCGGAACTTGCCGGGCTCGTGGAAGCGCAGCGGGCGGCGCGCGCGCTGCGGCGGCTTGCTGGCCACGCGCTCGTCCAGCCACGAGGCGCCCCCCGCCGCGCCCCCCGCCCCCGCCCCTGCGCCCACGCTGCTCGCGCCGCTCGCAAGCTGCGCGCGGAACTCCTCGCGCCTCAGCGCGCGAATGTTCGCCTACAGTCACCCTTAATTTACTTATATACACAACAACAATCAATAAATGCTTACACATTAATACATGCGAATGACCCAGCTCCATTCTTTTACGTGGTAGAGACATGCTGCAGCTATTTTAGTAGTGGGTTTAGTTGTAGTACGAATGGGTCGGCTCGACCGGGGAAGGACCACGCTCTCACAAAATACCAATGTAAAAATGCAGCTTAACGCTGCTGTGTTTCGTACGGAGACCCTTTTCACTGGAAACGAGGCATTCCATGTTAGTCCTCAGGGGTGACAACGCATCTGCATTTTTGATTCGTAATCGAGGATAGATGTAGATGTCTATGGGCCACAGCAACCACACTGTCAGGTGGACTACCACTGTGTGCTCGTTTGTCACCCTTATCCTATAAAATCATTTTCTTTAATACATATACTTTGTTGTAAAAATGTATACTTTGCCCCAAAACGAATTATTAATTCTGTAGAGTCTGTATACGGCATTACAAGATTATGTTTTTTCTTAGTGTTTAAGATGAACATTTTTATTCTTATCAAAACTATTCACGTTTTAATGTACATCCATTCGAATTTCATAAATACTTATATTGCGATGCTAAAGTTAATATTATGTTTATTTCTTTAAATATTTCTCTTAGGTACTTGTTCCAATTTAAGTTATAAATTGCTTGTACATAGGCTGCACTGAAAGTATCAGGAATGGAATATTTCCACTGTTCCTGTCGTATTAAAATCTTTTTAATTGAAAACTCCTTGGTTTTAAAAATCGAATACCATTTATTTATTTAAAAAAAGATTCTCGGTCTTGTCACAAGGTTTTGTCAAACTTGTTGAGTCGTTGAGAAAATGGAATTGACTCGAGAAAATTCAAGAGCGATGAATTATTATGACTTTCGAAGTGGTTTAACACAAAACAGTGTGTTGACCGGATGATTTCTGCATGTGGTGATGAAGCCCCATCCAAAACCACAATTTATCGCTGGTTTGCTGAATTTCAACGTAGACGTGTCAAGCTCAGTGATGATCCCCGTCAAGGTCGTCCAAAAACTGCAGTCACCCAAGAAAACGTTGATGCTGTGCGTAAGCTGATTGAGGAAGATCGACATGTCACATACCGCGAAATTCAGGCAACTTTAGACATTGGCATGAGTCAAATACAAATAATCTTGCATGAACGATTAGGTGTAAAAAAGTTGTTTTCCCGATGGATACCGCATTCGCTCTGTGAAGAGCAAAAAGCGGCTCGCGTTACTTGGTGCGTCAGAACTCTCGAAAGATTCCACGCAGGATCCTCAAATGCTGTATACAACATCGTATCAGGTGACGAATCCTGGATATACGCGTACGTACCCGAAACAAAAAACCAGTCACGAGTTTGGGTGTTCGAAAATGAGTTAAAGCCAACAAAAATTGTTGGTTCACGGAGTGTTGCAAAAAAAATGGTGGCCACGTTTGTCTCCAAAACTGGCCATGTTACGACTATTCCTCTTGAGGGACAAAGAACGGTTAATGCAGAATGGTATGCTAGCATTTGTTTGCCACAGGTCGTTTCTGAACTCCGTAAAGAGAACTGCAACCGCCGCGTCATCCTCCATCACGACAATGCGAGTTCTCACACCGCACACAGAACAAAAGAGTTTTTAGAGCAAGAAAACATAGAATTATTAGACCATCCGCCGTACAGCCCCGACCTAAGCCCTAATGATTTCTATACTTTCCCTAAAATAAAGAATAAATTGCGTGGACAGAGATTTTCATCACCTGAAGAAGCTGTGGACGCCTACAAAACGGCCATTTTGGAGACCCCAACTTCCGAATGGAATGGTTGCTTCAATGATTAGTTCCATCGTATGGAAAAATGTGTCAAATTTCGCGGAGAATACTTCGAAAAGCAATAAATACATTTTTAAATAGTAATGTTGTGTCACTTCCTTGAGTTCCGAAATTTTCAGTGCCGCCCTCGTACGGGCGTCTTTTTAATGTGTAATGGATATCCACTACCCCATATTGTGCCGTGGGTGTCGTGAGAGGCGACAGAGAGAAATTGTAACAGAAGATGGGCAGTAGCATCTTAATAACAACTTAAAATTTAAAAAAAAATGCTTGAGTGTCTTGGAACACTCGGTTGGAACGAAGTTCCTTGCGTACTATATTATTATTGATAAACGTAGGTATTATATTATTGATTAACAAATACAAATAAATGAATAACTAGCGTCTATTAAAATGAATCGTCATTTGAAATAATATAGTATTTCTTTCATGGCAAGATAAGAAAAAGTGCGAGGGAGATGGATGTTATTCCATCTCACTTAATTATTTCGCTGCCAAGGCCGTCTACACTATGACACAAGGGGTAGTGACGAAAAAATGTTACGCTTTTTGTCGCCTAGCTCCCATCCGCCAAACCCGTACCGTCCGATAAGGAACTTCGTTCCAAAAACTGCGGTTACCAAACCGCCTGCTAAGCATGACAAATATGGCAAAATAAAAAATGAGGCAATCTATGGGATGCAATGGATTGATGTATTGGTGATATACCTTGAGCGTTGGTACAACATGAGTGAGCTGGACCCGCTTCCCGCTGGTGTCCACGGTGCGGCCCTCGCGGTCCAGGATGAGAGGCGCTGGACCTGAGCCCGCAGCCCCCGCGGCCGCCAGGGCTCCACCTACACACACGCACTATCTATCCCACGCGGCACACAGCTGTACGCACGCCTCTCAATTAAAAATTAAATTAAATTAAAAACATTCTAATTTCAATAAGGAGGTTGGGTATTACCACCTGCTTGAGATCCAATAATTAATAAAATTAAAACGAAACCACAAGCATACTAATGCAAGATTTCAAGACACTATACTCGTTCTACATAGATCAGACAAAAAGTAATAATTAAAAAACTGAAGGTACTCTGGGTCAACTATTTGGTATATATAGGAGGAGAGGCCCTTGTTCAGCACTAGACTTATGAAGAGCTGCAAAGATGATGGCGAATTCTGTATAATATGAAATCAATTGCCTTACATTCCACATGTTTCTATAAAATTCTCAACCATACAAAATGGCAAAAAAGGAATAAAATATACCCGCCAATTTCCTCTGTATCCTGGCTTGAAGCTCCGCGATCTTTCTCTGCTTCTCCAACTCCTCATGCGTCAACTGCGCCGCGGCTATAACCGAAGAAAAATAAACGTTATTTTATTTAGTATTTTATATGTGGTAGAGCCACACTGCAGCTATATTATGGTGACAGCACGAATGGGTTGACTTGACCGGGGAAAGGACCACACTCAAGGAATACCAGCGCGAAATAGTAAAAATACCAGTAGAAACTGAATAGTAGAGAAAAGCTTACTGCTGCTGTTTTGTATGGTGAGTGAAGAGAATCAGAGACCCTTTTTACTGGTAATGAGGCATTCTTCATCTTAGTCCTCAGGGCAACAACGCGTCTGCATTTTGATTCTTAATTGAGGTTTGATGTAGGTGTGTATGGGCCACAGTACCCATATACCATCAGGTGGACTGTGTCCTCGATTGTCACCTTTATTCTATACAATAATTCAAAAATTAAGAATTGTGTACAACCGACTTAAATATAAATTATTAACAATAACTCAAAAACTATTGGTCAGACATTGATCAAATTTATGTGGCACCACATTAGAAGCACCAGTTTTCAAATAGAAAAAAAAATATCGATATCGTTTCACCCAGAAAACATATATGAGGTAACACGCAAAAAAAACATAAAGTCGAATTGAGTACCGTCTCCTTTCCAGTTCCAAAATAACGTTGTTCCTTCGCGCCGCCACCATGCTATTTTCTCCGTTACTGCTGTCACTGATTTAACTAAACAAAATGAACCACGCGTTCCTTATTACTTTGTAAGAAGGTACGTGTACCGTGGAACAGCGGATCAGTCTCCTCTTACGAAACCCACGGAATGATATTGTTACAATACTGCAACGAAAGCCCTTACAATATGATTATTTATACACCGCCACTACACGGTAGTTGATAATTTCTCAAAACATTTCATTTATCGACAAATCGTCTTGCAATCGTCGTTACTCTAGCGCTCACTTGACCTTCATTCAAATAATTCGATATTTTAATTAATGATATTTTTTTATTTTTGAATAAAAATATAGTAATGAGAAAGTTATATTTACATCATTAAAAAAAATTCTTTGGCCTGCCCTACTATATTCTTTGGCTTGACCATAGTTGTGATTAAGTTTGTCCAATAAAATGTCAGAGCCTGAGAGGTTAATGTTTGAGTTTGTTGATATTATATGTGCTGCCATACTACATGAGTAAAGAAACCGACCAGAGGGGAAGCTACATACAAACGGCTCGCTGCGAATACACCCATGCATAGCGCAGCGATGTGTGCGTGACGTCTCACCGACAGGTTCACCGACGCTCCGTCGGGGTACAAACCGGTTTGCGTCGGCTCAGTCAGAGTATCCATGAAAGAGCTTCGTGTGCATTTAAATAAATAGACCAACAATTTTTCGAAATTTTATACATCAATCAATTTATTAAGTTTTTTTGCAATTATTATATAATTAGATTTAAGTATTTTAATTAAAATAATTAAGAATTAAGTTATTATTTATTTATTTATTTAGAAAACCAACAGCGTATATAGTAAATATTAACATTAATGTAACAAACTAAAAGTATGGCCAATAACAGGTTTCCCTTATATTGCTTGATGGTAGGTGTATTGTTGTTGGAAGAAAAGGAAAAAAGAAATTATAAATTTATATAGGTAAATAATAAGTATTCTGTATAAGCAAAAATGCCTAATAGTTGTACAGTATGCATGAATAATTCCAAAAAAAAGAAGGATATTTTCTTTTTCTTGTACCCGAGAGATCAAGTGAGAGAGTTTTACGTATTATATACACTATATTTTATTTTAATTTTTTCATATTGTTTAAAATTAATCGATACGAAACAGCTCTTGATTTCGAAAAATTAATAGATATGTTGTTACATTAGTATAAGTTATAATTAATACACATGTTGTCTTGTGATATACAATATTTTTATTTTTTTCCTTAAAATTTTCACATGCGACATGTGACAACCCTATCAGAATAGGTATACATTTTCGGCGTTGTTAAGAAGCTTCCCCTCTGGTCCATACTCTTTACTCTGTGGCCATACCGTTCATCAGATTGCGCTAAAGCTTTGTCAACTTATTGCATGCACTTGCGCAAAGGTTATAGCCTATAGTACAATTAATTTACAGTAGGTGGAGCGCGTATCGTACCGGAAAACTTATTTGAAAGTTATATATCAACATTCTTATTATTCCTAATCAAACAATATAACCCTACTAAATTGAAATCGATATTTTCACAATTATTTCCTCTGCGGCAGCGACCCGCCGGGCTAGTATTACATAAAAATCCCATGTCACGATGTTCGTTCACGCTAAACTCCGAAAGCGCAAAACCGATTTTAATGGAATTTTGTAAATGTGTATTGCTTGCTCCAACTTGAGGAAATAGGGTTTTTTTATAGGATAGGGTGAAAAACGAGCACACAGTCCACCTGATGGTAAGTAGTTACTGTGATCCATAGACATCTACATTTATCCTCAATAAAGAATCAAAATGCAGATACGTCGTCACCTGTGAGGACTAAGATGGAATGCCTCTTTTCCAGTAAAATGGGTCTCCGGTTCTCTACACTCACCATACGAAACACATCAGCATTAAGCTGCTATTTCACGCTGGTATTCTGTGAGAGCGCGGTCCTACCCCGGTCGAGCCAACCCATTCGTGCTACAAATATACTACTAATATAGCCGAAGCATGGCTCTACCACGTATGAAGTTAGGTTTTTACGGATAAGTGACCCTCAAACTGTTGATTGAGTAATTAAGGATTTTATAATAGTAGGCGTTAGATATTTATGAGAATCTTTTTATGGTAATGAGTCTTAGTCTTCACGGATGACAAGGCATTTGCATTTTGATTCGTATTCGAGGATAGATGTAGATTTGTGTGGTCCACAGCCACCACTTACCATCAGGTGGATTGTGTCCTTGTTTGGCACCGTTATCCTATAAAAAAAATATTATGACTGACAATCAATTAAAATAATGCATTACCAAGCATTTTGAATTTAAAAAACAAAAAGAACAGAATGTTTGAGGCTATTTTTATTAATTCTTTTTCACCTTTCACCTAAATTACTAACTCTGTACCTTCTCTGCAAATTTAGGCATACATTGCAAAATAACCCTGTATATATCTAAATACATACATACAAAGAAACATAACCTTCTTTAAGGATGGTCGGATAAGAAGAAGACACTCACATGGCTTCGAATACAGTACAGGTTTGATAACACTCGGGGGAGGTATAGCATTGTTCTGCTGCATTTGAACCTTCAGTTGTTGTGCGGCCGCCGCGGCCACGTTCACACTGGGCCTCTGCTCACCCTTCATCGCTATTAGCGCTCTCTTGCGTTCTTCTATCTCTTTTTGAGCATTGGCCATCATCAGCTGAAACAAGCAGTATTTAAGTAAAGATTTTGATAATTTACACCAATAATCCACGACTTTCTCTTCCACCAGGGTGGCGCTAGTCTAGTTACGTATGATATTTGAAAAAATTCATGGCGGGGGATGTTAATTTGTTAGAAAAACTTTACCGAAAAAATATTTCGTTTGTCGAAAAAACCTGTTGTTTAAAATATATTTTTACGATTATAATGTCATTGTGTAACAATTAACTTCACCTCACTTATAATTAGCAAAAATCTCGTGAAATTATATCTCATTAAGCATAAGTATAGAAACCGAGGAGTCCTGATGGCGTAGGGGAATTCCAAAAAAAAAACTAGCGAGTCGTAGGACTGCACGTCAGAAGTGAAAAATTTTTAGCTTCACAAATTTGTAAATATTATTTTTAGGTTGTTAAGAAAGATTTTTTAGGCAGTATTTTTTACTATAGTCCGTTCGCGTTAAGAAAATAGTGAGTCATCGTTGTCCGCCGGCCTGGCCACGCCCGCAGCCAATGAGGGCATCCACGACTTTCTCTGCCACCAGGGCGGCGCCACTTTCGAGTGAGGTAAAATATTTGACAGATTTCATAGCGGGGACGATAATTTCTTAGGAAAATGTAATCTTTAAGGTTTCTTTCTGTATTATTAGTTATATTTTATATTAATTACAGTACAAATGAATAAACCAAACTATAAATATAACTAAAAGACGACTTTTTTAAAAAAAAGAGTTATAATGTGCAAAAAATTAAAAATCAAACCACTGACGCATTGTGTTATATATTAATATAATACTCTAGACAATGATAAAGTATTATTTAAAACTAATTTCTCAATTAAATAACACTGTGTAACAAAAAACTTTACCTCAGTCGCTAGTAGCGACATCTGGTGAGTGGAAAATTATTAGCCGTCATTAAAATGCAAGAAATTAGAAAGTCGAGTTCACAGTGACTAGTTGAAGTCAGGCCTTCGAACAAAACGGTTGTGTATTTTGCGTATTACTCGTTCAACATTAAATTTTGAAAATGAATACCTCACCTATTCGAAAGAATAAACGTGGATCAATAATCCATAGCGGAGAGAGACGCGTAATTTACAATGTTTATAAGTACTTTAAACTGTGTGATTTAGATGCGACTGTGGAGAGCACAGTAATAAAAACAGCAAGTGCATGTGGTGTGTCAGAAAATACTGTTTATAAAATTATTAAAGAACAAAAGGATACTAACACATTAAAACCACCCGTGAAAAAAAAAGAGCTCGACTATCGACGGTCGATAAATTAGATGAACTAGACAAATTTGCAATAAGGAGAAAAGTTCACTCAATATATTTAAATAACGACTACCCAACATTGGACAAAATTATGACACTTTGCGAAGCTGACGAAGATATTCCTGTTTTCAAACGTACCACACTTCATAAAATAATGCACGAGCTTGGTTTCGATTTCAATAAACAGGATAGCAGAACATTGTTAGTCGAAAGAGAAGATATTGTTTTATGGAGGCGTAAATATCTGATGCAAATAAAAGAATACAAGAACCGCTAATAAAACCATTTACTATCTTGACGAAACGTGGGTAAACGCCGGACACGTAAAGACAAAAGCATAGTTGGATACAACGGTAAATAATAAAAGACAAGCCTTTCTAGATGGCTTATCAGCCGGTCCAAAAGCTCCGACAGGAAAAGGTAAAAGGTTAATTGTATTGCACATTGGCAGCGACAAAGGATTCGTGGAAGATGGTCTACTAGTATTTGAATCTAAGTCTAGAAAAGACTATTATGAAGAGATTTTTTTTTATAGGATAAGTGTGACAAACGAGCACACAGTCCACCTGATGGTAAGTGGTTGCTGCGGCCCATAGACATCTACATCTATCTTCTATTACAAATCAAAACGCAGATGCGTTGTCACCCGCGAGGACTAAGATGGAATGCCTCATTTCCAGTAAAAAGGGCTTCCGGCCACCTGCACTCACCAAGCGAAACGCAGAGGTAAACGTCTACTTCACGCTGGTATTCTGTGAGGTCGTGGTACCACCCCGGTTCGAGCCGGCCCATCCGCGCTACAGCAAAAGCTGCCGTGTGGCTCTACCACTGTTAAAAGATGGATGGTGAAAGATTCCTTAATTGGTTCATTAATATAATGCCTAAGCTAGAACCAGTAAGTGTGGTTGTCATGGATAACGCTCCCTATCATTCGGTAAGAGTCGAAAAAATACCAACAACCAGCTGGAACGCAGCAAATAATAGATTGGCTGCAAAGCAAAGGCAAATCCATGGACATGACTTATTTAAAAAAAGACTTATTCATGAAAGTTGCCGAAATCGTCCCACAATATAATAAATATTTAATAGATGAGACTGCCAAAAGTAATGGCATTACAATTCTTCGCCTACCGCCTTACCATTGCAAACTTAATCCAATTGAATTGGTTTGGGCCCAAATAAAAAATTATGTTGGTGCCAATAACTCCACGTTCAAAATGAGTGACATAAAAAAGTTTAAGTAATTTTAAGAAAATTTGTTTCCATTAAACTTAATTAAATGTTGGAAAAAAAAAAGAATTTTTACTCCACTGTGAATACGCCTTTACCCTATAGTTGCACTGATGACTCACTATTTTCTTAATGCGAACGGACTATAGAAATTATTTTTTATCAACATATTAAAATAGTAATTTTCTTTTATTGTGCTGTTTTATATGAAAAATAATGATTATTATCTGTATAATACAAACAAATTTTAACACGTGGTAGAGCCATGCTGCAGCTATATTAGTAGTATAGTTGTAGCATGAATGGGTCGGCTCTACCGGGGAAGGACCGCGCTCTTACAGAATACCAACGTAAAATGGCAGCTTGACGCTGCTGTGTTTCGTATGGTGATTGTAGGGAACCGGAGCCTCTATGGTTTTTCTCCATCCCAAAAGTTCCCAAAGTGCCTAAAGAAGTTTTTACTAAAAAAAAAAACCTTTTATAAGCATCTAATTTAGTTACTAAGAAATAACTACGAGTATTATATTATTATCGTAAAAGGCCACAGGGAAATTTTTAGTTAGAAGAAGAAGAAGATATTTTTAGATAGAAGTTATTTTTGTTTTGTTACGCTAAAGAAGTATAACTTCCTACGTGCGTACATAAGTACATTCACACATGTTTTTTTTCTCTTAATCGGGGATAGTTGTAGATGAGTATGGGCCACAGCATCCACTTACCATCAGGTGGACTGTGTGCAGATTTGTCAACCTGATTCTATATAAGGCAATACGTGGAAGAAGGGTGTACTTTTAAAAGGGGGACAGATGGCTGGCTAAATTATTCCACCTCTTTGCTGTACGCATTGTGAATGTCTAAGCAAAGTGTTTGATTCGAATTTGTGGTATGTCGTCAAAAAAAGGGGTGCAGACAAGTCAAGCATTTGGTGGTTTGATGATGGATTTGTGAAGTAGGAATTTAATCATGTGTACAATTTGTAGCTATATGATAACTGTCACCTTGATCGAAGTCAGGCTTACCTTAATTTTGTCAGCACTGAGCCCCGCCATCTTGGAACCAACAGTTTCACCTTCAGGTAATATTGATGGTACGTCCATACCATTGCCAAGTTTCTTTTCTTTCTCCTCCTTGTCCCTCTCACTTCTCGATTCGCGTTTCTCTTCTCTTGACTCTTTGTCTTCATGTCGTGATCTGTAATACATAATGAGATGTAAGCAGAAGTAGCTCAGTATATGCCTGTAATTTTTTTTAAACCCTATAAGCTAAGACATCGGCAGTAGCACATCTCTGCTTCCCCTGTGACAAAGTTCAAACTGCGATTGTCAAACCACTGGCAACAATGTACTGCATCCCTTCCCATAATTCTTTAGGAAGGCCTATGTTCAACACTGTAATTGTAAAGGGGCTGTATTGAATTAATGAATTCAATTTCATACACCATTAAGAGATTGTATAAGTTGTTAGGACACATAGGCGTGTTGATTTCGTATAAGTAGCGGCACGAAAGTCTAGCGGTGACCGTTATTGCGCATAAGTGGAAAATAAGGTATCATTGGGTAGTAAGCGGTCGCGGGGCCGACGTGCGTCGTTCGCACGCGCTGATTGACTCTCTAGTCGCATTCGTGCAATTCAATTCCTGCGCGACAGTACCCATGCGCAACTATCACCTCCACGTTTCGTTCAGCGCTAGACTTACGTGCCGCGACTTGTAAGAGGCGACAATGGAATACGTCAGAAAGATTTCACAAAAATTAAAACTCATCACTTTTCTATGTTCTTCATACGTGGTAGAGCCATGCAGCAGCTATATTAGTAGTATTATATAGTTGTAGCTCGAATGGGTCGGCTCAACCGGGGAAGAATCACGCTTTCACAATATACCAGCGTAAAATAGCAGCTTAACACGGCTGTGTTTCGTATGGTGAGTGTAGAGAACCGGAGATCTTTTTTACTGGAAAAGAGGCATTCCATTTTAGTCCTCACGGGTGACAACGCATCTGCATTTTGATTTGCAAACGAGGATAGACGTAAATGTCTATGGGCCACAGCAACCACTTACCATCAGGTGGACTGTGTGCTCGTTTGTCACCCTATCCCTATCCTATAAAAAAAATGTTAGAAATTAAAATTTTGTTTTAATCCACTGTCCTCCCACAATCACAAAAAAGGGAGGACCCATTATTTGTGTCCTCCGATTTACTTTATGTTATGCAATAGCTGGAGGAATATATGCTAAATATCCAGACCGGAAATGAGAAGCACCAACATATGTAGAAGTCATCTTCAAGAATACTGCTTTCGCCAATCATTATCATTTTCATCATAACAACCTATCAAAAGTCCACTGAACATAAGCCCCTCATTAGGGGGAGTCCCATAGATTGTCTCATAGCCTTTGTTTCCACGCTTGGCAGCTTCCAGGCTTGGCACGGGTTGGCTACTGTAGTTTTTTATTTTCTTGATGTTATTAGGAAGACGCTACCCATTTCCTGGTTTGTTTCTCTCTGTCGCCTCTTACGGCACCCACGGGATAATGTGGGGTTGTGGATATTCTTACACCGCCGCTACACGCTTTCACAAATGCGCCTGCCTAACCTGGCCAGCAAAGAACTTTTACAAGTTGATATAGTAGAGAAGAAGACATGCAAGTCTAGTACAAAACAATCATCACGCCATTACTTGTGTATGCCTTGCTCTGGTTGTGAAGTGGCGATGTAAGAAAACCCACTGCTCCATATCATCCAGAGAGTTTCATAAGTGGTGACAGAGGGAAAAAGAAACAGGAGATGGGCAACAGCTACTTTCTTTTCATTATATCAAAAAAAAAAGTGACAAACAAGCACACAGTCCACCTGATCATCATTCCTAAATTACGAATCAAAATGCAGATGCGTTATCACTTTGCGGAACGCGAAATGCTTCGTTTCTAGTAGAAGGGGTCTCCAGTTCTCTTCACTCTGCATATGAAACACAGCAGCATTAAGCTTCGATTTTACACTGATATTCTCCGACAGCGTGTTCCTACCCAGGTCACGCCGACCCATTCATGGTACAACCATAATTGGTGAAATTTGGCGGCTGGAATTAATTTAAACAATTCTTCAGAGCACTCCACATGGCAAATGCGATAGAAAATGCAAATAGATGCAACATCCCTTTGCAGCGACAGTGAATCGAGCCATTGAGAGAGAACTGGGTCGTCGACGATTCGTGCCACTCTGCGCTGTCTGCGGTCAAGTGGAAAGAGCTGGCACTGGGGTGCCCCGGCCTCTGGGCCTGAGAAGAGATGAGAACAGTATTTCATATGAGGACGAAACTGCACCTTGTAAAGTTTCAGGCGGTGTGCCGGCATGAAATACTGTCCCGCTCTGCTGAGCACGAAATTTGGCCTTCTCTTTCAAATGACCACGAAACTGCAAATCATTCGATATGTCGACGCCGAGGATTTTGATATTGGCTAAGACAACAAAGGGGTACTTTTTAGGGGTAAACGCGCAAACTTGTAAGTTATGGGGATTAAACTGGACTAAATTTATTCGTCCCCAACCTGAAACTTTGTTCAGCCAAGGCTCGATTTCAGACAAGTTTGTTCACGTACGCGGCGACGTTTTCCACGAGAAATATTGGCACAGCTGGAGTATAGAGCATCACCAGTGATGTCATCCTCATAGCAATGAATGTTACTAGTTTGCAACATGTCATTGATATGCAGAAGAAACAACGTTGGTGACAGCACGCAGCCTTCTATGTGGGAGCTCCATGTTCAACAATGGACTTTTGATAGATTTCAATTAAAACATAAATATTTAGAAATTAAGTACCTTTTGGTATCTCTATCTTTATCACTGGACTCGTGTTTTCGTTTCTGTGTCTTAGAGCTTGATATCAGTTCCTGTGCTAACGCCAGCACCTTGTCTGCTAATTTGCTTGCCTTCTTTGAGTCTATGTGAGATGAGATCTTGTCTATGATCTTTCGACGCTCATACCTGAAAACAAATAATTTCATTAGTTCATTAATGCAGTACAAATATGTGCTATGTTGCAGCGCAATGAGTTCATCATCCTTTTCAGCATGTGGCTGTTGTAGTCATAGTCAGATGCCAGGTCTCTACTCTCTATATTTAAAAATGTTTCGTTTTCTTTTACGAGCCGTTTTGCAGTTAATGAAATGCATGAAAACCCCTATTTTAAAACTAAATATTTATGAATTGTCAAAAGCTTTATCATTTTAAGTCGTCCTAAGTCACTGAATGAATAGTTATAATATAAACTGTTTTTAGTTGCACCTCGTATGTATTAAAACGAATTGTTACGGAGAATGAAAGGTTCCTTGAATATAATAATCAGGCAAATGCTTCTGATAAATGCGGTTATATCAAATTCTTTAATAACTACATCTAGTGTTAGACGTAATTACCGAAAATGGGTAAAAGAATTAAAGATGATTTTTATGTGCTAAATCTGGTACATCAATCATCAAAAGTATCCAAACAAGTATGCTTATATTACTGTTAGGGACTGCAGTGGACTGTATTTAATTTACTGTGTACTATGACTGGTTTTAACTATGTAGGGTAAACTATACTAAGGACGGTTGAAGAAAAGATGGTACTGTAGACGATTATATATTGCACTATTTACAAGCGACGTTAATTAATTATGTACAGATGGGAGTCTCCAATAGAATATTTTTCTCTCTTGAGGTCTTCTTTCTTGATATTGTATGTCGTAGTGCCGCTACCGAAATGAACAGCTCACAGCCCAAAACACCCTTCTTATATTCTCAAAAAGAGTGTCTCGGCACGTGAGTGTTATTATAAGATGTGCCGCGCGCTGATTGGTCGGCGGCATCACGTGATATTCAGGCGGGTTGCGGGGTGCGCGGGGCGCAACGGGGTATGAAGAGGCGACGGGGCGGCTGCTTCCCTCGCCGTCCGTAACAATTATATAATTATTATTTATATATAACTCCAGTTGTAAAATTGTATTTATACTACTAAGGAACCTTGGGAATGAAGTGATCACTGCCATGCTGTTTCCATGCCATGTTGTTTTGTTATATTAAAATATTTTGTACTATTGTAAGTCTTGTTGGTTCTTTCGAGGACAGAAGTTTTTTCCAAACCAGTTGTAAAAGCAAAAAATATGCGCTGGCTTGGAATAGTAAAAATAAGTTACTTTCAGTGTTCTTGTAATCTAAAATATTGAATAAAAATTCTATTCTATTCTATTAAGGCAAACCCTTCGTACTATGGAAGAAACCCAGGTCCAGCAGTGGATTTTTATGGTCTGATAAAAAAGAAAACCTGTCTGAATAATTTAAAATTAAAAATTTTGTACAGCCGACTTCAATATAGGTTATTTAAGAATAACTCAATAACCATTGGTTTGACCTTGATCAAATTCATATGGGACCACACGAGAATTATCAGCTTTCATATAAAAAAAGAATCATCGAAATCGGTTCGCCCAGTACAAAGTTATGAGGTAACATACATTAAAAAAAAAAACATACACCCGAATTGAGTACCGTCTCCTTTTTGGAAGTCGGCAGAAAAGATAGTTGACGCCATTATTAACAAATTACTACATTATATTATTTAAAGTTGCTAGTTATAGTAATAAAAAAGCACAGAGAAAGTAAATTACAAATATATAAAAAAAATTAAGGAAAATAAGATAGGTAAAGGTTTTCCAAAAGGGATGGGTCGATTTTGACAGGCTGTGCCAACCATGTTGTTTTGGTAACACCTATCAAATCTATTTATTCTTTAATCTATTTATTATTTCATTACTGATGCCAAATCATTATAGCAAGTTACACGATTGAGCAACGGGTCCAAATGATAAAACTTTATTATCTAAATTTGTGCCTGTGAACCATTGTGCGCTTACACCCAGTTTATGGCAGACATGGTGGCCCTTCAAAGTTGACTCTACAAAGTTTGGTGTACAAAATTGAAACAACTGGTTCGATAAACAATCAGCGAACACCAGTAAAGGAATGCCAGATCGACCGAGAACATCACCATTGTCTGTGAAAGTGTGCAAGAAAACCCAAGGTAGACAATTCCACACCATGTACAAGAACTTGGTCTACCACAGACTTCAACTTGGCAGGTTTTGTGCCGGGAGCTGGGCCTGCATCCATACAAGACCCAACTATGAGTAGCAAAAACTGAGGTTTTTGCTAACTGGGCTTCATAGCATTTGGAAGAGGACTCCAATTTTGTCCGAAAAATCATCTTTGATAATGTGCATGGCTATGTTAATAAGCAAAATTGCTGCATATAAGGCCACAACCAACACACACGAGGTTCACCAGATTACAATGCATCTACAAAAAGTTACTGTGTGCTGTGAATTTTATGCCAGCAGCGTCAGTGGTCTGTACTTTTTCGAAAATAATGTTGTAAAGACCATCACGACGATCTATGATTCCAGCAGGATGGCACTGCGTGCCATACAACAGATGCCACAGTGGAAATATTGCATGATGATTTGAGGGTAGGGTTACCTCTTACAGAGGTGATGTGAATTGGCCATCATTGACATTGTGAGATTTGACTCCACCAAACTTTTTTTGTGGAGTGTTCTGAAATTGCTGGTCTATGAATGTATGTATGGAATACTCACAGAATACCAGCGTCAAATAGCAGCTTAATGCTGCTATGTTTCGTATGGTGAGTGTAGAGAACCGGAGACCCTTTTTACTGGAAAAGAGGCATTCCATCTTAGCCCTCATGGGTGACAGCGAATCTGCATTTTGATTCACAAACGAGGATAAATGTAGATGTCTCTAGGCCATAGCAACCACTTACCATCAGGTGGACTGTGTGCTCGTTTTACACCCGATCCTATAAAAAAAATGCCAATAAGCCTCAATCAACTGCCACCCTCAAAGTCAACATATCCCATGATATCGCTCAAATTCAGGCAGATTTATGCGGCAGAGTAAACATTTAAGCAATATCATATTCCATAGTTAATTGCATTCATGGACCTTTCAATAAAAAATAATTTTATTAATAACTCACACACTGTTTGTTTTATTCAATTTCAACAACTACCCGCTCTTATTAGAAAACCCGTTACTTGTATTATCACAATCTTCTTTTGTACTTAATAAACACTTCCCCTCTGACATAAGCAAATGATGAAAACCAGCAAAAAGAATAAGAAGGAGTTGGAGAGTATGTAAAACAATTTTTGGGTTGGCTATAGATATCCGGTACTTGATTTTAATTACGTTTTCAGTTTAGGAGGCTTGTCTGGGCTAAGTATGAACCTTTTACACTGTTTTTGAATGTAGAAAATGAGTTTTGAATTAATTACGATAAAAATAAATTTCACTAAAAATTCCGTATAACGAAACGCAAATATGACATTTTGTATAATGTTATGAGATTAGATGTCAATAATTGATGTAAAAAAGTGTGGAACGGGACGGTGTTGACGGCCATAATTTGGGCAACCGTAAATGTCAAATATAATATATTATCTATGATGTCAAATGTCAATTATCATTTGGGGGCACGGTAGTGCCCCCGCCAAGTCGAGCAAAAAAGCGGCACGGCCGTACCATCCTTTTCACGAAGCAGTTTAGGCCATTTCCGAAACCCTATAACTTCGTTATGGATAAAACTGGAAGCCTGAATTTTTACTAACCAAGGAGGCTTTTTAAAAACTCAGTATATTTCAAATTTCATTAAATTTGAACCAGTAGTTTAAGATTTATAACTATGCAAAGTTTCTTAATTTTGTCACTCACTGACTGACCGATCATCAAAACTCTAAGGCACTTCTGGCAGACATAGAAACTTCAAATTTGGAGTTCAATTTTTATTTAATATATAAATCAAGGAAAAATTAAAATATTTTAAAATTTCGGTCCAGTTTTCGAGATACACCAACTGCATAAATAACTTTGTAATCATATATAAACATATAGTATTACAAAGTTACATTTGCAGTGAATGAATCAGTGTACCTATATAATATGTATAATGGAATAATAGGTGTAAATAGCTACCTAGATATAACTATCTACAAAAAGAAATGATATGCCATCAAAAACATAACTTGTAAAAAAGCCAAGTCTCGCAACTCAGTTCTTCTACCGTAAAAGTTGTGAGATCCATGTAATACCAAGTCTGTTAACTTATTCAGTCCATAGATTAAAACATAGATTGACTTGGCAATCGCACTAAACAATCTAATTTAATATAATATGTATTACTTGTGATATATATTGTGATTTCATGCAATTGCCAAGTCAATCTCTGTATTAATCTATGGACTGAATAAGTTAACCGACTTGGTATTACATGGATCTCACAACTTTTACGGTAGAAGAACTGAGTTGCGAGACTTGGCTTTTTTACAAGTTATGTTTTTGATGACATTCCGTTTTTCTAGTGGTCACACGAATGTTCTCTCTTGTGCTTAGTGTTGTGTTTTCCCTGTTTTTTTGACAACTTCTGCTCTGTTTTTGAACTTATTCTATTTAAAATTACATTGTTTCATTTATCACTATCATAGCAGATTTTAGAGAAACCTGACTTTATAGATAAGATAGATCGAATTTGTACTAAAACTGAATCAGAACACCCCGACTCCACATAGTCTTGTCTGCCCTACCCCTAGAGTGTTTTTGTAAGCCGTAGGCGCGGAGGGAGAGCAGCCCCCACCCACTGTAGCAAATCGCAGGCCCCTGTGTGAGCCGTAGCGGCTGAGGCTGGTCGCCAAAGGCGACCAATAAGCCGAAGCTGTAGAGGTGAGCATGGGTGCCTGTGATTTGCTACGCAAGGGCGAAGGGGCTGCACTTCCCGCAGCGCCGAAGCCGTTGCAGAAGTAACTTTGTGTCAATATTCCTGTGTAAAAAAGTGAGGTTATGATTTTACAAAAAAAATTATTACTCATAAACTATACATTTCTGCAACGGGGGAAGGGTAGGGGAGGTTTCCCCTGAACCCTCCCCCTCCCATCCCTGTACGCGAGTACCGGATGTCTATAGTTTAACCCAATTTCTTTTAAATAAAATCATAGGAGCAAACAAACTTTCAGTTCACCTAATAGTAAGTGGTTACCACAGACCATGGACACCTGAAACAAACTCTTAGTAAAGAATGCTAGTTAGCTACTAGTTACTCTGTATCCTTCAGATCAGAACACAGCAGTGCAAGCACTACTATTTGGCAACAGAAATAGTTAACGAGTGGAGTCCTGCTACTAGTTAATTATGTCTAGGGTACATACTGTGAGTTAAGAATCAAAATATTTGTATTATAATAAATATGTCGGTTCCCCTTTATGCATATTAGGTCATAGGAATTACAAAAGTTCTTGTAGTCTGATCCTAAAATTAAATTTATATGTAATTCGATTGATAATTTAACTAATTTTATTACTAAAATCAACCTATTTGAGGCAATAGCTACAGTGTCTAGTCTGAAGTCTTCCCTGATTTCAACAGCATCCTCACGTAGTAAACTGAAAGTTATATTAGTAGTTAGTAGAACTTCATAGTTTCTTACCCATTCGTTAAACACGACGAAACTGTTGACAAGAGTGAACTGTCTGATTTACCAATTGTCCTGTAAATAGCACGGTCGAGTGACGACCGCAAGTCTTCCACTTCGCGTCTAGACAGCTGTAGAGCCATGGTTACTACTGAATCTTCGGATTGAGACTAGATAAATTAAAAAATTTGAGGTTATACTTTGAGTAATACACAAAAACTGTTACTTAAATATTAAGTGCTATTAAGTGCAAAAATCAATCCTTATGATCATAAATTTATTCATTATTTAAAAGAAATCCAATAAGTATGCATCTGTTTTGTAAATAATGCAGTTTAGGACGCTTGACGTAAGCAATAGATAAAAAAAATTATTTTGAATTTTGATATTTGTTTTTTTTTGAGTTTATGGCCTGGTATCTAGACCTTTAGCCCAATGAATTTGATATTTTCATTTCCTGGGGTTACTACATACTTTTTCCATTTTTTGTAGTCGCTTTGCTCCTTGTTGATATATTAAATAGAATACGATGTAAGCAACTTATTATTTATGTGCATAGCTAACAAACTAACAATGCTCTTTTACTTTTACTTATGCATTTTTAGGGTATCGTTCCTCAAAAGGAAAAAACGGAACCCTTATAGGATCACTTTGTTGTGCGTCTGTCTGTCGGTCTGTCCGTCTGTCTGTCTGTCTGTTTGTCTGTCAAGACCCTTTTCCTCAGTAACGCGTGGAGGTATCAAGCTGAAATTCATATCAAATACTCATGTCTATTGTCCCTTGGAGCTGTGAAAAAATCAAACTTCTAAGCCAACGCAATCAAAAGATTCAGCCGTTTATGCCACAAATTTTCGATATTCGCAAGGGAATCAAAACCGACAGGGTATTTCCCGTGAACTCAGAATCTTAAAATTTGGTACGAAGCAACGTATTATAGCACGGAAAAAGGAAAAATTGCGAAAAGCATAAATTTTTAGTTACATCATCTAATAAAAATATTTTCAATAATTTTAAACTTATACGGATTACGGATTTGTTCGGAAACCTCAGTGCGCGAGTCCGACTCACACTTGGCCGGTTTTAAAATATAGCTCGAAGCTGTAAATAATACTTGATTAACAAGTTAATATTTTCCCATGTTGTATGGAAAATCAATAGTATTGTGTACCCGTTTTTAATTTTATAAACCTTATGGTAAAACGTTCCAATTTTATTTCCTTTTAAAATTAAATATTAATTATTAGCTATATTTCAAAACAGAAATATATAAATAATAACAAAATAAATACTATCTCACTTCAATTATTGGATTTCTTATTCATCTTAAATATTCTCTTCTCTGTATATTTCCAATGTTTTATTAAAATACTTTCAAACTTTCAATCAACTTTAATGTAAATATGGTCGTGCGTTAAAAGTATAATTGCATAATACTATTATATATTCTATTGTATCGTGCAGTCTTGTTTAGTTAGATATAAATACTGTAGTCTTCGTTAGTTAGGGTTTTGGCGGGAACTTGACCGGTAGCGGATTGTTGCTCTTGTACTCATAGACCTAGAAAAAAGGCGGACGCCGTCTCTTAAAACAGTTACTGACACGCCCATACTAAGTCAGCTCGCTAATACAAACAAGCCGGCACGCACACATGCACACCATAGTAAGTCTACCGCCCGCCATTACGCTCCAAACCGCGTCCACGTAATACTGTAGTGAAAACCTGTCGAAATCATAGTGGTTCCATTAAAAAAAGCCAGGGGATCACTTTTCATAGGTAAGTAAGTAATTTATTCACCGTATTTCTCGTTTTTACTTTAATTTATTTTAAACTTTATTATCAAAACATTTTATTAACAAACAAAAATTATTATCAAAACACGAAACTAATCAGTGTTGCCAGTTATTAAATTTGCAAGTTACCTTAAATATGGGAGATTAATATCTTTTTGTTCACTTTGAATTGTTCCTTTATTCATTAATCTACATCTGTATATACTTTTGGCGTCCCATGATACTAAACTACCAATATTATAAATTTTACACTTTGTAGATTTCCCTCTGCAAATGATGTGTGGAAGAATGACTGGGTGCAAATAAAAAGAGACTGTAGAAATAAAAACAATTGGAATCCATCTAAATGTAGTGTAATCTGCAGTAAACATTTCGAGGAGAATGATTTATAGACAACAAAATGTGGATTGCTTCGCGTTGTTACCTACGCCATCCCAAAAAAGATAAAGAACAATAAATATCTATTTTCCTCTTACAATTATAAGTTTAACATATTAAAATGTAATTAATTTTTTTGTTTTTATTCGAGACATAGGGCGTTCCGGAAGAACAACTCACTGAAGCAAATACTTCCAGTGCTTCGCATGGGGAACGTACCAATAACGTATCATTAAAGAAAAACCTGTTAAGGAGAGAACAGTTTTTTAATCGACTTGAAATAAAGGAGGTTTTCAAGACGACTTAATGTTTTTTTTAAGTTACACCGAATCGTTTTCGATGATTCTCTTTTAGTTGAATAGGTTATACCACAATGTTTCTCACCGATATGTATTTATATTCTTTCAGAAAAAAATACATCATAAAAGGGATGTATTTCTTTTCTTTTAGAAAATGTAAGGGATGTATTTCTTTTCTTTTAGAAAAGAAATACATCCCTTTTGTTGTACTTGCGAGATGGTGATCCGAAAGCATTTAAGATATAATATAACTATATATACTGAAAGACAACATCAGTACATGCTAACCAAAATTATGGAAAAATTTAAAGCTAACGACAGGATTTTTTTCAATTTAGAATTTATCTCATTTAATATATAGCCGAAAAATATCTGAATATTCGTTGTCACCATATAGCTAAATTTCTTTAAATCTTTTAATTTCTTTAAAATTCTAAATCTTTTGACAGTAAAAGACAATATTATAAAAAATAATCCAACAAAAGGGGCTCTTAAAACCGTTAATAAATGTAAATTTATTATAATATTAATAAATATAAATATTTTTATATTCAATGTATTTTATTACAATTTTGTTTTATTAAACTTAAAGTACTGGTTCCAAGGACGATGACGAATGTCTTAAACCTAATTGAATTATTTGCCTTTGAAAATGGGTAATTTTCCTCCATCTAGCAATCCTCTACACGCTCACACATAGTTACCCGGCCGTCACTGCGACGCTTCAATTGTTTCTTAGCGAGACTCTGTCCGCCTTTTTTTCTAGGTCCATGCTTGTACTATTGTTTAAATATTGGTTTGAAGTAGATTTTGATACGTAAAAGTGGTGCCATTTTGTGTATTAAATATGCACATGTGAACTATTAGTGGAAACGGTGAAACAAATGCATTGATGGTGATGTGGATTTCAAAATAAGGTGTCTGTTTAGGCGTCTTGAGATAATATCGTCAACTGTATGCTGGCTCAAGTTACTCAAAATCTCGCAAAAACTACGCAATGTGACGTATCAACATATTGTGAAGCAGTGTACTATAAACGATTTTTATCACTTTATACAGAGATAAATGAAGATATGGCCCAAAAAGCAAGCTTCCAAGTCAAAAAAATCTGAATAAAAAAATTGCTATATATTATTTATTATATATAGATTATAGATAAAGAATCTATGGTCTTGTTAGTTGATTGCTCCGCTTGTCTGGTTATATTGTTTAGTGTTTACTTTATTATTATGCTCTTCGAGATCAAAGTTTTTTTTACTGATGAAAGTAAACTTTAAAATAAATCAAAATTTGACTTAAGTGTGATAATTTCAATATTGTTACAATATTTATAGATATTGTTTACAAAATATAACAAGCATAACCTAAAAATGTCTGATGATGAAGAAGTGGTAATAAAGAAGAGCAAACAGGTTCACTATGGATCACTGGAGGAGCAAGAAAAGGCTCGACTGGCGGCGCTTGCTGCAGCCGCCCGGGAAGGTGTTGAAGATTCAGATGGGAAAGATCTTGGAGATATTCAGATATCCAGTGGTAAGAGTCAGAGTGAACTATAAAAGTTGAATATTTTATGATTTGGCACATAATCGGCTTAGCTTTCCATTGACTCCCGTCGAGTTGGGGGTTGATACGTATTTTTACAGAAATGTTACACTATTATAAGCACACACACAAAGTTATAACATGCGGAAACGTAATTTTTGAGAAAAAAGTTATTGAAAATCAATTATTCTTGCATTGATTATATCTAATCCTACCATAAAACTGATGCAATTTTGTAATGTCATTGTCATCAGTAGGGATGTCGATTCTTTCCGAAAAAGGTCGATTTTTAAATCGATTCAAATCGTAAGCTGATGTATCGATTCACAAAAAATCTATTTCTACATATCTATATTTTTTATGTTTGTATTTATAATGTAAATATAATTCCATTTTATGAAAAATAAGAAAATACCATAACAAATGATCTCTTATTGAAATTTGTTTTATTTTAACAGTACCAATTAGGGCAGATAACAAATAAAATAGGTTAGGTTCAACTTATGTCAAAGAACCGCATAGATTGACCCCGACTCCACCTGGTACAAGTCTGTCCTACCCCTAGAGTGGTTTTAAAGAGCCAGAGGCTCGTAGGGGGAGCAGCCTCCGCCTGCTGTAACAAATCGTAAGCATCGGACGAGAAGGAGCGGTTGAGGCTGGTCGCCGAAGGCGACCAACAAGCCGAAGCTGCGGAGGCGAGGAGGGATGCCTGCGATTTGTTACGCTAAGGCGTAGAGGCTGCTCTTCCCACAGCGCCGGAGACGTAGCAGTCTCAAAATAGATACAGAAATCCTTCTGAATCAGTCCCCCTATATTTTATGATGAAAGGGATTTTTTTCTCATAAAATGGATTTATATTTACATTATAAATGCAAACATGAAAAAAATAGAGATATTTTAGAAATCGATTTTATGGGAATCGATACATCAGCTTACAATTCGAATCTATTTAAAAAATCAATCTTTTTTAGAAAGAATTGACATCCCTACCGACAATAACATTAAAAAAAATGGCATCAGTTTTATTGTAGGATTAGACATAAACAATGCAAGAATAATTGATTTTCAATAACTTTTTTCTCAAAAATTACACGCTTCCGCATGTTGTAACTATGTGTGTGTGCTTATAATAGTGTAACTTTTCTGTAAAATACGTATCAACCCCCAACTCGACGGGAGTCAATGGAAAGTCGTACCAAATCATATTGGACACACTTAAAAATTAATCAGTCTGCAGTTTTTTTTTTAAATTATAGTATGTGACAAATGAGCATACAGTGCACATGACCAACATCATTGATCAGGAGTTAAAATGCTGTAGTAATACTGGTAATGTTGTGGGACTGACATTGAATTGATATACAGTTAACCTGCAGTAATCTGACAAACATTATGCAAGGCGGTGTCAGATTACCAAATTTGTATGACTATAGAGTACTGCCACAGCAACCTGGCAGTTCGGAAGTTTTTGAAAAAGAGTACCTTGTAATCTGACAAATTATATTAAATATAAGATAATAAAAAATAAAAAAATCATGTGAAGCACAATGAATACCTAAACACTAAATGATGAACGCATGTTAGGCCGCTACCATAGTCACATTTAGCGTTGCCGGGTGTTCGGATAAAGCAGGGCAGTCAGTCTTTTTGCTTGTGTGTGCGGCCAAAATGGACAATGTCCAGTATGTCCAGTATTTTTTAGACTTTTTAAATTTTACCATCTTAGTTTACATTTGTCATGTGTTGGTTTCCACTACGCCTGCCTCAACTTGTATTGCTAGCACAAGTGATCAACTTGCAATGTCCTCCCCACACCCTATGGTATAGTAATTAAATATTTTGTTTTAATTTGTTTTCCATTGCAAATTGCAATAGTTGTTTAGTAGTTACTGCTAACTACTATTGCAATTATTGAGATTAATATTGTAATGAAAATTGAATTATTAATAATAAAGAAGACTGATTCATTTTATTGTTGTTTCATTAGAATTTAAGATTTTATTACTGGGAGTCCACTGTAATGTATACCTATTCAATTATAATTATTATTAGATCATGCAGGCTTAACATATATTATATTCATAGTGATATTTAAAATAACATAATTATTGTTGCATCTTTTAGCAATTGTGCAACTTCTGGACAAGTTGACCAATTGAAATACAATTAATGATAAACATTTATTTTTAAATTTAAGTTTTAAACTATTCTAGGGTCTAATAGCACATGAGTAAAGAAACTGTACCATACAGAGGCAAAGATTCATACAACCGCGCTGTGATAGGTACACTATTACAAGCTTGAGGCGCGTGTATGCGTGAGCACTGGCGGCTCGTCACGTACAGAGAGAAACTGCTTTAATCCTGCTCGGCCAGTGCTCAAACTCAGGGTTGTGTAAAAAATAATTAGTGTCAAATTTTGTTTTTCAAAGAATAATTTGTATCAAATGAAATGTAAAAAAGTGTAAATATGGTTTACTAATACCTAAGTGGATTTAACTCTTATTGAGGTTGTCGCAAGAGATACCGCTGATTATGTAAATAAAATTAATAAAAATTGTATAAAAAATTTCTTACACTAAAGTACACTTTGATCTCCTAATAAATATAAAAGAGTTTTTCGATGCGATAGTTATCAAATGGAGTTTTTCGAAGATATACTAACATTTTTCAGGAACTTAAAATCAATAAGAAGTGATAGGTAGAAAGACGTAACAAATAGCTTGAGTTTCATTCATGGATTCCAAGTGTCTATAAAATCTTTAATAAAACTTCATGAAGAATTAAAATCAGAAGAAATTAAATTTATTTATATTTACAAGACGTCTCAATCAAGATTGTCTCGAAAATTTCTTTAGAAAAGTCAGACAGGCGAGTGGTAACTGCCAGGAACCAACATGTCGACTAGTTAGTATTGCCTTCAATAAGATCTTTATGACAAATATTTTAGGGAAACCACAAAATACTAATTGTGACCATTTTATTGTGATCTATGTGATCATTTTTTTATTCCTAACAATTTTATCGCGTTTGTTGAATTGCTTGAATATAATTAACATTTGTTTGTTCTTATTTTATGTTATTTTATGTGCTGCCGTACCGTTCATCAGATTGTTCTAAAACTTTGTCAACTTATTGCTTGCACTTGCGCGAAGGTTAAAGACAGCACAATTAACTTACAGTAGGGAGGGGGGGGGCATATTGTACCAAGTCATATCATTCACTTTCAATCAATGTATTCCTAATTACCAATATAACACTTCCAAATTCGATTTGAGATTCCATACACCAAAACCGAAAATTCCGATATTTCCACAATTTTTTTTTCTGCAGCAACAATGCGCTGGGTATCAGCTAATTCACAATAAAAATAATTCCAAAATCTGGACCTTATAGGTAATGCTGTGGTCAATTTATGATTTATTTTATACTGACTTTTGTCCACGACTTCGTCCGTGTATATATTATACTTTAGAACATGGTGATCTATCAATAATCGCACTTTCATACAAAATTCCATCACCCTCTTTAAGGATGATTTCCATGATCAAAGCTGTCCTATTTCCTTCCCCAGGACATAAACTATCTTGATACCGAATTTCATCTAAATCGGTTCAGCAGTTTAGGCAAAGAGGTACATTTGCTCACGCGGCGATGAGCGATATGTACGGTACGCCTCACCGCCCTGCGCGCGCCAGACCGCACAATTTTATATCGTCATTACTTTTGAAATATTTTAACAATTTACGTTGTTCAAAAGACCAAGTTTATCTACTTTGAACATCAGAAGCAATTAAAGTATTTATTTTGATAAAATCCATTTGTTACTGCAATTTATGCATTGGGAATAAAGTATCAAATGTTATTGTATTTATAGTTCACTATTTTGGTAATAATGGCTTACACATAAAAGATAGACATTTACTGTCGGGGACTTTTTATAGAACTATTTAGGAGAAACAATTCCACTATACATTATATTTGTGTAACTCTTACAGTTTTTGCACCACATCCAAAAATAGCTTGCAGATGAGATTTTTTCCAACTTAACACTAATCGTTATATTTTGACCAATTCACACAATATCTTTATTAATTATAGCCTATGTGTTGTTCTGATGTATGAGCTATATTATTGTAAAGTTTGATTAAAATACATTCAGTAGTTTTTGCCTGGAAGAGTAACAATCATCCATACATTCTCACCAACTTCCACGTTTATAATATTAGTAGGATTTACATTGCAAAATGTCCATAATGGCTTGGAGTGAAACTGAAAGTGCCGCTTAACCAGAAAGAATAGAACAACATCTGCCGGAACAGCTAATAGCAGTATATTTATCAGTCTATCTATCTATTACAGCCTATAAAAGTCAACTGCTAAACATTAGGCTTCTCCCATAAATTGCTTCATAAGGTCCATATGATATTGTATATTTTTATTTTTTGTATAACATGTTATGAATGTCACAAACATTGCCAAATGTAGAGTTGATCTCTCCTGTAGTTAATATAAAATGATGTGTGTATATAATGTATTTTGATTGTTATCTGTTTTGTTGTCCATATAATAAATTATTTTAAAAAAATATGAAAGTAGACCGTGGTTTGGAGTATTGGCGAACCTTCCAAGTTACCTATGCCAATTGGTGGTTTCAAGATTGAAAAGACTTATGTGCACCAGTTGGTTAAGAAAAAGTGCTAAAGAAGATGTATTTATAACAATAGGACAATTGATATCTGTAATTAACTGTTAATTTTTTTTTATGTGATAAGGGTGACAAGCGAGCACAAAGTCCACCTGATGGTAAGTGGATGCTGTGATGCTGTCCTCATTTTCGAATCAAACTGCAGATGCGTTGTCAGCTGTGAGGACTAAGATTGAATGCCTATTTGCCAGTAAAAAGGGTATCCGGTTCTCTACACTCACCATACAAAACACAGCAGCATTAAACTGTTATTTTACGCTGGTATCCTGAGAGAGCGTGGTCTTTCCCGGGTCGAGTCGTACCATTCGTGACTATACAATTAATATAGCTTCAGTATGGCTCTACCACATTTGGAACAATATTATTTAACGACGAATTATTGACAGCTTTGTGGCTCAGTGGCTTAGCTTGCGTTTCGGCGCTGAGGGCCGGGGATTCGAATCCCGCATGGAACAAGTATTTTTATGACCTACAAATAATTTTTCTGGATTTATATGCTTGTCCTTGTGCAATTTATGTTTGTATACTGCCTCCATGATACAAGAGAAAATCCTAATATGGAGTTAACTTTAAAAAAATTCTAATAAAAAGAAGAATTATATTAAATTAAGAGACTATTATATTACTTTAGCAATAATAATAATGTCTACAAGACCAAATTTCGGTCACGGCGGTCAGTCCCTACTAAGACTAGCCATCTGCACAGGATAGGATAATAGAGCCCGAGTGTTTAGCAAAAAAAAAAAAGCAAAGGTGTTACTCTATTCCCTCACTCTCATATTCTGATGGACAGTAAACACGAGTTCGACACGTGCGTAGAGAGATTAGTCACAGGACCAACGGCTGTACGTGCTTTCTGAGGCACGGAGGTGAGACACTGCCAACTTCCTGACACTAGGCTGCTACTGAGGATTTCGTGTAAGAAAATCCCAAGAACTGATTTGAACACCAACCCGGGACTCGAACCCGAGACCTCAAGATCATGAGTCGCTTTTACCACCACTAGAGCAAAGAGGCAATTATGTCATATTACTTTAAATCTCACAAAAATATAAATTCTTATATTTTTCTACCTACTTCAAAAAAGAGACGGTACTCAATTCTACTGTATGTTTTTTTATGTGTTACCTCATAATTGATCACCTATAAAATATATATTTTTTTTTCAGAATACATGGACCTCGAGGATGAAATGTCTAAGGACAAGAAGGCCCTGCTTGAAGAGTTTGAGAGAAGGAGAAAGGCTCGGCAGCTGAATGTGTCTACCGATGATGATGAGGTATTGTTAATACTTAATCATATAAAAAATGGTGTCTGATACATTATGTTGACCGGTTAGTGACGATGTAAGAATATCCACTACTCCACATCGTCCCGTGGGTGTCGTAAAAGGCGACAGAGGGAAGAAACAAGGAGATAGGCAGCCAACCTGCCTGTCAAGCGTGGCAGCTATAGCAAATATCCTCTCTATGAGACAATCTATGCGGAAGGTACTATGTTCAGCAGTGGACTGTAATAGGCTATAATGGATGGATTTAAGAAGATAATCTACCAGGAGCACATGATCCACTGAGAGGTGAAATTTTCAAATCAATAGTAATATTACAACTATGGGCAAATATCCCCCCTATGAGGCAATCTATGGGCAAGGCCTATGTTCAGCAGTGGACTTTAATAGGCTTTTGGATGGATGTATAGAACATAATCTACCAGGAGCACATGATCCACTGAGAGGTGAAATTTTCAAATCAATAGTAACATTACAACTATGGCAAATATCCCCCGTATGAGGCAATCTAAGGGGAAGGCCTATGTTCAGCAGTGGACTTTACATAGACTGTAAAAGACACATTATGTTGCGTCATCATTTTTGTACTAGAAGAAAATTCTCATACCAGAGCTAAGCAGAGTCAATGGCACTCACTTCTTCATAAAGACCCCAGCCCAGCAGTGGAATTTAAAGACTTATGAAGAAGTAGTAGGTAGATAGGACTACTTTTGTACCTAATAAAGAAGAGCAAACAGCAGTGTCAGCATGCCACCCTCTTAGTTTAGTTTACGACGGGCTGTTTTCCGGGGTTTTGGCGGGAACTTAACTGGCGGCGGTTTGCTGCTCCTGTATTATTGTTTGAATAATGGTTTGAAGTGGACTTTGATATGTAAACGTGGTGCGATTTAGTGTATTAAGAGTCTGCGCATGTGAACTATTAGTGGAAACGGTGAAACAAGTGCTCTGATGGTGATGTGGTTCTCAAAATAAGGTATCTATCTGCTTAGGTGCCTTGAGATACCATCGCCAACCGTCAGCTGCCAACTGGCAGTGTGACAATGTGACACATCAACATATTGTGAAGCAGTATACTATGAAGGATAATCTTTATATATAAAAAGTACGTGTCACGTTGTTTGTCCGCGATGGACTCCTAAACTACTGAACTGATTTCAATGAAATTTTGCACACTGTGTGCATTTTGGTCCAACTTGAGAGATAGGATAGTTTTTATCCCGATAAATGACCCTCAAAATGTTTTATTGCGAAATTAAGGATTTTTATAGGAAGGGTCGTTGGAAAGGGCAGAACAATGTCTGCTCGGCGAGCTAGTTATTATAATATATTGTAACTTCATGCTCAGAAGGGCTAGATCCTAGAGCCGTAAAGCCAGTTATTAAGAAAGAAGGACTGTTTTCCACAAGTACACATTTAAGTGCGTATTTTGTGTGTGGACAGGAATAATGCACTCGTAATTATTCGAGCCATGGAATCTCACCGAAGAATTTCAACAGTCTTTTGATCAACTTCGGAGAGTGATCCCGGCGTGCCGAGATGTTAAGCCTTAAGACTCCTCCGAACATGTCTGCAACACGTAGACCGCCGTTTCTTCCTCCCCCATGCCTCGCACAGGGGACTATCTGCAACACCTATGGTAAATAAATGTTTGTTAAAGGAGCCATGTCCTGTGATAGCACTTGTTACTATCCTGATCTGTGGATCTGATTGTCTGTTTATTTCAGACGGGACCTCCCTAGATTGTCTATGGTCAGGACTCTGTCACTCTTGCTACCTGTGTGAAATAATTACCTACAATCGCGAGCTGCCCCAGGGGTAGATCGCAGTCGGGGCTAGCGCGCTCTAAGCGATTAAATGTTAAAGTTTTTTAACGCTGTTTACGTAAATAATTTTTTGTAAATAGGTACTTATTGAAATACTCGTCGAAATAGTTTTTCTTTAGTGTTTAGTATATTTAATTGTAGGATAAAATAGTTGAAAAGTTTTAATGTAATTTAAGAATAATATATATGTAATATTACCTATCTATTTGATAAATTATAATGGCAAAACGTCCTACTATAATTGTGGGGATAGATGCTTATTTAGTAATTAAAAGGATTCAGATATATCATTTTTTGAGTTACCGAAGGATAATGAGGCCCTTTTTACTGGAAATGAGGCATTCCATCTTAGTCCTCACGGGTGACAACGCATCTGCATTTTGATTCGCCAACGAGGATAGATGTAGATGTCTATGGGCCGCAGCAACCACTTACCATCAGGTGGACTGTGTGCTCGTTTGTCACCCTTATCCTATAAAAAAAAATAATGAAAGGTAATTTTTTTTTGTAAGTTAGGTACTTATAGCGAAAAAATAATCAAGTAATAATTTAACTACAGAAGTAATACCTAAGTACTTTATTACAAAACTTTGTTGAAATTTACTTCACTATCCAAGTACCTGGCTACATACCTATATTCGTCTTTGTAATAAAAATATTTTAAGTTATAATAGCACAAAATACTGAAATTAAAACTTTGTTTACAAGATTTTCAACTAAGTAGATTACGATCATATTTCTGTTAGGAATCGTATTTCGGGTTTATTTGTTGTTTACGCTATCTACCTATACGAACCAAGCATCGCGATTCCCGACGAATGGCCTTGCAAGTTGCATGCGTTGGGCATCACAGAACTCACACAGTAGATAATTTGGTCGATTATAGTCACCATAGGTACTTTACTTAAGTAACTTACCATTTGACAATGTATTTTTTTACTCTTTATTAAGAGCCCTTAGCAACCACGGAAAGTCCGTTGTGACGTAGTAAAGAAAAAAGATGCAAAGTAATTCGGACACTCGCGCGCTGCGATAAAGTTTTATTTAGCTTGCGTGCGCGATTTATCTGATTAATAATAACTATGTAGGCTATTAAAACGTCGGCAAGCAGTCAACATCAAAATAGTGCAACTTCTGTACGTAGTACTATTATTTATTCTGTGCTATGGTCTACTAGATTTTTCCAAAGCTGAGCGTGTTGATTAGTGATATTTGTAAGTACCGGTGAACGAACGTTACCAAAGGTGATTCACGTCAAGGACATTACGGAGTCCTTGTCGGCTCAGATGGCCCGAAAGTCTCACCGAAATCAGCCCGTTCGCAGAAACGACTACACCTCGTGAGGTTCGTGAGTCAGGTCCAAATGTTTTGTTTGTTTATCTTTTTTGGCGTTCACAGGGTTCTTGTTATACGGAATGGTAATGTAGACCAAAAATATCCTTGTCTGTGCCAGTCCTTCACACAGCACACACAAAAGAATAGTCTTATCTGCGATTTTTTTTATAGGATAGGATGGCAAACGAGCACACAGTCTATCCGATGGCAAGTGACTGCTGCGACCCATAGACATTTACATCTATCCTCAATAAAAAATCAAAATGCAGATGCGTTGTCACCCGTGAGGACTAAGATGATGATGACCTAGTCTCCGTAGAGCCTCGCGCGGTCATTTTCGAGCACGGCTTCCTGCAAGTACTTGTAATAAGGCAGTCTCCGATCCACGAGACCGTATTTCAGAGCGAGCTGGTGTAGAATCCTGGCTACTAAGTCGTATCTTGTAGAATAGAATTGATCACCCAATCCAAATCCCGATCAAAAATCTAAAAGTTGTATCGAATTAACGTGGCACCGTTTTTATTCCTTGTACAGGAATATCAAAAGAACAGCCAACACAGCAAGAACAAGCACCATGAGCAAAGCATTGGTAATTAATTACGTGGTAGAGCCACGCTCCTAGTACATTATGGATGTAGGACGCAAGGGTCAGCTCGACTGGGATAGGACCACGTTCTCACAAAATACCAATGTAATATAGCAGCTTAATACATTGATTTGTATGGTGAGTGCAGAGAACCGGAGACCCTTATTAACTGGAAATTTCATCTTAGTCCTCAGAGGACAACGCATCTGCATTTGGATTCGTAATTAACGATAGATGTAAATGTCCATAAGCCACAGCATCCACTTATCATCAGGTGGACTGTACTGTTTGTTTGTCACCCTTTTTCTATATAAAAAAAATTTCGTAATTTTATCAATTCCTTTCTTTCTGTAGGTGAGGAGGAGTCTCCGTCAGCTTGGTGAACCCGTGTGCCTGTTTGGTGAGGGCCCGGCTGAGAGAAGAGTGAGACTGAGAGATCTGCTCAGTTAGTAAGTTACTGCCACTTATTCAAATTGCCCAATAAGACTACCCCTCTTACACGGAACACTTAGGACCGTATTAATAAACGTTACTCAACGACGAACTCAAGTGTATACGCCCTCTTTACGATATCAGCATCTCAAGATCGTTGCTAATTAATAAACACCTATAAACAGTGTCTCAAAATGCTGTACTTAGGAATACTGTTCTGTGACTTGCACTCAAGTGCACACACTTGAGAGTCGAGTTTCGTCTATTAACCAGTGTGGCACTCAGCTGATATACAGTGTGTATAGTAATTTACTCAAAGGCTGCCGTTATATCCTATCAAAACCCACACCTGAACGTAGACCTCCCCCAGAAATTACCTCATAAGGGGCATATTTTGCATAGTTGCCACGTTTGGCACTCATTTCTTTATTTTTAGTTGGTTTATACCAACTATGGTTGGTCAACAACAACAACAATGGGCCGCAGCGTCTTTTTATTTATTTATTTGGGACAACAAACAATAGTACAATGGGTATTACATAGAATATAAATTTAAATTAGAAATTGAATGGATAATTGTACAATCAACTACGTTATCCACGTCTTACTTGGTATTGCTTAGTACAAACAAAAATAAAAATAAACTTATACAATATATTTATGCATAATATAAGCAAGATATTGTAAAAAGGAAAAAGAGAAAAAAACAAAAAAAAACATATCATAACATATTAGTTTTCTTTAAGTGCAGCATCAGTTGTTTTTAGGCTTTGGGTAAAGGTGTTGCAAAAATATCTATAGCTACAAACTTATCATTATATGTCGACATCAACCGTCGCAGTGGTATGCGTTTGCCGGCATTAGTACGGCAAGCACTAATGGCGAACACACATCGTCGGCGTACACTACGTAAGTTATTATGGCGAGGTACTATCAATCCTATCTGGTTTAAAAGCGCTGGGCAATCAAATTTATTATGACAAATATTAAACAAAAACATAGCTTGCAATAATAAACGTCTCGATTTCATTCTGACTAAGTTATATTTAACACGAAGTTTGTCATATGAAAGGGTAAAATATTTAAGACGATAATGCATGGTGCGTAAAAACTTGCTTTGAACTCTTTCTATGGCTTCACTATATTTTGCATAGTAGGGGTCCCATATAACACATGCATACTCTAATTGCGGCTGAATCAAGGTCTTAAGCAAATACAAATATGTTGAAGGCTTTTTGAATTTTTTTGATGATCTCATGACAAGACCATAAAGTTGATATGCTTTACTTATAATTTTTTCTAAATGTAGATCGAAGTGAAGTTTTTGGTCCAAAATTACACCAAGATCTCGAACAAAAGAGGCTCTATGCAATAGTTTGTCACAAAGGGTGTAGTTGAATTTAAACACTTTTTTATTTTTAGTAAAAGATATTGTAAGACACTTTGGGATATTAAGATAAAGCTTATTTTTTATACAGTACAAACTCAAATTATTAAGATCTTCTTGAAACAATAAACAATCATTTACATTTTTTATAGTTTTATAAGCCTTTAGATCATCAGCATATAATAAAAATTTTGAGTGCTTAAAACATTCATTTATGTCATTAATAAAGAGGATGAAGAGCAACGGACCAATGATAGATCCCTGTGGCACACCAGGTGTTACTGTTATTGTTTTAGAGCAGTGGCCATATAAAACAACTGTCTGGGTCCTATTTAAAATATATGAAGAAAACCATCTTAATAGATTGCCTCTTATTCCATTAAATGCTATCTTTTTAAGAAGTAGTTCATGGTCAACTTTGTCAAATGCTTTCTGAAAATCTGTATATACGGTATCTGTTTGTATTCGATTATCGATATTAAAAAATAGCTCACCAACATAAAGGGTCAAGTTAGTTATAGTTGATCTTTGTTTTACGAAGCCATGTTGCTCTGGTATGATAGCATTATGAAGAATTGGGCAGATTTCATTATGTACTAATCTTTCACAAAGTTTTGATGCAGTACATAAGATTGAAATTGGACGATAATTTTCGATGTTATGCTTTGACCCAATTTTATGTACGGGAACGACATTAGCATGCTTCCACATATTAGGAAAAGTTCCCTCTCGCATGCATTTATTAAACAAAATATGCAGAGGCACACATATATTATCTTTGGTTCGAGAAAAAAATATTGCGGGAAGGCCATCAGGCCCAACTCCTTTGGAGGTGTCTAAAGATTTTATAGCATTTTTAACCTTATCAATATTAAAATTAAGTTCATTTATTAGAACACCATTGTCAGCAAAGTTCGTTGGTGGTGTCCACGTATCTAGACATAGAGTTGAAGCTTCGTAAACAGATTGAAAAAAGGAGGAGAACATGTTACAAATTTCTTCAGGATCGCACGAAGATTTGCCCTTAAAAATCATATTTGATGGAATACCTGTCTTACCTCTATTATGAGTTACAAAAGTCCAGAATTTTTTTATATTATGAGGAATAGCATCCTCAAGTGATTCCATATATTTAACATATGCTTTTTTACACTGGTCACGAAATCTTGATCTGAACATAGAAAATGTTTCATAGTCTGATATGTTGCTGTATTTTTTCCATTTGGCCCATGCCTTCTTTTTACTTTTAAAGATATGAATTAAAGAAGGTGAAAACCACTTAGGATATTTTGGTAATCTTGAATCGGAGAGTGGTATATGCTGTTTAACCACAGAAATCGTAATAATAAGTATTATTACGATTTCTGTGTGTTTAACAATCCCATATATAATTTCATAGAAAGCATTTGTAGCTTGTTCTAATAAGAGTGGGGAAAGTAATTGTTCCCAATGAATATTCTTCAAACTGGAATTAATTAATTCATAATTTGCCTTATGAAAGTTATATTTGCGATTTTGACAACGTTTCATAGAGAAAATCTTACTTTCAAGGGGAATTAAAGCGCAAAAAGGTGGATGATAATCATCTACCTGTATTAAGGTATCTTTGGGTAATAGCACCGAGCACTGCTTATTCGAGATAAACAAGTCTAAAATTTTATGTGTAGAGTTTCGAAAAGTATTGAATTGTAAAGCATTTAAAAAAGATAAGAAACAATTCATTTGTAAGCAAGTTGATGATGTACCAGTGCAAACTAGTCCCTGCCCCGTGTCACTAGAGATCCAATCAACATAAGGTAAGTTGTAATCACCCAGTACATAGAAATTATCAAATTGAGAATCTGCATATATATATTTTGAATCGTATTCAGATGCAATTCATATATTACTTTATCAAGATTAGGTGGCAAATAAGCAGCACTAATGATATGTTTCCTTTTACTATCAGAGCTGTAGAAAGAAATAATAACATGTTCTAGATATTTAGACAAACTTGTTTCATTCGACAATGAGCATAATGTTGGCTTTAGGCTTTGCAGAACAGCTATCAGTACACCACCACCATCAGATTTATTACTTAAGATGCGATCACGATCACAACGAAATACAACATATCGTTGGTCTATAAACTCATTATCACATATGTTAGAGGTAAGCCAGGTTTCTGTTAATACTATAATATCGTAACAGTTACTAAGAATATTCATATATAACGTGTGTAATTTTGTACGTAAACCTCTGCAGTTTTGATAATAAATACATATATTGTCATTCATCTTATATTACCCCTTTCTTTTAATAATTGCGGTTGGTTAGTTAAGCACTTACTTTTTACCTTAAATTAATATTGTCACAAACAGAGAAAGTAACGGATATTTTATAAACACTTATTATTATAATTTACAATTTATTTGATCTAGCCTTTTCCTTAAAATACATTATCTATCCTGTAGTTACGCTAAAAATGTGATTAAACTAATATTTATTATTCTTCTTTATAGTCTTCCTAATGAAAGACGCTGCGGCCTATTTCCTGGTTTGTTTCCCTCTGTCATCTCCTACCATTACCACTACCATCTCGAGACGGCGAAGCCGGCCTTGCTCTTTCTGACCGAGACGCAGGTGTCCTCTCCGGGCTGATACTTCGTACTATATACACAGTACAATATCATAACTTCAAGATTGTACTCAAGTGCGTGTACTTGGGCTGAGTAACGTTTATTAATACTGGCCTTTAGAGTTCCGTACCCGAAGGGTAACGAACGGGACTGTATCTCATGATCTGTAATAGGTAGAAAATGGAAATTTTCACAGAATGTGTATTTCTGTTACCGTTATAACAAAAAATAATAAATATAAATTAAAAATTAAAGGGGCCTCCCCTAGTAGGAACGTGTATTACGATGGTCAGAAACACTTCATGCGCGAGTCCGACTCGCACTATACAGTTATTTAAAAACATTAGATGTTAGTTATAATGGTCAATGTTATCATTTGGTTACTTTCATTTTAAGGTTATTTAAATGTTTATGATGAATATCTATTTGTAGTTAAGATATATGGGCCACATCTCCCACTTACCATCGGGTGGTGGTACCATCTTACCATTATTGTATGTGGTAGAGCCATGCTGCAGTTATATTACTGGTATAGTTGTAGCACGAGTGGGTCGGCTCGATCGGGTAAGGATCACGCTCTCACAGAATACCAGCGTGAAATAGCAGCTTAACGCGACTGTGTTTCGTGTGGTGAGTGTAGTGAACCGGAGACCCTTTTTACTGGAAGCGAGGCATTACATCTTAGTCCTCACGGTTGACAACGCATCTTTTTTTTATAGAATTAGGGTGTCAAACGAGCACACAGTCCACCTGATGGTAAGTGGTAGCTGTGGCCCATAGACATCTGCATCTACCTTGGTTGCGAATTAAAATGCATCTGCATTTTGATTCGTAATCAAGGATAGATGTAGAGGTCTATGGGCCACAGCAACCACTTACTATCAGGTAGACTGTGTGTTCGTTTGTTATCCAGTACCACAAAATATAAAAAAATAAAATATGAAATTTACTGGTGTTTGCACCGAAGACTCACAACTCTGCCATGATTTTACAGCCTTGGCGAGGATGCCATCCACAAGAAACTGGAAGAGGAAGAGGCGAGGATAGAGAGGGACAGAGGCCGCGAGGGCACTTGGTACCACGAGGGCCCTCCTGAGCTACGGGACGCCAGGCTCTGGATCGCCAGATACTCACTGCCCAGAGCCAAACAAAGGTCAGAGAGTGCTTTAGAATTTCTCCACTTAAAATTAAACTACTTTTACGGATTTTATCGCGTTTAATTAACTTATTTTTATTAATTCGGTTCGGGTCGGACGGTTCGGGTGCTTTGCAGCACCCATGGTCATGAGGGGATGTGAGGAAGTGTTTGAGGTCGTGAAATTATTAACCCGGACTAGCCTCAGATTTAATAATTAGTATTTAATTATAAGTGTTTTGAAGTCTTGCTAATGTTTAAGTTTATATTTAATTTTATTATTTACTAGCAATTCGGCCCCGGCTTCGCTTAGGATCCATTAAAGTGGCATTATTTGGATTTAAGATAATCAAAGATCATTTATTTTATAAATTTTTTGTTGTTATTTAAAAAAAAAATCTTTAAAAGTTTGAATTTCCTTTAACACCCACAGTGAGGTTAATAGCCACTGTGGTCGAAGTCACCCAGCCGGACACCATCTCTGTTTTTACAGACTGACCAATGTCCGTAAAAATATATCTAATGTAGTTAATGTTTTTTTTATAGAATAAGGGTGACAAACAAGCACAGTCCACCTGATGGTAAGTGGTTGCTGTGGCCCATACACATCTACATCTTCTTTGTTTGTTAATTAAAATGCAGAAGCGTTGTCAGTCATGAGGACTAAGTTGGAATACCTTGGTTTCCTTATAAAGGGTCCCGTTTCTTTACGCTCACCATAAGAAACATAGCAACATTAAGCTGCTTTTTCACGCTGGTATTCGGTGAGAGCGTGGTCCTTCGGGCCGACCCATTTGTGCTACAAGCGTAATATAGCTGCAACGTGGCTCTACCATGCACAAACCTGTTACAGTTTACAGCTGGGCAATCACCTCCCCCCTTTTAACACACGAATGATGTCACATCTATAGTCTCACCGTCGCTAGCTGGGTGAGCCCAGTTAATCTTGTACAAACTTACATGCTAGTAAAGCGCTTTTAGAAGTTCTTAAAGTCTCTAATTATTTTGGTAAACGTACAATACAATATACATGATTTAATAAAACTAATATTGCTTGCTTGTGTTAAATTTAATTTTATTATTTATTGAGTTGAAGGTTGCCCGGGTTAACTATGACATAAAGACATTAAAAACCACATTCTTCTCTAGATGGAACCTCATTTCGAAAAGGTATTAAAAACAAGAATAAAAAAACGTGTGTGCAGTTCACACGCAGTAGGAGTGAAACGTTCAGAAATATTGCGAGTAAAATCGCATTGTAATAGCGCCATCTACTTTATTCTATAGGTAAAGTAATTTTATCGGACAAAAATTGATCGATCTCAAGGTGGTACGTAAAATAATTAGTCGTGTATCTACCAAAGAGAATATAACCACTACGTTTAGCATCTACGACTAATTGAATATAAATCGGGTAAGTTATGAAATCGTGCATTGTTATGAATGGATTGGACATGACAATTTTATTCAATAATAATTTTAAAAGTTATACTAACCATTTTCAAAGCACCGAGATAATAAGAAACACTGTATATTATATTCTATCTTATTCTCTTGCAGACTAAATCCTAAAGATGTACGAGTATACGTTTGCCTCTTTTTGGTGTCGCTTTTTCATTTCATCGAGTTTCAAATCATAACGATTCTAAAGAACTTTTCACTTCAATAAAAATCATTTATTAAACGTGATTTAATTATTGAATAAAACTACTTTTACGGATTCTATCGCGTTTAATTAACTTATTTTTTATTGATTCCCGGCGTTTCTCGTTTCTGTAAAGTACCCGACGTCGGCAATCAATAAAAAAATAAGTTAATTAAACGCGATAGAATCCGTAAAATTGTTTTATTCAATGTGTAGTGTTCGCGTAAATATAAGAATCCTTGTGATTTAATTATATTTAACACTCATGTTGAGGTTATTATATTATATAAAAGCCACTGTGGTCGAAGTCATCCAGAAGGACACCATCTTTGTATTTATAGACTGACCAAGGCCCGCGAGGAGCTAAAGCTTCCCGGCAGCATTCGAGCGGCTGCAAAGCAGGAGTCGCAGAGGAAAGCGTCAGCCATGTCGATATATTGCAGTCAGGTATGATAACTGTATTTTTATTTTATTTTATTCATATGGTACCGTGTTGTGGCGATGTAAGAATTTTTAGCACAGATTTTTGTATATTTATTATTTACGTGTTTATAATATGGTCCAGATCGGAGACACGAGGCCTATCAGCTTCTGCCGATTCAGTAACGACAGTCAGATGCTGATCACTTCCAGTTGGTGAGTCTCTTCTTGACTTCTTACAGGTTGACTTTAGTTATTTAAGTTAAAAACTGACTTGTTCTCGATTGATCTTCTTTTATCGGTCCGTTTGAAACTGCAATAATTTTGTAATGTTCCTCGTTATCGATGCGTACGACACTTAAAACTGTCTGTAACGGCCCAATGCTGGACACAACATTCTCTCATTTTTAACAAATAGAACATTCGACCCGGACAGCCGGCCACCCGGACATCCAAATTTTTTTCTTTTTTTTTTCAATACGATGCTTTTCCAACCACTAAGGTTTTCTCCTCTACAGAGGAGCTATCGGAGGTGCTTTATATATACATAAATTACACAAGGACAAACTTTCAGACCTAGAACAATTATTACGTCACGGAGACGTAGTCTTCGAAACATTTTTGATATGTTAACAATATAGTGGCGGTGTAAGAATATGCACTACCTCAAATCGTCTCGTGGGTATCGTAAGAGGCGACAGAGGGAAACTGACACAGGAGATGGCCAGTTGTGTGGTAATAACAGTTCAAAATAATAAAAAAAATACATGCAGAGTGTCGTGGAGCACTCGGTTGGAACGAAGTTCCTTATTATTGATAAACGTATTATATTATTGATTAACAAATACAAATAAATGTATTAGATACTAGCGTCTATTAAAATGAAGTGTCATTTAAAGTAAAATACACTATGACACAAGGGGTAGTGACGGAAAAATCTTACACTTTTTGTCGCCTAGCTCCCATCCGCTAAACCCGTACCGTCCGATAAAGAACTAAGTTCCAAAAACTGGGGTTTATGTTCTGCAGTGGACTTTTGATAGGCTGTAAAGATATGTGTAATTAGGTAGCATCGATCACTAATGAAAAACAAAATACACAATATCATGGAAATGTTCTTTAAAAACTGTTGCCAATTGTTTTGACGTAATTCTAGTTGAAATAAATATACATTAATGTAAATTCAACTTTAAATGCATTGCCTAAAGTAGAATTCACAAAGCTATGTAAAAATTAAAAATGCACCCAAAATGTTCGAGTGGGCGTTCATTCGTTAAGGACATTTTTTGTCACTGATATCTTTTTGACACTGTGTATCTCGTTTTTTTATTAGTGATCAATGCGATATTATGGAGATTAGGAATCCTTTTCTGCCAGTCCCTCTGGGTGGGTAACAGCATCTTACCTATTTCTGCCTGAAATTGTAGTGCCTGTACTGCTGTGGTCCGGCCTGAAAGGTATAGAGGGCGAGTATAATTACAGGCTATGAGGCATTCCATCGTAGCCCTCAGAGGTGTCAACGCATCTCTGTAGTCTGTAGGCCGCAGTAGTCCTTTATACTTGGTAGTGTAATGCTACAGCTATATTAATTAGACAAACAAACAAATGGGTCGGCTCGAAGGACCAGGCTCTCACAGAATGACAGCGTAAAATAGCTGCTTAACGCTGCTGTGTTTCGTATAGTGAGTGTAGATAACCGGAGCCCCTTTTTACTGGAAACGATACATTCCATCATAGTTCTCACGGGTGGCAACGCATCTGCCTTTTGATTCTTAATCGAGGGTAGATGCAGATGTCTATGGGCCACAGTATCTACTTACCTTTAAGTGTAATGTGTGTTCATTTGCCACCCTTATTATATAAAAACAATGAAACGGCCCACCACCGAGACTTTATTGTGTATTATTAAAATACTCTAGAAATTGATACATTTTTATTTAACATTGTGGTACATGACGTAGTGTTGCAAAAATTTTCGCCTAAGTCGCAACTAGCGTAGTGTACATAGAAATTTAACTAACTTCTTTCAATTACATTGTATTACAAAAATTTTCACCTCATTCCCAACTTGACCGTGTAGTAGCGGTGTAAGAATATCCACTACCCCATATCGTCCTATTCATGGGTGTTGTAAGAGCCGACGTAGGGAAACTAAAACAGAAGGTGGGCAGCATCTTCCTCATAATAACTTAAAATATTAAAAGAACTGCGGTTACCAACCCGCCTGTCAAGCGTGGCAACTGTGGCAAAATCCCCCCTATGATGCAATCTATGGGAGTGGCCTATGTTCAGCAGTGGACTTTTATTGGGCGTTCTGGATGAGTCCCAACTAGCGACATCTGGTGAACATAGCATCATTGGCCCAGGTCCGGGCTGTGCAAGGTGTGGGCGGTGCCGGAGTGCGAGCCGCTGGCGACGCTGCACGGCCACACGTGCAACGTCAGCAGCGCCACCTTCCACCCAGCGGCCGCCATGCCGGAACACTTCCGCGACAAGGTCAAAAAATGCACATGCATAAAACTATATATATACTAAGACACACACACACACACACACACACACACACACGCACACGCACACGCACACACACACACACACACACACACACACACACACACGCATTTTGTACATGATAGAGCCATGTTGCAGCTATATCATAGTTGTAGCACGAATTGGTTTACTCGACTGTGGAATCATGGGGAATCATTAATCATCATAAAATCAATTTAATCATCATCAATAATTAATGCTGGTATTCTGTGAGAGCGTGGTCCTTCCCGGTCGAGCCGATCCATTCGTGCTACAACTATACTACTAATATAGCTGCAGCATGGCTCTACCACGTATAAAATCTAAGAGTACAGACGGCGGGAAGCGACTTTGTTTCATAGTATATAGAGACTAGAACAGAGGTTGTTTTCCGTATCATTGGTAATTCAAACATAAGAATGCGTTTCTAAGAATTACTTGTAATCTTTATAAAAAAAAAACATGCGAGAGTGTCGTGGAACGCTCGATTGGAACGAAGTTCCTTTCGTAGTATATTATTATTGATAAACGTATTATAATATTGATAAAAAAAAAATTATTTACTAGCGTCCATTAAAATGAAGCGTCATTTAAAATAAAATAATATTTCTTTCCATGGTAAGATAGAAAGATATATAGAAAGGGGGTCGTGATGGAAAGATCTTACACTTTTCTCGTCAAGCCTCCATCCGCCAAATTCATACCATGCGATAAGGAAGTTCGTTCCAAAATTATTCCATTTTTAAAAAAACTTAACTGTTCGCACGATAACAAAATATCAGGATGACAGCAGCAAGTAGAAGTTAGACAGTGAAAAGCTGTTATTTTGACATTACAAACAGACACTTCAATTTCATTTATTAAATGGTATAATATATAATATTTAATAATTCAATTATATAAATGGTTTTATTTATTTAATAAATTTCTGTTTTTTAACTGTTTATATTTATACGAGGGTGGATTGAAAAGTACTCGGCCTAACCAAGAAAATAAACACATACTAAATCAGTTATATTTTTATTTTTCTACATAATCACCATCAAGTTCAATACACTTTTGCCACCTCCCCTTCCAAGCATTTAGACCGTTGAAAAAAAATGATTCTTCCTTAGAGTCAAAATATGCGTCTACAGCTGCTTTGACCTCGTCGTTTGTCGAAAATCTTTGACCTCCCAAGTGCTTTTTTAGGTTAGGGAACAGAAAGAAGTCTGATGGTGCCAGATCAGGTGAATACGGTGGATGCGGTAACAGTTCAAAGCCACAGTTGTGAATTTCAGCCATTGACTGTACTGACGTGTGAACACGGGCGTTATCTTGATGAAACAGGACTTTTCTTCTGAGCATTCCTCGACGTTTTTCTTTTGTTTCCTCTCGTAAACGACTTAGTAAGGTGCAGTAGTAATCAGAGTTTATAGTCTGACCCCTTTCAAGACAATCAATCATAATCACACCTTTCGAGTCCCAGAATACTGAAGCCATCACCTTATTTGCCAACAAAATCGACTTAGCCTTTTTAGGGGGTGGTGAACCAGGTCTTCTCCACTGTTTTGATTGTTGTTTTGTTTCCGGTGTGCAGTAATGAACCCATGTTTCGTCTATAGTAACAAAACGATTCAAAAAATCATCTGCATCGGCTTCAAATAACTCCAAACAGTCGCGTGAAATAGTCAATCGCGTCCAACTTTTGTTCAACTGAAAGCAGTCGCGGAACCCACCTCGCAGACACCTTGTGGAAACCCAACTCGTTGACAATGATGTTTTGAGTTCGTTCATAAGAGATGCCTATAATCTCGGCTATCTCTCTAATTTTTAATCTGCGGTCTCCCATTATTAAATCAAGTACTTTTTTAATATTTTCGTCAGTAGTTGACGTCGAAGGCCTTCCAGAGTGGGGTTCATCTTTCACACTCTCTCTACCACGCTTAAATTCTGCTATCCATTTTTTGACGGATGAATATGACAGAGCACAATCGCCTAATGTACTGACAATGTCATCATGGATGGCTTTTGATGATAGCCCCTTCTTATGGAGGTACTTAATGACGGCACGCTGCTCGATTTGCTCCATTCGCGGAAATTATGTCCGATTACTTTGTTAATAAATTTATAAAATCACAACTAATTATCGCACACGTTTCGAACTTCACACAATGAACTAGTCTGAACTGAACTAAATAATGTGGGTAGATTTGATTTTTAGAATCGAATGGATCTGTGTTAGGCCGAGTACTTTTCAATCCACCCTCGTAGTTAACAGTTATATTAACCATCTTTAAAGAACCACATAAAGAGGAGATCGAGATAATATGAAACATTGTATACTGCATTCTATCTCATTTTCTTGCAGGCTAAATCCTATAGATGTATATGCTTGTCGCTTTTTGTGTCTCGCTATTTCATTTCATCAAGTTTCAAATCGTAACGATCCTAAAGAAGTTTTCACTTCAACAATAATAATTCTACAGATAAAAGACGCGAGAGAAGGTAAAACCGGTACACCGGAGGCGATGGAAACCAATGAGGGCAAGTCCGAGGTGTGCACGATGGCTTCCTGTGCATACGACGGCAGCGTACACCTCTGGAACTTCTCCAGGTCAATTGAACACAATTTTTTTTTTATAGTATAAGGGTGACAAACGAGCACACAGTCCACCTGATGGTAAGTGGTTGCTGTGGCCCATAGACATCTAAATCTATCTTCGATTACGAATCAAAATGCAGATGCTTTGTCACCCGTGAGGACTAAGATGGAATGCCTCGTTTCCAGTAAAAAGGGTCTCTGGTTCTCTACACTCACCATACGAAACACAGCAGCGTTAAGCTGCTATTTTACGCTGGTATTCTGTGAGAGCGTGGTCCTCCCCCGGTCGAGCCGACCCATTTGTGCTACAACCATAATATAGCTGCAGCATGGCTCTACCACGTACCTTTTTTTTACATTGTTTTTTATAGAATGGGGGTGACAAACTAGCACACTGTCCACCTTATGGTAAGTGGATGCTGTGGCCCATACACATCTACATCTTTTTTCGGTTAAAAATCAAAATGCAGATGCGGTGTCATCCTTGAGGACTAAGATGGAGAGCTTCGTTTTCAGTAAAAAGGGTCTCTGGTTCTCTACACTTACCACACGAAACACTGTATTATTAATCTGCTATTTCAAGCATTTTGTAAGAGCGTAAACGAGCCCTCGTTTGTCGTCCCTATTCTATAAAAAATAAAACTGTGAAATATGTTGTCTATTGATGACATTGAGCATTTACTGACGGGATATGTTAAGTATAAGAGAGACAAAATTATTGGTTACGGCTCTATAGCGCAGTGATTTAGTAATTGAAATACAGCGCTAAGGGCCGCGAGTTCAAATCCCGCACGGAACAAGTGTTTGTATTGCCTACAAATAATTGTTCAGGATGAATGTTTGTCCTTGTGAAATTTATGTATTGAATTGTCCCTACGATACAGGAGAAAATCCTAATGTGGAGGTAACGTTACAGAAAAAAGATAAAAAAGAATTATTGGTGCAAAAGTTTTAAGATGTGTACGATTTAGGAGTATGTTCAACTGTGTTAGCAGAAACACAAAATTTTTGGTTTATATGTTTATGAAAAAGCATTTTACATACACAATACAAATATACATCTTCTCAACATGGACGTATAAATAAGGCGGACTGAATCTCGCTATACAACTCAGCGAGGCACCCATAATAAGTCAGCTCGCGTGTACGTACAAGGGGTCACGCACACATTCACACTAATAATAAGTCTAGCGCCCGCCATTACGCAACAAACGTCGTCCGAGAGAAGTAGTTGGCGTTTGTAAAAACAAAAATCAATATGCCGTCTTGCGTCGTTACATTTTGTAAAAATCATAGTGGTTTTATCAAAAAAACATAAAGGAATCTTTTTTCATAGATGACTCACTAATTATAATCACTTATTTGAGAATTTTATGTCTTAAATTAAAATACCATTTTGGAACAGAAAACACGAGTCACGTGGTCAGTGTTGTTAATTATATTTATAGGGAAAATTACCCGAAATTTGGGAAATTGCTGTTTTTACCAACGTTGACACAGATACGGTATATATGTTTGCCTAATAACTTCTTAAGGTTGTTTCATGTGCACTTTTTTGTTACAATTTTCCTGAAAAATTACCCGATCGATTATAATGCGGTTTTATGCATTTTTTAGTAAGTTAATAATAGGATATCTGGCGGGTAGCATTGCTCATTACGCAACAAAAGAAAAATTAAATCCCAAAAATGCACCGCGCGTTTGTATACTGGAGAAAGGCATTTCTTTCATAAATTAATAAATTTGAAACCTTTAGGAGGTTTACGTTTTCCATCTAACGATTTATTCCATCACACTAGGAAAGACACATCACTTCGAAGCGGTCAGCCACAGGTCAGTCTACATCACCAGTAGATGCCTCGTGTAGAGGCGAAACACGTGTCGTATTGTCGTCAGTGGTGTGTCTTTCCTAATTTAGTGGTATTGGGAGTAGTGGTATTGGGATTAGTGGTGACGGGTATAGTGCACGTAAATGAGGGAGGGCGGGAGGTGCTTTTCAAACTAGGTAAGACACATCATTTTATTTTATCTAGCGGATGTACGCGAGGTAATTTTTTACTAAATTTAATATGATAGATTTCCGCAAAGTAACGCCTGATTCTATTAATTATCATAAATAATAACTATAATTTACACTTGCAGAAAATTTTAATAAATAAATATATTAACTTTGGCCTCTCAGTATATTTGCAGAAATTTAATGTATGTATTTGTATTTAGTGATGTATATTGAAGCGAGAGAGGTCTGTCAGGATCGTGCCAAATGGAAGTCCATAGTCTCTGCCTACCCCTCTGGGTGACAGGCGTGAGTGTTTATGTATATGTTATGTATGTATGTATGATGTATATTTTGTAAATATTAGGAACAAGCACAAATTAGTTATACCAGTTAATCGACTCAAAAGAATCAGTAATTCGTTCAAGTATACACAACAAAGTCCCAGAAAATATACTGGCCTTATCTATCAAAGTTTAAAATTTTTAGCAAGCAAAAATTGTTTAGTAAGGATTATTAGGGTATACTACTAAAGAGTACATGATTGATAATAACCCCTGAGAATGAAGTGATCGCTACCATGCTGTTTCTAAATGTTTTCATACTAATTCTAAAATAATATATTTTAAATTAATTTTATATAAAATTTTTTGGTTATCTATAATATTATTTATTGGAATATAATTATATATATATAATTAATTATTGGAACGAAAAATATTTATAATATATTTCGTTCCAATAATATAACACAATTTTTGTATAATATAATATATAAAATTAATTTAAATGGAAATTGATTGACATAGAATAATTCGATTTCAATCAAAATCTAAATCTTAAATTCTTATTTTTTTTTTAATAATCAAATGTGTTATTTTTATTAGTTACCTAATAATAAATTAGTATTTCATCAAAGTTGTGTTATATTTTGACAGATTGTTTTATAAAAAAAAAATGGGGAAATTTTGTTTCACATGACAACCCTATATAACACGCAAACATACTTGCACCGCCGCCATCACAGTGCATCAGTCCTTTCTTAACAAAATTCTGTCCGCCATATTTATACGTCCATGCTTCTCAACAAGGTTTTTTTTTCAGCTGTGTTTCATTACAGTGCAGTGGCGGTATAAGAATATCCAATACCCTATAATATCATCCCGTGGATGTCGTAAGAGGCGACAGAGCGAAACAAATGAGATGACAGCAGAGTCTTCCTAATAACATAACTACGGGGGAGGCCTGTGTTCCGCAGTAGATTTTAATAGGCTGTAACGGTAACGGTTTGGGCACAGTGACAAACCGATGGCATCACTGGGCGGCCATGCACCAGCTCGAGTGGCTCGCGTGGAGTTCCACCCGTCGGGCCGGTTCCTCGCCACCACCGTCTTCGACCACTCCTGGCGCCTATGGGACCTGGAAACCGGTAAGCACCAACTTCCTAGCATTACACCACAAACATAAGTTGGTTATATCTACCAGTTTCTCGACTACAAAGAGTTAGTAATTCCTTCATGGGGCAAAAAGTCCTAGAAAATATGCTTGCAGATGTATTCAAAATTGTTTTGTAAGGGGTAATTATACTACTAAAGTGTACATAATTGATAATAACCTCTTGGAATGAGGTGATCGCTACCATGCTGTTTCTAAATGTTCACAAACTAATTGTATTAAATATTATATTGTGTTGTAAATTATTGTTTAAAAAAAGTCCCACTGCGTTTCTTGTTGGTTCTTTCTAGGACAGAGGTTTTTCCGAACCATTGGTAAAGCTTAAATTACTTTCAATAAGTATTCTTGTAATTTATATGAATAAAAGTGATTCTATTCTATTCTATACAATAAGGGTGACGAACGAACACACAGTTTTACGTGGTACAGCTATGCTGCTGCTATATTACGGTGGTTGCTGTATTATACTCTAGTCCACGGAGATAACAACCCATCGCGTCCATGGAAAATGTAGCCACTTTTTTTTTAATAGGATAAGGGTGGAAAACGAGCACACAGTCCACCTGATGGTAAGTGGTTGCCGTGGCCCATAAACATCTACACCTATCCTCGTTTGCGAATCAAAATGCAAATGCGTTGTCACCCGTGAGGACTAAGATGGAATGTCTCGTTTCCAGTAAAAAGGGTCTCCTGTTCTCTACATTCACCATATCAAAACACAGCAGCGTTAAGCTGCTATTTTACGCTGGTATTCTGTGAGAGCGTGGTCCTCCCCCGGTCGAGCCGAATCATTCGTGCTGCAACTATACTACTAATATGACTGTAGCATGGCTCTACCCCGTAATACTCATTATCAGGTGCACTAGAAGTTCGTTTGTGACCTTCGTTTTATAAAAAAGTGAACTCATATTATAGGGTATGGTAATTTATTAACTAAGGTGTCAACATTTTTCTTTTGTTCCTGTCTTTTTTTTTATAGAATAACAGTAAGAAACCAGTACACAGTCAACCAGATGATACGTGGATGCCGTGCCTCATAAACTACATCTACCCTTGTTTAAGAATTAAAATGCAGATGTGTTTTCACCCCCGAGAACTAATATGGAATGCCTCGTTACCAACAAAAAGGGTCTCCAGTTCTCTACACTTACCATACGAAACACAGCATCACTATAGAATAGAGTGTTCTATACACAAATAAATAAAGTTGAAGTGTCTGTTTGTAATGTCAAAATGACAGCTTTTTATTAAATGGTATACGGTACTTATAATAAAAACACAATATTTAAAAAATTTGTCTGTCTGTGTCCAAAATGGCTGGCACGATTTTGACGGGACTTTCACTGACATATATGATGTTATAAGGAGTAACTTAGACTATTTTTATTTTAGGAGAAGAATTAGGGTTCCGCGCAAAAAAATTAAAACGCATGAAATCCAGTCGTAAGAAAATCCAACTCAGGTGAAGTCGCGGGGAACAGCTAGTTAATCAAATATAAATGTTCATATATGTATGGTTCATGAGTCAGGGAAAGGATTAAACTGCAGTTTCTCGCTGGTATTCTGTCAGCGTTTCATATTTGATTTGCGATCTTTCCTACTAACATTCGTAAGGGCTTTTCAACCGACTTGAAAAAGGAGGAGGTTCTCAATTCGTCGGAATCTTTGTTTTTTTATGTATGTTAACCGATTACTCGAAGATGCCTGAACCGATTTGGAAAATTCTTTTACGTTTCAAAGGGTATACTTCCCATATGGTCCCATATAAATTTGGTTAAGTTCTGACCAGTAGTTTTTGAGTTATCTTTAATTTTTTTTATATAGAAGTTGGTTGTGCAAAATTTTTAATTTTACCACTTGTTATGTACAAGTAATTGTTTCGCGTAGTGAACCTGTCACAACATTTAGTCCCGTTACCGTTACCATTATAGCCTATTAAAGTCCACTGCTGAACATAGGCCTTCCCCATAGATTGCCTTATAGGGGGATATCTGCCATAGTTGTAATGTTACTAATGATTTGAAAATTTCACCTCTCAGTGGGTCATGTGCTCCTGGTAGATTATCTTCTATACATCCATCCAATAGCCTATTAAAGTCCACTGCTGAACATAGGCCTTGCCCATAGATTGTCTCATAGAGAGGATATTTGCCATAGTTGTAGTGTTACTATATATTTGAAAATTTCACCTCTCATTGGGTAATGTGCTCCTGGTAGATTATCTTCTATACATCCATCCAATAGTCTATTAAAGTCCACTGCTGAACATAGGCCTTCCCCATAGATTGCCTCATAGGGAGGATATTTGCCATAGTTGTAATGTTACTAATGATTTGAAAATTTCACCTCTCAGTGGGTCATGTGCTCCTGGTAGATTATCTTCTATACATCCATCCAATAGCCTATTAAAGTCCACTGCTGAACATAGGCCTTGCCCATAGATTGCCTCATAGGGGGGATATTTGCCATAGTTGTAATGTTACTATTGATTTGAAAATTTCAGCTCTCAGTGGATCATGTGCTCCTGGTAGATTATGTTCTATACATCCATCCAATAGCCTATTAAAGTCCACTGCTGAACATAGGCCTTGCCCATAGATTGCCTCATAGGGGGGATATTTGTCACGCTTGGCAAGCAGGTTGGCAACCACAGTTTTTTTTATTCCAGTCGTTATTAAGAAATCGCTGCTGCCCATCTCCTGATTTGTTTCCTTCTGTCGCCTCTCACGACACCTACAGGGTAATATGGGATAGTGGATATTCTTACTCCGCCACTACACAGTAAATTTGTTAAGAAATGGTTTAATAAATATCTCTTCTTTTCTTTCTGTGTGGGTTGCAGCGACCGAGGTGCTGCATCAAGAAGGTCACGCGAAGCCGGTTTACAGTATTGCGTTCCAAGGCGACGGCTCCCTAGCAGTCACCGGGTGAGCCTCTTTGTTTTTTTTTATGAAATAAGGGTAACTAACGAGCGCACAGTCCACCTGATGTTAAATGGATGCTATGACCCATACACATCTACATCTACCCTCGGTTAGCAATCAAAATGCAGATGTTTTGTCACTCTGCGTTGTCAACCGTGCGGACTAAGCTGGAATGCTAAATTAAAAAAAAACGCGTGGTTCTTTGAGCCATCACATTCGTGCTACAACTGCAATATAGCTGCATCATGGTTGTACCACGTAAAAAAATATAGGCTTGCAACTGCCTTGACAAGAGTAGGTTCCTCCCGGGCCCCGAAGGACGAACCTACAAGCAGGTGCAGGTTGGGCCTCACAGGCCAAGTGGAAAGTCTTTAATTGCAATGAACTATAAGGGGCGACAGCCCGTTAATGGGAAGGCACTCACCTGCTTCTGGAGCGGAGACGGTTCACCAGGATCTGCCCGGCTGATGGAAGTGTAGTGAATGTATGTGTTAATTGTATGAAGCTGTGTGTAAGTGGCCTGGGCTAGATGACACAATACTATCCTGGGGAAGGTATCCTGTGGTCGCTCCGGAACTATTCCCTTCTTGAGGCACCCTTTCAGCCACAGAAGAATTTCAAAAGAAAATCACTATCAGAGTTGCTCAATTAATTTAACCGAAGTTAATAAGTCTTTAAAGAAACACGGGTTCTCGTAGACACAACAATTTTCGCGGGTTTTTACGTTCGTAACAAATTAGGCGCAAAAAAACTAAACGTCCGTCCGTCGACTTGAAGTCCGTCCGTGGAATGCGACCGAGGAGGGGGCCGGGTGACCCTGTTACCGCGGTGCTATACTCCGCGCGTACGTTTAACAAATTCACGTTTCAAATATTTATTATTTTTGCCTAAACGGGTATACTCATATGAAACTATCATATTTAACTTTATACTTTAACATCTTGAACTTTCTTTAATTAGCTAGAAAATATAATGTCATTAAAAGAGTCCACTGCTGAACATTGGTCTCTCCCATAGATTGCGTCATAGAGCGAATATTTGGTCATAATTGGCACGCTTGGCAGGCGGGTTGGCAGCCGCATTTCCCTCCCACTTTTGCCCGTCTCGTGTTTAATTTGCCTTTGTCACTTACGATACCCACGAAATTATATGGGCTAATAGATTCTCTTGCCGCCAGTAGGTACTCTGCTATTTGATACATGCTTAAGTGAAGTAAAAGCCAAGTAAAAGTGAATTCTGAGAGAGAAAATGAAATTGAATTTGAAAATGAATTCTTCATCATCAACAATACAGCCCTCCACAAGTCCACTACAAAACGTAGGCATCCCCCAAGGAAAGCCACAAAGCACGGTCCTGAGCCACCTGCATCCATCGACTTTCTGCATGTATTACCAGGTCGTTACTTCATCTAGTGGGGGATCGCCTCACACTTCGTCTACTGGTACGAGACGGCCACTTGAGAACCTTTCTTCCCATCGGTTGTCGGTTCTTCGAGCTATATGGCCGACACATTGCCACTTCATCTTACTAATCCGTTGGGCTATGTCGGTTACTCTGGTTCTACTGCGGATATACTCGTTTTGAAATCTATCGCGCAAAGAAACCCCGAGCATAGCCCTTTTAACTGAGCTGAGCGACCTTGAGCTTCTTCCTTCATTCATCATAACTTATTAAAAGTTCACTGCTTCTACCTGATAGGCACTCTATGGTAGCTTTGCTTGCTTTTGCTTTGCTAGCTCTATGTCTTTCCTTGGGGATGCCTATGTTCTGCAGTGGACTTGTGGAGGGTTGTATTGATGATTTTGCCATAGCTGCCGCGGTTAATAGACTAGGATAATCGCAGTTTTATTTACAAAACTAGTGATCCGTCCCGCCTTCGCGTGGATATAAGTTACAGCATAATATATACGTCCCACTGCTGGGCACAGGCCTCCTCTAATTTCTGAGAGGGTTTTAGGGCAAGGCAATGTCCGCCGCGCTGCCCCAATGCGTGTTGGCGAATTTCACATGTCTTCGAACTTTTTTAATTTCTCAGAAATGCAGGTTTCCTCACGATGTTTTTCTTCACCGCCGAGCACGTGGTAAAGTTCGCGTCGTTTGCGTGGATAGTATCTATTAATTTTTGCGTTACGATAGACGAAAGACTATTTACTTTATCAGTTTGTCGGGTGTATTTTATAAGAAAAAATAACAATTTTTTCGTATCAAATATCGTCTAGATTGCTCCTGGCATTTCTTTCTATATGTTCGTAAAGTTCATTGTAATCGGTTCAGCCACTCCGAACAATAAGCCCGGACAGACATACAGACAGACAGACAAATAAAAAATTAAAAGTGTATATTAATGTATTAATAGCATATAAATAACTTCTTGAGTTTTATAAACGCCAATTATTTGAATATTACAGATCAATTTTCTTTATATGTATCAAAATTATCATAAATCTTATAGAAACAGGGGCGTGTCGCTAAACTCCAAATAATTTCATGTAATTTCTTTAACTTGTGCTCAAATATTCGAACGCTGCTCAATTTTAAGATGCCGTTAAGTGTCGTGTTGTTGACTTCAATATAAATTATAAAGAATAACTCAAAAACTATTGGTCAGACCTTGATCAAATTTATATGGGACCACATGAGAAGCACCAGCTTTCAAATGAAAAAAGAATCATCGAAATCGGTTCACCCAGTAAAAAGTTATGAGGTAACACACATAAAAAACATACAGTCGAATTTAATACCGTCTCCTTTTTGAAGTCGGTAGAAAAGCAACTGGTGACAGCAGGAAACTTGATGATATCTTAACCCATTTGCCGTCTCGTGTATTACATGTAGTTCATTATTATTGTGTCTGCAAATCGGACAATGTACGTTTTGAAATTGAGTAGCGTTTGAATATTTAGCCATTAGTCGCGTGCATCTATACGTCTGAATAAAATTTAAGTGTCAAAATAAACAGCTTTTTAGTAAATGCTTATGAAAGTGTATACGGTATATATATATAAACAAAAAAAACAATTTGTGAAATTTTTGTCTGTCTGCCTGTCTGGTTTGCTCCGGTTAATCTTTGAAATGGTTGGATTGATTTTGTCGGTATGTTTACTGGTAGTTAGCTGATGTTATAAGGAGTAACTTAAACAATTTTTATTTTAGGATTTTTTTTTTCATAGAATGAGGGTGACAAACGTGCGCACAGTCCACCTGGCGGTTGCTGTGGCCCATACATATCCATATATATTCTCGTTTGCTAATCAAAATGTAGATGTTTTGTCAGCCGTGAGAACTAAGATGGATTGCCTCTTTTCCAGTAGAAAGGGTCTCCGGTTCTCCATACTCACCATACGTGTACGTATTCTGAGAGCGTGTTCGTTCCCCGGTCGAGCCGACCCATTCGTGCCACAACTATAGTATTAATATAGCTGTAGCATGGTTCTACCATGTATAAAAGAATTACGAATTATTATAGAATAATTATGAATTTGCATAAAAAATTAAAACCCATGACATTCAGTCGTAATAAATTTCAAGCGCGCGAAGTCGCGGGGAACAGTTAGTTAGTAATTAGATTGGTAGTAACTGTAAGTGAGGTGTGTTCGCAGGGGCATGGACGCGTTCGGGCGCGTGTGGGACCTGCGCACGGGCCGCTGCGTCATGTTCCTGGAGGGCCACGTGGGCCCGCTGCTGGCCGTCGACTGCGCGCCCGCAGGCCACCAGCTGGCCACCGCCGCCGCCGACCACCAGGTCACCACCCGCCACCCACCACTCGCCACCCACCACACGCCACCACACATACCTCCACACACCATTCAGCGCGGACCAGAGTAGCCATTGCGTTTTTTCCCGAAACGGAACTGTCATTTTTTGCGGGGGGAAATTTGCACACGCAAAAACAATCGTCTATCACTATGAAAGACGAAAACACGTAACAATCAAAACAGTAAAATAAAAATTTCACACACACAAGATACATTATAACACTACCGCTCGGTGACAGCGGCTACAAACTCGGATCTGTCGCTCGACCGGTCTGCATATTATATGAAGACGGGCGACCTGTATTGAGTAAACAATTTCGAAATAATACGACAGTAGTTTTGTGATTTTTTAATTTAAACAAATAAAAACATTAATGTGATTAAAAATTACTTATATGTTGAAGTTAAGGCCATCTTTTTGTAAATTTGACGTGGCAATAATTGTACAATTCGGCAAATTTTTGTAGGACGTTGATTCGGCTGCGCAACTAGATTTAGTCTAGTGACCAGTGCAGATGCAGTTTTATGGACGCGTGGACTTGTACTTTGCCAGAAGGGAACGCCTGCGTACAACTACTCCTCTGCGGTCCACCTGAGGTCTTTGTTGTTCTATGAGAGACACCATTAACATTGTCGGACCCCAAAATACAGAATTATCCTAATTTGGAGTCCAACGGAAAATATTTATGTCTTTTCTTGAACATTGTTTACCTCACTATTCTTTTCCTTAATATATTATTTTATATATACGATAAAAAAAAAATCCTGCAGTTGGAACTCAAGACAAGCACCCCGCAGTACTTAAATGCGTTGTGTATTTTATTTAAACGAGCACACAGTCCACCTGATGGTAAGTGGATGCTGTGGCCCATAGACATATACATTTGTCCTCAGTAAAGAATCAAAGTGAAGTTGTGTTGTCACCCTTGAGGACTAAGATCTTGCCTAAGAATGCCCAGTATCTAGTAAAAAGGGTCTCCGGTTCTCTGAACTCACGTACGAAACACAGCGGCATTAACTAATATTTCACGCTGGTATTCTGTGAGAGCGTGGCTTTTCGAGCCAATTCACTCATACAGCGATCACAATATAGCTGTAGCGTGACTACCGCATCTACAATTGCGTGCGTTTTGTCCACAGACCAAGATCTGGGACCTGAGGAGACGAGCGCCGATCTACACTATACCATCACACACACATCTCGTCAGTGGTGAGTATAAGATAAAAGGTTTTTTTATAAAAACTGAAGTGACACACGAACTTACAATCCACGTGATGGTAAATTGCTGCTTTAGTCCATGGTCAGCTGCAGCCAACTACAAACAAAGAAGGCTACTAATTAGTTGTCACCTCTGAGGACTAAGATGGGGAATGCCTTGTTTCCAGTAAAAAGGGTCTCTGGTTCTCTACAGTCGCCACACGAAACACAGCAACGTTAGGCTGCTATTTTACGCTGGTATTCTGTGAAAACGTGTTCCTTACCCGGTCGAGCAAACCCATTCGTACTAAAGCTATAATATAGCTGCAGCGCGGCTCTACCACGTATTAAAAATTTAATCAAATACAGACAATAAAGAACCAAAATGCGAAACGCATCTGCATTTTGATTCTTTATTGGGGATAAATGTAGATGTCTATGGGTCACATATCTATGGTTCGTTTGTCACCCTATCCTATATAAAAAAAATATGTTTATGGGCACGCATCTTAATTGTATCTACTGTAATTGTATCAGAAATATACTTGTAACAATTCTAAGAAGCTTTATTTTATCTCCCTTGTTCTATCATATTAGTTTTAGTTTTCTTGAACAAATAATTTAAATCTACTTATCATATTTTGTTTGTCTTCATTTCTCTATTAAGAGGCGTATTACAAAAAAACGCGAAATTACAAGGTTTCCTCGTTGAAATTTTATGTTTATCGTTCATTTCTTGAAATAACAATTACTTGGTAAAATAGTTCGTTTTCTCTCCTCAAATAAGCTCGGAATGGATTTTAGATAACTTATTTATTTAATCAGTAATAATCATTCTCCCGATGCATGTTTAGGCAAAAACTCTCGAAGACATGATTTGGGAACTCTAATTTGTAGATTCTATTGAATATCGACCATCAAAAAATATATTTTTATCTCCCAAATATCATACACTTTAATAATAATGGAATACATTTTCGTTATATGCTTTTCACACTAGGAAAAAAAATTCGACATAATTCAAAAAACGACCAAAAAAGCTTCGATGCAAGCCTCTATATTTCCGAAGTTCTACATCACTTAGACGTAAAATTTATACCAAAATAATCATCAACATTTGCTTAAACTATGCTATTATTTTTACTTTTAAAATCGTTACTATTATATTATAATTAATTAAATAAAAGTACTATATATTTAACTGCTCCGGCCATCTGAGATCATTAACGCGCAAGCGCTTGCCGAGGTTGGACCTGCGTCAGTTTATTTCGGGCGCTGCATGGTTTCGATACTACTGTAGTGTGCGTCGATTGCTATCGTAGTGTGCGTTGATTGCCTGCATACTACAACATTGTCAACTACGACCGCAATTTTTGATCGATCGGTTTAAAACTATTTTATATAGTTATAATTTAGATCACGTCTCTTCCAGTAAACATGGTAGGGACAACGAGTCTGCAGCATGTGCACAATTGAGCAAACAAAAAAATATTATTATAGAAAAATGTGGTCTATTCATTGACTTAGATCATTGTTATTTGAGGGCTTCACCTAATGGTTTATACAGCAACGGTCTTATTGAAGTTAAATATCCTATTTCAGCTTTTGGAATAGATTTTGATACGGCCTTTCGACAAAAAAAAAGTTAAAGTTTATAAATTCAGTGATTCAAGTGTAACATTAAATCAAAATAATGACTGGTTTTACCAAATCCAAGGCCAGTTTCATTTAACAAATAAAAATGTCTGAATACTTGCCATAATATGTATTGGCCCAGATTAATGCAGTAAAAGTACTAAAAATTTACAAATACGACCAATTTTAGATTTTCAATATGTTACCCAAGTTACAAGCTTTTTATGAAAAGTGTGTACTGCCTGAAATTATCGAATCGAGAAAAGTTCGGTCAATGCCGTCGCAGCAAATATTTTTCTTATAAAAAATATAGTAATTGACTGTAAGTACCGATTAAAAAAATATTAGTTACATTTGGTTGTTATATTTATTAAAACAGGTTGCAACCGTTTATTTATTTATACCACTATTCTACCGGTAGTAGACATAATCGATTATTAACATTCGATTACAGCGTAACAATTAAAATATTTATGTGTTCTTATTTTGACACTAAATTTCATAAATAATGAATAATATATCAAAATGGTATATAATAATAAATAATAAATTATATAATAATAAATTAATAAGATAACATTAAAATGATACACCAAAAAATATTCCATCCACTGAAGTCCATCCTAAGAAAACTTTGTATTATGGAAGATCAAGATCATTTAATCGCCATACTCACAGTATTATAGTGCGAGCGAGTGAATAGATATGAAAGAAAGTATCGGTTGCGTAGCTTACCGCCCGCTCGGTGCGTAAAATACCTAAATTTGCGAAACGCCGAAATGTAAGAGGGCTCTTAAGTATATTATATAGGAAAGGCTTGTGTTCAGCAGTGGAACTGCTACGAGCCGTGGTTGGGACTAAAGGGAACTTATTTGTTACGCAGATTGTACGAGCAATTACATGGTATTTCTGTAGTTTAGGAAATATGCTGATCTGCGTATCACGCCTGCGGTGATCTTAAGCTGGTATTCTGTGAGAGCGTGTTCCTTCGAGCCGACCCATTCGTGCTAAGCTGTATTGTAGTAAGCTGAAGTGGCAATGGGCCGGCCATATAGCTCGGAGAACAGACAACCGATGGGAAAAAAAGGTTCTCGAGTGGCGGCCTCGTACCGGCGGACGAAGTATAGGGCGTCTCCCCACTAGATGGAGTGACGACCTGATAAGACATTTAGGAAGTCGATGGATGCTGAGGACAGTGTTTTGTGGCATTCCTTGCGGGAGGGCTATGTTCAGCAGTGGACTTGTAAAGGGCTGTAATGATGAATGATGATGATGATGGAAGCAAATTTAAAGAAGTATTCACGTCTAAAGTCGTGAATTGTTGTGTTGTGTGTGGAGAGTGACCCTCATTATGATAACGATGTTTCCTTCTGTGCTCGGCCACGTTCAGACGTGCGGTACCAGCGCAGCCACGGACACTTCCTGGTGACCAGCTCTTACGACAAGACCGCGAAGCTGTGGTCCAACCCGGCTTGGCATCCTCTACGCACTCTCTCCGGACACGACAACAAGGTACACCTTTCACTTTGCATATTTACAATATACCTGTGCCTGTATAATGTCGTCCAGACCGAATTTCAGTCACGGCGGCCAGTTTCAACGATGGCTAGCCATCTTTGCAGGACGGGATTATGGTGCACTCTGTAGTCCCTCACTCTATTAGTCCGATGGCACGGTAATCCGACACGACCGAACAGAGATCAGGTGCAGGACCAACGGCTTTATGTTATTTCCGAGGCACGCGGGCGATACACCGCCAAATTCCTGACTCCGGGCTGCCACTGAGAATTTCTTGACTGAAAAAATCAGCAACTGATTTTTGGTCTGACCCGGGATTCGAGCGCGAACCATTAGCTCAACGAGGCAATCACCGTGTCAGTCACTCAGTCGTGAGCTGAGTAGGCTTGGGCAAAAAATATCGATATATCGAAATATTTTAATAAAAATATCGATATATATCGTCAATATTTGTAATCGCGATATATCGATATTTATTTTAGGGTATCTAATTCGTATGAATTTCGATATATTTTAAAATGTTGTATTAATGAGAAAGCATGTGACAACAAAAGGAGGTACAAAAGTATTCATATGTGTTTGGTTGTCGTTTTTTTTCGTCGTCCAACTGGCAGTAATATAAAATTTTAGACCTTATCTTTACATCATGCAAATGATGACGGTATATCGATATTTATCACGCGATATATATCGATACTGCTTAAAATATCGATTCGATATATATCGATCTATTTTTTTCCCTTGCCCATACCTAGACCCGTGCCTGTGACCGTGTAGTAGCGGCGTAAGAATATGCACTACCCCAAATCGTCCCGTGGGTGTCGTAAGAGGCGACAGAGGGAAACTGACACAGGAGATGGGCAACAGCGTTTTAACAACTACATAACTACTACTATACTACTCGTTATAACAACTCAAATATAAAAAAACTGCGGTTGCCAAACCGCCTGCCAAGCGCGGCAACTATGGCAAAATCCTCCTTAAAAGGAAATCTTTGGGGAGGCCTATGTTCAGCAGGGGGGGACCTTTATAGGCTGTAATGGAATGTATGGATATATGGACTATGCCTGTGTATGTGGTTTTTCCAACTTTGTGCGACTTTGGGACATGCATCAATGACATCTTATGTACAAAATGGCCTTTTTGTTGCTATCTTGTTTTCTTTTTAAACGGCTTCAAAAAAGGAGGTCTTCAATTCGACTCTGTAATTTTTTTATGTTTTGATGATTCTTTTTTTTTATTTGAAAGCTTGATCAAGATCTGACCAGTAGTTTTTGAGTAATACTTTATAATGCGTATTTAATTGACTTCGACTACATTGATGATGTTCTCATTTTACTTATATTGATGTCGGTTGTACAAAATTTTTAATTTTACCTCTTGTTGTTTGTTGAATTGGTGTCTTGTAGAATAGTATAGTAGAATAGTCTTGTAAATAAGTGTTCTTCTGTTCTTTAAAAATACACCGGTGACTCTGAAAGATCTCAAAAGTACTTACGTTTTGTACTAGGGCTGTCAATTAACTTGCCAGGTGTTAAGACAAATGTTGCCTACAACAGTAGAATCTGATGAAGTAATACAGAACCTAGATCTTACACAGTCAAACGCTTTAAGTCCATTATTCAACAAGTGACATTACAATTATTATAATTATATATAGTAAAAAAAATTTGTACGTATATATTGCTTTAGTCCTTCGAGCTGAATAAAATAATTTTTCTTGCAGGTGATGAGCGCAGACATATCCCTCGACAACAAGTACATAGCGACGTGCTCATACGACCGTACCTTCAAACTGTGGGCTCCCGATCTGGCGTGATGATGCGGAAGTTTATTTTAATAAAATATGAAATTTATTATCATTTGTGGCTTTTATTTCTCCGAAGTAATCAGCAATGATAGATCCAAACATAGTCTCATACGTCTGAGAGGCGATCCTAGAGGAAAACGAATTAATTTCTTTTATAGAATAACGGTGACAAACGTGCGCACAGTCTACCTGAAGGTAAGTGAATGCTTTGGTCAATATACAGTAATCTATGGCTTTGGCCCATAGACATCTACATCTATACTCTGTTAGTAATAAAAATACAGATGCTTTGTCACCCCTACGTACTAAGATGTAGTGCCTCGTTTCCAGTAAAAAGGGTATAGAACCGGATACCTTTTTTAATGTACACTCACCATACGAAACAGCAGAATTCTAATAGGTATTTTGTTGTAAAATTATTTCCTCTCTTTATATAAGTTTTAGTATTACTCAAATTTCATCATATTTTTCGCGAGGTCATGGTTCGTTCGAATTTCAAATCAGTGAGTCATATCATAGATACTTTATGTAATTATTTATTCGAGATCGATGTTGGATGTTTTTTAGTGATGCTGTGCTGGAGCGGTATCTAATACATAGAAAGTCTGTTGCCCGATACATAGATATTGTATTTGTATACAATTTGTGTCGCCGGTACGACTTTCCATTACCTTCCATCGAGTTTGGTGTTGATACGTATTTTTACAGAAAGGTTACATTTTTATAAGCACACACACAAAGTTTCAATATGCGGAAACACGTACTTTTGAGAAAAAACATTATTTGTAAATTAATTATTTTTGCAGTGTACATTCCTAGCGTAAAACAGGCGCCATTTTGTAACGTCATTGTCGTCGTCAGTACGGATGTCGATTCTTTCCGAAAAAGATAGATTTTTAAATCGATTCGAATCGTAAGCTATCGTGATATCACAAAAAACGGGTTACATTTTTATAAGCACACACACAATGTTTAAATATGCGGAAACACGTAATTTTTGAGAAATAAATTAATAAAAATCACTAATTTTAATATATTGTTTTTTTAATTGGCTTCAAATCGGTATAAGCATTTTGTATGGTATATAGCCAGTTCAGCATACTTGTATATATAGAGGTCAGTGATTTTAATTCTTAATCGAGGATAAATGTAAGATGTCTATGAAGTCACAGCATTAATTTACCATCGGGTGGACTGTGCGTTCATTTTTCACACTTATTCTATAAAAAAAAGTAGATAATGTGCACATGTGGATTGGCTTTTGTCAAAGAAAATATACACTACGCGAAAAGAAACGACACTTAAGCATGTGTGCACGTAAAATCGCTTGCGGCTATGTGTAGGTGTCTGGATGTGTGCGGGGGCCTTGAGAGGCGCGCGGGGCGTGGAACGGGCCGTCGCCGACTGCGCTGGCCGAGGGCTAGTACCACAGAGTACATTATATATAGGGAAGCTAGTACGTAGTAGTTCGCGTTCTAATCTCACGCACCGCACGCAAGTACAGACTGACTGCGCTTTATACAAAAATAATGCCTATTCATTTGTATATAATTATTCTACCTTTATTTAGTTACAATATTTGTTTATATGTATGGCACATTTATGTTATATATAATAGTTTAAAGTATATTGTAATAAAGATAAAAGAGGTTGTATTGGAAAGGTGTCACGTTGTGCGGTGTGCTGTCTTGGGTGACGTGGAGAGGTGTTGATTTGTGATTAGTGGAGCGGAGAGGAGAGATAAATGTGACGGCCATTTGTCGTTGGATTGTAAAATTTGTTTCATGGACGTTGCATATTTTTACAAAGTTATTAAAATTTAATTATAGAAAGCCAAAAGTTGTTTATTTCAGAAGTGGGATAGTAAGCCGCACGGAAAATACAATATGAGGCGAAATTTTAAATATGGTGGCATGCATAATATAAAATCTAAGCGTAGGAGATTAGCATCAAGTGAGCGGGACGTAAATGAGGAAGCACAATCTTATAATGAATCAATAAAATCTTTAATTGATAGAAAAGTAGAGGAAGCTAAGAGAAGTATTAAAAACGATATAACAGAGCCAACATCTAAAGGATTATATAAAACCGAAAATCTTATTCCTGTATTCGACCCGGAAAATAAAGACGTAAATGTTAAAACCTGGTTTAATTGTCTTGATTCATATAATCATACATGGGACGAATGGAAAATAATGTTAACCAAGGTGAGGCAACTTTGTATGAAAGCTGAAAAATCTGCACACAATCATAATTACCTCAATATGCGTGTTGGGCTTGTAAAAATAAAGCGAGATAAAATATCGCTGTCTCTTTCTTTGATGTTGTTTTAGATTGCCATTTTAAAAATTAGATAAACTAATTCATATAATTAATATAATAAATCCATTACATAAAATAATACTTATTTTTATCTACAATACTAAAAACTATAATAATAATTTAAAAAAAACTAAAACTAGAAACTTAAATATCATATAGTCCTACTCCCCGCGGTATCGTGCCAAGAACGCCAGCTGCGTTTCCCCGCTGAATGGCTATACTTAGCCTTTGAGCAAGGAAAGAACCAGCCCTCTTATCACCAGCAGCAACGACTAGCCGTGGATGGAGTTCCTTTAGGAACTTCACCGCACGTGGACCCCACGGACCGATAGTCTCTACAGCAAATGGCACAAATATGTAGTCATCTCTCAGAGACTCATATTTGCGCCACTTACTCAGTTCAGCTGCCTCTGATGCCGCCCTAGCTCTAAACGAGGTACCCCTGAGATGAGAGACCGCCAGAGTGTCTACGCAAGTAGCATCCCACACTAGGGATATATATACATAATATATGGGATGAAAATAAAAATGTTAACTTGTATTGGTTTGCTCTTTAAAGTATAATTACATACATATTACTCTGTGATTCGCACAATAACCTATTAATTGATTTAAATTAAATTATTAAATATTACCAGAATTCTATCAAAAGAAGCCATGAATTATTAGAAGAAGAAAAAATGACATTTGTTTGTCAACGTCTTTCATATTGAAATATTTGACTTTCATATTGAAAATATTTTCTGAAATTTCTAAAAATTGATTTCATAGGTTTAGTTTTTAATATTTATTATTCATTTTTGCTTAAATTCAGTTACATGAACTTCATTTTCGTATGTACGCGAGTATACAGTCATAATATCGTCGTGAATGAACAGTAAAGATTTATTGTGAGATGTTAATTCTGTATAAAATATTTTGACTATAAATGAATTCATTATTTCAAAGTTTTATGCACGATTTGTGGTCATCATCGAAAGTAAGTTAATTGTTGAGCAAATAAAAAAGCACAAAATCATCTGATCACTTTCTGCAAGTTTCCTATGATAGGAAAAGAACAACATAATGACAATATTGTGGTAAGGCTATAAACATTTCGAATTTATTGGCCGTTATTTGTAGGGTTTATTACTATATTGACTCGAATTTTATCTGTTTCAGATCACGTATTTTGGCCGAGTTAAGTTTTCATCATAAGAATTTTGCTAATTTAAATTAACGTTAATGTTCTGTAAAGAATAACTCCCTGACAATAACATGTGTTATATATCAGTAACGAGCGAAAAATATTATGTGCAAAAGCAATAAAAACAAATAATAATGTGTAGTTCATAAAACAATCCATCTTCCAGAAAATGAAATTACATAACTATACTTATTATAGTTTTATTTTATCCCACATACTAATCTAAAGTATATTCGAGTAATTTTGGTGCAACCTCTCAAATATATGGGAATTTGCCCCATAGGTTTGTGAGGCTTGAGCCAAAATTACTCGAATTATATTAAATATTTTTATATTATAATTAAATAAGTTTAAAGTTACAGAATACAAAGGTTTGAAATTCCCGCTAAAAAGTTTTATATGGGCGTCCACCGTAGCGCTTTTCGTACACACACATAAACACGTGTTTTCGTTTTTTAGTATGAAGTTTGTGTTCTTCTCTTGATAAAGAGTAATTCTGTTTTGTGATGTTAACTAAAGCTTTTCCTAGGCATCATGATTATACATCTTTACTGGACGAACTGATGAATCGTAAAAAGATGAACACTGAAACAATGACAAAATATTTTCAAGAAAAACTAGCTATGTGTTACAGATGTCAGTTAAGCGAAAAAGCATCTGTGTCATGTATTATTAGAAGATTACCACAAGAATTGCAGACTAATGCTCAAGCTTTTCAGTGTTCTAACCCTGATGAATTATACCGTTTTCTGTCTGCTTTCGATACTTATCAAAGTACAACTATCAATAAGACGTCTGTACGGGCTATGAGTACTAAGCCAACAAATACGCGAACTTCAGATATAATGGTAAACTACATAAAAGATACTGGCACAAGTCGATCACCACTAATCTGTTATAGGTGCAATGAGAGCGGTCATGTTGCACCTAGTTGTAAGCTTCTTGAAAAGAGGAAATGTTTTAGATGTGGTAAAGTTGGTTACGTTGCGAATCATTGTACATCTACGCCGACAGGCTACATAGCGACTGCTGAACAAGAAGAAAAGATCCAAATTATGTCACAATTAAATTATGCATATAAAAAGACTGCACGAGTAAATGGGGCATTTATGAGAGCATATTTGGACGCGGGTAGTGAATTAAATGTGATGGCGCAAGTAGCTGCGAAAGCGATCAAATTAGAAATAAAACCCACGAATATTATATTAAAAGGATTCACTGGACAAGCACGAGCTAGTGGAGAAGTCCGATTTACCCTTTCTGTCGATGAAGTTGAAATGGAAACGACTGCAGTTATTGCTAATATTGATTTTGGAAATGTTGCACTTATAATAGGGCAACCTATTATTAACAACGGAGGAATAGAGCTTAACATAACAAAGAATGGAGTAAAGTTATCTATGACATCATGTCCTGAGACAATCCTAAGTGCATTAGATATTCTCGAAGAAGCCAGCCGATTTAGAGTTAGAGTATTTGAGGATACAGAGGTGCCAGTTGGAGATACGCTAGTTAAAGTATTGGTAGAAGGTGTAAATGAGGGAAATGTTTGTACTAAACCAAGGCAGCATAGTATGAGTAAGGTAGACTATGCAATCGCTAGTATGGTTCTTCGGAATGGTACCGGTTATTTGAAGGTCTGCAATGCTGGTGTAGAGCCATTTATTTGGAAAAAAGGAGAGGTTGTGACACGAGCGGAGAGGTGTGAGGAGATGACCGAGGGGAGATCAAAAATATTTTCTTTGAGAAACGTATCAGAGGTGACGGAGGAAAGTGACATTGTGGGCGGTATTAAATATTCCGAAATAAATGTTGGTTGTTTAGAGGATTGCTTCAAAAAAAGATTATTTTATTTACTTCGTGATTATGGTGACTGTTTTGCTAGCTCTGCAGCTGAAATAGGCCTTACTAGTTTGGGAGTGACGCACATAAATTTAACTACAGATAAACCAATAACTAGAAAGCCTTATAGGTTAGCTTATACGGAAAGGGATATTGTAGCTAAAAAAATAAAAGAGTTGCTTGAAGGTAATGAGGGCTAATAATCTTCCACTCACCAGATGTCGCTACTAGCGACTGAGGTAAAGTTTTTTTTTTACACAGTGTCATTTAATTGAGAAATTAGTTTTAAATAATAGTTTATCATTGTCTAGAGTATTATATTAATATATAACACAATGTGTTGCCGTGTAGTGGCGGTCAAGAATATGCACTACCCCATATCCTCCCGTGGGTGTCGTAAAAGGCGACAAAGGGAAACAGGCGGGAGATGGGCAGCACCATCTTCCTGATAATAGCCAAAATTACAATAAAAAACTGCGGTTGCCAACCCGCTCGCCAAGCGTGGCAACTATGGCAAATACCCTCCAATGATCAAAACAACACACAGACGGCCCCCAGTCCCCGGCGGCCCCGCTATTCCTGGCTACGGTGGCGACCATGGTAACGGCGGGGCAGGGGGTGCTAAGAATCTCCGGTGGAGGTTCAGTTGCCACCTATGACGACTCGACCTGGCAACGTACAACGCACGCACCCTGAGGACTGACGAGAAGATCGTGGAGCTGGAAGAAGAGATAGACAAGTTGCACTGGCATATTATAGGATTATCCGAAGTCCGAAGAGAGGGGGAGGACACGGTAATCCTCGAATCCGGCAACTTGCTCTATCACCGGGAGGGCGACCATCTGTCCCAAGGAGGTGTCGGATTTATCGTCCACAAGTCTCTCGTTAACAACGTTGTAAAGATCGGGAGTGTGTCTACGAGGGTTGCGTACCTTATACTCAGAATCTCCAAACGGTATTCGCTGAAGGTCATACAGGTTTACGCACCAACCTCGGCACACCCCGATGAGGAGGTGGAGGAAATGTATGAGGATATCTCTAGAGCCATGCATTCCTCCATTACATTAGACCCCGCTAATTTTAGACCTATTTCTGTACTACCAACACTTAGTAAGATTTTTGAAAAAATTATTCTTGATCAAATGTTAAATTTCTTTAATATAAATAATTTACTTCATAAAAATCAATTTGGTTTCACAAGGGGTCGCTCGACAACTGATGCCGGTGTTGAGCTGATTAAATATATATTTAATGCATGGGAGAATTCACAGGATGCTTTGGGTATATTTTGTGACCTATCCAAAGCCTTCGATTGTGTTCACCATGAAACATTAATCAGGAAACTTCAACACTACGGTGTAAGAAGTGATGCTCTTAAATTAATTATTTCATATTTAAGTAAGAGAACGCAAAAAGTTGTCATTAACAGTATGAGTTCTTCCGGGTCGATGGTACAGATGGGCGTGCCTCAAGGCTCAATTCTAGGCCCCTTTCTGTTTCTTGTATACATTAATGACTTACCTTACATAGTAGGAGATAACCATGATATAGTATTATTTGCAGATGACACTTCTTTAATTTTCAAATTAAGTCGACAATTGCTAAAATATGACGAAGTAAATAATGCTATATCTAAATTAGTAAATTGGTTCAATGTTAATAATTTGCATTTAAATGGCACTAAAACGAAATGTATAAAATTTATGACCCCAAATGTCAAACAATTAAATACTAATGTAATTTTAAATGGGGAGAAACTGAGTCTTGTAGATACCACCATTTTTCTTGGAATCACACTAGACGCGAAGCTTCAATGGAGCCCCCATATATCAAAACTAGCAAGCAGACTTAGTTCTGCAGCATATGCCGTAAAAAAGATTAGAAGTCTAACTAGTGTTGAAACAGCTGAAACAAAATTCCAGAAAATATACAAAATTTGACCTGCTCAAAGTTCAAAAACTTTATTAAACTAAGTTTGTATAAAAAGGGTTATTATAGTATTAAAGAATTTATAGATGATAATAACCCCTGGAAATGAGGTGATCACTACCAAGCTATTTCTAATTTGTTGTGTTGTTAATTTGTGTAACATACATGATTGTAAGCTGCTATTTAAAAAAAAAGTCCCGCTGGGTTTCTTGCTGGTTCTTCCCAGGACAGAGGTTTTTTTTTCGAACCAGTGGTAATTATACAAAAGAGTGACTTTCAATAAGCATTATTTATAATCTATATTGAATAAAAAAGTTTCTGTTTCTGTTTCTGTTTCCAAAACCCAATATACGGTGTTAATGGGATACTTCAATGCAAAACTAGGCACAAGAGAGAACGGTGAGCTGAAAGTAGGGAAATTTGGAATAGGGCAACGGAACCCAAGGGGCCAGCAGCTGGCCGACTTCATGGAGAAAGAGGGACTCTTTATGATGAACTCTTTCTTCAAGAAGCGGCCCCACAGGAAGTGGACCTGGTCGAGCCCCGACGGTTCGACAAAAAATGAGATTGACTTCATTATGACGACCAGACGACAACTGTTCAGTAATGTCTCAGTGATCGCGAGGGTGAAAACCGGCAGCGATCACCGAATGGTTAGAGGCACACTGAACCTAAATGTTAAGTTGGAGAGGTCTCCTCTGATGAAGTCAACGCTCCGTCCCCCTCGTGCTCTAATCCAAAGTCCCGAAACCTTTCAGCTCGAGTTACAAAACCGTTTTCAGTGCCTAGAAGACTGCAATGAAGTGGACGATATGAATGACAAGCTAGTGGAAACTGTCGATGCGGTCGGAGATAAGTTCTGCAAGACCCGCCGCAGAAGAACATAAAAACTCTCCGATCACACTCTTAATCTCATGGCTGTTAGACGGGAGATGAGGCTACATTCTTCAACAGATTTGACAGCATACAGGCAACTGAACAGACAGATCTCCAAATGCATGCGGCGAGACTTACGCAACTTCAATACAGCTCGTATTGAAGAAGCGATCGAGAGGAACCAAGGCTCCAAAGTCTTTGCCAGAGATCTGTCTGGCAGAAAGAGCCAACTGTCAAAGCTGAAGACCGAATGTGGCAGCATCGTTTCCGGGGCACCTGAGATTTTGAGTGAGATTGAGAGGTTCTATGGGCAGCTGTACACGTCATCGTTGGAGCCACACGCAAGTGTGAGTAACGATCCAAGAGCGAGTCTTATTCGACATTATTCCGAAGATATCCCGGACGTCAGTCTGAGCGAGATTAGGATGGCTTTCCAGCACCTTAAAACGGCAAGGCCCCAGGCGAGGATGGAATTACAGCGGAGCTTCTGAAAGCGGGTGGAAGACCGGTACTTGATGTCCTTCAGAAGCTCTTTAATTCCGTCCTCCACGGTGGCATTACACCGGAGGCGTGGAGCAGAAGTGCGGTGGTCTTGTTCTACAAGAAAGGTGACAACGCTCTCTTGAAGAATTACAGACCGATTTCCCTTCTGAGCCGCGTCTACGTGCTGTTTTCGAGAGTCATTACGAATCGTCTCGCGCGCAGACTTGACGACTTCCAGCCTCCCGAACAAGCCGGTTTCCGAAAGGACTTTAGCACCATAGACCACATACATACCCTACGGCAAATTGTATAGAAGTCCGAAGAGTACAATTTGCCACTAAGTCTGGCGTATGTGGACTATGAGAAAGCCTTTGACTCCGTCGAAATTTGGGCGGAAAGTCCCTTCAGCGGTGCCAAGTTGACTGTCGGTATATCGAAGTGCTGAAGTGTTTGTACAGTAGAGCTACAATGGCTATCCGAGTACAGAACCAGAGTACGAAACCTATCCAATTGCAGAGAGGTGTAAGACAGGGTGACGTTATATCCCCGAAACTCTTCACCGCTGCATTGGAAGACGTTTTCAAGCTTCTGGACTGGAAAGGATACATACATCAATGGCGAGTACATCACTCACCTTCGATTTGCCGACGATATAGTCCTCATGGCAGAATCGCTGGCGGAACTAAGCACTATGCTCAATGACCTCAATAGTGTCTCCCAACGGGTAGGTCTTAAGATGAACATGGACAAAACAAAGATTATGTTTAATGTCCATGTCACACCTATGCCGGTAGTTGTTGGGAGCACTAAGCTCGAAGTTGTTGACGAGTATGTTTACCTGGGACAAATAGTTTTTTTTTTTTTATAGAATAGGGGGCAAACGAGCATGCGGCTCACCTGATGGTAAGTGACTACCGCCGCCCATGAACAACCGCAACACCAGGGGAATTGCAGATGCGTTGCCGACCTTTTAGAAAGGTGTAAGCTCTTTTCTTGAAGGTTCCTAAGTCGTATCGGCCCGGAAAATTCGCTGGTGGTAATTGATTCCACAAGGAAGTCGTGCGAGGGAGAAAACTTCTTCTAAATCGCACAGTCGTGGACTGCCAATCATGCAGATGGTATGGATGGTAACGCGAGTTTTGTCGCGATGTGCGATGGTGAAATTGAGCGGCTGGAATTAGTCCGAACAATTCCTCAGAGCACTCCCCGTGATAAATGCGATAAAATACGCAAAGAGATGCAACATCTCTACGCAGTGCCAGTGTATCGAGCTGATCAGAAAGAACTCGGTCGTCGACGATTCGAACCGCTCTGCGCTGGATGCGGTCAAGTGGAAGGAGCTGGCACTGGGGTGCCACGGCCCAGAGATGAGAACAGTATTCCATGTGGGGCCGAACTTGCGCTTTGTAAAGTTGCAAGCGATGTGCCGGCATGAAATACTGTCTCGCTCTGCTGAGCACGCCAAGCTTTTTAGAGGCCAATTTGGCCTTCCCTTCCAAGTGACCACGAAACTGCACACTATTCGATATGTCGACGCCAAGGATTCCGATACTGGCTGAGGCAGTAAGGGGAGTGCCTTGAAACTGAGGAGATACGACAAAGGGGTTCTTTTTAGCGGTAAACGCGCAAACTTGTGTCTTCTGGGGATTGAACTGGACTAGATTTAGTCGCCCCCAATCCGAGACTTTGTTAAGCAAAGACTCGACTTCAGACACAAGTTTGTCCCGGTACTCGGCGACGTTTTCCCGAGAAATATTGGCACGGCCGGTATATAAGGCATCACCAGTGCTGTCGTCCGCATAGCAATGAATGCTACCAGTTAGCAACATATCATTGATATGCAGGAGAAACAGCGTTGGTGATAGCACGCAGCCTTGTGGAACACCAGCGTTGATAGGCTTGAAATCAGAGCATTCACCGTCTACTACGACCTTGATGCTCCGATCAGCAAGGAAACTGGTGATCCATTTGCACAATTTCTCGGGAAGCCCATAGGAAGGAAGCTTCGAAAGAAGCGCTTTGTGCCAGACCCGATCAAAGGCCTTCGCTACGTCCAAACTAACGGCTAATGCCTCCCCCTTGGACTCTACTGCCTCCGCCCATCTATGAGTTAAGTAGACTAGAAGATCACCAGCTGATCGACCCCGACGAAAACCGTACTGGCGGTCACTAATCAGCTGGTGATCCTCAAGGTACCTCATGAGCTGGCAGTTTATAATGGCTTCCATTATTTTGGAGAACAAGGAGGTGATGGCGATAGGCCTGTAGTTGGACGGGTCTGAGCGGTCGCCTTTTTTAGGGATCAGGTGCACCAAAGCTGTCTTCCATGAGTTCGGGACTACGCCTTGGGAGTAGGAGTACCGGAAAAGACGCGTTAAAACCGGTGCCAACTCCGGAGCACACGTCTTCAGCACAATGGGAGGGACTCCATCGGGCCCACTCGACTTGTTGACGTCCAGGGAGAAGAGTGCTTTGCGGACCGAGCGCTGTGTAAATCGCACATCCGGCATGGAGCACTCACATCGCGGGATGGTCGGCGGTGTGTTCCCCCCGTCATCTAGAGTCGAGTTGGACGCAAAAAGAGAGCTCAACAGATCGGCTTTCTCCTTTGCGGCATGGGCCAGTGAGTCGTCCTCTTTGTGCAGAGATGGAAGAGATGGCTGACAGAAGTTCCCTTGGACAGCCTTGGCGAGAGACCAGAATGCACGGGTTCCCGAAGGAAGGCGAACTAGCTTCTCGCTAATTCTGCCGATGTGCTCAGACCTTGCCTTGGCAATGACGCTTTTGAAGGACCTGGAGGCGGAATTATACTTCTTTTTAAGTGCGCTGGTGTTTACATCCCGAGACGTTGATGCGTCAGCCCAGGCCTGGTAGCACTCCTGCTTATAGCGTGATGCTATTTTACAGGAGCGACCAAACCATGGCTGGGATCTGCCTCCGATGGGCACCACAGAGGATGGAATAAAAAGTTCCATAGCCTGAAGTACCACATCAGCAACAGAATCGGCAACAACGCTGGGATCTTCCGGCGAGAAGCAAACCCGCCCCCAAGGGTAGGATGCAAAAAAAGACCGCATCCCGTCCCAATCAGCTGACCTATAGTGCCAAACACGGCGGCAAGCTGTAGATCGCAACTGCGATTGGAGCGTGAGTGGCACCGTACTCCGGATCAGACAATGGTCCGAAGAGTCCAGAGGGGCATCGACGGAGACCTGATATCCGTCCGGATGAGAGGTCAGCAGAAGGTCCAACAGGGAAGGTACATGGTCTTCCACATCTGGGATCCGCGTAGGCGAAGTAACCAGTTGTGTTAGACCATATGCCAAAGCAAAGTCATAGACAGATCTACCCGCATGATCGGTTAAACGAGAACCAAGCCATTCAGCGTGGTGGGCGTTGAAATCACCGAGTATCACGATCTCTGCGGATGGGACCTGTTGTAGCACGGAGTCTGCAGCCATTTGGACGTGGTCTATGAGTCGGTCTGTGTCGGCATTACCGCTATGGGACCTATAGAGGCACCCGTAGACGCGGGGATGGTCGTCGTTGTCTACGCGCAGCCATAGGATGGACAGGTCCGTACCTTCAAGGCTGCCGAGGCGTCGAAAACAGATATCCTCTCTGACATACACGCAAACTCCAGCCCGGGGCACAAACGAGTGTTCTAATTTGTACCCCGGGTAGGAGAGATACGAAGTATCAGCCGGAGAGGACACCTGTGTCTCGGTAAGAAAGAGCAAGGTCGGCTTAGCTATCTCCAGATGGTAGTGGACGGCGTTAAGGTTTGAATGAAGTCCCCTGATATTGCAGAAATCCACGGTAAGCCTGGCAGGGGTTGCCTTTGTCTTCTTGCTCCGCTTGCCCCGAGCAGGTTTCGTCTTGAGCGGAATTTCGCCCCCCCCAGAATACGCGGGGCAGCCTGAGCACTCACGCCCAGGAGTGGAGTAGTTTGGTCGTGGATGCTCAGCGAGGGATTCTCCAGGGGTGCTGGTACCCTCCTGGGGTAGTCTTTTATTTAATTCCACTATCATGTTGATGGGGGGGGGGGAGGAATTGGGCCTCCGGCCACCTGCACTCACCAAGCGCAACGCAGAGGTAAACATCTACTTCACGCTGGTATTCTGTGAGGTCGTGGTACCACCCCGGTTCGAGCTGGCCCATCCGTGCGACAGCAAAAGCCACCGCTTAGCTCTACCACTAGGTCCGACTAGGTAAGTCCAACTTCGACCGAGAGGTCAATCGACGGATTCAACTCGGCTGGGCAGCGTTCGGGAAGCTACGACACATCTTCTCGTCGGAAATACCTCAAAACCTTAAAACAAAATTGTACAACCAGTGCGTGTTGCCAGTGATGACTTACGGAACTGAGACGTGGTCCTTCACTGCTGGCCGTATGAGGAAGCTCAAGGTCGCTCAGCGAGCTATGGAGAGGGCTATGCTCGGAGTTTCTCTGCGTGATAAACTTAGGAATGAGGATATCCGCAGTAGAACCAGAGTAACCGACATATCCCAACGGTTTAGTAAGCTGAAGTGGCAGTGGGCCAGCCATATAGCTCGAAAAACCGACAACCGATGGGGAAGAAAGGTTCTCGAGTGGCAGCCTCGTACCGGTAGGCGAAGTGTAGGGCGTCCCCCCACAAGATGGAGTGACGATCTGGTAAGACATGCAGGAAGTCGATGGATGCAGGTGGCTCGGGACCGTGCTTTGTGGCATTCCTTGGGGGAGGCCTATGTTCAGCAGTGGACTTGTGAAGGGCTGTAATGATGAATGATGATGACAATGCGTCAGTGGTTTGATTTTTAATTTTTTGTACATTATAACACTTTTTTTAAAAGTCGTCTTTTAGTTATATTTATAGTTTGGTTTATTCATTTCTAATGTAATTAATATAAAATATAACTAATAATACAGAAAGAAACCTTAAAGTTTACATTTTCCTAAGAAATTATCGTCCCCGCGTGGGATCGTGGATGCCCTCATTATAAGGGATCGAAGTGGACTGTATTTATTTACTGTAGCTAGTGGACTGTATTAATTGATTACTGAACTGATATTACGCTAGGGGACTGCTTAAAGAAAAGATGGTACTGTAGACTATATTCTATTAAACTATTTACAATGCGGCTTTCACTAATTAACTATATACACAAAGGGAGTCTTCAATGGAGTATAGATTCTTCTCTCTTGATGGTGTTCTCATGAGGTTTCTTCTCTTGTTGTATTCGAGTGCCGCTTCCGAAATGAACAGCTCACAGACCAAAACGCCCTTCTTATATCCCGCAAGAGAGCGTCTTAGCCTGTGAGTAGCGTCGCACGAAGATGCCGTGCGCTCATCGGTTGTCGACATCGCGTGATCTGCTGTCTGTGTGCGGGGTGCGCGGGGCGCAACGGGGTATGAAGAGGCGACGGGGCGGCGGTTTCCTCGCTGTCCGCAACATCCTCCCCCCGGTGTAGCTTGCGAGCCTAAGCTTCCCTCGGGAGGACGGCGATCTTCCTGACCGACCGCCGCAGCACTCCGCCCCTGGTCCTCACCTCGACGTTGCGCACCACGCCGTCCGGTCCGGGAAAGGTCATCGTCACGATTCCCCGCGGCCACACGTTTCTTGGCATGTTGCTATCTGCAACCACGACGAGGTTCTCTTCTTGGATTTGGCGCTGCTGAACATCTCGGGGGTCCCCGCGCGCAACCAGCGTCGGCAGGTACTCTTTAACCCAGCGCGCGCCTCCAGTATTCATCGGCGAGTCCTTACGCCGCTCTCCACGCCCGACGATCAATAGGCGTGCACGGCGCGGTGACTGGTAGGCTCGATGGTCCCAACAGCAGGAAGTGGTTGGGTGTCAGCGCCTCTTTGTCGTTTATATCGACCGGTACGTGCGTCAACGGTCGAGAGTTTACCGTGTTTTCGGCTTTCTGTCCGGTGCGATGAATTTCCAATCTATCCGCCGAGTCAGCGCGTAGTCCTTTAGCTACGGTGTCCACTCTTCCATCGCCCGTTGCAGTTCGGTATTTGCCCCATGAAAATTTGTCCCATTGTCCGAGTATATGACCCGTGGCCACCCATGCCTAGCTGCCATGCGCCGCAATGCCGATATCGCCGAGTCCGTCGTAAGGGAGTATACTAATTCTAAATGCACCGCGCGTAGTTAAACAGGTGAATAACGCTACCCACCGTTTTGTGTGCCGACGTTCTATCGTAACTGTTATAGGCTCGAAATAATCGATTCCAGTGTAGGTGAATGGTCGCGCGAATGCCCCTAATTGTTCAGGTGGTAGGTCTCCTATAACCGCTGGTCGTGGTGTCGCCTTGCGTACCCTGCATCGCAGACATCTCCGCTCCACTTCTGGTACTGTTGGTCGTAATCGGAGGATATGATATCTGGTGCGTAGGTCGTTGACCAACCTCTCCCTGTTGGCGTGGCTTGCTTCCTGATGCGCCTTTTCCACAAGCAGCTTCACGAAATGGTGGCGTCCGTTTAATATGATGGGCCTCTTCATCTGGCTGTCCACGTCGGCTGCGTCGATTCTTCCTCTGGCTCGTAGTACGCCATCTTACAATATGTGGTCGAGCTTCCTTAGCGCGCTGCCGGTTGCCAGGTTCTTCCCCCGCTGAAGGCGACGGATGTCTTCAGCGAAGCTTTCATGTTGGCTGTGTTCTATCCACATCCCCTCTGCTCTTTGGATGTGCTGCAATGTCAGTCCGTGCGCCTTCCTCGTATGGCATCGACGAATTGTAGTACTCGTGCAGTGGCCCTGATCAATCTCTCGTAGGAAGAGAATCTTTCTATGTCTGGCAGATGTGGAGCGTCCTTGGTGTCGCTCTGGTGCGCCACGATTTCCTCCAATTCTTCATCATCCCCTGCCTTCTCTTCCTGACGGCGAGGCCATCTGCCTTCGTCTTCGTAAAGGAATGGTGGTCCTGTGAACCATCTGTCACTTTCTTCCTTGCTTGCGTAATTCACGCGCGTCGCCTGGTCTGCGATGTTTTCTACAGTCGGTATCCACCTCCATTGCTCAGGTGATGCTTTTTCCGCTATCTCCCCTAACCTATGAGCCACGTATGGGGTGTAACGCGCCGTATCATTTTGTATCCAGTGGAGCACCGTAGTGGAGTCTGTCCAATACATTACCTTATCGGCTACCACTCTGTGCTCGCCTTGCACGAATTCCGCGAGTCGCGCGCCTATTAAATTCGCTTTCAACTCTAATCGCGGTATGCTTTGCGCCTTAATTGGAGCGACTTTCGCCTTGGCCGTCATGAACGTTGGCCTGTCCCTACCGTCGCGATGCGTATATGCCTTATCGTCGCGCGGTTGGTTCCCTATTACTCCCCCCGTGGGAGCGTAGCGTCTCGGCAGTCGTGAAATCTTCCTATCCGGACTGGCGAGCGCCTGGATGTCCTCATCTGACCGTCCGCTAGTGCTTACGACGTGTAATACGGTCTCGCCGTCTTCCCTACACGTTAGCTGCGGCACGGTTCCCTGTATTACCCACCCTAATAACGTACGTGCAGCTATAGGCTGCCTTCGACGTCCTATTCTCAAATTACGGGTGATTATTAAATGCCAGTTGTCGGCACCTAATAATAATCTCGGCTTCGAGTCGTCGTAACAAACCGAACTCGGTAGGTCGCGTAAGTGCTTTAACCGTAAGCAGCCCCTACTCACAGACTGCGAGCCTATCTTTAAATTTGCTATTGTCCGCGCACTTATATTATACACCTCACTGCGCGTCTTGCCACGTATGCCTATGCTAACTAATCTACTATCGGCCTCGCGTTGACTATTATTCACGCCTCGAATGTTAAGCGGCTTCGTCGGTCCTTCCGCTCCTAACTCGCGAGCTCTACTATTATCTAGGCTAGCTAGGCTCTACTATTTCGTTAATCGACGACGACTTACGTCGTCGATTAACGAAATAGTAGAGCCTTCGTCAAGTAGCGCATACGTATCTATTTCATTACCACGCGGTCCGCGTACGGTAATGGGGCACACTTTCAATAAAACGGATGCACTACTATTAACATTCGACGCGACGAGCACGGTCTCATCCGGTTTTGCCGATGTTTCAGGTGCGCTGGCCTTGCGGGCGTGAAGGAGGGCATGGTGGGGGGCGTTGCAGCCGTCGACGCCGCATTTCTTAACTTTACATCTAAAGCGTCGGTGTTTGCTGTTTAAACACCTAAAACACACCCCATCTTCCTTAACCCACTTCCACCGGTCGTCCAAACCCATTTGCGCTAGCTTCCTACATTTGGCGATTGAGTGTTCACCCCCGCAACACATACATGAGGCACTACCGGTGTCCTCCTGGGCGGTGAACATCTTTACGTCGCGGGCCCTATCCTCTACGCGGCGTGTCAATATAACTCTTTTCGACGGCGGCGCCTCTCGCCTTACGGGCGATTCCTTAGTCGGCGTTCGGACGTATAGGCATGACTTAACGCACGGTCAGCCTCTCTCATCATGAACCGGGATAGCGTGACGATGTCCGGTTCGTCCGCACTTCCGTAGTGCTCCGCATAATCGCACCAACGCGACCGTAAGTGAGGGCTAAGTTTGCTAGTGACCTCCCTAGTTAGCATCGGATTTTGTAAATATCCTTTGCCGTTGACGTTCTGCATAATACACACTATATTTTGTAACTTAATAGCGAACGAATTTAATTCCTGGGCGTTTTAACCCGGGCGCGGAAGCCGTTTTAATTCCTCTAACGCACGATCTATAATTACTTCCGGGCGGCCGAAACACTGCTCCAGTGTACGCATAATATCTGCTGGATCCTTTGCGGTAAACAGCAGTGCCGGTACTACCCTAGCCTCACCGCGTAAACAATTCCTTAACTTTGCCATATTTTCCGTATTTGTGAATCTATATAAACGCGTGGATTCTTTCATCGCGGCTTTAAAAGCTAACCATTCCGCAGCCGAACCGTTAAAAATAGGCAAGTCCTGCGTCTGCTTCGCGGCGGCGGGTCTGACTCTAATCATGTTTTCTAGAGCTTCCGCTAGTCGTTCTATACCCCTCTCTTTCCCTCGCGGAGTAAGCGATCTATCTCTATCCCTATCTCCCTCATGCCTACGCTGTGGCGCTGGCGACCTATGTACACCTTGTAGTGTTATACTACTTACATTTCATTGTACACTAATTCTTCATTCTGTTTTGATATTCTGCATTCATGTTTTGCATCACTTTATACTATTTTTTTCATTCTGTTTTTGATTTTCTGCATTTATATTTTGCATCACCTTTATTTCTATAGGATCCTGTAACGTTTTTACACAATAACATATCATTTTACATCGTATTTTCACACTATTTATCACTTTTAAAATAGCTGTCAATGAAGTCTTACCTTTTATGGTCTTTTATTGAATTCTCTGTAACTCTACAATTTCAGGCTTCACGCACGCAGCCGTGCATAAGTTTTTCCTATGTGAATCATATCTCAATTCATACTTAAATGTAATAATTTCTTAATAAAAGTCCAAAAACCAAAAATTGGTTTTTATGACAACTACTATTTATACCGTTGTCATGGCAATTTTTATTCAAATTCGTTACCGATATGACGTTTTATCTCGATATTTTCACTTAAATACTCTTTTGCTCTAGGTCATTTACAATAAATTTCCTTTTAATTTAAATAATTTTTCCGTTCTCTCTAGAAAGATATAAAAGCCGAACAATCGGTGAAGAAATTCAGTCTTGCTTCAGTTCTCGTATCGGAAGCATCTTCTAAAGGCCTTATCCCGGGGCCGCTCAGCCCCGGGATCCTGCAAGCCTCTATCCTGCCTGAAGCCACTGGACTCTACGATCCGTTGCTCTGCCTGAAGTCGCCGGATCCCACAAGTCTCTACTCTACCTGGAGTCGCCGGAACCTACAAACCTCTGTTCCGCCCGAAATCACCGGAACCTACCAACCTCTGTCCCGCCTGCAGACACCGGATCCTGCAGGCCACTGCGCTGTTTGAAGTCGCTGAGGATCCTGCAAGCTCCTGTCTGGGCTGAAGTCGCCGATCCTGCAATCGCCGCATTCACCTGAGGTCGTCGCCTAGAGACGCCCACGCCTACCCACCTACGCCGTGCGTGCTCGTTCCAGGCGCTGAGAGCACGCTTGGGATCTTCGGACTCAGCTACGACATAAATCTTTTTTTTATTACCTTTTTTTTTAAATATAATTTGTAAATCACATCATCCATCATCTTCATATTTCATTTTTTTTATAAAATTGTAAATACTCTTTTAAAAACTTAAATATATTATTGTCTTGGTCTATTTGGTTGTTTTGCTGATCGTAGGTTAGGTTCTTTCTTCTTTTAATTGTCGCTTTACGACAGTTTGGCGCCCAACGTAAAAGTCCTCTTTCTCTCTTAATTCTTCACCTTTACTGCGCCTTGTCTAGTTCCTTTTGATTTAATTGCTTTCCCTTTTGTTCTTAACTTACTATTCATCATTCATTTACACATCCTTTTCATACCTTCAAAATCCTAAAACAAAACTTCTTCTAGTTTTTCAACTTATTTGGATTATATTTAGGCCTACAAATAACACTTCATTTACATTCATCACTCTAAGTTACATTCATCACTATAATATTTTTTATTCTAGATAACTTAGAGGTACGATTTTTAATAATATTTTTATTTCTTAAACTTAACTTTACACGTAATTATAACAATGAAAAGGGTTATTAAGTACGAATTCCTTAACAAGGCCGAACTTGAATACGAAGTGAAGATTAGATGTGAGGAACCAGCTAATACTGTTTTGCTTCTAAAAAAACAAGTTTTACGTTTAGTTGCGAATTCTCACCCTGAAGATATTCTCACTTCTCCAATTCCGATCGAGGATGACTTGTCTCAAATTGATTCTACATTGACCTATCTGGACTGTAAAATTAAAAAATTTTTACACGGTGAAACCAAATATTTACGACTAATAGAAACTTTTATTAACCATGTTTTTTACAGATTAGAGCGAATAGATACTGACTTATATCTAGACTTTAAAGCTAATTTCGAGACTTTGAAGATGAAATATGACGCTATGGCTAAACAATTCGAATCCTTGACTCCACCTTCAACTGAAAATGACGTTCCATCACTTGACCCTCCTGATGACCCGACTGTTACGGTTGACCCGACTGTCACGGAACTCCCTCTTGTTTCTCAAACTTCTATTCAGGTCCATACCCCGTATCCTCCACCACCACCTCAATCTTTTTCTCCATCCAACGTCTTCAAATATCTGAAAAGACACACCTTCAATGGTAAAAGCTGTCCAAGATCCTTTCTTCAAAAACTGGAAGAATACTGTATAGCTCGTGGCTTGTCCAAAGACTTGTTGATTTCACAAGCGTTTGAAATTTTCACTGACAATGCTCTTCATTGGTTCAGATTTAAATATAATCAGAATCCAAACTTAACGTGGAACGAACTTTCTTCATTATTAATCAAAGACTTTGGTGGTTTTGATTATGATCACAAACTTTTAGAAGCGATTAGGAATCGAACTCAAGGTCGAGATGAACCTATTGTCATCTATATTACCATCATGTCTGGAATGTTTTCTCGTCTTTCGAAGAAACTTTCTGAAACAGAACAATTGCAGATTATTTTGAGGAATATTCGCCCATGTTATTCTGTCTTCGTAGCTCTAAAAGACATTGACTCTATCGACTCTCTTTTGGCTACTTGCCAAAACTATGAAAAATTCCTAGACAGAGACAAACAATTTAAAGAACCAAATGTACAACAAAGTCCTCTTATTTCTGAATTCAACTACAAGCATTCCACTTCAAGTTCAGTTGACTCTTCAAATTCTTCTAATAACTCAAGACCTTCTCCTCCCCGCATGAATAAATTCACTTCATCCTACAAATACCCTTCTAGGCAAGTTAATAGTCTCTCTCAAACCAAAGCTCCTCAAGAAAGCTCCTTTTGTGTTCGCTGTCGTAAACAAGGTCATTCTTTAAACACCTGTACTCAACCACGATTCGTGATTTGTTTCAAATGTGGGCTTAAAGGTTTTAAAACTGCAGATTGCCCTACTTGTTCTCCCAAACCTAATACTAGTTCAAAAAACTAACTACTGACTTGAAAAGTAACTTAAACTTTGATAACGACGATTGGACTAATTGGATTAAAACAATTCAAAACTTCTTTTCTTGTTACAAAATCTCTTCTACACTCTACTCCAAGGAACAAGATCTTAATCGTCCATTCGTTAATGTCAAAATTTATAACTTAACTTTATCTGGTTTACTAGATTCTGGCAGTTCAGTAACTATTCTGGGTAATAATTCTCATTTGGAAATTCTTAAACTGGGCTGCAAACTTTTCAAGTCAGATCTTATTACTGTCTCTACTGCTAATAATCAAAAAATTAATTCCTTGGGTTATTTTGACTTACCTGTTCATTTTAATAATCAACCTCATTTAATTAAAGCTTATGTTTTCCTTGAAATATTTCCTTCGCTAATATTAGGTATTGACTTTTGGAGAAAATTTAATCTTTTACCTAGTGTTTTATCTTCTCTTAACTTTACAGAATCTAAATGTTCTGCTATCGAAACTAAAGATACTAAAGTTTTACCTTATGAGCATTTAACTCCTAACCAAAAGAACATCGCTAACGACATCATCCAACGCTTCAAAACAATTTCTTTTGAGGAAAAAGGTATCCTGGGAAGCACACATTTAATCACCCACAAGATTGATACTGGTGATTCTCTTCCAATCAAACAAAGATGTTATAGACTGTCTCCTGAAAAACAAAAGGCGTTAATTAATGAAGTTGACAAGATGCTGGGATGGAAGGTCATTGAACAATGCGAAAGTCCTTGGTTATCTCCAGTTCTCATCACTCCGAAGAAGAATGGTGAATGGCGTTTCTGTGTTGACAGCAGGAAGCTTAACTCAATTACACGTCGTGATGCTTATAAGTTGCCACTAATAAGCGAAATTTTGGACAACCTGAAGAATGCCAAATACTTATCAAGCATTGACATTGCAAAAGCATTTTGGGAAATTCCCTTGAATCCTGCGGATAAAGATAAAACTGCCTTTTATGTACCTGGAAGAGGTATGTTTAGATTTAAAGTAATGCCTTTTGGCCTCACCAACTCACCTGCAACTCTACAAAGATTAATGGATATGCTGCTTACTCCTGAATTTGAGAACAAGGTATTTTGCTATCTGGACGACATTGTTATTATTAGTGAGACTTTTGATGAACACATATCGCTTCTCATGAAAGTTCATGAAAAACTATCATATGTCAATCTAACTATTAACTTTGAAGAGAGTCAATTCTTCAAGAAAGAACTGAAATACCTTGGTTTTCTTGTGGACGAGTATGGTTTACGTGCAGATCCAGATAAAATAAAAGCTATTTTAGAATATCCTGTACCTACTTGCAGAAAAGAAGTACGAAGATTCATAGGCACCTGCAGCTGGTTCAGAAGATTCATTCTAAACTTTAGCACTATTGCCTCTCCACTCAACCAACTAACCTGTTCCGGGAAGAACGCTCCTAAATTTTTATGGAATTCACAAGCTGCAGCTGCTTTCCAGAAACTTAAAGAAGCCTTGGTAACTGCTCCTGTCCTTGCTTGCCCTAACTTCGAACTACCCTTCTCTGTACATTGTGATGCATCAAATTATGGCATAGGAGCAATGCTTACCCAACAACAAGATGATAAAGAAGTCGTGATTGCTTACATGAGTAAAGCACTAAATAAAAATCAACGGAACTACTCAACTACTGAAAGAGAAACATTGGCTGTAATAACTGCATTAGAACATTGGCGATTTTACCTAGACAATGGTAAAGAATTTACAATATATACTGATCATGCTGCGCTTAAATGGTTTCAGAATTTATCAAACCCATCAGGAAAACTTGCTCGCTGGACTTTACGCTTATCATGCTTTAACTTTGTCATAAAACATAAAAAAGGAAAGGATAATGTTGTTCCAGATTTATTATCAAGACATAAAAATCAAGAACGTCCTAATACACGAGAAACTTCACCTCAAGGCGTATATCCCATTACGATTGAAGAACCACCTGATCGTAGACTTGAACACTACAACAAAATTTTTCTCGGATGTTCCAACAATCCAGACGCATATCCCAACTACACTATCAGGGATAACAAACTTTACCGCTGTATCCATTCTCCCGATCATCTAAACGATGACTTTATTTGGAAAGAAGTTCCACTACCTCAAGATAGACAGGCACTTATTGAAGCTAACCATGGTTCCCCTTCAGAACTCCATCTTGGTATCTTCAAAACATTCAAGAAAATATCATTAAAATACTATTGGTCTGGTATGTTTAAGGACATTGCTGAATTAATCTCGACTTGTGAAACCTGCTTAACCTACAAACACCCTAATCATTCTCCCTATGGTCTTATGGGTAAACCCAAACTTTGCTCCAGACCTTTTCAAACTATATCCTTAGATCTTATGGGTCCACTGCCAATGACTCGAAGACGAAATCAGTATATTCTAGTGATTAACTGCAATTTTACTAAATATACTATGATTTTTCCCCTTAAACGTGCTACTTCAGCTAATATTATTAATGTTTTGGAAAATTCAGCTTTTCTAGTTCATGGCATTCCTCAAACTATTATAATGGACAACGCTGTTCAATTTCAGTCGCGAGAATTCCACTCATTTTTAAATTCTTATAATGTTCCTTGTATTTTTCACACAGCTTTATATTGTCCTCAGGTTAATCCTACGGAGAAGTTTAATAGCACAATTATTACAGCTCTAGCATCTCTAGTAGGAGACGATCATAGATCCTGGGACAACCATCTTGCTAAGATTCAGTACGCAATGAACAGCGCTACAAATGTAGCTACTGGTTTTACTCCAAATTTTTTAGTCTTTGGTAGGGAAACAATACCTTGTGGTTCCTTCTATACTCCAACTCAGAACCTCGAGGAATTGGTATTTATGCCTCGTGATATTTACGCGTCTAATGCTGGTCTCCTCTCATCTATATTTCACAAAGTTCAAACTAAACTTCACATAGCTCACGCTAAAAATAGCGCTCGCTATGATCTTCGTCGGTCTTTTAAAGAATTCAATGTGGGAGACACTGTTTGGCGTAAAAACCATGTTTTAAGCGATGCCGGCGCATACTTTAATGCTAAACTTGCCCCTAAGTTCATCAAGTGCAAAGTGATAGCTAAACTGTCACCACTAGTCTATGTGCTTGAAGACCCTAATGGAGTTAGAGGCAAGTGGCACATTAAAGATGTAAAATCATAAATTTTCTTAACTTTTATTTACTATTAATTTGTATATATGTATAAATATCACCATCATTTTCACCTTATTATTTTTATTTCTTTTAATTTGTTTGTTTGTTTGATGATCCAGTGTTCTTCAACACATCTTGCTTTAGGACCTCGAACTTTCGTTGGTTAATCGTCACTTTTTATTTTTATTTCAGACACATCTCGTTGGTGATGTTGCTGATCTCTGGCTTTGAGCTCTACCGCTCTGGCCGTTCTTAATCTTTACTTAAGTCACAGCGACTAAAGCTTACTTGAGGTATTTCTTTACCTTTATCTTCACTTGGGAGCAGCTGACTACTCCCTTAATTTTTATCTTCACTTAGGAGCGGTTGACAACTCCTTAAATAAGCCTGAATGTCCTTTTGAAAACACACTTCTAAGAGTGGTGTTTCTTCGACTAATTTTTTTTTCCCACACAGGAGCGGTTGACTACTCCTTAAATAAGCCTTAATGTCATTTTGAAAACACACTTTTAGAGTGGTAGTCATTGAATGTGAACTCCACCCTTACCTGAATGCAGATGATGAATGTAAGAGATAGTATATCTGATTTTGACTGGTGATGTCTGTTTCTGCAAAGCTGTGTTTTTATGGTTTATTTTAGAATGTATATATCAAAATTTTTGCTGAGTCAAAAATTTTCCAGGGTCGGGGGGAAAATGTAGTGTTATACTACTTACATTTCATTGTACACTAATTCTTCATTCTGTTTTGATATTCTGCATTCATGTTTTGCATCACTTTATACTATTTTTTTCATTCTGTTTTTGATTTTCTGCATTTATATTTTGCATCACCTTTATTTCTATAGGATCCTGTAACGTTTTTACACAATAACATATCATTTTACTTCGTATTTTCACACTATTTATCACTTTTAAAATAGCTGTCAATGAAGTCTTACCTTTTATGGTCTTTTATTGAATTCTCTGTAACTCTACAATTTCAGGCTTCACGCACGCAGCCGTGCATAAGTTTTTCCTATGTGAATCATATCTCAATTCATACTTAAATGTAATAATTTCTTAATAAAAGTCCAAAAACCAAAAATTGGTTTTTATGACAACTACTATTTATACCGTTGTCATGGCAATTTTTATTCAAATTCGTTACCGATATGACGTTTTATCTCGATATTTTCACTTAAATACTCTTTTGCTCTAGGTCATTTACAATAAATTTCCTTTTAATTTAAATAATTTTTCCGTTCTCTCTAGAAAGATATAAAAGCCGAACAATCGGTGAAGAAATTCAGTCTTGCTTCAGTTCTCGTATCGGAAGCATCTTCTAAAGGCCTTATCCCGGGGCCGCTCAGCCCCGGGATCCTGCAAGCCTCTATCCTGCCTGAAGCCACTGGACTCTACGATCCGTTGCTCTGCCTGAAGTCGCCGGATCCCACAAGTCTCTACTCTACCTGGAGTCGCCGGAACCTACAAACCTCTGTTCCGCCCGAAATCACCGGAACCTACCAACCTCTGTCCCGCCTGCAGTCACCGGATCCTGCAGGCCACTGCGCTGTTTGAAGTCGCTGAGGATCCTGCAAGCTCCTGTCTGGGCTGAAGTCGCCGATCCTGCAATCGCCGCATTCACCTGAGGTCGTCGCCTAGAGACGCCCACGCCTACCCACCTACGCCGTGCGTGCTCGTTCCAGGCGCTGAGAGCACGCTTGGGATCTTCGGACTCAGCTACGACATAAATCTTTTTTTTATTACCTTTTTTTTTAAATATAATTTGTAAATCACATCATCCATCATCTTCATATTTCATTTTTTTTATAAAATTGTAAATACTCTTTTAAAAACTTAAATATATTATTGTCTTGGTCTATTTGGTTGTTTTGCTGATCGTAGGTTAGGTTCTTTCTTCTTTTAATTGTCGCTTTACGACAGTTTGGCGCCCAACGTAAAAGTCCTCTTTCTCTCTTAATTCTTCACCTTTACTGCGCCTTGTCTAGTTCCTTTTGATTTAATTGCTTTCCCTTTTGTTCTTAACTTACTATTCATCATTCATTTACACATCCTTTTCATACCTTCAAAATCCTAAAACAAAACTTCTTCTAGTTTTTCAACTTATTTGGATTATATTTAGGCCTACAAATAACACTTCATTTACATTCATCACTCTAAGTTACATTCATCACTATAATATTTTTTATTCTAGATAACTTAGAGGTACGATTTTTAATAATATTTTTATTTCTTAAACTTAACTTTACACGTAATTATAACAATGAAAAGGGTTATTAAGTACGAATTCCTTAACAAGGCCGAACTTGAATACGAAGTGAAGATTAGATGTGAGGAACCAGCTAATACTGTTTTGCTTCTAAAAAAACAAGTTTTACGTTTAGTTGCGAATTCTCACCCTGAAGATATTCTGACTTCTCCAATTCCGATCGAGGATGACTTGTCTCAAATTGATTCTACATTGACCTATCTGGACTGTAAAATTAAAAAATTTTTACACGGTGAAACCAAATATTTACGACTAATAGAAACTTTTATTAACCATGTTTTTTACAGATTAGAGCGAATAGATACTGACTTATATCTAGACTTTAAAGCTAATTTCGAGACTTTGAAGATGAAATATGACGCTATGGCTAAACAATTCGAATCCTTGACTCCACCTTCAACTGAAAATGACGTTCCATCACTTGACCCTCCTGATGACCCGACTGTTACGGTTGACCCGACTGTCACGGAACTCCCTCTTGTTTCTCAAACTTCTATTCAGGTCCATACCCCGTATCCTCCACCACCACCTCAATCTTTTTCTCCATCCAACGTCTTCAAATATCTGAAAAGACACACCTTCAATGGTAAAAGCTGTCCAAGATCCTTTCTTCAAAAACTGGAAGAATACTGTATAGCTCGTGGCTTGTCCAAAGACTTGTTGATTTCACAAGCGTTTGAAATTTTCACTGACAATGCTCTTCATTGGTTCAGATTTAAATATAATCAGAATCCAAACTCAACGTGGAACGAACTTTCTTCATTATTAATCAAAGACTTTGGTGGTTTTGATTATGATCACAAACTTTTAGAAGCGATTAGGAATCAAACTCAAGGTCGAGATGAACCTATTGTCATCTATATTACCATCATGTCTGGAATGTTTTCTCGTCTTTCGAAGAAACTTTCTGAAACAGAACAATTGCAGATTATTTTGAGGAATATTCGCCCATGTTATTCTGTCTTCGTAGCTCTAAAAGACATTGACTCTATCGACTCTCTTTTGGCTACTTGCCAAAACTATGAAAAATTCCTAGACAGAGACAAACAATTTAAAGAACCAAATGTACAACAAAGTCCTCTTATTTCTGAATTCAACTACAAGCATTCCACTTCAAGTTCAGTTGACTCTTCAAATTCTTCTAATAACTCAAGACCTTCTCCTCCCCGCATGAATAAATTCACTTCATCCTACAAATACCCTTCTAGGCAAGTTAATAGTCTCTCTCAAACCAAAGCTCCTCAAGAAAGCTCCTTTTGTGTTCGCTGTCGTAAACAAGGTCATTCTTTAAACACCTGTACTCAACCACGATTCGTGATTTGTTTCAAATGTGGGCTTAAAGGTTTTAAAACTGCAGATTGCCCTACTTGTTCTCCCAAACCTAATACTAGTTCAAAAAACTAACTACTGACTTGAAAAGTAACTTAAACTTTGATAACGACGATTGGACTAATTGGATTAAAACAATTCAAAACTTCTTTTCTTGTTACAAAATCTCTTCTACACTCTACTCCAAGGAACAAGATCTTAATCGTCCATTCGTTAATGTCAAAATTTATAACTTAACTTTATCTGGTTTACTAGATTCTGGCAGTTCAGTAACTATTCTGGGTAATAATTCTCATTTGGAAATTCTTAAACTGGGCTGCAAACTTTTCAAGTCAGATCTTATTACTGTCTCTACTGCTAATAATCAAAAAATTAATTCCTTGGGTTATTTTGACTTACCTGTTCATTTTAATAATCAACCTCATTTAATTAAAGCTTATGTTTTCCTTGAAATATTTCCTTCGCTAATATTAGGTATTGACTTTTGGAGAAAATTTAATCTTTTACCTAGTGTTTTATCTTCTCTTAACTTTACAGAATCTAAATGTTCTGCTATCGAAACTAAAGATACTAAAGTTTTACCTTATGAGCATTTAACTCCTAACCAAAAGAACATCGCTAACGACATCATCCAACGCTTCAAAACAATTTCTTTTGAGGAAAAAGGTATCCTGGGAAGCACACATTTAATCACCCACAAGATTGATACTGGTGATTCTCTTCCAATCAAACAAAGATGTTATAGACTGTCTCCTGAAAAACAAAAGGCGTTAATTAATGAAGTTGACAAGATGCTGGGATGGAAGGTCATTGAACAATGCGAAAGTCCTTGGTTATCTCCAGTTCTCATCACTCCGAAGAAGAATGGTGAATGGCGTTTCTGTGTTGACAGCAGGAAGCTTAACTCAATTACACGTCGTGATGCTTATAAGTTGCCACTAATAAGCGAAATTTTGGACAACCTGAAGAATGCCAAATACTTATCAAGCATTGACATTGCAAAAGCATTTTGGGAAATTCCCTTGAATCCTGCGGATAAAGATAAAACTGCCTTTTATGTACCTGGAAGAGGTATGTTTAGATTTAAAGTAATGCCTTTTGGCCTCACCAACTCACCTGCAACTCTACAAAGATTAATGGATATGCTGCTTACTCCTGAATTTGAGAACAAGGTATTTTGCTATCTGGACGACATTGTTATTATTAGTGAGACTTTTGATGAACACATATCGCTTCTCATGAAAGTTCATGAAAAACTATCATATGTCAATCTAACTATTAACTTTGAAGAGAGTCAATTCTTCAAGAAAGAACTGAAATACCTTGGTTTTCTTGTGGACGAGTATGGTTTACGTGCAGATCCAGATAAAATAAAAGCTATTTTAGAATATCCTGTACCTACTTGCAGAAAAGAAGTACGAAGATTCATAGGCACCTGCAGCTGGTTCAGAAGATTCATTCTAAACTTTAGCACTATTGCCTCTCCACTCAACCAACTAACCTGTTCCGGGAAGAACGCTCCTAAATTTTTATGGAATTCACAAGCTGCAGCTGCTTTCCAGAAACTTAAAGAAGCCTTGGTAACTGCTCCTGTCCTTGCTTGCCCTAACTTCGAACTACCCTTCTCTGTACATTGTGATGCATCAAATTATGGCATAGGAGCAATGCTTACCCAACAACAAGATGATAAAGAAGTCGTGATTGCTTACATGAGTAAAGCACTAAATAAAAATCAACGGAACTACTCAACTACTGAAAGAGAAACATTGGCTGTAATAACTGCATTAGAACATTGGCGATTTTACCTAGACAATGGTAAAGAATTTACAATATATACTGATCATGCTGCGCTTAAATGGTTTCAGAATTTATCAAACCCATCAGGAAAACTTGCTCGCTGGACTTTACGCTTATCATGCTTTAACTTTGTCATAAAACATAAAAAAGGAAAGGATAATGTTGTTCCAGATTTATTATCAAGACATAAAAATCAAGAACGTCCTAATACACGAGAAACTTCACCTCAAGGCGTATATCCCATTACGATTGAAGAACCACCTGATCGTAGACTTGAACACTACAACAAAATTTTTCTCGGATGTTCCAACAATCCAGACGCATATCCCAACTACACTATCAGGGATAACAAACTTTACCGCTGTATCCATTCTCCCGATCGTCTAAACGATGACTTTATTTGGAAAGAAGTTCCACTACCTCAAGATAGACAGGCACTTATTGAAGCTAACCATGGTTCCCCTTCAGAACTCCATCTTGGTATCTTCAAAACATTCAAGAAAATATCATTAAAATACTATTGGTCTGGTATGTTTAAGGACATTGCTGAATTAATCTCGACTTGTGAAACCTGCTTAACCTACAAACACCCTAATCATTCTCCCTATGGTCTTATGGGTAAACCCAAACTTTGCTCCAGACCTTTTCAAACTATATCCTTAGATCTTATGGGTCCACTGCCAATGACTCGAAGACGAAATCAGTATATTCTAGTGATTAACTGCAATTTTACTAAATATACTATGATTTTTCCCCTTAAACGTGCTACTTCAGCTAATATTATTAATGTTTTGGAAAATTCAGCTTTTCTAGTTCATGGCATTCCTCAAACTATTATAATGGACAACGCTGTTCAATTTCAGTCGCGAGAATTCCACTCATTTTTAAATTCTTATAATGTTCCTTGTATTTTTCACACAGCTTTATATTGTCCTCAGGTTAATCCTACGGAGAAGTTTAATAGCACAATTATTACAGCTCTAGCATCTCTAGTAGGAGACGATCATAGATCCTGGGACAACCATCTTGCTAAGATTCAGTACGCAATGAACAGCGCTACAAATGTAGCTACTGGTTTTACTCCAAATTTTTTAGTCTTTGGTAGGGAAACAATACCTTGTGGTTCCTTCTATACTCCAACTCAGAACCTCGAGGAATTGGTATTTATGCCTCGTGATATTTACGCGTCTAATGCTGGTCTCCTCTCATCTATATTTCACAAAGTTCAAACTAAACTTCACATAGCTCACGCTAAAAATAGCGCTCGCTATGATCTTCGTCGGTCTTTTAAAGAATTCAATGTGGGAGACACTGTTTGGCGTAAAAACCATGTTTTAAGCGATGTCGGCGCATACTTTAATGCTAAACTTGCCCCTAAGTTCATCAAGTGCAAAGTGATAGCTAAACTGTCACCACTAGTCTATGTGCTTGAAGACCCTAATGGAGTTAGAGGCAAGTGGCACATTTAAAGATGTAAAATCATAAATTTTCTTAACTTTTATTTACTATTAATTTGTATATATGTATAAATATCACCATCATTTTCACCTTATTATTTTTATTTCTTTTAATTTGTTTGTTTGTTTGATGATCCAGTGTTCTTCAACACATCTTGCTTTAGGACCTCGAACTTTCGTTGGTTAATCGTCACTTTTTATTTTTATTTCAGACACATCTCGTTGGTGATGTTGCTGATCTCTGGCTTTGAGCTCTACCGCTCTGGCCGTTCTTAATCTTTACTTAAGTCACAGCGACTAAAGCTTACTTGAGGTATTTCTTTACCTTTATCTTCACTTGGGAGCAGCTGACTACTCCCTTAATTTTTATCTTCACTTAGGAGCGGTTGACAACTCCTTAAATAAGCCTGAATGTCCTTTTGAAAACACACTTCTAAGAGTGGTGTTTCTTCGACTAATTTTTTTTTCCCACACAGGAGCGGTTGACTACTCCTTAAATAAGCCTTAATGTCATTTTGAAAACACACTTTTAGAGTGGTAGTCATTGAATGTGAACTCCACCCTTACCTGAATGCAGATGATGAATGTAAGAGATAGTATATCTGATTTTGACTGGTGATGTCTGTTTCTGCAAAGCTGTGTTTTTATGGTTTATTTTAGAATGTATATATCAAAATTTTTGCTGAGTCAAAAATTTTCCAGGGTCGGGGGGAAAATGTAGTGTTATACTACTTACATTTCATTGTACACTAATTCTTCATTCTGTTTTGATATTCTGCATTCATGTTTTGCATCACTTTATACTATTTTTTTCATTCTGTTTTTGATTTTCTGCATTTATATTTTGCATCACCTTTATTTCTATAGGATCCTGTAACGTTTTTACACAATAACATATCATTTTACTTCGTATTTTCACACTATTTATCACTTTTAAAATAGCTGTCAATGAAGTCTTACCTTTTATGGTCTTTTATTGAATTCTCTGTAACTCTACAATTTCAGGCTTCACGCACGCAGCCGTGCATAAGTTTTTCCTATGTGAATCATATCTCAATTCATACTTAAATGTAATAATTTCTTAATAAAAGTCCAAAAACCAAAAATTGGTTTTTATGACAACTACTATTTATACCGTTGTCATGGCAATTTTTATTCAAATTCGTTACCGATATGACGTTTTATCTCGATATTTTCACTTAAATACTCTTTTGCTCTAGGTCATTTACAATAAATTTCCTTTTAATTTAAATAATTTTTCCGTTCTCTCTAGAAAGATATAAAAGCCGAACAATCGGTGAAGAAATTCAGTCTTGCTTCAGTTCTCGTATCGGAAGCATCTTCTAAAGGCCTTATCCCGGGGCCGCTCAGCCCCGGGATCCTGCAAGCCTCTATCCTGCCTGAAGCCACTGGACTCTACGATCCGTTGCTCTGCCTGAAGTCGCCGGATCCTACAAAACGTTGCTCTGCCTGAAGTCGCCGAGATCCCACAAGTCTCTACTCTACCTGGAGTCGCCGGAACCTACAAACCTCTGTTCCGCCCGAAATCACCGGAACCTACAAACCTCTGTCCCGCCTGCAGTCACCGGATCCTGCAGGCCACTGCGCTGTTTGAAGTCGCTGAGGATCCTGCAAGCTCCTGTCTGGGCTGAAGTCGCCGATCCTGCAATCGCCGCATTCACCTGAGGTCGTCGCCTAGAGACGCCCACGCCTACCCACCTACGCCGTGCGTGCTCGTTCCAGGCGCTGAGAGCACGCTTGGGATCTTCGGACTCAGCTACGACATAAATCTTTTTTTTTATTACCTTTTTTTTTAAATATAATTTGTAAATCACATCATCCATCATCTTCATATTTCATTTTTTTTATAAAATTGTAAATACTCTTTTAAAAACTTAAATATATTATTGTCTTGGTCTATTTGGTTGTTTTGCTGATCGTAGGTTAGGTTCTTTCTTCTTTTAATTGTCGCTTTACGACAACCTACATCCTTATAACACGGCGACGATAATCTACGATCCGCGTGGCGATGTGGCGATGGCGATCTATGTGTACCTACATCCTTACACGGCGACGCTGATCTACGATCCGCGTGGCGATGTGGCGATCTATGTATAGGCGATAGAGTGCGGCGTTGGACGCGTGACGGCGACGTATCCCGTACACGGCGATCCACCTGGTTAATTTCTACGGCGACTCCATTGTCCCTCTGTATCGTATCTACGCGGCGCGGTTGAACATCATTCGCTACCGTCCTCCCCTGGTCATCTTTAGCGTGATCGTAACCGATTCCCCTATTCGGTGGGGCTTGCTCTAACTCGATGCGGGGCGCGGGCTGAGACGGGCGGTAGGGCGGCTCCCCCCCCACACAGTCTCTACGTTCTCTAACCACCTATCAACGCGTTTCCTATTTTCTACTAAATTGTCTTCGTTTAGACTTTCCCTATCTGTTTCTTCCTGCAGTTGAGCGACGTCCCTAGCGTATTTCTTCTTGATAAGATCTTCTTCGAGTTGCAATTGCTTCCTTCTAATTGCAGCTAGTTCCTTCGCGGCATTGTACTCGATTTGCTTTAACTTTGCTATCGCGCTAACTGTCGACCGGGCTGAACGGACTGAACGGACCGACGGGGCGCGGGACGCGGGTCTATGTACAACGTCTGCTACCGGCGCGACGGTACGTGCTATCGAACTAGTTTCTGTAGTCGGAAGATCTTCTATAATCGCGGCGAGTGTCTCTGTGCGCGGCGCAGATGTGCTAACCTCTCCCAAACGATCGGTCGTAGACATGGACATAGTGGGGCGCGGCGGCGTGGGCGCGGGCGTGGGCGAAGATGCGGGCGCGAGCGGGGCCTGGGGCGCGGCGGAGGGCGCTTGTGCCAACGCGAGATAATCGGACGGGGACGCGGATGCTTCTTCGAATATCCGCATTCCTACCGGCGTTTCGTCGTCGTTCCGTGTCTTCTGGCTTCGTGTCTTCCTCATGACGTACCACGTTGCGACCTCCGATCGTCTTCAAAAAGACGCACGTATTGGACGCCGTTCTCGCCACAAGGGCGTTACCAGATGTTCACAGTTTGGCACCGTTAGGGAGCAACCACCTGGCCGCGTAAACGCGGTTTAAGAAACAAGAATTGTCTGGAAACAGACAATACTATGGACGTATATGACGTAGCTATAAGAAACAGAGAAGAAGTTAGTACCGACGATCTTCTTTCTTCGTCGACGAACTTCTTTCTTCCTTGAAGATCTTCTGTAATGATCTTCTCTCTTCTGTAATTACCTTCTTTTCTCTGTAATTACCTTCTTTCTTCTGGCTTGAATCTTCTGGCTTGAATCCGGCTACGATGGACCAAGAATATAAGGGATCCTTGTTTCTAATCCGGCGGCGAAGGACCAAGAATATAAGGGATCGAAGTGGACTGTATTTATTTACTGTAGCTAGTGGACTGTATTGATTGATTACTGAACTCATATTACGCTAGGGGACTGCTTAAAGAAAAGATGATACTGTAGACTATATTGTATTAAACTATTTACAATGCGGCTTTCACTAATTAACTATATACACAAAGGGAGTCTTCAATGGAGTATAGATTCTTCTCTCTTGATGGTTTTTCTTGAGGTTTCTTCTCTTGTTGTATTCGAGTGCCGCTTTCGAAATGAACAGCTCACAGACCAAAACGCCCTTCTTATATCCCGCAAGAGAGCGTCTTAGCCTGTGAGTAGCGTCGCACGAAGATGCCGTGCGCTCATTGGATGTCGACATCGCGTGATCTGCTGCCTGTGTGCGGGGTGCGCGGGGCGCAACCGGGTATGAAGGGGCGACGGGGCGGCGGTTCCCTCACTGTCCGCAACAGTAATATTATAAGGGGATATAAGTCAGAATAGGCTTCGCCTATTATCCTTGTGCGAAAAAAAAATGGTGATTATCGGTTATGCGTAGATTATAGGGATCTTAATGCAATAACGGTTAAGGAAAGATTTCCTTTACCTCATATAGATGACACATTAGCACGATTATCAGGAAAACGATTCATTACAAATTTGGACTTATATTCTGGATATCATCACATCAAAATTGATGATGAATCTGTACGTAAAACAGCGTTTGTTACACCTGATGGATTGTATCAATATTTAAGAGTTCCGTTTGGACTTGCTAATGCTCCATCAGTTTTTATGCGCGTTATACAGAAACTAATAAATCTAGTAGGAAATAATGAAATTGTTGCGTTCATGGATGACATACTTTTATCTACAGTCACAGAAGATGCCGGATTACAGTTATTAGAAAAAGTTTTTGTTCAACTGCGAAGATGCGATCTTAAGCTTAATATAAAGAAATGTTCGTTTTTAAAGTCTGTAGTGTTATGCTACTTACATATCATTTTACACTATTTTAAATTTATTTTTCCATTCTGTTTTGATTTTCTGCATTCACTGGATATTTTGCATCACCTTTATTTCCATAGGATCCTGTAACGTTTTTAGACCACAAGAACACAATAACAAATAATTTTCACTTCGTATTTTCACGCTATCAGCACTTTTTAAATCGGTGTCGATGGAGTCTACCTTTTTCGATCTTTTATTTAATTCTCCGTAACTCTGCAATTTCGGGTTTCGTGCGCGCTGTTGCGCTACCTTTTTTTCTATATCAATTATATCTAATTTTTTACTTAAATCTTGCCGTTTCTTTATTACGAGCCTGAAACCAAAATTTGACATGTTTTGACATCGTTGTTTATCTGGTTGTCATGGCAATTTTTATACAAATTCGTTACCGGTCTGATGTTTTTACTTCAATACTTCCACAAAAATACTCTTTTCCTCTTGGCCATTTACAAAAATTTGCTTTTAATTTAAATAATTTCCCGTTCTTATCTCAGATCCGTCGTCGAGCGCGGAGCTCTCTAAAAAGGTATAAAAGCCGAACAATCGGCCAATAAAGGAGTCTCGCTTCAGCTTTCAAACTGGAAGCATCTCCTAAAGGCCTTATCTCGGGGCCGCACTGCTCCGGGATCCTGCAAGCCTCTGCCTTCACCTGAAGTCGTCGCCTAGCCACGCCTATGCCTCCACCTACTAGTGCCCGCGCTATCTTTAGCCGCTGTGGGTGCTTGCTCCAGGCGCTGTGAGCGTTTACTCCAGGCGCTGAGAGCGCCTACTCAAGGCGCAGCGTGTGCCTACTCTGGGCGCTGCGTGTGCCTAGACCAGGCGCTGCATGCCACCACCACCAAGTGCGGTGTGCCACTTTGATTTTCAGGCTCCGCTTCAGTATTCATCTATCTTTATTTTTTTTTTAAATAATTGTAATTCACGTCACCCATCACCATCATCATACTTCATTTTTTTATATAAAATTGTAAATATCTTTTTAAAATTAAAAAAAAAATTTTTGTTGTTTCGTTATTGTTAGGTTAGGTTCTTTTTTTTAATTGTCGCTTTACGACAAGTCTGAAGTATCATTTTTAGGACATGAGATAAGTGTAGAGGGCATAAGGCCCGGTAACTATAAAATACAAGCAGTAGAAAAATTTCCTGTACCCACAAATTTACACGAGCGTCGGCAATTTTTGGGACTGTGTAGCTATTTTAGCAAAACCGCTTACAGACTTAACCAAAAAGAATTCCGTTTGGTGTTGGACTGATATTCAGGCGCAAAGTTTTAATACATTGAAAGAAAAATTATGTTCTAGGCCAGTTCTAGCCTTGTTCGATCCTAATTTATCATGTGAAATACATACATACAGATGCAAGTAAGCTTGGAATAGGTAGTATTTTGTTAAAGATTCAATACAGTGGCGATCTAAAGCCTGTTTCTTATTTTAGTAGAGTGACGTCACGTGAATAATCAATGTATCACAGTTACGAGCTAGAAACATTGGCAGTAGTAGAGTCTTTAAAACATTTTCGTGTTTATGTTTATGGTAAGCCTATTGAAATAGTCACTGACTGTTCCGCTGTACGCTATACGTTGTTAAAAAAAGATCTAGTTCCTAGGGTTGCTCGTTGGTGGCTATCTATCCAAGAATATGATATTCAAATAGAATATAGACCTGGTAATCGTATGAAACATGTTGATGCGCTAAGTCGAAATACTCAAAAATGTTTTACTTCTTCTTGTTCTAATAGCTCTAATCAACTGAATTATATTGTAAATATAAATCAAATTTCAAGCGAAGACTGGTTTTTATCTATAAAGCTCCAAGATGATAAAAAACATAATTCTACAGTTGACGGAAGGCAATGCGAGTAGTGATATTATTCATAACTATAAAATAAAGGACAACCGGTTATACCGAGTCACTCTCAATGGTGATAAACTTGTAGTACCCTCGTTCGCTAGATGGAAATTCATGCAAAGATTTCATGATAACATAGGGCATGTAGGGCTCAAACGATGTGAGGAAATCATTAAATCGGATTATTGGTTCGCAAAGTTGACAGGCTTCATAAAAAAATATGTCAATTCATGCTTAGAATGTGCTTATGGGAAGGGAAACTACGGGAAATTGTCAGGTGAGCTGCATCGCATTCCTAAGCCTGATTTACCTATGGACTTAATTCATATTGACCATTTGGGACCTTTTAGTAAGATCACAAAGGGATATCAGTATATTTTAATGATCGTAGACTCATTTTCTAAATTTCCGTTGGCTCGCCCAACTCGAACTCTCAATTCTTCTGAGACTGTGAGAATATTAAAAGACATGTGTAGCATGTTTGGTTACCCCAAGCGAATAATATCCGACAGAAACTTGGCATTTACGAGCAGGTTTTTCAAAGAATTTATTACGCAGCACCAAATTCATCATACATTAAATGCCATAGCTTGTCCGCGTTCAAACGGTCAGGTTGAACGCTTTAACCGGACATTACTTGATTCTCAATCTGAGGATGCCAATATGTGGACTGAGTGTTTAGCGGATATCGTGTGGGGAATCAATAATACAATAAATGAAAGCTTAGGATACCATCCGTACGAAATTATGTTCAGTCATAGGGGTAGATTACTTCCAAATTTATCAGGAAAAACGGAGTCTGTACCGATTCAACAAAAGAGAAGTATTGTCTCTAATCGACTGAAACATCGGGCGGAAACTATGAAACGTATTTATGATAAGCGTCACAAACCTGAACTAAAGTTCAAAAAAGGGGACTTAGTTTTATGGAAACAAGCTCCAACTGGTGGACAATTCAAAAATGTTAATACGAAACTTCAAGTTCTGTACTCAGGTCCTTACTCTATACAGAAAGTTCTTCCTCATGGTAGGTATGAGATTAAAAACATCAAGGGTATGAGGGGTTATAAAAAATTTACTGGTGTAGGTGCTGCAGATGCTCTATGTATATATCATAGTGCCCCTGATTGTAGTGAAACCAGCAGTGATGAGGATATTGTAACTAGAGATGATTTGATTGACCTTTTAGAGAGCTATTGTGATTTTATTTGCAATAATTGCGGTGCAATTGTTACAGGATGGCCGACTATAATAAAGATAAAAGAGGTTGTATTGGAAAGGTGTCACGGTCATAGACTTTCAATCCTCTATCTACGCACATGATGCGGTGTGCTGTATTGGGTGACGTGGAGAGGTGTTGATTTGTGATTGGTGGAGCGGAGAGGAGAGATAAATGTGACGGCCATTTTTTCGTTGGGTTGTAAAATTTGTTTCATGGACGTTGCATATTTTTACAAAGTTATTAAAATTTAATTATAGAAAGCCAAAAGTTGTTTATTTCATTTGAAAAGTAAATTACGCCGTTACAATATATATGTACTTTTATATATTTATAAAAATATATATTTATACATATATATACATATATTATAATATGTATGTATGTATGTATGTATTTATCTTATCTATGTACTTATATACCATTCTATATATCTATTTTATGGCTTTAATAAAAATAATGTTATTTTTGTCGACACGTTTTTATTGTTTTCTTGCAATGTCCATCCAAAGGTAGTCAAGTTGCAGGAGCTGCCGAGAGCTTTTTTAAAACTAAATACAAACTAAGACTTAAAACTAAATAAAAACTACGTGTTCACAGAGATAGATGTGAATTTATTCTGACCATTGTCTTTTACAATTCTTAATCCTATGCTTACAGTCTACTTAAATTACTACATACTCAGAGTATATGTATTTATGCTGATGGATGCTTTATCTGTAATACGGGTGGTGCTGGTGTAACCATAACGCCTCCCTCCTCAACTGCAAAGTTATCGGCAAGATTTGGATTCCGATAATTTTGCATACAATGTAAGAGCTTAGACTTATTTTTCCATGTTACAACAATAAGACTAATTAAGACTAATATATCATAGAGTAGTACAGTAGCTAAACTAACACTTTTCTTATTCACTAAGCTTTCACTTTGACTTTCCACTATTTCACTTTTCAGTTTGTACGAGAGATATTTTAGTTCATCCAAATTAACGCGATTTAAATTCACTGTTTTCTCCGTATTTGTAGGCTGCTCTATCAATTTGGGTAGAGTTAAAATAGGTGTCACCTTATATTGCAGTTTTCCTGAATAGTATCGTTTCCGGTGTAATTAAATATTGCCTAATTTATCTCACAGTTTTCATCGATTTCCAAGAGGTAAGTGCCCTTTACAGCATTTCCTTGAGTGTCATCGCCCCACGTTTTTGTAAGCACTATAGGATCCAGTTAATAGGACCAATAGACTGTATCTTAACACTTTCCAGCTCTATTATTAATAATGTACAGAGGCTTAGATTTGATGCGAAGTTCATAAGTTGTTCGATGCATGTGTTTTCAGGATACTGCACGATATCAATTTCTTCACACAGGAACTGGTTTGCTGCTATCTCCTGACATGGGCCATTTGAGGGTAAGTACGTGTGATCTTTCACCATGAGGTAAGGATATTTGGGAAAAATAACAGTTGTTCTATTATAGGTGGGATCAAACATAGGTAAAGTATATATTCTAAAATAACTGTAGGTATGTAATATTACCAGTCAGAGGGATTTCCATAATGAACGTTATTTGGTTTTCTTTTACATAGGCCTTAACAGACATAGATCTTTCTAAATTAACTAAATTGTTTTCAGTAATAGGATACAATAAACTGTTTGAGATATAGATTCTAATATTACTAGTAATTCGGTGGAATTAACAATGGGTTGATGTAGAACGTGCGGTGTAGTAAATGCTAATTTCGTTTCTATTTCGCTTAAAATTAGGTATATAGTTCTAAAATTATTGACAAACATTTTAAACATACTTAAAACATATGTGGATATGTGCTGTTATCGTCTTTAGTAATTATATATTTTACAATTCTTTCTATACGTTTCATTCGTTCATTTACAATTTTTATATTTTCCTGTAGAGATCCAGTACTATTTATAAGAGAGTCAAGCATCTCCGAGATTATTGTTATTTTCTTATAAGTGTGCGTTTGCTGGGTCTTTAATCGAGATATGAGATTGTCGTATTTTACTGCATCATTGTGGTCTCTAAGTTTCCTGTAAGCGCTTTGATAATAGAATGTAATGGATTAATAAGACCGCGCTTAAAACGTATCGAAGGTATGAGTTTTTAAACTTTTCTACAGCAAAGTAACTAGAATAATTTACTTGTGTGTTTATATTTTGAAATTCATTTACGTATTTTGTATAATTGTAGTGGCATAGCCATTCTCACATTTAACCAATGCAGAACGCATGCGCTCTCCATCACAGAATAGGGTATAATTTAATATTCCTTCGCCATAAAACATGTTAGCAGGTAATTTTGCTCTAACTTCAGAACGAGGTGGAAGTATTACAGCACATTCTAAGCTATTGTGTATTATAGGTATTCTAGAAGAATTTGTGGTAAGTACTTGTTTCTTTAAATCTATTACAGCTTCCAACTGCTTTAATAAATCATTCCCAACTAACCCATCATAACGTGAATCGACATTATAAAGATAAAATTTATGTACGTCATTATTTTGAAATATAGAAAATAGTGGAATTTTAATTACCTGATTGTGTTTGTTAGATGCATGAGTGCTTATAACTTTAAAGGGTTCAGTTGTTATATAATTACGGTAGTATTGATGTGCTTTATCGGGTCTTATAAAAGAACTTAAAAAGAAAAACTTGAAAAACTTAAAAGAAATTAGGTATATATATGTAGGGTAGTTTTACATTTATGTCGCAATTCAATTCTGTTAATTCAGGTGGTTTTCGGAGGCTTTTACTTGAAAATTTTCAGTCTGTGCAGGCATGTCATTATCCTCTGAATCATTGTTTTCGTCAGCCTCTATTACAGAATTTTCTTGTATGGATTCATCTCCATAATAACCTTCGTATGTTTCCTCATACATGTAATTTTGAGGAAATTCGTAGGGATAGTATGATGGACAAATTTCTAATTCGTTTAGGCGGAAACCTGGTTGAAAAGGCTTTGGAGGGGCAGTTCTCATAGAAACATCAGTATCATTACAAACCGGCAAATTATTATTATTAAGATAATTAAAACGCTGAGGATTACCAGACTGTTGTGGTAACATTGGTTGCATGGGGCTATAGTCCGGGGGTCTAAATCCAAAGTTTGGTCGGTATCCAAAATTAGGTGGGTGATAAGTCTTAGGGAAACTCATTTGCTGTTGAGGCTTATTTTGTGGTAACGGAATCCTCATTTGTCTACTATTGGGAATGCCAAACTTAAATTGAGGTGGTGTTCCGAAATTCTGCCTAAGGGGTTGGTTTGGTGCTAACATTGGTCTAAAACCTGTAGGCTGTGTTGGCATTGCGAACTTAAACGATGGTTGTTGCACTAGTATACTACTAGACTGTGGCTTAGACGTATGGCTAGACTGTAACATTTTACTACGCATCTGATATTGGTCATAGAAGTTTACTTCTTCTAGAACTATACTTAGTGCTTCTTCTAGTGTACTGGGTGTTTTCAACCTAACAATGCGCACCATATTTTCGGATAAATTATATAAGAAAACCTGCAGAGCGGTGTTATTATAAATAATAGTTTTACTTATTTTTAAGTTTTTATCACCAATTTGATTAACCTTCGATAATAGCACTGATTTAACGGATTGTATACGACCACAAAAATCTGTATAATTTTCATATTGGTGTTTTTTTAAAAATTCTAATTCTATGGCTAAACATTCCTCGCTACGTGGGTCGCCGAAGTGAGTTAAAAACAATTCCTTGAATTCGGCCCACGTCTCTATATCTTCCCGTTCACTGATAAGCGACGTAGCCTCGCCCGTAAGACGACTAGTAATGATTTGCATTATATATTCATTTTGCACATCGGATGATTTAAAGTTATGTACTTAATATATATTCACATTTACGCAAAAATAAATTTGAATGGTGTTTATCGCCGCTAAATGTTGGTATTATTTTAGTTAATTCATTAGGGATAAGTTTAATTTCCGACATTTTTAATAATTTATTCACTGGTTCTACACAAAAAATAAAATAAAATATTTATTATAACTCTTCCAGTTCCACAAATGTTGTAAGGAAAATTCGAGTATAAGTACAAATCTATTATGTATTAACGTGTCGAGTAGTCTTTAAATTAACATACAAATGTAGACACAATAACAACTTAATATAATGTATAATACTTAATATAATATACTCTATAACTTTATTGAGTAATATGGGACTTAATATTATGTACGTTTTACAATTAAATTAATATTATTTTAATTTTTATTTAAGTAATAGTTATTTGTTGCACTTAATACTTTATAAAATTTACGTAAGATTAGTATTTGAAACCCAAATAACAGTCAAAATGGAAAATGTCTAATTCCAAGTTTACTAAGGGATATGAAGGAGGTGAAGAGTTGTACTCACCAGCCCGCAGTGCCCATCATCAGCTTCACGGCTCCTTATTCTCGACGAATTTGTTTTGGTTCGCTGGATCACCACGCTGTATGGATCGTCCGCCGATGCGTGAAAATGAGTAAAATTGTATACGCGATATTCACGAACGGTGGCACAGCTTTTCCGGTGAACCTACCGGCTGCGCCAGTCAAGTTGCAGGAGCTGCCGAGAGCTTTTTTAAAACTAAATACAAACTAAGACTTAAGGCGCGGTGCATAGTCAAACTAGGCTTTACAAAACAGTTTTTTAACAAAATATATACATTTTAGAGCGGAAAAAAAATATATGTTAATCTTGATCACATTTATGGGTGGACCATTGTTTTCAAAACACGTTTTTGGTAAATTTTCTCGATAGAAAAAAATCATAAAATAGCCATTGAAATTGAATTTCCAGCAATTTTAACTGTATTATTTATAAGCAAATCTTAATAAAATTAATAATAGTGATGTAAAATATAATAATAAGGGGAACTGTTGTTTTTATATATCGATTGAAATGAAATATTTGTAAGTATTCATATATTTAATGAAAAATAACTCGAACGAATCGATGTTTTGCAACGCGCCATCGTGGCGTCTTTTCGCTTCTCTTTCATTTCTACGCGGAGCGACAGTGATCGTTGAGGCACGCTGCTAGACGGACCTGTACCAATTTGTTTCGCTCGGCGTTCAAAAATCATTTACGTATTTGTTTGTTCTTAAGGACGCGTTTGCAAAATTAATAGGTATAGAATCGAACTATTACATTGTCACGGGTCACACACACAAGTGTACGCACGGTTAGCTGCGGGAATCGTAATCAAGTAAAACATTTTGAAACTTTGAAAGATTGATTTTTTTTACAACTACAAAAATATACTTAGATACGAAATTCGAATATCTACCTGTGTGACCTGAAAGCGTACTTCGGTGACTGCTGCTGAAACTCTGAACTCCTGGACGAGTAGAATAAGGTGTGTCGAGTTTAGGCTCGTTTTGTTAGTTATGATGAGACCTTACCTCCGGACTTGATGAAGTAACCTAAAGGTGTACATCGGTGACTGCTACTGGAACTCCTCGACGAGTAGAACTAGATGTGCCGAGTTTGGGCTCGATTTGTTAGTTATGATAAGACGTTACATCCGGGATTGATGGAGAGACCTGATGGTGTACTTCAGTGACTTGCTAATGGAACTCCTTGACGAGTAGAAATAGGTGTGCCGAGTTTGGGCTTAATTTGTTAGTTATGATGAGACCTTACCTCCGGACTTGATAGAGAGACCTGATGGTGTACTTCAGTGTCTGCTACTCTGTAACTCCTCGACGAGTAGAACTAGATGTGCCGGGTTTGGGCTCGATTTGCTAGTTATGATGAGACCTTACCTCCGGACTTGATAGAGAGACCTGATGGTGTACTTCAGTACTTGCTACACTGTAACTCCTCAACGAGTAGAACTAGATGTGCCGGGTTTGGGCTCGATTTGCTAGTTATCATGAGACCTTACCTCCGCACTTAATGGAGAGACCAGATGGTGTACTTCAGTGACTGCTACTGGGACTCCTGAACGAGTAGAACTAAGTGTGCCGAGTTTGTGCTCGTTTCGTTAGTTATGATGAGACTTTACCTCCGGACTTGATGGAGAGATCTGATGGTGTACTTCGGTGACTGCTACTGGATCTCCTGGACGAGTAGAACTAAGTATGCCGAGGTTGGGCTCGTTTTGTTAGTTATGATTAGACCTTACCTCCGAACTTGATGCAGAGACCTGAATGTGTACTTCGGTGACGGCGGCAGCAGCTATGCGTAAGCGTGGTGCAGCGATACCTGAAGGAACATTGAGCAAAGATGGCATACCTCTAATAGACATAAATGCTGACGGCTGTTGGTAATCGCGATCCTACGGAAATAATTACAAGGCATTGTCATTGAATTATACCGTTCAAAAAGTTGAATGCCGAAACCATGTGTTGCGCAATATTTGCAATAAGCTGAGAGATATCCCTCCGTATGCGTAAATACATCAAAATAATAAAATAAAATTAAAATGATTAGCATGTTTAATTTTTATGTATTCTTCAAACAACCCACAAATCCAAAAAAATTTATGCAAAAAAGTTATTCACTCAGGAAAAAAATTATGAAACGGCTGTTTTCGATTTTAGGGCTAGCGCTATTGTAAAATTTGCTCATAATAGTTTACTTTACTCTTGATTCTGAAGAAAAATGTATATAGGAATAAAAATTATTGTTTTTATAAATTCACAATTTTGACAATTTGCCGTTTCGAGAATAGGCCATTTCTATGATTTACCATTTTGGTCCAAAGCCATTTTATTTAAGCATTAATTTATTATTCATTTAATGAATCTGTTACAAATGTTCTCGATAACCTTTTCTAGAAAATAACAATTATTGATTATTTTAAAATTAAGAAAATAGAATATGTACATATTTTAAAAATAACAACACGAAAATATGTAGGTACATAATATTTATAGAATAACTAAACAAAAATATGTACATATTTTAGATACGAAAATAAACGTAGAAACATTTTAAAAATACGATTAAAAATATATATCTGATGGGATTCAAACCACCTTACATCGCGGAAACGCGGTGCGAAGGCGGACGGCGGCGCGCTGTACCAATTGTACATTTTACGTCGAACGTCGGCGAGATTCACGCGGTGCAACCCGCAGTGGGCGGGGCTACTCGTCCCTTACTCGTCTGCTTCACCCCCTCAAATTCATAAAAGTCGTCTATACACCTCGCCTTAAAACTAAATAAAAACTACGTGTTCACAGAGATAGATGTGAATTTATTCTGACCATTGTCTTTTACAATTCTTAATCCTATGCTTACAGTCTACTTAAATTACTACATACTCAGCGTTTATGTATTTATGCTGATGGATGCTTTATCTGTAATACGGGTGGTGCTGGTGTAACCATAACGAGGTTGTCTGGAAGAGATCGCTCTTGGCGATAAGACCACCCATTGTACCAGATTTCTTTTTCTCATTTTTTGTTAATACTTATGTTATTTTTTAGCGTACAATAAAGTGTTATCTATTTTTCTATGCTTCCCTATGGATTTTCTAAAAAAATTATACATACGGATACGAATTTTGCAATTGTTAGAAATAATAATAAAAATTATAAAAGTCATCAAAAAAGCCAAAAATATGTAAGAGTAAGTAATTTTTAAAGGTAATACTGATTATTGCGTACTGGAATACTAAGTGTTGGTTAATTATTTAAGATTACCATTAATTGTCGTGCATATTTTTTTTTGTCGGAAAGAATCATGCCCACTTTCCATACATTTAAAAACCTGATAGTGAAAGTTGATGTATAATTATAAAGTATAGTAGAAAAACTACATGTAAGCTTAGAAAATAATGTCATATAGTCATTTTTACGATTTAAACGCTACGAATCCCAAAAAATACTAATGTCACTTTTTAGGTTAGGATTTGCCGTAACCAAATAGGAAATAAAGAAATAAATGTGCTATAACTTATTATTAACGCAAACGAAGTTAATATAGCAATACTTATCTAGTTATGGTCTAAAACGTCTTTTTTACTTTGTGAATTTCTTGAAACCAACTGCCCCTAAGTCACCACTTACTCTCGATGATTGTCACCATAAATTGAGTGTCTAGGTATATCTGCTATTTCTTCAGCACACATAAATATTTACTAACTACATTTAGTTCATCTTGTATTGTTAAAATGATCACTTATCAACCAAACACATTTCATTGGCCTATGGTACATACTTACATACATACCTGATGAACAAAATTGGATAAACAAATAAAACACTATGTTAAAGTGGCATGGTTTATTAATTGTCATCATTTTCACTTAAGTCTCTCACCACTACGTCATCCAGAAATTCTGCTGGAGCAGAAATATTTTCTTCATACCATATAGGGTTGTAAAAAGAAGTAACACAAACAAAATGGCACAGTACACAATGAGAAGCAAACGCCATAACGAAGAACTGCGCCGATGCCAATGAGGGCTAATAATCTTCCACTCACCAGATGTCGCTACTAGCGACTGAGGTAAAGTTTTTTGTTACACAGTGTCATTTAATTGAGAAATTAGTTTTAAATAATAGTTTATCATTGTCTTGAGTATTATATTAATATATAACACAATGCGTCAGTGGTTTGATTTTTAATTTTTTGCACATTATAACTCTTTTTTTTTTAAAGTCGTCTTTTAGTTATATTTATAGTTTGGTTTATTCATTTCTAATGTAATTAATATAAAATATAACTAATAATACAGAAAGAAACCTTAAAGATTACATTTTCCTAAGAAATTATCGTCCCCGCTATGAAATCTGTCAAATATTTTACCTCACTCGAAGGTGGCGCCGCCCTGGTGGCAGAAAAAGTCGTGGATGCCCTCATTGCAGAACTATCAAATGTCAAAAAAAATCCGTTTCATTCGTCCGCACTCGATGACATACTGAATGATTAATTTATTTTATTATTATATTATTTTATATTAATATGTACTATACAAATACAAATAAATAAATACTTACTGATTAAATGAAACATAAAATAATGTTTAAAACTCAGAAACAGAGTTAAATAAAGTAAAGTAGCAGTGTACTCGTATAAAATGGAACGTCCTAGAAAAAGGGTAGTTGGGATGCGTTCAAAATATATAATACGTTTACCTTTGACGTAGAATAAGCTTATAGAAATATGTAAATATATTTTTTTCCTGCGTTTCTTTTAACATTGTGATAAGCGTAATTAATTTACAATTCAATTAGCTGAATTTTAAGATTTATTTCATTTCTATACATTGTCAGGTGAAAAATGGGCATTGTTCTTTAAATTTTCCCCATCTGTAAAGATATTTAATAAGTTGATTTAAAATAAATTGTATCTTTCACTACCTAAATACATAAGTTTACATTATATAACATATACCTACTATGCATCTTCTTCGGCACAAGTCTATAATATTCCATTTCGGTTCGGTATCAACCCTAGCGTTACACGCTACGGCTTAATGTCACCTGCGCTTGAACTCTCACGTACAGAGAGTGTCACCGCTGTGCTTTTGCTGAGCTAAATCAGTGCGCTCTACCATCGTGGACTGCATCACCACACCATCCAACGAGATGATAGACAAGCAATGACTGCATTGTGACTAAGGTATGTGAGGGTAGTATGGTCACCTTAAGCTTTGCCGCCCTATAAAACCTTAACTAAGAGGAGGACAGAGACAAAAACGCAAAGTCGTATAACTAATATATTAATAAACAAATAAACAAACTTTGGCAATAATTAGAAACAATTAACAACTCAAAAATCAACTTTAAAAATGCTAATGACCGTATTTAAGCTGTCGATTTTTAAATTGGCGTCGATAAAGCAGTAGATCTATCGTATCATAGAACCATCTATACAAATAAGGCTGTAGTTTTCAAGTAGAAAGTGACCATATTTACCGGATAACCATATTACATTCTCGTACGCTAGTAAAATATACAAAATGAAACAACATTAACGATTAATAAATTTATTTCCAATAAAAATTTTAATCCCTCATAATTTTACAATAACCAATACAATAGAAAACATACAAAAGTTCCAACTTTTTGATCGTAGAACACTAAAGCCAATATTACCAGATACTGCCGCGATCATTCCCCAATGTTAGTGGGAAAAAATTATTTACATTCAATAAGTAACATTACATTTTAATACGTGAACGTACATACATTTTATTATAAACATTCTGTAATACATTGCATTGCATTTCCTATTTCTTATAAAACAATACAAAGGGCGAACTGAACGCCATTATTAGCCCATTAGGCCAAAAACTTCTATGAATAGGTACAATTAGACAAGCGCACCAGTACTAATAATACATTGCGCTTTAAGTTACGGTCAATTCTGCAACCGGACAAGAAGACTAGTTCTAACCCGCAAAAGTTGTTTTAGTGACTAAGAAAACTGTCATTATTATTTGCGCACTTTGCGAGTCTTATTATTTCAGATAATTATGTAACTTTATTTCGTATTTGGCTAAAAATGGTGCACCAACAATTGCGTGGCATATTAACCGTGTCAGCTACCCGCCCGCGGGATCCACAGCTGTGAAACAATTTTTATTCTAAACTGCCGCTCTCGTAGTATATACATAGAAGTCTTTGGTTGATATTAAATTTTGATAATTTTTTTCCCGACAACACTGAAAAGCGATCAATTAATTAAAAGACGTGTGAACATTATCATCACACTTACAATATTAATTATTTAGTTATCACACTTAAGTGACTTTGGTGCACAAATATTACCATCCTTTTCTATATATAATTTACTATTATTTGTAATATAATATATGCCTCTATGGCTGCTTTCGTTTAGAAAATTCTACACAACTGGGATTATGTCTCATTTTAATAAAGTAAATTCCCAGTCTAAATGTGTGCTTAAATAGCACGTAGCTTTAATGGCATTATATAATCTATCTGCCCTCTGAAGAACTACGCCCAACAGTAGAAATTATAGAGGCTGTATCTTTCCTTTACTTTTATACAGTTTATGTCATTCCATAAATATGGCGGGAACAGTTAATCTATGTTAAATATTTAAGGCTCTTGTAAGGCTTTGTTATCATTAATTATCAATCAGATTCACATATGTACTTTAAGCTTATAAAACTACACTCTATTAACATTTTTTTTTAGTGCACTTTAAATTACAACAAAAATTCTGATTTCTTATGTTTATGCGTGAACACATTGAATGAAACTAGTTTTTACGGATTTTACTGCGTTTGGACTTATTTTATTTTTCAAAGATCTTTTTGCGTAGATCGGATCTGTGGTTAACTAAGTATTGGGACGTCTAACAAACCAGTCCTCCGTGACCATGGATGCTGTATAGTATTCAAAACGTTGAGAATATAAAATAAAATATTTTAACGCGACAAAATCTGTAAAAACTAGTTTCATTTAAGAAACATTTCACTAATTATAATATGATTTAAATAAAAACTAGTTTCATTTAAGAAACATTTCACTAATTATAATATGATTTAAATAAAATTAAGAAAAAAATTACTTTGACGTATATATAAACATTTATACTTATCGCTACATATAAAAGCTAAAATCTGCTAATTTATGTTTCATAGCAAACTGCTGCCTTGATGGTACAAACCTAAGTTAAAAATAATGTATTTCTTTTCAGTGTGGAGTCTTAATGAAATATGTCAAAAGTAAGTCATTACAAATTAGTTGAAATATTAATTATAATTCAAACATTGAAGTAATATGTATTACATACTAGAAGAGACTTCTGGACTTGGTCGTTAGCAACATGCATTAGAGCTCATGGGCTCACACTCACTTAGTTATGCCATACAAGTATAAAAAGGTCAGCGTGGGCTTAGCCCACTCCATACATGTTATCTTTAAAATCAGTACAAATACTAAAAGTAAATAAGATATTATATGCGTTTCGGCCTAGTCTCGTCTTAGCGAGCGATCCAGGCAGCCAGCTTCACTTGTCAATTATGTTTAGATAAAGGTATTCTGTGCCTTTGATCACGTGCCCCGCATTGCCACACAGATTTTGTCCGCGGTGTCTGTTCTAGTAGGTAGTACATATCAGGTCAATTAATTCAAAATGAGCTATATTTAAGGGTTTAAAGTCTATAGTTCATCTTTGTACTGACAGACATACAAAGAAGGAAGCTAATAAAAAAGTAGATAAAGAAAACAATAAAAATGATAACTAGCAGTTCTAAATTAAAAAAAATCTTTTACAGATTGATCTCTATCTTCATTTTTAACTACTTCAATGATGAATAATATGTATTTGCATAAATATTGTTATGTTAGGAATGGCGAAATAACAGAGCGAAACTTACCAATTCTCACAGATAAAAAATTGGTTGGTTAGTTAGAATAGTTGCCATACTAAAAAGATAATCATTTTTAGTAAGGCCGTATCTTAATTTTGCGACATACATAAGAATTAATTATTCCAAAAAACACTTGATTTCTTGATGTGTATAAAATCTATCATCTATCATCCAGGGTTGACTGGTAGAGAATGCCACAAGGCATTAAGTCCGCCCTTTATATCCCTTATTATAAGGTAGATGTAAAATAGAATAAATAAATAAAATGTGTCCTGTGTAAATAAACCGTACGGAATTATACAACTCGCACAGAGAAAGAATGGGGTTATAAATGGCGTCCTATCTAATCAACTCTCGCATGCATACTGTCGTTATCTATGTACATCCTGTGGTAGCGACTACAAAAAAAGTTACCAGCCATCAGGGGCGTCCGATAGAAATTGTAATTAATGAAAACCAATACATAAAGAAACATGGAGAAAAATAAATTTAAGAAGTATACTATAGTCGAATTTAAAGGCACACGCTTAAGAGTCGGTCGGAATCGGAGTCGGTTTTACTGCAAAAGGTGCGCCAATAGATGTTTCACAGAAATAATAAAGTCATTTATGCGTTGCGATGGGCGGTTTTGTTTCTTTAACTTTAAGTCTAAATATGTGTTATGCGTAACTGTTCAATAAACTTTTTAAGTATTGGGTATCATATTTACATAACGTTTTAAATGGGGTGAAGCGTAGCATAGCCCTCTTATGCACGACTCCGATGCAATTTATTGTTACCATCTGAAGTTGTCTGATTGTAATAAAACTTAGCACAGGTAATCTGAGTAGTGCGTAAATAGTATATTTATTTTCATATATCTAGCTATTTTCATTGATACAAAATTAAGATTTTCAAAATATACCCACAAATTTGTACGTGTATAGGTAATATGTAGATAGAAAATATGAATTATTTGAGATTTAATTTAAATTAGTACATTTTAATATAACGGATAAGTCTGATAGATATACTGTTATCTATCTATACAAATAAATAAAATTGAAGTGTCTGTTTCTAATGTCTATATAACTTAAGTTACTTATAACAAAAACACAATTTTTAAAATTTTTGTCTGTTTGTTTCGGCTAATCTCTGAAATGGCTGGACCGATTTTGACGGGATTTTTACTGGCAGATAGCTGATGTTATAAGTAATAACTTAGGCTACTTTTATCTTAGAAAAAGAATTCGGGTTCCACGTAAAAAAAATCGATCCTAATATACACGCGGGCGAAGTCGCGAGGAACAGCTAGTTTGTAATATACGATAACAAGTCCAATGATTAAAAAAGTAAATATAACCCGACTGCGTAAAAAATTACTGAAAAGACAATTTGTTTTTATCTATAACCTATACCACTCACATAATTAAGACGAACCTAACGCCACCTCGTATTATGTTACAATCTATCAATCCGTTTAGACTACAGAATGTGCCAAAGAAATAAGACATACATACATACTCTCTAAAAATATTGCCCTATTTCTGGGGAAGTCGGGTATAAAGTTTTTTCGCTTTAGGTATCGTGTATGCTGACTGTACAAGCTCGATGAGTCAAAATATATACAGTAGGTTGTGGATGAGCCGCCATTTTGAAGCCCATTCTTTATCCACATGGGAAGTACCTATGTAATTTTAAGGCGGCTACTGACCTGCCTGCCTCAGGGGCAATCTAGGTAGCACCACAGATTAGTTAATAGTTTACTAAAGTAGCACAGCGATCGGAGCAATATCGGAGTTGTCTCTACACACACACACGCCTGCCGTTTAGTATGAGAGTGTACGTCTCGCTGGACTCACGTGTTGAGAATGGCGCCAGTTTTATCGAAATATCAATGAATCGGTATATATAGCCTTGGCTCTTTTTTATATAGAATAAGCGTGACAAATGAGCACAGTCCACTTGATGGTAAGTGGACACTGTGGCCCATAGACACCCAAATTTATCAATAAAACAACTAACTAATTAATAATTACAACCATAATATAGTGCTTAGAAGCTGCAGCATAGCTCTGCCACGCTATTTTTAGGCTATCAAAGACAATTAAATATGACTAACTTCACTCGTCGTAAAATTTATTCTGTGATATAACTTAACAAACTAGTGCTTAGTAACTATAATTTAAATAGTGTTACAAATAGGATAGTTATCTAATGATGAGTTTTAATAAATTTAATTACTAAAATTTGTATTTTTGTTTAATTATTTAGTTAATGACTTTTTATTTATATTCCAGCAATTTTAATACTATTGTAATATTTTCTTTCCCATACTAGCCCTTATGATAAGTTAGGTAACAAATCCCAGTAATGTTAGTTGTAAGTTACAACGTTCAAATAACGTTATTTCTACGATTCTGATTTGTACTCATACGTGTGCTCCTCGCGAAAGTCGCAACGAACTAGGCGTGTGTATCTCTTTACGAAACCGACTCACTGATCCGAATCACTGAAGTGATACAAAAGATTGGTTCAGTAACAACGCTTCAAATGCATCATTTGGATTTGGAACAGTGAAACATTACATACTTTGCTCTTTGGTCATTTCGCGCGACGCGTCGCTTGCGAGGCGACTGAGCCACGAGCGAGAGAGACTGACTGAGACAATGATTAACTTAAAGACTACGAGAAAATTCTGTGTACATAGACATAGTTGTTTTGTGTAAATGGACATTTTTGTAAATAATGAATTGTCATAATGACATTTTGGTTAAAGTAAGAAGGAGGATCGATTTTATATACAACCTTATTACGGTACACAGTAAATAACCTAAGCACTTATACTATTCAGCATTGTTGCCACATAACATTTCACTGATCAGTCAGTAATAAACGCCCGCGACGCAACTTAATGTATTCGGAACATTCTGTATTTTATATCTTTTGAGTCGAAGATCCAAATTAGCCAAATGAAACATATCAGTGTTTTGGAACATTTCAGTGATCGAGATGCAAATGTTCTAATCGCAAAAACGATACACTTTGCCCACCTCCACAACGAACTGATTGAAATTGCCCCAATTGCGCTACACACGCGACAGCGGCAGGGCCGATCTAGGGAGCAAGGAAGGTCTTGCGCTCCTGCCGCACTGCCGCAGGGCCGACTTAAAAATTGCCCGTGCTTGCCTACATACATCACAATTAAGGAGGCAATTAAGGGTCATCCCCACTACTACACCCTAGATTGCCCCTGCGGCAGGCATGTCAGTAGCCGTCTTTAGTATTACATGCACATGTGCGTATTCGTCTATTCATAAATAGATAAGTAAATGTTTCTATATGAGTTCAAATTTATATTTAAACTAAATAAAATCTTTGTATGTATGTCGCTATGACAGCACTAAAGCTAAATGCATAGACGATGGATTTAATCCATCCAGTCGTCGCCGCCAAAGTCCACGCTCTCCGAAAAGGACTCCACCTGGACCTAGGGGAATTAAAATAATTATTACTCTGATGATGGCGTGAAGCGAATCTGGTCGGTTTTTATACTTAGTACGATAATAATTAATTTAAAATAAATATTGTGAAACTGGTACAAGTGTTTATCCAAATCATAGTGCATTCGCACTTCACATTCTGCACCAATTGCGCTTGCCAGTACGCGGCTGCCACTCGAAATCCTTCCTAATGAGGGCTAATCATTTTCTGCTCACCAGATGTCGCTAGTTGACACAATGTAATTTAAATGAGAAGTTGATTTTCAATAAAAGTTTATCAGTTTCTAGAGTATTATATTAATATACAAAAGTCAGTGGTAATATGTCAGTGGTTTGCTCTTTAATTTTTATGCACATTGGACGCGCCAGTAACGTGGGTTCTTCGATAAAGATTTGTGGACTGTATTGGTAAATACAACGAGCAGAGCAAGGAAAGTGGATGAGAGTGGAATGCACGCACTAACCTTGTGAGGGACTGCCTCGCCTTCCTTCAGGAGTATCAGCTAACACAGCTGGTTAGCCACGTGGATTGGCGCACGCACTTTTAGATCAGTTCTAGGATGTCATACTCCTTAACTCTTGACTTATTGTAATCGCGGAAAGCGCATCACATTCGCGAAATTACTAGGACTCAATGTCCTTCGTGCGGTGTGCGGTCGCGGTTATTAATCGATCACAACTAATTGCCGTTGCGTGGCGCTTGCGTCGCCTTCAACGGCTATACGTGCATATAGGAAGGATTAAGAAAGGGAGGAGTTAAAGTTATGTACCAAGTATTCTCTTAGATTTATAAATTAGATTGTTAACTGGCGTTACCACACATTTTTAACATTTTTTTAAAAAAATCTAGTTTTATGAATATCTGTGGTTTGATTTATTTATTTTTAATGTTATTAATATAAAATATAGCTAATAGTACAGTAAGAAACCTTAACTTTTACATTATTCGAACAAATAAACTTCCACTCTATGAAATCTGTCAAATATTATAGCTCACTTTCTAGTGGCGCCACCCTGGTGGCAGAAAGTCGTGGATTCTATCATATATAGTCATTGGTATCTATCAGTTACGGATTCTATCGCAGCACATTAAAATAAATAAAACAGATCTTTATGAATTATATCATCGTCAAGAAATATTAATGTACTATTTTAATTTTTCCCTTCCCTCCCTTCCCTTGGAATCCCTTACTTCGTCCTTATACGGTAAAAAAGCTCACTATTTATTACTGGTCAGGTGATTTATTTTTATTTAATTTTATAATTTTTTTATAAAATTGAGGTGCCAAACGAATTTACAGCCCTCTGATAGTAACTTGCTAACTTTAAGCAAAGAAGGCTTCAGGTGCGTTGTCACATTTGAGGACCAAGATGGAATGCCTCATAACGTGTAAGGGCTTCTGGTTTTTTATATGTAAAATAGGTACCATTTTGTGTATCAAATGTCTGCGCATGTGAACTATTAGTGGAAAAGTTGAAACAAGTTCCCCGCCAGTGTTAAGAAAATGTGTCTGCTACGGCGCCTTGAGATACTGTCGTCATAAACTGTCTACTGGCTTAAGCCGCCGTCAAATTCTCCCAAGAAATTCGCAATATGTGACGCATTGTAGAGATTTTAAATACATAATTTCATTATGATAATTTTATAATACTTTCAGTGCCTACTAGCGACATTTGGTGAACGAAAGATTATTAGTCTTTGTTGTGGACCGATTTTGAAGATTATTTTTTTAATAAATAGGTTATATTTTAGGGGTGGTCCCGTTTTTTTATAAAATAGAGTTTACAAACGAACACACAGTCCACATGATGGCAAGTGGATGCTGTGGCCCATAGACATCTACATTTATCCTCGATTAAGAATTAAAATGCAAATGCCTTGTATATAAATTTGGAGAAAAAATTCCACCCCTAAGGTAAAATAGGAATATCCGTAATTTGATTTATTCATTTATAATCTAATTAAATATAATATACATATATCTAATACATATTTCAGAAAAAAACTTTTCTAAAAACTACACTTTTCTGACAAATTAACTTTCCCCGCCATGATATCTGTTAAATATTGCACTATATTCATTCACCATGGTGGCAGAAAAATTCGTAGAGAAACCCTGATTGCTCCATGATTCTCAAGAATGAGAAAAAGCTTACGCCATACAGTTCGAGGTATATATATGTAGGTTGTAACTTTAACATATCTAACTCAACTTTATTATTAAATGTGCAAGCTGGTTTATCACTTTAATTTTATACAAAGAAGCTAATCTGAGTACTAGCCTACTACTGCCTTTTACTGTCTAGTTAGTAAACTTTTTAGTTTAAAGAAAAAGCCCTCATTGTAGTTGTTTTTTGGTCAAATAAACTTTTTTTTTAAATATTTACCTCGTCGCGGGTCGGACTGTCCGCACTGAAGCCGCCGCCCAACGCGTAGCCGGCGAGCCCGCCTGCCGCCAGCGCGCCCACACCCAGCCCCACCGCCGCGCCCGTGCCCAGCCCACGTCGCTGCGCCTGCGTCCCGACGTACGTCGGTTCGTAGCCCTGCAGTTCACTTGCTCAATTATACAAACGAAAATTATTTTTTTTAAACAAGGGTGACAAACGAGCCCATAGACATCTACATTTAACCACGATTAAGAATCATAAAACGAGCACACAGTCCACTTAATGGTGAGTGGATGCTGTGGCCCATGGGCATCTACATCCCAACGTACGTCGTCTCGTAATCCTACAGTTCACTCGATCAATTGTAGGAACGAAGTCGTTCACATTGATAAATTTCAATATTTTTACCTTGGATCATATAATATTTTCTAGATAAAGAATTTCGCGCGTAAATACGTAGAATACACCAGCCAGCTGTTGGCCTGTAGGAGAGAGCCTGAGTTATTAAAATACTCTTTATTTTAGTGAAAATTATTATGATCTCGTTAAAAATACAAAATAACTAATTATCGTTATTTTGTATTTTTACGCCATTAAATCTTGCCAGAACAATACGTGGCGATCGAGAAATATTAAGCAATGATACGTACTATTATTAAATATTAAAATTTTGTCATCTCAAGAAATAGTTTATTAATTTCAACAAATGTTATTGTTTTTTGACGTCTGTACCCTAGAGTAATTACGTAGGTAATATACGGTCTAGACCATAGAGTCTGGACTATGTTATTTTTTCAGTGTTCCATGTTAATTAAACTTAAAATTCCCCGAATCAGTACCGGTTAAATTGGTATGCTGATATGTTAATTGAGAGAGAGCAATTTTGGGATAGCATGAGAGAGGTTTTGAATAAATGCTGTTAGAGGACTTTAATGGGTGGGTTGGAGTAAAGCGTGACCGGTATGAAGGAGTTCTGGGTACGTTTGGGGACGAGAGAGTGAATGACAATGGGAGAAGTCTGCTTGAAGTATGCTTGGAATGGAATCTGTGCGTGGCCAACACAATGTTTGACCACAAAAGATCCATTTGTATACAAGAGAGGAGGGTGAGTCTAGAAGTATGATTGATTTTGTAATTAAGGATGAAAGACTGAGGAAGAAAGAACTAGACACTCGGGCATACCGCGGTGTAGGCCTCGACACAGACCACTTCCTGGTCATAGCCCGAATGCGTGACCTCTTTAAACGGTGGCGACACCGAAGGGCCGAGCCTACGAGTGTTTTGGACAGAGCAAAAGTGGAAAATCTACAAGAAAAAGAAAAGAAAGACGAGTATGTAGAGAAATTGAAAGAAAGTTTTAAAGGTATAGAAGAGATAGGTGTGATTGAAGATTTGTGGGAGACATTTAAGAAAGGGGTCGTTAATGTTGCTATTGTGGTATGCGGGGTAGCTAAAAGAAGGAAGGGAAGAAAGAACTATAATGTGTGGATGGATAAAGATGTACAAAGGGTTGTGCAAGAAAAGAAGAAAGCGTGGTTGGATTGGTTAGCAACAAAAGCTAACCAAAAAGTTCAAAAGATGACGAGATAAAAGAAGCAAGAACGAAGTATAAAAGATTGAAATCAGCAGCAAAAGAAGTTGTGTCTAGAAAGAAGGAAGAACGAAAGGATGATTTCGATAGGAGGCTAACTGAAGATTTCCAGTCAAATATTAAGTTTTTCTGTAAATCCATCAAAACAGCCAGAGGAAAAACTTCTACCTCGGAGCTGAGTACAATCAGGAGTCAAGATGAGAGCATTATAAAAGGAGAAGTGTTAAAGAGATGGAAAGAGTATTTTGAAAGTTTGTTTGAAAGAGAGGAAGTGCAGGTACAGCATCCGGCACCTTCCATGGAAACCAATATAAATGTTGATGAAAGTGAGATAAGTATGGATGAAGTAGTGAAAGCGCTGAAATGTATGAGATTAGGTAAGGCTGCAGATTATGACAGGATTACTGTCGAGATGCTGAGGGCTGGCAGGGCATAGTGGCTAGTCAGCTGTACCGCCTTTTCAATTTGTGCTGGCGAAATGGGCAAGTATCGGGAGACTGGTGCAAAGCCGTGATCGTACCGTTGCATAAGGGAAAAGGGTCACGGCAGGAATGCATAAATTACTGCGGTGTAAGCTTTCTCAGCGTCGTCGGTAAATTGTATGCGAATGTGTTGATTGAAAGGGTTGTGAATGAAACAGACAAAAAGTATGGGATGCACAAGCGGGATTTAGAAAGGGAATGGGATGTGCGGATCAGGTCTTTTCCTTGCGGTGCATAGCCGAAAAGTGTTTGAAAGAAAAGAAAGATCAATTTTTGATCAATTGATTATTCTCAAGAAGATCTATTGCACGTTCGTGGATCTAGAAAAGGCCTATGATAGAGTGGTGAGGACTGAATTGTGGTCAGCATTGTCCGATAACGGTGTGAGCAGTATCCTCATACGAGCATTGCAATTTCTTTATAGGGATTCTAGTGCTTGTGTAAGGATAAACGGGGCATACACTGAATGGTTTAATATCGAAAAAGGTGTTAGGCAGCGATGTGTAGCGTCACCGTGGCTGTTTAATCTGTTCATGGACAATTGCTTGACAGATTTAAAAGAGAATGAAAGTGGGTTGAGAAACAAAAGAAACAAAAGAAGTTGGGTTGAAACGACGGAAGGTAGAGGACAGAGTGCAGAGTTGGCACGTGGAATGTTAGAGGAGGCATGAGAGATAAGACGAATGAGTTGATCGAAATAATGAAAGAAAGAGAATTAGATGTCGTGTGTATGTCGGAGACCAAACGGAAGGGCAGTGGTACTGAAGAGCTCCCTGGCGGGGCGTTAGCTCTATGGTCCGGAGTCCCGGAGAGCGAGAGCGCCCGGCAGGGAGTGGGGGTGCTGCTGTCGTCTCGGTTGGTCGATGTTATGACTGAATATAAGGTTGTGAACTCAAGACTTCTCTGGGTTCGCTTTAAATTGGGACTGACGAAGTTATTCCTTTTGGCTGTTTATGCGCCGGTAGCTTCGTCGTCCAGGGCTGAGCTGGAGGAGTTTTGGGAGAATGTAAGAGAATTTCTAGATTTGGCTAGGGGAAACGAAAGAATTGTTGTATGTGGTGATTTGAATGGATGGGTTGGTACCGCTCGACCAGGGTACGAGTCGGTGCTTGGAAATTTTGGGGATAAAAGGGTTAATGATGCTGGCAAGCTTATACTGGCGGTATGCAAGGAAAAGTGTCTTCTTGTGACAAACACTATGTTTAATCACAAGAAAATCCATATGTATACTAGATAAAGAAAGAATGAGAGAAGTATGATCGATTTGTTCCTGGTGGATGACCGACTGCGAAAACAGGTGATGGATACGCGAGTGTTCAGGGGTGCTGACCTGGGAACGGATCACTATCTAGTGATTACTAGATTTAGGGGTCTGTTCGCGGGTTGGCGCTACCGGACGGCAGTAACAGAACCACAGTCGGTCCGTCGCATCCGAAGCTGGAAGCTTCAGGAAGCGGATACTAGGGACAAATATCATGCGAGGGTAGCCGAAAAGCTTGACACCATCGATGGCAGAAATGAATGTGTGGAAAGAACATGGCAGAACCTTAGCGATGGAATGGTAAGTGCAGCGGAAGAAGTGTGTGGAACGATTAAAAGAGGCAGTAGTAAAAGAAGAGATGCATGGTGGAATGATGAAGTGAAAGAAGCTGTAAAGAAGAAGAAGAAAGCATGGTTAGACTACTTGGCCTCTAGTAATGATAAGGATATGAGAGAGAAGATGGAAGAAAGATATAAGCTGCAAAAAGTTCACACGAAAGCATTGATTGAGGAAGTGCGTGAAAGGTGTAGAATGGAAGCGGACGAAAGGTTGTCGCACAACTTTAAGGAGAACTCCAAACTCTTCTGGAAAGAGGTTGGAAGGACCCGAAGTGGTGCGACGGCCTTAAGAATGAACAAAGTGCTTTCGAGAACTAATGACGTCCTCTCAGACAAATCGGACGTCATGCAGCGATGGAGCGAATTTTATAGAGAAATGTACGCGTGTGATGATCTTAGTGAGGGATCCGGGGATGACGCCGAGACTGGAACGCCAGACCCGGACCTCGATGACACTGAGGTCATCAGTATGAAAGAGATTGAACGTGCGATTCGAAGTTTGAAATGTGGTAAGGCTGCGGGACTAGACAGAGTTACTGCTGAAATGGTCAAGTATGGTGGGCCTCGCGTCTGGGACAGCTTTCATTTGCTGTGCAATTTGTGCTGGCGGACGGGGGATGTCCCGGATGATTGGCGGTCCGCAGTCATTGTGCCTTTATATAAAGGTAAAGGTTCACATTTTGACTGCGGGTGCTATCGGGCGATCAGCTTGACCAGTTTAGCAAGTAAAGTTTACTCGAAGGTTTTGACACGTAGGATGCAAGAGAAATCGGAAAGATTTCTATGGGAGGTACAATGCGGATTTAGACCTGAAAGAGGATGCACGGATCAAATGTTTTCTCTCCGCATGATCACGGAAAAGCTTCTGGCTGCTAACCAGAGGATTTTCTGTGCTTTTGTGGATCTTGAGAAAGCATTTGATAAGGTTGTAAGGAAGAAAATGTGGGAACTGTTGCCGGGGTATGGTGTGGATGGTCAATTGCTAAGGGCTGTGCAGTCGCTTTACTGTGACTGTAAAGCCTGTGTGCGGGTAGGGCATGACCTGTCACCCATGTTTAGCGTCCAAACGGGCGTAAAACAGGGTTGTGTCATGTCTTCCTGGCTGTTCATACTGTATCTCGACAGCTGTTTACAGAAGCTGAAAGATAGCTGTTTGGGTGTGAAATTGGGTGACATTAAAGTAAATTGTTTGCTGTATGCTGATGATGCAGTGCTCATTGCACCATCAGAGGCAGAACTGCAGGCATTAGTCACGTGTATGAAAGAGGGATGTGAAATTAAAGGTCTCCGCTTGAATGCTAATAAAACTAAGGTTCTGGTATTTGAAAGGGACGAAGAGAGAACGAAGTGTGAAATATGGGTAAATCGGGAATGTCTAGAACAGGTAAATGAAATTGTATACTTGGGGAGTGCTTTTAGCCGGGATGGAAGATGTGATTTAGATGTGGACAGGCGTGTCGCTGCCGGGAACAAAGTCAATGGTGCCCTGACTGCGTTAGTCAAAAGGCAAGGCGTAGTGAAGAGTGCACGCCTTGCAATACATAACGCAGTGTTGGTACCGACTTTGTTATATGGCAGCGAAACCTGGGTATGCCAGAAGAAGCATAAAAGCAAGTTGAATGCAGTGGAGATGCGATCTCTTCGTAAAATGTGCGGCGTTACCATGGCCGACCGGAAGCGAAACGAAGAGATTCGCAATATGGCAGGTTTGAAAGATGACCTTATCACAAAAATTGATAAGGGCGTGCTTCGATGGTTTGGGCACGTTGAGAGAATGAGTGAAGACCGAATGGTGAAGAAAATATATAGCGCGAAAGTTAATATTAAAAGGTGTCGAGGTAGACCGAGACTAACTTTCGAAGACCATGTGAGCAAACTGCTCGAAGAGGGGAGGGTCAAGAGTACTCGAATACCTAGACGTGCATGTATGAAGAAGATAATGAATCTGAAAGAAGCGAAAGAGGTATGTAAGGATCGTGACACTTGGCGATCTGTTCTCTCTGGCTACCCCGTTAGGGATTGTGCGTGACGATAAGTAAGTAAGTACTCGTCAAATGTTTTCTCTATGCTGATGACCAAGTATTACTTGCGTCTTCGGCCGAGGAGTTGCAGGAGATGGTAACTGCTATGAGTGGAGCTTTTGTAATATAGGGAATGAATATGAAAGTAAAGAAGACAAAAGTGATGGTGTTTCAAAGAGATGAGGCAGTGACAGACTGCAATATCGTGATTGGAGATGAACAAATTGAACAGGTGAAGGAGTTTTTGTATCTGGGTTCAAAGTTTACGAGAGATGGAAAGTGTGAGAGTGATATCGAAAGAAGAGTGAATGCATGAAACATGGTGAATGGAGCTTTGCACTCCTTTATGAGCAGTCGGAAGGTGTCTAACAAGGCTCGTTTGGCTGTGCATAAGGGGGTGTTGGTTCCGACACTCATGTACGGAAGCGAAAGTTGGGTATGGCAGAAGAAACATGAAAGCAGAATAAATGCAGTTGAGATAAGAGCGTTAAGAAGTATGATAGGAGTTAAACTGAGTGACAGGATAAGAAATAGTGAGATAAGGAAACGTTGTGGTCTGAAAGAAGATGTAGTGACAAAAATTGAGAAAGGTATGCTGAGGTGGTTTGGCCATGTCGAGAGAATGAATGAAGAACGTTTGACGAAAAAGGTGTATAAGGCGAGTGTGAATGAAAGTGTTGGAAGGGGTAGACCTAGGCGGACGTTTCTAGATCAAATCAACGACGTCTTGAAAAAAGGCCAGGTCAAGAGTACCCTAAACCGAAGAGCATGTATGAAGGGAATAATGAAAGTGGACGAAGCGAAACAAGTATGTAAGGATCGTAGCAAGTGGAAAGAAGTGGTCTCTGCCTACCCCTACGGGGAAGAGGCGTGATTATATGTATGTATGTATATGTTAATTTTATCACTGTCACGTGAGTCATATGTGAACATTACGATTGTTTAACTATTGTGTCATTTTCGCGGACAGGCAAGTTCTTAAGATAAAACTTGGAAATTCGTCATTGACATACTTTGTTTTAATTATGAATGTCAAATTAAAATTACATATCGTTTTTAATAACAGTTCGATGAGTATTTCATAAAAGTGAGACTTTTGATGATTTTTTTGGGCTAATAAAATAACGTAATTTATCATATTTTTGTCCCTCCATGTGATTACAGCATGTAGTTCCAAATTAATTAATGGCCGTTAATTTTAATGAGTTTAATATTGACCGAATTCTTCTTCAAAACAAAAGTTTTTGCGATTTTTACAACGAATTCATATTTAGTTTTAGAGGAATACGTCCAGTAAGAAAACTTTAAAACGTCGGATAATTGACAAGTTCCCAAAATGGCTGCTACTTTTTTCAGTGCTCACCACGAATTCATGTTCATAGACCACACGGACTTCCAGACATTGATTTTAGAAGCAGTCGGTACAGAGACAAGAGTTTTAAAATGGCGGCCCTTATCTTCTGTTCGGATTATGTATAATATGTATGTATACGAAAATAAAAGCGAATGCAACTACATGCACAACTTCTCATATTTATCCTACACCGTGGTAAAAACCTTTGAATTGATATACCTACCGCACGCACACAAAGACAAGCAGCACGAATGTAAGACGAAGCTGCCACGTTCATAAACCCGTCAATTCTGGTCATATTTTGTAACGTAATAACAGCTAGTCCCGTTAACCAGAGATTATATGATCTAAAGTTTTTACTAGGTTTAGATACACACACAATCAAACTGATAACAAGTGGATGCTGCGATCGAACAGAATTTTATAAATCCTCAATTAAGAATTAAAATGCAGATGCGCCGTTACTCCTGAAAAATGGTCTTTGGTTCGCTACAATCACCATAAGAAACACAGCACCATTATGCTGCAATTTCACGCTGGTATTGTGCGAGTTTTATTCTTCTTCGGTCGATCGGACTACTTGGTCCATCTGATAGCAAGTGGAGGCTGTAACTCAAATATAGTGCCTATCCTCTATTGAGAATCCAAATGAAGATGCTTTGTCACCCCTGATAGGATGTGATTGAAACAGTAAAAAGGTCTCCGGTTCTTTACGCTCACCATACGGAACACATCAACATTAGGTATGTAAAATAGCAGTGTTTTTGCATTTTGATTCATTCTTATTCGAATATAGGTGTGTATTGGCCGCAGCATCCGCTTACTATCAGATGAACTGGGTGCTCGTTTTACACAAACTTTTATATAAAAAAAAATCAACTGTAACCATAATAAGCACCATTGCTTACCCCGGATGTAAAACCTGAAACAAAAAGAGAATATATTTAGACATTTATAATAATTCGAAGCACGTGCTTGTCTTTTTTCTTAAATAAGGATGACTAACGAGCACACAGACCACCTGATGGTAAGTGGATGCTGTGGCCCACACCCATCTACATCTATCCTCGGTTAGTAATCAAAATTTGTCACCCTTAAGGACTAAGTTGAAATGCCTCGCTTCCAGTAAAAAGGGTCTCCGTTTCTCTACACTCACCCAACGAAACACAGCAGCATTGAGCTGCAATTTTACGCTGGTATTCTGTGAAGGCGAGGCCCTTGGCCGGCTGAGCAAATCCATTCGTGCTACAACTGTAGCAAAGCTCTACCACATATCCAATACGACGAATAACGATTCAATACTGTATAACAGTATGTCTCTGGATAACAGTATGTTAGCAGTCCAAAACTACGATTTTCCACAGTCCCTTCCACTATTGGTTTATGGAATTTGTTATCGCATATTGTCTGTTCTTTCAAAATTTTAGAATTGTAAAACAAGAATTGGCCTAAATTAATAATAGTCTATGTTATAGAATATGGACCAAGAAATTAACAGGGAAAATTTGCAGCTATAATTTTAGTTTGTAATTTGTTTTTAACTTTTTCATGTTTTTCTTTGTTCTTTTAATAATTTTTACGTTTTAATTTTATTTGTCAAAAACAATATTCTTTCTTAAAATATTAACTCGACAGTTTTGAGAGGAGCATTTTTGATTTATATTTTTTTGTAAAATAGGCCTCTATTCTATTGGTCTTGAGACTGTATTCTCCAAGACTTTGGTCATCACTGAAAATGAGTAAATGAGTGATGTGGTTTACCGCAACTCATGCTGAATTACCTTTTTTTGGGCATGACGTAAGAGGCACAAAGATATTTTTTTATGTTTATGCAGTTTTTTTAAAATTTGAATTTATATTGTTACATTGTGTGCGTCAATAGTTTATGACAATATAAAGTTTATCTTTGTTTTTGAAGTGAAAGCTTCTTAAAAACCGTTGTGATTTGAAACTCGATGAAACGAAAAAGCGAAAAAAGAATGAGATAGAAGATACAGTATACAGTGTTTCCTATTATCTATTATATTATAAAGTATATTTTAGTTACCAGAAGCAATAAGTGTCATTTGTTGAAATTGCAATCTTCGATATTGCATGCCGCATGGCTTCGTGAACACGGTAAATTTTGAAAATATCAATTGTTTTTTATTACAATATTTTGAAAGCACAGAATAATAGTAGTACGTACTAAAAGTAAGTAGAATGTAACATTATGAGTCGTGCACTTTTGGATTTTTCAAACTTTTTTTTTAAATTAAAGTTTGACATCAAAATTATAGGAAAATTGAAAGTATAATAAGGTTATTAGTGAAAACTTGTGTGTATTTAAACTACTTTAAAAAAAATTCGTATAATCGTGTTATACGTAATTATTTAATGCGCTTAGGGCATGCCCAATTGGATTTACCAATAGTTTTTTTTTAAATCTTGGTAACAATATTATAATAAAAAGCCGTACAATTATTCTACTCCTTATACTCTGCATTCGTATCGTTCCTTCGAAGTTTAGTTTTCTACGAGGGGTGATCCAAAAGTAATAATAATGAAAATAAAACACGGTAATTGAAGTTAAAATAATAATTTATTTTTCTACATAGTCTCCTAACAAATCAATACATTTAGTCCATCTTTTTTCTAAACCCAGGATTCCCTTTTCAGGCTTTGTGAGCCGGTGCGTTGTCTTGGTGAAACAGCACTCCAGCTCGCAGTTTGCCACGTCTTTTTTCCTTAATGGCCTCCCGTAATCTTCTTATTTGGCCTGCGTATTAAGAGCCCGTAATAGTGGCTCCCTTTTCCAAATATTCCACCATAATTATGCCTTGAGCGTCCCAAAAAACAGATGCCATAACCTTTTCCGCCGAACTTGAAACTTTGAATTTCTTTGGCGTCGGTGAGGAGGCTCGCTTCCAAGTCATCGATTGTTGTTTCGTTTCAGGATCAAAATGGTGGATCCAGGTCTCGTCCATAGTCACAAAACGGAACAAAAAATTTCTTGATCTGCTTGGAACTTTTCGAGATTGACCCTAGAAATGTCAACTCGATTTTTCTTTTGCTCGTCGGTTAACATTCTGGGTACCCAACGCGCAGAGACCTTTTTCATATGCAACTCGTTCGCAAGGATTCTTTGAACGCTGCCATATGAGATCCCTGTGACCTCAGCTACATACCTGATGGTCACTCTTCGATCTGCCAACACAACATCTTTGACTTTTTGCACGTTGTCTTCAGTGAGGGACGTGGATGGGCGTCCTTCGCGATGTTCATCTTCAGTGGATGTTCTGCCCAGTTTAAACTCCTTGGCCCAGCGTGCAACTGTAGATTATGGAGGAGCAGAGTCCTCCAATGTTTCCACTAAATCACTGTGTATGTCTTTTGAAGACATTTTTTTCAAACAGAGGTACTTGATGACAGCTCTAATTTCGTTTTGCTCCATGTTGATGTTATCTCTTTGACAGTTCGTATTCAAATGAATGTATCTCCCGGAAATCGTGATCTATTTATATGATTTTTTTAGGCTGACGTAGTGAGTATATAAGCAAGCAAAAAATACTTTTTTTGGATTTTTATGCGGACCTGAAGTAACCGATTATCATTACTTTTGGGTCACCCCTCGTAAAGGTATCACTTTTACGGTGTGTGAACTACACATTTTTTTCCTGTAATACTTTACCTCCCTAGATCCAGCTTTTAGAATAGATAGAATAGAATAACTTTTATTAAAAGTAGATTATAACATATTACTTATTGACGATAATTTTTTTTATTTACCACTAGTCCGGAAAATGCCACTGTTCTGTGTAGAATCAGTAAGAAACCCAACGGAATTTTTTTTAAAATCATATAAACTTTTCAATTATTTTGTACTACAATTTTTTGATATTAATAGAAACAGCGTGGTGGTGATCGTCTATTGCCAGGGGTTATTTTTGTACAATTTTTCCTTAATAAAACTTTTGAAACGTGTTGATTAACTAACTTTGATTTAGTCGGTATTTTAACAATAAAAAATATTTGTAAAAGATTAACTAACTAGACAGTAAGGGGCTGATTAGACCGTGTGACCTGAATCTTGAGTGCCCCAACTTCTAAGTAGGCTAGTACTCAGATTAGTTCTATATGTAAAACCAAAGTGACAAACGAGCTTACACATTTCATATGTTAAAGTTACAACCTACGAGTATACGAGGGTGGATTGAAAAGTACTCGGCCTAACACAGATCCATTCAATTCTAAAAATCAAATCTACCCACATTATTTAGTTCAGTTCAGACTAGTTCATTGTGTGAAGTTCGAAACGTGTGCGATAATTAGTTGTGGTTTTATAAATTTATTAACAAAGTAATCGGACATAATTTCCGCGAATGGAGCAAATCGAGCAGCGTGCCGTCATGAAGTACCTCCATAAGAAGGGGCTATCATCAAAAGCCATCCATGATGACATGGTCAGTACATTAGGCGATTGTGCTCTGTCATATTCATCCGTCAAAAAATGGATAGCAGAATTTAACCGTGGTAGAGAGTGTGAAAGATGAACCCTGCTCTGGAAGGCCTTCGACGTCAACTACTGACGAAAATATTAAAAAAGTACTTGATTTAATAATGGGAGACCGCAGATTAAAAATTAGAGAGATAGCCGAGATTATAGGCATCTCTTATGAACGAACTCAAAACATCATTGTCAACGAGTTGGGTTTCCACAAGGTGTCTGCGAGGTGGGTTCCGCGACTGCTTTCAGTTGAACAAAAAAGGACGCGATTGACTATTTCACGCGACTGTTTGGAGTTATTTGAAGCCGATGCAGATGATTTTTTGAATCGTTTTGTTACTATAGACGAAACATGGTTTCCTTACTGTACACCGGAAACAAAACAACAATCAAAACAGTGGAGAAGACTTGGTTCACCACCCCCTAAAAAGGCTAAGTCGATTTTGTCGGCAAATAAGGTGATGGCTTCAGTATTCTGGGACTCGAAAGGTGTGATTATGATTGATTATCTTAAAAGGGGTCAGACTATAAACTCTGATTACTACTGCACCTTACTACGTCGTTTACGAGAGGAAATAAAAGAAAAACGTCGAGGAATGCTCAGAAGAAAAGTCCTGTTTCATTAAGATAACGCCCGTGTTCACACGTCAGTACAGTCAATGGCTGAAATTCACAACTGTGGCTTTGAACTGTTACCGCATCCGCCGTATTCACCTGATCTGGCACCATCAGACTTCTTTCTGTTCCCTAACTTAAAAAAGCACTTGGGAGGTCAAAGATTTTCGACAAACGACGAGGTCAAAGCAGCTGTAGACGCATATTTTGACTCTAAGGAAGAATCATTTTTTTCAACGGTCTAAATGCTTGGAAGGGGAGGTGGCAAAAGTGTATTGAACTTGATGGTGAATATGTAGAAAAATAAAAATATAACTGATTTAGTATGTGTTTATTTTCTTGGTTAGGCCGAGTACTTTTCAATCCACCCTCGTATTTTCTTTCTCTCAATTTTGAAACTTATGGAGTAATGAGGAGCAATCTACGACTTTCTCTGCCACCAGGAAGGCGCCACTAAGGAATGGGGTGGAATATTTGGCTTAATTTATTATATATATATATATATATATATATATATATATATATATATTTCTTATATACATACATACATACATATATATATATATATATATATATATGTATATATATGTATATAAGAATAATTTTAGTTAGGAAAATGAAAGTTTTATGTTTGTTTCTGAAATATTAGTTATATTTTATATTCATTTGATTGAAAATATAAAGAGGTGTATGTGATAGGGTGACGTTATATCCCCAAAACTCTTCACCGCCGCATTAAAAGACGTTTACAAGCTACTGGACTGTATTAACGTCAATGGCGAGTACATCATTCACAACAGTCGATTTGCCGACGATATAGTCCTTATGACAGAATCGTTGGAGGACCTAAGCACTATGCTCAATGACCTCAATAGTGTCTCCCAACGGATAGGTCTTAAGATAAACACAAACAAAACCAAAGTCATGTGTAACGTCCACGTCACACCTATGCTGGAAATTGTTGGGAGCACTAAGCTCGACGTTGTTAACGAGTATGTTTACCTGGGACAATTAGTCCGACTAAGTAGGTCCAACTTCGACCAAGGGGTCAATCGACGGATTCAACTCGGCTAGGCAGTGTTCGGGAAATTACGACACATCTTCTCATCAGGCATACCTCAAAACAAGATTTTTCAACCAGTGCGTGTTGACCTTGGATCTGAGGCGTGGCCCTTCACTGCTGGCCGTGGCCGAGAGGGCTATGCTCAAATTTCGGTTTCTCTGCGTGATAAGACTTAAAAACGAGGCTATTCGTAGTAGAAACAGAGTAACCGACATAGCTCAACGGATTAGCAAGCTGAAGTGGCAATGGACCGGCCATATAGCTCGAAGAACCGACAACCAATAATGAAGAAAAGTTCTCGAGTGTCAGCCTCGTACCGGCAGGCGAAGTGTAGGGCGACCCCCGCTAGATGGAGTGACGACCTGGTAAGACCTGATAAGGAAGTCAATCGATGCAGGTGGCTCGGTATCGAGTTTTGTGGCATTCCTTGGGGGAGGCCTATGTTCAGCAGTGAACTTGTGATGGGCTGTAATGATGATGATGATGAAAATTAGAAATGGAGAAACCAATCTACGGATATTACTAAAAGAAAAATTTAAAATAAAAGAGAAAAACCGTGCAAAAAATTAAAGAACCAACTACTGAGGTAGTTTTGTGAATTTACACTCTCATAATTGATAAACTTTTATGTTAACAACTTTTCAATTACGTAATTATAACATTGTGTAACAAACAACTTCACCTTAGTCCCAACTATCGTCATCTTGTGAGCGGAAGTAGTCCGCCATGATGCTCCACTACGTGAAGACAAATTTTTATTTCTCAGTCAGGTTTCCTCGCGATATTTTCCTTCAATCCCGAGCACGTCGTAAATCAACAGTTAAATTGCAATTCACAATTCCATTGGCACTAGCGGGAATCGAACCCAGGTTGGTCGCATACCGCAATTTTTTTTAGCATAGAATATCGGTGAAACCAGAACACCCAGTCCACCTGATGGTAAGTGGATGCTGTGGCCCATAGACACCTACATTTATACTCGGTTAAGAATCAAAATGGAGCACGTCGTAAATCAACAGTTAAATTGCAATTCACAATTCCATTGGCACTAGCGGGAATCGAACCCAGGTTGGTCGCATACCGCAATTTTTTTTAGCATAGAATATCGGTGAAACCAGAACACCCAGTCCACCTGATGGTAAGTGGATGCTGTGGCCCATAGACACCTACATTTATACTCGGTTAAGAATCAAAATGTAAATGCTTTGTCACTCTTGAGAACTAAGATGGAATGCCTCGTATTCAGTAAAAACGGTTTTCGCTCTCTACACTCGCCATATGCTGCTGTTTTACACCGGTATTCTGTGAGATCGTGGTCGTTCAAGCCGACCCATTCGTACTACCCCCATAATATAGCTGCAGAGCCACGGCTCTACCACGTGTAAAACTTACTGGGAGATTTAGCCACTGAACTACCACATACCGCACGCTCGAATAAAAATCAAATGCCGCACGTATAAAAGTTCACCACTTGAGAACGGCTGGACCGACTATGAATAATTTTTTTGTGTGTGTATTTGAATGTGGTTGACTCTGATGGTTTTTATTCGCAATTGGACCCAGTAGGTGGCGCTGTTGTCGGAATCCATAACTCCGCTAGTAGTAGATAAATAAAACGACACGATTAAATGCAATTCTGTATTAAAACATTCTTTTTTTTTATAATTAATACATAATTAATTCTCAACGAATACAACATAAAATGCACCAATTCGACGACTGATCTAACCTGAGAAAAAAATTGACCGCAAAATACTTATAACCTAAGGTGTATAAAATGTAATGCCCCAAAACACGAAATACATTTATTTTTATTATATAGTCACATACTTTTAAAATAACAACCTTTTAACTATATTTATAGTCTTGGATGGAGTTTCCTAGTAGGCAATCAACAGAATGTTTTCATCCTTAGTACAGAACGCAATTTATTGCTAATCTCGGGTATAAAGAAGAGTCTTTGTCAAATACTTCTATGTATGTATATTAGGCATTATGTTACGGTCAATTCTCCGTAATTCCTTTAGCTTTAATCGACTACGGAGAGGGCGTTATTTTGGACAATCTAACCGTGATTTTGTTTAATTTGACTAAGAAAACGCTGTGTGTGTGGAAACGCTGTATGTGAAATGTGATTTGAAATTTATTTCAGTTGTGTATATAACTTTACTTCGTATTTGCCTAGATGAAAATACAACTGCGCGACATATTTACCGTGCCAACTACCCGCGCGTGCGATCCATAGCTGTGATACAGTTTTTGTTCTGAATTGCAAGTCTAGTTGTACAAATCGCGGCACGTAAGTCTAGCGCTGAACGAAACGCGGAGGAGACGCGCACCAATTGAATTCCACGAATGCGTCTGGAGTCAATCAGCGCGACTTATGCGCAATAACGGTTACCGATAGACTATCGTGTCGCTACTTATATGCATGAAGTCTTTGGTCTTTGTCACTATAGAAGTGCTACGACAATTTTCCAGCCGCGGCGCCTGTCTTCGAAAACTTTGACATTTGCTGTCAAATTCCATACCTAACATTTTTTCATATTTTCCACAGGACTTCTTTATTGAAACAGACTCTAATTTAAGCCAGACACTAATTATAAACTACTTTTTATAATAAGCGAGATTTATTCTTATAAACCATGCCTCAATCTTAAATTTTAACTGTCATTAAAACACAACTCTAACATCAAAGTAGGCATATCGTGGCAAGGCACATCCATTACAAAATGGCGGGAACGCCTTAAAATGGCGCTTGAATTATGCAAAATCGTTTAAAATATTTTTAAGAAATATTAAAGGAAATACGTAAATTAAATAGTGTACGATTGACACGTAGGCTGCCTCACCTTTGGTAAAAAAAAACACCTTCGGCCAAATATTAGGTTTTGGCCAAAATAGGAAGTTTTGTAAGTTTCTAGCAAGCGCCGTAATTCAACGCACTGTTACGAATGAGCGGGAGCGCGATGGACGTGGCGAAGCAATTTTTATTGTCTCTAGAAGAACTTCTAGAGATGATTAAAACCACATTTTTATATTATATAAGACAAAGTAACGCCTTAAATGAAACAGCACAATTAGATGTTTTACATGCTTAGCGCTGCCAACTTACTACTTTTTGCGCCAGATATAGCGTTTTTTTTCGTCCATAACGCGCTTTATTTGGCAACCAGCGATTTTTTCTTTACTCTAATACTCTTAATAACTATTATACATATTATTATAACATATAGTACATTAGCACCGTGCTAAAAACTTGCAAATGTATAAGGCTTAGAATTTGAAACAATAAATATATCTTGTTATATTCACTATTAATTTTTTCAAAATAATTCTTTCATAATTTTATTACTATTCGCCAATTAAGGCAGGCAAAGGTCTTAGAATATACAGACTAATCAGATTTGTATTTCGTTTACAAAACTCTTCACAGTATGCAGATGCGTCACATTACGAAGTTATTGAGAGATTTTGACGACAGTTAACCCAACCAACAGTTGATGACGATAATACCTCAAAGGCCCTAAGCGGATTAAAAATATCGCCATCGAAGCACTTGTTACATCATTCCTACTAAAAATTCACATACGATATATCAAAATCTACTTCAAACCATTACTTAAAATATTAGAGCAGCGATCTACTCTTAGGTATTGTAGTTCTTGTCAAAAGCCCTATTTAGGGGATAGGGGAAGCGCGTATAAACGCACATGTATTTTATTTTTACAATATATTTGCTTGTTAGTACGCCAACCACCGTGTAGTGGCGGTGTAAGAATATCCACTACCCCATATCATCCCGTGGGTTTATAGACATCAACATGTACCCTCGATTAAAAATCAAAATGTAGATGCGTTATCACCCCAGAGGACTAAGCTGGAATGCCTCATTTAAAGTAAAAAGGGTATCCGGTTCTTTACACTCACCATACGAAACACAGAAGCATTAAGCTGCTATATGCAATGCAAATAAGGAACATAATTTAAAAAAAGATCAATCTCCTACGCAAGTATTTAGAATTGCATGTGTAAGTATTTAAAATTAGTTATGCAGTTTAAAAATAAATAAATTAATTTATGACAACAAAAAGTACTTTACAATATCTTTAACCCTAGTTTTTGGCGTTGGTATTTTAAGGTAGACAAACTTAAAAGCCCTGGTATTCGATTGCGTAAGAGCGACCCACTAAGTCTTATTACTGCTTCTACCTTCTATTAAATGCTTGTTTTATTGTAAAAGGCAAAGGGATCTATGCCCATACAGCCTAATCTGACATGTATTTTTGTTAAGAAATTTTTAGGGAGATTTTGACGGCAGCTTTATACAGCAGACAGTTGATGACTTTTCCTTTTCAAGTGGTCTAAGCGTAAAAAATAACAGAGGTTATGTCGCCATTGTAGAACTTATTAATCCTGTATACTTATAGTTAACATACATTTTAAACAAAAAATTGCATTGTAATTAACATTTACGCAAAAATACCGGAACGGCATCTGCCTACTGTGAAGTTCCCACCGAAACTCTAATAAATGTTTTATATTTGACAGTTAAAATTTACCCACACTGTTCTACTCCTATTCATAAATATGTTTAATATAAAAAAAAAATAACTATAAGCTAAAACATTTTTGGATGAGAAATACTTGAGAATAAACTTTGAAAACAAGAAGAAAATGTCAATCACACAATCATTTATACAATACGATATAATATAATGAAATCTGCTTTATAAACAATGTAAAAACAAACAAAACGTACGAAGAACTTTTTGTGAGACGCGCTTTAACTCTTCAAAGTGCACCTGAAAAGGAAACAATAACGATAATACTTTTAAAATAAAAACATAAGTATTTAAAAAGGTACTGCCACGAATTTTCCAGATGAGATTTAGTAAAGGTTTTTAAATGTGACTACATTACAAAAGTTTAGATTTTCTCCTGTATCATAGAGGCAGTTTAATAATTTGCACTAGGACAAACATTCAAAACCGGAACAACTATTTGTTCCGTCAGAGAATCGAACCCGCGGCCACAAGCGCTGCAACTCATTGCTAAGCCTCTGCGCGCCACAGAATCGTCAAAAAGTTCGTGTTATATTCGTGATTGATGATGAAACTAGTGCGTTTTTTTTAAACATGATAAGGGTGACAAACGAGCACACAGTCCACCCGATGGCAAGTGGCCGCTGCGGCCCATAGACATCTACATCTATCCTCTATTACAAATCAAAATGTAGATGCGTTGTCACCCGTGAGGACTAAGATGGAATGCCTCATTTCCAGTAAAAAGGGCCTCCGGCCACCTGCACTCACCAAGTGAAACGCAGAGGTAAACTTCTACTTCACGCTAGTATTCTGTGAGGTCGTGGTACCACCCCGGTTCGAGCCGGCCCATCCGTGCGACAGCAAAAGCTGCCGCCTGGCTCTACCACTGTTACTACGGCGAGTTGCCGGTGATTTGCCAAACCCACAACTTTTGAATTCGTAGTCTGCACCTTACTATTAGGCTACTGTCGATTACTACACTGTGTTCTACCTCATTCTCTCGCAGGCTAAATCCTACACATTTGTCTCTTTTTATTGTTTTTGTTTATTGCTTTTTCGTTTCATCCAGTTTCAAATCACGACGTTAAACAAGTTTTCACTTCATACAACACCACTGCATAAAAAAGTTTACCGAAAACATTTGTTAATATCCATCAAGCCGGCTACAGAGCTTGCCAAAGAAATAGACATACATACGTACACTCGAAAACATTATGCTATTTCCATGTCAGTGAAATTTGATCTAATAAATTTACTGTAAATATATCTATTGCACGGCTGGTAACAGTTAATACTTTTTTTTTAAATACGTCTCTTTAACTTCCTTACATAAATAGTTTTTTACGCTGGGCTGCGCCAATTTGGAATGAGGTGAAATATTTGACAGATTTTATAGCAGGTTAATTAGTTTGCTTGAAAAATGTAAGGGTTAATGTTTCTTTCTGATATAGATAACAAATTTATAAAGAAAACTTCGGATAAAATTAAAAAAAATGGCCAAGTGCCTTTTACTAGAAATGAGACATTACATCTTAATCCGCAAGTGTGACAACGCATTTGCATTTTGATTTCTTTTGGAAGATAAATGTAGGTGTCTATGGGCTACAGAATTTACCTTAATATCAGGTGAACTATGTGCTATTTTTTTCTATAAAAACTGACCAAGTGCGTGTCGGGCCACTTATAATGATAGGGTTCCGTAGTTGCCCGTCACAATACACGGGCTTCCTTGATAATGAGCATAATAAGTGAGTTCGCGGGTTGACGGGTTGACGGGTAGGGCCCAATTAGGAAGATCGTAACTGAAAGACTTATTTTTAAATCAGCCTTATAGGGAGTGGTATTCAAAAAAGGTTCATAAAATGAAAAAGTAAAGCTAACAGTAGTAAAGCATGTAAGTCGTTTTTTTCATAAAATGTTTATTTTTTCTTTTTTATAGAAATAGAGTAACAAACGAGCACACAGCCCACCTGATGGTGAGTTGTTGCTGGGGCCCATAGACATCTACATCTCTCCTCGCTTGCGAATCAAAATGCAGATGCGTTGTCACCCGTGAGGACTAAGATGGAATGCTTATTTTCCAGTAAAAGGGTCTCCGGTTCTCTACACTCACCATACGAAACACAGCAGCATTAAGCGACTATTTTACGCTGGTATTCTGTGAGAGAGTGGTCCTTCCCCGGTCGAGTCGACCCATTCGTGCTACAACTGTACTATAAATATCGCTGCAGCATAGCTCTACCACGTGTAAAATTCTATTAAAATTAAAATTTATTTTTAACAGTTTCCAATATCATTACAAAATTATCAACGCACCTAGTTTTATGTCATTTTCTATGTAGTTGTAACGGAAATTTTTAATAATCCAAGAGGATTTTATAAGTTGGTCAACTATTACTCATTAATTCTTAACTGTACTTAGCTGTGATAGTTTTCCTTTTAACTTCATTATATATACTACTATTGTGTATACTTCACATTTCCAAAAATAGCGGTTTCGTAGTAGAGGGGGGAGGGGATATGACTAATGAAAAATACCACTTTAAAGCTAAATATTTCGCAAACGGACCCCTGAATCTAAAAGATGTTGTTCCTGAAACCTAACGTTTTTAAAAGACCTATCCAACGATATCCCACATGATGGAATATATGGGTAAAAAAAAAATATCATCCTGCAGTAACTTGTATGGGAAGTACCCAAAATATTTTATTTTAAGATTTTATTTCACAGTTTTCTAGCCGTGATTAATATCTTATAACTGTGCCAAATTACAGATTTGTAGCACCCAGTGTCTCTGAGCAAAACCGCGGACGGACGGACGGACGGACGGACGGACGGACGGACGGACGGACATGGCGAAACTATAAGGGTCCCTTGTTGTGTAACTACGGAACCCTAAAAAAGAGCTAAAATACACAAAAAAATGGAAGATCAAACCACTGAAGAATTATTTTGTGTATTAGTATAATACTCTAGAAATTGATAAACTTTTATTTAAATGTAACTCCACAATTAAATCGATATTGTGTAACAAACAATTCCACCTCAGTCCCAACTAGCGCATTTTGGTGAGCGGAATATTGTCACTCCCATTACATTGCTATGCCAATGCTCATCATCCATACACTTTACACACTGCTCGTTACTTAGCTTTAGCTTTGGTTACAAGTGCAGAGTTAACGCCTTGGGGTGAGGGTCTCCATTCATCTCAATAGCTATGCCTTCATCTTATGGTTTCCGATAAATGGCGGTATAACCATTAGTTTAACGCCAATCACCAAAACCAGTGCGTAAAAATATGATAAAATAAAATCTTCTTTAAAACAGGAAAAATCCACATCCAGCCGTGGACTTCTATGAAATAATTAAAAGACAATAAAACTTACGCATCAGTTAACATTTGTATCATAAAAGCAAAAAATAATAAAAAATCTACCTACATTTAGATACCAGTTGCGACCGCTATAAGCCATCAGTAGAAGCCTGCGTCAAAACAAAAGAAAAATGAATACAATGTTACCAGTTCATTTAAAAAAAACTACCAAATCGTACAATTACAAATTAAAACGCAAACAAAACTACGTCACAATTTTTTACTATAAATAACCAAAACCATTAAAAGACAACCCATTTTATTACGTATATATACCCAAAAAACATACTAAAATACTTCGTACTAAAACATTACTTTTTTTCACAAAAAAAATATAAGCAATGCTACTAACACTATATTTTATTATGAATAGTCCGTTCACCACTCTAGATAAGCTTAAAATGCTTGTGTTAGGCACAGAAGTAATATGTAAGTACTACGTACTAGAAGAGACGCTTGCGTCACTATTTAGAACCCACGGGCTCAAACTTAATAAGTTTGTGCCATAAAATGGTCCTCTGTGTCTCCTTCCACGCGTACCACACTGCCGAACAGATTTTGTTCGCGGTGTCTGTTCTAGTACGTAGTATATATTACTTCAATGGTGTTAGGAGTGATTCATCACAGTTGTCTGTAGTGGATTCGAATCCCGACTTATGAGTTTGCGGTTAGCACCCTTCATTTCCACCATTAATCTACGGTCGCTTGGATAAATTACAATAATCACAGTTAGGCAGCGACCTCTCATTTTTGAGGATTTGGGATGTCTATAGGCAATATAGCATTGCCTCAATGGTGTTTGGAAGATTTTTGGTCAAATACTCAAACGCTACTCAATTTTAAGATGTCGTTAAGTCTTCATGGTGTCACACTTATTTGTCAGACTTAAAGTGATAGACACAGCAAGAGACTTAACGGCATCTTAAAATAGACCAGCGTTTGAGTATTTGGGAATTCGCATATCTTCGACATAATAACTTCTCAGGGCGATGAGGGCAGTAATGTTGGGTTTAGGATGAGGTGGTCTTCGAAAAAGGATAGACACACTATTTAAGGGCGTGTGTGTGAGTGCTTGTGTGTGTTTATAGAATAAGGGTGACAAATGAGCACGCAGTCCACCTGATGGTAAGTGGATGCTGAGGTGAAAATTAAAAGTGTGAAAAATTTCAACATATAACACACACTAAGTATATATACATACGAAACTTACCTTCTTGTAAGTATAAATACACTTTCACTCGCGATAATGCGCAAAAACAGCAGAAACAAAAAAAAAAAAAAATACTTAAATAGTTTTTGTTATTTTCAAAGAAATTATTGATTAAATTTAATATTAATATTTTTGGCATTATTATAGCATAGATATGTTAAAGTCAAAATTTATAACCAGTCAAAACCACGTTTTGACCAACGTTCTTAGTCAGGTTATGTCTGATTTAAAGTTCGGACTATTTTATTTCAAATTATTCTACGCTTGTGGTTCAAATTCATATACTGTAAAAAGTATACTCGTTTTATAGTTAAATTTGCATAATTAGTCTTTCACTTAAAAGCCTGGTCTAGTCGTTTTACTAAACTGGAACCGTTCAATCAGCGGTTTTAATGATATTCAGCCGATGCGTCTAAATAACGATGCACCTATCTTGTAATATCAGCGACAGTAGGTTAAGGTGGCCCTTAACAGATAATTTATAGATAACTCTTACATGAAGAATGAAAAATCGACCTTTCGTAAGATAATATTAGCCTACAGCTGGAAACTAAACCAAAGTTGAGCCGGCTAATATGTATTATTTACACCAGCATTAACAAATATATACAGGGGTTATTTTGCAATAATCGGCCAAAATTGCAGAGAAGGTTCAGATTAAGTAATATAGGCAAATGGTGAAGAAAAATTAATTAAAATAATCTGAAACATTCTGTCCTTTTTATCTTTTTAATTCAAAATGTGTGATAATGTATCATTTTAACTGATTTTACTGCGCACGCGCACATTCGTAAGGGTCGATCGGCAGGCAAAAACGTTGTTGCCCATAAATCACATTCAATTTGGGATAATTTCAAATAAAAGTAGAAGCCTTATTTACTCGTATTTTCAAAAACTGCAATAACGGTATATCATTATTTATATATTTGAACTTCAAGTTTAAAACATGGCTTCTCTTTGAAAAATAACCCTGTATACACCCTTCAATCATAATTGTAATATAATCTTTATAGAATAAGAGAGACAAACGAGGACACAGTCCACATGCACATTATAGGTGGATGTTATGGCCCATAAACATCGTATATCCTAGATTAAGGCCTTATTAATAAATGTTACTCGACGACGAACTCAAGTGCGTAATCATTTGATACGCCCTCACTACGATATCAGCATCTCAAGATCGTTGCTAATTAATAAACACATAACAACAGTATCTCAAAACGCTGTACTTAGGAATACTGTTTTGTGACTTGCACTTAATTACACACTCTTGAGAGTCGAGTTTCGTTTATTAATCAGTGTGGCACTCAGCTGATATCGTAAATCTAAAACGCATCTTGGGATATGTTTATTAATAAGATCATAACCCCAAGATTGTACTCAAGTGCGTGTACTTGAGCTGAGTAACGTTTATTAATACGGGCCTAAGAATCAAGATGTAGATACGTTGTCATCCCTGATGACTGAAATGGAATGCTTCGTTTCCAGTAAAAAAGGACCTGCGGTTCTCTACACTCACCATACGACACAGTAGCATTTATTATTTTATTTTATATTTATTTATTTTTATTATAGCAAGCTGTTATTGTACGCTACCATTCTGTGAGAGCGTGGTCCTACTCCAGTCGAGCCTAACAATTCGTTCTACACCCATAATAAAGCTGCGGCGTGGTTCTACCACGAATAAAACTCCAGTTTTATTATTTGTTAGACATTTTTAAAATATAAATAGAGGCATTAATTACATGTGCTATAATATATTACAAAAATTATATTCACATTTCAAGTTATTTGCAGTAACTTAATACCAGAAAGAGTGACAGAATTCTAGAAAAATTGTTATAATTTAAACCTAAACAGTATATAAATCAAAATGCCAAATGAAAAAAGGCTTGCTTTATAAATTAATATGTCAAAACGGTCGCAATTTTATCAAAATATAAAGCATATAATACAGATGTTGCAAATTTTAATTATTTACAAAAATTGGTTTTAAAACTGACTGCCTTACTCATAAAGTATAATAAATTAGTATAGTATAAGTAGCGACATGAAAGTCTAGTAGTGACCGTTATTGCGCATAATTCAAAAATAATGTATCATGGGGTAGTAAGCAGTTCGCGAGGCCGATGTGCGTCGTTCGCACGCGCTAATTGGCTCTCCAGTAGCATTCGTGCAATTCAATTCGCGCGCGAAAGTACCCATGCGCAGCTATCCCCTCCACGTTTCGTTCAGCGCTAGCTTACGTGCCGCGACTTGGAAGTAAAGTAAATTTAACTCATTGACCGCCAACAACGCATCAAAACGTGATTAAAATTATGTTCGAGACGCCAATGACGTCTTAAAAGGTCTAAAAATGCTGTTTGATTACCATTGAAAAAAATGTTATGACTATGTTCATTAGAGTTTATTTTTGACCCAACATCTTACCATGACTGCGCTGAAGATATATTTACCAGAGAACGTAGGAAAAACTATCTAATCAATTGCATAAACATTTAAAATGAATGCCCAAGAACTGAAGCATTAAAGTTATGTACCGGACGCCAGTGACGTGTTTACGCGTCGCGTAGTGATGTTTGTCTACCCACTAAATATAAACAATGATGTAGGTAGATTGAAAGAGAATTATAGCGATCTAATTCGGTACTAAATAGCGGTCGTGTATCAACTTAGCAAGACTTGCAAATTGGAAATGATGAAATATAGAGGTATGTTTTGAATAGTTATTTTTGTTTTGTGAAAATAGGTGATAATATGATCTTAAATAAAATTATTTTCTTTTATTTTTTAAACTTTAACCTTGGATAAAATAAATCCCAACTCACTCTCTTTATTTAATGACAAGAGAAACATACAGGTATAGAGATAATTAATACTTAATATACTATTGCCCGAATACTGAAACGCAACTTAAATCTGTCACTTTATTAAAGGTCCCCTATATTTAAGCATCACTCAAATTTAACTGAAATACAGAAACATCACTCAAGTGATTTGAGGGCTTGATTAGTTGAGCAGCTCTCAAATGTTTACGTCATGGCAACATTCATTTATAAAACTTTGTTCTTCTTGACAATTTTACGATATTTGAATTTAAATACGTTTTATGCACATCATCTAAAAAGATTTAAATAATTTTATGTTCGATTTGTTTTAAAATTATATTCAAAAATAATCTCCTAAAAATATTTTCATTTAGAATGTGATTTATGTGTTTTTTTTTAAATATTGTGTATAAAAAGGACATTTCAAAGTATAAAATTTTTCGAAAATCGTTCTGTCTGTCGTCCTAGAACGAATCGAGAATCTTACTGTCATGTGCTGTCAGTGTCTGTTTCTTTGACCGCGTCCAGTGACCAGTGATTTTTAAATTTTCGAATTTATATTTAACATATTTTGCAAATTTCAATTAAAGGCTAAGTACAAATTATAGTAAAATATGGATGTTAAAAAGAGACGCGGATGCAATTACACAGTGTCTGATAAAGATACTTTATTAGAATTGATAAAAAAGTAAGTAAATATTTAAATCGTTAAATGAAACATAAATTGTTTTAACCGAATAGATTGCCCTTTATTACATTGCAAATTAAATAAAAGTTGTTCATATTGTAACACGTGTTACATATTATTTCAGATATCAACATATTATAGAAAATAAAGAGACGAACGCCCACATTATTTTGAAGAAACGACAAGCTTGGGATTGTGTGTGCAAAGAATACAACGCTGTTGCTGTAAGCGGTGTCAGAACGTGGCAACAATTACGACATCTGTATGAAAATCTAAAGCAACGGTCTAAAAAGAATGTTGCTAAAGAAAATGTAATCTTTTATTTATCTTGGAGACCATAAATATTAAGTAGTATCGATTTATTGTATTCGTATTATTTCATAATCATTTTGTTTTTAGAGACTACAGTACAATGAAAAAACAAAAGAGGCCCAAAAAAAGGCATCAATAGATAAGGTAAATATTACCATATATCTTGAAAGTAATTGATTAAGTACCTATTAATTATTTTTTTTTGTATATAGAAAGAAATAACTTCTACTGGTGGTGGGTCCTATACATCAGTTCTAACTCAGCAAGATGCTCAGATTTTAGCAATGGTTGCTCCACAGGTGCAACCACTGCAAAATCCATTTGATGATGCTGCATTTTATTTTGGTTAGTTTGTTTAATCTCTATTATTTAGATCTTTAATAAGAAATTAAATTAATGATTGTTTATCAGGTGACACAGAATTGATTTCTGAGAACACAGAAACTATTTTAACAGTGAATGATGTAAATAAGGATGACAGTGCTAATACCGGTAAATATTATATTACTATATTTTTTTAGATACATATTTGATTTTCATACTAATTTTTATTTTTAGATAACCATCAAACACTTTTATCAAATAACTATATTGAGCAGAACAGCAATAAACCTCATAAAATAACATCTGATACAAAAGGTATTGACTTAATTTTACTTTTCATCAATTGTGCATTATGGAATAAATTATTAATATATATTATGTGACATTAGTGAGGTTGAGTAATATCTTGATAAAAATTATATTTTTGCTAATGAATAATGTAAATTATACATATTCATATATGATTTTTGAAACACTGTTTTTTTGTTAATAAAGTTGTAAATTAACCTTAGATAAACATTTTTCAGCACACCAACATAATGTAACAAAACGGAAATCACATGAAACCATTAAACAACAATATTTTAAAGCAAAACTAAGAAATGCCAAATTAGAAAATAAATATTTAATAAACAAAAACAAAATGGAGCTAAATAAATATAAATTAGAAATGCAAATTTTAAAATTAAAATTAAATAGGTTACAAGCTTCCAGACAGAAAAAGAATTAGAGTTCTTATTAGTCAAAAATTTTCAACTGTCAAAAGCTACGTATATTTAACTTAATTTATTTTGTTATTTAAAGGCCAACTCTGGCTTACAAATTTCAACCAAAAGTTCAGTAAATATATAAGACAGTTATTGTAATAATTATTTTTTGATTTCAGACATAATACTTATTTATAAAGGAAAATATTTCCGCGGCGTTGTTGTCAACTGTCAAAGCATAACGACTATAAATTTTTTATCAATATGGAATAAACCCAGGGAAGTAATGTGACAATATTTAATTTATAGAGTAAAGTGCTTTTATTTAGGCCATAAATGATTATGTTTCAGGGAAAGATGCGGGGTACAGCACATTTCAAGTCATTATGAAGCTATGTAATATAATTTTCATTTTATTATAGTTTTTAATATTGTATATAATAAAATATTGTATATTATGTTATATAAATAAATAAATTTAACTTATAAATTGCAAGAGGGAAAAAGAATTAGTTTATATTATGAATATTTTGTTTTATTACTGTAACATATTTAGATTTAAGACTTTGACATTGTATAATTTATCTTTTGTTAGTAAATGTTTCCCTATATTATGAATATTTTGTTTTATTACTGTAACATATTTAGATTTAAGACTTTGACATTGTATAATTTATCTTTTGTTAGTAAATGTTTCCCGTCCTCAGCCATAATTATAAACTTACTTAAACCTCTTATTATTAAACATAACTTGATTAAATAAATGCATAATTAGTTGATTTATAGTATATATAATATTTAAGTTTGTTATTACATTATAAAATAAGATTCCGGATGTAATAAATAATGTAAGTGATTATAAACTATTTCCATTTATGAATAATTGTAAACCGCATAATGCGGGTTAAAACAATTGCAGGAGTCTGATTAGGGTCATTGTAAGATACTTTTTTGCCTTAAGCAGAAACTCTGTCAATTATATATTAGAGTAAAACAATAACCACTTACTAGTCTCTACAGAATCAGTAATTCATTTATGGGGCAATGTATACGCTTTTACAACAAAATCCCAAAACATATTCAAAGTGTCAATAAACAAGTTTAAGTTTTATTAAAGATAACTGTACAAAAAGGGTTATTATAATATTAAGGAATACATGAATGAAAATAACCCCTGGGAATAAGGTGATCGCCACCATGCTGGTTCTACGAAAAATCATTTAAAATTGTATAAATGAAATTATTGTTAAGTGAAATATGTTTGAAAAAAAAAGTCCCACTGGGTTTCTTGCTGGTTCTTCCCAGGACAGAGGTATTTTCCGAACCAGTGGTAAATAAAAAATGACTTTCCATAAGTATTATGTAATAATCAATATTGAATAAAAAATTATTCTATTCTATTCTATCAAAGTTTTATTTGAAAATCGACAACCACATTGTCACATTTTACATTATGGGTGATTTATGGATCTCAACAACAGATCTAATTGAGAATTTAAGCCATCCAGGGACTCAAACAAAAAAAAATCATCCAAATTGGTCCAGCCTTTTAAGAGTTCAGTGATAAACACACAGAAGAATTATGTTCAGTTACTGTATTTTCATGAATCTACACTGTGATATAGCAAACTTTTGACTGAATATTGTTTTTATTATTCGTTATGCTGTAAAGAATTGATTTTAAAATAAAAAAAAATTAACCAGAAAAATATGAATTTATTAACGATGTCCTCACAATAAAGTTTTGATTTACTTCATTGCTGGGTTGTACCATAATTTCTTCCTCTACAATAGTTAAAGGATCATCCTCTTCAACTACTTCCTCCTGCCTTAAAATAGCAATATTGTGGAGTACTGCACATGCCACAATAATAGGTGGAATATTAGTAGTCTTCAGACCTAACCCATAGTGGAGACAGGGAAATCTTCTTTTAAGAACACCAAATAGCCTTTCTATAGGATTTCTGGTTCTAATTTGTGAACGGTTATATGCTTCTTCAGCTGGTGTTCTTGGATGTAAAATTGGGGTTAACAAATAAGGGCGACATGGATAACCACTATCGCCCAGAAGTACCATAGGGGTAAAATCTCCTCGCTCTAATTGGGCACACAATGGTGAGTCATTAAAAATTGTACTATCATGTACAGAACCTGGCCATCTTGCAATGATATTTCTTATGCGCAATTTCGCATCACATACCATTTGCACATTCAAGGAGAAGTAACCTTTTCTATTTCGGAAACTTTCAGATTGAGCTCCCCCTGCAAAGATTTAATAACAATGAGTGTAGGTATATAACATATTAATAATAGATATGATAATGTAGGAGTATAAAGCTCATGATTAGAATATGTACCTGGAGAGTTAATTTTAATGTGCGTACAGTCAATAGCACCCATCACTCTTGGAAATCCAGCAATTGCATAAAAGTCATTTGCTACTTCTAGACGTTCCTCAGCAGTTGGCATATTTATAAAAAGAGATCTCATATTCGCTATTTTTTCTGTAACTCTGTGCACGATTCGATGCACAGACGGTTGCTCGATGTGGAATATGTCCCCTATAACTCGCTGATAACTGCCTGTAGCGTAATACCGAAGGGTTATCAATATTTGATCCAAAGGCTGCAAAGATCTATTTCTTTTTGTTAATGGTTTTATCGTGCTGCCGAATACAGAATCCAAATACAACACCGTATCTTTGGAAACGCGGAACCGCGCACGAAATTCTTTATCGTCATATTTTTCGAAAGCGTTAAGCTTGATATAATTTCTTCGACTTCTTAGAGGCGTTTCGTTGTCCGAAAGAGAAGATAACGACGAAACAGACATATTTAAAACTTGAAAAATACTTTTAACAGATTTGAGTCCTCGCTACCACACTCAATAATAACGAGTACTTAAATCAATTTGACATTTGATTTGACAGCTAAAACGCGTTGAGTGATGTTTCAGTATACCATTTTTTAATTGAGTGGTGTTTAAGCGCAACTCAATTTGAGTCGCACTTAAATTTAAGAGATACTTAAAATTTAAATACGAGAATACGAATATAGGGTTTAGGAGCTGCTCAAATGTTTGACAAGCCGTTAAATATTTGAGGGACGTTTCAGTATTCGGGCATATAACAATTACCATTACAGCATACCAAAAGTCCACTCCTGAATATAGGCTACCCCCAAGAATGCCTCATATTTGTCACGGTTGCCGCGTGAGTTGGCAGTCGCAATATTTTTTTTTTAGTTGTTATACGGAAAACGCTTTGCCCATCTCAATTTTTCCCCTCTGTCGCGTCTTATGATTACGACACACACGGGACAAAATGGGGTAGTGGATATTCTTTCACCGCCACTACACGGTTATATAATTAAGTAAGAGATAGTGAACGATTAAAGGTCGAAATTTATAAAATTGTTCAAACATATTATGACCAATTATTTTAAACCTCTTTAATGGGCAATATGCAATAACCTTGAGAGCTGTGATAGAACCGTGGTAGCTCAGATGGTTAGGGATCGCTGTTAATTTTACAGTACTCAAGCAAACCGGGTTCGATCTCCGCCGGCACCAATTAAACTGTTAATGGCAATTTAAGTGCTGATTTACTACCACGTTCGTCACAACGTTTATCAACACGGATCACTCCCCGAAGTTGCTTGCAACATCAAAGGACTGTTGAACTTCTTCGGGGAGATCTCATGGCTCGAATAATTACATTATTCCTGTCCACACGCAAAATACGCGCTTAGACGTGGAGTTGCGGAAAACAGACCGTCGTCAGTTTAACGATGAAGCAATTTTGCTTTTAACTAATTATCATTTATAAATTAGAGTTAGTTATCTACTCATAACATCAGCTATCTGCCAGATAGTTCCGTCAAAATCAGCCATTTCATAGATTAGCCAGAACAAACAAAAAGTTTAAACATATCACTAAAGACACTTTAGTGTATGATTTTATTATAGTCGTAAAGTGTTTATACTCGTAATGCTTTCATTTGTGTATTTTAGATAATTGTTTTAGTATTTGGTGATCATCATAAATTGAAATTCAAAGTTTATACATTTGGATTTCATGGGTTTTATTTTGTTGCGCGGAATCCTAATTCTTATTCTAGCCTTACTTACTGAGATTAGCCAGAACAGACAAAAAAATTTAAAAATTGTTGTTTTTTGTTATAAGTACCGAACATACTTTTAAATGCATTTAGTAAAAAGCTGTTATTTTGGCATTACAAACAGACACTTCAACTTTATTTATTTGTATAGATTACTTAAGAGTTAGTACCATAAATAATGTCAGTTTTTTTAAAGGGAACAGGCACATGCTGTCCTTGTCTATAGAGTATTCTACCAGAAATGGAGTACAGACTAATGCAACAAACATTTTATTGTAAATTTTGTTAATATAATGACAAACAAGCAAGGTAAGGTAAAGGTGTAAGGTAAACGGATACAGTGGTCCATAGATATCTACATCTATCGTTGATTAAGAATCAAAACACAGATGCATTATTACTCTTGTTACTAAAAAAGGATTCCGGTTCTCATCATCATACGAAATACAACAGCATCAAGATGCTATCTCACGCTGGCAATCTGTGAGAGTGTGGTTTTTTCCGGTTGAGCCATCATATTCGTGCTGCATCGTAGTCATAATATAGCTGTGGTGTTGCTTTGCAACATTGTTTGTAAATATAAATATTTACAGTTTCTAGTAAATTCTAAAGCAATTAAGATTATTTACTAAGTTAGTAAAAACAATGGCTCATCCAAAATTGTTTTTATACTCTAGATGATTTTATTATTATAAATAAAATATAAACAAAAAAGTTACACACACGACATATTGTGTAAAATTGACTAAATACATTTATATAAAATGATAATAACTGTTAACATGTACACTTCATTTCATATAAATATGTTAGCGGCCAAAACCAGATTTCATTCACGCCAAACTTAGTTTGTCCTAGGCCAAATCGGTTTATTCTAGGTGTGTCAGGATATACTAGTTTAGCCCAGGACAAGCTAGTTTGGCCTAGACACAATTATAAAATAAATAGTTTTTTATTTTATAATTCTGTAAATGTAAATAATTTTTGTTACATGTTGACATTCTCAATGTATTGGTGTGTTTTCGTAATTACTCTCACAGAATACCAACGCGAAATAGCAGGTCAACGTTGCTGTGTTTCGTATGGTGAGTGTAGAGAACCGGAGACCCATGAAAAGGAGGCATTTCTCAGTCCTCAGGGATGTCAACACATCTGCATTTTGATTCTTTATCAAGCATATATGTGTAGATGTCTATGGGTCACAGCATCCACTTACCGTCAAGTTTACTGTGTGCTTGCTTGTCATCCTTATTCTATAAAGACATATTAGTCCTTAGAGATGTAACGTTTATGTAAGCATTCTTTGTTTGAATTTGGCTGCAGTTGTCCATGGACTAAAGTAACTACATATCATTATCAAATTATAATTCTTATAATTGTAAAACTTCCATAAGACAAAGATAACAAATGTTATAGAAATAGATCATTCTTATGACAGCAGAATTTATGTTGCACAAGTCTATACAGCATATTCCGTCTATCCACCCTAAAAAGTCCACCCGGTTGATGTATACTACCTTATTGCACTAATAATAATAAAAAAAATCATCTATTTTTACCTTAGGGTGACTGTTTTAGGATGGATAAATGGAATAACCTGCATGTACCGTCCAAATTAACCCCCGCACACATCCCTCCCGTTGTTGGAAGCACAAAATATTAACCGACACTCCACAATTTACACTATATTGTTTAGATTCACTACTTTGCATGCATAATTTGAAAAATTGGCTTACCTTGTGGTGCACCATACGCTGGTGCCCCGTACACTGGAGGTGGGGCCCCATATGAACCGTAAGCGGGAGGCTCCGCCTAAAACAAAATAATTCAAGCCTTAAACTATTAAACCCCATTACTCTTAACACAGGCCTCTCACATATAGGAACCGTCACATAAATTTGGAAAAAATTCCACCCCCTAGTGTGGAAAAATAAGGGATGATGTTTGTAATAGAACTATTTAGACGACATTGAGATCGTGATATTCCATAGTCCAATCAAAAGGGTAAAAAAAAAAGTGGAAGCCAATTTCACAGAACAAATAACAATAAGAATATTCCAAGTTAATCTCTATATTTTTTTATAGAATAAGGGTGACAAACGAGCACACAATCCACCTGATGGTAAGTGGTTGCTGTGGCCCATAGACATCTACATCTATTTTTTTACACCCACTATATGAGATGGAATAACTAGTTTGCAGTAAAAAGGGTCTCCGGTTCTCTACACTCACCATACGACACACAGCAGCATTAAGCTGCTATTGTATGCTGGTATTCTGTGAGAGCGTGGTCCTTCCCCAGTCGAGCAGACACATTCAACACAACAAACAATTGTTCCGGGTCTGAATGTTTGTCCTTGTGCAATTTATTTTTGTAAACTCCCTCCAAAAATACATAGTATGCGATTAACGTTTATAAGTAAAAAATAAAAAAAATCACATTTACACTGGTACGTGGCGCTGTTGTCGAGATCCAGAAATCACCCGTGCGAAGACGGGGCGGATCACTAGTTATATAAATTTTTAGTTCTTTGAAATCAGCTTTACTATTTATTATTCACACAAAATTAGTAAGTAGTTATTGTTGGCCTACAGTTTCCTTCGTGGTTCTCATGATTTACACACACAACCATCTGCATGGTTTAAGGTAATAGTGGTTTATGAGAAGGTTTATTACAGAGTCATGTATATATTATAGTGTTTGGCTTCCGGGAACTAATAGATGGACAGTGAACTATGACCATTTTTCTACGGACTTGGCATGTGAATAATTTGATGTAGATTGTACGAGTAATATTCTAAAAATACCACTTCTTATAAGTCTGCTTGGAAAATAAGTCCTTCAATTACCATCATCCTATTTGGGCTCCGTGAACTTCAAACTGCAAACTCAATTTGTTCATAGTATCAAAAAGGACTCTTCCATGTTCACATTTTGTGACAAGCAACTACGGAAAGGTTTTCTTTTGTTTAGATTTTTGTTTTGATTGACAGCTATTTTTTAAATAAAATTAATATAATAAAAATAAAATAAATCGTCATACATATATCCATGTTAAATGTTATATTATGTACATTAAACCTCTATTATAACTATTATAACAACATTTTTTATAGATTAAGGGTGACAAACAAGCACAATGTCCATCCGACGGTAAGTGGATGATGTAGCTCATAGAAGTCTACATTTATCCTTCATTAAAAATCTAAATGTAGATGCGTTGTCACCCTCTTAGGACTAAGATGGAATGCCTCATATCCAGTAAAAAAGGGTCTCCAGTTCTCTACATTCACTATACGAAATACAGCAACATTAAGTTGCATAGCATATTTCATGCTGATATTTTGTGAGAGTGGTGTGGCCCTTCCCCGGTTGAACGGACCCAATTGTGCTGCAACCATAATATAGCTGCAGCATGGCTCTACCACGTAAAACATATGACTTATTTAATTGTTGTATGTAAATCACTTAATCCTCTACTCACCATGTAGACCTGAGAAGGTGGAGCTTGGGTTCCCTCGAAGCCCACAAATTGCATCATGACGTCACCGTCCACTGTCAGGTGCGATATGCGCTGGTACGGAATACGGTGCGGAAACTCGCAGAAGTGTACACCATTCAATGCAATCTGAACATTAAATTTATATATTTATATTTATAACATTAGCATTCCAGAATACAAGTGAACTAAAAAAAAAGATATGTGTCAAAATATTCACCCACAAATTACTGTCACATTTTTTTTAGAATGTAGTAGTCACGTAAGAATATCCACTATATCATATCAACCCGTGGGTGCCGTAAGAAGCGACAGAGAGAAACAAATCAGGAGATGGGCAGCAGTCTTCTTAGTCACAACTAAAAATAAAAAAATGCGGTTGCCAACCTGCTTGTCAAGCGTGGCTACTATGTCAAATATTCCCCCTATGAGGCAATCTATGGGGAGGCCTATGTTCAGCAGTGGACTTTTGAATGCTGTTTTGAATGAATATTAATTATATAGAGTTATTTTACAAAGAGGAGTCAAATTTTAAACTTATGTTCAAATATATAATATGATAATGATACACCGTTGATGAAGTTTTTGAAAATACGAGTAAATAAGGCTTCTACTTTAATTTGAAATTATTGCAAATTGAATGTGATTTCAAAAAGGCTACAGCATTTTTTCCTACACCAATCGACCATTACGAATGTGTGCGTGCGCAGTAAAATCAGTTAAAATAGTACATTATCACGCATCTTGAATTTAAAAAATAAAAAGGACAGAATGTTTGAGATGTTATTAAATTAATTTTTTTGCAATAACCCTGTATATAGTAATAGACTTACAAAAGGGATGATAGGGGGATTTTTATGAGGCAATCTATGCGGGTCTGTGTTCAGAAGTAGATGTTAATCGGCTTTAACAGCAACGGTAATGCCACTTACCTTCAAGGATTGCGGCTCGCACAGCACCAAAGCTTCGAAGGCCTCACCCCTCACCAGTGGCATCCCACCAGCAGTTTCTTCTACGCCCCAGTTCATGGCGGTGAGATGGTTCCGCACCACGCACATCTCGACGAAACGGAAGTTGAGATGCAAAGCTATATCGTCGCGGGGGTCCGTGTTCGGGCCGCACTGGAGGTTAATCGCAAATCTGAAATTGATGCCAAGTTAGGCCCATGTCAGGAAAGGAGGAAGCTTACAATTCGATGATTTATGCAGGACCCTACCAAAAAGTTTAAAGTTTTTATTAAGGAACAATAGTTTAATAATGGTTATTTCTTTATATATATTTTTATATATATACGAACATTTAATGTAAGTATATTTTCTGTTAGGAAGGTACAACAATGACTGGACGGTAGGCTCGGATTTTCTTGCTCACACTTGCATGATAGGTTAATGAATGGTACGTAAGATATAAAGATGTAAAGAAAAATTAAGGCATTTTTAATCTTTTTTTAGTCCAGTACTAAGGAATATTACAATTGCAATATTGTCTTCTTTTATAGGTTAAGGATGACAAACGAGCACACAGTCAACCTGATGGTAAATGAATGCTGGGGCACATAGCCATTTTCATTTATCCTCAATTAAGATTAAAATGCAGATGCGTTGTCCGGTCTCCAGTTCTCTACATTCACCATACAAAACACAGCAGCATTGAGCTGCTATTATACACCGGTATACTATGAGTATGGTGCTTCCCCGGTCAAGCCAACCCATTCGTGCTACTACTATAATATAGCTGCAGCATCAAGATGCAGATGGGCAAAAACAAAATGTAAAAAAGGGTATCTACACTCGCCATAGGAAACACAGCAGCTGTTATTTCACGCTGGTATTCTATGCGAGCTTGGTTCTTCTCTAGCCAACTGACCGATTCGTGCTACAGTCACAATAACACACCAGCAAGCTAAGTAGTACAAGTACTAAAAACTCACCTCTGCGCACCGGGAGGCACGTTGCCTTGAAACCTTATCATGCGGCCAGGGTACATACCCCCAGGGATAGGGTGCACGCATGGGATTACCTGCCAACAAAAAATGTGATTTATTATAATAACTTGTCCCCTGCCCCGGCTTTGCCTGGGAGGTTAAGATATGTATTTAAATTTAAGATAATTATTGATTTGATTAGATATTATTATGCTTATTTTATCAATTTTTCGTGTTTTGTAAGTTTTTCGGTTAAAATACATATATCTTACATCAGTCCCGGCATTGCTCTCTATCTGCTTGTGAAGTTATATTACAATTAGTTTAGCCATTCTATAGATATGCTCAATGCCCAAACAGACAGACAGACAGACAAACATCTTAAAAAGGGTTATTGTAAGGATTAATAGGTGTTAGTTATTTCAATATTACAAACAGGCACTTAAATTTCATTTATATGCATAGAATAAAAACCTTCAAATAGAATTTTGGTCATAGCAGCCAGTTTCAACGGAAGCTAGCATTCTGCGCATTACAGGATTATAGTGCACGAGTGTATGCACAAGCACAGGTGCACTCTCTATTCCTTCACTCTCATAATCCGATGGAACAGTTTTCCAACATGACTGGAGAGAGATTAAGCACATGAACAATGCTTTACATGTTTTCTGAGGCACAGGAGTGAAACGCCACCAACCACTTGACACAAGCTAATATTGAGAATTTCTTACAGAAAGACTCATTAACTGATACCACACATTTATCAGCATCTGTCTTTCCATGAGAGCCTTGGTAGCTAAGGGGCTATTCATTCACTGTAAATTTTACACTATGCAAAAAGTCCAGGTTTGATGCCCACCGGCACCAATAAATTGTTAAATGAAATTTTCAAGTACTCCTTTACCACATGTTCAGCTTTGAATGAAAAAAAGAAACATGAGTGTGTGTTGTGGAACACAAATAGTTTTGTGAATTAATATAATACTCAAGAAACTGATAAATTTTTATTTGAAACTAACTTCTCAATTACATAATTTTTTTAATAAAAATTTGAGCGGTGACTCAAGGTGAAGATTACTCACCGTAATAAAGCAAAATGAAAGTGATGGTATTTAAAAGGGTAGAAAGTAAAACAATATGAGCAATAAGCGTAGATAATTTTTTAAAATTTTTCACAACATATTCAGCCATATCTTGAGGTAATAAGAATTTACACTGTAAACTCATTACTGTTACCTAATATTATGTTGTGTGCACATATTTTGAAATACTATCCATTTACTTTGCATTTATTATGTTCAATTAATTGTTTATGTTTTGATGTTATTCTGTTTTGTGTACCTAAATAAATAATAATGAAAAGAGGTCATCCAATCATAATTACACAAACTCATTCTGAGTTTGACTTTCAGTCAGAATTTGTATTTAACATGACATAACTATAGAAAGTGAATACAGGGCACAGTACAAATGGGGCACTCCATTCTGTTATGGGAAGCCAAATTGTATCAATATAGGTATAAATGGTGATTTACAATGCTATATTACTCTATATTAATGTATGATAGTGAAAGTTGGGTTTGGCAGCAGAAGCATGAGTAAAATTATTAATGTAGAAATGGTGTCATGTAGTATAAGTATAAGTATGTTAGGGGTGCCTCAATGATAAGTCAAGAAATTATGCTGTAAATACTTTTGGTTGGCAACAGGATCCAGGATAAAGAAAGGAACACTTTAATAGTTTGGGCACCAAAAAATGAATTCGTAGAGAGTGACAAGTGTTTTAAGATGGTTCCATAAAATGTACTTAAACTTGAAGCACAAACTGTGACTTAATTATGAAATTTTGGAGGAATAAGTCTAGCAGGGATTTCCACTCTCCCTCTTCTCACCCAACCTCCCAATTCATGTTAAGGGGTAGTTAATAAGGTTCTTCCTAACCTAACATTGTATCATGATGAAGAATACAGCCAAATTCATAATCTATTGTAGAGAAACACCAATATTTAAGGTCATATGAAAAAACAAAATTCATAGCTCCCCATTAGTGCGTTTTCTATCAATTGTAACAATTTAACAAGTTAAAAAAATATTGAATAGAAAAAATTATCTAGACAACATATAAAATAATATTCCATTCCACCATTGCTAATTGTACCTGTATAATCTAAAGATACTATGTTTATTATGTTTCTGAATAACCCAGTTACGCTTATTACCTACAATAAGCTATCTAATACCTGTCTTAAGGTGACAATTACGAATTATATTGTACAAGAGGAGTCATCAGCATAAAGCTAAATCGTAACGCCTCATCACAGTAACGCATCGGTAAAGCTCTGAAAACGCATTTAGAGTACCAAAAACTATTTAGATTTTTGGTTTCTGATAAAACAATAGTGTACACTGTGTTTACATGGCAAATAACACTAGTAGAAAATATCGAGGGTGCCCTTGAAATTGTTAACAAGAGCCGTATCCAAATTTGTTATTTGCGGTAACCGAAAATATACTTAGTTTACCTTCGTTTACTAGAAAGAGATTACTTACAGGATTGTAAATTGGTGGAGCAGCCATCTTCTCTATAGGCTTCGACAAAATTGATTGCAAGACAAATTCACCGAGTTTACGCCTAAATACTATGGATACCAGACAAGCATTAATAAAATATTAGCTGCCGTTATCCAATATTCGACGCACTAGAAAACTGTGGAAATTTAATGCGTCATATGTCCAACATACGTCACACGTCATACCATAGATAATTTACTATATAGGGTATGCGCATTTTTTCTTATATCTATGGGTATGCGTCATACCATCATGAAGTTATAGTCTATAACTTCATGCATACCATAGGCTCATAGGCACAGAATGCTAATAGGCCACGGCCGTAGATAGATAAGATACAAAGTCTATGGCCACGGCAGGTAATCTTCATACTGTGCGTTCACCGTAAGATGTCCCCTGCTGTGATGTTGGCACTATTGCTTGTCAATCTGTTGTCAGTTTGTGATTAGCTGCGCTCGTTTTTGTGTTATTATTTAAAATATTCCGAATTAATTATGCCGAAACCATTTAGAAGCAGTGCAAGAGAGGTTGTGTTGAAGGTGCGTGCCTTTTGTGAGAGAGAAAAGGCAAATCAAGCCCTGTTAATTCCACTCAATCAAGTGCGAACTCGCGTCGCCGCCATGACAGGTTAGTAAAATAGGGATGCCAGCTTCATGCAAAATGCCTTTAGTATGGGTAATAATAAGAAATTACTAACATTACGAATTAAAATAAAAAAGTACGTATCTCAGTTAATTTAATTTACTTTTTTATCATAATGTCTGTATTTGTATTTTATAAATATGTAATTTTATAAAATGGTACTTTGGTGTCTATTTCAGGCATGTCAGAGAAAACCGTGAGTAGAATATCTAAAGAAGGTGAAGCTGCTGCCTCTACATCTCAAAAACTCAAGTCTCCTGGAAAACACCGTCAAAGACGTAAAACGGTGGATCTTGATGATTTCGATTTATGCGCAATAAGAAACAAAATCCATGAAATGTATACTGTAAGAAAAGTTGTTCCTAGTTTAAATAAATTACTTGTAGAATTAAAGAATGACATAAACTTTGGTGGAGGTCGAACGACTTTGTGGAAAATTTTAAAACAAATTGGATTTCAGTATAAAAAGTGTGGTTCGAAACGGAAAATTTTAATGGAAAGGCACGACATAGTTGCATGGAGACGCAAGTATATCGTTACTATGAGGCAAAATCGAGCAGATGGTCGGCCAATAGTTTTCTTAGATGAAACATACATTCACGCATCGTATGCAGTGAAAAAATGTTGGCAAAAAGATGACGAGGACGGAGTAATAATAAGTGATTCTGTTGGAACGCGGTGGATAATTATTAATGCAGGTGGAGAAACAAGGTTTATTCCTAATGCTCAATTGATTTTTAAATCACAGAGTAAATCAGGGGACTACCATGACGACATGAACAGAACCAATTTTATAAAATGGCTTTCAGAGAAACTTATACCCAATTTGCCTCCGAACTCCTTAGTCGTGATGGATAACGCTCCCTATCATACCGTACAAGTAAATAAAGCACCTACTATGAGTTCCTCAAAACTTCAAATGCAAAATTGGATAACAAATAAGGGATTGTCTTATATACCAACAATGCTGAAAGCAGAACTTTATGAAATTATAAAAGAGCACAAAGAAGCGCCGATTTATGAGGCTGACCAATTATTGCTTTCTCATGGCCATAAAGTGGTTAGGTTGCCCCCTTACCACTGCGATTTAAATGCGATTGAGTTTATGTGGAGTCTTTTAAAGAGACGAGTAGCCAGCAATAATGTCGGCCAAGAAGCTGGGAATATCGGGAAGTTAACTGAAGAAGCTTTTTCATCTATAACCCCTCAGGATTGGCAAAAGCAGTGTGAACACGTAAAAAATTTAGAAGACAAGTTTTATGTACTTGATGGCTGTTTGGATGATATTACTGATAAATTCATAATTGAATTAGGAAATGACAGCAGCACAGATTCGGATACGACAGATGATGATAACGACGTTTATGAAAGTGACAGTGATACGAGTATGTCTGGAATTGTTCCTTTCGACCATAATTATTGTCGGAAAAAATAAATCAATAAATAATTTAAAAATTAAATTGTGTTATCATTCACAACATTACTAGTCTTATAACTAACTGTATATTATTTAAATAAGCAAGTAAAACATATTAATCAGGGGTTTTCAAGTTTAGATCATTTTGCCAGCAACCACCAAGTGGGGTAAATGCTCTATATATTGTTGGCAGCACCGTAGACAATGCTGCCATTTCCCAAGGCAGGGGACATCTTACGGTGAACGCACTGTATAAGTTATTAGAACCTCTAGTCTATGGTTCACATCATTGAAGTATAATGTACTTACGTACTAGAACAGCTATTTCAAATAAAACATGTTCGCTACTCTATGTCGTTGCGCATCAGTCTTACCGCGCATGCGCGGTTTTTTATTATAATAGATTATGCGTAGGTAGAATGATAAGTAGGTATTTAATTATTGTTTATTTAGAGTACATAATATATTGTTAATTAATTTATTAAAACGAGTTCAATTTTTAATAATTTGTCTATTATTTTGCATGATATGAAGTAAGCTAATAGGATAATATATAATATTATCACAATAGCATTTTAATTACAATTTTATATAAATATTTTATAAGGTAACTATATAAATTGGAAGGAATCGAATCTAATGAAATATATTTATTTAAATCTAGAACTGGGTCCCCAAAAGCCCTAACCTAAGTTTGCGTGAGGCATGGACACAGAGCTGATACTATTTATATTATTCTTTATGAATTACTGTGAGAAAACATAGTAAAACTTTAAAAACTTCTACCATTTCTGTTTACAACTGAATTATATGTTTTTTTTAAATAGGATAAGGGTGACAAACGAGCACACAGACCACCTGATGGTAAGTGGTTGCTGCGGCCCATAGACATCTACATCTATCCTCTATTACAATTCAAAATATAGATGCGTTGTCACCCGTGAGGACTAAGATGAAATGCCTCATTTCCAGTAAAAAGGGCCTCCGGCCACCTGCACTCACCAAGCGAAATGCAGAGGTAAACCTCTACTTCACGCTGGTATTCTGTGAGGTCGTGGTACCACCCCGGTTCGAGCCGGCCCATCCGTGCGATAGCAAAAGCTGCCGCGTGGCTCTACCACTGTTTATATGTATATACACTTATTTGTTGTTTTTTGCTGAAAACTAATTTCAATTAATAAGATGTATAAATGTTATTGTAAAAATATATATTAGGTATTTAATTAAGTGCCTTTAAACAATACAAGTTTTGTTAATTTTTGAATTCTTCGTACTATATTTATCCTTTTCTTTAAAATGCAAGGAACAAATGTATGTATGGTTTGTTGGTAACCACATTTCTACGATTATTTTGGACGAATTTAATCCACTTTTCTCGGTTTTCGTGGCTTGGACGTGGAAACCTAAAAATAAAATAAAAGAATAATCAGCAAATATAAACGTAAGAAATTTAGCCTAATTATACTTAGGTATATTTATTTCTACAAAAAAAAAATTGTACATAATATGATCGTCATACACTTGCTCACAGAAATGTCGTATCTGAACAAATTAATTTCATAATCTATATTCCATGACACAAGTTGGCGCCAAAGAAATAACTTTTTAATCATTAATCTATAATGTTTTTTTTATTATTTAAGTATCTTACTTACCCATGAAAAGTGATTCCTTGGTTTTTACTAACATTTCGTGAATTTTTTGTGCAATATCTAAGAACACACCGTGGCATATTTTATCAAGAGATTTTTTTTTAAATCAACACAACACGTGACAACTCTACAAGTGTCTAGCGAGCGACTGATTAAAGTGCGGTGACATTGCCGCAGTTGAATGGAACAGCGTAACATAGTGCAGTGTCGCCTCTAGTACGTAGTACATAATATCTCAATGGTTCACATATCGTAAGTGACAGCTTCCTTCACCCCTTTTCCCATTGATATAAGAAGAGTAGTGTAGTGATCTAATATCTGTTTATTTAATATATACCTATGAGATGGATGGTACGTCATAATTTATATAGCATCGATACTGAAAATATCGACAAAAACAACGCTATTTCTTGTGGGTGGAGCATGGGGTGGAGTCGTCGCCATATTTGAGAAACACTTGACTTCAGGTCACGTGACCACATGCCATATCCCCTATTTTTCTTATATCTATGCCTTTTCCCTTCTTCACCATTCTGAAGAATATCTGTCACTGTCACAGTGTCGTTATTTTTATTAGGTACTTTTTCAAAATTGATCAAGTGTAGTTTTGCGTTGATTTATTTCCGTAACTAATCCCCTCAATTCCTGAAGCTGTAATACTACCTTATCTTACAATATGTATAACAAGTGTTGTGTTCCAACGTGTGCTAGTAGACGAAAGAACGTCAGTTTTCATATGTTGCCAAAAAGTGAGATAGGACTCAAAAATGGTTACAGTATAATTGTGAAAGACTGCGAAGGTTGAGTTTCCAGAAACTTCGTAAACATTTTGTTTGTCGAAAACATTTTGAGAAGAGGTTTCTCGCAATCACGCGCGGAAGAGTTCGTCTTTGCCCCAACGCCTATCCTACGTTGTTTACTGTTAGCGAGATGTCCAGTGGTATTCCACAAACGATGGCAAGAATCGCCGTTGAATCTGGTAAGTACAATGGTATTGTGATCAACTGTATTGGTTACATTACACATAACAGCGACGCGGATCAATAGTTCTGTGAAATTATGTTGCGCTTGTCACATTCAATCCATGGATGGGTCACCGTTTTCTTAACATACCGAGATTGAGAGAATAGACAGTGCATCTGCATAGATACAAATACCATACAATACCAATACCTGGTACACTTTCATATCTCCTGTGTGTTTGGCTAGTCTGTGTTAGATCATTATGTTTTTAAGAGTTAATTTGGCTTAGCTTTCCATTACCTTCCATCGAGTTTGGTGTTGATACGTATTTTTACAGAAAGGTTACATTTTTAAGCACACACACAAAGTTTCAATATGTGGAAACACATACTTTTTGAGAAAAAACATTATTTGTAAATTAATTATTTTTGCAGTGTTTATTCTTTCCGAAAAAGATAGATTTTTGAATCAATTCGAATCGTAAGCTGTCGTGATATCACAAACAATGGGTTACATTTTTATAAGCACACACACAATGTTTAAATATGCGGAAACACGTAATTTTTGAGAAATAAATTAATAAAAATCACTAATTTCAATATATTGTTGTTTTTTTTAATTGGCTTTACGGCTCTGGGTTCTAGCCCTTTTGAGCCTATTTAATTTCCAGACATTCGTCGAATGGATGGGGGGGGGGGGAGGTGTAGGAGGAATAATTCAGAGGGATTTCTATGCAAAGCTAAGGAATTAATTAAAGCGATACAATATGTGTATAAAATTGATTTATAAATTATTGATTATATTTGATTTGTTTTATTTTAACTGTACCTATTAGGGCAGATAATAAATAAAATAGGTTAGGTTCTACTTATGTCAAAACACCAAATTTATTGACCCCGACTCCACGTGGTACGAGTCTGTCCTACCCCTAGAGTGGTTATATAGATTTGTTACGCAAAGGCGTAGAGGCTGCTCTTCCCACAGCGCCGGAGACGTTGCAGTCTCAAAATAGATACAGAAATCCCTCTGAATTAGTCCTCCTATACCTCTTCTCCCCCCTCCCCCCTCAATGCGACGAATGTCAATGGAAATTCGTAATAAAGTAGGCTCGAAAAGGCTAGAACCCAGAGCCGTAAAGCCAATTTAAAAAAACAACAAAATATTGTTAAAATAACTGGTTTTTATTAATTTATTTCTCAAAAAGTATGTGTTTCCGCATATTGAAACTTTGTGTGTGTGCTTATAAAAATGCAGCCTTTCTGTAAAAATATGTATCAACACCAAACTCGATGGAAGGTAATGGAAAGTCGTACCGTTAATTTATTAATTCAATTCTATATCCTTTTATTAAATTTTGCTCACATAATAAATCTAAAAAATGTCATTCAACAAATGTAAGTTTCGTTCCACAAATATGATTACTTACTTACATACTACATAATTTGTCATTATATGAATTTTTGTAAAAGAAATGCAAATCAAAAGATTCATTACAATATTTTTACGATTTAATCAACTTTCATAAGGTGATAAAATGTGGCTTTTATGATTAGGCAGATGACATCAAATATTGATTTTCTGCGTCGGCCTCCATTTTTGTTGAACTAATAACCTACAAAACTACAAATTAGTAAGACTTATGAAAAACGCTTTTAAAAACTTTACTTGCAGATAATACACGTAATACTGGCCGATACAATAATCTGGAACAATTTGTTTCTGCGGGCGAGGTGAGCAATCAATCAATACAGTAGTTCCATTTTATATTTTTGTGATTTATGTTTTTATTATTTATTAAATTATAAAATTAACGAATTATCTAAATTATCGTTTATAAATTGCCAACAAATTATTAAACTTCAGTAAGTATATGATTTACTACCTTCACTTTGACAATGTATGCTTACTGTGTACATAATAGATAAATAAATATATTTCAAATTTGTTCGATATATTATGTTGAATTATTATATATGTCAATATATACATTATTATTTAAATAATTTTTTGTTTAATTATTATTATTATGTGTGTATGTTATGACTTGTGGGTGTTTTTACTTTTGCAAACCTCTAAGTAGGAGTAGTCATTACAAAATGTAAACAGTTATTGAAACTATCTATTCATACAATAGCGGGTAGCAGGTTATTGTAGTCCAACAAAACTATCTATGACAGTATACAACTTAAATGAATATTAACATTAATTTTTATAATGTATTCAATTATTAATTATAAAATTTTTATAATTACTATAATAATAGTTCTATGAAAAATAAAGCAGCCATGTACTCCGTGTCCCCGTTTTTTATTTCAACAGCAAAATATTTTATAAAGTATAAATAGGTTTTTACTTAATTAAGTATCTTCCTATTTATAGTTGATTAACGTTATGTTAAAAATATCCAGGGAAAGTGTTCATGGCAGAAAAGTTTTCTCTAAAGGTCACACATAATTCGAAAATACAACTCTCCGATCTGATTCTTGGAGGAAATTGTTTTAGTTTATCGTTAGACTCACCTCTTCTAAGATTATTGTGAATTTGTACATTTTGAATTAAAATACAACAAAAGGCAGGCTTATCCCGGGAACATGTTGAATCAATTTGAATATTTTTTAATTATTTTAGAACTATCAAGGTAAAAATTCAGTAACTTTTTAAGGTTATTCAGTTTCGTACACTAAACCATTTTTTTTAAATATTTTACCGCTTCCTTAACAATCATTTTTCGATAGTCCTTGTAAGTAAAGTGCACATCACTAGCTAACACTCACAATGAGAAATCAAAATTGGTTACACATTTTCGGGCTGTCAGGTCGTCTATACGCCAGTATATTCTAAGTCTATGTGACGCACCAACATGTTGTGAAGCAGTGTACTATGAAGAATAATTACACACTGTAACTTCAGGCTCAGAAGAGTTAGAACCCAGAGCCATATAGCCAATTATTAAAAAAAAATTGTGAGTGTACGAGAGTTTTGGCGGGAACTTGACCGGCGGTGGTTTGCTGCTCCTGTATTATTGTTTAAATAATGGATTAAAGTAGACTTTGATAAGTAAAAGTGGTGCGATTTTGTGTATTAAGTGTCTACGCACGTGAACTATTAGTGGAAACGGTGAAACAAGTGCTCTGATGGTGATGTCATTCTCAACATAAGGTGTCCGTTTAGGCGCCTTGAGATAGCATTGCCAACTGTCAGCTGTCTGCTGGCTCAAGTTGCCGTCAAAATCTCCCAAGGGCTGCACAATGTGATGCACCAACATATTGTGTAGTAGTGTACTATAAAGGATAATTATATATTGTAACTTCAGGCTCAGAAGGGCTAGAACCCAGAGCCATAAAGCCAGTTATAAAAAAAACCTGTGTGTGTGTAGCACTGACTTATAAGTATATGGACTGGGCATACCTACAAAAATAGCGTTACTACCTAAACAAATCTGGCACATAAAATGGCCGCCTTTTATAGCATTGTAACTCAGCAATATGGGCAGCTGATATCGATATTTTTACTAATATGTGTTTGTTCTTATTTCATATAATTATAGAAATTAAATCCTTAGCCTAATTGCGTAACATACCTAAAATGGCAAACCATATCAATTTGGCAGTTTAACAACATCCATTGCATGGTTTTTGTTGTAGAGGAAACACATTTTTCAATCACATGAAGCAATGGATATTGTTGGGTCGCTAGTTTTGCATTGCTATCCCTTAACCCTACAGTGCATGATTTTTTTTTCGGCTTAAAAAATATATATATTACCTAGAAAATATAATACTATAGCTCGGAAAAATATTTAAAAGAATCGCAACTCCATAGAAACATACTTATGTAAGTTTTTTCGTATGGCCCACATATGGCACATTGTGCAGTATAATGTAAATCCGTAGTAATGTTTTAGGAATAGTTATGAATGAAATAAACTCATAGTAATCAAACTTTATTCATGAAAATTATGTTTTATAACAACTAATTTAACCTTAGGTTAAGGAGCCTTACAATCAAAGTATTTGTACTTATATATAATTATAAAACTAGGACCTTTTTGTGAAAAATAGAATAAAATATAGAACAAAAACAACAATTTCGAAACTATTTGTGGAATGAAAAAAAACAGTTCTTGTCCTTGTTGAGACTGAGTGCCTGGTTACATTTCTGGCAAATTCCAAAAGATTTCCCCTTACAAGCAGGTAACTTACATCGCTTCCTAATGTTAGACCAAATAGGAAAGTGTTCCATTCCATCGGTTCTGACATCTTTTGGTGGTACATTGAGTTTTGGCTTCCTTTTGATTCTTTCATCAAGCATGTCAGATACAAATGAGGAGGGTCTTCCTCTCTTCTTTATTATTGACGGTCCACACCAACACAATGCTTTGGCCACCTCCAGTCGAAATTCTCGTAACTTCATCATTTTTGTGTTTTCCCTCTGCGTCTCTACTCTTTTATATAAAAGCCAGCTATTTATCAGCATCACATCTAGCAAATGATAGAATATTCTCATGTACCACTTTCTTGTACGCATTTTTATTTTGTGTTTTCCTATGAAAGAGTCAAGGAGATCTACTCCGCCCATATGCCGATTGTAATGTCCAATAATATTTGGGGCGTTGACTTCTGTGTATTGTTTACGTTTCTTACAGAAACGTTTTACTTTATATTTGGGTTGTTCACCGACAAAAGACGATGCGAGAACAACAGATTTGCTGTCTAGCCACAGCACTGCTGAGACTGGTACTGCATCAACAGTAGCCACCCATCCTTCTGAATAGCCGCGCGGCCTTTTAGCGGCCGTCAATTCTTTTTGAGATGGCATTTTCAAAGTCATCCCCATACGACCCTTGTTCACGGTGCCTAATGTATGAATGCCTTTTTTAGCCAAGTAAGAAATCAATTCAGGAGACGTGTAATAATTATCGAAAAAGATCTTATAATTTTGATTTCTTGGAACACTGCGACATAGGCGTACAACAATGTTGCTACTCGCTCCTAAATCACATTCGTCGGGCAGCCTCAACTCAGGATCAATTTCTGCGCCGGAGTAGATTTCAAAGTCATAAGCAAAACCTTTATCATCACACAACACCAACAACTTGTATCCCCACTTATGAGGTTTGTTCGGGAGATACTGGCGGAGGAAGTTGCAGGCTTTGGTAGCGCACATTTGCTCATCCACCGAAAGTGTCTCTCGTTTCGGCACAGCTTGACATTTCTTTCTCAATGTTTCCAATAAGGGTCTAATACGGAAAAGTCTGTCGTGTCCTGGCTCTCCTCTAGGTTTGTAATTTATGTTGTCATTGAAATGTATGACACTTCGTAATTTTTCAAAGTTACCGAGTGTCATCGTTTCAATTATAAGTGGTATACCTAATATAGAATTCCACAACATGCGAATGTTTGGCTGTGGCACCAGTCCTAACAAGAGACAGATGCCTAAATATTTTTTGAGTTCCGTCTTTGTAACCAAAACTGGCTTTGAGCAATCCTTCTGTATGCTGTATTTAGTAGATTCTTCAGCAATGTGATCCAACAAATCGTCGTCAAAAAAGTGCAAAAAGTACTGCAAAGGTGTTTCAAATGTAGTATATGGTTGTTCCAACACGTCAACGCCAGTATATGTGGTATCAGGTGGCTGAAAGTCCATCTTCCGCCATATGTATTCTCTCTTAGGTTTTGGCCTGGCAGGCCTGACAGGCTGTGGGGAAGGTGAAATGATGCGGGGAGTAGGTACTGCTTGAGGTCGTGATGCTACTCGGCTGGATCTAGGATTTACTTGCCTGGAAGTACTAGGTTGTGATGCAACGTTGGCTGTGTTAGAAGAACTGCTTGTTGGCTGAATCACTAACATACTACTGCTTGACCTTGGACTTGGTATGCTCACGTTCTCATCGAAGAAATCATCCTGTAGTACTTCAGGGCACGTCTCCACTTCGTTCAACACCAAATCCTGGATTCTGATCAAATCGTCATCGCTGTCCTCATCAGACAGTTCCAGGTCATCTTCACTACCGGAAGGAATTTCGAGAAACTGTTGAATATCATCAGAATTCAAATTTTTCCTTCGGCTCATCTAGAAACAATACAAATATTTTGAAGACACTTATTGCATCGTGTGCCACATCTGTCACATACAAAAATGTCGTATTTCTATGCACTATTTATTTATGAAATTATAAATAACTACAAAATAACAAATAGATACATAAACTTACCTCTACAAATTATTTCGTATACAAACTATCAAATTTATCAGTTTTTTTTATTTATTTATTTATTTCACAATTTATGTACACACAAACAGTGGAAAGGACACAATATGATGAAGAGTTTGTACAAGGGCGCTACTTATCTCATTATGAAATTTCTTCCAGTAGGCCAGTTAAAAAGATATGTGATAAATAAAAGATTAAGGTGTGCACTTTGTTATTATATACACATACATACATATATCCATACAAGATAAAATAAATACATATATATATATATATATATAGATAGACAGATATATACATACACACACACACATATATATACATATATATATATATATATATATATATATATATATATATATATATATATATATATATATATATATATATATATATATATATGTATATATATATATAAATAATAAAAAGTATAGTAAATTTCAAAGATATGGAAACTTACATAGAAGACAGTGATAAATAATGTTCTTTTACACGTTTTTTGAATAATATGACTGTTTTGATTTCTCGAATAGGAGGAGGAAGTGAATTCCAGAGTCTTACTGCATGTACAGAGAATGAACGGGAATATGAATGAGCTTTAAAGGATGGGAATTTTAAGAGGGTCTTAAGGTGAGATCTACAAGCTACATCTGGAGATTTAAAAAAGGTAAATCGATCACGAAGGTATGAAGGGAAATTCGGACTATGTAAGATGTTAAAAAGAAGACAAAGGATACGAGTGTTCCTGCGAAATCGGATCGGGAGCCACTTGAGCTGCTTTCTGAATTTAGAGACGTGCTCAAACTTCTTGAGTCCATAAATATACCGAATGCAAAGGCTTTGCAATCGCTCAAGTTTATTTAATTGCTCCTCTGTAGCATCCAAAAAACAGACATCAGCGTAATCTAAGATTGGCAAAATGAGAGTTTGAACAAGAGAGATTTTAGTTGATAAGGGTAAAAAACTTTGAAGTCGTTTTAACGAGTGAAAAGCATAATGAACTTTTCTGCTTAAGTCCGTTATATGAGCACCCCATGATAACCTATTGTCAATAATTAGGCCCAAGTTCTTCGCAGATTCCGAATAAGCAATTGATGTGCCATTGATAACCACATTTGGCAAGGTGCAGTTATCAATAATGCTACTATTATATCTGCAACTTACTATTAACGCTTGTGACTTACTTTTTTTTGTTTTTTTCTTGCGCAACCTGTCGATCACTTTCAAAATACCGTTGGTTTTGAACAAAATGTAAACAAACATTCATTCAGAGACATCTAACCAAAAATTTTTAGTACTAAATTTGATTGACCATTCCTTTATAGTTAGTTTACTTTTGACTAGATGACGCTACTTATTTCGAGTACGGAAATATAGAGGTTTTTTAGGTATGTGCCACATGTGTCCCACTGTGCGCTGTAGGGTTAAATTTCGCTTGAGCTGCTTCACGAGGCTTCACAGCATATGTACACTTACGCAATGCACACTGCTACAGATTTTTTGTGTTAGGTACACAGTCAACCAATGAGTTAGCAGGCAGCTAACTTGCAACTTGTTTTAAACAATGTTCTGAGTGTGCTAAGTGCTTAGTCAAGTTTTGAAGTTATACTTCTTTTGTCGCGTTTGGAAAAAATGATGAGAGTGAATATTTTACAACTTCAATTGGTAATTGTCTGTCAATTGTTAAGTTTTTGTGAGAACTGATAACTATATTCGAGGTTGTTATTCAAATATATATGAATGTATAAAACGTGTTTTATTTTAGTTATTTTTGTTTTGTTACGCTAAAGAAGTATAACTTCTTACGTGCGTACATAAGTAAACACACGTTTTGTTTTATATCAATGTGAACAAAGTTAAAAACTTATAACGCACACAATAAAAATGAATATTGACAGAGTAGTGAGAAAACGAATATTTTTACGTGTATACCAAATACCTTTGCTAACTGTACAATAATATTGTACAGTAAACAAATGTATGGAGATGGGATGGAGATCCGTGATTCCATATTGTAATCCCATATTATAGTATTTTTAATATAAAATAATAATGAATAATGAGTAAAAATGAAATAATTTGTTTTTAAAATCAATACTTATTTATTATTAATTGGTATATAGGAACGTTCTGCAAATAATTTATCACAAATGGTAAGTTATATAAGCATGTTCGGTCCTGCCGGATATCATATTTATTTATTTTATTCAGATTTTAAATGAAACATATTATTATTTTCGCTGGTACATTAATTTTGTTCATTTAAAATTCGAAAATCTGGCATGACCATGAAACGGTGGATGAAATATGATATCCAAGATTTATAAACTATTATTATTATTATAATATATTCATTTCTAAACAAAATTAATTTATTAAAATAATTTCTATCGACACCATAGATAAGAGTGTACGACACCATTTCACTGCTTTTTAGACAGTTTGACAGCAGATCTACCTCAAAACTTGGCCCTTAACTATGGAGTGTAGAGTAGAAGGAGAACCATCTTATAAGGTGCGAAAGTTGAAAAAGTGTCCCACTATATACTGAAAATAGAGGTTCCAAAACCTACCACAATAGCGCTGGCGTCTGAAAAACTACGATATGAATATAGCTGTTGTAGACGGAGTGAAGTCAGCTGAATTCAAATATTTAAAAAAAAATCATGACTAGAGTAGTTAGTAAAATGCCAGTATACAAAACCTCAACTATTTACGTAGTACAAAACCAAGCGGATTGGTCGGTCCTTGTTTATTTCTCCATCTTATTCTAATTAATTTTGGCGCTTTTTTTTAATTTATCCTATGCTACTGCAGCGCCACCCTTATTGGACGCGTTTTTAGGGACACTTTTCATATACAGAGATGGTCCTCCTTCTACTCTACACTCCATACCCTTAACATGGCGGCGCAGTCACGCATGGATGAGCTAATGACGTCACACGAAAGTATTACCAAAATAAGCACTCTACAAACTGTAGATGTCTCTCTTTTCTATTGCAGCTACTGCTTTGTTAAAAAGAGACAAAACTGTTTTTGACAAGAGTGTGTCAATATTATAGATTTTTGGATAACTATTATTTCTATAGTGGAATATGCCCTCTCCATAGGTATATGTCTACGGTGTGTAGATTGCTACATATTTATTTATCTATGGTGTACAGTACAGTGATTCGGTTAGAATCTACTAGTTAGTCTGTGGTGCAGTGTTTCTATATCAAGGAGGTTATAATATAATATAGGGAGTGAGCGCTTAGAACATTGTAACTGTTCCTCATTTTTCTTAGAAAGAGAGGTACCGAGTTTTGTATTTTATCTCCTTCTAACATTGATAAATGTTTACACGAAATAAAAACATTACCAACGTTTAGACAGTTATAGTTAGTAATATTTTAAACGTATGCTAGAACAATAATCTTCCATTTTTTATTGCTGATCATAGTTGGTATATTCCATATTGTATTTCAATTTTATTATTAAGTAACACGAAAAAACCCACTAAAACACTTTAATGTATGAAATTTATGACTCCAAATGTCAAACAATTAAATACTAATGTAATTTTAAATGGGGAGAAATTGAGTCTTGTAGATACCATTTTCCTGGAATCACATTAGATGCCAAGCTTCAATAGAGCCCCCATATATCAAAATTAGCAAGTAGACTTAGTTCTGCAGCATATGCCGTAAAAAAGATCTTACCAGTGTTGAAACAGCTAGACCAGTTTACTTTAGCTATTTCCATAGCATAATGTCGTATGGTATTTTGCTATGGGGATACGCAGCTGACACTGACATTATATTTGTTTTACAGAAGAGAGCCATAAAAGCAATTTATGATTTAATGCGTCGAATCGCTGTGACAAAAATTTAAGGAAATTAATATATCTATACATTTATGAAAATGTAATGTACGTACCCAAAAATTAGTACTAAAAAAGTGGTTAAGCGGCCGTAGTAAATCTCACCATCACTCGGACAGAGCTTATTATACATATATACTGTTGGTGAGACAAGGGACAAGTTGGGATGAGATGATTGCAGGTTATTATTGCAGTTGCACTTCTGGACAACAGATAGTGGGTTGCTGTGCCCACATAATGACCGCTGTCTGGTATTTGTGTTGGGCTTGGTATCAAAATTCCATAACCAAATAAAAAAATGTAAAATTAAGCTGTTTAATTTTATTACCTTAAGTATCCAAAACATGATTGACCTAATGTTTCACTTTCTATAATTCATAGGACTGTTCACCTTTTTTATGACAGTATCCAGGTTTTAAATGTTTGTCAAGGCTCAAGGCATACTCTGACACGCTGAGGACCTGTTATATGAAAATATTTGTACGCCGGAAACGTATTTAGGATGCGAATTCTTTTGTAACAACTGTAATGTACCATATTATAACAAATAAATTATATTTTCTATGATTGTACTCTAGCACTTCAGAAGCCCAGATAAACACATATGCCTGAACAGAAATAAGTATTCAGGATTATTCTGTTTATCCACCTTAAAACAGCCACTCTAAAGTAAAATGAGTTAAATATATTCTTTATTATTAGTGCAATAAAGTAGTATCTCAGGGTGAATTTTTTAGGGTAGAGAAACGGAGTTACCCGCTATTCACATATAATATCGGCTTTGAGCTATCTGGCACAATTTTTTTGTAAAAGCTAACAAAACACTTAGGCTCCATTTCCCCATGTAAAACAAAAAAAGTCCTGGATGCCCCTGGCACTGAAGTGTGCATTAATACACACTAATGAATGCAATGAAATAATTTTGTGTGTAGACACCGTTGATTTATCTCAACAATCTTCTTGTCTGGAATTAGGTAGTACTTTTTACATTTGTTTTACAAATATCAACAAGAACGTTAGTAGTTGTTTTAAGATAAAAAAAGCACATACACAATCATTATTACACGTTATTCGTGTTTTGATCAAAAAATACAACTTTTTTGCCTTACTTTCCTACTAGTGTCGAGACATTTTAGCTATTTTACATAATAAATCTACCTGATAGCCTATAGGTAATATCAGAGATATCAGAGATGACAGCTAACGTCAAATCAAAACGACTTCAATTCGCCATTAGTGTTGCAGTTTTTGGTGAGAATAAAATATTAATACCACTGAAATTAAGGCAAATTTGTGGGTTTGAATGATCAAAAGTGGTTTAATATTTTATTTTAATTTATTTCCATACTAGTACATAAACTAGGCCTACGCTTCATACAGTTTTGGACCGTCTCCTTTGAGCATGACACACTGTAATATCATTTGTTCCATCTGGTAACACTGTAATATCATTTGTCTCATCTGGTAACACTGTAGGGTAGTGTACACTACATGACTACACTGTTCAATGTAAATGTACATGGCGGATATTTATGTTCATTTCGCAAGTTTGTTTTTGGGTTTTGGAAGAATGCAGAGGCAAATCTAGTAAAATGGTCATTAAATGTAGGTGTTGTGCGCGGTTGCAAACGTGTGTGGCATCCAGGATGTAATATTATATTTCATTCGTCACAAGGAGACACCGTTTCCAAATAGTCACACCGTTTTTTTAAATGAAATAGCAGATTGTTCTGCGGTACAGGTTTAAACTTTTGTTAGGTACTTGTTATTTCTTATTTCAAAGCGATGTTTTGTTTCCAAGGGAAAAAAAGTAATTTAAAATTACTACATTTTTTTCTTGATAATTTTTTTGAGAAAGAAAGAAAAATGCATTCTGTTACCTGGAAAATAGGAACAGCTTAATATGTTATATCACTAGGCTATAATTTGTAAAAATAACTGCATTGTACAATATTTTGCTAATTTATTATTGTATTTAATTTTTTAAATGAACATTTACTTATCTTTAATAAAAATTGCGGTCTCAGGAAATCCATTTTTTTGATAATTTTGTTCCACCTCTTTACTATCGCTATGAATAAAGATATAAATAAAAACAATTTTTGTTTTAATGTTTTTAAATGTAGTACTAATTTACTTCCTATGATTTTTATATTTTCGTTTACCAAATTTATATTATTGATTTCAGACACAAACATATAAAATAAACATAGAAAATCAACCATCAGATTTACCTGATACGGCTCAGGATGATGAAGAGTCAAATATTTTAATAAAGGTATGTATATTTTTAAAGTGACAATGAGAAGACACTGTCATAGGTTTAATTTAATACTTCCTTAATTAGAATTAGCAGTAGAGTCCAAGGGGGAGGCGTTGGCCGTTAGTCTGGACATTGCGAAGGCCTTCGATCGGGTTTGGCACAAAGCGCTTCTTTCGAAGCTCCCTTCCTATGGGCTTCCCGAGAAATTGTGCAATTGGATCACCAGCTTCCTTGCAGATTGGAGCATCAAGGTCGTTGTAGACGGTGCATGTTCTGACTGCAAGCCTATTAACGCTGGTGTTCCACAAGGCTGTGTGCTATCACCAACGTTGTTTCTTCTGCATATCAATGATATGTTGCTAACTGGTAACATTCATTGCTATGCGGATGACAGCACTGGTGATGCTCTATACACCGGCCGTGCTAATATTTCTTTGGGAAAACGTCTCCGAGTACCGGAATAAACTTGTGTCTGAAGTCGAGTCTTTGCTGGACAAAGTCTCGGACTGGGGGCGACTAAATCTAGTCCAGTTTAATCCTCAGAAGACACAAGTTTGCGCGTTTACCGCTAAAAAGTCCCCTTTGTCGTATTTCCTAACTTTCAAGGCACTCCCCTAGTTGCCTCAGTCAGTATCGGAATCCTCGGCGTCGACATATCGAGTGACGTGCAGTTTCGTGGTCACTTGGAAGAGAAGGCTAAATTGGCCTCTAAAAAGCTTGGCGTGCTCAGCAGAGCGGGACAGTATTTCATGCCGGCACACCGCCTGCAACTTTACAAGGCGCAGGTTCGGCCTCACATGGAATACTGTTCCCATCTCTGGGCAGGGGCTCTCCAGTGCCAGCTCCTTCCACTTGACCGCATCCAGCGCAGAGCGGCTCGAATCGTCGACGACCGAGCCCTTTCCGATCGGCTCGATTCATTGGCACTGCGAAGAGATGTTGCATCCCTTTGCATTTTCTTTCGCATCTACCATGGGGAGTGCTCTGAGGAATTGTTCGGATTAATCCCAGCCGCCAAAATTCACGAACGCACATCGCGGCAGAACTCCTGATACCATCCACACCATCTGGATGATTGGCGGTCCACCACTGTGCGATTTAGAAGATGTTTTCTTCCTCGCATGACGCCCTTGTGGAATCGATTACCATCAGCGATTTTTCCGGACCGATACGACTTAGGGACCTTCAAGAAAAGAGCGTACTCCTTTTTAAAAGGCCGGCAACGCATCTGCAATTCCCTCCCTGGTGTTGCAGTTGTTCATGGGCGGCGGTAGTCACTTACCCATCAGGTGAGCCGCATGCTCGTTTGCCCCCTCTCCTATAAAAAAACCTGGGAAACTATGTTAGACATGCAATCTTGCAGTCATGTAAGTGCTCTTTTAATTTACAGAATTAGCCATTAACATGTTTTTAAATTTTTATAATAAATATGTATGTTAGTCCATAAGGTATTTATCTATGGGCCTCTGTTTACTTCAATTAACATCATGTAATGTAAATATAGCCTGAAATAAATGATTATTATTATTATTATTATTAAATTGCAACCTTAGTGTGTAATAAATATATTGTTATTTAGTGTTGGAAAATGAGATATTCGTGTCTTTTCAGGAACCTTAGCCGCTGTGTGATGCTACAAAAGAAAATGTAAATGTTCCTGTTTGTAAAACAAAAACACGGTCTTTACTTCGAAACATTTTGGAAACAGAAAAAGAAAATATGAACATTGATGATATTATAACATCCAAAATAGTAATGACATTTTTATTTCATCAGCATGCTTTGTTGGTCTATTAAATTGTTAACTACATATGCCCACATTTTTTCAGTGTTTAAATTTTTTAAAGTTCAACTGTGATTTTAGTTCTGACTATAGCATTTTCACAACTAACTAGTCCATTATAATAATATTCGTTGTAAGAGCTTTTTACTCTTTCAGGTTATGGACAAAAGCACTTTTCCCATTCAAATCCTTTGCACTGTTAAGTGTGAAAGCAAGGATTAAATTATCACGAGAAGAAGAGCTAATGATAAGTAACAAATCATTAGTTTAAAAAGTATTTTGTCTCAACAAAACTGTTAGTAATTTAAAATCTTTAATAAAATAAAACATGCATGATTGTCGTGGAACACTCGGTTGGGGCGAAGTTTCTTCAGTAGTAAATTATTATTGATTAACGTATTATACGAGGGCGGCACTGAAAATTTCGGGAATCAAGGAAGTGACACAACATTACTATTTAAAAATGTATTTATTGCTTTTCGAAGTATTCTCCGCGAAATTTGACACATCTTTCCATACGATGGAACCAATCATTGAAGCAACCATTCCATTCGGAAGTTGGTGTCTCCAAAATGGCCGTTTTGTAGGCGTCCACAGCTTCTTCAGGCGATGAAAATCTCTGTCCACGCAATTTATTCTTTATTTTAGGAAAGGAAGAAGAAGGAGGGTCGGGTCTGTACGGCGGATGGTCTAATAATTTTATGTTTCTTGCTCTAAAAACTCTTGTTCTGTGTGTGGTGTGACAACTCGCATTGTCGTGATGGAGGATGATGCGGCGGTTGCAGTTCTCTTTACGGAGTTCAGAAACGACCTGTAGCAAACAAATGCTAGCATACCATTCTGCATTAACCGTTCTTTGTCCCTCAAGAGGAATAGTCGTAACATGGCCGGTTTTGGAGACAAACGTGGCCACCATTTTTTTTGCAACACTCCGTGAACGAACAATTTTTGTTGGCTTTAACTAATTTTAGAACACCCAAACTCGTGACTGGTTTTTTGTTTCGGGTTCGTACGCGTATATCCAGGATTCGTCACCTGATACGATGTTGTAGACAGCATTTGAGGATCCTGCGTGGAATCTTTCGAGAGTTCTGACGCACCAAGTAACGCGAGCCGCTTTTTGCTCTTCACAGAGCGAATGCGGTATCCATCGGGAAAACAACTCTTTTACACCTAATTGTTCATGCAAGATTATTTGAGGACCTTGCAGCTAAAGGGAGGCAAGTCCAAATTTCAAAACTGTTGGGTATTTAAAAAAAAGGTTTTTAAAAATTTATTGATGTACTTATGTCTTATCGTTATATGGTATTATATAATATGAACATATATACACATTTTATTCAAGATTTAAGGCAATTGAAGAAGTAATAGAATTACTACGATTTTTTAAAGTTTGGATCTGCCTCCGTTTTGCACGAAGATTGAAGAAAAATACTACCCTATTTTGTATTAAGGATAATAAAACAGGTAAACACGGTTATTTTTTAATTTCAAGAATTAGTAATCAATCCACAAAGAATTAAACAATCAAAAGAAATACAAAAACGAATGAGTGCTGAACAAAAAAAAAAATTAAAGGTTAACTTCAGCTTGATCATCGTCGTAATATCATCTGTTGGTCCGACAGCTTCACTTTTAAGGGCCCTGTAGAAATATAGTTTATTTGGTGGAACATAGTTCTTTACCAACTGCATAACATCGTTGTATTTAGCCTTTTTCAACGGCAATGCATGATCATACAGCGGTTTCTGAGGCAGAACTGATAGTTGGGCTTGAGCATTTTTCATTATAGGAAAATAATCAAATACTGGCGTTCCCGTTGTAACACTGACTGCAATAGTTTCAATGTGGTCTTTACTATATTCAAAAATACGATATTGAGATATTTTGAATCGAATCTTCTCTGTATTTGTTATTACTTTTTTGAAATGAGTCTCATAATGTTGGCTGAAGTTAAGTATCATATTTTGACTTGAATTTACAACTTTAAAATTTTTAGATGCTTGCGTAATACAATTGGTATATTCAGAAGTCGTAAATATGTAATCTTTCCTTCTATTAAACTTTTCTATTGCGCCGAAATACCGATCACACGGTAAGAAGCTGTGTCCTGGTTCTGGAAATCGATGAACAATCTTCTCAAAAGATGAACACCGCATAAGCGTATATAGATACTGAACTAAAGTCGAGTTCTTATTTTGTGCTGCTGCGTTATCAGAAAATAAATACAGTACTTTAACTGTGCTTGGTAAAATGTCATTTATGTAGTGATTTATAAAAGATATGACTTCGATTGGTGATTTTCGGCCTATGGTTTCGTCATATAAATAAAAGTGAGCAATCCCTGTTTTTGCTGAATGAATACAAAAATTATATGCCCAAAGTTGACGTTTATAAAATGCTTCACCTGCTGGAATTTTAGGTAATGGCATATTCTGCTGATAATCAAATGTTAATACTTCGCATTCTTCATTATTAAGAGCAAGTTGACTCTTCTCTTTTAAATCAACAAAAAAAGTGTCGGCCTTGGCTTGATGAAGACTCTTCTCTATCTGTATTTGTTGGGTTTCATCGCTATCCAATGTCTTATCTTTTAGTTTGTTACTCAGCATGTCGCACTTCTTGCAAGTATCTGAACGAGGTGACCCAAAACTGTATTTAAAATTTTGTTTAAAGTATCTGTAGTAAAAATAAAATGATACTATAGGCTTAGCAGATGCTTCAAGACCAAGCTCATGCTTTTTCAAATATAACTCGTACATCCTTTTAATGTTCAACTCTGGAGGTGAGCTTTTATTTCTACTGTAGTGTGACTCGCGACGTGGGAAACTTCTAATATGAGAGTCAACTTTAGAAACCCATTCACTTGGAATACAATTTGGTCTATTTTGATGTTTTCCACGATTAGACTGAGCTTGTGTAGTTACAGTAGGATCCCGATACTCTTTAGCAACATTGTCTACACGCTTTTTGGATATTCCATGGATAGATGCAAAGCCATTTCTGCAAATTTGTATATTTCTATTTCCTAATTTAATATAATATTTGTGCGAACAACTCCGTTTCTTCCCCGTACCAGTTTTAGATCTTTCCCTTTCAACATTCTCAGTTTTAATTAAACCGCCTAAGTATACGTTTTGCACATAGGTTTCTTCCAATTTATTAAAATTTTCCAATATTAGTTTCCTATCTTCTTCATTAATTTGAACAAAACACTTATACTTCTTACAACAACAATCCGGTTCAGTTTTTCTTTCGCCTATTTCATGACCTTTATAGTTTAAATAGCCCTTTCCAGTAGCAATAGACTTCTTTATTACATTCCGTTTCCATTGTGATGGATTCGCGGATTTTCTTTTTTTCGGCGCTATGCCACTCGTCGATGGGCATGGATTAACTGTATTAAATTCAACCAAAATATTCATACCTTTATCGTTCGCCTCATTAGTTTGGTTTTGAAATGTCAACAAACCAACATCGCTTTCATCATCATCTGAACTGGTTGAACATGACTCGTAGACAGGCGGCTGGTAAATATCTGACGAGCCGCTACTAAACGGTTCAGTGTCACTCATTTTAATACACACTTAACGTATCAAACTTAAAACAATTATTTAAAAGAATAATACGCATGTCCTTTCGGGCCGAGCACAAAACGTGCACTGACTTGTTTACAAATGATGTAATAATTTCATTTGTTGCAAGAAGGAGGCAGGTCCGGACCTGCTCCCTTCTTGCACCAAACAGAATAAGGTAGCAGATCCAAATTTTGTTAAAGCGCGCTTGTTTGTCGTCGGATTTGTCTCCTAAATGTACCAAACCATAGCTAATTTTTTTGTTGAAAATGTAGGTGAAAAAAAAGGTTACGGTTAAAATTTGGATCTGCCCCTCTTTTGCTGCAAGGTCCTTTTTTGTATTTGACTCATGCCAATGTCCAAAGTTACCTGAATTTCGCGGTATGTCACATGTCGATCCTCCTCAATCAGCTTACGCACAGCATCAACGTTTTCTTGGGTGACTGCAGTTTTTGGACGACCTTGACTGGGATCATCACTGAGCTTGACACGTCCACGTTGAAATTCAGCAAACCAGCGATAAATTGTGGTTTTGGATGGGGCTTCATCACCAAATGCAGAAATCATCCGGTCAACACACTGTTTTTGTGTTAAACCACTTCGAAAGTCATAATAAATCATCGCTCTTGAATTTTCTCGAGTCAATTCCATTTTCTCAACGACTAAACAAGTTTGACAAAACCTTGTGACAAGACCGAGAATCGTTTTTCAAATAAATAAATGGTATTTGATTTTTAAAACCAAGGAGTTTTCAATTAAAAAGATTTTAATATGACAAGAACAGTGGAAATATTCCATAACCGATACTTTTAGTGCAGCCCTCGTAAGGCCAGTCTTTCCTATGTCAGCTTCGTTTGACGAGAAAACATTGGCGTACTTGAGTAACAACGTCTTCGCCTTGACCATTCCATCCGGGGAGAGAACGCTGCGAGTCTTCTAAAAGTGTGGTCACTCTCGTTTGTCCATCCTTGCTGGGGGTCCCAGTCGATAGATATTCGCACCGACGCAACCAATCCACTTCCTCACTAGTACCAACTAATGTGCCTTTTTCTATAATCTGTTCCTGCTCACAAAGGTTCAACACACGTGCTCCTGAGATGTCGGTGGTTCTGACCAAGGTTGTTGTCTACTTTCCACGAGTACACAACGATGAGCTTGCCCAGGATTCCGAGGAAGACTAACCGGCACAATCGTTTCCGATCTCGGCGGAAGAACAATCTTCTTAAGGCTGTACACATTCCCTGGTAACGCCCCTTCCACGAAAAGTTCCTCTTGTCCACATTTCAAAAGACCTTGCTTAACGTCGATCTCACAACAATTTTTCCTCATAGAGTCTGGGCCCAGGATGCAGTCGTCCATTATATCAGCCACGATGACATTATGCAGGTAGATCATGTTGCCTAGCTTCAACTCCTGTCGTGAAAAGACATTTAAAAAAGTAAAGGAAAACCTAACCTAAGAACAACAAAACAACAAAAGTAGAACAAGAAAATAATATATTTAAATTTTTAAAAAGGTATTTACAATTTTATAAAAAAAATGAAATATGATGATGATGATGGATGACGTGTAATTACAATTAGATAAAAAAAGTAAAGATAGGAGAATATTGTATTGTAGTGGAGCCTAAAGGTCGAAGTGACGCACGCTGCGCTTGGAGTAGAAGTAGGCACACGCTGAGCTTGTAGTTTCTTGGCGGTGATGGCACGCAGCGCCTGGTCTGGGCACACGCAGCGTCCGGAGCCGGCGCACATAGCGCCTGAAGTAGGTGCGCTCAGCGCTTGGAGCAAGCAGTCGCAGCGCCCAAAGGTAGCGCGGCAGTAGGTGCACTCAGCGCCTGGAGCAAGCAGTCGTAGCGCCCAAAGGTAGCGCGGGCAGTAGGTGCACTCAGCGCCTGGAGCAAGCAGTCGTAGCGCCCGGAATAGTGTGGCCCCGCGCTTGAAGTAGACTACGCAGACGACTTCAAATGTAGATGGAGGCTTGCCTAAAGGCCTTATCCCGGGGCCGCATTGCCCCGGGATAAGGCCTTTAGTAGATGCTTCACGTTTGAAAACTGAAGCGAGACTCCCTGTATTCTCCGATTGTTCGGCTTTTATACCTTTTTAGAGAGAACGAGAAATTATTTAAATTAAAAGGAAATTTATTGTAAATGACCTAGAGCAAAAGAGTATTTATGTGGAAATATCGAAATAAGAACATCAGACCAGTGACGAATTTGAATAAAAGTTACCATAACAACCATATAAATAATGGTTGTCAAAAATATAAATTTTTGGTTTTAGGTATATAATTGAAAAACAGTTACATTTAAGTAAGAAATGAGATATTATTCATATAGGAAAAACTATAGCGCGGCAGCGCGCACGAAACCTGAAATTGCAGAGTTACGGAGAACTCAATAAAAGATAGAAAAGGGTAAGACTCCATTGATAGCGATTTAAACGGTGCTGATAGCGTGAAAATACGAAGTGAAAATGATTTGTTATTGTGTAAAAACGTTACAGGATACTATGGAAATAAAGGTGATGCAAAATATAAATGCAGAAAATCAAAAACAGAATGGAAAAATAGTGTAAAATGATATGTAAGTAGCATAACGGATAGCGTGAAAAGTGATGCAAAATATGAATGCAGAAAATCAAAAACAGAATGGAAAAATAGTGTAAAATGATATGTAAGTAGCATAACACTACACTCCATCTCCTTCTCTCCACGGACGGGTGCGCTGACCAGTGGCTGTCACCAAATTAATGCGTTCTCGGTTGTATGCGGAGTCCCCAAGGAACTGACTTATAAGTTGGGAACTCACAACCGTGCGAGAGGCTCCAGTGTCTATGGTCAGTTTACACGGCGCCCCGTTGACCTCGCACTTGATGATTAGGCTGTTCCCATCATAGGTTTGTGAGATCGAAATCCTTGGGGCTCTTTTAACATCAGCCAGCACCCTCCAGTTTCCCTGCTGCTGCTGGGTGGTGCTGTTGCGGTGAGTTCGATCACCTTCCCTTTCTGCAGTTCGCTTAGATCGAAGATGGCCCCTTTCCCCACAGCCGTAGCACCTAGGCCTGTATCCTTTATTGCGGTCGCGAACTGAAGCTGCTGCAACCTCCCTGACGCGATGGGAACGATGATCCTGCCGCACGGCTTTCACCTCCAGTGCATGGGTCAAGGCCTTCTTAAGCGTCTCGTGGTGCCAGAGGCTTACAGCAGCTCTGACTTCAAGGTCGCGGATACCGTCGATGAATGTCTGCACCATGTTCCCTACAATGAGCGCAGGTACAGACTGGTATGCTTTTCGAACCAGCTTCTCCATCTCAAGGGCCCACTGCTGCGGGTTTTTGTAACTGCGTTGCACGCGATCTTTGAGCTGCGCACGAAAGACGTGTTCCAGGTGAGCGTCGCCATATCGCGCCTCCAATGCTTCAAGGAGCTGCTCGTTAGTCACTTCCTTGCCGAGAGCTTCCAGAACAGTTAAGGCCTAGTCGCGCAGGCCTAGGGTGAGAGCAGTCATGGCCTGACTTTTATTCCAGCTATTCGCCTTCATGACAGCCTCGAATTGGATTTTGTAGGCCGACCAGGAAGAAGTCCCGTCAAACGGCGGCACTTTGAATCCACGTAGCGAAGGTGTTGTAGCTACCACAGGAGCTGTAACTCCAACCCCAAGTTTGAGGTCGTCCAGCGTTTTCTTCACGTCAGCCATCACGTTGTCCACCCGATTGTACACTTGGTCGATTCGGGTTTCAGCTTCCGACGGGCGGTTGTGATATTGAGCAACCTTATCCTTCACCTCCCTTATCTCTTTCCCGAAGGTAGCGTGAAGGTCCTTCATGAGAAGTATCTGCTCTTTCTTATTGCGTTTGAGCTGCTCTTCCAACCGACGGCCCTGTCCCTCCTGTTGGCGGGCCTGTTCCTCCTGTTGGCGGGCCTGTCCCTCTTGTCCGCGCTGCAGCTGTTCTTTCAACCGACGGGCCTGTTCCTCCTGTCGGCGGGCCTGTTCCTCCTGTTGGCGGACCTGTTCCTCCTGTTGGCGGGCCTAATCCTGTCCGCGCTGCAGCTGCTCTTCCAACGGACGGGCCTGTTCCTCATGTCGGCGAGCCTGTTCCTGCAGCATCATCATCAGAGCACCTAAGTCAGGTGCTGTAGATGCAGGAGATGATGACGGACCGGCCTCCGTGGTCAGTAGCTGGCCCTCCGATGTTTGCGGCGTTGTATTACCAAATCGTCTCTGGTCCGTCTCCAGCTGGCGTTGACTTCGGGTACGGATACCCTCCATGTCGTCTTTAGGTAAAATCGGCATATTTGATCCCACTTCTGACACCAATTGTTACAAGCTTGGGATTCGAGACAATTAAAAACTGCCGATTGATTTACTCGACACTAGGGGGCGCTAGTGTAACTAAGACATTAATAGTGGCGCGCAACAGTAATACGGACATTCAAGCGTAGCGATAAAGTTTTATTTTGCTTGCGTGCTCGATTTTTCTGATTAATTATAACTATGTAGGCTATTAAATTATCGGCAAGCAGTCATCATCAAAAAAGTGCAGCTTCTGTACTTATTTATTCTGTGGTACTACATTGTTACTGTATATGGGGTAATCTACAAATAACAAAATTTAAAGTTTATTAAATGTTTTATTTAAAGGAAAATGAAAACTTTAACATAAAAACAGGTAATTTTCTCTATTTTACCATTTACCGCATTGAAACGTTTTTTGCTGTTGTTAACAATATAGATGATAATATTATATTAGAGGAGATAGAAGTTGCTGAACCTAGAAATTCCAAGGTTTACTTTCGTGATGTGGATCCTTAAGGAGGCATTCAATTATTACATAACGCAATTTGGGGGGTCTTGTATTTTCCAAACTCGACGCCCTCTCTCCTTGACCTTATTTTTGTTTCCTCTTGTAACCTAACACTGTCACGATGCACGGTCAATATACGGCCGATGCATTTTCATTTCATGACCTAATCTTTCTATCTTATAAAACCCGATCTCCCAAATTTAAACCAAAAATTTTACTGCAGCGTATTTTAGTGGCATGGATATAGACAGTCTTCGTTAGGATGAGTTGCTTTGAGACTGGTCAAATCTTTATAGCGCAGATAATCTGGATAATAAGGTTTCAATCTTTACTTCTGCCCTTATAAAAATCTTTGATGCACATGCACCTGTACGCGTAGTCAAAATTAAACATCGTCCATCACCTTGGCTTACTTATGATATTAAATCTATTATCAATAAAAAAAGCGATAGCTAAGGCTAAGTATAAACGTAAGCCGAATGTATTTAATAGGGAAAAGTACAGTAACATTCGCAATCATTGCAATAAGGTGTGTAGGGATGCTCAACGCCTTCATATTAATAAGTCAGTCGGAAATGGTGATACAGCAAAGATCTGGAAAGTGTAGGGAAATCTAAGAATAGTCTAACGCAAACGATTTAAACGATAATGGTTTAAATAAACATTTCTCTTCTTCGTCCTGCTTATATAGCACTACTAAGGCTAATACACTAACGTATCTTTCAACTATTCCCACTTCCAATCATTCTTCTTTTGTTTTTAAACCATTATCTGCTTGTGACGTTAAGAAGAGCGTTCTATTACTTCCAATGCAGTGGGAAGTGACTGTGTCAGTCGTAACATGATTCTTCCCATTCTCGATATTATTCTTCCTATTATTTGTCATATCCTTAACTTCTCCATTTCTACAAGTAGTTTTCCATCATCTTGGAAAAATGCTGAAATTATTCCTATCTCTTTACTGCCCTTCTTATCTAAAGTCCTTGAACGCCTTGTTTACACCCAGTTCAATAGTTTTCTTTGTGTGAATGCTCTTCTTAATCCTTTACAGTCACGATTTCGACCTGGACGCAGTACTACCACAGCATTGGTGAACATCACCGATGATATCCGATTAGGAATGGAAAACGGTGAAGTGACTCTTTTTTGTTTATTTGATTTCAGTAATGCATTTAATACCGTTGACCATGTTATCCTACTCGGCATAATGCGCTCTCTTAACGTATCTCCAACAGCGATTGGTTGGTTTCAGAGTACTTGTCTGGTCGCCAGCAACGTATACGTATTGACGATACATTATCATCTTAGTGTAACGTACGTGTTGGTGTACCGCAGGGAGGCGTTTTATCTCCTTTACTTTTTGCAGTTTTTATAAACTCAATATCCAATAATTTAACTTCTTTCTACCACCTTTATGCAGATGATCTACAAATGTATACAAAAGCTTGTCCCATCGATCTCCCCAATGCTATCAAGGTTGTTAATGCAGATCTCGATCGAATTCTTGAGTGGAGTAATGCATACAGCCTTCACGTTAACCCAACAAAATCGCAAGGCATTATCATGGGCGGCGCGCAAATGTTGGCTAAGTCGAGCCTAGATAGTTAATAGTTTTACCAAATACTAGAGGCAGGTAGAGTAGGTAGTATTTGGTAAAACTATTATTCCTTACAGAGATTCAGTAAAGAACTTAGGTACCGTAAAGGCGGGTTACTTTAGCTGTTTTTTTTTTTCAGTTATTTTACGAATTTGATCTGTGGTTTGTATTGGTATTGTCCTTTTAGTATTCTTATATGCTATAAAGAAGCTTGAGGATGTACTCAACAAGATATGAAGTGTATTTTAGAAATATGATACCTAACAGTAACTTTTTTTTTAAGTTAAAGTTTGGGCCAAAGTTGTTCTTAGGAAAGGGTTAATTTAACCCCATGAACTTTATCGCTGAAAAATCGCACTTGCAGCTATTATTGGCCAAAGAAACCATCCAGGGCGGAAAGATTGAATATATCCAAGAGAGATTTAATGTAAGAAAAAAGTTCGAAATAAATTAAAACACGATGTAAAATCAATATTATATATTTCAAAAAGATTTACAGTAAGTAAATTTCTCAACAATATCTCAACTCAGTAGCAAACTTACAGAAATACAACAATAATATTATCTTAGATTAATTAGGTAACATTTGCAAACGTATATTTTACTTCTCAGTCTAATTAAATTATAATTTCAGTCTTATTTAAATGAGAATCAAAGTTTACCAGTAGCATAGGAAATCTAATTTTCTTCTCTTAGTTTCTCTCTTAGTTCTTATTACACGTTCATTTCCGGAACCGAGAAACAACCCTTTTTCTCCAATTTTAGAGGTCCAATCTTACACAATATGTGGTCCCAACCATAAAGTTGTTCATCTTTTATCGTGGGCCACCGCCAGTACGTCTTACCTTTTTTCATGCACGTTATAAAGGCTCCTACCTCGGAAACTGCTAAGACTTTACCTGGGTATTTGCGTGAGTTCCATGTTACTAGAACATGGTCGCCTACAACAACATCTAGATCAAGTGAACCTCCTCGAAAACCTGGTGGCTCTAATGTATCCTGCGGTAACTTTTTGATTTGACGTGCGGGCGAGACCCGCAAGTTTTTTGTCTTGACAATCTTCAACAACTACCTGCATTTTCTCTCTTTCACTACATTTTTCTTCAACGATCTGTATACCCTCAATAGATTGAAGGGGAGTGAAGTCTTTAAAAACATCAAACAGCTGTTGCTCTACATCTGTTACTTGAAGAACAGGAGAGCCACACTCCTCTTCTACTTCACTCTCCTGCTGAAGATCAGGCGAATGTCGAAATGTAGGTGCATCAGTATCACTAATCTGACTCACATAGTTGGCCAGAAGAACATCATCCTCAGAGTCATAAGGCATTATGTGTATGAAGTTAATATGTTTTATGTTTTCACACCCACATCTCTACAAGTAACACAATGCACGCTTAGGCCGACTTGCCCAGTTTGTAGTTATTATTTTTTACTCTGGATGAGGCAAGTCGGCCTCAGTAATACATTATAATTACAGGGTTTCACAAAAGTGACTATTCACATTTCAGCAGTTAATCAGGTATGTCAGCCAGTCTGAACAACTTGTTTTTATGTCAAAAGTTACCTACCTGATCACCTTGAAAAATGTGATGCATTTTAATGAAGCCCTACCCAAACCTAACAGGTAGGAATGATATTCTATTATCAATTAAATATACTTTATAATTTACTTACTTTCTGGTATTGAAGTATTTATTGTTACTTGGTTTTGGTTTGGTTGAGCTTGACTGGTATCTGCACAAAACATAACATATTATTTTTGTGATTACTTTTGAATTTCCAACTTACCTATGCATTACATGTAAAAAAGCTAGTTAAAATAGATTTATTCAATCTTGAATTTTATGGTCCCACAGTAGGAAAAAACTTTCATCTGTCCCTCCGTACCCAAACAGTGTTCTAACAGAAAGATAAGTGTAACTACAATACAAACTTATAGGTATATAACAGAGTAAGCAGTTAGATACAGCTAACTATATTGACCAAATTAAGTTTTTGGCAAACATTAAATAGGTACTTTCCATATTCTTTGTATATAACATAATTATTTGCATAGGAACCAGGGACAAAAATACATAAAAATATTCAAACAGGGCTCTAATGGACTGGCTGAAAGTTCTTTAAATATGAGAATGTGACAAATATGTTAATGAGCTAGAAATAACTACAGATAGTTAATGGCTGTTGTGAAGTAAATCCTGACACTTTGCACTCTGATGAAGTTACAAAACTGTATATTGACAATGAACAAATACAGCATTTTCCCCATTGTTCACATTCTTAATATAAACTTCATAGTTGTGCAATGTGTCAGGATTTATACTTCATAACAGCCGTTGACTATAAAACTCACCTCCAGAATAGGCTTCTAAGCAAATGTTGCCAGAAGCTTGAAATGTTTTGTTTAAGGTCTTTTTCTTTAATGGTGGTGGCCGTATGTGTCTGCCATTCTCATCGTCGCTGCTGGAAAAAATCTTTTAGTCCTTTTTCGTTTTAGACTTGGTTCGTCTGCTTCAGTTGTCTGTAAGTCTAATGTATCCTCCACTAGTTTCAGTTTTTTTTTGGCCTTATCTATATCATCTTGACATGCAAATGAAATGAAAAAATACACACAACTTGCAAACATAATAAATGAACACAACATAATGCATACCTCAGTCAATTAAAACAAGGTTATTAGTAATATGCAAATACAAATCTTGCCCCAGGGGGTAGCACACCATAGCAGCAATTCACATTTGTCCAAGCAAGCAGAATCAAAAATTATGCATCTTGTGTAGTACAGTCGAGTTTATAAATATATGAGCAAAATATTTACTGAACATATCTGAACACTACTCTACTCCATTAACAATAGAGGGGTGTTCACATATTTTTAATCAAATTGCTGCTCATAAATATATGAACTCGACTATACCTAGTCTAGTGCAAGAGACCATGTATTATATGCTGCCCTCCAGTGACAAATGCATGATATGATTAAATTGATGGTTAGTAACTTCAGTCTTATCCATATGCTTGGACAATAAAGAAGTTATGTTAGTACATAGACTACGCATGTGAAAGGTAAAATTATTCCAAACATGCTGCTACCTGCTAAGTAAAAGATTTATTAAAATGACCACAACCATTGAGTTGTCCATGATAAAATTAAAAGTGTGAAAGCAACTCTATAGCTCTGTCTCTTTGCCTGTGTATTGTTAAACCAATGTATAAGAAATTTGTCTAGAAAATAGGTTGCATACATGGACATATTTTACCAATGAGCCCGAAGTATCTGAGAAATTTAAAAGATTATTGTTAAATATGCGAATTATGTTACTATAACAAATCCAAATAAATCTATAACATTGCCGAGACTATGTTATTACTATGACATATTTTACTCAATATTCATATACTCTTATATACCAAAAAGAATGCATAAATAACTAAGTATATTGGTATTTTTGATCGAAGAAGTATATACATATTTTATCTAAGAAAAACTGAAGTATATTCACATAAAACAGTTAGAAAACTTTCACCAACATTCAGTAAGCTTTCGGTAAATCAGGAAATACTTCATCCAGATACCATACCTCTAAGTCAGGAAACGAACCTTTAGGTACCGTTGGTGGTTCGTAAAAAGTATCAACATATACCAGTCTCATAAAAAACTCTTTCAACGTGGTATAATTTCCATTTTTCATCTGGTGTCTTCGAATCAGCCAAAACCTTATCTAACGCTTTAGTGCCTTTTACGGGTGGCCAAAAGACTTCACACCGCCTTGGCGTAAGCCATCCATTATTTACCACCGATACGGTTCCGCCGTCTTTATCACTGAATTGTATCACTGAGTACAATGACATGTTAAGTAGATAGATAGATAGAATAGTTTTAAAACTCTTTGTTTTCACACAAGTTCACACAAACTTGTTCTTTAAGGAATTTATTAAAACTAAACAATTACCTTATAACTCTTAGGTCTTGAAACGCAATGTAATCACTACGTTTGGAGGAAAACAAATCATGGCACTTCAATTCAAACAAAATGTCAGAATTACGTTCCGTTCCAACCTGTGATGATTTTAAAATCACATTTTTAAGCTCATTTTGCTATTATTTATTAAAATAAATCTGGAATAAATACTTTAGATCAACCTTGGAGTTACCTAAAAATAAGTAAATAGTTTTTTTTAAATTCATAAATATTTTACAACACAATATTGACAAATTAGTATCAAGAAACGAAACGCGTTATTTTTTTAAGTCGGATATAAAGAAACTGTTCAAATTTCAAATTTCCATGTTTATGTACCGGCTATACAAAACCTAGCTATAATGTATTGGTTTTTCCTTTATTATTCGCTGTTATGCTGGTAAACTTTACTCATGGAATTATGTCGGTCAGATGCATTCTTTATATCGTTCTTTGGCTCTTCGGGCGCAGATTACGTCATGCAACAGACGTCAACCGGAGGTCGCTGGGAGGTACCATTTACGACCTACACAGTACGTACAGTACAGTACTAAATAGAACGTAAGTATGACGGGAAGTTGGTTAAATTTGGCTTGCAAGATTTGACCATACCAACGTTCGAACTAAAATTAAAAATTTATAATAATACTTAAGTAAAATAAAAAAATAGTATATTTTTTAAAATTTTAATTTAAAGAAACAACTTTTCAAGACAATCCTCGATTGTGATGAAAAGTTGTTTCTTTTTTGATGATAATTGGTTTCATATTGTTGTTAAGGGTTTTTGTTAAGTTTTAAACATAGGAGTTGTATTATTTAGTTTAGTTTCTTTAAAAATAATTTAATTTGTGTAGGTTTATTTCTTGACTGACTATATATAGGTTATTACTATTTATAGTTTACAAAAGTTGTTCACGAAGAAGCTCTGTAAGCATTTGACCACTAGGTTTTATTTATGTCAAAACCACGCGAACGCTAACGAAGTCGCGGGTACAGCTAGTTTATAATAAAACTTAAGTTAAATAAATATGCCTATGTTAACTGTATTTCATAGTTTTTGAAGACAACAATTCTTTGTCCTCTTTGTCACGAATATGGTACATCCTGAAATTTACCCTAAATAGACGTCAGTCGTACTTCCTCTTTGTCACGAATATGGTACGTTCTAATGTTGATCATAAATTGACGTTATTAAAACGGCCTCTTTGTCACGCATATGATACCTCCTGATATTAACCCTAAGTCAACGTCAGTTAAACGTCCACTTTGCGATGAAAATGGTACGTCCTTAAATTGACCCCAATCATACGTCAGTCGAACGTCCTCTTTGTCACGAATATGGTTCGTCCTGATATTGACCCTAAGTTGACGTCAGTTAAACGTCCACTTTGCGAGGAAAATGGTACGGCCTTAAATTGACCCCCAATTATACGTCAGTCAAACGTCCCCTTTGTCACGAATATGGTAAGTCCTGATATTGACCCTAAAAAGACGTTAGTAAAACGTAGAATGTGCGACATAAATGGTACGTCCCAGATGCTGGCCCAATATTGACGTCAGCTAATCGACCTCTTTGCCACGAATATGGTACATCCTAATATTGACTCCCAATAGACGACAGTTAAACGTCCTTTTTGTCACGAATATGGTACGTCCTGATATTAACCCTAAATTGACGTCAGTTTAACCACTTTGTGACGAAAATGGCACGTCCTCAAATTGACCCCAATCATACGTCAGTCGAACGTCCCCTATGTCACGAATATGGTACACCCTGATATTGACCCTAAACAGACGTCAGTAAAACGTTCACGGTTTGACGAAAATGGTACGTCCTGAAATTGACCCGAAATAGATGTTACTAAAACGTCAATTTTGCAACGAAAGCGGTACGTCCACATCCTGACCCAATATTAACGTCATTAAAACGTCCATTTTACGACGCACATGGCCTGACCTTAAACTGTCGTCACCATAACGTCCGCTCTCGACTAATATATGACCGACCTAATAAGGACCAATGAATGACGTCGCTCATGCGTCGCTGACGTTAGTTTGCTACCTGGGAACTAAAGTTAGTAATTTAACAATTCAACATAAAACACAGACATACAGTCAAGACACACATACAAATAAGCATGGCACCCGCCGCTGCAAGCAAGATGACTACTTGACTGAGTGCAGCCGTATCCATCGAGCAAACATCGGCGAGTCCCAACGGCCTGCCAACGCTCGCAAGATACTGTTGGGGCTGTCGCGAATGCGCCTGAGGTGTGAAGCGCAACGTTTACACATTATGGCGGCGAAACCATCTACATGAGCATCCGCAAACATAGCAGAAGCGCTACAGAAACGCGGCAGTCCCATCAATACCCGGAACGCGTTATTATATTGTACGCGAAGATCATTGTATGTCCTCTGCGTAAAGCTAACCCACAGACTGCACGTATAAAATGATTGACAGTAGGCTTTGAAAAGCGTAATTTTTGCTTCGTCAGTACATTTAGCAAATCTGCGGGCCAACATATTACAGCGGACAGACAACGACCTCCGCTCCCTCTCAATATCCAGGTTGTCTTTCAGGTCTTCTGTGATCCAGTGATCCAAGTACTTAAAGGTCTCAACTTTTTCAAGGGGGTTCCACAGAGCTTGAAAAGTGGCATATTAGTGTATTGCTTGTGGTCCGGATTGAACATCATGAATCCGCTCTTGATAGCATTGCCACAGCGTAAGACTCACATATGATGTGAGTCTTACGCTGTGGCCCAGGGGCTCAAATACAATGCACGCCTAGATCTAAAGAGAGCTAACTCAAAAATTTAAATTTTTGAGCTATGTATACCATTGAATTCCTTAAGTCACTACCTAGCGACCAATAAAACAAATTCAAAAATAGTTCTACAACTCAAAGCTAGGTGACCGTAGAAGTCCCTTTAGTTGAACGAGCAAGGCCCACTCCTTTCCCATCAAAACAGGGACAAATATACATACATTTGTTAAACAATACGGAAATAACTACAAAAATCCAATTTTCAGCCATAACAAACGATTAAAACACAAGATTTCTATAACATCTATCTTCTATCTGCATTTAAAAAGCTGATCAATACAGAAAACTCCCGCAGTGCACAGGAATACGGGAATCAGTTTTTCACCTTTTTTGAAAAAAAACTGATTTTTTGAGTTAACTCTGTTTAGATCTAGGTGTGCGATATGTTTAACAATTTCTTTAAGGCTGCACGTGATGGACTCAGCAGCACCATATCATCTGCGTAATTTATGTTATTAACTCAAACTCCGTCTATGTGGCAACCGATACCGGTACTGCTGAGCTTATCAAGGAGCCTATTCATATATAAGTTAAAGAGCGTAGGAGAACTTGGTCCGCTCTACCTTACGCCACATTCCAATCTGTATTCTTCTGAGAGCGAGCCTGCCCATCTGACATTGTTCTGTAATACTCCTTGATAATATGTGGACATGAAACATGCCGCTTTTCACGCACATCTTTATTATAGTGTAAAATGCTGGCAACAGGCTCTTCTCCGCGATATGAACTCGCTAAATTTACAAAGTCATTGTCCACTCACTTTACAATTGATAGCTTATTTTTATTGTCTGAAATTATTACATAGTTTCCTCTACCTTTTTTCTTCTTATTCTGCCCTCTAAGTCTGTTATTCCTTATGGTTCTCAAAGAAAGAACTCCATATTATCGATGGTGATATATCAGCTCCAGAGACGTGAACCAGTTATCAAAATAAATAGTTAATAAAGGTTTATCCTTTATAGTTTTACACATCTTTATAAATGTTCTCCCGCCAATGCCGAGATAATTATTTTCCTACTCTGTAAATTCAGCATGGTCGAAATTGTTGCTACCATCGTATGCAAAAAAGTCATATGCTATCCCGAAATTCCCAGCTCGAACAATACATTTAAAGCCCCAATTTGTGGGGGTTTTCAGCATTTATTGACGCCGAGATCCAACCTTTTTACTTTTATACGGCATCATCATCTCGTCTACTGATTACGACTTTTCCTATTCAATTGCCAAACAATTTAGCCATAAGTCCATCACGAGCCTAATTTTAAAATAAAAATCTACATGATCATCCTCCGCATTATTACTAAAATGAAGTTTCCTCTAATAGTCTCATATTTTTGAAAGACATAACGTTTGCGACAGGAGCAAAACGAGAACCTTGCGCCCAACAATCAGCATAAGCTGGCATGCTTACTATTCCTATTAAAATTTCAATACAGACAAAGTATTTTATGTCTTTGACTGTTAGATTTATTGATTTACCATGTTTTTGCATAGAGTATAAATTGGTCATTACGGCGATGTGGTTCCATAAATCCTCATTCCAAAGCTTCTTTAAACAATTGAATGATGTTTTATCCGTATAATCTATAAAAGAGTGAAATTCTGAATCTATGTGTACCTGGCTTATGAATTTTTGACGTTTGAATTTGAATTCCATGTGTTCTAGTTTTTTTTTTCGCTTATTTCTGACTTGGTTGGATGTCGAAGAAGCAGCATCATTTTAGAGCCGGCTGAACATTGGAAATATTTCTTGGAGACTGCACTGACGCGGTGACCACAGATGGAGAAGGTGGAAGAAAAATATTACTATAAATATATAAATATCCACCAAAGTATCATAGCAATTATTTAATAGAGAAGGACACGCAAATTCTTCATCAAAACCATTCAAAAAATTTTCCGGCCCGGGAGACAGAGTTCGACAAGAAGACGAATCCTCTAACGCTATAAGTGAAAGTACTCTTTCTTCATTATTCTCATCATTTTCGACGTCAGATGGTTCCGAGTCTGACGGTGGAATCATAGCCAAAATTATTTGCGCACGCTATGCTTTGATATTATTAGTTGAATTCCCTATAACAAGCATATTTAGCATTTAGAACCAATCACCATGAAGCATTAGCCATTAAAAAATGCAAACGTGCTCGTTTAGATTATTATCGTTCGTAACATTAGCAAAGTTCGTTATTTGGGACACCTAAAATTAAACACCTAGACCCGTTTTTATATACAAGTAAAAGTAATTATTTGAGTAAAAGTAATTACTTAACACATTCAATTCCAAATGAATTGTAAGATGCATCTCTGTAAGCAGTTTTTGGTAATGAATGTACTACTGTGGCCATAAATTTTAAATGTTTTAATTATTTGTAATTAAGTATTATATATAAGTTTTGATAATATTTTTAACAAAACTTTATTTATTTAAAAAAAAAAAAGCATTTTCTCGGCGCCGTGTACTTGCCCTACGAAGCTATGAGCGGCCAAACACACGGCGCCGTGTATTTGTTTTTTTTTTACATTATGTGATGTTTTAATTGTGTTTTCTTTTTGTATTAAATTATTTATATTAAAGGATATACAAATTAAATAAATTAAATAATCACCATAAGTTTAATTGCAGATAAAAGTACAAACTACAGGATAGCCCCGAAAGGAATGCACTTTAGAAAAATAAAATTATACAAAACTATTATATTTAAAAGCATTTAATTTGTTACAATGTAAAGGTAATTAAATGTTATTTTATTTTTTGAAAATCATATCATCAAGATAAATGGCGGTTAAGACACTTCTAAACGAGCGCGAAAGTTCTGAAAAACTTTCGTAAGGGTTTCTCTTGAAATGGATTCTATTTCTTGTTAAATATTCAGCTTCAAATTTCCGTAACGTTGTCGGATTATTAGAGCATACCTTACTTTTAAGGTGTCCCGATTGAAAAAGTCTGCTGGATTTAAATCAGGGCTCCTTGGGGGCCAGGAAATGTTACCTCTCCATGAAATCACTTTTTGTGAAAACATATCCCTTACCACACGCATGCTCTCATTAGAAATGTGATACGTGGCTCTATCCTGCTGAAACCAAGTGTTCTTATTGTAACCTCGCGTTTCTTGCAAATTTACGAGCCAGAAAATCCGTCAGCATAACTATGTACCGCTCTGAATTTACGGTAACTGTTCGACCACGATTGTCTTGAAAGAAAAACGGCCCGATGATACCCCATCTGGTGATTCCGACCCAAACCGTAACCTTTGGTGAGTGAAGTGGTTTCTGGTGTTTTAGACGGGGATTCTCTGCAGCCCAATACCGGCAATTTTGCTTATTCACGAAACCATGTATATGAAAATGAGCTTCATCGGAAAAGATAATGTTATAAAATTCAGTCAAATTGTCAAACATTTCATTTGCAAAATTTCATCTCGATTCAAAGTCGTTTGGATTCAATTACTGCACTAATTGAATCTTATAGGGATGGAATTTCATATCCAGGTGCAAAATTCGCTGCAATGTGGATCTAGACACGCCTAAAGCAAAGGAACGTTTAAGAGTCGACTTTTTTGCATTCGAGCGCAAAGATTCTTGAACTTGCTGAATATTTACGTCAGTGCGTATAGCTCTTTCGCGACCTTGAGGGCATGTTTTTTGTGTTGATCCTGTTCTTTCAAATCTCTTTACCCTTTGTTTAATGAAATTAGTGCTCGGACACTCATTAATACGCCGTAGTTCGAATTTAGCACAAAAAAACGTCGAACAGTCACGTACGATCGAAGGTTCTCGTAATAGGCGCGGACACAGAACGCGCGCTGTTCTCCCGTATAGCGACTCATGGTTACTTAAATTAAAATGGCCGCACTACGCACTTATACCTCCACCGCATCCCTCCCTCATAATGTTTAGAAATAAGGGCAGTTTCAAAAATGAATTTCTTTCTGGGCCAGCCTATATTTTAAAGACAAGAATTATGAAATTATAAATGCAGTTCAAAGAAACATTCTATGCATAGGCCTGGGTTTCCAATGCAGCTCTTACATTCATACAAAGTGACAACTCGGTTCTTCTTTTCTCTACATCCTTTACATTCTTTTCTTACAACTTCTGTGATAGTTCTTGTCTTGTTGCCCTCTTTTTTTTGACGCGTCTTAACGTTCTTAATGTTGGTGAAAATATGTTTAGTTGACATCTTTTCAGCTATTTGTGATGGTTTTGGTAATAATTTTTCCAAAATATATAAACGAAATCATATAGATTCATTTTGCTATTCATACTAAAGGAGACGGTCCATTTCTGGCCCAGTCTTTGTACAGTATACCGTAAAAAAGAGAAAAATTCAGGGATTTTGTTAAAAATAAAATGAGAGAATAAATCAAACTAAATAACTTGCAAAAAATAAAAATGCAATCCCAAGTTTTTAATGGTTTTACAAGATGGTGCCCTTCCAGTCATAAAAAAGTAAAAAAGGCACGGTTATTTGGCAAATGTCATTTCTGTCAAATGATATTTTTATTTATTCCGAATTAGTTCTGAACTCGTGATGTGTTTAATTGTGGATTTCTTTGGCGATTTGGTTTTTTGTTTGGACTTTGGATTACTACTTTTTGACTTTGTTTTTGTTTTATGGACTTAATGATTTACATGAGATTTCGATTACGTTGATATCGGACATCTGTATTCTGTAGAACTACATTTTGAATCAGTAAGCAGGTATGTACTAAAGAAAGATGTTTCCTTAAGCTATTAAATGCATTTGAATGACATACTTCTATCTGTAGTCTGTTAATAATTATTAATTTCTACATAAGTTCATAGTGGCTGCAAAAACATAATATGATGTAATTATCCTTCAGTTCACCTATTAAAACATGTTGCACTGTTTAAAATGCGCTTCTGTAATATAGATAGTTTATTAAAGTAAGATTGTTTTGTTCTAGATGGATGAAAATGCACCAATATGTTCACAATGTTTTGCAAACGTATTACAAGAATTATGTCGGCACAAATCATGAAAATGAGCTCCAGCACCCTAAAGCCAATATTATCAGTATATTGTATGTTTGGTGTCAACGAAGACTGGGTAGCAGATAAGTTGTGACCCAATTAATATCACCCCAACAAGACTCTGTTTTAATAAGCGGCCGTATAAAATCTCACCATCACTCGGACAGAGCTTATTATTACACATATACTGTTGGCGAGACAAGGGACGAGTTGATTGCAGGTTATTATTGCAGTTGCACTTCAGAACAACAGACAGTGGGTTGCTGTGCCCACATAATGACCGCTGTCTGGTATTTGTGTTGGGCTCGGTATCAAAATTCCATAACCGCACCGGCCTCAATTCTGGATGGCATTTTAGTAAGAGAGGATTTTGAAGTAGGATAAATAAATAAAAAAAATTAAAAATTAAGCTGTTTTATTTATATTACCTTAAGTATCCAAATCATAATTGACCTAATGTTTCATTTTCTATAATTCATAGGACTGTTCACCTTTGTTATGACATTATCCAGGCTTTAAATGTCTGTCAAGGCTCAAGGCACACTCTGACACGCTGAGGACCTGTTATATGAAAATATTTGTACGCCGGAAACGTATTTAGGATGCGAATTCTTTTGTAACAACTGTAATATACCATATTATAACAAATAAATTATATTATCTATGATTGTACTCTAGCACTTCAGCAGCCCAGATAAACACATTTGCCTGAACAGAAATAAGTATTCAGGATTATTCTGTTTATCCACCTTTAAATAGCTACTCTAAAGTAAAATGAGTTAAATATATTCTTTATTATTAGTGCAATAACATAGTATCTCAGGATGGATTTTTTAGGGTAGAGAAACGGAGTTACCCGCTATTCACATAATATAATCTCTGCTTTGAGCTATCTGGCACAATTTTTTTGTAAAAGCTAACAAAACACTTAGGCTTCATTTCCCCATGTAAAACAAAAAAGTTTTGGATGCCCCTGACACTAAAGCGTGCATTAGTACACACTAATGAATGCAATGAAATAATTTTGTGTGTAGACACCGTTGATTTATCTCAACAATCTTCTTGTCTGGAATTAGGTAGTACTTTTTACATTCGTTTTACAAATATCAACAAGAACGTTAGTTGTTTTAAGATCAAAAAAACACATACACAATCCTTATTACACGTTATTCGTGTTTTGATAAAAAAATACAACTTTTTTGCCTTACTTTCCTACTAGTGTCGAGACATTTTCTGGGGGCACGGCAGTGCCCCCGCCAAGTCGAGCAAAAAAGCGGCACGGCCGTAGTATTCTTTTCTCGAAGCAGTTCAGGCCATGTCCGAAACCCTATAACTTCGTTATGGATAAAACTAGAAGCCTGAATTTTTAATAACCAAGTAGGCATTGTATAAACTCTGTATATTTCAAATTTCATTAAATTTGAACTAGTAGTTTAAGAATTATAACTAGTCAAAGTTTCTTAATTTTGTCACTCACTGACTGACCGATCATCAAAACTCTGAGGCACTTCTAGCAGACATAGAAACTTCAAATTTGGAATACAATTATTGTTAAATATATAAATCAAGGAAAAATATTTTACAATTTCCATCCAGTTTTCGAGATACATGAACTGCATAAATAACTTTGTAATCCCATATAAACAAATAGTATTACAAAGTTACATTTGCAGTGAATGAATCAGTGTACCTATGTATAATGGAATAATAGGTGTAAATAGCTACCTAGATATAACTATCTACAAAAAGAAATGAGATGCCATCAAAAACATAACTTGTAAAAAAAGCCAAGTCTCGCAACTCAGTTCTTCTACCGTAAAAGTTGTGAGATCCATGTAATACCAAGTCGGTTAATTTATTCAGTCCATAGATTGATACATAGATTGACTTGGCAATCGCACTAAACAATCTAATTTAATATAATATGTATTACTTGTGAGATATATTGTGTTTTCATGCGATTGCCAAGTCAATCTATGTATCAATCTATGGACTGAATAAATTAACCGACTTGGTATTACATGGATCTCACAACTTTTACGGTAGAAGAACTGAGTTGCGAGACTTGGCTTTTTTTACAAGTTATGTTTTTGATGGCATAGCTATTTTACATAATAAATCTACCTGATAGGCTATAGGTAATTTCAAAGATGACAGCTAACGTCAAATCAAAACGACTTCAATTCGCCATTAGTGTTGCAGTTTTTGGTGAGAATAAAATTTTAATACCACTGAAATTAAGGCAAATTCGTGGATTTGAATGATCAGAAGTGGTTTAATATTTTATGTTAATTTATTTCCATACTAGTACATAAACTAGGCCTACGCTTCATACAATTTTGGACCGTCTCCTATATAAATGGAACGCATTATTTAATCTCATCTGCAGTGTGGAAGAATATCTTCTTATACAATCGTATGGTTTTCCTTTCACAAGGGTAATATGAAAGCATTTGGTCCTGCAAATCCACAACAGATATAAAATTGTTGTTATGTATAATTTCTGATAGTTTTACGAGAATAGCGTCTCTTTTGTTGGTGGTTTCCATTATTTCGTTATCGTGCTCTGTCGATATACAATATGTACCAAAAATCCTGTGGTTCCCGTTAAGTGCGTTATCAGAATCAGTATTCAAACGTTTAGAAATAACTTTACTTCAGAAAAGTCGACATAAAAATAATGAAATTAAAATTAATTAAATAATATTTGTTAATTTTATGTGGATTGATTACCTCTGCCTGGAATTATCAAGCAATTAAAGCAAAACAGCAAGCAGCGGCGGCCGGTGGCGGCGTACGGCGTACAAAGACGAGGCGCGCGCGCGTCATACCTACACTAACTGCATTAAGGTCGTGACCTCGGCACATCACTCAGCTGTTATCACTTTAGTGGTCGATTATCACAACTTTTAAAATTGTATTTCGACCGATTGTGATAATTATACACAAACACTAATTTATCACTATATCTATCTGACAACCACAAATATATTGTTCAAAATGTGCGCCTTGTACCTCTATGCATTTGCGACACCGGCTTATAATGTCTGAACGCACGCGTTGCGTAACAGATATTTCGGCCTTTATTTTTTCAAAGTTTCAAAGTTTTTTGGAATACAGACTGTTTAATCGCAGCCCAAAGATAAATATCTAAAGGTGTAAGATCAGGTGATCGCGCTGGCCAGTTGACCGGTCCACCACGGCCAATCCATCTCGCACCGAATTCAGTATCCAAAAATTTCTTACACAACGGGAGAAATGCGGTAGTGCGCTATCGTGTTGAAACCACATGCGACGAACGAGGTCTAGATTTATTTCGTCAAGTTCATTGCTTAGTTCTTCTGGCAAAAAGCGTTCGTAGGTTTCACCGCTTATTGTGTGGTCAAGAAAATACGGACCAATAATTTTGTCACCTATAATTCCCGCCCAAACATTGATTTTCCATCGATGTTGAAAGTGGCTTGGTTTATAGGAATGTGGATTAGTCGTCCATCACACGTGTTCGTTATGAGCATCAAATACGCCTGTTCTAACAAAAGAGTATTCATTCGTGAAACGTACCTTACCGAGTAACCATCTACAGTAATCCATTCTCGGCTCGTAGTCGTTGGCAAGAAGACACTGAACTCGACGATAGTGATATGGATGCTGGTCATCATCTTCGAGGTCTCCAAATACGCATATGGTTCATATCTAGTTCACGTGCCACCGAGCGCGTGATCCGCGTCGGATCTTCCCCAAACCTGTCGAGAATGTGCTCCTCAATGTAGTCGTCGTACATTTTCGGTCTTCCTGAATCTGTACGTTGTTGATCACGGTCATGCACACTGCCAGTATTGTACATACGAATGTGAAGTCGTTAGAACGTCATCGCCGACGGCAATTGTATATTTCGTGGAGTAGCAAAGCGCTCCTCGTAAAGTCTTCGTGCTTCTGCATAATTGCAGTCACATTTCTCGAGACACATCAACATATTAAAATATTCCTCGTTTGAGTAAGACATCGCACACAACACAAGTCACTCATGGCGGATATTAAATAATTTACGCGGGCTAAAACAGCTATCAATATCAGTGCACGCGCAATACTGAAGCTTTTGTTTGTTGTTTGTGGTCGTGGCAAAGCGACTGTACTCTACAACATAATTTTGATCTTTTCTGAATCTAGGAAATTTGTTGTGATTTTTGATGTAATTTTTAATAATAGTTATTATTTATTTATTTACTTCAGGCAGAGCCCGTAAGTGTTATTAACAAATTAAATTATAGCTAGGGATTGGTGAAAACACATTTAAAACACTACAATAACAAGAAAACTTTTAAATATTGTGGGATCAATCCACACAATATCATATACTTAAACTGTTATACGGCTGTGTTTTTCAAAATCTATTTTTTTTTTATAGAATAAGGGTGACAAACGAGCACACAGTCCACCTGATGGTAAGTGGTTGCTGCGGCCCATAGACATCTACATCAATCCTCGTTTGCGAATCAAAATGCAGATGCGTTGTCACCCGTGAGGACTAAGATGGAATGCCTCTGTTCCAGTAAAAAAAGGGCCTCCGGCCACCTGCACTCACCAAGCGAAACGCAGAGGTAAACCTCTACTTCACGCTGGTATTCTGTGAGGTCGTGGTACCACCCCGGTTCGAGCCGGCCCATCCGTGCGACAGCAAATGCCGCCACTTGGCTCTACCACTGTTGAAAATGTTTATATTAATGATAAACAATCCTTCTTTTTATTTCAATTCTTGACTACTGAATTGTGACAAAATTTTATGTTCATAAAGCTTCCCATGTTTTTAAATATTACTACTAAATATTAGCACAGTATAATTAATAGATATTAGGAACATCAAAATAAGTGGATCAAAATAAGTTAGTACATAGTAGTAGACATATAGTGGACGCTACCTTTGATCACTCTGGTCTCTTACTCACACTGGTTTTTGGGTGTTTCCTATACCTAAGTCCTCCGTCAGCTAACGGTTTAAAGTTTTGTTTAGCGCGCGAAACGCCGCGTATTTTATGGAAATTTTGTTTTGTTTATTACATTCTTGTAATATGAATGTATTTAAAAAATAATTTCTGAATATGTATCATTATCGAATAAATTTTCATATGAAAAATACATACTAAATTTCTCCTACAAATAGTTGCAAATTTGAAATTAATTAGGAGATTTTATGCTTGAAATAACCTTTTTTAAATATATTTTCCAGATCTAGTAATAAAGTGGAAGTTTATGACATATCTAATTCAAATAACAATGTGTATTGGCGTTGAAAGAATATCCACTAGCCCGAATCGTCCCGTGGGTGTGGTTCCATCTTCACAGCATCTTCTTAACAAAAATCTTTTTTCGATAATGAAAAAAATTATACCCTTCTACATCAAAACATTGCTGGGGTTTTACATAAAAAAGATTTACTTGAACTTGCAATTCTTGAGTTTGAAAATAAAAATATTAGTATCGATATAATATGCATTAGTGAAACTTTTATGAAACAGGATACAGAGTCTAATTTAATGCTTAAAAATTACAAATTAGCAACGGGTTTTTCAAGGCCAAATCAGCGTAGAGGTGGCACATGCATACTAAAAAATAGCTTATTAGTTAGGAAAGAATTAGATTATCAACCCATAAAAACCTACCCAACCCGCTAATTTATACATTTGAATTTTGTGCTATTGAGATAGACTTGGCATTTGCGTTGCATGTATATATCGGATTCCAAATTCTAATATAAAATAATTTTCTGGAAATTTTAAATAACTTTTAAATAAACTTACTAAGAAATATAATGAAAGAATTATAGTTTGTGGAGATTGGAATACAGATATTTTGAAAAATTATATTAATTCTATGGGGGTCATTGTAGAAGCGTGATCGTTGCGACCCCTGCCAGCCCTTTTCAGGGCTGCAATTCTACACAGCTGCGCACCCATGCCAACGAGGGTTACGGCGTTTCCCCAAGGCGACGCACACCAGCTCGTCCCCGCTGGTGTGTAATGCAGTGCGCAAAGCGGCGATGGGGACCGCCACCCGTCACGCACAGCCCGACACGGCGGAAGGTGGAGGACAGAGTGCAGAGTTGGCACGTGGAATGTTAGAGGAGGCATGAGAGATAAGACGAATGAGTTGATCGAAATAATGAAAGAAAGAGAATTAGATGTCGTGTGTATGTCGGAGACCAAACGGAAGGGCAGTGGTACTGAAGAGCTCCCTGGCGGGGCGTTAGCTCTATGGTCCGCAGTCCCGGAGAGCGAGAGCGCCTGCCAGGGAGTGGGGGGTGCTGCTGTTGTCTCGGTTGGTCGATTTTATGACTGAATATAAGGTTGTGAACTCAAGACTTCTCTGGGTTCGCTTTAAATTGGGACTGACAAAGTTATTCCTTTTGGCTGTTTATGCGCCGGTAGCTTCGTCGTCCAGGGTTGAGCTGGAGGAGTTTTGGGAGAATGTAAGAAAAGTTCTAGATTTGGTTAGGGGAAACGAAAGAATTGTTGTATGTGGTGATTTGAATGGATGGGTTGGTACCGCTCGACCAGTGTACGAGTCGGTGCTTGGAAAGTTTGGCGATAAAAGGGATAATGATGCTGGCAAGCTTATACTGGCTTATACTGGCTGTATGCAACGAAAAGGGTCTTCTTGTGACAAACACTATGTTTAATCACAAGAAAATCCTTATGTATACTAGAGAAAGAAAGAATGAGAGAAGTATTATCGATTTGTTCCTGGTGGATGACCGACTGCAAAAACAGGTGATGGATACGCGAGTGTTCAGGGGTGCTGACCTGGGAATCTAGTAATCACTATCTAGTGATTACTAGATTTAGGGGTCTGTTCGCGGGTTGGCGCTACCGGACGGCAGTAACAGAACCACAGTCGGTCTGTCGCATCCGAAGCTGGAAGCTTCAGGAAGCGGATACTAGGGATAAATATCATGCGAGGGTAGCCGAAAAACTTGACATAATCGATGACAGAAAAGAATGTGTGGAAAGCACATCGCACAACCTTAGGGATGAAATGGTAAGTGCAGCGGAAGAAGTGTGTGGAACAATAAAAAGAGGCAGTAGTAAAAGAAGAGATGCATGGTCGAATGATGAAGTGAAAGAAGCTGTAAAGAAGAAGAAGAAAGCATGGTTAGACTACTTGGCCTCTAGTAATGATAAGGATAAGAGAGAGAAGATGAAAGAAAGATATAAGCTGCAGAAAGTTCACACGAAAGCATTGATTGAGGAAGTGCGTGAAAGGTGTAGAATGGAAGCGGACGAAAAGTTGTCGCACAACTTTAAGGAGAACTCCAAACTCTTCGGGAAAGAGGTTGGAAGGAACCGAAGTGGTGCGACGGCCTTCAGAATGAACAAAGTGCTTTCGAGAACTAATGACGTCCTCTCAGAAAAATCGGACGTCATGCAGCGATGGAGCGAATTTTATAGAGAAATGTATGCGTGTGATGATTTTAGTGAGGGATCCGGGGGTGACGCCGTGACTGGTACGCCAAACCCAGACCTCGATGACACTGAGGTCATCAGTATGAAAGAGATTGAACGTGCGATTCGAAGTTTGAAATGTGGTAAGGCTGCGGGACTAGACAGAGTTACTGCTGAAATGGTCAAGTATGGTGGGCCTCGCGTCTGGGACAGCTTTCATCTGCTGTGCAATTTGTGCTGGCGGACGGGGGATGTCCCGGAGGATTGGCGATCCGTAGTCATTGTGCCTTTATATAAAGTTAAAGGTTGACTGCGGGTGCTATCGGGCAATAAACTTGACCAGTTTAGCAAGTAAAGTTTACTCGAAGGTTTTGACACGTAGGATGCAAGAGAAATCGAAAAGATTTCTATGGGAGGCACAATGCGGATTTAGACCTGGAAGAGGATGCACGGATCAAATGTTTCTCTCCGCATGATCACGGAAAAGCTTCTGGCTGCTAACCAGAGGATTTTCTGTGCTTTTGTGGATCTTGAGAAAGCATTTGATAAGGTTGTAAGGAAGAAAATGTGGGAACTGTTGCCGGGGTATGGTGTGGATGGTCGATTGCTAAGGGCTGTGCAGTCACTTTACTGTTACTGTAAAGCCTGTTTGCGGGTAGGGCATGACCTGTCACCCATGTTTAGCGTCCAAACGGGCGTAAAACAGGGTTGTGTCATGTCTTCTTGGCTGTTCATACTGTATCCCGACAGCTGTTTACAGAAGCTGAAAGATAGATGTTTGGGTGTGAAATTGGGTGATATTAAAGTAAATTGTCTGCTGTATGCTGATGATGCAGTGCTTATTGCACCATCAGAGGCAGAACTGCAGACATTAGTCACGTGTATGAAAGAGGAATGTGAAATTAAAGGTCTCCGTTTGAATGCTAATAAAACTAACGTTCTGGTATTTGAAAGGGACGAAAAGAGAACGAAGTGTGAAATATGGGTTAATCAGGAATGTCTAGAACAGGTAAATGAAATTGTATACTTGGGGAGTGCTTTTAGCCGGGATGGAAGATGTGATTTAGATGTGGACAGGCGTGTCGCTGCCGGAAACAAAGTCAATGGTGCCCTGACTGCGTTAGCCAAAAGGCAAAGCGTAGTGAAGAGTGCACGCCTTGCAATACATAACGCAATGTTGGTACCGACTTTGTTATATGGCAGCGAAAACTGGGTTTGCCAGAAGGAAGCATAAAAGCAAGCTGAATGTAGTGGAGATGCTATCTCTTCGTAAAATGTGCGGCGTTACCATGGCCGATCGAAAGCGAAACGAAGAGATTCGGAATATGGCAGATTTGAAAGATGACCTTATCACAAAAATTGATAAGGGCGTGCTTCGATAGTTTGGGCACGTTGAGCGAATGAGTGAAGACCGAATGGCGAAGAAAATATATAGCGCAAAAGTTAATATTAAAAGGTGCCGAGGTAGACCGAGACTAACTTTCGAAGACCATGTGAGCAAATTGCTCGAAGAGGGGAGGGTCAAGAGTACTCGGATACCTAGACGTGCATGTATGAAGAAGATAATGAATCTGAAAGAAGCGAAAGAGATATGTAAGGATCGTGACACTTGGCGATCTGTTCTCTCTGGCTATCCCGTCAGGGATTATGCGTGATGATAAGTATATTAATTCTAAAAAAAATTGATACCATACTATACAATCATAACTTAAATAACCACATTTGTAAGTGTTAAATATGCGAACGGGGACAAGTGAAACGATGTATAGCTGGGTACGCACTGACCTTTTATTTGAATGCAACTAATTATAAGATGGACGCAGCCATCACTATACCTACATATAAAGCTATATATAACAATCCTCCCTCTAATTCTACAAATATACACACATACATTTTAATCATACATCTATACAGAAAAAAGGTTTATAATTAACTTTAGGTATTGGACGCAATACTCTTCCCGATGTATCCGACCTCGAAATGAGAATGTGGTCATTCCGGGGCCCTAATCTTTCCACGATCTCATTATCTGCGCTGGCCTCTGAGTATTTTGCACCCTCTGACAGCCCCGACGGTAAAACGCTTCCCGTTGATTGTGATTCAGTGGATGATGGAGACTGATCACATCCCCTTTGCCTTCCATATTTTGGGTCTCCTGGACGTCTTCATCATCAGAGGGTGCCTGTTGTGTCAACACGTTTGTAGGATGCGCATGCGTGTTAGTGATAGCTGGTGTAAAGTCAGATATTTCGACAGAACTGAAGTTATCGTAGTATTTGTAAAATTTTGTACCCATATAAGGAATTATTTTATTTTTGTGCTTTTTAAACATTAAAGAGCTTGCAAGTTCTTTTATTAAATATATTGTTTTACCTATTTTTTTTATTACCGTGCCTCTTTTCCACACAAACCGTTTATTCACATTATTTTTTTATAAAGGAGACCGTGTCCTTCTTTAAAACACTTTTTATTTGTTCCTCTATACGCTTTAATCTGCAAAGACTGATTGCGTTTGACCACTTCAGCGAGAGTATCAGATGAGGACGGCCGTGTTATACGATTAATTAACACCTGGCGCGACCGAAGTTTCCGAACAAAATTCCGCCGGTGAAAGCCCTGTTGTAATGTGCACTGAGTTTCTATAGTCGAAAAAATATTTTAACAAGCAAAGGTCTTTTTTTAAATTGTTGTTATTTAATAAACAAGACTTAATACCCTTCTTTATAATCTTTACATAGCTTTCTGCCTGTTTGTTACTAGCCGGATGATAAGCTGGCGATATCACACGCGATATTCCGTTTGACGCACAAAACTGCGAAAATTCTTCTGATACGAAGCATGTTGCATTGTCACTAACCAGCGTATGAAAGAGATCGAACCTAGATATAAATTCGTATAACTTAGATATCACGGCAGATGAGGACGTACTATTCATTTTGTATGCTTCGACCCATTTCGAATACGCATCAACGATCACTAAGTATACTTGGTTATAAATGGGACCAAGAAAATCAATGTGTATTCTATAGAAAGGTTGCGGTGGGTGCGGCCACATAGCCAGCGGTACCCGTACCGGTGATGGTCGGAGTTGTGTGCATACCACACAGCTGCCGATCATCTCTTCGGTAGCTCTATCCGATACCGGGGAACCAAGTCCTACTCCTTGCTTCAGCTTTACACTTCACAATACCTAAATGTGATTTATGAAGTTCGAATATGACCTTTTTACGCAAAGTTATAGGTATCACTACTTTATGGCCTCGCATGACTATACCGTTTTCGTAAGAAAGTTGAGTTTTACACAAAAAGTAAGGGCGTACTTTTGCATCCGCTACTTTTTTTGGCCAACCCTCTATAATGTATTGAGATACCCTATTTAACTCTAAATCTTTTTTTGTTTCCTCACGTAAATTTTGTAACGTTACAGGTAAACTCGAGTCTATCACGAAATTAACATATTATGAGGCCCTATCCTCAAAAAAGTCCGGCGCTTTGCATATTTCATGGTCCTCCACGGCGCGTGATTCAACGCTACTTACGCTCGCGCGGGACAGATAATCGGCGCAGTTATCGGCACTGCGAACGTACTCAATTTTAAAATTATATGCGCTTCAAAACATTGCATAACGCTGCAACCTGTTAACCGTACCTCTGGTATACCCCGATAAGACCCGAATATACTTATTAAAGGCTTATGATCTGTTCGAAGTATAAACGGGACAGATCTTCCGTATAGGTATTGGTGAAAGCGACGTACCCCAAATATAATTGCTGTTGCTTCCCTTTGTATTTGCGAATATCTCCTTTCGGCTGTATTTAACGTGCGCGACGCGAACGATACAGGACGCTCCACTCCATCGTTACCGACTTGAGACAATATTGCGCCTAATCCACTCGGTGAAGCGTCAACTGTTAAAATAATTTTCACATTAGTGTTAAAATGAGCTAGAACTTGGTCGGAAACGAGAATATTTTTAATCGCATGAAATGCATGCTATGTTCAGCGTTCCACTGCCACTTACAATTTTTTCGTAATAAATTATACAAGGGACGGATAAATTGAAGATGCGTCGGGAACAAAATTCCTGTAATAATTAACAAGACCAAGAAATTATTGAAGTCCTTTTATATCCTTTGGGACCTGTGCATTTAAGATGGCATTTACTTTCTGAGACGATTTTCTTAACCCGTTTTTATCAATCACGTAACCTAAATATTCTACCTCAAAAAACAAGTCAACGACCTTAGCATGTTTCAACTAAGTAAAACTAACAACCATCCTAAACGACAAAATACCTATAACATCCATTTTCATCGATATGTCAAAGGCATTTGACTTTGTTAACCGCGAATTATTGTTACACAAACTCAACAGATATGGTATAAGAGGTGATGTACTAAAATTAATAGAATATTATTTAAGTCAACGGAAACAGCGCGTTTAGCTACTCTGGACATCGTAAAAAAATATAGATCACTATATCGCGAAAGTAAATGCGGAGTGCCGCAAGGAAGTATACTAAGACCTCTATTATTCATAATATACATAAACGATATTTCCAATATAACTACACACAAATGTGTGCTGTACGCCGATGACATTACCATTAATATTGAAAATAATAATAAACCTTTTGACTACGAATACGAAATAAATAATACATTAGAAAAAATAATAGATTGGTTAAGGCATAATAATTTACAAGTTAACATAGAAAGAACTAGAATCAGTGCCGTCTTTAGGATCAACGAGGCTATGGGCCAAGGTACTGGCTGGGGCCTATGTAAGGGATGGAAAATTCTTAAATTTTAACTTTACCATTTTTCAGTTTACAATAACGCAATAGGCTAAATCGTAATCCCTTAAATATCTTAACACCCCACATATGAGAGTTCAATAAATAAATTCTTTGAATAAATTCAAATTTCAATTTTCTAATAAAAATAATACTTTATAACGTTTAAGTCATAAAACTTTTAAACCTTAATAGCTTGTAGTTAGCGGATAATACATACATTTCTAAAACTAATACCCCACCAATTCTAATTTAAATAAAATTGAATGAACACCATATATTATAATCTATACGAAGAACAATACTTATATTTATTCATATACGAATTTATGAAAGTGACGTCATCTGTGACATCATAGCCTATAACAGCATTGGTTAGCGAGCCACTGCATACCAAGTCTATAACTACAGCGCGATGCTGCGCCGAATCTTGTTTAATAAACAAGGGCTATCGGTTTTTCTTCGAGGAAGTGCCGTAAACTGTCCCCGCTGTATTAGATCGGACTACAATATTTCGTCGTTCCGGATCGACCTCAGTTCTCAATAGCTGCTCAAACGAACACTTGGCATTTCAACTCATTTCTTAATTCATTTTTACTTTACAATTAACTTATTTGCTTAGTTTTAAATACCCGTAATTTTAGCCATGCATACATTTAATTTCTTACATTTTTTTCGTATATTTTAATTACTTTAAACAAACGATTGAATGTAATGTTTATAATGCAATGTAAACGTTTTCTCATTTACAATATTCAAACTAACGCGCCAAAATCTTCATTCGGATTCTTACGCATGCGCGCTCTTGCACGCAAGCAGAAGCGCGATTATTTTGAAAGAAACTTGTTTAAGCTTGCTTTTGTTTTTGGTGAGAAAATGAATAGTCAACGTCCGTGTTTAGACACGTGAAACAGCCAGCAGGTTCATTACCAGATTTGACGTGATGTAGCGACAGTTAATTTAATATTGTTTATCGAATTATTTGAAGTACATCAAAATCATGAATCGTGTCTATGAAAGTGGTGCTGCAAAAAAACGGTAAGCGAAAGAAGAACAAAAGAAAATAGACAAGTTACCGAAAATAACTGCATTTTTAAAACAAGATGACATTAGCAGTAAGTAATACTATATATTATTTGAATTAAGAGCGATTAGTTGATTCATTGAGTCCTATATCCTCATTGTTGTTCGCATGTAGCAAAAGTTTTTTTATGAAAAGTCGATTTAATACCATTTTTATGAAATTAATTTATGAAACGAACCGTGCTAACAGTATGATAATAAGATTATTGCATTTTATTTATTAGGCAAAAATGATGAAACGACAAAAGGTACCGCTGATTTACAGGACAATGTTATTCAAAACGAATCAGTCGATTTGAATCCTTCAGAACAGTCGGAATTATCAGTAGCTACACAAGTTCTTATAAATCATAGAACAGCAGGTAAATATAGCGTTTTAAATTGTAAATATTTAGATTCTAAAAAAGCTGAATAATTTAAAATATTTTTTTCAATTGAAAGCGATTTACAAAAATATATTTTATTTTAATAGAGGAGGCAGCATTGAGAAGCACGCCAGAAAAAAATGAAAATTATTCGACTGATATTGCGTTGTGGGGCGAAATCAACGAGAAGTTACGATTATACTGGTTGCAAAAAAATCCAGGTTTATGCAGCAATAAAGATAAAGATTTCTCAAAATCTGCACGGATTTACCAAGAAGGAGATAAACAAAAAGTGAGAACTCTAAACAGATCATTATTTCAATTGAAACTACAAAATAATGAAATAATAGAGCGTGAGTGGTTATCGTATTCGCCATCAACTGGACGTATTTATTGCTTTGTATGTCGACTTTTTTCATCTGAAAAAGAACAATTTACATTTTACGGATTTAATGATTGGAAACACCCAGAGCGAATTACGGAGCATGAGCAAAGCAAAGCTCATAAACAAACTTTAACTATTTATTCTAAACGGAGAAGAGAAACTGGTAGTTTGGAAAATGCATTAACGAATCAACAAAAAAATGAGAAAAATTATTGGATTCAAGTATTACGTCGAATAACTGACACTATAATGTTTCTTGCTTCACGTGGTCTCGCTTTTCGAGGAGAGAACGAACGATTCGGATCTAGTCAAAATGGCAATTACTTAGGTATTTTAGAATTACTGAGCGAATATGACCCTTTTCTTAAAGAGCACATTAATACCTACGGAAATAAAGGACATGGAGTAACATCATACTTATCAGCTAATATTTGTGAAGAATTTATAGGCCTTATGGGGGCAAAAGTTCTTGCTTGCATTATAAGTGAGTTGAAGAAGGCAAAATATTATTCTTTTTCTGTGGATTCTACGCCGGACATCACCCATCTAGATCAATTAACGTTCACCGTGCGCTACGTTACGGATCAGGGGCCTATCGAACGTTTTTTAATGTTCGTTCCTATAGAAGGTCATAATGCCGAATATTTAACAGAGGTTGTAGTCAAATTTTTTAAAGATAATGATATTGATATAAATGACTGTAGAGGTCAATCTTATGACAACGCATCGAATATGTCTGGCCGCTATTCAGGACTGCAAACCAGGATAAGGGAAATCAATAAGTATGCTGATTATATTCCTTGTGCCGGGCACTCGTTAAATTTAGTCGGCGTTAAGGCAGCTGAATGTGTTAATGCAGTTGTTAAATATTTCTATATCGTACAAAATTTGTACACATTTTTATCAGGATCGACTTATAGATGGCAAAAACTATTGTCATATTTAGGAACGAAAAAAAAAGTCGTTAAATCTTTATCCGCTACTCGATGGTCAGCTCGAGCTGATGCAATCGTCGCTCTTTTCACAGGTCATACAGATATTACGAAAGCTCTAGATGATTTATCAAAGGATGATACGCAGTCTAACGAGACTAGACTAGAAGCTAAGTCCATTTTAAAGCAAATTACAAAATTTGAAAATGTCTTTATAACTGTGGTTTGGCACGAAATCTTGACACGTATTAATGATACATCTAAAAATTTACAAAAAGAAAATATGAATTTGTATATAGCATGCAGTCTTTTAAATTCCTTAGAATTGTATTTATTGGATATCCGGGATAAATTCGATGAGTTTTTAGAAAAAGCAAAAAGTTTTACTGATATCTGCGAAAGTGAATCTACATCTGAGCCAAGAAATCGAAGGAGAAGCGTAAAACTTACTCGCTTTGAAGGAGAGAGTGAACATACACAATTTACTGGAGATGAAAAGCTCAAAATAGAGATTTTTTATCCGGTAATCGATTCACTTTGTTCCAATTTGAGAACCAGAAAAGCTGCTTACGAAACGGTGAATGATGACTTCAAGTTTTTCACTGCTCTACCAAACATGGCATACGAAGGAATAAAAGAATGCTGCGAAAAGCTTGCCAGAAAATATGATCAAGACATTTCTGCAGAAAACTTAACATCAGAATGTTTACATTATAAACATTATCTTCGTGATACACGAAAAGACGAAAAATTATTTATTCCAGACCTATACTTACAATTAAAAAAAGAATTTCTCACGTCCACTTTCCCGAATATTGAAATCAGTCTCCGAATATTTCTTACACTTATGATTACCAATTGTGCTGGCGAACGTTCATTTTCCCGATTAAAATTAATAAAATCAGACCATAGGAGTACAATGACACAGTCACGATTAAACCACCTAAGTTTAATGAGTATAGAATCAGACTTATTAAAATCAATTGATTTTGATGAATTAATAGCTAATTTTGCTGCCAAGAAATCGCGAAAAAAAGTTTTTTAACGAAAGCTGTATATAATTACTGTTATTTTAGTACAAAAATAAATTTTTAAAAAAATTTTCTAAATCTTGTTTCTATTTTACCAAGTGTGTGATTTGATATTTTTCTTATTATATTATAAAATGTGTTGTACATCGAAAATTTTCAGAATTGTGGGGCCCCAACGTACCTCGGGGCCTCGGGCCAGGGCCCTGCGGGCCCTGCCTTAAAGACGGCACTGACTAGAATGATAACATTTCAGACGTATAATAGCAAACAAGCACCACTTAAAATCGAGTATGGGAAAAACGTCATGGAAGAAGAACCAACTTTTTAGGTATAACAATAGACAAGTTCTGTAATTGGAAGACACATATTGATAATCTATATAGAAAGTTAGATAAATTTGTCTTTTTTCTATATCGTTTAAGACAAGTGGCTAACATAGAGGCCGCACTTTCTGCCTATCATGGATATGTTTCTTCGATCCTACGTTACGGCTTAATAATTTGGGGTAATTCTGTAGATTTAATTAGAGCTTGTCGCGGGCAGAAAAAATGTGTAAGGTCTTTGTGCGGAGCACACCAATTAGATAGTCGCATTCCCCATTTTCGCAAACATAAAATATTGCCGCTTCCTGCATTATGCATTTACGAAATTAGCGTCTTTGTTCATAAAAATAGTAATTTATTTGAAAACAAAACGACGTTATAATTAGGACTAATAGAAACATTCATAAATTGTGTGTACCAAAGCAAAGAATACAACTTTACTCAAAAAATGTATATTGTATGGCAACACATCTAACAGTGGTAGAGCCACGCGGCAGCTTTTGCTGTCGCACGGATGGGCCGGCTCGAACCGGGGTGGTACCACGACCTCACAGAATACCAGCGTGAAGTGGAGGTTTACATCTGCGTTTCGCTTGGTGAGTGCAGGTGGCCGGAGGCCCTTTTTACTGGAAATGAGGCATTCCATCTAGTCCTCACGGGTGACAACGCATCTGCATTTTGATTCGCAAACGAGGACAGATGTAGATGTCTATGGGCCGCAGCAACCACTTACCATCAGGTGTACTGTGTGCTCGTTTGTCACCCTCATCTTATAAAAAAAATACATGTTTACAAAAAATTGCCTGTTTTTTTTTTCAAAAAAATGAATATAGGAATTTTTCAGAATCAGAATCAGAATAGTTTATTTTTCAAACATAGGTAGGTTTAAATATTTAAGGTCTTGCGAGAGTTACAATTATTAGTGCGCTATGTTTTTTTTTATATGATAAGGGTGACAAACGAGCATACAGTCCACCTGATGGTAAGTCCCTAAAATTTCGTTATCATAATTGCCATGCCTGTGTGTACACCTAAACGCTCCTGAAACGACCAACGGGGTTTTCGTTATATACTGTATAAAGCACGTATCGCTTATCTTTCCATTTGCCTATATATACACCATTTAAAAACAATGACTAATTTTCTCCTTTATGCAATGTGACAGTACCAAGTTCTATTGGATTACCTTTTCGATAGCCGTGGTAGCTCAGATGGTTAGCGCTCGCTGTAATCTTCACAGTACTCGAGAAACCCGGGTTCGATCCCCGCCGGCACCAATGAAATTGTTAATTGCAATTTTAAGTGCTGATTTACCACGTGCTCGGCGGTGAAGGAAAACATCGTGAGGAAACCTGCATGTCTGAGAAATAAGAAAATAATATATTTCGAAGACATGTGAAGTTCGCCAGCACGCATTGGGGCAGCGCGGCGGACACTTCCTAGCCCTAAAACCCTCTCAGAAATGAGAGGAGGCCTGTGCCCAGCAGTGGGATGTAAATAGGCTGCAACTTTACTTTACTTTACTTACCTTTTCGATTCTTCTTTAAAGTACCCGTACAGTATGTTTGGTGATTTAATAGCTTGACAGCTAAATCATATGGGTTATATTAATTGTCCGTATAGATACTGTGTCCCGAGTCTTCAAGTAGCTTCAAAACTATTTTTTGAGTGTGCCCTACTCCAGACGTATCATCGCCTGCACCACCTTATATTTGAAATTTGAGTACTGTGCCATTTGGATCTGCAAGTACGTATAACTTCACTTCATAGTTATGGTACTTAATTTTAATGTATTTCCTAAACTGGAGACGTCCACGCCATAACATCATCGCTTCATCCAGAACAAGCTGTTTGCCTGGGTAATAAATATCATTCATTCGATTGTTAAAATGATCTACTATCGGACGAATTTTGGCCAATCGATCTTCTTCGTTTGTTTCAGATGAAAAATGGAGGCAACGCAATATTAACATAAAACGGTTAGGAGCCATATATTGTGCAAAACAAGGAATATTAAATAGCCAATGCTTTTTCCAGTAATCGCTGAGTCGATTTAGCCGGATTGTACCTGTGTGAAGAATTAACCCAAGAAATGTTGATAATTCAGCTCGTGTTATGTCTTTCCAGGATGTTATTCGCGAGTGTTCTTTAACACCAGGTGCATTATATACTCGAATGGCATTAGCATTGGTTTCATGCACTATTAAATCTAGAATATTTTCGTCTACTAGTAACTGGAATGCCCCAAATGGATCAGATGTAGCTGGAACTAATAATTCCTGGGTTTTGGTGAAATCTATACTTTTCATTGTCCCTTGTGTACTCCAAAAAGATGTAACTCCTTTCTCAGATGGTTGGTTATCTAGCCTTTCAAATCTAGTTTGTGAAGTTTCGACTGAAACTGGTGACCGTAGCGGCAAGTTTTCGATATCTTCACTGGGAATGTTGATCGATAAGGCTCGATCGAATTATTTCATAAATTATTCGGTTTATAGCTAGCTCACCAAAATCTTGAATGATAGATGGCGAGGTTGCCATGTGCCGATCTGGAGACATTGAACGGTTAAATGTCTCCTCGGGTTTTGAAATCTTCTGACGACTTGATGACTCAAATCTGTCCATACGTTTGAGATTGATACGACGCCTAGAATCAAAAATACCTTCGCAACTATCGTTGCTAATAAGGTAAGCATCGCCCTACGAGTGCCTAATTACCTATGTATGGTCAAGTGTAGGTATCATAATTACCTATGTCAATGTCACGTGAGCACTGAGCGTTGTTGCCGCTTTTACAGGTCACTTCAGGTCGGTAAACTAATATTATCAAGGATGATTTATTTTTTGTCAATTTTTTATGCTACTTATTTTGTTTGAAAAATGCATATGACGGGACCAGCACCATTGCACGTGCGGCGTGGTAGCCGTCGGTGCATTTAGACAGAATTCTTGTAAATAACACGTGTTCCGCACACCTGCACCATTGCACCTGCAGTGGCGCTCGTTTTGCTTGTATAAAATGGACAGCGCGGCCGCCGTTAGGACAGTCTTGGCTCTGACGTGGAACGGTACGCTTGTCGTATTCCGTTACTAGTTTATCCTCGACTCGTTGGATAATTAATTCGTGTACTTCTGATGTAGAAAGGGTAATTGAGTATAGTACAGAGACTAATTTTGTAGTTAGAAATAATAATTAATTCGTTTACACGAATTAATTATCCAACGAGTCGAGGATAAACTAGTAACGGAATACGACAAGCGTACCGTTCCACGTCAGAGCCAAGACTGCCCTAACCGCGGCCGCGCTGTCCGTTTTATACAAGCAAAACGAGCGCCACTGCAGGTGCAAGTGTGCGGAACACGTGTTATTTATAAGAATTCTGTCTAAATGCACCGACGGCTACCGCGCCGCACGTGCAATGGTGCTGGTCCCGTCACATATTTTATTTTCTTTTATTATTGTTTATTTTATTATTTTAACAGACATATCAACTTGTATTAATTGCTGTGCTATTTAATGTCATAACCTAAGCGCTGCCCAGTATATGAAATTTAAACTTTACTTGAAGTAGTTTTATTAATATTTCTAAATCGAAGCCAACGCGGGTGAAGCCGTGGGTAAAAAGCTAGTAATAAATAAAACAAAGATTTCTTACTCCAATACATGCGTATATTGTTTGTTTTATATATTCATATTGTTATTTAATAAACAATCACACAATGTAATAAACATTTGCTTAAGTTTAAAATATGTTAAAATGGGCTCAAATTAGTACTAATAAACTTTTACTACTAACTTTACTTTTAATTACGCCGTTTTTCTGACTTGACCTTTTCTTTACATACATTTTTGGCTTAATCCACCAATGTTCTTCTTATGCATTTCCCTGTTTTAGCTTTTTTTTACTAATAAACCCTTAAAATAAAATATTTTATTTATTTTAACCTTTGGCAATGCAATGGAAACTGAAACTGAAATAAAACATTTTAGTAAAAAAAAAATGTGTTCTTAACTAAAAATTTTAAATAAAATCAGCCATAATTAAAATAAGTAGGTATGTAAAAAAAGAACAATTGGAGTTACTGTTACTCTGTCCACAGGTTTGCCAGCCTTTCAGACTCTTTCATTACTGGCATCCGGAGAGCAGACGAAGAGGGTTCCGGAATTTTTAAACCACTTGCATCAACTTCGTCTTCGTCGAGCCAATCGACGACATTCCCAGACGATGTTTCAAAGCAGCGCGCAATACAGAGAAGCTCGTTTGCCCTTCTGGCATCAACTCGCTGTGGCCGTACCTTTACTTTATCACGACGGTCTTGGGCAGTCTTGCCATGCACGTAACGACTGTGCATTTGCACACTCTTGTGAGATGTGAAATAGATCCCACAGGTTGCACATATTCTGTTCTATTGAGGTAGGATTGTACTTATGGGCAAAAGGAATCGTAAGACATTTGCTTAAACCCTTCTAGAATAGGTGACAGATCGACGGACAACCTCACAAGAAGTGGTGAAAACTTGCATGATCCTTTGTCTAGCTGACTAGGTACCACGAGCTTGCTTGGGGTTTGAAGGATTGGGCAGGGTGGCGGCAGGAAAGTATTCGGAAAGACAGATTTCAATGCAATCCTGCAGCGGGATTCGTCCGCGCATTTGATCACTTGTAAGAAATATTGCGATTCACGGAAATGAGCGCTATACCACGCCAGATTAGAATCTGCTGGATCCTGCAAGCTATCTTTGGGCCTTCTATATTCCGTCGAATCATCAAAGTTGTCAATTTTCATTTCCCTCCAGATTTTAGAATGTGTCTCCCAGGCGTGCTGAAAATTGAGTTTTTCCAAATAATCATCAATAGTAATTCCTTTGTTGTCGAGATGAGAACAAAATGTTCATGCGGCAAACATACTGTTTTCTATTTGAAAGGTAATCAGCAAAAAATTTTAGAAGTTTTGGGGTAAAACCCATGCTGTATAATTTATTTAATAGAATATCGTTATCCACTACATCGAACGCCTTTTTAAAATCTAAATATACCACATTTATTTGTTGACCTTTATCCATGTGATGAGATATATAGTCAACGAGGGATAACAAGTTAGTCTCTACTGATGGACCCGGTCGGAAGCCATGCTGCTCCTCACAAAGCCGCGTATTTACCTGCGCGTATATTTCTTTGTGAGCAATATTCTCAAATAGTTTTGGTGCGCACGATAGTACTGCGATAGGACGATACTCTTTAACCAAGGTCTTATTGCTTGTTTTGGGTATCGGAGTGACTTTCGATATCTTCCACTGTTCTGGGTATACGCCGGTGTTTAATGCCAAGTTAAAAATATAGGTAAGTACAGGAGCAAGAATCTCCTTGCATCCTTTTAAGATGTAAGCTGGGACTTTATCTGGACCCACAGAACTAAATGGTTTTAACTTATTTATTCCTGATTTTACTTGTGATAAGGTAAAACAGCTTATGTTGATATATCCATCGCAAGGGAGTAACAAGGGAGTACTAGATATATTGTTGAAATCCAATATGGGACTATTGGGTAGAAACACACTAGCAAAATAATTTGCAAAGGCATCTGCAGCTTCACTATTGGAAAAACTACAGCCTTTGTAGGTCACAACAGTGGGCTCAAAGCCACCCTTAGTTCGAGGGCTACTAATATGATTCCAGAATTTTTTTGGATTATTCTTAATGCCATTTTCAACAGCTGCTAAATAGGCATTGTATGCTGACTCGATGCGTCCCTTGAGTTCTAACCGGAGTATGGAAAATGCCTTGTAGACATTCTGATTATTATATCGTTTCCATTCTTTGTGGAGTTTAATTCAATCAGAAGTGGGATAAAGATCCCTGTTACCGACCACGTACTCTTTTAATAGTGTGAGGGTTATTACATTCGTGAAAGACTATAATGCGCCTTGCGTTGATGCCTTTGTTTTTATGTTAAATGTCGTAATAAAATTTACTGTCCTATTTTCGACTATTTTCTGCCGACTTCCAAAAAGGAGACGGTACTCAATTCGAGTGTATGTTTTTTTTTTTTTTATGTGTGTTACCTCATAACTTTGTACTGGGCGAACCGATTTCGATGATTCTTTTTTTATATGAAAGCTGATAGTGCTCGTGTGGTCCCATATTAATTTGATCAAGGTCAGACCAATGGTTATTGAGTTATTCTCAAATAACCTATATTGAAGTCGGCTGTACAAAATTTTTAATTTTAAATTATGTATAAAGTGAAATGTTTTAAGCTAAAAGTTAAATCTTTTTGTTCGATTTATACTAAAAGTACCCGCGAGGACTTTCATTATTTCTTAACGTAGGTACCCAAATATGTTAACAAATGTTGAAAGATATATTGAAAAGAGGTGTTACTAATTGAGTTTTAGTTTGCATCCCGTGAAAACTTAACTTGTTCGAGTTTTGTTGTAGTTGATGAATGTCTAGTTTTGATTTTTTGTGAAATGATATGAAAATACGTAGTCCACGAAATAATGTAGCACATACATTTTAAAGTTTGAAATGTTTAAGCGATATATCAAACAAAGGATTAACTTTAACGTGCTATGAATTGAGAAATAAATAGCCTGTTTGTATTCTAATGTATTGATATGTGTTACAGTTTACTCCAAATAGTCGACAGCCCTTTGGACATTGGCGTGGCCCAGCCTTGGTATGATTGACGCTACGCCGCTGCTACCTGCTGTGTCTTGGTGGATCTTGCGGCGGTACGGCTCGGGCTTCTGCCGACCACATGATGCTTTGGCGCGGCAAATGGACGTCTGACGCTTGCTCAGTTTTCGTTGCGAGTGGTTAGTCATGTCACGCGGATATTTATCGGGCAGAGACGGTTAAATGACTGTTACGATTTGATGTGTGATATGTTCATAAAGTTGCTCTTTATATTTGCAATGTGTGTAGTGGCCAACGCTTCTGCATGTAATTGCCTTTTTTAATGTGTAGATCTTGAGCAGTTGCCTCCTTCCTTTTGGAATATGTGGTTGAATCAGTCTGTCCACATAGCTGCCGTTTTTGCAATGTGTGCAATGGTTTGTGAGTGCCATGTCTACACAGTTGCCGATTCCTAAGAGAATGTGTGATGAACGTTCGTAGCCTCGAATTCTATGGTTCGCAATACATTTGCCTTCATTTGTTTTAGTTTTTAATTTTGCAACGCAGATTATTTATTTGTTTCATACACCTAAAACTTTTTACATCTGTTTCAATCTTAGATTATTTTGAATACCTGTTTTGCGAGACCTGTGTTGGATATACTTGAGTACATGCATATCTGACGTAGTTGTTTCAATGTCCTTTGCTTTTACTGTTGTGTACTTCAATTTTTACATTAAAACTACCTTGAGTAAAATCCAATATGAAACAGGTTTCAGGTACTAGTTATCGCTAACTTTGTGCTTATGTTAACAGCCACTGTGAGGTATACAAACTTGGTGCCTATGCCTACAATGTTGAAGTTTGGACAGCTCGCTGGTGCGAGTGTAGCACGGCGGCTTGCAGGCGCAGGTGCAGCGCAGCGGCTTGCTGGCGCTGATGCAGCGCAGCGGCTTGCTGGCGCTGATGCAGCGCAGCGGCTTGCTGGCGTTTATGCAGCGCTGCGGCTTGCTGGCGCTGATGCAGCGCAGCGGTTTGCTGGCGCTGATGCAGCGCAGTGGTCTGCTGGCGCTGATGCAGCGCAGCGGTCTTCTGGCGTTGATGCAGCGCAGCGGCCTTCTGGTGCTGATGCAGCGCAGCGGCTTGTTGGCGCTGGTGCGCCGGGACTGCTCGCTGGCGCTGGTGCGCTGGGACTTCTCGCTGGCGCTGGTGCGCCGGGACTGCTCGCTGGCGCTGGTGCTGGTAGTAGGAAATGTTGTTTTCTAAAATCTGATTTGGACGATGTTTTCAATTCTGTAAAAGTTGAGTATGTATGAAATGTATTCAAGAGCTCACTCATTGTCTGCTGTTGAATAACGACTGGTAAAGATTTGAAAACAACGTTTCGTTTCGTGGTCAGAAAGGGCCGAAACGGGAAAGTTACATTAATAATGAAGCCAGTATTGTTACTTTAGCCTACACACGAGGTGTGTGCTTGCCCCCCCATGCTTTCTTTGAGGGTCAGGAGTTACACATGTATCAGAGATACGCTAACGTTGTGCCTCTTTCTCAAAAGTAGAAGGCGGACAAGCTAACGCTGTGCCACTGTCGCGTCTAGGTTAGCTATGCTAACGTCGTGCCTGTGACTTAAGTAGATGTTAAGTTATGCTAACGGAGTGCCTATGACTTAATCGGTTATCACTTTATGCTAACGTCATGCCTATCACTTAATGAGTTATTATTTTTTAAGTTACCTATGCTTACGTCGCGTCGAGCGTGTGATTTAATCAGTCATTCTGTTGAGTTATGCTAACTCAGTGCCTATGACTTATACAGTTAATTTTAACCGACTTCAAAAAGGAGGAGGTTCTCAATTCAACTGTGTTTTTTTATGTATGTTCCTCAGAACCTTTTCCAGGTGACCGCTTTTGTTGCTCCTATTTTACTTTGAAAGCTGGTGCTTGTCATGTGGTCTCATATAATTTTGATCAATATCTGACCAGTGGTTTAAGAGTAATTCTTAATAATGCGTATTTATTAATAATTGAATTTTAACAAGACTTTTAATTTTACAACTTGTGTTAAGTATTGCGAACGTAAGTCCTATGACTTACTCTGACGACACGTTGTGTTAACTTAGAGCTACATATTACCAAGAGCGTCGCTTGTAACCTACGTGGTGCCTGCATCCCCCATGCCGTTGATGCAGACTAATATTTAAATCTAAAAGGGAGCCCGAGAACGGACTCCTGTCAGGAGAGGCCGTGTTGGGAAAGAGGTTAAAAAAGTGGAAGAGAGTATGAGCAAATGAAGGTGGAGTGGTGGTCTCCCACTTGTTTTGGCGGTATAAAGTGTCGCACGGGCGACTGAGAGGCAACAGTATGTAATTCTACGAGTTTCATATCGTTATTATGCCCTGCCCAAATAAGACAAGTGATGTGGTTCTATTCGTGTAGTAGTTCTTCTAGTGTAAGCAAAGAAGATCGTATTGCTGAGAGGCTGCCCTGTGTTACATCGAGAGGAGTGGTGTAGCTGTTGCTTTGCATACTTTGGTACTATCATGTAATTATGTCCTTCACGTTACACTAATGTGTGATTGTGTCTGGCACATATTACGGTTGGTCGAACTGTATTTGCTCTATACTGAATGTGTAATGCTGTACGCTGTCTTATTCCTGATGATGATTAATTGCGTAAACTAGAGAGCAGGTTGAACATCCGCTCTCACACCTTTATTATTTTTAACAATTAACCTTCAGAGTAAATTCTAATACGAGTAACATTCTTTTATTTAAATAACTTTGAGAATAATTTCTTACATTAGAAATGGGAAAAAAAAGAAAAAGCCTTTTCCTGTAGCTTTACATTAAAATTTCTTACAGTAAATAAACACCCAGACCTAGACAAACTACTGGAAAAGTGTACCCGTTTTTGTTGAAGAATACGCGAAGTCGTTGGGACATTGGGTCTTGCTGACAATAGCGTTGCTAGCGTGCTTGTTGTTTTCATATGTAGCTGAAAACATATAACACTTATGACCAGTTCTTCTACGAAAAATTTAGGTTTGGTTTATATCGACTTTATGACAAATGAACTGAAAAACCTGCAGATTAAAATAGAGGGATTGGAGGGACAAAGAAAGGAAGTAGTATCCCAAATCACTAGGTTTGAAGAAAAATGCGATCTGTTAGAAAAATCACTCAAAAAGACGCATTGAAATCAAATTTCTTCCCCGAGTAGAAAGCAAAAAAACTATATCCAGCACATTGCCCAAAATTTGGAAATTACCCTGCACCCATCTGAATTGCGCGATGTTTATCTCATACTGTGCCGGACGGGCGTAACTCCTCGGAGTAAATGTTATCGAAGATACTCCGCGAGTCGCTCACGTCCTACACCTATAGGTTCCGGATGATACTTGTACTGCCGTCTTTGCGGGTGCTGCTGGAATACTGTGGACTGAGATTCAAAATTAAAATGCACGATTTATAAAATACAAACAGCAAGGGAGTGGCCAGTGGTTCGACTGATTGATTAATCGCGAAATTTTATAACTATTGTTTATTGAGCACGGTTATTGACTACGGTTGTTCAACTACGGTTGTTCACAATCGGTTGGTCACTATATATTTCAAAAGATTTCTTTAAGTTGTTCGGTAGTATGAAAATATCTATAGGTAGTAGCTGGTTTTCTAACACTACTGACTAGTAGCTATTAATCAACTAAAAGTAGCTATAACAACTTGCCCAATTCCTTTAAAAAAAGTTGACACAATGGTCAAAGGAAAAATGTTTTTACGACTTCAAGGAATTAATATCTTATTGCGAAAAATAAGTCTGACATCAGTAATATTGGTACATATATAGGTAAACTAACTAGTACTTTTATTACATAATTCAAAATTTTAAAATTTATCATTTAAATTGACATTATAATTATGACTGCGATTAATTAATTTGTTTTTAATAATCATAAATATGTATACACAGTTGAGTTTCTATTTGTTTCTATTAAAACAAAAAAAAAACCGTTACATTACGCGTTGTTCGAACCCCCCTCCCGCCCCTGTAACGCATCGTAACGTTTTACAAGACCCCCCAAATTGCGTTATGTAATACTTGAATGCCCCCTTAAGCACTACTTTGAGGTTATGTTGCATAAAAAATGGAAACTTTGAATAGCATTGAAACGGTTTTTGCTGTTGTTAACAATATAGATGATAATATTATATTAGAGGAGATAGAAGTTGCTGAACCTAGAAATCCCAATGTTTACTTTCGTGATGTGGATCCTTCGTGTCTATTCGGAAGATTGTTTTGAAAATAGATTTCGTTTCACCAAAAGCATTGTGATACATGTGATTTTACCGAGAATTACTCACTCTTTACAACCAGAGACACATAGAGGGCTTTCTATAACTCCGCTGTGTTAGTTGCTTACTGCTTTACGTTTTTATGCCACTGGAAGCTTTCAGATTGTATGTGGAGATATCATGCATATTTCTTAACCGATGGTGTATAATATAGTTAGTCGTGCATTGGCATTGATAATGCCACATTTTATTAAGTTTCTCGCAAATTTGAGGAATACAAAGGACGAGTTCGAAAAGCTTGGTTGCATTGGCAGAGCACCTGGACTGAAAAATATTATAGGAAAAATTGATTGTACCCACATTAACCCTTTCAGACCCACCACAAAACTAAACGAGTTATTGTTAAAAAAATAGATATTCTTTATCGTTGGAGATCAGAGAATACAAAAACTGAAGACTTTCAGTGATACAATGTGTTTTCAGGACTTTTTAGAGGGGCGTACAATTGTATCTACTTGGGCCCTTCTCATTCCACGTCACAATTGTGTCGATGTGGGCCCAACTCATTCAGAGTCAATTGTGACGGTCACAATTGTTTTGATGTGGGCCAAATTTCTAGCCACTAATAATTGTAATTATATTAAGTTATTGCATTTTTTCAAATTATGCTTATAAATTAAGGTGAATAAAAAGATGTGATGTGTTTATTATGTCATTTATTTTATATTGGCTTAATAGTTTAATCTTTCTCTAACTTAAAACCAAGTTTAACATAGAATTAAAAAGAAATATTATAATTTTAGTTCAATAAACTTTTACTTAGCATTAAGAATAAACTTTATAATCAAATAAACGAAAAAATTTTCTTAACCTTAGCATTATAGGAGCAACATTTTTTTTTATATTAAAAGAAAAACATACAGTATCATAACATTATTCAGACTTTTCGTTTAACAAGCGTTGTGGAACTTAAAAAAAAAACAATTTTTATCCTTAGTTATACATAAATATACGTCCCATTTCGAACATCTTGCTCGTGTTCTAGTGGTGCAATCAGGCAATCTGCATTTGCGAGGAGCTTTTAACGTATCGAACATTGGCCAATGATTGTAGCCATCATATATTTTGTCAGGTGTCGGCAGTATTGCAGGTTTGTACTCAGAACTAGTCGGTATCGGGGCTAATTCTAAGTCATCGCGAGTCCTTGTTCTAGTTGGTCCACCTAATAAATACTCTACAATGGATATACGAAATTCCAGCAAGTCCATGACATCATTTTTACGCATATTGGTTTTTCGTGCGTCTTCTCGATACTCAAACCAGGAGTTTACGATAGCGAGATCAAAGAGATGAATTATGACCTTTACAGTCCACCTCTTGGTTTTGAACCACGTCCTACAGTTTTCAATCATCTGGTCGCACAAGTCTATGCCTTCCATGTTGTTGTTGTAATTGGCGCCGATGGAAGGACAAGGAATGTTCTTGTAGTACGTGTTTGTTTGTCCCATCGACTTACAGTAGTACTCGGTTCAGCTCCGTGAATCGTTGAAGCCAACAAAACACTTTTGTTATTTTTCCACTTGACCGTGCAAAGTTTTCCATTTGGACTACAAACTTCTTCGCAATCTCCTCGTTTCATCGCTTGATCCTTCTTGAATGTATACCAGGTTTTTTTGAATCGGTTTGCCATTTTCGTACCCGTTCCATCGAAATTGCGATTAATTAGTTCTTCCAGTAAACCAATCGTTGTAAAATAACGATCAAAATATAAACTTCCACCAGGTAATGTTCTTGTCAATCGCAAAACAACCGCAGGACCTAAGCCAAATGACCTATCTGGTAAGTCGGTGGTTGGGCCTTGATATATCCCAAAGTCAATCCTTGTGCAGTCGTAAGTAGGAAATTTTTCAATCCAACTGGCCTAGGCTTGTTTGCTACATACTGTCTGTGCGCACCGACTTGTGAATGGTATCATCTGTTCATCGACAGAATAAGTTGGACTCTCGCGTGGCAATGCATGGCAGCGTTTTTTAACTGCATCTATGACTGCTTGCACTTTCCACAATTTATTAGCAGACCGTTCATTTTCGTCAACTCTGTTAGGATCAACTACATGTAAATTGACCCGTAACATAAAAAAGCGCTCACGTGACATAGCATTAGCTATTGGGTCGTATCGAAATTTTTGATGCCAATACATTTGCATTCGAGAACATTTAATGCAACTCATCATCCCGTGAACTCAAAATAATTTTTTTATTTCATTAGTTGTACATTGCGGCCTCATTTACTGCCCTTTTCGGCCACGTAATATTGCGCAGTACATATCGCAAACTTTTCAAACAGTTCGGCATCAAAATAATTTTCGAAGTACTCCGCAGGTGATTTGGGTGGTTCGTTACTTGAACTTTCTTGAGCTTGACTAGTAGTCTTCCCTCGAAATCTTTTTTTTGTCCATTTGCCATCACTTTGATTGGTAGCCGCCCTCAAAGATGAGAGTGGGACATCATCCTCGGAGGAGTTATTATCTTCATCATTTTGCGCATATAAGTCATCATCATCTTCATCAACATCTTCCGAGTCAGACTGTTTCAGTAACTCCCCAATTGCGTTGTCATCGAGGCTAAATAGCGATTCCGCCATGGCAATGTACTATGTAGTTGAGTCCGGAGTGATACAATTGTGACTTTAGACTTCAGTGCCACTTTTTCTTAAGAATTTCCTAAAAATACAAACAAATTCATTGACTGGTACGTAAAACAGTTCAATAATAACAATAAACAACAATCATAACGTGAGAAATACTTGATTGTATGGTAATTTTGAATACTCACGCGCAGCAACACCCCAAACAACACCAACGGCGAAATGAATGAGTTTAAATTTGAACTTCGCGACGCTTCCTAGCTGTCTCACTCATACTTATAGACAGAGAGAGCATATCCGTCACGACCGTGCGGCCGTGGGCCCGTTCACATAACGCCTAAAATAGCGCGAAAAGTTTACTTTGACTTAACGTCACAATCGTGTTGGCCTTGGCTGAAAGGGTTAAAATCACCAAGCCTAGAGGTATTATTTATACAGAGCAGTACCGGAATAGAAAAGGTTATTTTTCATTGAATGTGCAAGTAGTTGGTGGCCCTAAATTGAAGATATATTATATAGTAGTTCGTTGGGCTGGCAGCACGCATGATAGCCGAATCTTTAGAAACTCATGACTAAATATAAGGTTATGCAATAATGAAATTGATGGGGTAAATAATAATATAGTCATATTTTTTTTATTCATTAACGATACAACTATAATAATATCAATAGTATGTGCCATGTAGTCTTCAAAGCATCATAAATACCTCACTACAACATCGCTAATTTGTTAATAATAAAGAGTTCTTTATTTCAGACATTTATTGACTCCGGTTTCAAATCCCGGAACTGCACAAGAGGAGAGAAATAAAATCAAGAAATTCAGTGGAACGTTTGTTTGGGAGTATGGAAAAGACGGTTTCCATGCTTACAAATTGGTTTAGCAACCAAACTTTCTACAACAGCCAATATTATAATGGCTTGCGCAGTGCTCCAGGGTCTTTCGCTAAAAAAGTGTAATTTCACCTGACGTAAACGATTTGTTTGTTTGTAAGATAGAAATAGTATTTATGCTTACATTCTGGTATTATATCGTTTTTGAAGTACTTCTTCTATGTAGGCCAAGTATATCCTATAATATTGTTGTAGTATTTTAGTTGGTAATACATGAAATGTACCGATAATCTAATTAACCTGCAGCAATTTCGATCAAATATTAAAGTTTTTGCTCAAGTTAGTTGAGAAGTTATTATAAAATTGTAAAATACTAATATTTGTATAGTCTAAAAATTAAATTTAATGTGAATTTTAAATTTATAAAGCACATATTATGCAAATAAAATGTCTATAACATTTTGTCGGGCGACTTCCTAATTAACCTAACACAAATTAAAATACAGCACAGAATAGCTCATTCCAGTAATCTTGAACCCTGCAAGACGACCGTAGTCAGTGCGCTTTCAAGGATTGTGTGAGATACGTATCCGAAGTTTCCCAGTGTGAATTTATCGGAATCAAATGAAATTGTAAGAAGTAAGTCCTACTTTTCCGGGTCATATTTTCTTCCCAATTAAAAGTTACTAAAATGAAGCGTATTATATACGTTGTATAATAACTTGTCGTGTTCGAAATTGTATAAATAAAATCAGCTTAAATGTATGAGTTATGACTAAATTTAAACTTAAACTAAAAAATCTCAATAACCTGGTTATAATTGACCTGAGCAATACAAACATCATATAGCATTTATTTTTTGTTTGGTAATAAAATTCTTAATTTTTACCCAACAGCGACACATATATGTAAGAACACACTACAGGGCTGGCTTCGAGGTAAAAAATATGATGAAATTGAAAACCTTATCTTACAGTAAGAAATATAGTGTAAAGTCATAATTATATTCACTGACTTACATACACACTCACATCCAAACCCACACATACTTACGCACACACACACACACGCACACACACACACACACACACACACACACACACACACACACACACACAAACGCGTGCGCACGTGCGCACACACATACATGTCATTAACTTAAGTTGTTAAAGTTCTTTTGTTTAATTAAATTATTAACCGATTCGTTGCGGCACCAATTTTCGACAACTTTTAGCTGTGGCGGCGAACAAATATGTCATGACACGCCTTTTGTGCCATCCGCCATGTGTAAAAGTAATGTTCTTTTTTATGCTTTTTTTACTTGTTTAGACCTAATTACGTTTATTTGACATCAAACATAAGTTACAAATGGAAGGATACTTGTTTTTAGTGGGTAACTACGTGTTTTTTTACGCGTTTTCTTTGAAATTGAGAGAATGTGACTTTTTTTATGAAGAGATTACAAACCTTTTGTACTATTTTTTATTGTTATAAAAAATCATTTATATAAGTAGGTACAGCTAAATCACCCTGGAAACCTTGGTTTTTATTTAATTAAATTTTCACCTAATAATAACATTTGTAAATATCAAACAATGAAGAACCTTAATTTGAAAAAAAAAAAGGTATATCATTCATTGATATTCACAAATGTTAAATATTATTTAATGTTATACAAATGTAAAAGTAAAGTCGATCTGAAAACCTCTTATTAGTAAGAATAGCAAAAGAAGTGTTTTCAAAATGAAAAAAACGCCGGCGCTATACGGCGGCGGATTGACAAAAGACTATTTATTAGTGAACTTTTTTATGCATGAACGGTTTCGAACTGTTTCAAGCAAAAATAAACCTTATACCATATCACAAGAGCACATGGTATTTCGTAGGTCCATTCGGCCAAATTATAGTAATAAGTCGGCACTTCAACCATTTTAAGCAAAAGAGATAAAGGCATTGTTTTTTTTTAACAGGAGAGTTGTCTTCTAGAAACTTGTTTACAACTTGAGTTTGTGAGCGATCGCAATGAGTGCTATTATTTGTTCATTTGTTTCTTATTAGAGTATTTTCCACAACATATTTTAAAAACCTATAAAGTAAAAACGGTACCATGTACAAGTTAAAAAAGGTTGTCAACTCCTAAATATTTCAATTTTTCAAAATATCCAGAAACGAAGCCGCAGGCATGAACTACTTGCAAAATAATGAATATTTTGTTCTGGATAAATTTTCCAAAAAAGCAATTTGAGCGAGTTATAACTAAATAAAATAATAAAATAAATTTTAAAAAAAGACACGCCTCGCGTGTCATACGCCACACACAAAAGTACTTTTTTTGACTCCGTTTACTCTTTACTGTTGATATTGTCTTGCTGTAGTTAATACTTACTACAACACAATGTATCTTTTTGTAATCTTAAGAAGGAGCGGGGTCTCCTAACACAAGTATCATATTTAAAAGGAGATTCCAGCCATTAGTAATGTAACAATGATGTAAAAGATACTGAATAAAGATTTTTTATTTTTTTTCACTATATGCCTTCTTTTAAATTATGAAAGCATAAATAGGAGTAATCTTTCAATAAACCAATCGGTTAAAGTGTGTAACTGATTTTTTCAATTTAATACAAAATTGCAATTATTACCACACTCCAACTCTTTATGTTTTATTCTTATTAAACAAATTTATCGAATTCATGTTTTTTTTATAGGATAGGGTTAGGATTTGGCAAGGTCTGCGGTCTCCGGTTCTCTACACTCACCATACGAAACACAGCAGTATCATGCTGCCATTTCACACTGGTATTCTTTGAGAGCATGGTCCTTACCCGGTCGAGCCGACGCATTTGTGCTACAACTATACTACCAAAATAGCTGCAGCATGGCTCTATCACGTATAAATTTATTAATTAGTTACACCTTACTCTTAATAACTAATATACTTAAATGAGATTATAAATTCAAATTTAAATTATTGTGTCAGGTAAAATGGGAAGGCATAATCATCAAAACTAAATCGTGAACAAAAACTTAAAAAGAAAAGACTGGATGAAAAAATAGGTACCAAAAAATTAAGGATGATCCCATTCTATATGCTCAATATAAAGCAAGAAATAAAGTTAAATACCAAAAGAGGAAAGAAGAGAAAAAAGTGCTTCGAGAGTTTTAAAAGGTATTATGATCGTAAGAAGGAAGAAAAAAAGTAAAATAAAGGCTTTTATAGATTGTAATAGCTCATTCCCAAGTGACACGGAAAGTTCGATTCAAGAAGTAAATGAACTGACTAAAGCCAACCCAACAACACTAAGAAGATCACGAATGTCATCTTCTGATGAGGCTATTGCCACAGCCTCAAGAGAAAAGTCACCAACATTAGTCCATTTACTTCACCGATATCTACTCTTTGTTCTAGTGGAAGAAACAGTCCTGAATCTCGACTAAGAAAATTAAGATATAAGAAAGACAAACATATAGAATTTCTCAAAACTCAGTTAGAAACATTCAAAAAAAAATTAATAATATATATAAGAGACAAATCTCGGAGCTTACACGCTTAAACGACAAACCAAAAAATAATTTAAATATACAGAGAAGAGAACAATCATTAAGTGAAGGCCTGGTAAAGTGTTTTAAGGACCCCAAAACTCATGATGCTAAAAAATTTGTCAGATGCACTTAAACAACACATAAAACAACCTTTTAAGGCTAAAAGGACGATGGGAACATTACGCGCTATATTTCGAAATAAAAATAAGACTCAATATTTCAATCATAAAAAAAATAAGGAAGAAATAGAAAAGTTCTTAGAAGATGATGAAAACAGTTGTGTAGCTGCTGGAATTAAAGAGTTTGTAAAAAAATGGGGCACTAAACTTCAAAAACGATATCTTAGTCATTAAGATATCGTTTGTGAAATTCTCTTTATAACTTACATAGAAAGTTTCTACAATCTAATGGCTCTAAAGTAAGTTACGCAACGTTTTTTCGATTTCGGCCTTTCTGGATATTTCCTGCTAGTAAAAAACCAATCAAAACATGTTTTTTCATTCTTCATGAAAATTTGTAACTCTTGACTCCAGCAGTGCACAGAAACAAAATAATCAAGATAAATGATGGCACCGGAATACTTCGAGAAATTTGCTGTAATATTTATTGTACTGACTGTTTATTTAGAAAATGTGAACATTGTAAAAATCAACGTATCTCATACATGGGATTCGAAGATTCCATTGATTTCATTTACTGGACTTGGGTCTCTAAAATAGAAAATACCACTACACAGAAAACTTACAGAATTACAAAAAAAGAAAAGATATACACCACACCAAAAGAAGCAATAACTATTTTTGAAAACATGTTGATAAAGTTTTTAAATCATTGTGGTAGAATAAGAACACAACGACAAGCTATAACGAATTTAAAGGATAACTTAGAACTTAATGAAGCAATTATTCACATGTATTTTTCCGAAAACTACAAATATCAACATGCAATGGAAATCCAGTCAGTACATTTTGATGGTAATAAACAACAAATTTCTTTACACACAAGCGTCTTGTATTACTACGATTGTAACCAAATTAAGGTGATAAGGTGTTACGCCACAGCAAGTTCTATTACAAGAAATGATGCAGCATCTGTATGGGCTCATTTAATTCCACTTCTTGTGTTTATTGAGACAAATTCTCCCAACACAACCACCCTTCATATGATTTCTGATTCAGCCGGAAGTCAGTACAGAAACTTGAAAGTCTATTATATAACAACTGCCTTAAATTGGAGTTTTCCAAATATGCAACATATTACATAGAATTTTACTGAAGCGAGACACGGTAAAAGAGCTCCTGATGGAGTCGAAGGCGTAATAAAGCGATCTGCTATGAATCTTGTTAAGTGTGGTAATGACGTTCCAAATTTTGATGAATTTATAAAATTACTGAAAGAAAGTGTGAGTAATGTTGTTATTGACACAGTATCGGACTACGACATATTCGAAAAAGATTTGTTACTTCCAAAATACATCCGCTGTTACAAAGGTACCCAAAAAGTTCATCAGATAGTGTGGAACATGTCTAAAAAGTCAATGGTTGCCTTAAGAACACTCAGTTGTACCGACAGTTCTTGTCGTATATTGATAAATCGTTGTACTCATGATAAACATCTGAGCTTTCATGAACCGACACAGCCTTCATATAGCCCACAAGACAACACTGAATCGTTTTCATCTAAAATAGAGACTGAAACACAATGCTCGTCACCAAAATTGAAGATTCTGTCTAATATTTTAATCAAGAGTGCTGATCAGATAACTCCCTTAAATGAATCTTCATCTTTTGTGGCTTTGCCTACAAGATCTCTTGCATTTTCTGTATTATCCGAATTAGATCTACCTTCTGAATTGCATAGAAGCTCCTTAGACTAAATATTAGGATTAAGATAGTTATGACGAAGAAAGAGAAAATAAGCCCGATAATATCATTGACGATAGCGACAGCACTGATAGCTTTGAGATATTTTTGAATAAACGTACAAAATACAGGAAAGCTAAATTTTAATACGTACTTAAAATTAAATAGGTGATAATGAAGATGCCATAAAAAAAATTACGCTATAAAAGGTCTTAAGTTCTATAGTAAGATTAACTACATTGAATTCGGTTTATATTTAACATTAATAGCTGTGATTTTGTGCTAGATTTGTTGCCAAATGTTATTTTATTTTAATAATTTAATAAAGTTATGTACAATGTGAAAAATTGACAAATTACATTTATTGTTTATGAAATTTTTAATATATATATATATATATATATATATATATATATATATATATATATATATATATATTAGGATAAGGGTGACAAACGAGCACACAGTCCACCTGATGGTAAGTGGTTGCTGCGGCCCATACACATCTACATCTATCCTCGTTTGCGAATCAAAATGCAGATGCCTTGTCACCCGTGAGGATAAGATGGAATGCCTCATTTCCAGTAAAAAAGGCCTCCGGCCACCTGCACTCACCAAACGAAACGCAGAGGTAAACTTCTACTTCACGCTGGTATTCTGTGAGGTCGTGGTACTACCCCAGTTCGAGCCGGCCCATCCGTGCTACAGCAAAAGCTGCCGCGTGGCTCTACCACTGTTAGAATATATATATATATAATGTTTATAACTATGAGGCTGGGATTTAACTCGAGTTTTGTCAAATACAAGGTCTTATCAGGTTTATTTTTATAAAATATTATAGTTTATGTTGTGAACTTACACTTGATACAATATTTATTAGAAGTTACAGGATTTTGATTTATATTATTTTGTTATTAATTATTCAACGGTCTCTTAAATGTAATGGTTAGATTATATCTAACCGTTACAGGATTTTTAATTATTTTATTTAAGTAATATGGGCCCATTGTGGTCTATATTAATAATATTTCATTAAAGCATATTTTGTATGAAAAATACAATATCTTTTAATATTGCAAAGTATGTTTCCGTAAGTTTCCTTACCAAACTGTAAGTATCTAATAAACCTGGGGCGGTTTTCTCGTAAACCTGGACGTATCTTCGGGTTGGGTTTAGAATCAAGTCGCCTGAATTTGAGGAGTCTGTCACTGTGGGGGGTCAAGAGGGCTTATTTCAAGTGCCCCCATGTAATTTTAGCTGCCGAAGCTGCGTCGAAATATTAAATATAATTTTCTATAAATATTCATAAATCTCTAATTAATACCTAAAACGGAACTTTTGAAATTGACAGAAACCAGTAACAGATATACTCGACCAAAGAGTATATAATCACTACGTTTATGCTCGACTTCGCGTCATAAGCGTCATTCCGTTGCTTCCGACTTTACGTGAACGTGCTCCTTATTATTATTATCTGCCTCCTGTTTTTGGACAACTTCTCTACCCCTCTGGAGACCGATTACTTGCTATTTTACGACGTTTTTGGAAATGGTGGAAGTTAACATATTGGTGTTTTATTTGGTGCAAGAGCGAGCGAAGCGAGCTTGTGACTTGGGGCACCCTGACTCGGACAGGTTAGATTAGAAGGGGAGGGCGCGGTCGAATGAGCGAGCGAAGCGAGTGAACAGACCTCTACATCCCCTTCGTGGTTATTTTTTATAAACCATCCAGAAATAGGGCTCCGTCGACCGAGCTTCCCTCGACTGCGCCACGTTGAGTGGTGTTGGGCTACCCTCCTCCAACTCTGCCCCCACAAATCAGGTTTACATTGTCAAAAACATTACAAAAACATATCTTCAAAATGATATTTTTAAAACTTTATAAAAAAAACTAAGTACGTCCGGCAGGAAATGGTAGTGGGGGGTGACTCCACAACTCCCCTCCCCCACCGCCCACTACTCCCAATCCCCAAATTCAGGCGACTTGATTCTAAACCTTACCCGTATCTACTTCACCTGACACCATTTTCTCATTAGCCTGGTCAACTCTTTTTTCTGCATTAATTATTTCTAAAATATTTTTCTAAGTCATACATTCCCTTCGCCAAATTATCATTCATGAGATGGTTCTCTATTAATCCGTATAAAAGATTATGAGTATATCAGAAACTTGCACTTTTTTGGCAAATTTACACTTTTTTTGCGAAAGACCCTCCACAACATTGCAGTAGAAGTTAATGACTTTTTTGATGTTGAGGACAACGTGGAAAGTAATGCTCAGTCTTCTTATACAACAACAACAAGCACAACAGGTACCAGTGATGGTTTGGTACTTCGAGCAAATCTAATTTCACGTTATTATATGTTTTAAATTATTTTTTAAGGTATTTTCCTCTAGTGCTCGTTGAAAGCAGACGTATTTGTCAATTAGCATAAAATTATCGTAATATTAATATTAGTTTGACAATTAAAAGTGATTCTTAATAGCACAGATTTAAAGTTTAGTTAATTACAAAGTGCATAATAACTTGAGATCTTGTGTTTTGGTGTAAAAGTACACAGTGGCACGTGTGCAGCCCCGCTCACTACCGCGAGTGACGATAGCAGCTGCCATTTTTCATCACATTTGCACCCGAACGAATATTTTGCACGCGACGCAATGAATCTACAGCGAACACCGCCTAGTGGTATGTTGATAAGCGAAAGCGGAAGCGCCAGCGGGTCGGTGCCTAATTTACCCACCCACGGTGACAAGGATTTTCATTCTAACGTATGTCTGAGAAAAAGGAAGGAACGCGGTGATGAAATTGATTATAGAAAAGATTTTGCAAGTTTTAGAGCAGACATCATGAAATTCTTAGAAGAATTCGGCAAAACGCAAAATGTGAATCTGAACTACATACGTGAAGAAATATCGGAAATTAAAAATGAAATAAAAACAATAAAATCAACAACAAAAAATTTTACACAACGATTTGAACAAATAAACACTGAAATAGAAAATATTAAATCCGACCATACTACTACTCAAAACAAAATAAAAGACATAGAAAGTGAAATATCCCTGATAAAAGATAAACAACTCAATGAAAGTTTAACGAATAAATCGCCCGTCTTTCGCCACGAAAACCTCATCCTCGAACTCAAAGACCGATGCGATCGTGAGAAAAATATTATTATTGCGGGTATACCAGAAATAAATGAAAAAAAATACTAAAACGTGACGAAATTACGATAATGAAGAAGTGATGAAATTGTTGATATCATTGCATATAGACTGCCCTAAGCCAATTAAATGTATAAGACTAGGGAAATATGTTTCAAACAAGAGCCGGCCTATCAAAGTTTACTTTAATAATATAGATACTCCAAAATACCTCTTACAAAATAAAGAGAACCTAGCCGTAAACATAAGTATTTACTCAGATCAAACACCAGCGCAAAAGCAGTATTTTAAACAATTGAAAGAGGAATTAACGAAACGAATAGAAAACGGCGAAAAGGACCTTGTTATTAAATATATAAAAGGCACACCTTCAATTGTTGTAAAAAAAACCTACCAAAAAAACCAATAACGGCTTCACCACATATCGAAAAATACACGGATAGAATAAGCCATCAATTAATAAACAATTACGAAAACATTTCATTGCACCCGTCCTCATTAAGATTTTTCTATACTAATTTACGTAGTATTCGCAAGGCTGGTAAACTAGATGAAATAAAATGTATATTAAAAGCAATACCGATGACTACGCACTTATTAATCTTTACGGAAACATGGATTTCTTCGCAAGCCGCCGCAAAACTATATCAGATACCAAACTATAAACATATTTACAACTATAGACAAAATTACAAATGGGGTGGCGTTTCAATTTACGTACATAATAGCATAAAATACGATTTCACGGAAGATTTATGTGAGAATGGGAACCACTACTTATGGATATACATAGATAAACTATCTTTGAACATCGGCGCAATATACAAACCTGGAAGTTCTAACGTAAACAACTTTTTAAATACATATTCCTCACAATTAAAACGGAGAAGGAGAGCGATTGTGTTTGGAGATTTTAATATTGATCTACTTAGTACAGAGACGTTACAAAACACCTAACTGAAATAAAAGAAAGTGGATATTAAATATTGAATAAAATTAATAGACTATACAGTACTCGTGAAACCAGCACCACAAGTACTATACTGGACCATGTATTTACGAATATAAACAATCACTCATTTAGCCTCTCAATAATTGAATCTTGCCTATCTGATCACAAGCAGATATTTCTCGAAATAGGCAACTTGGCAACAAGAACACACAAAAGAATTCAATATAAAGCAATTGATTATGAAAAATTATACTATACTACTTTAATAGCCCAATATAATAATAAAGATAATGACTTTTACTACCTAGAGAAATTTATGTTAGAACAAATAAACAAAAATAAAATAAAAAAATCAAAAATTCTAAACCCACCTCAACACGACTGGATAAACCGAGATATTATAAATTCAATAAATTTACGAAACAACTTATGGCAGCAGACTAAATCTCACCCAAAAGATAATAACCTACAAGAAACCTTAATTAAAGAACAGAACAAAGTCAAAAAACTTATCAAGACACACAAGAAAATCTACTACCGTAACTTGTTCCATAACAGTTACAATAAACCTAAGAAAATGTGGGAGATAATAAATAACTTAGCATTAAATAAAATTAAAGAAAGCAGTGCTTCTCCCAAACTAATGTCAAACGCGGGACTCATAACAGAAGGTAACTCAATATGTGAATTATTTAACTTATTTTTCTCCTCAATAGGCTCGGACTTGGCTAACAAAATTCCTAATATGTATCACATAAACACTGGTAACACCCTTATGTACGAACGTGACTATACACACGAAATTACACTAAGCGAACTCATACCTTGTACCACTAATGAAGTATCAAAAATAATCGATGATCTCGATAGCAACATTAGTACTGGTCTAGATGGTATAAGCACCAAAGCAATTAAATGCCTAAAAAGCATAATTGTAGAAAGGTTAAGGAATTGTATAAATGTGTGTTTAACACACGGTGTTTTTCCCGACACACTAAAGGTTGCTAAGGTCAGTCCTATCTTCAAATCCGGAAATAGGACTGACCCAAGTAACTATAGGCCAGTGTCTGTCTTGCCTGTCTTATCAGTCATTTATGATTTTTTCCACATAAAATAAACCTTTACCAGAGTTTGCACATCTTACTATTGATAATAAAATAATAAAACGTTCAAGTCAGGAAAATAATCTAGGCCTGTTGGTAGATGACAAACTCACATGGAGACTGCATATTAATCATGTCAAATCAAAACTGATGTCATTATTAGGTGCGTTACGTAAAGTCGCAAACTGTATTCCGAAAAAGGCACGTACAATTATATACAACTCTTTAGTTAAATCGCATATCGAATATCTAATTGAGATATGGGGATCAGCCGCTAAAACTAATCTAGATCCACTTCAAAGAACCCAAAATAAAATTATTAAAGCATTATTTCACTACCATTATCTAACTCCAACAAAAGTACTATACGAAAAAACTAACTTACTAAATCTTACACAACTTTATACCTATTGCACTTGCAACCTAATAAAAAATATAACCACTAATTCTATTCAATCAAACCTACAGTTACATAAAAACACAACAACACACAACTTAAGAAGTAAAAATAAACTCCAAATAATGTCTGCACGAATTAATTATGGCAAAAAAGCCCTATTGTTTGAGGGAGCACAGCTGTTCAATAAATTACCAGACGACATTAAAAACTGCAACAACATGAAATTGTTTAAAAGAAAACTTAGGAAATACGTACGCACATTGTAATCTTTTTAACACATGGTACCTAATATGTATAAGTGCAAAACTATATCGCTTCCAGCACTAGAGGTAGATGTGATAATATTATCAAATTATAATAATTACTTTGTATCTCATTATAAGTGAACCATTGTATGTTCTTATGAGAAATAAAATTCTTTAAACCGAAATTAATTATAAAATAAAACCAATATTTTCACTTACATTATATTTTATACATTTACACAGAAGAAACCAATGTATATAACCTATCAACTGGCCTCTATAAGGTTGGAGAAAATAACGCGCATATGTCAAGCGCCTTCTGGAGGTCGATCGGCTCCGACGTATATGCCATAGGGCATTAAGTCCGCCCTTTGTAACCTCTAGTTGGTGTGTTGCAATAAAGGATAAATAAATAAATAAATGTGCTAAATTGCCTCATAAAACCATATTTATACTGCTCACTTTCGATTAATATGTAGGAGTAATGACAAGGATGGTATAACGTCGCACCTAAAACATCTAATAATATGTATTATACATATTTTTGTCCGGCGCTCGGGTCGCATAAATAAGGCTTGCTATTTTAAAGCTTGTAGGGTGAAAAAAATGTATAAAGAGGTGTGTTATTTTAAAAGTTAAATAATCTATCTTTAAGTAAATAAAATAAAATATTTATCAAATAAAGGTTTAATTTTATAATTTGAACGACTTAAGTACAATGAAGTAGAAAAAATCGCATAAACTAAATTTTTTTGTTGATAAAAAAATTGACAATATGTTACAAAATTTAGTTAGCTTATTTCATAAAAATTCCAACGACGTAAGTTTTATATATAGCTCTCATACAAAACTGTAGAGAAATCGTCAATTTGATCACACGTGCCGCGATCGCGCTAGTTCCCTCAGAAGTGGCGCCACAGATGCGCTGTCGCGCAAAAGTGCCGTGACGGACGTGAGGATAACAGGGTTTCATACTAGTTATTCTTTGTCATATTTTTCTAATTATTTTAATTTTATTTGCAATTTATACTATTATTCAATATTAAACAAATTTTCTATGTGTTCTCCCTCTAAAATTTTAATCTTTATTTGGCGGAGCCAAAAAATCACCCGCGGCATTTGCGGTTATCAATACAGTTAGATTTTCTTTTTCGTCACCACAGATGTTATAAACATTTTTCTCCCTTTTTCGAACTAGTACTCGTCCAGGATTTGATTGTAGGAAATAGGCACTCTCATCTGTATTAAAAATACCTCTAGGATCAATAATTATTACATCATATAATCCTCGATTTTTTTTAAATAATCAGGTTTAGTTGTAAACCTCTAAAAAATTTCTTTCCTGGCCGTTTGTTGGTAAAAAGACACGAATCCTGGTTTTTCTCAATAATGATTTTTTGGACGCTATCACGCAGCTGATCCTTTGTAATAGGAAAATGATTATCGGCCATGTATAAAATCCACTTAACCAGTACCACTTCGGTTTCCTTTGTGAGAATAGTATCTGGGCCCATATTGCACTCTACTGGACTTTTTTCAGTCATTATATTATACAGTGTTATTCTCAAAACGCCATACTTTGCCGCAGCTGCTGAAATTTTTGCCCTTGCCTGACTTCTTCGATTGCTTTTGCCATTTGTGCTAGAGTGTAATTTTTCCTTGGTGCCATATTTAAAGCAACAAAGAGTAATGACTAAAGATCGTTGTTAGGGTTTTGCCGGGGCTGCGGGCTGTTCGAAAGAGATACCGCGGCTCCGGGACGTAAGGGCACTGAAGAACACGGATGGTTTTTAGTCAGTAAAAGTCTGACACTCCCTTCCGCTCCACCCAGAGTGAAAGGCGTCATTAGATGATTTTACATCCGCAAAAAAAAAGGGTACTCAGTTTTAAAAACCAGTTGCCGAGTTATACAACACAAAGTTTATTTGGTATTTTTTTACTTTACAAGGCCCCTAATAATCCATACAACAATACGACAGCCCAATCGCAGAAATCTAGTTGTCAGTGACAATAATAAGAGTAAAAAATATACATAAAATTTTGTTTCGTATATACCTGAAACCGTTTGACCTTAAGCACCGTGATAATGATCTCTAGTAAAGACGTCTATAAATATACATTAAACTTCTTCTCAAAGTAACAAAGTTGCCTACTTTTTTAGTCTCAGTCCCAGTTATGGACAGGCAGTAATGGACATGGTTGTACATTATTGGATTACTCTATAATTTCTTAAATATTTCAAGAATAAAACGTAACATATTATTGTCCGAGTCCACAGAATACAACATAAATACATAAACAATCACGCCTGTCATCCAGAGGGGTAGGCAGAGACTATGGACTTCCATTTGGCACGATCCTGACAGACCTCTCTCGCTTCCTCCACATCCATATACCTACGCATACACGCTCGTCGGTTAAAGGTACTCTTGATTTGGCCCATTTTCAATATATCCAATTTGGTCGATAAACTTTCGCCTAGGGCGACCCTTCCCGATTCTGCCGTTCACCTCTGCAACATAAATTTGCTTTGTCACTCTTTTCTCATTCATTCTTTCTACATGACCAAACCACCGAAGCATTCCTTTCTTAATCCTGGTCACAACATCATCTTGCAAACCACACTCTTCTCTTATTAAAGAATTTCTCACTCTGTCATTCAGATTCATCCCTAACATACTCCTTAATGACCGCATTTCTACAGCATTTATTCTACTCTCGTGCTTCTTCTGCCACACCCAACTTTCACTACCATACATTAAAGTAGGCACTAACACAGCATTGTGAATTGCCATACGTGCCTTTTTGGACACATTCTGACTTTTCACAATAGAGTGTAGAGCCCCATTCACTCTATTTCCTGCATTCACTCGTCGTTCTATATCCTTATCATATCTACCATCCTTGCTGTTTAGCACATTTAACACATCCCAAATACACAAACTCATCTACTTGTTCTACCAACTCCCCTTCTATTCTTATTTCACATATCGTTTTACTTTCTTCTCTTTCAAAAACCATAACTTTCGTCTTACTTGCGTTCACTTTCTTCAATTCAAGATCAAAGTTCAATACAAAATTAGCGAATTTGTTCAAAAGTCCAGTACTGAACAAAATGTACATGATGATATATAATACATAACATGTGAGTGTATCTAGTGTTAAACATTACCTTTAATTGTCCATTATTCTTTCCCTTTTAAAATGTGCAAGATTATATTACAATTCTTGAATTACCTATAAAACACGAAATAAACAGACATTTAATAAAATATGCATAACTATTTCAAAGAGACGTAATTGTTTTATTCACCAGCGTCACGATGTTTGCAATAATTAAGGATTTATTCAAATAAACGTCACGACCACGTTTTTGCACTCTTCCTGTGAACGAACAAAATATCTCACGTACTGTCAAACGAAAAACATGGCTTCGGTAGGGTTTGTCACGCGTGAAGAATGTTGCCAGCTATAAAAAATGTTTATAGTTTGGCTATTTTTGATATATAAAGAATGAAATGTCCATCACGGGTGCACTGTCCATTACGGGTTCCGTTACCTTATATCCATTTTATTATTTCTCAAATGTTCGTAACTCTTTTCGATAAGAGTTTTGAAGTCTATTTCCTTTTCCTCTTGAGTAACTTACATTGTTGCTTCTGCTGTTTTACACCAAGCTTCATTATTGCTATCGCCTAATAAAACTATGCTCCCTGAAAAACAGAAAAAAGGTCACAAAATATAATGATTAATGCCCATACATGTATTATTAATAATAAGGCATTGTTATACATGCCGGGTATAGCTAGTTATTTATAATGGATAATTTCTTACCATCAATATCACTAACAATATTCACAGCAATGTTAGTAAGGATATTTTTATCTATATCCATGACTGGAATCAATGGGATCCATATCCATAACAGACGGCCGACCTCCTGTTAAGTGGCGAAAGTGAAATGAAAAGTGGAAAAGTCCTGAAAGTGGCTTTTGCTTTCATGTTATACCATAGTTTTCTTAATTATTTTGTAGATGCCTGAAATAATGAAACGTATGAATTTTAGATAACTGCCTAACACTAAAACCAGAGCATGTATAAAATGAGCCCACCGTTCTATTGGTGGAGTATTCTACACACATATTTTTTTTTTGTAGTAGCTACAAATTTTTGTTCCTGGGATCATACCTTTTTTCTCAGCTAAAGCAATAGCTTCCTCCCGTGTGCCAAGTTTTCGGTACACAGTGACCAGATTCCACATTGCTTTCATCTCCTCGACATATAAATGGCGTTTCATAGGCGGTTCGCGACTGTCAAAATCGCGACCCGTAAATGGCTGAGGTTCCTCCGAATCAGACATTTTCAATATTACACGTGTAGCGTCCGGTGTAGAAAAGCAGGTAAGTCGTGTAAGCAAGCTATCGAAATCTAGATGCGCGCACAGGTCAATCGAGTAGGCAGTCAATCGGAGCAGAAAGTGGTGTCGTCGCACACGCATTTGGTGAGTAATTACGATTTGAAATTCCGACGCGGCCTCTTAGGCCACACGTCGGTAGTTACGTAAATGTTTTGTTTTATTTTTTTGTTAAGGTAAACTGTTATTTCTACAGATATTGTGAATTATGAATATACTAGAAACTTCAAGTTGTAAAAGAAATAGTTGTGCGATAGATTTACAGCAATCAAAGAGATCTGAACCCCGTGAACTAAGGATGAGTTTGACAAGAGTACTTGATTCTGATAAGCCAGAGACATCTGAAGATGAAGCTGAGGAAGTCAAGACACGAAAGACTTGTCTCTAATGTCAACCTAAACTGAAAATAAAATCGATAAATAGATGCTATTCGCGCAAAAAACACGTTTGTTTATAGTTTGCTAAACAATGTGCCCTGAATGTGCTTAGATTTTAAGGTGTAGTTGGACAGTGGTCATTTTTTTCCAGAAGGTTTATGTTCCTATTTTTTTTTACAAAAGTGTGGGTGCTGCTGACACAACACACATGCGTCACCCGTGTCAATGTATGTGTAATTCTTGGGAAATACGATAACGACTGCCACCGGCAGGACGGCAGCCGGTAAGCGAGTAGTTCAGTTCCTTTGGAGTGTACTAAGCGAGCACGCGTCTCGGGTGCGTTAAAATAAATCTACTTCAACCAGTTATGTGAACAACCTAATAATTTCTCCCTCTACACATGCCTTAATGATACACCAAAAACCAAGCACAACATTGGTGACCCTGACTTAAGGCTTGTGTAGGGGCGGAAGTGATACACATCGTACCGCGAAACTCCACGCCACGATGGCTCAACCAACGCCCAACCCGCCACCGCCCCCAATGTCATTCTCACCGGGTTAAATAGCCACCATCGGTATCGCGTCGCGTATTCCACCATTTTGGACCGACATGCCCAAGATATGGTTTCTACGTTTCGAGGCTGTGATGGGACCACAACACCAGGGGGCACAGGTCAAGTACGACATGGTAGTGAGCAAGCTGGACAAGAAGAAACTCAGTCAGGTTAGCGACCTCATATGCAACCCACCGGACCAAGGTCGCTACATCGCACTGAAGACCAGGCTCCTCAGAGTCTATCAAACCAGTGCGGAGGCCCAGTTTAACAAGCTCGTGTCGGAGATGGAGTTTGGACATCAGTGACCATCTCAGCTGCTGACCAAGATGAATGCCTCGCGAAAAACTCCAGCGCTGACGGCGACACGCTCAAGAATTTGTGGCTAGCGCGACTGCCTGCATAGGTCCGCGCGATCTTGGCTACCAACAGAGCAGACACGAAACTAGATGACCTCGCTGAGATGGCAAACAAGGTGATGGACAATCTACGCAACGGGGAGCTGTTGGCAGTGGACGCTGGTTCGGCTCGGAGCTCGTCGTCGACCCCAACCGTGGCAGAGGTGAACATCGAGCTGCTGACCCAGATGAAGACCATGGCACTGGAGCTCAAGACGCTGCGCAGTGAGGTAAACACCATCAACAACCGCAGTCATAATAATGGTGGTAGGCGACGGTTACGTTCAAGTTCGTGTCCCAGGTTCCGTACACCGCAACGGACGCCACGCAGTGAAGACTGGCTGTGCTGGTACCACTTCCGGTACCGCGAGGCGTCACGACGATGCGAGTTTCCCTGTAATTGGAAGAAGATGTACAACGCCAACAAGCCGGAAAACTGAAGAAGTTGCAGTCCGATGCGGTGGTAGCCTGCATCAATTTCACAGAAAAGCATCGCTTGTGCGTCACGGGCACTAAAAATGGTATGAATTTTCTTATTGATACTGGTGCCAATGTGTCGGTCATACCAGTGACAAACTAACCGAAAATATCGTAATCAGGTCAAATGTAACTATAAATTATTTATTATTTATTTGCTGCAAATGGCACGGAAATTAATACATACGGTGTCGTAACATTAGAACTAAATTTAGGGCTACGACGCAGTTTTAATGGCCATTCATTATTTGTGACGTACTCGTAAGTAAACCAATAATAGGCGCGGATTTTTTTAAAAACACCGATTATTGGTAGACTTACATAGCAGGAAATTAGTAGATTATGTAGCTGATTTGTGCGTTATAGGAACCATCGTAAGCTATAGTAAGCCGACGATAAATAGCATTTAAGAATCGCATCCGTTTCGTGACTTGTTGGAGGAATTTTCGGATATAACAAGGCCCGTCTCATTTATCGAAACGTCGCCGTCACGCAAAGCTAGGCATCACACAGAGACCATAGGACCGCCGTTTTATGCCAAGCCACGACTTTTACCGCCGGAAAAGTACCAAAAGGTTAGGGACGAATTTCGCTATATGCAGGAATTACGTATTTGTAGACCATCAAGCAGTCAATGGGCTAGCCCTCTACACTTCGTACAAAAGAAAGACGAACAGATACGGCCCTGCGGAGATCATCGTAGGCTCAATGCAGCGACGAAACCGAATCGGTATCCGGTACCGAGGCTCCATGACTTTACTTTTGGGTTGTCAGGTAAGACAATATACTCACGCCTTGATATTAATAGAGCTTACCATTTTATTGAAGTTGCAACAGGGGACGTCGAGAAAACAGCCATTACCACCCCTTTGGGTTTGTATGAGTTTCCACGCATGATGTTCGGCCTGAAGAACGCAGCCCAAACCTATCAGAGATTCATGGACACGGTTCTGCATAGAATCGAAAACATAGGTAAAATAGGTAACGAATACGAGTCGTCACTTTTTTGTTACATAGATGATGTCATCATAGCGTCGCGAAATGATATCATCTACCGAGAACATGTCCGAAAAGTATTCGAGCGATTCCACAGCATCGGATTGACCATAAATCTAAGTAAGAGTTTGTTTGGAGTGAGCGATGTCGATTTTTTATGATACAAGGTTACTCCGTCAGGAGTAAGCCTTTTGCCCAACAAGGTCAAGGCTATTCTGGACTATCCAAAGCCACAGACAGTCGACGAGTTAAGACGTTTTCTAGGTATGGTGAATTTCTACAGGTCACACTTACCCAAAGCAGCTGAGTGTCATATGAATCTAAACAAATTTTTACATAACGCAAAAAGAGAGACAAGACTAAAATTGAATGGGACATCGAAGCCTACAACGCATTCGAAAAATGTAAGTTAGATCTATTAACCGCCGTAACATTGTCACATCCTGTATCGGATGCGCAATTAGCATTGAAGACCGATGCTTTGAACACCTGTGTAGGCGCAATACTGCAACAGAAGGTCAACGGTATTTGGAAGCCGCTCGGATATTTCTCAAAAACACTATCAGATGCTCAACAGAAATACAGTACGTATGACAGAGAATTGTTGGCTGTGTATATGTCCATTATGCATTTCAAAAACATGATAGAAGGACGGGAAATGATTGTGTACACAGACCACAAGCCTTTGACATACGCACTTACAAAGGTAAATTCCATTAAAGATACCCCTAGACGAATTAGACAATTGTTGTACATTAGCGAGTATACTAGCAGACAACATGTCAACGGTAGCAATAATCCGGTCTCAGACGCGCTATCGCGTATTAAAACTATTGTTTGTCCAACGGTCATAGATTACGAGGAATTAGCGACAGCGCAGGAAGCCGACGTTCAAATTTCGCAGATGCTACAGAACGCCGGCGCGTCGAACAAGGTACAGTTAAAGTGAATTTTTACTCCCCACTTTAATAAAAGTACATACTGTGACGTTGCGGGCTGTAATATAAGACCTGATGTACCACCGTCATTCAGGAAGGCTGTTTTCGAATCTATACATAACATCAGCTCTCCAGGTATTAGGGCAACTCGGTCAATGGTTACTAAGAGGTTCTTTTGGCCAAACATGAACAAAGAAGTAGGATTGTGGGCAAAACATGCATACAATGCCAAAAAAGCAAAGTAATACGTCATGTTGTTACAGTTACAACAGATATAACATTACGTGTAAACACAATCCCACCAAAAACATTCTGTAAAAAACTAGCCAATCTCTAAAAAGTAATGAAATCTAGACAAAGACGTGCAAAGTCTAAGGTTCCTTACTGCGATTTCTGTAACTACCTATGTTTGCTAAGCAAGATAATAGCCCATTCTGGTATTGGTAATTGGACGCTAGTGTCTCATTTTAGGCGGTTGTTGATTGTGCAACACATGCATTCAGCATTGTCAATGCTGACTTCTGCTCTCTTCTTTTTGGAGCGTAAAATCGACCACCGATCTAACATAAAATAGACGTACAGACGGACTTCTATCAATGATTAGAAGTTCGCCTGTACTGGAAATAATTTTTTATACTGTTTGTTTCAGGCTCGCCTATACAAAAGTATTATTGAAATACGCAGCTTTATCAAGCCTTCAATTGACTGGTTATTCAATCAACGTTTTCCAAGTGGCAATTTTCCATCGTCAATGGGTAGCGGTTCTGGCGGCAGATTAGTGCAATGGTGTCATGCTACATGACACCACCTGGTTTTGTACCCTTGTGTACCATTCAACGGCCAAGTCACACAACATTAACTATAACAATAAAGAAATCGCAGTAAGGAACCTTAGACTTGGCACGACTTTGTCTAGATATCGTTACTTTTTAGAGATAAACAAGCAGCTCCATCGAGACTAGGCTAGTTTTTTACAGAATGTTTTTGGTGGGATTTCACTGCTTTTTGTAGAAACGTGGACATATTGATTATTTTATTAGATTTTCTTATTTGACACATTTTTTTTCTTTTTAGGAGTAAATTTTTAATATTACATATCTTTCTTTTTTTTCCGGTTCTGATTCTTGTACAGTAGCAACAGTTTTTCGTATTGCCCATTCACGTTCATTATTTATTGTTTTAGACGGTTTAGACGGTTTAATTTCTGAAAGATCGGCGCGGTATTTACGCCTAAGCCGGTTGTATTCGGTGATCGCTGAAGCTTGAGCTTTTATACTTTTGAAGTCAACATTTATGAGGTGCACCCCATGAAGATTGTTTACTCGTGAAAGCGCCACGTAGGCTTGGCCACAAGAGAATATGGAGGTGCCAATGTCCATTAGGGCATTTTTTAGATTTAGACCTTGGCTCTTGTGAATTGTTAGGGCATACGCCACACAGATTGGGAATTGTTCTCTGTACACGTATGCCCGGGGTACGATCTCAAATTTTGACTTAATAGGCAATAATTCGTGAATCAAATTATTAGGGAATTTTAATACTAATTGTTTAGGCTTTGTTTGGTCTTCCGGATCCCACCTCACTTTTTGTACAACGCCTATCGATCCATTCACTAAAACTAAACTAACATCAATTTTTCTCCTAAGCATTACTTTAGCTCCCTCTTTAATGATTATAGTTTATTCCAGTCCAGCAGTCATCGACGCATCATCTTCATATTTTTGTAAACACGCCTGGGCTTTCGACTTTATCTCAGGGTGCGGATTCACTTTTAACATAGCATTATTTAACTGCATACACATATTTCTAGTCGGTAGTAAACAAACAGTATCTGCTGGTAAGTCCCTCAAACATTGTGCTATTTCAATTAACCTTCCTTCATTGGAATGCGAGAGCAGAGATATCAATCGGTTAGACAGTATATCTCTGTCTGATTGAGTTGTCACTTCTACTCTGATTCTTTTTAACATTTCTACAAACGTAGAATCATCTAGCTGTCTCATATTCAACGTAAGTTCGTCGTAACTAAAAAGTTCAGCCCATAAGTTTGGGATACTTAAGGAGCCTATAAGTTTACAAATTTCTGAAGGGGTTGGTTTTTCAAATGGCGACTTTTCTCTAACGGGTGGAAGTTGCAAAAGATCCCTAAGCACTAAAATATGTTTGTTCCAAACCAACCATCTTTAACATCAGAAGTATCAAACCTTCGCGTAAACGAAGATTTATGTAGGCAAAAGTTCTATTAGATATCATAGACACTTCATCTATAATAATGTAAATAATTCGACATTTTTTAAGTCTATCCCTAGAACTTGAAGTACGTCGTCTGAAAGCGGTTTGTATTTAGGAGTTTGTTTATGCTCTACGGGCAGTTGTAGTAATCTGTGAACAGTTAATCCGTTTACGTTAAATGCTGCAATTCCAGTCGGGGCAGTAATAGCAACATTTTTATGCTGGTTGTTTTTAATCCATATTTTTAAAGTTTTTATTAAATATCTCTTGCCGGTGCCACCGGTGCCACTAACAAAATGTCGCAATATTTCTTTTTGGTTCGTAATTTTATTAGTGACTGTAACAAATACTTTTTTTTGGTCAGAATTCAGTTTATCTATCATTGTTTGCTCATTCATTTCAGAAATATCCGCTTCAAGTAAATCAAAGTTGTTTAAATCTTCCATAGCATTTACCGCTTCCAAAGCTTCAAACTCTAAATCATTGTCTGGTCCTTCATCTACTATGTTTTCCCTTTCTTCGTTTAGTTCTGCTACTTTTTCTTTTACCTTTTCAAAAGCTACATGTAAAATATTTCGTAATTCAGTCCGTAAATTTCCGTAGCGTAACGCTTCTTGTAAATCATCCTTTACAGCATTAAATGCTTTTGTGTATGTCTCATGTTGCATTTTTAGGTCATCTAGTATTCTCCAAGGTTTAAATAATAACAACAAGGAAAAGAAATATTTTTCTGGCATTTGCTCTACTTTATACAAGTAATGGTTAATTAGGTATGGTCTATCTCGTTTTTTTAAGTATTTTTTATTTGCTAAAACATAATACTCTACTTTATTAGAAACAGGCCGTGTATTAAGTAAATCATAGTCTTTCGAAAAGTCAAATAGATTCATGTCTTGTAATTGGTCAGGTCTGGCAGGGTAAACGTTGTCTATCCAACAATCGTAATATATGTCAGTGGAATTCGGGTCCAGTGCAGTCATTTCAGATTTCGATTTAACCCTGCGATTACGATGAATGTTTACGTCTAACCATCTTATTGTTGTTTGTGGGTCCGTGCTGTAAAGTGGTATTCCCAATAATGTATCGCTGGCTTCTAAAGCTCCGCAATCTCGATTCGATATAATACTCTGAGACCAATATTATATAACCGGCTTCTAAGACTTTTTGTAGAGTTAATATCGTTAAAAATGTCCGTTGCATCGGTCTTTTCACTTTTAGTAGTATACTTGGTCACATAATAGTTCAAAATGGCTGTTTTCTCTCCAACATATTGAATGTCAATATTTCTATTCCACCCCAACAGCAAAGCGGGATTGTAGTCATTAATCATATCTGACTCCTTTGAGCGGACAATATTGTAGAGACAATTATTAGAGCTGAGAGTTTTTCTTGCCGCTATAGTTTGAAAAACGTCTCTTATGACAAGAGAATCCGTCACAGTTCGAGGAAATCCAAAACGTCAAACTGAAACGAATCCTTTTTGCGTTTTCTTTCTCCTCATGCAATAACTGTTATGTTTATGCATTTGATACGAAGTGACCCGTTGATGTATAGTAGGAGAAATACTTTTTTGAAATGACACATGTCACGTATTTAGAAATAAATGACGCTACCTCGTCTATAGATATTATGTAGAATAGGTGCATCCTTAACCCATAACATTAAATGGAAGTGCTGAGCACCCCTAGATTGGTACTCTCGACGCCAAAAGTAATGAATAATCTTACCTAAAGGCTCATCTGAAGTAGTTATAAAGTCTTAACATTGCATGAAACTTGTTATCTATAAAACGTGAGGTAGATAAGGGGTCAAGAGCAACCAATTCACTGATTGTTTTAATAGCCATTTCAACGCCATTTACTTGCCCAATGTACTTTCTCAAATCCTCCCACATCCACTCAGAGGGACTCATGGTAAGAAACCAAATTGCTGAACCGTAATTTTGAGTCATACAATTTACATCGTTTCTTGGTTTCTTCCAGAACTGTTCGGTGTTTCTCAGTCGGCCAAATGATGCACTCAAATTACAAGAATGTTTAACACGTTAAACGCCGTGGGGGCAACATATGGGCCTCATTTATATAGTAAAAGGAGCCAGGTTAAAAATGTCCGATTGTTAAATTTTAGATTGTTAAATAGGTCTTTATCCTCGAAAAATAAAACCCCAAACAGCTATGTAATACAACTTTCAATAGATACAGCAGAATAGTAACAGTATACAGTATTTTACAACACATTATAATTAGTAATTTTATGGAAAAATATAAAATAACACATTATCATACACACTTTTTCCTTAAAATCTTTCAAACAAGTCTTGTCCCAAAATTATTAGTTATATTTTTTTAAGTTATATTTTTTACTAAAAACCAAATACAATCTGTTTGTCTGCAGGGCCGTGGGGGTCACGTCAAATATATATTAGCTTCATATCTGTGCCCGACGGCCCAATAGAGACGTTTAAAATCGCCTCTGACTCGCGGTCATATGTTGTCCCCCGCGGCCCCAACGGAACAGTTAAGTGTCGACCAAATGGTGCCCCCATGGTCCAAATGGAAAAACGAGGAAAACGCACTGGCGTTCAACGTGTTAATAGATAAAATAACAAAAAAGTACGTTGTCCTCGGAGAGACTTGGAAAATATCAAGTTAAACAGAATCAACAATCTAAGCCTCCCAATAAACAAGTGGAAACAGGATCTAATTCAGTTTTTTAATACGCTTGAACGAATTGTCGAATTGCAAGAAGCAGTGCAATCAACATTAGCACTTGTATACAAAGATTTGCCTCACCTCTCAAATGAAGACTAGATTAATTGTGCCCAGCTATGTCAAGTTTTACGCCCATTTTGAGGAGTTAATGAGGGAAAAGAGTGGGCAGCAGTATCAAACAGTTGATTCAATTATTATTCTGGTGCGATGGCTGAAAGAATCTTGTAAAAACATTATAAAGAACGCCGAGTTCACAGAACCAGTTCACGACGGTGCTTTGTTACTGATGGAGTGGCTGAACGATATATTTCGAGCAGTAGAACAGATTGGTTCTCTCGCTCTGAACATATTCTGAACCCACGTTTCAAAATGCAGATATTTTCAAATGCAAACGAGGCTACAAGAACTAAGAAAAAAGCACGGAAACTCGTTGCTGCAATTATTTCTGAAAATGACTGAACAACAATATGTTCGACAGCCATTACAGAAGAAGAACCTAAAAAAGATGGGTACAGTCCTTGGATCATATTTGATAATACAATAAAACAAAGCACGTCCAGCCACATAAAACCTTTAACAAAAGCAATCAAAGAAGTAGATATGTATTTGGTGTATGATATTTTGCCACGAAAGAATGAAAAAGGAGAGTGGAATAGTCCCCTGCAATGGTGGAAAAACCATCGTCACGTATATCTCAATTTACTAAAACTAGTTATAAAAAATTGTAACAAAGTAGCAACATCGGTTCCATGCTAACGAGTATTTTCGAAATCGGGGCTGATTTTAACTCAAAAAAGAACAAGATTATCTACGACCAAAGTAGAACAATTGATGTTTTTTCATGTCAACCTTAACGAAAATAAGTTTGAAAATTACATGTAAATAAATTTGTCGTGTAAATATGTATATATGTTCACGCCCGAACGCTGGTTTCGGGGTTTGACGCCAGAGTGCGCTCGGCTCGGGGCCATACCGGTTTTGAAGTGGCTGTGGCGAGAGCGCGCGAGCGCAAAAGGCAGTTGCTTGCAAGCAGTGCTATCGACAATATGTAGTTAAGTCGCTCGGGATAACCTCCATTTTTGAGAGTCGGTTTTGATAGCAAATTGTGCACGAAGAGCAATTGTAATCGAGAATTAGACGCCGGGTGCATTTGACAATATTAACTACTAGTGCGGAATTTGATATAGTTCGGAAACATTTTCCGTTGTCGGTTGAACGCTGAGCTTTGTGATACTAGAGAAGGTAGTGTTAAGTTCCAGAAATAATAGTTGCCACGCGAAACGGTAGTGACCTTTGATCCGGACATTCGTATTCGTGCGGTGTGTTACGTTTTTGCTTATAGTAGCGGGATTTAGTATATGGGTGAGTTAACTGTCAAATGCCTTTTGTACGCCGATGATCAAGTCATATTTGCATCGTCGGCGGCCGAGTTGCAAATGATGGTTAATTTAATGAACTGGTCATTAAAAGAAATGGGTATGAAAGTGAACGCAAATAAGACGAAAGTGATGGTTTTAGAAGAAAAGAAAGTAAAACGTTATGTGAAATAAGAATAGAATGGGAGTTCATTGAGCAAGTGGTTGAGTTTGTATATTTGGGATGTTTGTTTAGCAGGGATGGTAGATATGACAAGGATATAGAACGACGAGTGAACGCAGGAAATAGAGTTAATGGGGCTCTACACGCTATTATGAAGAGTCAGAATGTGTCAAAGAAGGCACGTATGGCAATTCATAATGGTGTGTTAGTCCCTACTTTAATGTATGGTAGTGAAAGTTGGGTATGGCAGAAGAAGCATGAGATTAGAATAAAGGCTGTAGAAATGCGGTCATTACGAAGTATGCTAGGGCTGAATCTGAATGACAGGGTGAGAAATAGTCTGGAGAGGCTCCTAAGCGCATGCTTGGAGAGAGGCCAATTCCCGCTTCGTTGGAAGACGGGGAAGCTGGTCCTCATTCGGAAGCCGGGGCGCCCTGCGGACTCTCCGTCCGCATACCGGCCCGTGGTGCTGCTCGACGAGGTGGGCAAGCTCTTTGAAAGAGTAATTGCAAACCGCCTCGCCGAGCACCTTGCGGGGACGGGGCCGGATCTTGCGGAACACCAGTTTGGTTTCCGCAAGAGGCGCTCTACGGTGGACGCCATCATGCGCGTGAGAGCCCTCACGACGGGGGATGCAGTGGCCAGGGGGGGGGGTTGTCTTGGCGGTGTCTCTCGACATCGCCAACGCCTTCAACTCCATGCCCTGGAGCTGCATTAGGGAGGCACTCCGGTATCACCGGGTGCCGACCTATCTCCGTCGTATAGTCGGGGACTATCTGACGGAAAGGGCCGTCATCTACCCCGGTCGCAACGGTGAGTGGAACCGGCGAGAGATGTCGTGCGGTGTCCCACAGGGTTCGGTTCTGGGGCCGCCCCTGTGGAACATCGGTTACGACTGGGTGCTGCGCGCCGACCTCCCTACCGGCGTCAGCGTAGTTTGCTACGCTGACGACACGCTGGTACTGGCACAAGGGGGGTCGTACGAGGCGGCGGCGGAAACTATGACACGCGGGGTTGCGATAGTCGTTGAGAGGATCCGGCAACTGGGTCTCGAGGTGGCTCTGCACAAGTCCGAGGCCATGCACTTCCATGGTCCTCGGAACAGGCCACCACCGGGATCCTCAGTGATGGTAGGAGGGGTATCCATCGGCGTCAAGTCGACGTTGAAGTACCTAGGACTCGTCCTCGACGGCCGATGGAACTTCGTTGAGCACTTCCGACGTTTGGCTCCCAAACTGGAACGGACCGGGGCTGCCTTCAGGCGGCTCCTGCCGAACCTGGGGGGGCCAAACGCCTCCTGCCGGAGGCTCTACGCGGGGATCGTGAGGTCCATGGCCCTTTACGGGGCCCCGGTGTGGGCGCGTGGTTTGGCGCGGCTTGCCGTCCACCACCTAAACGCGCCCCAAAGGGTGGTTGCCGTAAAGATGGTTCGCGGCTACCGCACGATCTCCCGCGAGGCGGCGAGCCTCCTTGCCGGATTGCCGCCATGGGATCTGGAGGCGATAGTCCTCGCGCGCCTGCACGAATGGCGCGCGGAGGCACTATGCCGGGGGGAAACCCCGCTGCCGCGGCAAGTTGTCGCGCAGCGGACAGACTTCCGGCATGATCTCATGGCGACATGGAGAGAGCGACTGTCGCAACCCCGTGCTGGGCACGCCACTATAGCGGCGATAAGACCCCTCTTTGAGGAGTGGCTTGAGAGACGCCACGGCGTCCTCACCTTCCGCCTGACGCAGGTCCTCACCGGACACGGTGTGTTCGGGAGGTTCCTGCACCGAATCGGGCGGGAGGAAACGCCCGGGTGCTTCCACTGCGAGGATCGACCGGAGGACACGGTGGAGCACACCGTGGAGGTGTGCCCTGCTTGGGCGGAGCACCGCCGTGTCCTCGTAGCGGCGATAGGCGGCGGCGACCTCTCGCGTCCGGCCCTGGTCGAAGCCATGGTCCGGAGCGAGACGGAATGGGATGCCGTCACCACCTTCTGCGAAACAGTGATGCTAGCGAAGGAGGTGGCGGAGCGGGAGAAGGAAAGAGCAACAGCTTTCCTTCCCGGCCGCCGCGGGAGACGCCCCGGGCGTCGGGGGCTACGTCGTGGCCCCCGGCCACCGTAGGCGCGGGCCTGTGGACGGCGAGCAATGGGTAGCTCGCCGTCCGTCCGTCTAACGACGACAGGCCGTGTCGACGGCGCGTTTTGTTCCACGCGCGCCTCAAAGAGCTGTCAGCAGCGTGAAGGGGCCCGCAAGGGCCGACGCCTGCCGGGGCTGCGGGCTGTTCGAAAGAGATACCGCGGCTCCGGAACGTAAGGGCACTGAAGGAACACGGATGGTTTTTAGTCAGTAAAAGTCTGACACTCCCTTCCGCTCCACCTACAGCGAAAGGCGTCATTAGATGATTTTCCATCCGCAAAAAAAAAGGGTGAGAAATAGTGTGATAAGAGAAAAGTGTGGTTTGCAAGATGACGTTGTGACTAGGATTAAAAAAGGAATGCTTCGGTGGTTTGGTCACGTAGAAAGAATGAACGAGGAAAGAGTGACAAAGCAAATTTATGTTTCAGAAGTGAACGGCAAAGTCGGGAAGGGACGCCCTAGACGAAGATTTATCGACCAAATCGGCGATACATTGAAAATGGGTCAGATTAGGAGTACCCTTAACCGACGAGCGTGTATGCGTAAATATATGGATGTAAATGAGGCGAGAGAAGTGTGTCAGGATCGCGCCAAATGGAAGTCCGTAGTCTCTGCCTACCCCTCTGTGTGACAGGCGTGAGTGTTTGTATTTTGTGTTTAGTATAAACCGACATTCTGTATTCGTGTTGTGTGTTATGCTTTATAACAAATTAGAGTTAGTGGCTTCTGGAAGTTAGTTAATTGTACGATATAGTTAAAGGACTGTCCTCGTGACGAAAAAAGAAAGTGACTGTGGGTGGCTCCGCTGAAGATTACCACAATTTGCAGCGGTGCTGAAGTCCGAGCTGCTGCCGACGGCAACGGTCCAATCAGGTCTATCACAACCAGTCACACACATATACACATCACTAACCCTTACTTCCCATGCACCCTATAACCACATGCGGCCTGACCGAAACTCGAGACAACAGTCGCCTTGGATATAGGTAAGTAAGCTCTGTTTGACTATTCTACCTATTGAATTGTAGTAGGATAGCACGTTTTCCATATAGTTTAGGGTGATAGGATAATTCCACGTGGCCACTTTAGGAGGCCCGACCTGCATCTGCTTGTAAGGTCTTCCGCTCATGGGCCCCGGAAGATTCTACTCTTGGATAGGCGGCTGCAGGCCGTAACAATACATTATATAAAAAAGAATCAATTGATCATGTAAATAAAATGATCTTTTAAATACGCTAGGCATACACAAATATAGGTAATTCTGATCATACGGTTAAATATAACTAGCCACTTTGATTATATATTTGTCGAGATAGTGTTGCGCTACAATCGCAACAAAAACGACAGGCCAGATTTGAAGCGCTAGCCAGATTTGAATATGTGTAGCTACTATTGTTTATCAAGCGCGTTACGTCAATGACCCACGTGGGCGAACTGAGTGATACCAGCTTTGAAGATTTCCCATAAGAGTAGGGGAAAAAATGTTTTGTATTTGAGCTATCTATAATTTGTTTAAAATTTAAATTAATTTCATTATGATTGTTTTTTACATTTAGGAGTTTGTACATATGGATTATTAGTAGGTAAATATTTTTTGACATGAAAAAAAAATACTATTGTGTGTATTATTTTTACTATTCTTAATATTCTAGTTCCGAGTTATTTTGGAAAAGTCATTTAACTGAAGAACCGTTCTTAGTATTGGATTTTTAGTATTTGTATTGGAAGCAACCATTTTGATAATATTATGCTATGTACAGCAGGAAGCTTAGTGACCTTCTCTTTGAATTTGCTTTTTTTTATTCTACTAAGCCAGCGCTTATCTACGATCCCACCTGATGGTAAGTGGTGACGTAGCCTAAGATGGTGAAGCGCACTGACTTAAAAAAAGCCTATTCACTTTTGCCTTGAAGACACCCTCACTGGACAATTGAATGGAAAGACAGATGCTGGCCACTTATTCCACTCCTTTGCTGTACGCATGATTAATGACGTGGCGAACCGTTTGGTTCGAATGCGTGGTAAGTCAACAACGAAAGGGTGGAGACTGGCCGACCGTCTGATTGTGCGATGGTGGAAGGGAGAGGAGGCAATTAAATTATGTAATTCCTGCGCACACTCTCCGAAATGCATCCTGTAGAAAACCGAAAGGCTGGCTACTTTACGTCTGTTTTCGAGGCTGGTAAGATTGGTTTTAACCAAATTCGGGTCACCAATAAGCCTCTTAACACGCCTTTCCATTGAGCCCAGAGCTGCTAGGTGGTATTTTGCAGCACCAGCCCATATATGGCAGCAATACTCCATGCACGACCAGACTTGTGCTTTATTTATATTTCAGTGATACATTTCGGAAAGAAGGAACCAAGGTGAGTTGGCTGGCTTGCAGTGAAGAGACACGCTTGTGTTTTGGAGGCGTTGAACTTCACAAGATTGGCATCATCCCACTCGGAGACTGACTGTAGTGTGAGATTCACACGCTCTACCATAGCTTCTCTTTCGGTCTGGATTTGATCGCGACTGGCCCGAGGACTTGGTTGGTATCTCTCAACAATTGTGCTATCGTCTGCATACCCATAAATACCGGGCATAAGCAGATCATTTATATGCAGCAAGAAGAGAGTTGCGGAGAGAACGGACCCCTGAGGAACACCGGCGCTAGTCGCCATAGGATCGGATGAGCAGCCATCTACGACGACCCGGAGAGACCGTTCACTCAGAAAGTCCTTTACCCATTCAATCAGACCAGGGAATAAGTCGTACGCTGGAAACTTAGCCAAAAGGTTAGTGTGCCAAACTCTGTCAAAGGCCTTCGAGACATCAAGGGAAACAGCAAGTGCTTCCCCACTGTTCTCGAATGCCTCGCCCCATACGTGTATGGCATACGCTAGAAGGTCCCCAGCTGACCGATTTCGGCGAAACCTATATTGCCGGTCACTAAGGAGGTCATTCTGTTCCAGGTATGCCATTAAGCGGGCATTCAATATACGCTCCATAATCTTGCAGAGTATGGAGGTAATTGAGATTGGCCGATAATTGACAGGGTCGGCGCGGCTGCCTTTTTTTTGAACAGGTTTTTTTTAGAAGCTGGCCAACGTGCAGTTGGCCAGCTTCTAGGATTTTGGCACTATTCTAGTATTAAATGAGAGGCGGAACAAGCGTGTCAACACAGGAGACAACTCAGGTGCACAAGCCTTTAGGACTATAGCTGGTATACCATTTAGTCCACTAGCTTTGTTCACGTCTAGACACTGCAAGGTTTTAAGAACCTCCTTATTCGTTATACGAATCTCCGACATAGAGGTCCCGCAGTGAGGTAATTTTCGTGGAACGTTGTTGCCACTGTCCAGACGTGAATTGTAGGCAAAGAGAGACGCAAACAAGTCCGCTTTCTCCTTAGCCGTATGCGCCAGTGTGCCATCCGGTTTAACCAGCGGAGGCAGTGTAGGCCGACAGAAGTTTGTCTCGACCGCTTTGGCGGAAGGCCAAAAAGCTCTAGTGCCGGATGGTCTGGCAGAGAGTTTTGCGCCAATATGTTTAATGCGATCGAGACTAGCTTTCCGTAATGCTTTTTTGTAGGACTTGGCGGTCTGGTTGAAAGTTCTCTTCTTGGAGCTAATATCCGGAGCTTTGCGGTTTCGAGCGTCAACCCAAGATAAGTAAGCTAAATGCTTGCACTTTTCAGCTTGGGCGCATTCAGCGTTAACCATGGGCGAGCTTTGCTACCGGTGGGAGCGTCAGAGAAGGGGATAAAGTACTCCATAGCTTGAAGCAACACATCCGTTATCGCAACCGCGCAGCTCGACGGATCCGCAGAAGAGAAACAGACCTCCCGCCAAGGATAAGATGCAAAAAAGTGTCGCATTTCATCCCAATCAGCTGACTTATACCGCCGTATTCGTCGAACACCTTGGGACTCGTAATCAGGTGAAGAATATGACGATACAGATTTCACCAGACAGTGGTCAGTTGTATCCAAAAGAGAAGTAACCTGTACTTCATATCTGTCTGGTTCATAAGTCAGCAGAAGGTCCAAGCAATTTGCTGTGTGACCGTCTACATCGGGTACCCTAGTCGCCACCTTTACCATCTGAGAAAGACCTAGCGTTAAAGCAAAATTCCATGCTTCTCTTCCAGCATGGTCGGTCTTTTGGTATGGGAACAGTCAGTCTTGGTGACAAGCGTTAAAGTCCCCCAGAAAGACCAACTGTGAAGTAGGATACCGATTTAGGGCCACGTCAGCAGCCTCACTAAGGTGATCAAATAATCGTTTTGTCTCCTGGTCACCGCTGTGCGATCGATAGACACAGGCATAAAGGATTTTATCAATACCTGTATCTAACATCACCCAGATTGTCGAAAAAGTAGGGTCTTCAAGGTGACAGAGACGCTGGAAGCAAATGTCATTGCGGACGTACACGTACTCCGGCACGTTGATGGAATTTGTGCTCCAGGGAGAATTCAGGATAGTCAAGGTACGCCGCACTCAATGGACATCCAATTTGCGTTTCTGTCAAGAAAAGTAGGTGCGGCTTTTCAGTCTCGAGATGGTGATGGACTGCGCTGAGATTAGAGTGAATCCTCGAATATTAGTGAGGTGCACTATTAGTGAGAGGACGTGCAACCGCTGTTTAACACTACTTTTCTTTTTTATGTACATATTAAGTGTTGAGAGTGAATAAGAATGGAGAATGGCAGTTGAGCGAGGCGTTGCATTAGAAACCAAACGATACTATCAGAGTTACTGTGCCCACGGGAGCTTGATCTGGAGACTGCGGGGACGCCTGACCCCCCCCCCCCCCCCCAGAGATCGCCATCGGGTCCTCTCGCCCGGTCGCTAATCGGCACGATGGGGCCACCCTTGGATTTTTCGCCAGTTGGCGGGGCAGCATTTCATGAGTAGCTAATTCACTAATTGGGCCCCCAAGTACCTGCGGTCGTCCAGCGGAACACCGTGCTTCGGATCCCGACACTGCAACAACTGACGCTTCGTACCCGGTTTACATACACAACGCGACTGTTCAGACCCATTTCTCCATATGGCTTCACCAAGCATCATGCCGGAACACGACAAAGTCATTTGGCGGCAAGAGTTTGCATTGATGGGTGGTAACCGAAAAGCCAGCGGCCGAAATCTACCACCGGAATTGGTGCTGCTCGTCTAGCACTACCCAGGGGGCACGTGTAGGGTGTCAGATTTCAAGTATTTCCTACGGACGCGAGTAGCTGCGTTGAACGCGCGTAAAAGTTTTGCATAGTGTTCACATGGTGCGCGCGTTAACGCAGGTCAACGCGCGATCAAATTTATAAAGAGTTCAGATGACAAACGCTAACGCGCGTTGCGAGAGTTCGTCAGTCTGTTTCGATAGAGCTAAGAAAATGGACGTCAAAGATGCTGTTATTTTGTGTTATATTACAAAAAGAAAATACAGAAAAAGAAAATGCACACATTGGGTTCACCCAATTTTGAAAAATAGACCTAGTTTGTTTGCGACATTATATCCGAATTTGAGAGACAATGAATCTAAATTCTTTAGTTACTTCAGAATGTCTATAAGATCATTCGACAATTTGTTTCAACTCATTCAGGATGACATTACAGCAGCTCCGAACGCCATCAGATATTGTATATCACCGAAAGAAAACCTAATTATTACTAAAAGGTAAGATTTATTTGTTACTGTATTTAATTAACAATCTGTAAATAATTATACTTGTGAATCTTCGCTGCTGGTGGCAACTGATGACGGTGTCGCTGGTGCTATGTCTCGTCCGCTAGTTACGTAGCCATAACAAGACGTGAATATTGTGGTGAGGACCAATTGTTTTCAGACGAGTAATTAGAAGCTAAAGTAAAAGGACTGGATGATTGTTGTTATGCTATTAAATTGTATATATCTATCTTGGATCTAAGGCGCTTATATTCGGGTATTTTCTTTATTTCGTTTACTAAAGACAAGCAAAATAACTTGTCCTCGTCTGAAACTTGTGTTTTCTGTCATCACTCGGATTGGGTTTCCCTTTCTTAGCAGTTGGCCGGGAAGGTGGTGGTATTTCGTCTTTATTCTTTTCATTATTATTAGCCACAGTTTCGTTATCATTGCTGAAATTACTTTGCCTTTCTTTTCCTGTTGTAGTGCCTTTTAAAAAGAGCAGTCTGTTTAAATGTATGTAATGATTTGTACTCGCTCCAGATCCTGATTTTCCTTTTTTCGACGCTCTGATGAAATTATCCTTTAAACTTTTCCACTTTGTTTGCAGCAAAGTACCCGTAAAAATGAAATTAAAGTTAATCATTTGAGATATTTTGCAAGCGGATGTTCGATGGCAGAGCTACACTATTCTTATAAAATTGGAAAGTCAACTATATCTGGTATTATTCTTCAAGTACCTATGTAAAGTTATATGGACGAAATTGAAAGACATAGTTATGCCAAACCCAGATGAACGAAAATGGATTGAAATATCCCAGGTATTTGAGCAAACAACCAAATTTCCTCATTGCATTGGTGCACTCGATGGTAAACATATCAGAATACCAAAACCAGAATACTCAGGTTCATTGTACTTTAATTATAAACATTTTTTCTGGTGCTATTAGCGTTGTGTGACTCTGACTATCGCTTCATCTGGGTAGACATTGGTGCCTACGGAAAGGATAGTGATTCAGGAATTTTTAAAGTATCAATCCTATACAAAAAAACTCACTGAAAAGTCTTTGGATATACCAAAACCGAGCCTTTTAACAGAAAATCACGATATGGCACTACCTTACGCAATTGTAGGTGATGAAGCATTTGGGCTAATGAAACATTTTATGAGACCCTATGGCGGAAAGCAGCTAACTTACGAAAAAAAAAATTAACTATCGGCTAACTTTAGCTCGTCGATATGTTGAGTATACTTTTGGAATAGCCAGTAATAAATGGAGAATACTACATCGCCCTATAGATGTCACTGTTGACTGTGCCGAACATATTGTAAAGACAATTACAGTACTCACAATAAATTTAGATTACAACAATTGATTTAGACCCGAAGAGATAAAAGAAGGAAATCTGTCAAGCATAAATATTACTCACAATGGACGAGTTACTTCATCAGCGGATAACATCCGAACTAAATTTACGAACTATTTTATTAATCAAGGAAAACATGAATGATATAAAAACTTTTTTTTACACGCAAACGCCATTTTTTTCTGTTAATAAAGTTACTTACCCAAATTCTTCTTTTTTCCATGAGAGTCAGTATCATTGCAGAAAATTGAAACCAATTCTTCCCAAGCACATCGTTTTAAAATTTTATTTTTATAGGATTCCGAAGCTGTATCCCAAATTGCTGGCCTTTTCTTGACTTCGTCAATTAGTAAGACGATGTCAATATTCACTATAATACTCATTTTGAACTGTATACTAACAAGTCACAAAAAAAACCTGCAATCGCGATGGAAGCGCGCGCTCAACTGAACAGTCAACGGACGTTACATACCTGTCATAGGGCGCGTTAACGCGCTATCGCCTGCGTCTAGAGACTTTTTCCCTGAGCGCCGCTTCAGTGCTCGCTGACGCGCATTAACGTGCGGGTATGTGATCGGTTGTATGTCAATACCACTATGTCTAGTCGCGCGATTTGAAAACGCGCGTCAAAATGTTGCTCATCTGAACATGGCCTTAGCGGTGATTTTTTACCGACGACAGAAACGACGCGACAAAAGACGGAGATAATGGGTCCACCCAATTTTTTCATACAGGCTGACTGAATGCCAGTACATAATTTTGTATCCTAAGTTAAGGCAATTCGAACTCAAATATATTAACTACTTCAGGGTGTCCATCAAGTCATTTGATGACTTACTGGCTTTAATAAAGGATGAACTCGTAGCAAATAAAACGCTGTGTGATATAGTATTTCACCAGAAGAAAAACTTATAATTACCTTGAGGTAAGTTTTTTATAAATCAACACCCTAATTTATAAATCAATACTTGTTTAGGAAAGAAAGTTTAAAAAAAAAGAGCATTTTGTTAATCGTAGAATAACTTCGATTTACTGGTGGCATTGGTAGGTGCAGGCGATGCAGTGTATGTTACTGGCGATAGAGATTACATTGCTGTAGTATAACCATAATGTGTAAATTATTTGGCACACTAGATTGCTGTGACCTTTTATCATGATCAATCCTATTCGACCTATCATCATTGAAAGCCTTTGACAGAAGCTTGACTACGCTGCTCTCGTGGTAAATATTTTCTTCGTTGTGGTAACGGGTTACGACAGTGTTGATTTTCAAATGACTGATGTTGCTGTCCTTGAAGGTTTTGGTTTTGCAAGATTAAATTATAAATGTCAATTTTAGTACAAAGTCATTTATATTTTCGGGGATTTTTATCTCTTTAACGAGTGACAAACAAAATAGCTTGTCTTCATCGTCATCTTTTGGTTCCAAAACATTTTTCTGTGCTAAACTTTGCTCTATTATTTTTTTTATTGGGGTAGTAATACTCTTAAGTCAGGACTAGCAAATTCTGACGAAGCTAATGCATAATCTGTATCTAAACTAGTTTCTGTATTTCTTATTTAGGAGGCGTAAATAAGTCCACCTTATGTATGTCTTATGTCAAACTATTTAAGCAAATCAGAATGCTAAGAAATCCTGTAAACGATTGTGATTTAAGAACTGGTACATAGCTTTTCAATACCAGTTTTTTTGGTGTTTGATGTTCCTTATAAGTTCTTTTTGTAGATTCATTTAGGCTTAGATTCAAAAATTAAATCTTTCACTTCTAGTAACATTGCAAACACTTCATTTTTATTTCCAGGAAATAAAGGATGCTTGTAGCCATGTGCATGTAAGTTTCGGGAATTAAATGTATCTAAAATATTATTCATAATCATTATAAATTTTTCTATTCTTCCACTTTTCAAAAAGTCGGGCAGCTTTAGCTCTTGTCGAAAAAAATTAATTGCTACAGAAATACTCCTGCTAAGAAGCTGGGTTGCCAACTTTACGTTCATTATGGAGTTTCTGAATTGAATGTTTTTTTGTAAGGCGGTTAGCAAGATGAAAACCAGTTTCTTCTTGTAGTTTGGCCAGCTTTTTTACATATTCCCATTTAATTTCATCATCTTTATATATCGCACCTTCGGTGCAACAATGTCACAACAGCTCATTTTGTAATTTTACAGGACAAAGCTTTTAAGATTTTTTCGCATTTATTTCCTTATTACTGGATTACTATCTTTGGTACGTTTAAAATATTTATAAAATCAATTGTTTATTGTTTTTGCTACAGTTTCATGTAAATTGTTTACTTTGTATTACTAAAAAAGTCTTCATAAAAGCCATAATAACAAAAGATGGCCTAAATTTTGACTTTGTTGCACCACGAATAATTTTAGTTTTATTAAATAATCATTATTATTTAAGATAATGTTTTAAATGTAATAAAATTTATTTGACAAATATTTTATATATTTTCTTCTCAAAAAATCAACTACTAACAAAAAGTTTTCTCAAAACAATTAGTCTTTTAACTACTTAGTAATATGGCATCTTTTTCATAGTTTTAATTTTAATCAAATTCTTGGAAAAGCAGACTTACATAATACTCAGTCTTATAATCTTTTAAAGTATAAACAGTCTTATTATGAGTCTTATAAGTAGTTAACAAAAATGTTTAATCTTACAAATAATAACCTTATATAAATTCAAACTTATAGTCTGATAAACTTGAAAATAAATTTTAATTATTATCAAAAAAATAACCTCAATTAAATTGTATCAATCATCATATGAAACAAAAAAATTTTAAAAATAGTAAAATTTTTGTTTTAGCATTAATTCAAATCAAACTTTTTACTTTTCTAAAAGCTTTAAAAATAACTATTCAAATAAACTGTTACGGAAAATTTCGGGAATCAAGGAAGTGACACAACATTACTATTTAAAAATGTATTGATTGCTTTTCGAAATATTCTCCGCGAAATTTGACACATTTTCCATACAATGAAACCAATCATTGAAGCAACCATTCCATTCGGAAGTTGGGGTCTCCAAAATGGCCGTTTTGTAGGCTTCCACAGCTTCTTCAGGTGATGAAAATCTCTGTGCACTCAATTTATTCTTTATTTTAGGGAAAGTATAGAAATCATTAGGGCTTAGGTCGGGGCTGTACGGCGGATGGTCTAATAATTCTATGTTTTCTTGCTCTAAAAACTTTTTTGTTCTATGTGCGGTGTGAGAACTCGCATTGTCGTGATGGAGGATGATGCGGCGGTTGCAGTTCTCTTTACGGAGTTCAGCAACGACCTGTGGAAAACAAATGCTAGCATACTATTCTGCATTAACCGTTCTTTGTCCCTCAAGAGGGATAGTCGTAACATGGCCGGTTTTGGAGACAAACGTGGCCACGAATATTTTTCTCTATTATCGAGTGGACAGCATCCGCTTTATTTTGAGTGTGCCCACGAATCAGGTACTTGTGTGTTATGGAACTAATTGGCAAGATTGAAACGGCATAATAGTACAGACTTGGAATGAATTTGTTTTTTTGTTGACCGCAACAGTTATCGGAGAAAAAAATTATATCTGTATTTGGTTTAGTCGAAGAACATTCTTTAAAAAAATTGTACACAAAAGAACCTATTTCATTGGCTCCTCGCTTACCCAGACCTTCATGCTAAAAAGAAACAAAATCATATCATCCTTAATGTTGGTGACTGTAAAGTTATAACAATTTAGTTTACTTTTATAAAAAATGCCGACGATTGGCCTACAGGACAAGGCAGTACTGCTTGCAGATCGAGTATAGCCACAATGATGTTGCTGTCTGGGTTTTTGCACTCGTCTACATCTTGTTTTTTTCAATCCCGCTTAGACTCTTTTCCTCTTGATGTAGATTGTAGCTGGACGTTAGCGATTCTTTATCTACAGCATTATTATAGGCCTCACATACGTCACATTGGTATTTACGTGGAAGAAAAAAGCTAATATTAAATTAGGTGTTGAAAATCCGATGGTATGCGTCGTAATTTGCTGGTTCCATGTTGTTAGATAGACGGCTTTGTTGATAATTACGGTGTAGTTCGGCTACAGTGAAACCTCCATCTATATTTTCTCTGGAAGAATTGGCTCTAATATAGTGACTTTCAATCCTAGGGATCAAATTTATGTGGTCACGTACGGATTGTATTACTTCAGCATCTAGCTTTGACTGTTTTCCGTGTTTACCGCGTTTATCTGTTGGTATTACACTTATGCTTTTTTTTATAGGATAAGGGTGACAAACGAGCACACAGTCCACCTGATAGTAAGTGGTTACTGCGGCCCATAGACATCTACATCTATCCTCTATTACAAATCCAAATGCAGATGCGTTGCCACCCGTGAGGACTAAGATGGAATGCCTCATTTCCAGTAAAAAGGGCCTCCGGCCACCTGCACTCACCAAGCGAAACGCAGAGGTAAACCTCTACTTCACGCTGGTATTCTGTGAGGTCGTGGTACCACCCCGGTTCGAGCCGGCCCATCCGTGCGACAGCAAGAGCTGCCGCGTGGGTCTACCACTGTGTAAATGCTTGCAAATTTACTATCAATTACAGTACGTAGTGGTTTATTACTTATGGCTACTGTATTCAATAGAAACGTTTTACAAACTCTTATCTCTTTACCTCGATTAATAAGAAAGTATGTTGTGTTTGGTTTTCTACATTTTCTATTCACGTCTCCACCTTTTCGGATCTTGATAGTACGGATTTCAGGTTCAACTTGCTTTACACAAGAAGCAAGGAAGCCCAGTATGTCTTAAATATTATATTCCTATCATCTGTAGTAAATTTATTTGAACAAGACAATCGGCAAGTATTTACACAAGGTGGACGAATGTTTTTTTTGTGGCATTACCTCTAGATGATGTGTTTGCTTGACCAGTATTTTTCAGATACTTTCTCTCTTGTTTTTTCCATTGACTAGGGTTTCTGGTCCTTTTTTTTAGACTTTGATACAGTACTAGCCTGTTCAGTACCTCCTTGAATAGTCTCAGAGGCTGCATTATTATGTATAACTGATACATTAGAAGCATTTTTGGAGCAAGATGTTGATCCGGAGTGACTATTGCCAGAGCTGGATAGACTACTACTTGAGGTCGAGAAACTACTGCTAGAGCTAGATATACTTCGGGCTGGCTGTAAAAGTATTTTTCTTGGACGCTTTTTTTGCGTTGGTTCATATTCAGATCCATAAGTCGCAGAAAAATCTTCATTATTATCAGGGTCGGTTTCATTGGCACTCGAGAAGGTGTCTTGCCTTATCACCTCTTTATGTAAGGTGTTTTGTGGCTCTGAATCAATGTTAACTACACTGGAAGAAACCCCATCATTTGAATGACTACATTTTTTACTATCTGTTGTAAAGGCTACATTTTCAATATTCTTTATTGCCACATTTTTTTTTATATGATAAGGGTGACAAACGAGCACACAGTCCACCTGATGGTAAGTGGTTGCTGCGGCCCATAGACATCTACAACTATCCTCTAATAGAAATCAAAATGTAGATGCGTTGTCACCCGTGAGGACTAAGATGGAATGCCTCATTTCCAGTAAAAAGGGCCTCCGGCCACCTGCACTCACCAAGCGAAACGCAGAGGTAAACCTCTACTTCACGCTGGTTTTCTGTGAGGTCGTGGTACCACCCCGGTTCGAGCCGGCCCATCCGTGCGACAGCAAAAGCTGCCGCGTGGCTCTACCACTGTTAAAACATTATCGGCAACGATATTTTGTAACAGGAAATCAACTTTTACTTCGTCGATTAAAACTGTGTCCAAGTCATTAGCATGATCACATTTTTTATATTTGTCAGTATCTGAATGATCCATTTTTCTTTCATCTGAAGTACTGGAGAAATTATTTATTAAAGAATGAGAGGTTCCTAAATTGTAATCATGATCATTGTCCTGATCTTCTGAATAAAAGTTCACTAACCAGGTTTTAACTAATGTTTTGATTTTTATGGAACTATTTTGATGAGTCTTAACCATAGACATATTTTTTTACTGCGGGAACCCATGGTTCTCTAAAAAAATTGATTTCGTTAAAGATATTTGTAAGTCAGATTCATTTGAAATCGAACCGAAGACCTCTGAAGTGAGAAAGAAGAGTATACCACCACTTACAGACATCGAAAAGAATAAGATACTAAATAGTAGCACGAACTTAGTCTCATCACTAATTAAAGTCATCTAACAGCCTCCGTAAAGATAAATAAATAATTTTAGTGGGGCGCCCCGAAGCGTGAATTCGCGATGTCCTCTTTTTAAAATATGTAGGTATTAAAAACAATTTTTAAGTTTGACTTGAGCCAAATCGGTCATAGGATTGCCGAAAACATTTGGAATTTAACAGTCCCAAGTCTTTTTATTGTTTACAGCTTTATAGTTCCAAATTCTTCGTCAAAAGCGTAATATTTATGGACTTAAAGAAACACTTTTCTGTTATTAACTTTGTAGTTCCAATCAATATAGTTAAAAAAAATATCATTGGACCTACAAAAACACTTTTTAATTTAGGACTTTGTAGTCCTAATTAATTTAGTTGAAAATTATAATGCCTGACCAACAAAAACAATTTTATAATTAATGACTTTGTTGCTCCAAATTTTTTGTGAATAACAAAAAATAATTGAACTTTTACAAATAGGTGAGTCTTTGTTGCTCCAATAAAACAAAATAAAAACGGTCATAAATACCTTTAAGTGTCTGTAGTTCCAAGACACGTCAAACTCGCGAAAGCGGGGTTACTACTGACCAATCAGACTTTGTCGGCCCAAAATTCACGGAAAAAGCACCAATCATCACAAAGGCACTCGCGCCATCTAGTAGCATTTTGAGATACCGCGAGTGTCTTTGTTTCCCCACACGAAGGCATGGTTCAAAGACAATTGGCATACTTAACTCAATTTTGTAATTTTGGCTACTTTTGGCTTTGTTGCAACGAAGGTGCGATATGTAGAAACACTTCCTTTGATTCAAAATTATTTATATAATTTTTTATATCTTAACATACGGCAGAAGTCTAAAAATACTGCCACCTTATAATCGGCATATAGATGTTTAAAAGTTGTCTTCAGCCCTTTTGGGTTTTTGTACTTAAATCCAACACTTCCGTGGCTGATAAATTGGAGCTGTAACCTTCAAACGTCAGCGATACTGCGTCAATGCCTATTTCGTGGCAAGTATATCGATTGAAACATGTTTGCTGTCTTATAGCCATTTCATCGGCGATCAATGCGCAAATCATATTTTCGTCCGATTCAAGCACATTTTAAAAGTATCTTCTGTCAAACCCGGCGAGCCATCAATATTTGAATACCACTTGGATAAGGTTTTGGGTGTGGGAGCCCAGCGAGCCACTTTCTATCTTCAAGGACATACCTATACGTCCTTGAAGATAAAAAGTGTAGTGTTAAGCAAAATTTTCTAAATTCTGGAGCATACTTTTTAACCGGCTTCTTTGATCATTTTAGCTTTTTTTTATACTAGTATATAGATCCGCAGCAAACACATAATCACTTAAAATATTGTGAATATCGTTGTCGATATATCTCTCTTTTTTAGTGTTCCAATGATTTATTTAAAAGAAGCGATATAAGCCTTCTCAGTGTCGTCAGTAAATTGTTTGCGAAAGTGTTGATTGAAAGGGTTGTGAATGAAACAGACGAAAAAGTATGGGATGCACAAGCAGGATTTAGAAATGGAATAGGATGTATGGATCAAATCTTTTCCTTGCGGTGCATAGCCGAAAAGTGTTTGGCTAAAAACACGAAGGTCTATTGCGCATTCGTGGATGTAGAAAAGGCCTATGATAGAGTGTTGACGAATGAATTGTGGTCAGCATTGTCCGTGAACGGTGTGAGCAGTATCCTCATACGAGCGTTACAATCCCTTTATAGGGATTCTAGAGCTTGTGTAAGAATAAACGGGGCATACACTGAATGGTTTAATATCGAAAAAGGTTAGGCAGGGATGTGTAGCGTCAATGTGGCTGTTTAGTCTGTTCATGCTTGACGCATTAAAAAGAGAATGAAAGTGGGTTGACAATGAATGAGTTACTCGTCAAATATTTTCTCTATGCTGATGACCAAGTACTACTTGCGTCTTCGGCCGAGGAGTTGCAGGAGATAACTGTTATGAGTGGAGCTTTTGTTAGAAAGGGAATGAAGATGAATGTAAAGAAGACGATAATGATGGTGTTTGAAAGAGATGAGGCAGTGACAGACTGCAATATCGTGATTGGAAATGAACAAATTGAACAGGTGAAGGAGTTTGTGTATCTGAATTCAAAGTTTACAAGAGATGGAAAGTGTGAGAGTGATATCGAAAGAAGAGTGAATGCAGGAAACATGGTGAATGGAACTTTGCACTCCTTTATGAGCAGTCGGAAGGTCTCTAACTAGGCTCGTTTGGCTGTGCATGAGGGGATGTTCCGACACTCATGTACGGAAGTGAAAGTTGGGTATGGCAGAAGAAACATGAAAGCAGAATAAATGCAGTAGAGATGAGAGCGTTAAGAAGTATGATAGGAGTTAAACTGAGTGACAGGATAAGAAATAGTGAGATAAGGAAATGTTGTGGTCTGAAAGAAGATGTAGTGACAAAAATTGAGAAAGGTATGCTGAGATGATTTGGCCATGTCGAGAGAATGAATGAAGAACGATAGACGAAAAAAGTATATAAGGCGAGTGTGAATGAGTGTTGGAAGGGGTAGACCTAGGTGGATATTTCTGGACCAAATCAGGAACGTCTTGAAAAAAGGCCAGGTCAAGAGTACCCTAAACCGAAGAGCATGTATGAACGGATTAATGAAAGTGGACGAAGGGAAACAAGTTTGTAAGGATCGTAGCAAGTGGAAAGAAGTGGTCTCTGCCCACCCCAACGGGAAAAAGGCGTGATTATATGTTGGTATGTATAATTGATTTTATGAATTCTAAATCGCCTTTTTTACGTGGTTTCAAAAGTCCTATGAAAATTGAAAACAAAAAATACTGGGAACTTATTTTGCAACAGACAAAAGAATATTTAAAATCATTGAGTATCAATGGAAAAAGTATTTTACACCACGGGCGTAAAACATTTGCTCTAGGTGATTTTAATGAACAATGAAAATTTCCTTTTACTTTTTGCAGATTTATTAAGCGTCATTCCTCCCATTAAATATCTTTAACATTTAAATTATTAACCGATTATGAGCCTAAGGTCGAACACATAGTGTTTTCGATTTGTTATAGGATAAAAATAAAATAAGCTAATCAAATAGAATAAACATTTTAATACTCCTATATATAAAAAACATAAAAGTGAGTTTCTTCACAAACTAAAAATTATACTCTTCTTTGGCATAGCCTATATTAAAAAAAAATTTAAATACCCTTAATTTTAAACGCTAACGTAATAAAAAATAAAAAAACGGTGAGAGGTGGCTTAATATATTCTATCTTCATGAGATCCTGGGTGGTTAAAGACAGCACAATTTTTTACAGTAAAAATATACGTGCTCTAAACATATAGGTACTTCACATTTCCACAACTGTACTTGGTATTTCGGTCTTTTCTCCTGTCGCATTCCGAACACCTTGTTTTAGATCTTGCTATTTTTTTAGTGGTTCCTGAGGCGTTTCACGAATTAAATCGTATATGCGCTTACGTGAATCCTTCGGAATCCGTGGATTGTCTTTACGGAATCTCAAATGCTCGTCTATCAGAGCCATTTCTAAATCGCGAATAAACCTTCTATGATTTGATTTTACTGTTTCAATACAATTATTCAACATGTGTAAGATCATAGCATTGATTCCCGCGTGATTGAGCATCGAAAAAAATATAGTGAGTGGCCAGCGCCTAGAGTTACGAGACACGTCATATGTCCTCGCGAGTTTGTCCACCATATCTACTCCACTTTTAGTTTTGTTTTGCTGGTTTCCGGTATCCTCAACTATTCCTTGATCATGATGTAGAGACGACATCACGAACACGTGTTTGCGTGGCTTTGGTACATAAGAAACCAGAGTGATATCCTTTTGGAAACCAAATCTTGAAGAATGTTCCTCTCGTGATAGCTTGAAACACAGTGGAATGCAAGTTTTATTGGCTCTCAATGTACCTACTACTGTTAGTTTATGTTTGAGCAGTAAATTTTCAGTAGCTTCTAACTAGTGAAAAAATTGTCCATTGTCATATTCCATAAAGATCCAGAAACGCAGTTCACCATACGATCGACGATGTCATACCGCGAAAGGACTATTATCTGGTTTTTTACCACAGTAAATCTCTAAATGCATGGTGTAATATGTTTTTGCATTTACTAAAACATATATTTTTACAAAATAAAAGCTGTTTTATGGCTTTTATTTTTAGCTGAATTATATCGATCTAGTAAACAAATCCTCAATGATTTATGGGCTCGTGATGGTACAGGAATTGAAATATTCTGTTGCACAATGTCGTAAAATCGATTCTCGTTCTTATTCAATAATTTGATGACATTGCGACAAGGGAAGAAAGAATAAAGACTAATCGTTTGGCAGGTTTTGATGGAATGTATTGGCGAAAACCACATCTACCCCCAAAAGGCAACCAACTCTTCGTCTAGTGTAAGGTACTCAAAAGGTGTATACGCATTTCGACAACTTTATACAAAGATCTCGAAAATGTCTCGGATAGGCGCCAAACGATCAGTCAACGATTAGACTGTCGCTCGTATGAAATTTTAGGTTATAGTGAGATTGCTTTTTTATTGTTAATTTCTCAGTATTCCTTTTAGGTATGGCAAATCGAATATTACTATTGAAGTTTAGAGATAATAAGTCATAAATCTACATTCATTTCATTGTGTCATCACTATTTGTGGTGAGCCCATTCTCCATATAAAAAGAAATTGTCTCCTTTGGTAGCAATATTCCTTTCAAAGAGTAGAGGTCAGCTAAGAACGGGTTTTACGAAATTCCACCAACAAGAGGGGTTGAGGGGGCCTTAATTTAAAAAAATAACATTTTCAAACAAATAGCTTTTATAGGTATAAACTTAAAACTAAAATTTAAAGTGTTTAATGAGTCTCTTTCGAACACGTTCAATTCTTTTAATTGGATGTGATTTTATTAAGCGGGAGAATATACTTAACAACAATATTCAAGTTTGCTACGGATGGAGTTGTTGTACAGTTGAAGAATTGTTGTTACCTTTTTTTTGTCAATTTTTAAAACTACATTTGCTCGGATTATAATTCGGTCAAAATTCGCTTGTAGGTCTATTACGTCGGATTCCTGCTTTATAACTTTAGCCATTTTTAACCGTTAGTCACTACTCAAAATGTATTTTACACTGTCACTACTCAAGGATCAGTTTGACCCTGTTATAAAACAATATATATTTTTTTAAACCATTACGAATTAGGATATAAAACACACTATTTAAGAAGAAGGGTTTAAAATGTAATAAAATCACACAACTTTTATTATTTTCTGAACTTTTTGGACATACAATAATTGAGCAAGTGCTTCAAATTGGTAGTTTACATGAAAAACAAGGTTTTGTCATCTTTTTTATGAGAACAAAAGACGCAACGCTTCCTTTTAGATACAATGCAAAAAAAATTAGATGCATAATGCAACTGGAACAGATCTTTCAGGCATGGGCAGTTTGAATTTCCTTGAAGTTATCATACGCAATTGTTGGGGAATCTTTTCGTTGCAAATTCGCTGTTGAGCGTAAGGTAAGCATAACTCCATGCCGAGCCCGCGTAGGAAGTCTGGCCGATTTATTGACTTTCCCCTGACTGAATCGTATACGACTTTTCTATTAAGGCCTGTTATATTGAGCATTGCGTAAAAAATCACCATTGGCCAACGTCTAGCTCTAACAACTGAGAAGTTGGCACAGTTTTGTTCTACAGCGTCAACCACAACTTTTGTTCCATTGTAAAATGTGATCATCGCAAGTTTATTATATTGATCAGCAACTCGCCATCATGATGCATACTCGAAATAAGAACCACAGCCTTAAACTTTTTCGGAACATATGATGTGATTGTTATTTTAGCTGTAAAACCAAACAACGACAATCCTACTTCTCTTGTTTTATGTGGTAAAAACTCTCTTGGGATCTCACTCTTGTTTGCTTTCACACGTATTTCCTCACGTATGCCAGTTTACGAGACCATAGTTCATCGACTAACTCAATGCAGGAAAACTAATTATCTCTAGTGATATACTGGAGCTATCAAGCGGAGAACAACTTGAGTCGGTAAAAGTTTTTCATTTTTGGATCTAGGTCTGTCCGATGTTTTGCCGAAATAAATTTCTGCGTTTACCATATAATGAGTCTTAACATCATTCAAAATAACTATCTTCAAACCGTATCTAGCAGGCTTTTTTTGGCATGTACATGCGAAAACACATCGCCATCTTGCTAACATCTCATCGACCGCGTCCTCTCTTATTTTCTTCTATTATACTGCCATCATATTTTTTCCCAAGCTGTTTTAATAATTTTGCCATTAAGCATAGTTCATAAAAATAGTCTTACAAACGTTAGTCATTTCACTCTGGCTCTGGTTTAAATTGGGTTTTGATACTGGCAGAAAAGTTGTAAGTATTTAGATGCATAATTCCGATTGTCGGGTAGCTCACGATTTAAACATCTTTTCTTTTGCTTCTTGTTTAGAGTACCTCACTACAAAATCTAAATGATTTTCCCGACTTCCTAAACTGCAAAACTTCTGAAAACAATAGTATATTTGTTCATGAGATATCTTTTTAACCCTTTATAAGGCAGAGGAAACGAGAGGTGTTTGTTACTTATACCAAAGTAATAATGGATATTAGTATGATTATGTCAAAGAAACATTTTATTTTATTTTATTATATATGTTTGGGAAGTATATTAAAAATATGGTGGCAATATAGTTGCCATAGCCTGTCAATTAAACACAATGTTTTACTTAATTTTCATCTTTTATTGAGAAAAATTAAAATAAATCACAGCAGTACACACCTTGCAAGGTACCTAAGGTTGCTTAGATTAATGCTAGAATGAAAAAGATCATAACAAGAAACCACACAAAGTGGAACCTTGCAAACAGATCACTGAACTTTGGACCGCTTATTTTTGGTTTTGCTACTGCACGTACGACAGCGTCGCCAGGTTACCAATTGTTCGTGCTTTTGACTTCCAACATTTGACAAGCGGATCTCCTCAGTAACTCCTACCACCTTCTGCCGATTCGTTTAGAGTTTCAGTGTTTTCTTTGAGTGCAGTGCCAGGCTCTCTATGCTTCTTTTTCTTGAGGTAAAGCTATTTATTAGACCTCGGGCCAGAAACAGCCGAAAGTAAAGCTGAGAAAGTGGATTGTGCACTCTCTTATCATTCTTGTACAGCAAAAATGAATTGGTGATAGCTAGGTCTATGCAGAAGAAGAAAATATGCAGCCACCACCTTTTGCTTCTTCTGCCGACCTAACATGTTGTTCGTATATGATCAAAACGATCGACCCTACGGTCGGTATATTGTAGTACAGTGAGGGGACACTGAAAGGCCCTCTTAGCCCAGAAATGAATGAAATATTGGAATTACGATGACATAAGCAAAATTTTCTTGCCTTAATAATAAACAAATATAAAGGCCGAGTCAAAATACGGCAGAAAGTTATTCAATGTATGTCAAAAAGGTATTAACCTTTATTATATTATATTATTATTTATTTATTATCCTTGCTTCCCGCCAACGTGCGATTAAACTTCAATAGGTAGTGTCTTTTGTCAGGGTTCCATCTTTTTGCCAACGGTAGCAGTATGTTTTGTCCAGTTTTGGGTGAAATGCACTACTCAAGACAGTTACGATCTTCGTGTCTTGCCACATAACAAAAGACACAATTTTTTTGTGCGCCACTTGAATTCGCCTCTATCGAGATTTAACTTTTGCCTTCTTGGTACACTTTTGGATTTTTCTTTTATTATCATAGGGAGGCATTTTTATATCAGTGGCAGATCGGATCTATCACTATTGACCGTAAATGTGGCGTAAACCCCTTTGTCATATAGGTATTGAATTATTTCGTATGAAGCAAAGAAATTATCAAAGGTAAACGACCCTTGTATCCTTCATCAATTAGTTTTTGGGTGAGAGATTTCACGACATTTGCCCTCAATCCTAGTTCACTTGAGTGGTCATCTCGTTTTCCGGTGTAAACATCAAACTTGAAAAAATAGCCTGATTCGCTATCGGCTTGGACCCTGACTTTGTAGCCACTTCTCACGGGCTTTAGAGGCATATACTGTTTCAAAGAAGAAACGCCTTTGAATTTGATCATTGACTTGTCTATATATTATGACGTAGTAGTCTTTGCTGATCTTTGACAAGGCGTATTCAGCATGTCAAGGAGTGGACGAACTTTGAACACTTTGTCGTAATTTGGAGCTCCTTTCTCAGGCATTTTAGAATTATCGTTCAAGTGTATATTTTCAAAAATTTTTTGAACCGCTTGGATGTCATTACTGATGCTATTCTGAAAAACTGGATCACTTGACCAATACAAGTCAATGGCTGGTAGTGGGTGTCCCATCATAATGATCATTCCTATAAATGCCTTGATTTCATTAGAATTGACGGGTGTCCAGCAACGACTTTTTTTTCTGCTGTGCATAAATGTTAGATTGCACCACATCATCATCATCATCATCATCATTACAGCCCTTCACAAGTCCACTGCTGAACATTGGCCTCCCCCAAAGAATGGCACAAAGCACGGTCCTGAGCCACCTGCATCCATCGACTTCCTGCATATCTTACCAGGTCGTCACTCCATCTAGTGGGGGGACGCCCTACTCTTCGCCTGCCGGTACGAGGCTGCCACTCGAGAACCTTTTATCGCCATCGGTTGTCGGTTCTTCGAGCTATATGACCGGCCCATGGCCACTTCAGCTTACTAATCCGTTGGGCTATGTCGGTCACTCTGGTTCTACTGCGGAACGCTGCCCAACCGAGTTGAATCCGTCGATTGACCTCTAAGTCGAAGTTGGACTTACCTAGTCGGACTATTTGTCCCAGGTAAACATACTTGTCAACAACTTCGAGCTTAGTGCTCCCAACAGCTGCCGGCATAGGTGTGACATGGACATTAAACGTGATCTTTGTTTTGTTCATGTTCATCTTAAGACCTATCCGTTGGGAAACACTATTGAGGTTTGCACCACAATAAGATTTATTACTTTTTCGTCAAAAAATTACCGAAATACGTCACAGACTCGAAATAAATTGACTCTTTTCTAACTTTACGCTATCAAAAAATTCTAAGTTTGGATTTCGTGGCCAAAGAACCTTCTTGCATTGAGTTTCTTCAGCATCTTGACTCATCTGTATGAGACAATGTATCTGAACCAGGTGACTCTTGCACAGGAGTTCTGCTATCGCTATTAGATGGTTCTTCAAGAGAGGAAGAGTTTATACGACGATGACGGCTATCTAAGTGAAGACTGGATGTGGGTGAGGATGGTATGGGTGATTCTGGCAAAGGAGTTCGGGTAGTGTGATCGCTATTCGATGGTACTTCAGGAGAGGAAGAGTTGATACGACGATGAGAGCTATCAAAGTAAAGATTGGATGAGGACGGCAAGATTTCAGACTTGCTTACTGATGACATGCTTTTTTCTGGATATAGATCTTGAACACCAGATGTTGATGTGTAGTGCCCTGTAGACTCCCCTTTACCTCCGACAATATACATTTATAACATTAGTATTAAGTATAGAATAGGAACAGTATAATTATAGTTCTTGTACAAGCAACACGTCTCCTTCATTCAGCACCTTCCGAGTTCCGACATTACATGGCGAACCTGCCAGGCGGTGCGCTGCGACAATGCACGCTCACCGCCGGGGCCTATTACTTAAAAGAAATAAAAATATTATAAGAGATCTAAATTAAATTATGAAAAAATATTAACGGAATGGACACAATACCGGACGTGACGAAAAATAATAAGAATATAAGAAAAGAACACAATATTACTATTGTTTAAAGAAAATTACAGAAAGTATTTAATAAACTAATGATGATCAACTTAAAAAGATAAACTTTATGAAAATTTCAAAGGTAATATGAAGATTAAAATACTTAATAGTGATAATTATGAGAAGTATAATGAAGAAAGGAACAGCAGTTGTACCCTAGCAAGCTTAGCCCAGAAGAATATGAAATTTGAGTCAGAAAGAACAAAGAAGATATTAAGAGGTAACTTCGCACCTTCGTGATTTTAACTCCATTTAAAACTTTATTTATCAATTTGTGATTTTTTTTATGTTCTTTTTGCTATTATATTTTTTGAATTTAAGTATTAAATATTCTGTATTTAATATATCTATGTTTAAATTGAAAGTAATTATCAGATAATTTACGATTCAATTGACTTTTTAATATTTTAATTACTGTATCTGAAAAAATAATCAAAACGCCAATAATTATAAATTAAGTTATGTATGCACTTCTGTGGTATATTTTTATTAAGGTACAAGACGATTTTATATTCACTTTTATTCAGTTATTGTTTTATATTATTATTATTTAGGGGTATCTATATAGTTTTCTCATCTGGTTGGGCTGTATAAATATATAATTGTAAATGAAAATGATAAACATACATAAATATCAACAAAATAAAATAAATACATGAAAAATACATAAATAAATAAAAACCCAACCAGATGGAAGCCCTCGGCAGGGGAGACCAAACGGCCGAGGGTTAGGGGGAAAGGGAAAGAAACCGGCGGACGATGCGGGCGGTATCGAGGAGCACCGCCTTCTGCATTTGATCTTGGAGCGGTCCGTCACGGAGTCCCAGTCGCCTCAGATGACCCGAGAGGCTGACTGGGATTAACCCGTTCGCAGAGACGACTACAGGTATAATTTCGGCCGGCAATCCACCCCACATGTCGGTCACCTCGTGAGCCAGGTCCAGATATTTAGTCAGTTTATCTGTTTCGGCTTTCACGAGGTTCTCGTCATAAGGAATGGTAATGTCGACCAAAAATATCCTTGACTGTGCCCGGTCCATCAGCACAATATCAGGCTTATTCGCAAGAATAGTCCTGTCCGTGATGATGGCCCGGTCCCAGTAGAGCCTGGCGCGGTCATTTTCGAGCACGGCTTCCGGCAAGTACTTATAATACGGCAGTTTCCGATCCACGAGACCGTATTTCAGAGCGAGCTCCTGGTGTAGAATCCTGGCTACTAAGTTGTGCCTGTGCAAATACTCAGAGTTAGAAAGCGCCGAACAACCGGAGATGACATGCCTAAGTGACTCACCGGGATGGCGACAAGCTCGACAGACGTCAACGGTGCCATCCTTTAGGATGTATCTCCGATAATTGTTGGTCTTAATAACCTGATCCTGTATCGCACAGACAAAACCCTCGGTTTCCCCAAAGAGGTCACCGAAACGTAGCCAGTGGAGGGAGGAGACTGTGTCTACGAAAGGCTCATGTAGAGCCTTGTAGAACCTCCCGTGGAGCTCTTTCTCCTTCCATACGGTCTCCCGGTCGGAAATGCTCTGTACTGCCGGGTCTTGCCATTGCTCGTTGGCTAAGGATAGAGGGGTAAGTCCTTTATCACAACAAATAACGTCCCTATAGTATGGATCATCCGCTCTCGTCAGAAAGTAATTACGGAGGCTGCACACTTCGCGATTATGCATGGTAAGCGCGCTTAAAAAGCCGCGTCCACCATGCTTCCGCGGCAAGTACAGCCTCATTACTGACGATCTCGGATGATGCACCCTGTGGGACGTCATTATAGTGCGGACTTTTCTGTCCAAAGCGTTCAGTTCGGTCTGAGTCCACCTGAGTATGCCAAAGGTATACATGAGAACAGGCATGACCCAACCGTTATATGCGTGCGTCTTATTCACACCGGACAAAAGGCTGTTAAGCACTTTGGTCAAGCGTGCATAAAACACATCGCAAACTGATTGTTTCATACCCGCCTCATCTACACCGATGTTCTGTGACATACCCAGGTATCGGTATGTTTCAGCCTCGGAAAGGGTCCTTATGTTGATGGGCATAGATAAGTCTATGCCCTCAGAGTTAGCAACCCTTCCCCTTTCTACATGGAGGACCGCACACTTATCCGTCCCCAGCTCCATTCTAATAGAATTGCTAAAATCACAAGTGATGTTTAGCGCTTGCCTTGCCTTTGCGATACGGTCCTCAATCCTTCTTCTCCAGGCTGGGATGGTGTTACTTTGTCTAGTAGCGCGTCCAGCCGTGAGAAGTTTGGCGCCAACAATGCGGCAGACTGCCAGTGCGGCGCCAAAAAGAATTGAGTCCGTGTCGCAAAGGTCCCGGCTGGCTTCCAAATAGGTCACCAGCATTGGGTTGAGAGCCCTCACGACAGCCCGATTCCGCTTGCTTAGGGGTATGCGCGGGAGTCGCGGTCGATTTTCGAGAGGCGTACTGCGCGTTTCCACAATCGCCTCATCCAATTTACTCCTCATCTGCTCTAGTTCTTGGGTGACCATTCCATCATCGCCTGAACCAACCAGAGCGGGGAGATCCATGGCGCCCTCTATATGTGGCTGCTGGTCTGTGGCCTGAGGAGCCGCATCCCCAGCTATAGCCGGTTCATTCGATGAGGGAATAGCCTCACGCCGTAGTCGTTCGAGTTCGGCATCATCAAATATTTTTGAGCGTATGATGTACCGAACTCGGTCTGCCAGGTTTTGCTCTGTGACGGGAACTGACGGCTCAAGCTCAGCAAAAAAGCGATGCATCCGAGCCCGATACGCTATCCCTCCAGTTTCTTCCCCTTTCGCCCTATAGTACGCCCGCAATGCGTTTATGTTCATATGTTTTGTCCAACGCATGCGGCGTACTCCACCAGTGGCGGGTGCCGCTTGCCGAGTCCGGGAGGACCCCGCCGACACCGAGCCGTCTGGTGGGGATGATGGACGCGAGGGGCTGCTAGGTGGTCTTGCAGCACCTCGCGATCGGCTGGCGGCTCGCATGCTGTCGCGTCCAGCGCCAGCTCCAGACGCGCCCTGGCGACCCCCAGGCAGCGGCCCTATTCGCGTTCTATTTCTATCCATCATCCATTTAAATTTTTATTATTATTATTATTACTGTATCGTGCAAAAATTAACGAAATAATATGATAGATTACATCATAAAAATAAATCATAACAAAATTCTAATAAAGACGAAAATAATAACTATCTGAAAATAAATAAGAAAGGATCTGTCATAGTATTAATATAAATATGAAAATAATGAAATACTGTAAAATAAAAAATAAAATAATTAAGAGGTTTAATAAAAATTGACTGACAAAATGTTATCCCATTTGTACAAAATTAGAATGTATGTAATTAAAAGATATGAGGAATGGAAGAAAAGAATGTTCGAAAGTGTGAATACGAATGATCGAGTTACTAAGTTTCCTCAATATTGAACTGATCACCCAAATATTGATGAATGCTTAAACTCTTGGTATGGAACTCATTATGAGCGAGAGTAATGCAAATTAGTATATGGAAGTGGAGCATGCAAGTGAATAAAAATACCCGATACACTCAAACAGATATTAAGATGTTAAAAAAAACACGGTCATGTATAAATAAAGAAGCAAAAAGGTTTATTAAGAGAATAGAAATAAAACATATTATGTTGACCTTGATAAACAAGTAATGGAGAGATACGGGAACGTCCATCACTGGTAAAGCATATAGTCCTCGAGCAGGGTATGTTTCCATGATTGGATGATAAAATCGGGAGTAACGGGTACTAGGGAACAATACCTTCAGTACAAGTGAGATGTGAACAAGTTTACTCATATTAGTACTGTTGGTGACCAGAGAAGTCTTAAATTTGTTGCCCTTAATAATGGTACATAGAGGTCACATCCTTCGTTGGATCATAGTGTGAACTTAGTTTTCCTCCGTGACAATTGTTGGAGTCCTTTTAAAATGACTTAAAAGTTGACCTCATGGTTGTGCGCACAACCCAAGGTACAATTCTACCTTGATATAGTATGATAAGAAAAAGTTTATGTACCAATAAAATGAAATGAATGTTATGAAAAAGTAATATAATACCCAAGTAAATGGGGGGGGGGGGGCATAATTATAAAGTACCCGCGTGATAAATATCACGAAATAAAATATAAATGAAGTGAATTAATACTCCGATTCCCGATATCCAATTAATAAATAAATATATAAGTGAATAGAATTACGAAAACAAATTAAGCTAGCTAAAAGGTCAAAAAGAATAAATTATTATGAAAGGAAAGAAAGTATGTACATACAAGAATTATAAAAGAAAATATAAATACATATATTTATAACTTAAGGCCTAATAACTTAAACAAAGTAAATAGGAGTAGTGGTACTGGTATGAAAATAAGTACAATGAGATGAGAAAAATTCAAATCATTAAAGGACATGAGAAAAAAAATGATGAGTTACGTAAAAGGTATTAAGGGGATCTCCGAACAAATCTATAAAGTGAGATAGGTAGTTATTTGCATTTCTTTACTGGGATGCTACCCAAAATGCTACCTACTAGTTGCACATGTAGTACCTATAGGATCGATCCACATAACTACATGTATAATTAAATATATACCTAATATAATCCACGTGTTATAATCATATAGCAAATAATATATTTTATCCATAATCGCAATAATATAGAGTATAGGGCTTAAAATAAAATAAAATCATTATATAAATTATTATTGTAATAGGTACATATAATAGAAGTAATAATAATAATTATGTTATAAAAATGATGAATAGTTATAAAAGATTGTTTCGTATTATATAGAATCAATTAATCAAAGTTTAAAATTCAACATAATAAAAAAAAATAATAGGGAAGAAGATGTTGAAATAAATTAGAGATACGAACGTAATCAGAGTAGAGTATAAATATTATATTGTTAGAAGAGAAGGTCTGACGACGCCGCGCCGGGCTATATAGGAGGGCGGCTGGCGTCACTCGCCCCTTTTTGCCGACGGTCATCACGGAGTGCGGAAGCTTTGCTCGAATACTAGCGTCATTATTTTGAACCTTGTTTTAAGCTTTTAAGTTAGTTAATATTTGTTAGGCCAAAGGCCATTAAAATATTTTTAAAAAAGTTAATTTGTGTTTCTATTTGTAACATCAGAAGTGGGATCAGAAGGCTGAAAAGCCGCTGTACGCCTATATTTCTGGTTTTATTAAGGAAAACTTAGTTTCCTTTCAGTTGTTTATTTAATATTCGGGCACAGTTTTTGTCTGTGAGATGCCTAGCAACGATAAACGCAACAAACAAAAACGCCGTGGGCAAACTCCTTCGCCCAATCCGATGGAAGAGATCCTGAGGAGGCTACGCGTGCTGGAGGAGCAGCCCCGTGCGTCAGTGGAGACGAAAGCCATTGCAACGACCAGCTCGGGCCCTAGGTGCGCCCTCGAGCTGCCAAACACGACACCATCGGCATCGGCATCGGCATCGGTGTTCGGGATGCCTACACCGCCGCGTGCGCCTGTGCCCTCGCGAGTGGGGACGCCGCCGCTGACTCCGCACACTGGCAACGTGGGATCAACGCAGTCTGAAGACGTGGTGACGAACGCCGTAGAGCGTCTTTTGACCGCTATCAGCAGTACTCAGGTCAGATCTAACCGATATTTTGTCTCTGATTTTGATCCGAATGTTCATGACTTCGACACGTGGTGTGATGAGGTAGAAAGAGCCCGTATTTCGAACCATTGGGACAACAGAGAATGCCTTGCTCGTGTCGGACATTGTTTTAAAGGAGAATCTCGCACCTGGCTTAGCCAATGGACAAGCAGTATTCGCACGTGGTCCAATTTCAAATCAGAACTAAAAGCGCTATGCCCACGTTCTGTCGATGTCGCGAACATGCTTTATGATGTAATGCGGACAGGGTCAGATAAATACTCCACATATGCTGAGTATGCTCGTAAATCACTTTTAAGGTTACGCATAGTTAAAGGTCTCAGTAGCGAGCTGCTTACGGCTATTATCATTCGTGGAATTGCAGATCCACAAATTCGTGCTATGGCTGCTAACGCCAAATTATCACCTGACTCTATAGTGGAGTTTTTATCGAGCTTTGTTAAACCTTCTAACAGCCATAATAGGAAAGTGTATTCTAATGGTCTCAATCGATTTGACCGACCCTCTAATAATAGTAACTCGAACCGCAAACCGATAAAACGTCGGTATGATTCCGAAGACTTAAAATCAATAAGGTGTTACGAATGTAATCAATTTGGTCATAGGAGTTTTAATTGTAACAAACGGTCGAATACACTCCCGAGTTATAGTAACGAAAAAACAATCGCGTTACCGACGATATCTCGTAGCGATCCGTTAAAGTGTGGGTTTTGCAAAAAGGTAGGTCATTCCGAGGTAACTTGTTTTGCTAAGGAACGCGCAAATTCTCGGAATAATAATGGTGTCAATTTTTGTCGCGAAATCACGGACAGTTATAAAAATCGCGACGTCACGACTGCGGTCATATCGGGAATACCATTAGACGTACTAATCGATAGTGGTTCATGTGTTTCCTTAATGTCAAAAAATGTTGTTAATCATTTTCCGTGTCAAGTAAAGCCTACGAATCAGTTGCTACGCGGCTTGGGTGGTATGGAAATAAGGTCGGAATCATTTGTAACATTACCCGTCGAGTTAAGCGATATAACGATAGAAATTGATTTTTATGTGGTGGGTGGGAATAATTTGAGTGTGCCAGTCATTATCGGTACAGACGTACTAAACAGGAAAGGTATTACATATGTTAGGACCGGTGATAGCCAACGTATAATTCATAGTGAGGCGACTGTAAACGATATTCTGCAAGTAAATTTGATTTCTTTGTCCGATCAAGTTAATACGTCGGTATTTGGAAATAATAGAGAACGATTACTAGAGATCCTCACCAAGTATTCCGATTTCTTTTTAAGTGGTACCGCGACCACAACGGTGAAAGATAGTGAGATGCATATCAAATTAACAACCGATGTGCCCGTGTACTATAGACCCTACAAATTATCGCATGGCGAAAAATTAAAAGTACGCACTATAGTGAAGGATCTGCTCGATAAAGGAATTATTCGCGAGTCCGATTCAGAATACGCTAGTCCGATCTTGCTCGTAAAAAAGAAGGATGGTTCTGATAGAATGGTCGTTGACTATCGTGCATTGAATCGAATAACCGTTAAAACTAGATATCCTCTCCCCTTGATCAACGACTATATAGACAGGCTAGGCAATGGTCGCTGGTTTAGCTCTCTGGATATGGTTTCCGGTTTCCATCAGCTTAGAGTTGCAGAAGAGTCGATTCATAAGACCGCATTCGTTACACCAGAGGCGCAGTATGAATATTGCAAGGTACCCTACGGTTTGGTGAACGCGCCTATATTTTATCAGAAGACTATCTCTAAAACGCTTAAATCTTTTATCGATGCCGGAAAAGTCATGGCCTACATAGATGACGTATTAATAATGACGGTCGGGATTGACGAACACCTCGTTTTATTAGATTCGGTTATGAAAACGCTAACTGAAACAGGTTTTTCAATTAATTTAAAGAAATGTACTTTTGTTACTAACGAAATAGAATACTTGGGTAGGATTATAAGAGATGGTCAGGTTAGACCGAGCAATTATAAAATTGATGCGTTAGTTAAATCACCACGACCGAGTAATATCAAACAGGTTCGCCAATTTCTTGGCCTCGCAGGATACTTCCGAAGATACATTCCTAATTACGCACTAAAGACTGCGCAAATCGCCGCTTTAACTAGAAAAGGAGTAATCTTTAATTGGAGCGATGAACACGAAATTGCACGTCAAAATATCATTTCTTATTTAACTAATGAACCAATTTTGGCAATATTCGGCCCCGAATTGACAACTGAGTTGCATACGGATGCCAGTTCTATTGGTTACGGTGGAATCCTCATGCAAGTACACAAGGACGACCGCAGGCGGGTAGTTGCTTATTTTAGCAAGTTGACTGCTGGTGCGGAATCCAAGTATCACATCTATGAGCTGGAGACCCTCGCGGTAGTGAAATCGTTACAACATTTTAGGCAATATTTAATTGGCAAATCATTTAAGATAGTCACAGACTGTAATGCATTAAAAATGACACAACGTAAGAAGGATCTCCAACCCAGAGTTGCAAGATGGTGGATATACATGCAGGACTTCGACTTCTCATTAGAATACCGTAAAGGCACGCTTATGTCGCACGTAGACTACTTAAGTAGGAACCCGGTTAATATGATTAGCATTGTTCAAAAACCACGAAATTGGGCCCAAGTGGCACAGGCAGGTGACGAGGAGACATTAACGTTACTTGAAAAATTAAATAACGGTGAATTAGACAACACGCGTTACGTGAAACGTAATGAACTCTTGTACTATAAGTATGACGTCACGGGTGAGCAAGCGCGATTCTTATGCTATGTACCAAAGGCGTTTCGGTTAAGTTTACTACGCGTTTTCCACGACGAGCATGAACACATCGGTATAGACAAAACTACTGATCTGATCCTGGGACACTTCTGGTTCCCCGGTCTTAGACAGTTTGTCGCGAAATACGTCACGCACTGCGTAGTGTGCATCGCGCATAAGCAAGTTCCTCGCGCACCCTTGCAACCAATATCTTCTTGGGAAAAGGCTCCGGTACCATTCGATACAATACACGTGGATGTACTCGGACCACTGAGGGAAAGTGATGGCCATAAACATGTGCTTATCATAATTGACGCGTATACTAAGTACTGTTTGCTCTATGCCTTACCAAGGCAAGACTGTAGCGAGTTAAAGCGCGTAATGACCCAAATCATTTCTCTGTTCGGTACTTTTAAAAGACTAGTGTGTGATAGAAGTCGTATGTTCGATAACCATGAGTTTATTAATTGGATTTCTAATTATGGAGTTGAAGTGCATTTCATTACTCCCGAAATGCATCAAGAAAATGGACAAGTGGAACGCTATTGCCGTACAGTGTTAAACATGATTAGAGTTGAAGTAAATTATAATGAAAATGATTGGTCGAAGATATTATGGAAACTGCAATTAGTTTTAAACGTCACTAAACATAGGACAACTCAATATTCAGCACTAAATCTTCTTATTGGCACTAATTCCACTACACATCTAATAAACGCCTTAATCAAAGATATAACTTGTGAAGGTTCAAATCCAAATCGTGGTGCAATTCGCGAGATTAGACGGCAACGTGCAGAAGGACTTATTCGCGAAAACAAAGAGAAACAAGACTCTTATGTTAACAAAAATAGGAAATCGCCTAAAAAGTTTGAAGTTAATGATTTGGTCTATGTGATTAAGAGCTCTCAAAGCACCGGAAAACTTGATAGCGGTATGAGAGGCCCTTATAAAGTAACTAAGCTTCTTCTTAACGATAGATATGAGGTTCAATTGTTAGCCGGCGCTTACGGAAAGACTAGTCAGGCAGCTGCAGCATACATGGTGTTATGGAAGGGTGAATGGACACCCGAAACATGTGCTGCATTTTTTGAAGGTACTAGTAGTACGATTGCTGTTATATTTGCTTTGTTATTTTACATACCTAATAACCCCTCATCTGTCAACAGGCCTCTGGAATATTGGAGTAAACAAAGGCGCATATTATGTCAAGTGCCTTGTGGAGCTCGATCAGTTCCCACGTATTTCTATATTTTTTGCTATATTTCTTATCCAAAAGTTAAAACTATGTTTGTGATAAGAATGTAAACCCAAACGGGACAAAAATTATTACATAAACCACTTAATTTGCAGTATTCTCGACTCTCGACTTAAACTCACCCAAAACTTACCTTATCGGGTCACTTAAGTGAGGCATGTTATCGTAGAGCTTGTGGGGTGAAAAAAAAAATGTGTCAAGAGCTATGTTATTTTTATGGATTTATGTTAAATATGTTTTAAGTGGGTAAAGTAAAATATTTGTCGAATAAAGGTTTGCTTTTGTGATTGTAACGACTTATGTGTATTGAAGTAGGAGGAGCTCGATTACATCAATTTCAAAATAGAATTGATAATGTGTTACGAAGGGAGCTGTCCTGATTCATATGTAATTCGTTAGCTTATTTTATAATGACTCAAACGATGTATGCATTGTTTATAGCTCTCATACGGGACTTCTGCAGAAATTGCAAATCTGATTACACGTACCGCGATCGCGCGAGTTCCTTCAGAGGTGCCGCGGCGAATGCGCTTGGTCGTGTGTTGGTGCTGTGACAATCGAGAAGATAATCTTTCCCTATTCTTGAGCTAGATTATGTACCAAACAAGCCCGTGTTTATTGATTTTGACTACGTTACGTGTTGTGTTCAGTGGAAGAGACCCGTATAAATCCTGTGCGCATGGTATTGGGTTGACCCTGACACTGGTGGTTTCTGGGGTGAGTCGGTGGCGCAGCCGACAACAGACCTGTGTAAATCCAGCCATTATTAGGTATCTGGGGTGACCTGCTAGAGACTGATGTAAATCCTGTTTGCACACGCGAGTATGTGCGGGGTATTCGGTTGCGTGGGAAGAGACCTGTGTAAAACCTATGTGACTTGAAACGCTTTTGTGTGGCGTTGATAACTGTTCATGTTGACTGTTTTGACTGACTGACTTGTTTGGCTAATTGGGTACATAATCTGACGCTTTTATGAACTATATGAATTTTGATCAACTGTTAATACGCGATATAAATAAGTGTCTCTTAGATTGTGTGTATCTTCTCAGAGATCGACGATGGTGACGTCGAACAACCGCGGGACGCGGTGCGTGTTGCTGAGCTATCCACGAGTTCCTGCTGAGGGCTTCGAGCACGCAGCCCCGTCAGGAGAGGCCGTGTTAGAAGAGAAGGTCTGACGATGCCGCGCCGGGCTATATAGGAGGGCGGCTGGCGTCACTCGCCCCTTTTTGCTGACGGTCATCACGGAGTGCGGAAGCTTTGCTCGAATACTAGCGTCATTATTTTGAACCTTGTTTTAAGCTTTTAAGTTAGTTAATATTTGTTAGGCCAAAGGCCATTAAAATATTTTTAAAAAAGTCAATTTGTGTTTCTATTTGTAACAATATTTATACAATAAAGTACAGTGCATGGCGCACATTTCAGCCCACTAATATTAATTAAATACAAGCAAATACAACTTTATGTATGTAAATTTATAATGACACAATGCAATGTAAAATATTTAATAAGTAAATTAAAAAGCGTTTAATACTAAAATTTTCAGATACATTTTAAGTGTATTCATAATAAAACATTTTGAAAGTTATGGTAAAATTATGTTATTAAGAATATCTGACAAAGAATTTAAATAAATACCTAAAAGTTAACCAAATGTAAAAATAAAAAAATAAATCACTATTAAATTAAATTAAATAACTATTGAACTGAGTGAGCAAAACGTGTACTTTTATGTTTTTTTTCCTTATATGTTTTTTTTCTATAGTAAATTTTATTTAAATGTAAGATTCAACTTGAAAAGGGTTAAAACAATTTGGTATTATTAATAAGTGTTAGCTTTTCTTTTCTTTTATAAAAGCAGGGACCTTAAAGTTATGTAATAACCTACTTAAAAATTAAAAGTGTTCTTTTGAATGTTTAAATTTTTAATGTTTTGTTGTGTAAAGTTGATAGGTGTTACAGTTATTATTCAATTATTTTCTGAATACGATATAGTAAATATCACACTTCTAGAAATTGTAATTTAAAAAATAAACTAACGCACTTTTTAATGGATGTAAAATTAATGTAACTATCTAAATCTATGAATAAATAAGAAATTTAAATCTATTATTTTACATGTATCCATATATGTATGTAATAATAACATTGTACAACTTATGTTAAAATAGCGTGATCATCATACGATGTAATCGCAAATTTTCCCATAAACATACTTTGGAATTGAAAACAAAAGTGTCACAAATCGCTTACGCAGCTGGGATCGCAAGTTGTATTTTGATCTGTCTTTTGTTATGTGATTATGTTATTGTTATTGAAAATGATTACGTTGCTTAACATTGACTTCTTTGTTCTGTTCATCTTAATATGAAATGAAATGATTAGATTTTTGGTTAAATTGAATGACCTCAGCAAATTATAAGATTTATAATATTTTGAAATTATTCTTTTAGGAAAGTATTTAAGGGATTTAAATAGTTTATTTATGATATATGATTAAATTGTAAGCCTCAATTCTTAAAAATATGTAAGAATATAAGTGTTCTTACAAAAGACATGTATAATTTTTATGACTAAGTTACTCGTACGTAACTATTGTTATTAAGTGAGATGAGAATCATGGAAAGGACTATATACATTGGGCATTTTCTTAATTATGTATACGCGACCTGTGTACACGAAAGAAAAGACGCAATTATTTGATGAATATTACAATTAATGATATTTAATGCCATGCAGTAAAATGAAAAATAAATAAGAGTTACCGAAGAATAAATTAAATATATAAAGTTAATAAAAAGTGAATTAAATAAAAGTATCTTGAAATGTAAAACAAAATATAAGAAAATATTTTAAAAGTTTATAAAAAAAAATGTAATCATTAATTTTTTTTATTTTTTTGTCGGTGGGAGGTGTAGTTCCTTGTAGACTCCCCTTTACCTCCGACAATATACATTTATAACATTATTATTAAGTATAGAATAGGAACAGTATAATTAAAGTTCTTGTACAAGCAACACGTCGCATTAATTCAGCACCTTCCGAGTTCCGACATTACAGATGAACCTTCTTCAATCTCCATCTGAAACGGCACCTCTATCTCATTGCAACGCACAAGCTCCTGGTTGAATCTATTTAGTATATTACATCTATGTTTGAAATGTTTTTTGATTCCAGCTCTAACTCATCTTATAATATCTCAGGATCGTATAGACCAAACAAGCGATGCAATTCTTCCTCGATTTCGTCGTCTTCCAAAGTACGTGGCATTATTTTCTGTAATAATTCCAAAACACACTTCACAAATCAGTCCAAACACATTCATCGCATATGCGGTGCAACGCAAGTGCGAACATACAATGGGCAGTGGCAATTATATTGCTACCTAAAGAACACCCATTTTTTATACTTACTAAAGCACACATCAAAAATATTTCCTGTTTCTAATAGCTTACATTCAGATTTATAGAAATATTATTGAAAACTTACGGGCGCAGAGGAAAAATCTCAGGATCGAGCTAGATTTAAAAATAACCTCAAAACATCCACTCTCTCAACTAACGTCATCACCAAATGACAGTTTTTACATCTGTCATTAAAAAATAAAAAAATAAATCGGTATATTGATATTTAGGGTTGCAAAGAAACAAATAAAATTCTAGCAAAGTCGTCACAATTTCTACCAAAAAAATTAAAATCACGGTGGCGAAATACTTGCCAATGCCTTATAAAGGGTCACCGATACCGGCATTTACACGGTATACCTAAAGTTTTATCATCGACTATCTTTCCTTTTTTGGTTACGTATTACGTATTTTTACCAACATACTTAAGGCACTTTATTTTGACGCCTGACTATTCAGATGTACGTCGTAATTGTTTCTTTACTATTTTCTTAATTGCACTAGATGTGTTGGTAGCTGAAGGCAACTGAGTACAGTGCTTATGGATAGAACAGAAGGAATCATTACAATCTGAGTTCGATGGAGAAGGCACAGGAGTCGGGAAATTAGGTGCTTAAATTGAAGGCAAGTCTCCAAAGCTGATTGCGGTTTCGGAGTTCTTCGCTATCTGCAGGCTTTAATGGAATTGATTGGTTGTCTTTAGAATTTTCAGCTACATGCAGTGACTTTAGGCTAGTATGGCGGAAGTAACGATGGGCGTACACGACCAAACTTGTCCTCCCATACCTCAGCCGTATCTTTATGGATGTTCCCAGCTTCTTGCCGCAGTGGCGATTGGGTTACAACTGCACGATTTTTTAGTGTTCTAAAAACAAAAACAAATACATTTCAAATATTGCCTCAATGAAACCAAATAAGTAGCTCATAATAGTCATAAGTACAAAATAAATAATTTACCTAAAATAAGATATTTTTTGCCAGGCTTTCATGGTAATTTCCAATTTAAAAAAAATGTATATCTCAGTTTATTACCAAGAATAAAGTTACATTTACACACAGACAGTATATAATTTCAAAATAATTTCCCTCGAACATAGTCACTTGTGCGCATAGACTAGTATTAATTATACAGGGTATTTTTGGAACGCTCCCGGAAACTAAGATAGGCGACAGCACCAAGTATACCTTTGATCATGGGTCACAAATAAATTTGATCCTGATGAAAAAAAAATCATATTTTTACAACGTTTTATTAGATTTATTCACGCGCCATCATGTTAGTACAGCTAAATGAAACGATAATTTCATAAAAAAAATCATGAAAATACTGAAACCTAAAACCAGCAGTGGAATAACTGAATTCATATCAGCTGATTAAAGGTCAATGTACGCGCGAACGCAAATTCGCGCGGTCCGCAACTAGCGGGCTATACCACAATACCTAATAATTTACAACACTTGTCTAAATACCTAACTTATCTACTTAACATACTATTTTGCCACTGTAATTGTCTCCACGTAGCCATTTTAATCCGAATTTACAGGTTAAATAACCCAAATAACTGATTCGATTTCCCGCTAATAACAAAATACATAAATGAAATGTAACCAAGGTTAAAGTCATGCGTTTTTATTCATCGTGTAGTTATGTTTATTATTCTCATGTATTCAGTTATGTATGTATTCAGATTAGTTCAGTACTAAGTTATTTAAAAGAATTAGTTATGAAACAGCTTACCGCTCTAAATCCTCCGTGGTCTTATGAGATGCGGCTCAAATTGTGCTCCATTCATTTCAAGGCAGATTTGGGCTCGGTGTTGCGTCTCCTCATGGAGGCGGGGCATCATCGTGTGATCTTCGACACAGTCCGTACGTAGTTTGTCGAAAACATCCACGATCCTTTTGTAGTTTCGTCAGCACTATCACACTCACGATTAAAAACCCTTTCTTTCACATACCCCACAGAAAGAAGTCTAACGGGGTCAGATCTGGTGCGCGAGGTGGCCAAGCGTGTGGTCCTAGTCCGCCAAATCCAGCGATCATCAAATAGCTCATTGAGGCGCTCACCATTATACTGGAACCATGTGCGGCGATATTCAGCCAACGATAGGTCGTCTAAAATGTCTGTCAACTGTTCTTTTATAAAGTTTAGGTATCGCTGTCCGTTCAGTCGCTGTGGCAGAAACACTGGTCCCAGTATGCGATCCTTAAATAAACCTGCCCATACGTTAACCGACCATCGGGTTTGGTGCCCGGTTTGTCGAACAGCGTGCGGGTTAACCTCTGAATACACGTGTGTATTTCTTCGCTTCCACAGGCCGTTTCTGGTAAATGTCGACTCATCCGTTCAGATAATGTGCTCAATGGAACCAGCCAAGTTGTGTATCGCTAGCAACGCAAAGTCGGGAATTTGCATTTGGGAAAATCCAAAATTAGGTGCTTTTTAGGTGCTAATAAGGTGCCAAGTTTAAAAATTAGGTGCTCTAAAATTTTCACCACAATGAACTGTTGAAATTTGCGTTGCTAGCAAAACGTCTCGCTAGCAACGCAATGAAGTTATTAGATATACGATAAATATTAATAGCAAGGAATTAAGTGCTAATTAGGTGCTGCAAGTATACGCAATAACAAGGCGCGCCTAATAAAAATAAAGTCGTTATTCAGAACATAGCAGATGCAAAATTCAGATTTCCTGAAAATCAAAATAGAATCAAAATTGCTTTCAGAAAAAGTCCAAATTAGGGGCTTTTTAGGTGCTAATTAGGTGCCATGTTTAAAAATTAGGTGCTCTAAAATTTTCACCGCAACGAACTGTTGAAATTTGCGTTGCTGACAAAATGTCTCGCTAGCAACGCAATGCAGTTATTACATATACGATAAATATTAATAGCAAGGAATTAAGTGCTAATTAAGTGCTGAGCGATTATCGAAACCCGATACAGATTAAAATATTATTCTGGGAATTATAGGGTCCATGACCAGCATTACTTTATCATAAGGTATGAACGGCATTTTATGTTCTTTATCAGTGTCTAAAAATTAAGCGCTAATTAGGTGCCAAGTTTAAAAATTAGGTGCTATAAAATTTTCACCGCAACGAACTGTTGAAATTTGCGTTGCTGGTAAAACGTATCGTTAGCAACGCAATGGATTTATTAGATATACGATAAATATTAATAGCAAGGAATTAAGTGCTAATTAGGTGCTGCAAGTATAGGCAATGACAAGGCGCCCCAGATAAAAATAAAGTCGTTATTCAGAAAATTATTCGGCAAAGCAAATGCAAAAATCAGGTCTTTGTGTTTGTGCCATCTAGCGTCTATCGTACTTACCACCTTGAGAGTCCATCGATTTTTATTCGATAAAATGACTAGAACTATAGAACTTTGTAGATGGCGATATTTATTACAAAGCAATTTACTGGAAAGAAAATATCCTTTCGATTTAGTACCTACACTAAAGTTTAGGCTTCACATGTCAAAAAATAAGAATTGTAACATTTATTTGGTTGGAAATTATATTAAATAATATTATAAATCTATAATATTATTTAATATAACTTTCAACCAATTTTCAGCCATTTTCAAATATAATCATATTAAATCTGAAAAACAAAAAATGCCGTTCATACCTTATAGTAAGGTATTGGTGGTTTTAAATCCGATAATTTCCAGAATATTACCGTCATCTACACGCGACCTCAATAATCTTTCAGCATCTAATTAGCACTTAATTTTTATATAGATAAAGAAGAAAAAATACCGTTCATACTTTATGATAAGGTAATAGTGGTCGTGGACCCCATAATTCCCAGAATAATATCTTAATCTGTATTGGGTTTCAATAATTGTTCAGCACTTAATTAGCGCTTAATTCCTTGCTATTAATATTTATCGTAAATCTAATAACTTCATTGCGTTGCTAGCGATACGTTTTGCTAGCAACGCAAATTTTAATCGACCATTGCAGTGAAAATTTTAGAGCACCTAATTTTGAAACTTGGTACTTAATTAGCACCTAAAAAGCCCCTAATTTGGGCTTTTCCTAAAAGCATTTTTGATTCTTTTCTGATATTCAGAAAACCTGAATTTTGCACCTGATTTGTTCTAAATAACGACTTTATTTTTATTAAGGGCGCCTTGTCATTGCGTATACTTGCAGCACCTAATTAGCACTTAATTCCTTGCTATTAATATTTACCGTATATCTAATAACTTCATTGCGTTGCCAGCGATACGTTTTGTCAGCAACGCAAATTTCAACAGTTCGTTGCGTTGAAAATTTTAGAGCAACAAATTTTTAAACTTGGTTCTTAATTAGCCCCTAAAAAGCACCTAATTCGGACTTTTTCTGAAAGAAATTTTGATTCTATTTTGATTTTCAGAAAATCTGAATTTTGCATCTGCTATGTTCTGAATAACGACCTTATTTTTATTAGGGGCGCCTTGTTATTGCGTATACTTGCAGCACCTAATTAGCACTTAATTCCTTGCTATTAATATTTGTCGTATATCTAATAACTTCATTGCGTTGCTAGCGAGACGTTTTGCTAGCAACGCAAATTTCAACAGTTCGTTGCGGTGAAAATTTTAGAGCACCTAATTTTTAAACTTGGCACCTAATTTTGGATTTTTCCAAATGCAAATTCCCAACTTTGCGTTGCTAGCGATACACAACTAACCAGCCACACGTTGTTGCTGGTATAATAACCAACGGCAGAAAACTCGTCGGCGGTCGTGATCGCCGGGAACTAAAGCTTGCACTTTGTGCAATTTGTATGGGCGCATTCGGTTACGCTTCAACACTTTGTGCACTGCACAGTATGACACACTTGTTCCATCCCGACGTCTTAACAATTTATTTAGCGATACTTCGTGTACCTAGGTTCGGATACATAACATGTTGTCGTATTCACAATCACTATAAACGTACGCGTTAAGCATTATTAAAACAAAAAACGTAACAACAAGTAACAAAATCAACACGGAACTGTTTCAAAAACTACAATTAAACTGAAACCTACTGCGTCACAGCGTGATGCGATGCGGTCGAGTGGAGGGAGGTTACAGTCGCGTTCTAAAGTACTACATGGTATTGGGATATTGTTTTATAATATTATAGTAAGTAATTAATTGTTTTATTGTAGAATCATAATAGGTGCCTTACTTGGAATTAAAAATGGATAATGTTTACTTGAGCATTATTTGTTATTTCTATCGTAAAATATAAAGTAGTTTGTAACAAGAAAACTTAAGGTAAGGGTGGCACGCCGTCCATTATGTCGTCTTGGGTCACATGGAAGCCAGATGTTGAAGGTGTGTTGGTGTTACTGGATGCTACTTCATCATCACTTTCATCTTCGCTTGAGCTTCCGTCATCAGGTCGATCACATGGTAATTTTTTCGGTATTCTTCCTCAACACTTTTAAATTTACTGCACAATTTTCCCCATTCACCTTCTCCTATCATATTTACCTTTTCGTTCACTAGTTTAGTCATAAAACAATAGATATAAATAATTTTTCTTTCCTTCCTTTTTAAAACATCGCCGCGAGTCGCAAAGTAAGCTGTGTATGCGACTGTATTTTTGGAGCGAAGAAAGCGCGGGAACCAATAGCATGCAGGCACAGTAATACTGGCGGATTGTTCCCCCGTCGCGCCCCCTTCGTACCAATATGTGATAAATCGCTGTGCCCAAGTTCAAGGCCAGCGTTCTTTTTTCACCGTTCGCGCGTACATTAACCTCCATTAGTCAGGTGATATCAATTCAGTTTTCACTGCTGGTTTTATGTTTCAGTATTTTCATGATTTTTTTTATGAAATTATCGTTTCATTTAGCTGTACTAACATGATGGCGCGTGAATAACGCTAATAAAACGTTGTAAAAATATGATTTTTTTTTTCATCAGGATCAAATTTATTTGTGACCCATGATCAAAGGCATACTTGGTGCTGTCGCCTGTCTTAGTTTTCGGGAGCGTTCCAAAAATACCCTGTATACTTTTCTGAGGAAAAAAAACAATATGTTCGAAAATGATTACCAAAACATTTTAATTAATATATCATAGACATTTATCTTAATATTTCTTTGTTTCCTTGTTTTTGATGAGAAGGTAAATTTTATACTTAGAATAAAGTTCTATATGCTCATGGGACCATTCAACTTCATTGTTGTGTGTAAAACTGTTAGTAAGAAATATTAAAAATAGTTATGCTAAAGTAATCTTTATAATCAAAATGCCACTGTTAACATAGGATGTTAGATTAACTTACCGAAGAAATCCAATCGTTCATGACTTTTTGCCGCAGGATTAGTTGCAGTATTCATTTTATCCAACGGTCTTAATAGTAGGCTTAACATAATATGTTTAGAATGTGTGCTTTTCATTTTAATTACGTGAACTTTGTTATTATTATAATTCTACAATACGCCAAAAATGTACGTATGTAATGTGTATAGAACGGACATTGGCGATACGGTCTTTCCCCAGAACATATAGAGCGATTGAATATACAATACTGCCCACAGAACACTAGTACCCTTAGATACTGCCGATGCCGATAGAGGTTAATGACCACGTGTGATGTCATAACGTTGTTCTTTGTAGGGAGAAATCACATGTGCCATTATTTAACTGTAATCTTTGGACCTAACAGTTAACAATTAACAGTGGTAGAGCCACGCGGCAGCTTTTGCTGTCGCACGGATGGGCCGGCTCGAACCGGGGTGGTACCACGAGCTCACAGAATACCAGCGTGAAGTAGAGGTTTACCTCTGCGTTTCGCTTGGTGAGTGCAGGTGGCCGGAGGCCCTTTTTACTGGAAATGAGGCATTCCATCTTAGTCCTCACGGGTGACAACGCATCTGCATTTTGATTTGTAATAGAGGATAGATGTAGATGTCTATGGGCCGCAGCAACCACTTAATATCAGGTGGGCTGTGTGCCCGTTTGTCACCCTTATCTTATAAAAAAAAAACCTACTTATTAAAAACAATGATTTCACTAGTTACGGAATGTCGTTGATACCCTGGAAGTCGGGCCGTGCTCTGGTGTGGGACGCCACCTGTACAGACACCCTGGCGGCGTCCTATCTACCAGCAACTACCAAACGTGCGGGGGCGGCGGCGGACGCCCGGGAACGCCTCAAGGTCTCTAAATACAGCTGTCTCGGCGCCCAATATCAGTTTTTTGCTTTCGGCGTCGAGACACTAGGTCCTTGGGGCAAAAGTGCGCTGGAGCTGCACAGGGAGCTCAGCAAAAGGTTGAGGGAGGCAACGGGCGACCCTCGCGCCGGCGGCTTTCTCGCGCAAAGAATTGCAATCGCAGTTCAGCGCGGGAATGCTGCCTGCGTGATGGGCACCCTGCCAAGAGGCCCAGGCCTCTTATTTAATTAGTTATTTTATTTTAATTTAATAATAGTTCTAGTCTAGTATTATTTTTTTTATTCTTACATATTTTGTTTTTTAATTATTGTAAAGTTCTTTTTTGTATTGTTTAAAAATAAAATACAACCGAATGGTTGTCGAACTATAACTAGTTACCTCCTTAGCTGCCAAGTTAGATTTGCTGAGTCGTCCAAATATATTATTTTTCCGTTTTCTTTCAAAATGGTTTCAAATGAGTAATTATTGATTAAAAAGGTATTTTTACTATTTATTTTGATAAATTATTAGAAAAAATAAATCTGTCAGGCACGGGTATAAATTGCGATCCCAGCGCCTTGTCAAGCATTTTGTCAGGCACGCTTCTGCATTTTGGCGGGAATTGATCTTTGTCCGCCCGCTTAACCGCGTTCGTTACGCTCGGCTGCCATCGGTGAAGTGTCGTTCGTGTCGTGTCTTGTCTGATGCTGACCCCATGCCCCTTAACTCGCCCCCGTACCGTGTGTTTTCATTTCTTTAGTTGCACTGGATTGTCGGAAACGCGTGCGTAAAAATAATTGTGTAATTGCTAAACATGGATTTCTTTTATGTGCCTTTATTAGATTTGCAACAAATCGATGAATTAAGGGAATTAACGCAAAGTAATTGTCAGTCGTTTAAATTAACAAACCTCTTGCACATTCTCATTATCTCCTGGAGTGATAAAATACTCTTGTGTTATTGTATTCCCCAAAGACTGCTCCTGGCTTTGAACCTCTGGATTCTGAAATAGAACATCACACGATATCATAATCATAAGACAACATACTAATTCTGATACTTAACATTGTGTAAGTGCTAAGACAATTAAAAAATATATTATGCACTCACTGTTATGCTGTCACTGTCGAAAACATTGGGATCCGTCTCAAATTCCTGTGAAATCATGCTCAAAATGTCAATGGTTTCTGGGTCTGGGCTAAGAGGTTTTGGCCCTCTACCGGTACATTTGATAGATGTCTTTACTTGTGACATGTTTTTCTTTGCATCTAGCTTCATAGTGCGCCACTGTTGCTTTACTTCAGCTAATTCTCTTACCCGGCTATTCAATTCACTAAAACTGAAAATGTCTCAATCATAATTTGCATACAAGAACAGCGTAACAAAATTCATAAAACATATCTTAATATACATATTTAATAAAATCATAAACATATATTATCATAATCATAAACATATCATAACATACGACTTAGGAACCTTCAAGAAAAGAGCTTACACCTTTCTAAAAGGTCGGCAACGCATCTGCAATTCCCCTGGTGTTGCGGTTGTTCATGGGCGGCGGTAGTCACTTACCATCAGGTGAGTCGCAAGCTCGTTTGCCCCCTATTCTATAAAAAAAAATATTTCACAAACCTTTTCATCACTTTTTGCCAAGCAATGGTCTTACTTTTATTTGTATTTGTGTTCGTGTTTTTATTTTCTATGATGGATACAAACTCCTTCATACAACATTTTAATAAACTCTGAAAGATAATATACGAAGTTCATTTTTATGTATTTGCATAATGAAGTAATGTAAAATTGGCTCGGTCGTTGCGCCCGCGCCTTCGGGACAGCAGATCGCCAATTCGTCCGCTTCCGCGTTGCATGTCGTACGTGTCCTATATCCGTTGTTTGCATAAGACCCACGCTTACGCAGTTTGTATCGTTCAATTTCTTCCTTCTGTATGTTACCGTGTTCCTATCTACTCATTTGTACCTTCTGTAGATTGTACATCTGTGCTGTTATTAGAATTCATTTCTGTGTGCCAGCGCAATAAAAAATATAAGTGTGAGAAAACAGACTATTAATTAATCATCCCCCATACACACTTACATTGGTGACTCGAACTGTACACGCCATGAGTGAGAAGGGAAAAAGTGATGGTGCAGGCAGTAGTACCAGCGGTGCCAAAAATAATGCCGGACCGCCAATTTTACCCAGAAAATCCAGCGTTGTGGTTTCCTCAGCTTGAAAGTATATTTGTGCTGGCTAATATTATCACGAATACTACAAAATTTCACCACACAATAGACAATCTTGACCCAGTTTACGCAGCGAAAGTCGAGGATATAATTAATGACCTATTTATTGTTAACAAATATGAGCGGATAAAGACGGAACATGTGAAGAGGCTAACAGCGTCACGAGAGAAGAAAGTCATGCAACTACTGACCCGCATAGAGTTAGGTGATAGAACGCCTTCACAAATTTTTAGACACCTGAATCAGCTAGCAGGCCCTGACGTACCGGAAAACTTCAAGAGGAATATCTTGACCAGCCGCTTACCAACCAGCACGCAGTCCATCATTGCATCACAATAGAAGGCTTCGTTGGAAGAGATTGCAGAGTTAGCAGACAGGATACACGACGTCGTCACACCTAGCCCGCAAGTAGCAGCAACCTCAAGATCAACCAGCGACTCAAGTACTATGGGCAATCAAATAGTCAAGTTCACGCCTTGCAAACAAATCTAGAGGGAATGCAGCGCTCGAGGACAAGATGAAACTCTAGCCGCGGTAAGCGTAACCGATCGTTATCAACTAGATCTAAATCGAATTATAGAAAATTCCCTACACGTTGGTATCACTATAAATTCGGCGAAAAGGCAAATAAATGTGTTAAGCCTTGCGACTACGCGGGAAATGCACCGGGCAGTCAATAATGGCGGCTTCTGACTGCCCAAGCACCGGTCGCGTATTTATTATGAACAAACACACCAAAATGTAGTTTTTAGTGGACACCGGAAATGATCTTTGTGTTTCCGCGTTCTGCTGTAAAAAAACATCGCCAAAAAACTAATTTTGAACTATGTGCAGCAAACGGTTCTACAATTAATACCTATGGTTATGCTCATTTAGTTTAAAATACAGGTTTACGCCGCGACTTTTCTTGGCAACTTGTTGTGGCCGATGTAATTAGGGCGACAATAGGAGTAGATTTTTTGTCTTTCTGTAATCTTATAGTTGATGTACGCAACAAACGTTTAATAGACAATAATACATCCCTCGCGACCGCGGCTTCGCTTGCTCGATTTTCTGATGATGTTTCTTCGGTAAAAATAATTTTAGGAAATACAGCTTACCACAACAAACTTGCAGAATATCCCGACATCACTAAATCACATCACCAGGTATTCAACGTACACCTACACACAACACAATACACCACATACGAACAACACCACGCCCACCAGTTTCTTGCACGCCACGCAGGTTACTACCAGATACATTACAAATCGCAAAAGCCGAATTTGAAGCAATGTTGCAGAATAGTACTTGCCGATCTTTAAAATCGGCATGGGCATCACCACTGCACCTCGCTCCCAAAAAAGAGAATGATTGGCTTTCATGCGGCGATTACAGCATGCTCAATGCCCGAACCATCCCTGACAAGTATCCGATAGGTTATATTCAGGATTTTGCTTTAGCCTTTCAGGTTGTAACACAGGAGACACATATACAACATCCCCGTCAGGTGTTTGACCCACTAAGAGAGTATGGGATGGTGATAAATACACCCAAATGTGTATTCGTAAAACATATATTAAACTGTAGCTATCATATATATGCTGATGATATACAAGTGTATATTTCTTTCAAGCCAAATGAGAGCACTGTAGCCATACAAAAATTACATGTAGACTTAAATCGTATAGTCGACTGGTCTGAAACAAATACATTAGTACTTAATCCTGATAAAACGGAATATATGGTACTTGGTACCAAAAAACAAATAAATAAAGTTTTGGCAAATCGTCCTTTAATTTCAATTAAAAATGTAAATATTGATCGAGTTACAGAGATTACAAATTTAGGAATATTGATGGATGAGGCACTACACTTCGAAAAACATATAATAAATAACGTTAAAAATTGTTTCTACAGATTAAAAGTGCTATACCAGATAAGGGATGTATTAAAGACGGAAGTCCGTATGAGATTATGTGAGTCCTTGATATTGTCCAAATTCAATTATGCAGATGCAGTAATAGGTCCTAGACTTCTCAGCCGTCCTAAGAAACTTATACAGCGCGTACAAAATGCCTGTGCCCGTTTCTGTTTTAAAATACCTCCCCGTGCACATGTTACACCTTACATTAATAATGCGAAAATGCTTAAAATGGATTACCGCTGGCAGTTGCATTTTGCTACGCTGTTGTTTGGTTGTATCAAATACAGGGCACCGTCTTATCTCTATGAAAAATTGCGCTGGGCTCGAGACAACGTCTTAACAAATGTAGCGACAAGAGCTTCGGCGTACGGGTTGCTTCTGCCTCAGCACCGTTCCGCTGCGTTTCGAGGCAGTTTTCGATATGCAGCAACCAAGTGTTGGAACAACTTGCCGCCTCCGTACCGTAATATGCAATCGAAACATAGCTTCCGTCAAAAATATAAATTGTTCCTCTTAGATCAGCAATCTCAAAGTTAAGTAGTGCGGATATTTTGATAGTGTCTAATTTTATAAATAATGTATGAGCGTGTATATGTGTATGTATGTGTGCTCGTTTATATTTATGTATATATATGTACATGCATGCATGTATGTATGTGTGTGTATGTGTATATAATTATGTGTATATATATATGTATATATATATATGTATATATATATATATATATATATATATAAATATATATATATATGTATGTATGTATATGTATGTGTGTATGTATGTATATGTGTGTATGTTTGAGTATGTATATATTATTTATTGAAATTATGTATTGAAGCGGTATACTGCAGCTGATTTGTGTATTTGCTTGTAACTTAAACTTAATTACGTTCCTGAGTGAATTTCAATGCAACCTCTTACAGTATTAAGAATATTTTATAAGAATTATGACATTATTACAAGAAATAAAGAACAATGCCCATTTTTCACCTGACAATGTATAGAAATGAAATAAATCTTAAAATTCAGCTAATTGAATTGTAAATTAATTACGCTTATCACAATGTTAGAAGAAACGCAGGAAAATAATATTTTTACATATTTCTATAAGCTTATTCCACGTCAAGGGTAAACGTACTATACATTTTGAACGCATCTCAACTACCCTTTTTCTAGGTCGTTCCATTTTATACACTGCTACTTTACTTTATCTAACTCTGTTTCTGAGTTTTATACATTATTTTATGTTTCATTTAATCAGTAAGTAATTTATTTATTTGTATTTGTATAGTACATATTAATATAAAATAATATAATAATAAAATAAATTAATCATTCAGTATGTAATCGTATGCGGACGAATGAAATGGATTTTTTTGACATCTGACAGTTCTGCAATTTGCACCGGCGCAGTTCAGGGGGGTACAGTTCCATAGTAATGCATTTGGTCCTAGAAAGTAACGCCATCAAGTGTATGATACGGGTCATAATTTCCTCAGTTTAGTTAGTTTAATACTCACTAGATGGCTTTAATATCTTTGTCACCTGTCCATTAAAATTATTTTTACTTATCTTATAAATTATAAACTATATATTTTGTAATATGTATGCATGACAAATAAAAGTTGTTTAATCCATGATTTACAAAGTACATAAAAATTATACGTTCCGATTATATTTATGTTCGATTGAAATGATTAGTGTGTAGCCGAAAATATAAATGTATCTGTATCTGCTGTTTCGAAAAAAATAACCTAAATTATTACATATTTTTAATTTTTATGAAATTAAAAAAGAAAAAGTTTCGAAGTTAATTTTTCGTCAATTAGATATTATTTTAAACGGGAATGTTTCAAATCATTTTCAAACTGAATCGAGTTCGTTTTGTTTAACTTTTCTAAGCCAAATTCAAAAGTTTGATGTCGATTTAGTTAATTTCGTATTTCGTAGAACAATTACTTAAGTGTGATTTACTATACTCTTTGAGTGTGGTGTTACTAGCTAGTGAATATTTAGTTTATGGTGATTTATTAGAGTCGTTTTACTTAATGAAAATGTTTTAGGAATAATAACAATGGCAATTCATCAGGCATTTATGTAAGTATGTACCATAGGCCAATGAAATGTGTTTGGTTGATAAGTGATCATTTTGACAATACAAAATGAACTAAATGTAGTTAGCTAGTTAGTAAGTATTTATGTAAGCTGAAGAAATAGCAGATAGAGCTAGACACTCAATTTATGGTGACAATCATCGAAAGTAAGTGGTGACTTAGGGGCAGTTGGTTTTAAGAAATTCACAAAGTAAAAAAGACGTTTTAGACCATAACTAGATAAGTCTTGCTGTCTTAACTTCGAGCGTTAATAATAAGTTATAGCACATTTATTTCTTTATTACCTCTGATTACGGCAAATCCTAACCTAAAAAGTGACATTGGTGTTTTTTGGGATTCGTAGCGTTTAAATCGTAAAAATGACTATATGACATTAATTTCTAAGCTTACATGTAGTTTTTCTACTATACTTTATAATTATACATCAACTTTCACTATCAGGTTATTAAATGTATGGGAAGTGGGCATGATTCTTTTTGTTATTATATTTGGTTTAACACAACAGAACTGCCCTCTGCACATAAAGAATATATAATATACGTATATTTTTTTTATACTTATTTGTGTATTTTTATTTTAAATATATAAGGGTGCCACTGAAAATCAGGGTTGGGGTGCTGTACTTCTGATACATTCCAACATATCCTGAGTGGCTTTCCTTTTTGGAGCAGAGCAGCATTAACGGGTGGATTATCTTTATAATACACCTTATGCATTACTCCTTATTCTCTAGTTCTTTATTATTATTATTGTTTTTTTAACTGCCTCGTTTGTCTAGTGGTTGTAGTAGTGCGACTGCTGATCATGAGGTCCCGGGTTCGAATCCCGGGTCGGGCCAAAAAATCAGTTTTTGAGTTTTTCCATCAAGAAATTCTCAGTAGCTGCCCGGAGTCAGGAAGCTGGTGGTGTCTCACCCCCGTGCCTCGGAAAGCACGTAAAGCCGTTGGTCCTGCGCCTGATCTCTCTCGGGTCGTGTCGGTTTACCGTCCCATCGGACTATGAGAGTGAGGGAATAGAGAGTGCACCTGTGCTTGCGCATACACTTGGGCACTATAATCTTGTCCTGCGCCGATGGCTAGTCTCCGTTGAGACTGGCCGCCGTGGCCGAAATTCGGTCTGGAGGACATTATTGTTTTTTTTTTAATTTTACTGTTTCTTTTTTTTTAGTTTAATTTTACCATATCTATAAACAAGGAGTTCAATGTCCTGTTTCATGATTTCTATGTATAATTTTTTTATTTTTTTATGTTTGTATGTATGACCACTTAAATGTTATATGTTTTATGTAATCCGCTTGAGTGTGATGCATGTGCCAAATAAAATCTGTTTCTTTCTTTCTTTATTCGGTGTATCAGAAGTGACCTTCCTTGGATATAGCATCAAAGATAATTTTATTTTAATAAGAAATCTACGCACATTTCTGGGAATGGTGAATTTCTACCGTATATTCATCTCACAAGCTGCTAAAAGTCAGGCACGCCTCAATAAGTTGCTTACGGGGTCAATTAAAGGCTCACATCCGGTTAATTTCACCAAGAAAGAGTATGAAGCCTTCAATACCTGTAAGGAAAGCCTCTGTCAAGCTACCATGCCAGCGCACCCAGAGTCCGACGCAAAATTAGCGCTGGTCAGTGATGCGTCAGATAAAACGATTTTTATTATACTCGTAGGATAGGGTGACAAAAGAGCACACAGTCCACCTGATGGTAAGTAGTTACTATGACCCATAGACATCCACATCTATCCTCAATAAAGATTCAAGATGCAGATGCGTTGTCACCCGTGAGGACTAAGACGGAATGCCTCTTTGCTAGTAAATAGGGTCTCCGGTTCTCTACACTCACCATACGAAACACAGCAGCGTTAAGCTGCTATTTTACGCTGGTTTTCTGTGAGAGCGTGGTCCTGCCCCGGTCGAGCCGACCCATTCGTGCTACAACTATACTACTAATATAGCTGCAGCATAGCTCTACCACGAAAAACGATTGGCGCAACCTTGCAGCAGCTAAAAGGTAAATACTGGGAGCCTTTGTCAATCTTTTCTCAGAAGCTCAGCTCAGCACAGCAGAAATACTCAGCCTATGACTGAGAATTGCTTGCTATTTATAAAAACATCAAATACTTTTGGCATATGATTGAGGCTAGGTATTTCGTGATCTACACGGATCACAAGCCCCTAACTCATGCATTCCTAACCAGAAAAGAAAACTGCTCACCGAGACAGTTTCGGCACTAAGATTTTAACTCGCAATTCAGTGCCGATATAAGGCACACTGCAGGAAAAAATAGTGTGGTCCCCGATACCTTGTCACAAGTCGAGGAAATCGCACAACCCATAAGTCTCGAAAAGTTAGCCCAATGCCAACAAGATGATTGCGAATAAAGCAATTGCTGGAATTCAAGAATTCCCTCCCGAAAATACGAGTACCTAACTCAGATGTGAAGATATACTATGACGACGATAGCAACATCTTGAGACCATTTGTCTCGAAGAGTTAGCATCAACTGGTTTTTGAAAACTTGCACTCACTAAGCCATCTAGGCCGTAGTGCCACAGCAAAACTTGTTGCCAAAAGGTACGTTTGGTCTGGAGTGCGCAAAGATTGCCGAGAATAGGCACGTGCCCGCCTGCAATGCCTGCGATCCAAAGTCACACGTCACGTATCTGCACCTATCGGTAACTGTTCCTTGCCAAAATCAAGATTCGCGGTTTTGCATATTGATTTAGTCGGGCCTCTACCATTAACCGCTGGCCTAAGCCATTGACTGCATCCAGCGTGGCCCTAAGCAATACCTCTGCCTGATGTAACAGCTGAGACTGTGGCTAAAGCTTTGCTGAGTGGTTGGATATCACGCTTTGGTTGCCCGACGGATATAGTTTTAGATCATGGTAGACAATTTAATCTGCTCTCTTTAAGCACCTATCTGATATCGCAGGTTTTAGGCATAGACGAAAAACAGCGTACCATTCTGCATGCAATGGATTAGTGGAGTGATTTCACCGACAGTTGAAGGCTGCTATCATCTGTCATGCGAGTGAAAACTGGATTGACTGCCTTCCACTCGTCCTATTAGGGATCCGAAGCTCTTTTAAGGAAGACACCAAGGCGTCATCTGCGGAGTTGGTTTATGGGCAACCCATACACCTTCCAGGCGAATTATTTGCCCCACAGATCGAAGACACCATCGACGTAAAAGACTACTTATCACGTCTTCGCAATTTCCTCAAAAAATTGCAACCGTCCTCTACCTCACATCACGGTAATAAAAAACGACCCATATTCGTTTTTAAAGATCTGGCTACAGCCACTTATGTCTTTGTTAGGGACGACACCATAGGTGGTTCAGCTTACACAGGCCCATATGAAGTAGTAGAAAGAGGAGACAAAATACCTAGGTGGATTGAAAAGTACTCGGCCTAACACAAATCCATTCAATTCTAAAAAATCAAATCTACCCACATTATTTAGTTCAGTTCAGACTAGTTATTTGTGTGAAGTTCGAAACGTGTGCGATAATTAGTTGTGATTTTATAAATTTATTAACAAAGTAATCGGACATAATTTCCGCGAATGGAGCAAATCGAGCAGCGTGCCGTCATTAAGTACCTCCATAAGAAGGGGCTATCATCAAAAGCCATCCATGATGACATGGTCAGTACATTAAGCGATTGTGCTCTGTCATATTCATCCGTCAAAAAATGGATAGCAGAATTTAAGCGTGGTAGAGAGAGTGTGAAAGATGAACCCCTCTCTGGAAGGCCTTCGACGTCAACTACTGACGAAAATATTAAAAAAGTACTTGATTTAATAATGGGAGACCGCAGATTAAAAATTAGAGAGATAGCCGAGATTATAGGCATCTCTTATGAAAGAACTCAAAACATCATTGTCAACGAGTTGGGTTTCCACAAGGTGTCTGCAAGGTGGGTTCCGCGACTGCTTTCAGTTGAACAAAAAAGGACGCGATTGACTATTTCACGCGACTGTTTGGAGTTATTTGAAGCCGATGCAGATGATTTTTTGAATCGTTTTGTTACTATAGATGAAACATGGGTTCATTACTGTACACCGGAAACAAAACAATAATCAAAACTGGAGAAGACCTGGTTCACCACCCCCTAAAAAGGCTAAGTCGATTTTGTCGGCAAATAAGGTGATGGCTTCAGTATTTTGGGACTTGAAAGGTGTGATTATGATTGATTATCTTGAAAGGGGTCAGACTATAAACTCTGATTACTACTGCACCTTACTACGTCGTTTACGAGAGGAAATAAAAGAAAAACGTCGAGGAATGCTCAGAAGAAAAGTCCTGTTTCATCAAGATAACGCCCGTGTTCACACGTCAGTACAGTCAATGGCTGAAATTCACAACTGTGGCTTTGAACTGTTACCGCATCCGCCGTATTCACCTGATCTGGCACCATCAGACTTCTTTCTGTTCCCTAACCTAAAAAAGCACTTGGGAGGTCAAAGATTTTCGACAAACGACGAGGTCAAAGCAGCTGTAGACGCATATTTTGACTCTAAGGAAGAATCATTTTTTTTCAACGGTCTAAATGCTTGGAAGGGGAGGTGGCAAAAGTGTATTGAACTTGATGGTGATTATGTAGAAAAATAAAATATAACTGATTTAGTATGTGTTTATTTCCTTGGTTAGGCCGAGTACTTTTCACTTTTCAATCCCTCGTATATCTAAGTTACTAATGAATGGTAAAAAAATCTCGGTTTCAATAGACCGAATTAAGCCTGCTTATGTACTGCAACCTACAGACAAACCTGAACAAACACAGTCAAGCACACAATCACACATACAACCTCACACACAAAGTCAACATATTTTGAACAACCGACACACTCCCCCACACCCAAAAAGAAATATTGTCAGAACTCGATCAGGCCGATAGTGTTACTTGTTCTTTCTTAATATTATGGGATCTACTGGGATCCCTGGGATCTACAGTACATTACATGTGGCGACGAGATAAACTGTAATTTAAGGATTTTTACCTTTAATAACAAAAGAAAAGAGAGAAAAACATACGTTACATTACAAAATACATAAATCCGACTACAATCGTTGAATAAAACTACCAAGCTTTAATCAAGTGATTAATATGTGAGTAACCTATAAGTTACCTACCTTCTTGAGTTCGAGTCTCAGTATTTATAACCCTATAGCTGTATAAGATTTTATTAGGTAAAATTAACCACAGAACCTCAAGAGTTTCGTTAATCACTGTAGGTAGTTACTAAGTATTGCTATTGACTTATAAGTTCGTTCGAAGTCACAGCAATTTTTCTGAGCAACGACCTGTTCTTACGCAGACGAGACGCAAGGCTTTGTTGTCATTATAATTTGGAGATTGGAAAAATAATACAGTAGCTATTTGAACTCTCTATATGCGGTGTTTTGTTGTTTTAGATTATAAATAACTAAATAGGTGTTTTAATCATAGATAATACAAGTTTTCATGCCATTGAAAATACAGACTAAACGTAGTGATTATATTCTCTTTGTTGTTGTTGTTATTATTCGCTCGAGAGAGCAGGCAAAGGAACTAAGCCATACAGCCTTGTCTTTTTTATTTTGAATATATAGAATTTTGAAGTGTATAGGCCGGAACCAAGTCTTATTTTCCTTCTTTCCATCTCTTCAGAATCCATAAAGGCCGAAGTCAAGTCTTATTTCCTTTAATCCTTCATATTTTCAAAAATCCGTAAAGGCTAAAGCCAAGTCTTCTTTATATTATAATCTTTGTAAGTTTCAATCCGTGTAGATTTGTCAATCCAATATTTTCAAAAACAGGGATACCATGTTTCATATTTCTTTTACAGTGTTATGAATAAAATTGCAAAGTGCTAAATATGTCTTAGTATTCCTAAGAATATCTTGCAGGGCACGCGGGACGCTCTCTGAGTTTTCATAAACTTGTATAAGTTTTTCAATGAGTAGCAATCTTTCTATGGCGTACGCTGGGCAGTTAAATATTATATGTTCTGCAGTCTGATCTGCTTCTGTATCGCAGAAATTGCATGTTGCAGATGCTACTATTCTCATCCTGGAAAGATGAGCGTTCAGTCGATAGTGGCCAAATCTAAGTCTGCACATTATTGTATAAAATTTTCTGCTATGATATCTCTTGTTGCGAGAAAACCAAGGAATACTTAATTCTGAATTAATTGATGCATACCAACGACCTTTTCCTGCCTCTAAAACAGCATTCCATTGCATTTTCCATTCTTTTTTTAACTGTTTCTTTAAAATTGAATTTAAATCTGTATTTGGTATTGCAACATCGGTTATCCTTTCAATATCAGCTGTAACTATACTTTTAGCTAAATTGTCTGCTCTTTCATTTCCTTGAACCCCAATATGTGACGGAGTCCATAAAAATTTTACTTCCAAATTATTTTCTTTCAATTTCCACCACAAACTTTTAATTTCATATATGATGAAAGGCGTTTTAGCATCTAAAGCTTTTGTCTTCAGTGCCTTCAAGACACTCATGCTATCAGAGATCAGTAACCATTTATTAGATACATGTGGATGTTCTTCTATATATTTGAGAGCAATTAAGATAGCATAACATTCTGCAGTGTATATGCTTGCTGATGCAGGAATGGAAAGGCCATGTCCAGTTTTCAGGTGAGGTATGTAAAATGCACAGGCTACTTTATTTTCAACTTTTGAACCACCAGTGTAAATTTGTCGATATTCTTCATATGTAGATATAAGTTCATAAACCTCTACTTTTCTTTTCAATTTTTCATCTATATTTATGTGTATATCACTAAATTTACTTTCATAATTCCCCTTATAACAAGGCCAAGTGTGTGTGCTTTTGTGAATATTATATTGTTCATCATATCGTATCACTTCATGAAAGTCATGGAGTATATATGGGGCTGAGTTAGATATAGGAGACATACTATTATAGTAAAATAACACTTTTTGAAAAAAAGGATGATGAGACAAAGAATTAATATTTAATAAAAACCTAAATTTCAGATATTTAAACCTAAGTAAGATAGGAGGAGTAAGGCATTCAGCCTGTAAAGAAACAATAGGAGTTGTTCTCATAGAGCCGGTAATAAGTCTTAAATTCTTATTTTGTATATTATCTAATTTGTTTACTAGTTTTTTATTTGATGCAAAACAAAGGAAGCCATACTCAAAATGACTCCTCACCAAAGACTTATATAACATTAATAATATTTCCGGATCAGCTCCCCAGTTAGTACTAGCCAAAGCTTTTAATACATTAAAGGCCTTAGAAGCTCTGTCTGTAATAGAATTCACGTATTTGGTCCAAGATAAATTATTTCTAAAAATTACACCTAAGAATTTTGCACAACTTTCTATTGGTAAAAATGTATTATTATAAATTATTTTAGTGTTAAATGGACGAATTTTATTAAATATTACAACTTTACTTTTCTCAGTACTAATATCTAAATTTAAGTATGAAAAGTAAATGTGCAATCCCTTTAAAGCCTCATTTAAAATGGTTACCAAGTTTTTGACATTTGCTCCTGAGGCGTATATGACCAAATCATCTGCATATTGTAAATTAGTAACATTTGATCCTAAAATATTGTTTAATTTAAATATGTATAAAATAAAGATAAGAGGACTTAATATTCCTCCTTGACAAACACCTTTATAACTGAGCCTAGGACCAATAATTGTATTATTATTATTAACTTTAGCAAAAACTCTTCTTTCATGTAAAAAGTTAAATATCCATTTTACAATTTTTTCAGGAATGGCCAAAGACCTCAACTCTGCGGCGAGTACATGAAGATTGATGTTATTAAATGCACCAACAATGTCAAAGAATATACTAATTAATATTTCATTATTTTCCATAGCTTTAAAGATGTCTAAGTGTAGAAATGCAATACTTTCTCTAGATGACTTACGGCGTCTGAATCCAAACTGATTTGATGGTAAAAGACAATTTTTTTCTAGATAAAATTCTAATCTAGATTTTATAAGTTGCTCAAATATTTTACCCATACAAGATGTAAGTGCTATAGGTCTGTAAGATTCTGCAATGTGAGGTTTTTTTCCAGGTTTTAAAATGGGTATCAAACAATCTTCTTTCCAATCGTTAGGAATAAGTAAATGAAACCATAACATATTATATATTTTCAAAACTAGTTCTCTACACGCAGTATTCATATTTTTTAAAGCTTTATATGGAACAGAATCTAAACCACAAGTAGTGTCTTTTCTAGAGTTAACAGCTGAGTTGAATTCGGTCAAGGTAAAAGGTTTGGTAAGATAATCACAATGATTATCATTTGAGGAGTTAGGGGTTAGAGGTGATTCATCTGTTTCTGGAGTATATTTTTTCAAAAATTCATTAGCCCAATTAGAATCTATGACAGATGTGTTATTATGAACAAAAGTTTTATTAAACTTTTTAATGTAGTTCCATACTCTAGTCAATGGAGTAGATCTATTAAAAGTTTCACATAGTTTTTTCCAGTTAAGCTGTCTTTCAGTCTTCAAAGTAATTTTTTTAACAGCTTGTAGTCTTTTAAAATTAATATAATTTCGTTCTGTGGGATCATTCTTAAATACTAAATATGCATTTTTACAATTTAATACTGCGTCTTTGCATTTTAAATTCCACCATGGTAGAGAATTTTTCTTTTTAATTCTTTTAAAAGATTGCAAGTTGATGTTAACATTTCGATTAGAAGACTGATTGGATGGTGTGGATTCATGCATGGCTTGTTTAACTAGTTCTATTAAGTCTGTATAACATTGTAAAGGATTACTATAATCAAAACTATAATTTTTAATTAAATTATCTATTAAATTTGAATATTTTGACCAATCTACCAATTTTAAGTTTATGTTATTTGATACTGCTGTTTCTTGAAAATTTTGACTATTAACCGTGATTTTTGTCTTTACAGGAAAATGATAGCTGCCTAGAGAATCATCATCACATACTTGCCACTCACAAGACAGAGCCAGTGAAGATGAAACAAGTGTCAAGTCTAATGCATTCTGCCTCCATCTATGAGATCCTACTGTAGTCATCTGACCATCGTTCAAGATTACAAGATTGTTGTCATCTATACTTGCAAGAACATCCCTACCTCGTGAATCTAATTCAGTAAATCCCCATAGCGTGTGATGGGCATTGAAATCACCAGCTATAAAGACTGGCTGTGGCAAACTTTGGATTAAATTATCTAATTTGGATTTATTATAATTAATTGATGAATTAGGGGGACAGTAAACACTAACTAAAGTTAATAATTTATCATTGTATTGTATTTGTACAGCTATATTTTGTAATGAGTCATCAGAGAATGTATTGATAACACGAAATCCAATTTTGTTATGTAGAAGTATTGCTACTCCATTATGATCATTACCTGAATCTAATCGTATAATATTATAACCTTTTACTCTAAAATTGTGCCTGGGTTTAAGCCAAGTTTCACATATGAGAGCAACATCTATGGTGTTCTCATATAAAAATTGTGTAAATTGAAAGCGATTTTTAATTAAACTCTGTGCATTCCATTGTAAAATGTTAAACTGATCCAAAAAATATTAAATGTTAAATAATGAAATATCTATTTTGGTTTCATTGTATCTATGAGAACATCTTTAATAAGCTGAGAAGATATGGTGGTTTGTTCATTTGATTTATTAAGAGTTAATACTTTAATGACTGTATTTAAAATTATATTAATAATGTCATCATTCTTTAGCAGTGATTTAAGAGCATCTTTAGGATTTTTTTTGTTTAATTCGGGGAATTCGTTTTTATTAAAAAGGTCTACAAATGGGGTTTTGTGTAATTTAGTCTGATTTTCTTTTATCTTTTGTTTCTTAACAGGACACTGTCCAGAAATGCTTAGATCGTTTCCTTTGCAATGTATGCATATCGCTTTATCTGAAGAGACTTGGCAATCTTTGTAGTTGTGATTTTCAGTACAAATTGAGCATTTCACAGAATTTTTACAGTACTTTGCTAAGTGGCCATACCTCAGACAGTTGTAGCACTGCTTCACTGGTGGAATATACTGATTTACCACGAACCGCCAACCATGAAGATCGACGTGGTCCGGCAAAACATTAGAAGCAAATGTGATGGCCACGGTGCCCGTCGACTGTAGCAAACTGCGTCCTGCGTCGTTCTTTTGTTTCTTCATTATCCTTTTAACACATATTATCTTCCTGTAAGTTGTTAACATACCAAAAATTCTTGAATTAGAAAGATTAGTGGGAACATTAGTTATGACTCCTGTTATTTCTGTCCCTGCAGCTGGGATAGATGCCTTCATTTTGTATTCATTAAGAAATGTAACATTATTTAAAAATGCATTCGCTAGAGAGGGCTTTTCAAAATGAACGCCTATTTTGTATTTATTCATAGATTGTAAATATTTAATGCCTTTATTGTACCTCTTCATATGTGTGGACAGAGACATCATGTCCCGCGTGCCAACTGGTCTTCTTTCATCATTTGATTCGACAAAGACAACAAAATCAACGAGGACAGAGTCCTCAGGGTACCTCCTGTTGTAATCAGATACAAATTATGGCTTATACTTGCGCTGCTCTTTCTCAGGATCTTCCTCAGTGCTGGTATCAACTTCCTCCTCAGTCGTTTCTTCAAATACTTCTTCTTCTCCCGGCAACTTTTTTTTTTACGTTTCCCCATGATGAAGAAACCCAGTATCAATAAAAAAATAGAAGTTTAATGCTTTTTAACTAAAGAAAACAAAATTAAAATTTTAGTTTAAAAAAAAGGCGCCTATCACGTTTCAAGGTTCCCGCGCTTTTCTATATTCTCTTTGATACAGACTACAGAATATAAATAGTACAGATTGTACTTGATGTGTCTGTGTTGAATACGAGGCTTTTAGCCACTTTCTACAAGTAATAAGTGTAATTCTATTTTTTTATGTTTACTGTACATTTTGTTGTACGGAATAAACATTTTTCTTTTTCCTTTCTTTATTCTGAAGTTAATGAATTGGTAATTAGTTAGTTACCTATAAAATAAATGTGTTTTTAAGGTTATCATCGTTACTAACTGATGTAGACTGTATATAACATTTTGACTAAGGAAAATAGAAGGAAAAGTGAAATAACAAGTTACTTCCTTGGCCGTGATTTGCGTAGGTATTCTCTGTTCGCGTTTTAGGTATCTAGGTTTCTAGGAGTGTACATCAGGGGAGTGACATACCTACATATTTGTCAACCTACCTTCCTCATTAAATTGTAGCTGGGCATTCAATTGCTACTGAGCATTTAATTGCGGTAGGAGATAGATCATAAAAGCATTAAATTGCGGAGATTTACCGGTATGTTATTAAATTGCATACATACCTACATTTCATTAAATTGCGTACATACGTACATAGCATTAAATTGCGTACATACCAACATAACATTAAATTACGTATGTAGAAAGGGTAATTGAGTATAGTACAGAGACTAATTTTGTAGTTAGGAATAATAATTAATTCGTTTATGAGAGATTTCTGGATAACTCGGTATTTAAATAATAAAACACGGTGTGACTTCATAACATGTATTGAGCGACTAACGAGAGAAAACGCGCGGTGGCGCCTACCTACATAATACAATATTAATTTATACCTACATATATCACACCTCCCTTCTTAATATATGGTATTATCAGATATTATTAAGTAAGTACATAAATTATGTAATCACAAATTTACTTATAATAATACCTTAACTATATAATACATTATCTATAAATCTAATAAACTAAACTAAACTTAGTTACTAAATCTAATAAACTAATAAACTAAGCTAAACTTGAGACCTAACTTAAACCTAACCTTACTTATAATAATACCTTAACTATATAATACATTATCTATAAATCTAATAAACTAAACTAAACTTAGTTACTAAATCTAATAAACTAATAAACTAAGCTAAGCTTGAAACCTAACAACAGGTTTACGAACTCGCCCGGATCGGGCTCGAGGCGGTTCAGGCGACGGTGCACTAGGTGTCGTTGGCGGTGTACTATATTCGATTCCAGGACTTTTAATGCGTTCACTCGAAACCCGTTTCCTCTCCTTTCCCGAATCACCCACAACCGTAGTCGGAGATGTGTCCGGGCCGTCGTCCTCCTTCGACATTCCGTCTCTCGCCGAGCCACTACTATCAGGTATTTGTACCCTCATTGACTCGCTTTGCTCCTCAGGGTATGGTATGTCGTACAACCCTGATCTGCGCTTGATTGATCAACGTGCTTAACTACTTGTCGACTGTCCCCCTTGTCCACAGCATATATCCTCGAACCTTCGCCATGAACTATCGTTCCCTTCACCCACCTATCCTTGTGGCCGTACTCTCGCACCCACATAGGTTCCCCCGGTGCAAACGAGCGCTGCACCCCGCCCGTGTACTCCACTTGCTTACTTTGAGCCTGATTTACCTTATTTATGAGCGCGCGATCGCTTCGTAATAAGTCTAGCCGTGATCGTAACGTTCGTTTTTGTAACAGCATTGAAGGGCTTTCACCTGTGCTGCTATGTATACTGTTACGATAAGTAAGTAAAAATGTTTGCAACGCGGCGTCGACATCGATTGATTCCCTATGTGCTTTTTTTCGAAGCATTCGAAGACGGGTGATAAGCAGGCGAGAAACGTTGCTGAATACCATTTCGTGTTAAAAACTCCTTAAATTCCGCGCTAGTGAAGGGTGGCCCTTGATCCGATACTAGCTCTAGTGGTAAGCCGAATCTTGCGAACGTACACCGTAATACCTTAATAGCCGCTGTAGCATTTGTTTTTGGCATTTCAAACACTTCTAGCCATTTCGTACTGGAGTCTATTAAAATAAGATTTTTTTTTCCGTTAAAAGGGCCTAAAAAGTCTATATGGAGTCTGCTCCATGGCTGCAAATGATACGGCCAAGGCTGCGGTGGGGTGCGCGGGGGTGCTTGTGACTCCACCGCGCACGTCTCACATGCTCGGCATTCGGATTCGACGTCTGTATCTATATTAGGCCACCATACGTAACTTCGAGCTATGGACTTAGTTTTAACAATGCCTATGTGACCAGTATGTAATTGCATAAGTATTTTTTTTCTTAAAGTGCGCGGTATCACCAAGCGGTAACCCCACATAATACAGCCCCTATCTATGTATAGTTCATTACGTTTAATATAATATTGCTGCAACACTTCTTTTGGGCAGGACGCGGGCCATCCGGACTGAACATAGGTTAAAATTCTACTTAATTCCGGATCGCTTGCTGTTGCCGTTCTGACGTCATCATTTGTGACCGGGAGAAAATTTTCTACGAAATTAATGTAATTCATTCCCTCCGACTTCGGAAGCCGTTTATGTACCGGTTGCGGCAAACGAGATAACGCATCTGCACAATTTTTGTGTGAACTTACATATTCTATGTCATAATTGTATCCCGACAATAATACTGCCCAACGCTGTAATCTCGAAGCGGCCATAACTGGAATGCCCACTTTACTGCCGAAAATATACGTCAAGGGTTTGTGATCAGTCCTTAAAACGAATTTTCTACCATATAAGTACTGATGAAACTTTTTAATACCGAATATTATTGCTAAGGCCTCTCGATCTATCTGCGCATAGGCCCGCTCGGCCGCGCTGAGAGTACGCGACGCATATGCGATCGGCCGCTCTCCCTCCTCAGTGATATGCGATATCACGGCGCCGACTCCGACCCCGCTGGCGTCTGCCGTCAGTACCACGGGTAAGTCTAACGTATAATGAGCAAGCACTTCGCTCGAACTTAATATTTTTTTTACTTCATTGAATGCCAATTGACACTCAGTACTCCACAGGAATCGAACCCCGGTTTTTAGCAAACGATATAACGGGGCCAGCAATGAACTAACATTTCGTACGAATTTACCATAATACATTACTAGCCCGATGAAAGATCGCAGTTCTGAAATATTGGTGGGTGCAGGCGTGTTTACAATTGCCCGGACTTTTTCCGGACACGTGTGAACACCCTCTTTACTAATGACGTGCCCTAAGTAGTTAATAGATTCTGCGAAAAATACACATTTTTCTTTCTTAACGCGCAACCCGTGAGACTGCAATCGCTCGAACACTTTATATAAATTTTTTATGTGACTACGACTATCAGGACCCGTTATAATTACGTCATCTAAAAATACACCCACGTTCGGTAACCCTGTCAATAATTCTTCTAAGTGTTTTTGAAAAATTCCCGGACTCGACGACAAGCCGTAAACTAGTCGATTGTACATGTATAAACCCTTATGTGTGTTGATAACCGTATACTTTTTTGATTCGTCAAGCTCAAACTGAGCGTACGCCTGAGATAAATCAATCTTACTGAAACGTTCCCCGCCATGTAAACGCGATAACAAATCATCTATGCGTGGCAAGGGATAACGGTCGACTTCTAGCACTTTATTCAGTGTTAATTTATAATCAGCGCATATTCTAATATTACCATCCTTTTTGAGAACGGGTACAATGGGTGTGGCCCAGTCTGAGCGCTCCACCGGCGTGAGGACGCCGTCTCGCACCAGCTGCTCGAGCGCTCGCTCCACCGGTTCCCGCAGCGCATACGCCAGAGGACGCGCGCGCATGAACACCGGCCGCGCCCCCTGCCGCAGGTGGATGCTAACCCGCCCGCCGCTGAACGGTCCAAGCCCATCCGCAAATACTTCACTGAATCTATACATAAAATTACTTTCGTCAAAATCCTTATAATTAACATTGTTTACATCGTGATACTGAAACACTGGTAGTTGAATTTTAAGTTCGGCTAACCACTGTCGACCCAAAAGAACGGTTTTACCATCTCTGGTTATGAACAAATTTAATTTTTTTTGTGTATTTTTACACCTCACTAGTGGCGTAGCCACCCCCACCGGACGAACTATTTCACCTGTATAATATCTAAGTAAAACATTACATTTGCTGATAGGTAAATCACTAAAATTATGTTTATAAAATTTGTAACTTATACAAGATACGGCGCTACCCGTGTCACACTCCATGTCAATATCTTTTCCGTGAACGTTGATTGAAATACATAGCGGTGTACACTCTTCTATGGATAATTTTTTAATATCAAATATTCTTACCTCGTCACTGTCCGTCTCGTCCGATTCGACCACTTTAGGTGTTCCGATGTCTACGTGATGGTACGTCGTCAGGTTTGGGCACATCCGACGTAGATGCCCCTTACGATTACATACTCTGCACACATATGCCGCGAACCGACACTTCGTGCCGCCATGGGGTCCACCGCACGCAGCACATTGTTGTGCTCCGTCCGCTGCTTTTCCTTGCTGCCGCTGCCACCTCGACGCCGTAGGTGCCGTCCTCCCTGGCCGACCGCGTCCGTTGCCACGTCGAGTCGCTGCCATCGCCTGGCACTCAGCCGTGCTCGAGCTGCCCGACGATTCACCTTGCCCGTATCCTTCCACAGCCGCTGCATCCTTCTCCGCCGCCTCCATGTTCACTGCCAAGCTATACGCTTTCCCATATTCCAACGTGCCTTCTGCGAATAGTCGTTGCCTTATAGTTTCACTTAGAATACCGCACACCAGCTGATCTCTTAAACTTTCTTCCAACCATTGACCAAATTCACAAGATTTCGACATTTTCTTCAATATTGCTGCATACTCCGCTATTGTTTCACAACTTTTTTGTTTCCTATGCCGGAATTTATATCTTTCTGCGAGGGTACTTGGTTTTGGTTGGAGATGTTTTTCTAGAATGTTTGTGATTTCCAAAAAAGATTTATCTTTTGGTTTGGTTGGAGTACATAAATTCACTAACAGTTCGTAACACTCGGCTCCCATCACGGTAATTAACGTCGGAACTTGTAAATCTTCCGAAATTTTGTTGACAACAAAATATTGTTCGAGGCGGTCGACGTATGACCTCCAATCGTCCTTATGTAGGTCAAACTCAGGAATTTTTCCAATCGACATTTTAATTAAATACTTGTCGTTTACAACTACTTTTCCAAGAGTTCGTTGCTATCCTCGTCGCCACTGAGAGATTTCTGGATAACTCGGTATTTAAATAATAAAACACGGTGTGACTTCATAACATGTATTGAGCGACTAACGAGAGAAAACGCGCGGTGGCGCCTACCTACATAATACAATATTAATTTATACCTACATATATCACAGTTTACACGAATTAATTATACAGCGTACCGTTCCACGTCAGAGCCAAGACTGTCCTAACGGCGGCCGCGCCGTCAGTTTTATACAAGCAAAACGAGCGCCACTGCAGGTGCAATGGTGCAGGTGTGCGGAACACGTGCAATTTACAAGAATTCTGTCTAACTGCACCGACGGCTACCGCGCCGCACGTGCAATGGTGCTGGTCCCGTCACGGCCATACTGACATGCGTGCGTCCTCGCACGCGCTCCATCATAATTTTAGTTATCTGTAGACAAAAAAACATCGTTCGACTATCCTGACATAACAGCGTCTGGTCCGGTCTATATTGACCCTTCAGACTTGGGTGACAATCAGTTTTGTTCCGGCAGTAAGCCCCACAAAACTTTAATCAACTTTATGCGAGATCGGAATGATTAGTCTGTAGCTTTTCTATTTTCTCTTTTTTTTTTCAAGTACTGTTTTTGCTAGTCCGGAATCACTATTCCCTATAGCCATATCATTGGACCGGCACAAAGCCCTGCAATGATAGTAAGAACCACTTTTTTTCTTACTCTCTTTTTTTTAAATTCAGTATAGAACAGTTACAGACCAACCATACCACAAACGTGTCCCTGTCACAAACACACAAAAGTGTATCGTGAGGGATGTAGTGACATGATAACACCTAAGTATGTAAACCAACAGCAACACGACACATCCCAGTCTCCATGCAACTCCATGTTCCTTTCCTGCACTAGAATAATCACTTCGCTAGAGTGTTGCAACGTCTCTAGTATTTTCTAGATGCACAGACACGGCTACCTCTGACTGTCGCACGTCCTCGTGTGGTTGACAGTAAACAGCATACGGTCTATCAGTTATCACCACCTGCTAACAGATATTAACTCTTGTTAAATATTACAACGGTCGACCATCCCAGACTTCATTTAAGTCATAAACGCGCCGATATGGCTACCTTCAGGCAAACGCACTCCAGCTTTTCGTTCTGCTGCGTTCGTGCCACAATCGCGCCAGCGAGTCATCGCGCCGTAGCCGTACTAGCTCTAGCGAATCGTTGCACTGCTTTGTAAAATTAAAAGAAATCGAGATAAATGTATTGCGAACCATGGAATTTCGAGCTTCCAAAATTCATCACATATTCTCTTAAGAAACAGCAACAGTATGACATTTGAAAACATTGCAAAAAATAACAGAAACTATGTGTAGAGGCAAATACCACAACATTTCAAAGGGAAGGAGGTAACTGCGCAAAATCTACGAAAGCCGACCTCAGACGTCCATTTACAGCGCCAAAGCACCATTTGTTCGGCGGCCGCTTAAATTGCCCTGCCGTAAGATCAGCCGATAAGTTACCATCTGTAGCGGTGTAGGCTCAATCTTACCAGCGCTCGGCCGTACCTGACCATGTTCGATTAGCCGTCACAACATCTTCCTCATTGATCACTGTTGTAGAGACTTCTACGAATCCCTCGACATCAAACCCCAATCTTGTCGACGACACAATATTCGGAGCAAACTGTAACACTGATCAACACATTAGAAAACAAAAATGTCACTTATTATTTTCAACTCATAGCGTGTTAAAGTTAATCCTTTATTTTGGTACATCCCTTAAACGTTTTGAACTTCAAAATATAGCAAATGATAATCATGTTTCGCGTGAACTATCAAATTACACCATAACTTGAATAAGTTAATTAGAAAGCCTCCAACTTCTTTCGACATTTGTTAACATATTTAGGTACATCAAGAAATAATGAAAATACTTGCGGGGTACTTTTAATACAAATCGAACAAATTAAAAAAAATTGGCTTAAATAATTTCACTTTATCTTTTCTCTATACTTTAATGATACGAAAATATCGTAAGTAGCATAGCAAATTTCTTTACGGTATTTAACATAAAAACAGATTCATCAATGCGGAATGCATTACAGTCTTCCACAAATGTAATAATCCTCATACTATTCGAAGATTATATGTGGGCAAAAATGGGGACTTTATCCCACTTCTGATGTAGAAAGGGTAATTGAGTATAGTACAGAGACTAATTTTGTAGTTAGGAATAATAATTAATTCGTTTACACGAATTAATTATCCAACGAGTCGAGGATAAACTAGTTACGGAATACGACAAGCGTACCGTTCCACGTCAGAGCCAAGACTGTCCTAACGGCGGCCGCGCCGTCCGTTTTATACAAGCAAAACGAGCGCCACTGCAGGTGCAATGGTGCAGGTGTGCGGAACACGTGCAATTTACAAGAGTTCTGTCTATTGTTCTCTGGTTCCCAAAACCACCCACGAAACACATTGCGAAACATTAAAGCCACAACATAATTTCTGGTCCATACGATCTGGGTATTTCTATTTTTATACAGTCTGATCCTTATTAAGATAATATCAAGTTCAATTACTAAGGAAAACTTTGATATTTAATCTCTTTTTCTTATAATTGAAAGTAACTAATTCATTTCAATTATAATCCTGCTAGACTTGAATGCTCGTGAAGTGTTTCGTATTGCTCAGACTTTGCAGACTTATCTTATTTGGTTGCGTTATAATTGTTTCGAAGTTTATTTCGAATGTGCATTGATAGTCTTACGCTTTCAAAATTATTATAATTTGAGGGTATTTTATAATTATTGTTGGAAAAAATTACTAAATCAGTTTATGGAAATGATTCATTTGGTCTTGGAATAATAGCACTTAAGTATAAATACTTGTATATCTTTGAATGTTAAGTCGTTTGTTAATTGTTATCTAATTCAAATAGTTAAAAAACGTTAACATTTAAATTCAGTTTCTGAATGTTAATTTAGTTTTGACGAACTTAAATATTGTTTTAAATATCTGTCGTTAATAATTATACTTAACATTCATATTTAATTTTCGCTATTATTTTATAATCATGTCGCAAGAAGAAATGAAACTTTATACGTCACAGCGAGAGTATGTTTTTCGTTCTATTCAAACTCTTTTCGATTTATCCACTCAACTAAGGGAAGACTCCAGTTCGTCTAAAGTTAGCCAATTTAAATCTAGATTTCTTAAAATTGAGAACATTCGTGATGAATATGTGTTGCTTACGGAAAAAATTAATTCGTTAAACCTCGCACTGTTTCCTAAAGAAAAAATAGATATGCAAGCGTTGTCTGCATTTGATGATATGTACTATGAAGTTCTAAGTTTTGCCGCGGAGATGTCCCTACCGGAACGCAAACGAGGCAGCAGCCCAACGTCCCCTGACGTTAACTACACCTTTACGCCCGACGCTGAAAAGATACAAGCTAGACTGCCACAAATTGAGCTTCTGAAGTTCGACGGAAAAATTGAGAATTGGCAAACATTTTACGACACTTTCGTAACCTTAATTCATAATAATAAATCAATCGCGAATATTACTAAAGGAGAATGGGATTTTTTGGCCTGAAGTTAACTAATTGGTTTATACTTCAAAAAATTGGCTATATTTTTCTAAAGTTAAATACAAAAAACTAGCTCATTTTACAATCTAGATTTCGCAAAAACAATAAAATAATGAAAAAGTTAGAAAATCGATTGTATTGATGCAATCGATTTTATATTTATTCGGATCCAAAAAAATCAATGATAAAGCTGATATATTGATATGATATATTCATTTGGAAATAAAGTATATTATTATTCGCATAAAGAAAAAAGAAATAAACATTTTATGAAAATAAATCGATTACCATAAAGAATACACTTTTGAAATTCTCTTTTCTGTACACTATCTACCACTAGTAACTTCTATTAGTTTGTTTTGACAAGTCAAACTTCAAAACTATTCACTTAAAAGAAAAAAGGAAAAGACTAATTTTGAGAGTGCAATATAATCCAGCATTTTAATATCTATTTTTAATTATTTATCTGTGTTAACTAGGCAGATAAAAAACATATCTACAAAATAATATGAAAAAATACAAAGTATCAACATGCCAACAAATAACAGTAACAACAATAAATCAAGTAATCGATCTCACATCGATATTTCTAATATTCATTTCAATTAGTTGTTGTTGTTTTAATCAAAGAGAATATAATCACTACGTTTAAGAGGCGGGACTTCCTAACAAAAAGTAAATGTATGATATTGCGCCAAGCAACTCTACCAACATCAAGATATTACATTTAATTTTTTACAAACAGTGCTGACAACATAGGCAAATTATAATAGTGCTGTAAATGACTATCCTCGTATAATTTTATCGATGTAACATCTATCGATATATTGTTTATCGATATTTTTACATAAAAGTTAGATCTCTATATTGAATTATTTATATGCAATATAAAACCATTATGAAAGTAATAATTATCAGGTGGGGATTAAGTAAAAATGCCGATCAGGATAAGAAATTAATGTATTTACACAGCAATTTGTTAGTATATTTACAATTATTAAGTACAAAAATGTGTATAAACAAGTGGTAAATTTAAAAAATTTTATTTGACCGAATTCAATATAAATAAAATGAGAACATCGTTAATGTAGTCGAAGTCAATCAAAAACTAATTATTAAGTATAATTCAAAAACTACAGATCTTGATCAAATTTATATGGGACGAAATGAGAAGCACCAGCTTTCAAATAAAAAAGAATAATCAAAATCGGTGCCACCTAGAAAAAAAGTTCTAAGATATACAATTAAAAAAACACTCGAATTGAGAACTTCCTCCTTTTGTTGAAGTCGGTTGAAAATATTGCACAACTAAATTAGTAGTTTAAGTGGCTTTTATTATATAGGAATGCGGAAACGAGCATATATTTTAGTTTGATATCCGTATTGTGTAGTCGTTCCCAAAGCATTCACGATCCCGATTTTCAGGTTTCTTCTCGCGTAAATGTGATTCAACACTTTATTCTTAATCAGACACAAACCACTTAATCAGACACATTACTTGTGGAAAGTATAAAATATTTATTTAGCCATACCCTGTTGTTCTGCTTTTTTCAAATAATCTGCTAAGTTTTCTTCAGTTATCGCCAAGGATATATTTATAATTTTGCATTCATTTATAATTAACAATAAGCTTAAGCGCTGTATTAACTCATCGACAATAGATCTTCTGTGAGTTTCACATATCCAACTAAATTCTAAGGTGACTAACATTAAAGTTTTTACAAAAGTGCATAAATATTGTCTATACAAACATGGTAACACTTCCTCTTGAAAAATATTTGTCGCCAAATCTATTGTTTCACACAACTTGATTGTGGGATATGTGAGTGATTGTTTATCGTTCCACCACTTCCTTAGCAAAATATAATTATAAATGGGATGTTCTTTTGGACTAGAAATAGCCAATGAAGCCTCACATTCTCTACAACTATTGTTTTTAAGAACAGCGTAAGCTAAGTAACCACTTACATAAACAGTCGGTTGTTTATCAAATGATTTGAAAAATGCATTAATTTCTTCTACTTCTATCTCTTTATTTAGAACATAGTCTGGGATTTGGAATTGTGGTACTATTTCTCCTGAGGTAAACGTAGAACTATCATGGGATTGGGAATTCCTTACTTGGTTTGTAGGTTTTAAGGCTGGAAATACAATATCATTGAAATCAAATAGTACATTGTTACTGTCTTTCTCGCAGTTGGACCCTTTACTCAGCTGCGTGCTGAGGCGAGTCAGTATTGATGATTTTAATGCTCCCTTAAAATGATGACAAGTTGGATTTCTATTTGTTGGACTATGTTGCCTTATTATTCCAAATAAGTTTTCGAGAGCGTCTTGATTTAGCTGTCTTAAATTTAGACATTTAAAACATTTTGAAGCAACATACTCCCAGATACATTCCAGAGATTTTATTGTTATTAGGTAGCCGTTAATGCATCGAACCTTTTTTAATCTGATGTCACTATCGGATTTTTAAAAAAAAACCAGAGTTTTTAGTATTTCCTTGTACTTTGGCCAAAGTTGGTGGTGAAAACTGTTTTTGCTAACATTTGTCCGTATACCTTTTTTCACATCATTTTTAGAAGCTGGTCCATTGGTGCAGTCAAACAAATTATCGAGCAATTCAATTACTTCAGCAGTTTGTAAAAGAGCATTGCTTTGTTCTTTATTTTCAGTGTTCTCAGATATCAATTTCAAAATAGCAGCTACTGTGTTGCTCAAAATTTGTGCGGCTGTTTTAACCTCATTTTAGCACGATATTTAGGAGCAACATGCATTTTTGTTATTTAAGTAAATCTCAGCTTCATTCGGTTTCTTTCTTCGACCTGAATCAAATGAGACCATTGAGCTTTTTTATTATTCAGTTCCTGATAGACTTAAATAGATGAGGCACATCATAAATAATGTATATTTTTTCTTCGTTTAGTAAAAAATAATTATGATCTAGAGGAAGACCACTTCTCTTTTTGAGTAAGTTTAATGCACTTACATTTGTAGGACTCTGACCGCAAACTGTTGTGAGAACTTGATATCCAACTGAATTGATGGCGTTGTTGTTTTAATTTTCGTTAATCGTTTCACTATTTTGTTTCCTAGATAACCACAGCTTTTCTTTGGTGATTTTATACTGATCCGGCTTTTATATCTTTAAGTAATTATAGTGAAAAATCGCCTGTTACAGTGTAGGTAATACATAAAACCGTTTTTATTTATTCTTCAATAACTCAGCTCCTAGATTGACAAATCTAGCCAGATTTTCAGATATGAATTGTTTATATATAACGTGTTCCAAAACTCAACGACAAGCCAACACCGGAGGATAGACCTGCCCCGGACTAATCGGGGAAAAAAAGAAAAAAATATATATCCCAATTATATTTTAAGTTATATAAAAAAACGAAATTCTTCAGAAATTGAGACCGTTTATGATATTTTTCACTACCATGACCACAATTTTTTAAATATTTTTTTCTTTTTTTTATAGTCTACCTGAATAGTACTGCTATCTACCACAATTCTTAAAAACTCCAGAATAACTCTTGTTTTATCACGAAAATTAATGAAACTTATTTTATTCCCTAAATTTTTTGAAGACTTTTAATTTTAACCAAATTTAGCTTATCGTGGTGTAAAAAAAAGTATGAACACTAGTATGGCAAGTTTTTTTAAAAATTGACGCATTTAACCAACATTCCAAAATGGTATAATACTCTAGGCAAACAAGTTATAAAAAATATGGGCCTATTATTTCTAAACAGGGGCCAAATTCCTTAAATTGTAATTGTCAGTAATCACTTTTACTACATGCCCAAAATGGGTTCCTGTTACAATTTCTAGGAATTCGAATGGGGCATTAATACCTTAGATGTTAGAGAGAGATAGATAGATAGAGATATTTACGTTAAAAAGAGACAACAACAGGGCAGGTAGAGAAGCTGTTATTATTCTCAGCAAGTCGGTTCAGTACGCTCTGTTCCTTTGTTTACTGCGCACCGTTCCCAATTCAACTTACGTGGCCCTCGTACATACTATCGACTTTTGGCTTGGCTTTTTGGACTGGAATCGACCTGCAAACTTAACTGACCTGGCATTATTTGGACTGGAAGTGATCTGCGAACTGAACTGACCTGGCATTATCTTGGACTACGATTGTGTGTTTTGTGATTTAGAGTTCTTGCGCATTTTGGACTGTTTGGCGTTTAACATGCCGCAACCGTACACACCACAGGAATACGCTAATATGCATTTAATCTATGGAGAATGCCGATGTAATGCTAACGCTGCTAGCAGACTGTATCGAGAAAGATACCCAAATGCTCAAAAAATCCTGTTTATCGAGATTTTATGTGCATCAAGCGTTTTTGGAGGGTCGTATGCCATCCAATAGGAGAAGCGCTGGAAGACCTAGATTGGATCGCGATGAAGAAGTTCTCAATGAGATAGAAAATGACTAGACTACTTCGGTACGTGCCATAGAAGAAGCTACAGGAATCCCGAAAAGTTCTGCACATCGAATATTAAAACGTCACAAGCTTCACCCATATCACTACAGGCGTGTGCAGACATAATTACCGCGGGACTATCCGCTACGGGTCACATTTTGCCGTGTAATGCTGCAAAGGCACAGTGAAGATCCCCACTTCCTAGACAAAATTCTATGGTCGGATGAAACAACGTGCAAGAAAGATGGGTATTTAAATCTTCACAACCTACATAGTTGGAGTAATGAAAATCCACACTTGATGAGACAAAACAAATTCCAATATCAATTCAAGGTTAACCTATGGACCGGCATATTAAATGAAAAAGTCTTTGAGTTACAAGGAAACTTAGATGGCAATAGTTATTTAAACTTTTAACAAAATGACTTGCAAGAATTGTTAAACAACGTGCCCTTAAGTGATCTTCAAAACATGTGGTTCCAAAATGATGGTTGCCTAGCACATTATGCCCGTCCTCTGCGAGAATATTCAAATCAAGAGTATCCAGGGCGTTGGATCGGGCGACTTGGTCCTATCTTATGGCCACCCCGTTCACCCGATTCGAACCCCCTGGACTTCTTCTATTGGGGTTGTCTTAAAAACAGGGTCTACTCAAAACCCATTGTGACATTGGACGAGCTTCGTCGAAATATCACTCAGGCTGCTGATTACATTAATAGCAGAAGATATGCAAGACAAATAACACTATCATTTTTAAGGCAATGTCGTGCATGTATTAATGCTGGTGGCAAACAGTTCGGACATTTGCTATAATGTTAATAACTTAATAAATTACACGTGAAACTGTTTGTACCATTTGTTTTGAAATATTCATTTTTCAAGAACTAATACTTTTATTACACCCAACCGTCATTTGGCCTCTGTTAAGAAATAATAGGCCCATATTTTTTTATAACTTGTTTTCCTAGAGTATTATACCATTTTGGAATATTGGTTAGTTGCGTCAATTTTTAAAAAAACTTGCCATACTAGTGTTCATACTTTTTTTTACACCACGATAAGTTAAATTTGGTTAAAAGTAAAAGTCTTCAAAAAATTTAGGGTATAAAATAAGTTTCATTAATTTTCGTGATAAAACAAGAGTTATTCTGGAGTTTTTAAGAATTGTGGTAGATAGCAGTACTATTCAGGTTGCTTATAAAAAAAAAATTTAAAAAATTGTAGTCATGGTAGTGAAAAATATCATAAACGGTCTCAATTTCTGAAGAATTTAATTTTTTTATAGAACTTAAAATATAATTGGGATATATTTTTTTTTCTTTTTTTCCCCGATTAGTCCGGGGCAGGTCTATCCTCCGGTGTTGGCTTATCGTTGAATTTTGGGACACGTTGTATAAGCTTTCAAATGGTCCGACTTTCATCTTGTTAACATCTGGGCCCAAAAATGTATGGAGATGTATCCTTCTCCTTTCACTATCTCATTTCTTATTTATCGAGATCTGCTTTAGGGATCGTAAAGAAGGTAAAATTAACTTCCGATAATTACGAGCTTGTATTCAATTAACTTAATAAGCGTTATCAAAATAAGCGCATTTTAGCCGTGGCGTATTTAGATCAAATAAATAATTATCCTTAATTAAAAACTCCTAATTTCATTGATTCACAAACATATACTAATATTCTTTGTGAGTCAGTCAATGCCCTTAAGGCCTTAGAGCAGGGATGGCGAACTAATGGCACGCGACGAAATAATTTCGGCACGTCACTGATTACGAGTTTAAAGAAAAAAGTATAAATTATGATTATGATGTAGCATAATACCTATGAATCTTTGAAAAGCAAACGCGCGCGAGCGTTCGGGTCCGGTGCGCGGGGTGGAGGCGGGGCGTAGTTGCTATGCTAGCGCGGGGAATGCGGCGGTGGCGCGGGGCGCGGGAACGCAGCGCGGGGGCTTGACTTGAGTAAATAATAACAAACGAGGCGCAGTGCCCGCGCAAATTGTTTGTTTACGCAAAAAATAGTTAAATTTCATTGTGAAAGTGAACTTTAAAGTTTATTTAAGTTATTATTTGCTGTAATTTAATATGGCTAGTTCAGCAAAGAAACTAAAAGTGCAAAATAGCAAGGATACTAGAGAATTTCAGACTTGGTGGACTGATAAATTCGGCGTGATTAATAAAGGTGACAAAGCAGTGTGTGTTTTATGTTCTGGCACCATGGTATGTAGAACATCTTCCGTTAAACGGCATTTTGAAACAAATCACAAATCAATTTGTCAAAAAAGCGAAGCAGAGCAAAAGGAATTAATTGCGAGTGCTTTGAAAGACAGAAACAAACAGTCAACATCAATAAATAAATTTGTTGGCAAAAATTGTCATACAAGTGCGGCAAGTTACACGGCTGCAAATGTCATTGCTCGGCATAGTAAACCCTTTCAAGAAGGCGAGTTTTTAAAGGAAGCCTGGTTAGCATGCGCGCCTTCTCTTTTTGCTGATTTCGAGAAAAATATTAGATAATTCAGCGCATCAAAGATACTCCTTTGTCCAGAAACACAATAAAGGAAAGAATCTTAAAATTGGCTGAAAATGTTACAGAGCAACAAAAGCTTGACATTCACTCTGCTTCATTTATATCGCTATGCCTCGACGAAAGCACTGACGTCACAAAATCTGCACGTTTAGCTGTTTTTGCTCGATACTGCGTAGGAAACGTCATTAAGGAGGAATTAATTGCGATAAAATCGTTACCAACAACTACAAAGGGCGCAGATATTTGTACGGCAGTTAAAAATTCGATAGTTGAAAAAGAAATTGATATAAAAAAAGTTGTTTCTGTAACAACTGATGGTGCTCCGAGTATGGTGGGTAAAAAAATTGGTTTCATAAGTTTATTTCAAACTGAAGTAGGACATTCGATTCTTGAATTCCACTGCATCATTCATCAACAAGCCTTATGCGCTAAGAGCGGTTTAACATCTCTTGATAATGTTATGGCAGTAGTTACGAAAATAGTCAACCTCATCTCTGCTCAGGCTTTAATCAAGCGAAAGTTCGACGCTTTGTTGGATGAAGTCAACTCCGTGTATAATGGCTTACTCATGTATAATAATGTTCGGTGGCTGAGTCGTGGGTCTGTACTTGAAAGATTTGTTGAATGCTTGGAAGAAATCAGACTGTTTCTGCAAAATGAGGGAAAAATTGAACAATACCCACAGCTTTTGGACGTCATGTGGCTTTCAAAATTGATGTTTTTTACAGACATATGCCAACACTTAAATACGTTAAATGTGAAACTTCAAGGCACAAACAAAACAATAATCGTCATTATCGATCTCATTCGCGCCTTTGAGGCTAAACTGCAAGTTTTCAGAAACGATATTATCGCAAAAAACTACAAGTATTTTCCATACTTGAAAAAATATATCAATGAATCTGATATACATGAGACAACAAATGCAGAAAATATTACTGAGGAATTTATCTCTGTGATTGATTCTTCAATTAAAGAATTTTCAACAAGATTTTCTCAGTTCAAAGAATTATCAGAAACGGTCAAGTTTATTATGTACCCAGATGTAACGACCTTTCATACACTGAACTTCTCCCAGTTCGATTGGTTGGAAATTGAAGATTTTGAAATGCAGCTGATTGATTTCCAATCTAGTTCAATTTGGATACAAAAATTCATAGACATGAGAAAAGAATTAGAGTTAATTGAAACAGAAAGATTGACCAGTAATATAAGTAAAGATGCCAATAATAAAATTTTAGAAACCTGGAATGCGTTGCCAGAAACATTTAATTGTTTAAAGAAGCTGGCTCACGCTATTCTAACTGTATTTTCATCAACATATGCCTGCGAGTCATTGTTTTCAGAGATGAATAATATCAAAGACTCTGTTAGAAATAGACTGACTGATGAATCAAGTTCAGCATGCATTCTGCTAAAAGTAACATCGTACAACCCCAATATAAGTCAATTATCGTCCAATCTGCAACAACAGAAGTCGCACTAATTTTTAATTGCTCTTGTAATTGTATTTTTGGTAAATATAGAGCTTTGAGTTGATATTGTTTTTTTACATTATTTTTCCACTGATCACAAAGTCAAGAATATTTGATGGCACGGCTGTGACGTCATTAAATATTATTCCAGAAAATTGGCACGTATACGCATAAAGGTTCGCCATCCCTGCCTTAGAGCTAGATGAATTAGGCGATTTTATTTTATTTAACGCAGCGTTTCGCGCACTGGACTCAGATACGCGCCACCGCTTTGAATCTGAAAATAAATCGGAAATTCCTTCTTTTCAAAGTCTTATGCAGTTTCTTCAAAACTATATAAATGTTTTAGAAATAAATGCTAATATTGACATTAGGGCGCGATCTTCTCAAGTTTTAGGCGGTAAACAAATCAAGAATGTTTCACCGCGGGCACCGAACCTGAAACGTTCCGTGCTCACTACTCAGTCTACGCCTACTAGTTCGAAGCAACTGGCTTCACTAGAATGCTATTATTGTGGCTAAGCGCATAGTATCTATATGTGCCCCACGTTTCAATCTTTGGACACCAGTGCTAGAATAAATATTGTCAAACAAAATAATTTATGCATTAACTGTTTACGAAAACATTCTTCAAATGCGTCCCAAAATTAAATGTTTATATGTAGTGGTGATCATCACACTCTGGTACACATCGACAACCAAGTTCGACCACCGACCGCGGTGACCACCGGTTCGAGTAGCGCCCACACTAACACGAGTGCGTTCGTGGGAGAGGCTCGTGGCCCGTGCGTGGTGCTGCTTGGGACGTGTATGGTGCGTGTGCAGGACTCTAGTGGCTTCATCACTACGAAATGCGCAAAGAGATTTGCTTTTCAATTGCGTCGATGCACCACAACTGTGGCTGGACTTGGACAACAGTCTGTGTGTCTAGTCAAGGGAGTGACTCAATGCTCTATACGCCCGTGTGATTCGAATGACCCGCAATTTGATATTAATCCTATAGTCATCGATAGCATTACTTCTAAAATGCCAACCACTGATATTCCTCTAGCGGTACAAGACTATTATAAACACTTAGTATTAGCGGACCGTGACTTTGACAAACCGTCTGATGTTGATTTATTGCTAGGTGCTGAAGTATTTCATCACATCTATGACGGCCGTGTCATTCACCCCGAGCCCGGCTATCCTGCTGCTTTACATAGCTTCTTTGGTTGGGTTCTCTCAGGATCCACCAATGTGGAGAGTCCGGTAAAATCAGTTGGCACTTCGTTAATTACTTCAACCAATTCATTGGAGAAGATGATGAAATGATTTTGGGAAGTCGAGGAACCGCCTCATCAACATATACCTGCTCCAGAAGATGAGGAGGTCGAACGCTTGTATTCCACTCAAACTTATAGGGAATTGGACGGTCGATATGTAGTCCCTATCTTATTGAAGTCGTCTGTCTATATGGGAGGCTCATATAATAGTTCTTTGCCGCAGTTTATAAATCTAGAGAAAAAACTTTATGACAACCAGAACTTAAAACACTCTATAACGATTTTATGCGTGATTATGAGCTGCTTAATCATATGCAACCTGCGGGAAAGGATATTACACCTGGTAGATATTTCATTCCATACCATTGTGTGATTCGTCCAGAAAACATAACGACCAAACTTCGCGTTGTATTCAATGCGAGTCACAAGACGACTAATGGACTATCTTTAAATGACATGGTTTACACTGGACCGAAGTTACAGGCTGATTTGATTGACATTATTACTGGATTTCGGGTCCATAATATAGTGTTTACATGTGACATATCTAAGATGTACAGGCAAATCTTGATAAGGCCTGAGGATCGAGTGTGGCAACACGGACTATGGCGTGAATCCCCTTCCTTGCTTGTTCAAGAATTTGAACTTCATACGGTCACATACGGAGTCAAAAGCTCGCCGTACTTAGCGATACGAACATTACATTAGTTAGCTACAGATCACGGTGTTCACGGTTTCCTCATGCTGCTGAAACTCTTCAGTATCATACTTATATGGACGATATTACTACAGGTGCTTCCTCAGTCGAAGCTGCCTCTCAGCTTAAAGAAGATTTAATCAATCTCCTTAATTGTGCTCAGCTAGATTTGCGTAAGTGGAACAGTAACAGCACTTTATTTCTTCGATCGTTACCCATAGAACATTGTCAGTGTCCGAAGACATTTTCTGATGATAGTTCAATAACGCTTAAGGTTTTGGGAGTTTAATGGGATCCTGCGGAAGACTATTTCATTTACTTCGTCTCTCCTGTGAATGTGGAGTTTACGAAACGTTCAATCCTGTCCCACGTAGCTCGTATTTATGATCCGTTGGTTTGGCTTTCACCTTTTATTCTTTTAGCCAAACTATTTCTTCAAAACTTATGGCGTATTGGATTGTCTTGGGACAAATCATTTAAGCCAATCTGTGTGACGATTGGGTTTCATTTGTGTCTGACTTGTCTAATATAAAATCGATAAAAATCCCTCGTAAAACCGTGATTGACTTAGTAGCTACACACCAGCTGGTTAGGTTTTGCGATGGATCAACCAAAGCATATGGGTGCTGTGTCTATTTCCGATCAAGTATCGATGATCAAAAACAAGTTTCTCTTTTGATATCTAAATCTAAAGTAGCTCCGATTAAGCCTCTAACAGTTAATCGTTTGGAGTTGTGCGGTGCGCTCTTGTTATCCCGTACTACACGTGTTAGACATGCAAACTTTACTTATTTCGAAAATAAATATATCTCATATTGTTACCTACACTGATAGCTCAACTGTATTAGCTTGGATCAATACCAAGCCATACAAATTGAAACCTTTTATTGCGCATCGAGTAGTTAAAATAACTGAAGCATTTGAACCTTCTACCTGGAGGCATGTCTCGACTCAGGACAATCCTGCTGACTTTTCTAGCCGAGTTCTCTCGTGTGCAGAATTGGTCAATTGTAAGCGATGGTGGTCAGGACCAGATTGGATGCTTAGTGGTCCAGATCACTGGCCAATTCAAAGTCGGTGTAAGCCCCAGAATGAGTTGCCAGAGTTGAGAACACGCACTCTGATTGCTCAATCTCGGGAATCTGATAAAGACATTATGAAGGTGTTATTAAATCGGTATTCATCCTTATCGTGACTACAGCGAGTATTGGCTTAGGTCTTTCGCTTCATTTCTAATTCGCGCAAAGAACCAAGCCAACACGAGAAAGGTCACTTGACTACGAATGAGGTAGAGTGCTCTCTGCTTAGCCTTATTAAATACGTCCAATATATTTATTATGTTGAAGCTGCCCCACTTCAATCAAGAGATGTCTAAATTAAAACACTGAAGCCTCTACCTAAATATTTACAAAATTTCGTCTCCGTTTATTGATAACCTAGGACTCATGCGAGTGGGTGGACGACTTACTAATTTCAACTTACCTGAGCACACAAAACATCCATATTTGTTACCGAAACAATCTATTTTATCTCAATTAATTATTAGCTATTATCATAAACGGGATTTGCACTGTGGACCTCGCACGTTACAGTCACTAAATGTTCGCAAATTCTGGACTTTAGGAATTAGGAATCTTATTCGTTCTATTTTAACAAAGTGTGTGACTTGCTGTCGGGTTAAACCTGTACCCTATCAGCCATCTATGAGCAACCTGCCACCTTGTAGATCTCAACAAGGTGTCGTGAAGCGACAATTAAAAAAAAATAGAACCTAACCTAAGAACAATAAAACAACAAAAGTAGAACAAGAAAATAATATATTTAAATTTTTAAAAAGGTATTTACAATTTTATAAAAAAAATGAAATATGATGATGATGATGGATGACGTGTAATTACAATTAGATAAAAAAAAGTAAAGATAGGAGAATATTGTATTGTAGTGGAGCCTAAAGGTCGAAGTGACACACGCTGCGCTTGGAGTAGAAGTAGGCACACGCTGAGCTTGTAGTTTCTTGGCGGTGATAGCAAGCAGCGCCTGGTCTGGGCACACGCAGCGTCCGGAGCCGGCGCACGTAGCGCCTGGAGTAGGTGCGCTCAGCGCTTGGAGCAAGCAGTCGCAGCGCCCAAAGGTAGTGCGGGCAGTAGGTGCACTCAGCGCCTGGAGCAAGCAGTCGTAGCGCCCAAAGGTAGCGCGGGTAGTAGGTGCACTCAGCGCCTGGAGCAAGCAGTCGTAGCGCCCGGAATAGTGTGGCCCCGCGCTTGAAGTAGACTACGCCGACGACTTCAAATGTAGATGGAGGCTTGCCTAAAGGCCTTATCCCGGGGCCGCATTGCCCCGGGATAAGGCCTTTAGTAGATGCTTCACGTTTGAAAACTGAAGCGAGACTCCCTGTATTCTCCGATTGTTCGGCTTTTATACCTTTTTAGAGAGAACGAGAAATTATTTAAATTAAAAGGAAATTTATTGTAAATGACCTAGAGCAAAAGAGTATTTATGTGGAAATATCGAAATAAGAACATCAGACCAGTGACGAATTTGAATAAAAGTTACCATAACAACCATATAAATAATGGTTGTCAAAAATATAAATTTTTGGTTTTAGGTATATAATTGAAAAACAGCTACATTTAAGTAAGAAATGAGATTTTTTTCATATAGGAAAAACTATAGCGCGGCAGGGCGCACAAAACCTGAAATTGCAGAGTTACGGAGAACTCAATAAAAGATAGAAAAAGGTAAGATTCCATTGACAGCGATTTAAAAGGTGCTGATAGCGTGAAAATACGAAGTGAAAATGATTTGTTATTGTGTAAAAACGTTACAGGATCCTATGGAAATAAAGGTGATGCAAAATATAAATGCAGAAAATCAAAAACAGAATAGAAAAATAGTGTAAAATGATATGTAAGTAACAAAACTGATAGCGTGAAAAGTGATGCAAAATATGAATGCAGAAAATCAAAAACAGAATGGAAAAATAGTGTAAAATGATATGTAAGTAGCATAACACTACAAAGGTTACTGCGTTCAACAGGTAGGGATCGATTTTGGCGGTCCTTTTCTTATAAAAGAAAACAGACGACGTAACGCACGGGTCAGTAAGGCTTACATATGCTTGTTCATTTGTTTATCTGTAAAAGCAGTTTATTTAGAACTCAAATCTGAACTGTCTACAGAAGCGTTTCTAGCCGCCCTAGACAGATTTGTGTCTCGACGTGGAATATGTCAACATATTGTGACAGATTGTGGCACTAACTTTGGCGCTAAACGATATCTTGAGGAAATGGTTAAATTATTAATAGATAAAAAACAGGAAATTTCTGATCAATTAACGTCTCGTGGAATCTCGTGGAAACTAAATCCACCTTCAGCACCTCACTTTGGAGGCATTTTTGAAAGTGGTATAAAGTCTACTAAATATTATCTCAAGAGGGTCATAGGCTCACAAGTCCTGACGTTTGAAGAACTAACTACAGTTTTAACTAAAGTTGAAGCGATGCTGAACTCAAGACCGATTTGTCAGTTATCGTCTGATCCTGGCGAAGTTGATGTTCTCACGGCCGGTCATTTTATTATAGGACGTCTTTTAGTCGCTCTACCAGAACCGCCTGATGAAGATATGAATCCTAGAACACGCTGGCAGTTACTTCAAAATCTCTCTCAAAGATTTTGGCGTATTAGGCAAAATGATTATTTACATACGCTCCAACAAAAAGTTAAGTAGTTTAAGGATGATCACAAACATCCTAATATAGGTCAACTCGTTTCAATCATTGAACCTAATCTACCACCTAACGAATGGCGCCTAGGTCGAGTAGTCCAAATCCACCCCGGAAAGGACAATATTATCCGGGTTGTGACCTTAAAGACTAAAAGAGGTTTACTTACAAGACCAGTAGTCAAAGTCTGCCCTCTTCCTCTTGATTGAATCTTATTTTTATTATTTTATTAAGCTAGATTGTAAGTTCTAATTTTAAAAGTAAATTAACTAAGTTTGATTTTCTTTTGTAGTTTAGTTAAGGCTATCAATACACAACTTAGCTCAGATATCTATTTAGTTTATATTAATTTATATTCTATGAGCAAACTGGGGACCTGGAGAGCAGCCGGGTCGATGGTTGTCTTGTGAAATCCCTATGTGATTTCAGGTGGGAGGCAATGTTGTGGCTTCGGAACAGTCCCGATATAATATCCTTTTCCTAAGTATTTCCTATATACGCACCGCCTTCCCCATATACGCACTACTCGAAATAGTGCGCCACTTATCGTCAAGAAAAAATAAGAAGCAAGATGGCCGCGCACGCATAAAACGTGTTCATTACCGCTCGTTTAAAAATACTCAATAAATAAGTTGTAAGACTATCGTGCAATTGCTCGTGTCCATATACATTCGAAATGCAGTGTGGTGTCTGTGTATACACGAGAACTTCAGCCTAAATATTTAGACTTCACCATAACCACGAGGAGTGCTCCAGTCTTGTGAGTATCCTTGCCTTATCTACCCAGTTCTAAAGCTATTTTCATTTACTTCCTGATTGGGATCATCGGGTTAGCCAGCCCTTGGTCTGGTTGTTCTCTGGTTTCTGGTTAGTGTTTACAGAATCTATATCACTTTTTTTACTAAAACTACCTTTGTTTTTATGAACATACATAATTTTTTTGTAAATATACTGAGAGGACAAACTTAATATATTTATTTCTTTAAATTTATCTCTAAGAAACTCTCTCGGTTTTAGGTTGTAAATAGCTCAAATGGTCTTCTTCTGTAAAACAAAAATAGTTTCTAAATCGACAGCATTTCCCCATAGCAAAATCCCGTAAGACATTATGCTATGGAAATAACTGAAATAAACTAATGTAGCTGTCACGACACTAGTGAGACATAATCTTTTTTACACCATAGGCAGAACTTAGTCTGCTTGCTAGTTTAGACATATGGGGGCCCCACTGAAGCTTTGAGTCGAGAGTGATGCCAAGAAAAATAGTGGATACAACAGGGCTCAGTCCCCCCTCCCATTTAAAAACAAATTAGTACTCAGATTTTTAACATTCGTTGTTGTAAATTTAATACATTTAGTTTTATTTCCGTTTAAATGTACTTCGTCACATTTAAATAATTGACGTTTAAGTTATAAATCAAGGAAGTATCATCAGCAAATAATAATGTGATTCTCTCCCACCAAGAGAAGGTAAGTAATTAATATACACTAGAACTAAGAATGGGCCGAGAATCGAGCACAACCTTATAACAGACCAAACCTGGGAAAGAATGAAGAAAAATAACGCTGAAGTTACCAATCAAGATACGAATTCTGACAAAACATTCGTTGTTTACGGGAGTGCAGCATCGCTGAAGTTGTTAGGATCATTTAAATCTACGATAAAATTTGCTTGAACATCACAGGACATCACAACATTCTACGTGATCAGAAACGGTAATCGCGATCTACTTGGCGTGACAGCACTACTACGTGTGACGGCAACCTCATTGGTACTACTTCGGATCAATTTGGACATTAACCAGGTTGGAACTGAGGCGTTTCCAAAATTAAAGACGTTTAGTTACCATTCCGATTGACGATTCAGTGTATCCCATTGCTCAGCTGTATCGGAGAATACTCATACCGCTCGAAGAAAAAGTAGAGAGGAAACTGAAAGAATTACTAAAAAAGGGACATCATAAGCCCTTTGGAGGTGATATTTGGCCCGAAAGCAAAACCATGCGCTCGCATTGAAAGGTGGGTATTAAGGCTGCAATCCTATAATTTCAGGGTGAAATATAGTCTGGAGAAGACCAACATAGCCGATCCACTATCGAGAAGTGGCAACTAACCCCACGACTTTACTTGAAGACCATGTTCAATCGGTTACCGAATTGGCACGACCAGTAGTCATTCCATTACCACAGATCACTGAGAGTTCCCTTGGAGATAAAGAGATACTGAAGGTAAGAGAGGGTTTTTACAACGGAAACTGGGAGGAAACGGTAAAAATCTATAAACTTTTCCAGGATGAATTATGCTTTCATGGCGATATTCTCCTCAGGGGGACGAAAATTGTAATCCTAACCAAATTACGCAGAAGAGTTCTGGAAGCTACGCACGATTGAGGACCAAAGTATGGTGGCCTAAATGCGACAAAGATGCTGAAAACACACGCAAAGCCTGTAAAGGATGCATCCTAGTCTCTGCTCCCAGCACCCCAAACCCATTAAAAAGAAGAGATTTACTTTCCAAACCATGGGTTGACATAGCAATCGACCTCTTGAGTCCTTTACCTAGTGGAGACTATATCCTGGTAGCCGTGTACTATTACACCAGATATAAAGAAGTGAAAACATGCAGAACCATAACAAGCCTGAAATAATCGAAATTTAAAGACATTTTTAGCAGCCTTGGCAATCCGGTCTCGCTCACATCAGATAACTGGAGACAATTTTCCAGCGAAGACTTTAAGAGTTTCTGCGCAGAGAGGAACATACGACTCTACAATACTATTCCCTACTGGCCGCAACAAAACGGAGAAGTGGAGCACCAGAATAGGGACATCCTAAAACGCCTCAAGATTTCTCAAGTAGAGAACAAGAAATGGACGGAGGCTCTTCGGGAGTACATGGTGATGTACAATAATACACCTCGCACAGTTACAGGAAAACACCTGCAGAACTGTTCTTTCGACGGCAATTTCGAGATAAACTGCCTATGATTCAGGACATAACGCAGCTCTCAGAGGATCTTGAAATGAGGGATAGAGATAAGAAACTAAAGGAAAAAAGGGAAGAAATAAGCGGATAGGAAGAGAGGAGCTACTAACTGTGAATTGGAAGTTCAACCTTCGCAGTCTTTCACGGTTAACACATTTTAATCATTTTTTTCAGTCCAGCCTCACTTTTTGAAAACATAACTATGTAAACTAACGTCCTTTCGTCTATTTTCACAAGTTTGAACACAACACTTCTTATACATGTTGCAAGACAATATTACAGTTTCAAGAATTGAGAGAATAAGTTACAGAAATAAATCAACGAAAAACCATAATCAATTAACTTTGAACTAAGTTAAAAAAATAACGACTCTTTGAAAATGACGGAAAATCGACAGTGAGATGAAGGAACGGAAGGGGGCTAGAAGGAGTCTGTTAATTTATGTGAACTATGACTTAGGCTCTATAACCGTTGTTTGTTTCGAATGTTTGTTCGACTTTTAATTATTTATAATTTATTAAACAAGTTTTAAACTTAGGTTGGCCCCCTTATTGTAAATTTTTACTTTAGCCCTTAAATTAATTATTTTTTTCTAAATATCGTTTGGCCGATCGCTATTGATGAATGTTCGATCATAAATACAACTTAATTGTTAATTATTCAATATTTTTAGTTAAAACCTGTCATCTCCTTATGGCTACTTTGCGCATGCGCCTACGTTGCACTACAATCCAAAGAATATAGTATATGTCCTATACAGGAAAAGAGAGGCCACTTGTGTAAAATCTGTCAACCGAAGAGTACTACGCTTTGTGTACTAGAATTAATCATTAACAACAAACTGTGAATTAAACATTTGAAACATTTTTTAAAAGATAACTATATAGTAACTATTTGCTTCAAATGTTTAATTAAACAGTATGTTGTTGATAATTAATCATAATACATACAACGTGATTTATATTTTTTAAATAGAAATTAACTACAATATTTAAACATGAATGAAACTAAACACAAATAAATAGTATATTACATTATTCTATATTTTATTTTTTGATATTACAAAATATTTTTTAAAAATAAGCAATAAATAACACAGCGTCCACAATACAAAATATGTGGCTAAATATTTGAGCTGCCATTTATACTCTCATAATTTTTATTGGAATTACATGTTTTAGTGTATATTTTTGTAAATATCTTAACCGTGAGAATTTTTCCTTGGTACACAGTACTTTGTTCAGTTTTTTAAATTTATATTTTCCTTAAATGCTCCTGAAAAATTATGGCCTAATCATACACATAATCCATTACCAATTGTTTTTGTCATATTTCATACTATATAAATTTGAGTGTTCCATATACTATTTGTCTCTTAGAGCTCATTCATCTTCTCATTGAAGTTCATATGCGTCCTGCTTTGTGGGATTTGAGGACCGATGGTTATAGGAACAAAACCATAAAAAAGAAAATCTGGAATGAATTATGTGAATTGTTCCAAATTTATATAATAAAACCGAGTCAGAGAAAAGTGCAACGGGTATGTTATTATATTATTTATGCGTACTTTATTATTTTAATTATTCAAACAACAAGACTCTCCTAAATCATGCGATTCTGCTACGGGGTTTCCATTCAGGCGATGCAAAATAGTCGGCAAAAGCGTTGCAAATTGTGACTCCTAGGTTGCGACCACCAGTTGGATTATACAGTCTACTATTTTCATTCTCGTCTTCCTCTGCGAATAAATATGATAACGTGTGATTATAATTAATTCCATCTAGTTGTCATATAAAATTATGTAGAACACAACAAGCCTTTACTACGGCGGCCTCAAAAAACGACCAAGTACAATAACTAAACCCATATTCATAGACTTTTTCACTGAATAAGTAAAAGTTTTTTTTCTGTCCATATGGGGGCCCTTATTGCCTCTGGATTGTGTTAGTTATCGGCGGATATAGAACAGAAATAAATAGGTTTCTTCTCTCCTTTAATGTAAATAACTCCCGTGTAAAGGGTAATCTGTTCTTTTATGAAATGCATTGCCTGTATTTCTTTATGGTATTTGCAGGTGAAATTTTCAGAGAAATCTATATGGATACATGCATGGTCACTTTCTAAATTATTAATGCAATCTTTCTATTTTTTATATTGGTAAAAAAATTAAAGTTAAAGGTCTCCGCTTGAATGCTAATAAAACTAAGGTTCTGGTATTTGAAAGGGACGAAGAGAGAACGAAGTGTGAAATATGGGTAAATCAGGAATGTCTAGAACAGGTAAATGAAATTGTATACTTGGGGAGTGCTTTTAGCCGGGATGGAAGATGTGATTTAGATCTGGACAGGCGTGTCGCTGCCGGGAACAAAGTCAATGATGCCCTGACTGCGTTAGTCAAAAGGCAAGGCGTAGTGAAGAGTGCACGCCTTGCAATACATAACGCAGTGTTGGTACCGACTTTGTTATATGGCAGCGAAACCTGGGTATGCCAGAAGAAGCATAAAAGCAAGTTGAATGCAGTGGACATGCAATTTCTTCGTAAAATGTGCGGCGTCACCATGGCCGACCGAAAGCGAAACGAAGAGATTCGCAATATGGCAGGTTTGAAAGATGACCTTATCACAAAAATTGATAAGGGCGTGCTTCGATGGTTTGGGTACGTTGAGAGAATGAGTGAAGACCGAATGGTGAAGAAAATATATAGCGCGAAAGTTAATATTAAAAGGTATCGAGGTAGACCGAGACTAACTTTCGAAGACCATGTGAGCAAATTGCTCGAAGAGAGGAGGGTCAAGAGTACTCGGATACCTAGACGTGCATGTATGAAGAAGATAATGAATCTGAAAGAAGCGAAAGAGGTGTGTAAGGATCGTGACACTTGGCGATCTGTTCTCTCTGGCTACCCCGTCAGGGATTGTGCGTGACGATAAGTAAGTAAGTAAAAATTAAAAATATGCATTTTAAATTGTTTTATTTCCGCACTAAATATCTCAAGTAAGTCTTGTAAAGTACCCTCTTTCTTAATTTTTATTATCTTTTTAATTTTCTTCTTTTCGCCTTCCTTTTCATATTCGTGGTCTTTTAAAACCCAAGTAAACCAGCTTGCTTTAGCCGACAGTTCTTCGTTATCACCTTTTAATTTAATTTCTGAACACGCATCACAATTATTACACACGCAATCTTTTGAGTAAAATCACATACTAAATCTGTTACCTCATTCAGATTGTCAGCTTTAAGTATTTTAAGGGATTTTAGTTCATCAACCAGGAATTGCATATTAGAATGTTTTTTGCACGCGTAACTCTCGCAATCCTTGATTTTTGGAGAAAATACGTAAAACGGACGGTACTTTTTGAAAGTACTGAAACTTATTTGGGCCTCTTCTGTGATAAACTTTCTATGAATTACGATTAGTTTGTCTAGCAAACATCTCTTTTGGCGTGTAACTTTTTTCAAGGTTCTGTATTCTTTTTTGCCTGCAGTGGTGCGGCTAACATCATCTCTGTTTAAAAAGACATTCAATTTTCTTTTGCAATGCAGTGTTTCTGGTCTTGTGCTGAAGTTCGTTTTAGAAATTACTCTTGAATCCCAGAGAGGTTCTTAATCTATTTTCAGTTTATATTTTTTCACAATGTTGTTATCCAGAACTTTTCTTAAAACATTCTTTTCAGTATTTGTAAAATGCTCGAAACACTCACACTAAGTATAGGTACACTATATCACTCCGTTAGTTAAAGGCACACCGAATACGTCCGCACGCCACGGCCGTTCACAGTTGACTGTCCTTCGTCCTCACAGCTTATCTACTGTAACTAGACGATCGCATATCCCCACCACTAAAATGCTGTATGCTACATCCCTTCCTTGTTAAAATAAAAGAACTGTTAATATTACCTTGGAAAACTTTTAATCAGATTCAAACAATAATTAAATTAAAACGTAATAGACATCATTCTTCGTGTTGACTGCATTCTGGACGTGTTCCACTTTCTACACTCTGATCGATAATTTTCCACTCACCATTTTCTACTCTTTTAAGGTGAATAACATTCCTGCGATATTCTTTTCCCGTTGAATCATTCCTTACCCTAATATCTCCACCATTTACATCCGTTACTGTATGGGTCTCTGGGTTGAAATTAGGAGTTAACTTATTTTCTTTAATCATATTTTTACGTATACTTTTTCTCCGATTTCAAAATAGCTATCTACTGCCTTCCTTTTCCTGTCCGCATATTCCTTTCCCTTTTCTTTTTTTTCTTTATCTCTGTCTCTTACATCCGGATCTATAATTTTATGTTCTATGTCTACTGCCATAGGTATTTTATCCCGAAACTGTCTCCGAAAGAAAAGTTCGGCGGAAGTTTTTCCGGTTGTCGTATGAGGGGAGCTATTGTACATAATGAGGTATTCTAAAAGGTCATCTTTCCATTCCATTTTTTCTAACTGGCTTATTTTGAGCCGCTTAAGCACGTCTCTGTTTTGGCGCTCGACTTCACCGTTCATCTGTGGCCAGTAAGGAATTGTGTTGTACATTTTATTTGCTTACTCTGTTCCCTTGATTTTCCATCTTTGTTTTCTTTTGCTATATAAAATATATAGTAAAATGAATACTCGCTACGAGAAAACGCGCCAGATGGAGAACCAACTTCATCTGGCGCTCCAAGAACTGAGGGCGTCCAGGGAGCAGTGTGAGCTGTTACTTAAAGAAAGGGATGACAACGAAAAGGAAATAATAAGTATAATTTCGAAAAATACACAGTTGAAAAGTGATATGGTTAAGATACATAGAGACTATACAGATATTTTAAAGGAAAGGGATCAGCTCCAGGGGACAGTCGATGAGTTTGACCGATGCAGCAAAGAATATGAGGAAGCCCTCAGATTAATTGCTGCATTGAAATTACAATTAACTGAAGCTAATGAGCAGATTTCACAATTTAAACAATACATTGATAATGTGCAAGCATTTCAAACTCAGAGTCTGTTCGATGAGCTCGTAGAATGTAAATCTCATGAAACATTGCAACCCTCCACTACAATAGATTTGACTAAAAATTCTACCTCATCAAGAACAGCAGAAAGGATTACATGCAGCAGAAGGAAATTAAGAAAATATATAAAAATCAATAAATATATTAGGAAAGTTCAAAAATTAGTTAAAACTAAAATTAATATTAAAAATTATTCAAATGTATGTAAGGAAAAGCAAGAGTTAATTAGTAAAATTAAATTATATTCAATTGAGGTGGAAAACATGAAAAATTTTTATGAGACTGAAATAGAGTGTCTTAATTCAGAAATTTTATCACTTCAAACTTCATTACAAACTATGTCAAATAAGTATAAATCAGCAGGGAATGAGATAAAAGAACACATACTGGCCATGGATAATCTGGTAAAGTCATGTAAATATAACGAGGAACGTTTTGATTCCTTATTAAAATATCAAAATGAATATCAGCACTCAATGCCAGGTTCTTTAGGGACATTGTGTGTTAATAATATGACAAGCAGTAATACTTCATTTTCTTTACCTGCACTCTATGATAGTACCATAACAAAGCAGATAAATTTAAAAAGTAATGAAAAAAATAATGTAATTGTGTATAGTGATGACATAGGAAAAAATTTGGGTATATCATTGAATAACTGTTTATAAAGGCAACAGATAAGTAATTACTGCATGCCTGGAGCATCATTCAGTGATATTATGAATAAAATTTTAACTAGTAAATTTAACCCTAATAGTATATTAATAATTTTTGTTGGGAGAAGAGGCAATATGAACAAGAATCAATTATTAAAATATATTGAATATCTCAATAACATAAATGTGGTTAAAGTTATCTTGTTTACATTGCCTTACATAGATGGGTGGCCACAGGAAAATAAACTAAGATATAATTTAAATTTAATGATGCATAATTCGACATGTAATAATAACTTAAATTTGACATTTAATTGTAAGAATAATAATGATAAATTTCATTTAGTGGATATTAATAATTTAATTAAGAAGTTTTTGACAAGAGATAGGTATTACCTATCAAAGTTTAGTTTGAGACTGGTAGCAAATACGCTATCTCATTATTTATATTTTAACCCAGCCAAATTATTGGCTACCTTAACACCTGCTTTTATTGAGCAGAAAAATAATTTCACAAATGATTTGGAATTAGTTCCAAGTAATTTAAATTAGATAATAAGACAATAGAGGTAATCTCTAGCAAAGATAACTTAAATACCTTAGAATACAATTCAACTATACTTCATTGTGTAATTTCACAAAATAGCAATAATAAAAACTGTATTAACCTGGTGCATCAAAATATACAAGGTATGTTAGGCAAAGAACTAGAAATTGAATTATTTTTAAATAGTAACCTTATTCATATTTTATGTATTACTGAACATTGGTTAAAAAGTTACAACTCCATATTTAATTTCAGTAATCACCAGGTGGTCAGTTCGTTCAATAGAGATACTAAATTACGTGGTGGCTCCTTAATATTAGCTAATAAATCCTTATCATGTAAAGAACGTAAAGACATTGAGAGCCTCTCTGTTGAGCGTACTGTAGAAATGGCATGTGTTGAGCTTGAGCACCTTATTGTTGTCAGTGTTTACAGACCCCCATGTTCAAATTATGATACCTTTGAAAAAATTATGGAAGAAGTTTTAGTTAAGCTTAATAAACAGAATAAATCTCTTGTAGTGTGTGGAGAATTCAATATCAATCTCCTGGAAACTTCTTCCATCAGTATTAAATTTTGCTCTTTGTTCAAATCCTATAATCTTGATAATTTATTCTTTGAAGCTACACGAACTGCAGGGTGTAGTGCAACTTGTATTGATAATATTTTTACAGGTGTTGTACCAATCAACAAATCAATAATTCAAAAACTTAGTTCAGATCACTTTGGACAACTGGTTTCATTACCTTATATGCACAAAAAACAGGAAATTGAGAAAATTGTGTTTGTTCCTATTAATGCAAAACGCCTGGAGAGATTTAGAAGTAATATGGTAAAAAACCTTCCATCGCTTTCTTATAAGAACAATGCAGACTTTTTATATGGAGAATTATTTACCCTTATAAGCAATGAATTTAAAAAAAACATTTACTTCTAAAACATTCTTCGGAAACAGTCGCAAGGTATTTAATGAGTGGGCGACAGTGGGAATTCATAAAAGCAGACGAAGGTTATATGACCTTTACCATGAAAGATCATATAATCCTTCTGATGCTTTTAAAGAATATGTCAAAAATTATTCTAAAATGTTTAAAAAATTTTGCTCCACAGCCAAATCGTTACATATTAGCAACAAAATTAAGATGGCTAAGAATAAAATTAAAATGACGTGGAGTATAATTAACAGCGAAACCGGTAATGAAAAACCTCGTAACGCAAACTATCAATTAAAAATTAACAATGAATTGACTAAATCAAACCAAGAAGTCGCAGCGGTGTTTGAGAAATATTTCACTGATATTCCTATTTTGACAACAGAGTCTTTGAATTCTTCTCCAACTGTCGCCCAGTCATTACTCAAACAGAATGTTAATATCTGTTTAAAAGAATTTAGATTTGAAAAAGTATTACCGCAAGATATTGTAAAATACTTCAAAACCATTGATGTAAGAAAAACCGCAGATTTGTGGGGGATTTCCGTGACAGTTATTGCGTCCATAATAGATTTAATTGCACCTCATCTTGCTATTATTTTTAATACTTGTAGCGATTCTAGTGTGTTTCCTGATTTAATGAAGTATAGTAAAGTAATACCTTTATTTAAATCTAGTAGTACATTGGACCCCCCTAATTTTAGACCTATTTCTGTACTACCAACTCTTAGTAAAACTTTTGAAAAAATTATTTTGGATCAATTGTTAATTTTTTTTTTAATACAAATAAATTACTTCATAAAAACCAATTTGGATTTACAAGGGGTCGCTCGACGTCTGACGCCAGCGTTGAGCTTATGAAATATATTTTTAATGCCTGGGAGAATTCACAGGATGCCTTAGGTGTTTTCTGTGATCTTTCCAAGGCTTTCGATTGTGTTCATCATGAAACATTAATCAGGAAACTACAACATTACGGTGTAAAAAATTTGGCGCTTAGACTTATTACTTCATATTTAAGTAACAGAACTCAAAAAGTCGTGATAAATGGTAAAGGTTCCTCCGGATCGGTAGTATCAATGGGCGTTCCTCAGGGCTCGATTCTTGGCCCATTCCTGTTTTTAATCTATATTAATGACTTACCTTATCTTGTAGGGGACAATCACGATATAGTATTATTTGCTGACGATACCTCTTTAATTTTCAAACTCAAACGGCAGTTAATTAATTATGACGATGTAAATAATGCTCTATCGAAAATAGTACATTGGTTTAACGCCAACAATATGCTCTTGAACGGCAATAAGACAAAAAGTATTAAATTTACAATACCTAATGTAAAACATTCGAATACCAATGTGCTATTAAATGGGGAGGAGTTGAGTCTTGTGGATACCACTGTTTTTCTCGGTATTACTATTGACGCGAAACTTCAATGGGGCCCCCATATATCTAAATTAGCAAGCAGACTTAGTTCTGCAGCATATGCTGTAAGAAAGATTAGAAGTCTCACAGATGTTGAGACAGCTAGATTAGTGTATTTTAGTTACTTTCATAGCGTAATGTCTTATGGAATTTTGCTATGGGGTAATGCGACTGATATTGAAGCTATATTTGTTTTGCAAAAGAGAGCCGTTCGGGCGATTTATAATCTAAATTGTAAAGAGTCCCTCAGACAAAAATTTAAAGAAATAAACATATTAACTTTGGCATCGCAATATATTTATGAAAATCTAATGTATGTACATAAAAACATAAATAGCTTTAATAAGAATAAGGATGTGCATTCTTTAAACACTAGGAACAAACATAAGCTTGTAATACCAGTTACTAGACTCCACAGAATCAGTAATTCATTTATGGGGCAATGTATACGCTTTTACAATAAAATCCCAGAACATATTCAAAGTTTATCAATAAACAAGTTTAAAAGTTTTATTAAAGAAAAACTGTACAAAAAGGGTTATTATAATATCAAGGAATACATGAATGAAAATAACCCCTGGGAATAATGTGATCGCCACCATGCTGGTTCTATTAAAAATCATTTAAAAATTGTATAAATGAAATTATTGTTAAGTGAAATATGTTTGAAAAAAAAAGTCCCGCTGGGTTTCTTGCTGGTTCTACCCAAGACAGAGGTATTTTCCGAACCAGTGGTAAATAAAAAATGACTTTCAATAAGAATTATGTAATAATCAATATTGAATAAAAAATTATTCTATTCTATTCTATTCTATTCATTACAATGCCGCACTCCTTGCAAAATGCCTTAAAGGTCTCGCTAGTAAATTGGTTACCATTATCACATGTTAGCGTCGCAGGATATCCTAGTCGGGAAAATATTTCTTTGAGTTTCTTAACCGTTTCTATGGCGGTAATATTTTTCATTATTTTTATCTCCTTGTAGCGACTGTAGTAATCGACTAGGATAAGCAAATAATCATTTGATGGCACGGGTGCTAAAAAGTCTGTTGCTACGTCAATCCAAGGCTCAGCTGGAAGTTCTCGTCTCTTTGTTGGATGAGGTGGGTTGGGTGCCGAAACGAGTGTGCACCCTTTGCAAGGTTTGACTCGATTTTCAGCATCTCTATCGATTTTCGGCCGCCAAACCTTTGTTCTGAGGCGAGTCTTCATGGCAACAATGCCAGGGTGTCCTTGATGGGCAGCCTCGAGTACTCTGTCACGGTGCTGTATAGGGATAATAATTTTGCTTCCTCTTAGGGCTATGTTTCCATGGAAACAAATCTCAGACTGGAAAGCCTTAAAAGCATTTACACATTCATCCCACTTGTTGTCGAAAATTCCATTTTTTAGTACAGCAATTTCCTTGTCTGATGCACTAGATATATCAATTTCATTCAGTGGTACTGCTACTGGCCTATTGTATTCTACCACTGCATTTATATAGTTTTCATTATCGAATGGTACTGGATGAATCGATTCACAAAGTCGGGAGATAGGGTCAGCGATATTTTGTTTGCCTGGACGGTAAATAACCTTGTACTTGTAAGCCTGCAGCCGCAGAACCCAACGCTCTATGCGCGCACAAGGCTTAGATCTGATCCCAAAAATAGCTTCTAGGGGCTTGTGATCACTAATGAGTTCGAATTCTTTGCCCAATAGATATAATTTAAAATGCTCTATGGCCCACACCAGTGCCAATGCTTCTTTCTCCGTCTGACAGTATCTTTTCTCACAATCAGTAAGGCTCTTATTACCAAACGCTATCACGCGGGGACCGTTACCATCAATTTGAATAAGTACTGCCCCTAGTCCGACTGGAGACGCGTCAGCTATTATTTGCGTTCTATCCGCTGGGTTATAATAACCTAACGTTGGTATGTTCGAGAGTTGTCTCCTAAGGTTTTCAAATGCCTTGTCCTGGATGCCTGTTCAATATTTTTGAATGTTAGCGGACTTACCCAATTTAAGTCGTATCAGCTTCCGAAGGGGTTCTGTAAGCGATGCCAAATTGGGTATCCACTTTCCGACATAATTGACTAGCCCAAGAAAACTCTGTATTTCTTCTATATTTGAAGGTTTTTTTGAAGACTGGATTGCTTTCATGTATTTGTCTAGAGGCTTTACTCCTTTTTCCGTTAATTGATGTCCTAAAAATTCAATCCTGTTTGTCTTGTAGATGCATTTAGCCTGGTTGAGAAGAACATCGTTTTCCTTCAACACCCGTAGTACTTTGTCGAGTCGTTTGTCATGCTCAAGCTCGTCAGATCCATGGATAATAATATCATCTATAAAATTTGCAGTGCCCTCACAACCTAGTAACAACTTTTCTAGGACTTTTTGGAACATTTCAGGTGCACACGACACCCCAAACATTAGTCTCTTATATCGGAACAAACCTTTACTGGTACTAAAGGTTGTGATGTACCTACTATCTTCATCTATCTCCAATTGGTAGAAAGCATTTTTATGTCGGGTCAGGAAAAATATTTAGCATTCCTGAAATTAGGCAAGAGTTCATCCATTGTCGGGAGTGGGTGATTTTCCCTTATGATGGCCTCGTTTGCCCTTCTCATTTTTTTTTTATAGTAGAGGGGGCAAACGAGCATGCCGGCTCACCTGATGGTAAGTGACTACCGCCGCCCATGAACAACTGCAACACCAGGGAGGGAATTGCAGATGCGTTGCCGGCCTTTTAAAAAGGAGTACGCTCTTTTCTTGAAGGTCCCTAAGTCGTATCGGTCCGGAAAAATCGCTGATGGTAATCGATTCCACAAGGAAGTCGTGCGAGGAAGAAAACATCTTCTAAATCGCACAGTGGTGGACCGCCAATCATCCAGATGGTGTGGATGGTATCGGGAGTTCTGCCGCGATGTGCGTTCGTGAAATTTGGCGGCTAGGATTAATCCGAACAATTCCTCAGAGCACTCCCCATGGTAGATGCGAAAGAAAATGCAAAGAGATGCAACATCTCTTCGCAGTGCCAATGAATCGAGCCGATCGGAAAGGGCTCGGTCGTTGACGATTCGAGCCGCTCTGCGCTGGATGCGGTCAAGTGGAAGGAGCTGGCACTGGGGAGCCCCTGCCCAGAGATGGGAACAGTATTCCATGTGAGGCCTAACCTGCGCCTTGTAAAGTTGCAGGCGGTGTGCCGGCATGAAATGCTGTCCTCATGTCGATGCATATCCGAATATCACCGTTTTCTTTTAGTACTGGCACCATTGGTAATACCCACGGTGATGGTCCATTGACCTCTTCAATTATATCGGCTTCTGTAAGTTCGGCTAGCTTCTTGTTCACCTTTTCTTCCAAAGGAATTGGTATTCTTCTGTACGGTTGAATTACCGGCTTAACTTCCTTGTTGATGGGAATCTGGATTGTAATGCCTTTAAATTTGGGGAAGGTACTGATGTTATTGACAGGAACACCAATTCTAAGCGCGTCAAGTTTAATTGCGCATGTCTTTCCCAGAAGGTTACGTGTTCCATTCCGAATCACATAGAAAGTTGCTTTTTTGGTACTGCGGCCATCGATTGTAATAGTAGCATCAAAAGCACTGAGTACACCTAAAGGTTTTTGACTACCATAGGGTAATAATATCTTCCCAGGATTCTTAATTTTATTCGTGAGTCTCACTTTATGGCTTTTCAGATGTTCCCATGTCTTGTCTGTAATAATATTGCATTTACTACCCGAATCAATTAGCATATCTATAATTACACCGCCAACTTTGCAATCGATAACTGCATCGTCATCTAATTGGAAAACATAGTCCACTTCGTCAGCATTTTTCTTTGTTTGTTTGTTAAATTTGTATCTCTTTGTGTTAACAATATCATCATTCCTTGAGTTAGTTTTACGTTTCTGTTCTTTAGTCCTGCAATAATTATTATAATGCCCAATGATTCCACATTTTAAACATTTTTTGTCCCTTGCTGGGCAGCCATCATCGAACTATAAGTGTTTGCTGCTACCACACCTGAAGCAATTCTTGAACGAGTTTCGAGTCGATGGTAATTTCTTGCTATCTAGTCTGTTAACTTCAGATTTGTTTGAGTCGTAAACTTTGCTTGAGCCCGGTCTATCAAACGTATCTAGTTGTCTATTCACAGTTTCTAATGTAATAGCAATAGTTATTGCTTGCTGAAGGGTGATATTATCTCCTCCGGCCACGATTTTCTTTCTTAATTCCGCGCTTCGACCTTTTTCGACAATTTGGTCGATTAGATTTTCATCTATAGCGGTAAATTGGCATTTATTGGCTTGGTTTCTCAAACTTACTAAAAAAGTTTCAAATCTTTCCCCTTCCTCCTGTTTCATTAGTCTAAAAATGTATCTTTCGTAGTATCTGCTTTGTTTTGGGGAAAAGTATTCGCTTAATTTCTTTACAGCAATTTCATATACATCCACGTTATCGGCCGCATCAATGTGAGCCCCTGGTAAGTTGTAGTACACTTCTTGCAGAGCGAGTCCACCAATGTGCAAGAGTGTGGCTCGCTTTTTCCCATTAGATTCAATATTGGCGGCTAGGAAATATATTTCTAGGGCTCTCTTCCACTTTTCCCATCTCACCCCAACTGAAACAGGATCGCCTTCACACTCAAAATGGTTAAGACCCGGAAACACTGATGCTATTTGGGCTATTTTGGGTGATCTGTAACAATCGCGTCACAATTTAGGATATATTAATAACTACACTAAGAATCGGAGAACCAACTGTCAAACATTAATATTTTCCTCATATTAACCTTTTTACTTAGTACGATCTATCATATGGACCCCTTGACTTAATACGGTCTATCATATTGACCCCTTGACTTAATACGGTCTATCATATTGACCCCTTGACTTAATACGGTCTATCATATTGACCCCTTGACTTAATACGGTCTATCATATTGACCCCTTGACTTAATACGGTCTATCATATTGACCCCTTGACTTAATACGGTCTATCATATTGACCCCTTGACTTAATACGGTCTATCATATTGACCCTATAACTTAGTACGGTCTATCAAATTGACCCTATAACTTAATACGGTCTCTCATATTGGCCCTATAACTTAGTACGGTCTCTCATATTGACCCTTCAACTTAGTACGGTCTCTCATATTAACCCTTCAACTTAGTACGGTCTCTCATATTGACCCTTCACAGTTTTACCTATTATCGAAGCCTATCTTATTGACTTTTTATATCACAATTACGTGGTATTTAAAATACCACCTAATAATCAAATTCCCTTTTCCTTTTCCAATCGATCGAATCAACTTATATTTATTAGAAAACTCGTTATAATTAGCACGTATTATATACCTTCTGTATTTAAGTATCCAAACTGCACGAGTAATTAGACTACCGAATTTTTTTTGGCTATATTAAAAGAGTAATTGAGTGTCTTTCTTTATGCTTTTCATTACTATATTCTGAATAACATTTTTTCCGTAGTTTAAATTGAAAGCAATAATAAGCTTACTTTATTTCGCTAACTAACTGGTGTAGTACAATATTAAATGAATGTATCATGAAATAGTGTCAATAACCGACCGGTAAGTTCTGGTTTATAACAACTAAAATATCAACGTAACTTATATACAATGCTCAAAGGTTTTATATTTCAAAATACTTTTGCATTACAATTTGCAGGGTATGTTCTAACATTTTTTTTAAGTATTTTCACACTTTCATAAACTATATTTCTCTTTTAACAAGGTATGAATTTTCAACTTACGTTTATCCTCGTCGCCACTTGTAAAATGCTCGAAACACTCACACTAAGTATAGGTACACTATATCACTCCGTTAGTTAAAGGCACACCGAATACGTCCGCACGCCACGGCCGTTCACAGTTGACTGTCCTCCGTCCTCACAGCTTATCTACTGTAACTAGACGATCGCATATCCCCACCACTAAAATGCTGTATGCTACAGTATTGTTAGCAGTTTAGAATTGTAATTTTAGTGACTTCGTTAGTACATCGTGTTCTAGTAGTTTCTTCTTAACTTATTCCTTTTTTGGAGTTTCAATGTTAGGTATGTTATTATTTATAAACTCTGTTACTTCTTTCCTCGTTGTTTTCTCTTCTAATTCTCGTGTATATGTGTCCTTTGTTTCCACTGCCGTGATTAATCTAGTTAATAAATTTTCGTAATTTGTCTGCATTTTGTCTATTTTGTTTTGTTGTCTATTCGTTTTTTACTGAAGACTTTTAAAACCTTTAGTCAATGTGTTTAACTGTAATCTCAGTTGTGCAGTTTCTTGTTTCAGCATGTATTATAAATTAATTGGTTATTTTTTGCTTGGAATTTGAAGTATGTGCTGTAACCGGTTCATTTTCAGATGCTATTTTTGCATCTTTTGCTTTTTTCCGATCTGCCTTCCATTTGTGCCGTAATTCTTGTTTGTGCTCTTCAGTATTGGTACTCTTATTTTGCTCACAGTAACGTGCAGATTTTTCTTTCGCCTTCTTTTTTATTTCTTCATACTTTTGAGGGTTTTTTTCAACTTATCGCGATATTTTTTCTGCTTTTCAGCTGGAGTCATCGGCGGCATCTGTGACAATGTTTATATTGTTTTATTTTTAATCAGAAAAGTATATGGATAGTATAGTTTATAGGCTCTAATTCATTCATACCGTCATGTTTAATACATTGGCTAAGGTTCACACTACTCGCCTCGCAATACATTTTTTCGTAGGTATGTGTATCTCTTTTTAACGCTAAGTGACATCGTTTGCTAGAAAGAGAAGACCGTTTGCACGAATATCGAAGTAAACATTAAAAAAGTAAAAACAGATTAAAAAAAATACGTGCTAAACAGTTAGATTTGGATTAATTTTTAGAAACAATTGGCACCGATATCCTTAACTGTTTTTCACAAAAGATTAAACTTTATTCTTTTTGAAGTAGATTTTTACTTTTTTTGAGTTTATTTTATTTTTCCACTAAATGGCACAAAAATGTGGTTTAAAGCTTTCTTATTCAGTTTCCACGAATGTCTAAATTCCTTAAAGACAAGTTAATTAAGGCAACTATACTACTGTTGTGTTATGTGTTTTTTGAATTTCGTAAAACAATCTATACCAATAAATAAAAGTATAAGTAGGTAATTTGTAACTGTTTGGAAACCAAATAAAAAATGCCCTCTGTGTATCAAATAAAAAATTACTGAGCGGATATTTCATTACTCTACACGACCAAAACTTAAAAAAGGTAGATATTTTTTACAAAAAAGTATATTTAATAAATTACAACATGCACAAAACTTTACAACAGTAAAACGTTACGAAACACACAATCAACGTTACCAGTTACTTCAAAGCTACATAGAAGTAACGTTAAAGTGACATTTTTCAAGGTTATAAATAGACATAACTCGACATCAAGGTAAATTTTAAACATAGACACATTACCACACACTTATTAGTTAGTCGTGCATAATACTATATAAGGTGTGAACAATAATAACTGATATTTAAAAATTGTATTTTTAAATATCAGTTATTATTGTTCACACCTTATATAGTATAATACAAAATAATTTATTACGGTAACTAAGCCTAATACAATTTTAAGTACTTGGAGCTTCCTTTTAAGCAAATTATCTTGCTTGTGCAAGGAAGCACCGCTCATCCATAGCGAGGTTACACAATAGACTAGAAACCGCCAAATAAATACAAATAAGGATTACAATTTTTACACAGCTATCGCAAATTTAAACAAAAATAAGTAAAAATAAACAAAAAAATAAAATAAACATAATCTTTTTAACAAGATTAATCTTACTTGTGTGTGTGTGTGTGTGTGTGTGTGTGTGTGTGTGTGTGTGTGTGTGTGTGTGTGTGTGTGTGTGTGTGTGTGTGTGTGTGTGTGTGTGTGTGTGTGTGTGTGTGTTACATTTTCAATTTCAACTTAATAATTTATATAGGTAATATATATTTTCATAGGATTTTTTATGCAGTTTCCACAACTTATGCATACATTTTATATTAATTTAGTCAAATCAATGATTCTATTTCATTATAACTTTTCGTCTTTAATCATTTAGTGAGAGCAATTTTGCACTTGGTGAACGTTAAAGGATGGATATTTATTTCCTTGGTTATTTTATTATATAAGTCAACTGATTTCTTCGCGAATTGTCTCTCAGCAAATACTGACTTTACTCGAGTTTGTGTGATGATGTTATGTTTCCTTCTGGTAATTTTCATGTTCGATTTGTAAGAAATCGATTTGTGTTTTCTCAATACAGTATTTAGAATATATAGTTTTCTCACAGATAAAATACCAGTAGTGGAATAAAGTTGGTTAGTCGAAAAACCTTTGAAATCGCCAAAATTCACAATTAAAATACACTACCGAAACACGCGTGTACCTTTGACAGACTTCAGACACGACAATATGGCGTCTTTTTTTTAAATTGTGCTGCCTTTTTTTAACTTATTCGTGACCATGGTTGCGAGAACCTTCAGTCGAAAATATTACAGTATAACACAAATCATACATCAAATTAAGAATATTTAACTTTAGCAATAACAATTTAGAATGGTTTTCCATCATTTTTCTACTTTTTTCCTATTATATAAATATAGAACAGACTAAATTACAAAATAAACTAAGAAGCTATTTACAAACATTATCAATTAACTAAGGACACATAAATAATTAAAGTTTTCCTACAGTATTAAGTATAAATTTAAATAGAGGCATGAAAAAAAAAACTACATCAGTTAATAGATCCTGAACGCTGCGGGGAACTCTTATAGAATTTTCTTCAGCGACATCACTAATTTCACTGACAAGTGTCAACCTTTGAATCCCAAACGATGGGCACTGGAAAATTATGTGGTTTATGTCTGCATTATGTTGAGCGCAATGTGTGCATTTGTCAGCAGCTACGATCTTCATTCTGTACAGATGTGCAGAGACGAGGCAATGGCCAAACCGCAAGCGGTTAATGGTCGTTATGAACTTTCGGCCTGTGTATTTAAAGCGGTTGTACCACGGAATCGTTGGTAAATCTGCCTGTAATTCTGCGTACCATTTTCCCTTATTCACGGTAGTAATGTTCCAGTAATCCTTCCACAGTTTCTTTGACAAGATTTTAAAGTGTTGATAATAATCTGTGAAGGGGACTTTACAATCTTGTGTTTGGTCTTCGTGGTGATCTTGCCGCGTCGCCTGATCCACTATCTCATTCCCGACTATGCCACTGTGTGAGGGAACCCATAAGAATTCTATAAATTTTCCAATCGTTTGCAGCTTATCCTTAATTTTATACAAAATGTAATTCTGTTTATATACTGAATTACAGTTACATAAAGCAGATAAAACACTTTTAGAATCACTAACTATCAAGATATTTACACTATTTACATTGGTATTTACATATGACAAAGCAGCTAAAATATAGCCTAACTTTCTGCTGTAAAAATACTACAATTACTTGGCAACTTTATACATTTAATAACTTTCATTTGTGGGTCATAAAATGCTGCTTTAACAAGATCACTCTTGGAGCCATCAGTATATATAGTGTAGAAGTCTTTCTTTTCATTTAAAAATTCTAAGAATTCATTCTTAGTACTAACCGAATCTAAATGACATTTTATATCAAGATAATTAAGTAATGTATCATATGGGCATTTGTAAACAGGCCACTTGTTACTGATGTACATATCTCTTGTCTGATTTTTACACAAGTTGTTATTGTTGTTATTTCAGGCAATGTACCCGAAATAAGAGTATTAGCCGAGATGTTGTCTGTTCCAATTAACTGGGAGACTTCTGCAGGATATAAAGCATTACTCAGGACAATATCATTGCTACAAGACAACTCCTTCAAACAGAATCTTTCAGCCAACAGCAAACGCCGCAAGAACAATGGAGGTATGCAATTTTCAACTTCCATAGAAACAATAGGAGTGGTGCGCATGGCTCCACTGATTATTCCATAGATATAGTATATACTTACTATACTACTTACTTATTTATTACTACTTAGATTGGCAATGTAAAAGAGAAAGGGCATAGCATTTGCTTACGTTAGAACGAGATAGAATGGCTAGACCATACACCTACACACTATCAGCCTGTATCAGCCTGACGTCAATGGTTAACGAAACAAATCCCGCTTATTTTCGCGATATTTTTGATTTTGAAGTATTAATAAGTATTTAAAAGGTGTGATTAAATATAGTGACGTGTGCCGTACCTGAATGCAGTTCATTGAGAAAAGAAAATCCATAAAATTACACATTTTACATGTAAGTACAATTAAAATATTTAGCACTCTAAATTCAATATTTCAGAACTAGTACAAATGTTTTATACACAAATGGATAGGGAAAAATATCGCATTTTATTACGATAATGCTTTAAAAGCGTGAGAATTATATTGAAAATAATAACAAATACGTGAACTCCCGTTATTTCTGATCAAATTTTTGTAGGGATTGACACTATCAATATCATCTTATCGATAATATGTTTATAACAGGCAAAGGCATATCCTTGGATGCAGCCTCTTGTCACTTCGTTTTTTTTTTTAATTTTATATTTTACGTTTTAGTGTCTCGTAATAGTAAATACTTACGCATTATTGTAAATACTTTAATGAGATGATTTCATCTCTAATAATGTTTCAGATTTCCAAAAAATATTCAGGTGAAACAAAAATGGTTAAAATTGATAAATAGAGAAGGATGGGTTCCCAAAAAAATTCAACTACATGTAACAAAAATGTTTTTCTCATAGATGTGCACAAGAAGTAAAGCTGCGTTTCGGATGAATACCCACAATATTTATGCCCGTGCGCATTTTCTTAATTATATATTTTACTGCACATAATATGTTCATTTCGTTTGCGGATGTTCAAATGTGTATAACTTGTTATCATCAACGTGGTATATATTTTTTTATAAAAAGAAAGTAAGAAAGGAACTTACAGTATCACTTGATAATAAACGGCTACTGCAGTACTTGGTCACCTACAGTCATCTTCAAACAAAGAAAGTTAAAAAAAATTACGTGGTAGAGCCATGCTGCAGCTATATCAATAGTATAGTTGTGTGGGTATGGTGGTAATGGGTCGGCTCGACCGGGGAAGGACCACGCTCTCAGAGAATACCAGCGTAAAATAGCAGCTTAATGCTGCTGTGTTTCGTATGGTGGGTATAGAGAACCGGAGACCCTTTTTACTGGAAAAGAGGCATTCTATCTTAGTCCTAACTGCTGACAACGCATCTGCATTTTAATTTGCAAACGAAGATAGATGCAGATGTCTATGGCCCACAGCAACCACTTACCATCGGGTGGACTGTGTGCTCGTTTATCATCCTAATTCTATAAAAAATGTGTTTTCACCCCTGAGGACTAAAATAAAATGTCTTACTACTTATAATTATACAGGTTTTCTATACTCAAATGGCTAAAACGCGGCAGTGTAAGCACTGCTGTTTAGCGGCAGAAATAGGTAAAAGGGTTGTATTTTATTAATTTTCAATCATAGATAAGTACATAATGTGTACACTAATTATATTTATTTGTAGGTTGTATTGAAGCCGGTACGCAAAGTATCGTCATGTGTCTACAGAGATATATTGCCAGTACCCAGTACCTCAATTCCAAACGTTTCTGTTATAGACAATTCCCCGAGAAAGTAAAAAAATGAAAAAAAATATTGATATTCTTCGGAGATTAGATATGAAACAAAAAAAAACTGGTAAAAATGTGAGAGCACAAAAGACGTCCTAATAAAAAAGTAGATAAGTTGTACCAAGTGATAAAAAACCTAGAAAGGCTTCCTTCACTTAAAAATAACATTAGTGCTGTAATAGCATCTAGTTCAAACGATTTGTTGCAGCATCTCATCGAAAGGGTGATTAAGAGAAAGTTTATGAGATAGATATTCGTTTTGAACGAGTTTTCCGAAAACATATGAAAGAAAAATATGTTTCGAAAATTAGTAAACTTGACATACATATTATGTACGATTCGCTAGCACTATTAAACCATAAACACTTAATTATTAAATTAATAATCGAAACTTATTTGATTATTAGATTGAAGTATGAAGTAAAATTGCAAAATACCTCTTAAGGAGAGCTTACGGAATTTTTAAAATAAATTAGTTTTTTTTTGGTGGAAAATAAAAATCATAAACTTCTTGTTTGTAGTTTTATTTTATGCCCTCAAACATAATAATATTCATTTTATGACACAGACACAGCGTGCTGTATCGATAATTGAAGTTGATAAATGGCGCAGCACTATTGTTGTCGCAAACATGCACATTTCACTCACACGGGTACATTTCATTTTTGGTCTCACCCTAATCACGCCATCGCCAATCTAATGTATACTATATCTATGGATTATTCTCAGACCCATATTCTGTATCACATCCAATTTTCTTAACAATGTGCTACTAATATTCATGTAAGCTAGAGAGCTATAGTCAAAGTGACTCCTTACAATACTTTTATATAGCATGCTAAGTGTTTTTGGATCAGACCCCCAAAAGGTTCCTGCTAAGTTTCTTAGTACATTTATGCTCTTCATGGCATTCTGACAGATATAACTGATATGCTTATCAAATTTCAGTTTATCATCTAGCACAATTCCTAAAAATGTATGATGATTGGCTATAGGAATTGTATCATTATTATAGTTAATTTTAATTCCAGAGTTTACAAATGTGTCTTTACTGTGTAGGCTATTCTCCTACATTTATAAAATTATATATTTATAACATTTATAATTTTTAGCATCATACCATTATATTTATTTATTAATATTAAACAGTACTAATTTTATATCTATAATATTTATATAAAGTATTATGTATATCTATTTATACATTAATTTTATATTAACAGAATACATTATTACACTCAGCCAGCGAGCCGTCGTGACGCATATCGCAAATGGAAACAAGCATACCGAGACCGGTTCCTTTGTTTTCGCCACCTCGATCGACTCATGCGCAGCGTCCGAGTTTTACGGACCTCCCGCCAGTCGGAACCTGCTCCTGACGCGAAGTGCATGTCGCTCGATGCTAACCGCTTTGGAATTGCCCGCTTACGTATTATTGTTTTTACCGTTAAATTATTACTGTGAACTTTCTCTGTTTCTTCTCTGTACTGTATACTTTCTTGCTAACTATTTGTGCTTGTGCTATATACTCCTTCTGTATATATATGGTGTTGCGTTGAAATTCGAAGTAAATACCAAAAGACTGTGAATAACATTTTATTTCACCTACGCAGCCCACATTGGTGACCCCGCTTTGAATACCAAAATAATGGATCGCAGAGATAAATTCGAAGATGCAAACAGCGGCAGCCACACCCAACAACTTAAACAGGGGGTAAGCGGAGAGCGCGCTTCCACTGACGCCTCCGATACGTCATCCGAAGTTTTTAAGGTAGGAGTGCGTGTACCACCTTTTTGGCCGGAAGAACCAGAAATATGGTTTGCACAAGTTGAGGGCCAATTTGCTATCTCTGGTATCACGAGCGATTTTACAAAATTTAGTTACGTTATCGGCCAGCTAGACCATCAATTTTCCAAAGAGGTCAAAGACATTATTATCAACCCACCAGCCAGTGATAAATATATAAAGCTTAAAACAGAGCTCATAAAGCGTTTGAGTACCTCACACGAAAAGAAGGTGAAGCAACTTCTTATGCACGAGGAACTGGGTGACAGGAAGCCTTCACAGTTCTTGCGACACCTCCAGAGCCTAGCAGGACCCCAAGTACCCGACGATTTCCTGCAGACTATCTGGACCAGCCGTTTGCCGAGGAGCATCCAGACCGTGCTAGCCGCGCAACCCAGCGCGTCATTGGAAGTGCTGGCAGATTTAGCAGACCGGATACAGGACATTGTACCATCTTCACCGCAAGTCGCCTCTACGTGCCCGGCAAGTACATCCACACCTGGTCCCAGCTGCGACGCCTTAACAAGGGAAGTTGCCGAACTTCGTAAGCAACTGCAAAGACTGTCAACTCAGGTAAATAGGAGGCCCCGTTCCAGGAGCAGACACCACCAGCGTGGGCGTTCTTCATCAAGATCGCAGTCTCGATATAAAAAATTCCCACTTTGCTGGTATCACGCCAAATATGGTGGCCGCGCACATAAATGCCTGCCACAGTGTGATTTTAAGGCGGGAAACTAACAGGACGGTCATTAATGGCGACTGACGACTGTCCTAACACTACTGGTCGCCTATTCGTCACGGACCGCACCTCAAAAACACAATTTTTGGTCGATACAGGAAGCGACCTCTGTGTTTTTCCAAGGTCCTTAATTCGTGATCGTCGTGCAGCCACCAATTACGAACTCTGTGCAGCCAACGGGAGTACCATAAAGACTTACGGCTATGCCCACCTTACCCTAGATCTTGGACTGCGACGTAGTTTTAAGTGGCGTTTTGTGGTAGCTGATGTTACGAAAGCTATAATTGGTGTTGACTTCCTATCTTTTTATAACCTAATTGTTGATTGTCGAAACCAAAGATTAATAGATAGTACTACTACTTTAGTTACTAATGTATCTTTAATTTCTTGTCCAGATTCTGTTTCATCTGTGAAGGTTTCGACTGGCAGCTCGCGGTATCACAAAATTTTAGGTGAGTTTCCTGAAATCACGCGACCCGCTGGTACACAATACACGATAAGACACAACACTATACACCACATTCGCACGACACCAGGCCCACCAGTAACTTCTTCTCCAAGACGCTTAGCACCCGATAAGCTCAAAATTGCTCGACAAGAATTCGAATCCATGTTAGCCAATGGTACAGCTAGGCCTTCAGAAAGCTCATGGTCATCGCCTCTTCATCTCGCACCGAAAAAAGACAACGGTTGGCGCCCGTGCGGGGATTATAGAATGCTCAATGCTCGCACCATCCCTGACAGGTATCCAATCAGACATATACACGACTTTACCCATAGTATAGCTGGTTGTAAGGTCTTCAGCACTATCGATCTGGTTAAGGCTTATAACCAAATACCTGTCAGTGAGTGCGACATACCAAAAACTGCAATTACCACACCTTTTGGACTTTATGAGTTCCCTTACATGTCGTTCGGTTTGTGCAACTCAGCGCAAACCTTCCAACGATTCGTGGATGAGATGACCAGGGGCTTAGAATTTTGTTACTGTTACCTTGACGACTTTCTAATATTTTCACGAAACGAAGAGGAACACGAGAAACATCTTCGCGAAGTATTTAACAGACTCAAGAGATATGGGATGCTTATAAACACCTCTAAGTGTATTTTTGGTGTTGATGAAGTCATTTTCCTTGGTTGCCGTATTTCGGAAAGTGGCACTAAGCCCCTTGCAGAAAAGGTACAGGTCATTCTGGATTACCCACAACCCAAGGAGGTACGTCAGTTGAGGAGATTTTTGGGTATCATTAATTTTTATAGGCGATTTCTACCCAATGCCGCCCAAACACAAGCGCCTCTTAACAACCTCCTGACTGGTGCTGTCAAAGGTCGCCAACCAATAACTTTGACAGATAAAGAAATCAAAGCTTTTGAAGACTGCAAACGTAGTCTGTCTAATGCAGCTTTATTAGCCCATCCAGACTGCGAAGCCAAATTGGCATTAGTAACAGATGCGTCGGACGTAGCTATAGGTGCCGTACTTCAGCAGCTGAAAGGCGGAGCATGGCAACCACTTGCGTTCTTTTCGCGTAAGTTAAGCCCAACTCAGCAGAGGTATTCCCCATATGACAGAGAGTTATTAGCTATATATGAAGCTATTAAATACTTTCGTCATATGGTGGAGGCGAGACACTTTACCATCTATACTGACCATAAACCGATCAGTTTTGCATTCCATAAAAGGAAAGACAACTGCTCGCCTCGTCAGTATAGACAGTTAGACTTCATAGCCCAGTTCACAACCGACTTAAGGCATATATCTGGCAAAGATAACATTGTTGCCGACACCTTAAGTCGCATTGAGGAACTGGAAGCGCCCGTCGATCTCGCCACCTTAGCCGAGTCCCAAGCCAATGACGTAGAACTTGCCCAGCTTATAAAAACTGGTTCGTCGTCACTCCGTTTTGAACAGTACAATATTCCTGGTTGCAGTACTACATTGTACTGTGACATAAGTACACCAATCCGTAGACCATTTGTGCCCAACACCCTTCGCAAACAAGTCTTTGACAGTCTTCATTCCCTGAGCCATCATGGAGCAAATGCCACTGCTCAAATGGTAGCAGAACGCTACGTTTGGCCAGGTATGAGGAAGGACTGTCGAGACTGGGCTAAAACTTGTATTGCCTGTCAGCGTTCCAAGGTAAGCCGACACGTATCCTCACCTTGGGGTACTTTCGCCTTACCTCGCACGCGTTTTAGACACGTCCATATAGACCTCATTGGTCCACTTCCATGGTCAAAAGGCTACCGCTACTGCCTCACCGCAATCGACCGTTTTACGCGATGGCCTGAGGTAGTACCAATAGCCGACATTACAGCCGAAACTGTTGCACAAGCTTTGCTATTCCATTGGATCGCTCGCTATGGTTGTCCTGAGGAAATTGTCACAGACCGAGGACGACAATTTGAATCAGCCCTGTTTCAACATCTATCAAAAACTGCTGGCTTTCAACATAAGCGCACAACAGCTTATCATCCTGCGTCCAATGGAATAGTCGAACGATTTCATCGACAGTTAAAAGCCGCTATTATGTGTCGTGCTGACAGTGGTTGGACTGAATCACTGTCATGGGTCCTACTTGGCATACGCAGTGCTTTTAAGGCTGATCTGCAAACGTCTTCCGCAGAACTCGTATACGGCGAGCCTCTTCGATTACCTGGAGAATTCTTTGAAACTAGTACAGATGGCCCTGTGGACATCACTGAGTTCACTGCACGACTCCGTAATATCGCCAAGACCTTGCAACCGGTACCAACAACTCGGCACAACACCGAGAAGATATTTGTTTTTAAAGATCTAAATTCTTGCGACTATGTTTTTGTTCGCGAAGGTGCTTTGCGAAGTTCTTTACAACCTGCTTACACCGGTCCACATAAAGTCCTCACACGCGGTAACAAAGTGTTTAAGCTTCTGGTCAAGGGTAAAGAAGTCACTGTATCAATAGACCGACTCAAACCGGCCTACATACTCACAGACAAATACACTCTACACACACCACATAACCCAATCATTCCCACACCAACACCACACATAGAAACACAACGCGTAACACGCTCTGGACGCCGAGTTCGGTTTCCAGACTATTATCGCCCATAGGATGGTCTCTGGGGGGGAGTGATGTAGGCTATTCTCCTACATTTATAAAATTATATATTTATAACATTTATAATTTTTAGCATCATACCATTATATTTATTTATTAATATTAAACAGTACTAATTTTATATCTATAATATTTATATAAAGTATTATGTATATCTATTTATACATTAATTTTATATTAACAGAATACATTATTACACTCAGCCAGCGAGCCGTCGTGACGCATATCGCAAATGGAAACAAGCATACCGAGACCGGTTCCTTTGTTTTCGCCACCTCGATCGACTCATGCGCAGCGTCCGAGTTTTACGGACCTCCCGCCAGTCGGAACCTGCTCCTGACGCGAAGTGCATGTCGCTCGATGCTAACCGCTTTGGAATTGCCCGCTTACGTATTATTGTTTTTACCGTTAAATTATTACTGTGAACTTTCTCTGTTTCTTCTCTGTACTGTATACTTTCTTGCTAACTATTTGTGCTTGTGCTATATACTCCTTCTGTATATATATGGTGTTGCGTTGAAATTCGAAGTAAATACCAAAAGACTGTGAATAACATTTTATTTCACCTACGCAACCCACAACTGAAAACTAAAACTTTACTTTTCTCAGAACTTATTTCTAATTTTAAAATGTTGCTATAATAATGATGCAATTGTGCCAATGCAGTATTAGTTCTATTAATTGCTGTATTTATATTCTGGTTTTCACTGTATAAAAGTAAGTCGTCTGCAAACTGTAAAATTTTAACTTGTGATGTATCTACATAATTAAGTATCTGAGATGTGTATAAATTATACAAGAAAGGTGAAAGTGTCGCACCCTGCATTGTTCCTTTGTTAACAGGCCTAGGTCCATGTAGTTTATTGTTAAATTTAACAAAAAGAGTCCTATCATGCAAGAAATTTAAAATCCAGATTAATACATTTCTTGGCAAGCCCAATTCATGCAAAACTTTTATGAGGCATTCAATATTAACGTTGTCAAAGGCACCTTTAGCATCTAAAAATACACATATAACATTAGAATGACTAAGTTTGGCCTTTTTAAGTTTCGATATCAGAGATACTAAGCTTTCAGAGCAACTTCTGCCTTTTCTGAATCCAAATTGTATGTGAGGTAGTTTATCCCGTGTTTCAGCAAAATAATCTAGACGCAACTTTAACATGTTTTCAAAAAGCTTACCTAAACATGATGACAAAGAAATAGGTCTGTATGATGATGGATCATTAGCAGCTTTATTTGGTTTTAAAATGGGGATTACACATTGGGTTTTCCATGACTCTGGTATAGCTAAATTATTCCAAAGTTTATTATAAATATTTAATAACATTTCTTACGCATTAGGATGTAATTTTTTTTATTAACATATATGGTATGCTGTCCAACCCTGGTGCTGTATCTTTCCTACTCTTGAGTGCTATGTACAATTCATTAAATGTGATTGGTCTATTGAGAAACGAGTTACTTTCATTTTCAACAGATTGATCTAAAATATCATTCAAATAATCTTCATTCAACTGTGATGAGTCTGTTATGTTGTCTAAGAAGCTTGGTATCCAATCGTCAGCCAAATATATGTTATGAGAAGAACCTATCCTTCTTAACCTTTTTATGTAGTTCTATATTCGAGAAATAGGTGTCATTCTATTAAAACTAGTACATAAATTGTGCCATGAATTAATACTTTCTTCTTTTAATATCCTTTTCTTTTAAACATCAAGTTTTTTGTAGTTAATGAAATTAGGAATACTAGGCGATTTTCTATACTCTTTGAGGGCCTCCCTAGACTTTCGAACAGCATCATCACATGTTTGGTTCCACCAGGATGCAGGTTTTCTCATTACCCTTGAAGTTTGTTGTGGTGTTTGCTTTGGAACAGTCTCTGCTCTAATATGATACAAAATATTTACAAAATTATTATATAAATCACTAGGTTCTGTACCATGTATTTCTAAATTACAAAATCTCGTTTCTGATAGTATTTGATATTTAGACCAATCTGCTTTATTATAAATGTATTTTTCTTCCACAGGACGCACTTCATATACAGAAGGCTTCACATTTAGAGCGACCACAGTTGGGTAGTGGTAACTGCCCATCGGGTCGTCATGGACGTGCCATTCACAAAGAGGAGCTAACGCGGAACTAACCAGAGCTAAATCTATTGCCGACTGATTTCTGTTAGGATACTGGACAGTTGTAGCTGTGTCACCATCATTCAGAATACACAAGTCAAAGTCATCAATAAGTGCATATAAACTGTTACCTCTATTATTATTTGTCTGACATCCAAACAGGATATGGTGAGCATTAAAATCTCCCATAATATCTTCGTATCTCTCCTACCCGGGGTACAAATTGGAACACTCGTTTGTGCCCCGGGCTGGAGTTTGCGTGTATGTCAGAGAGGACATCTGTTTTCGACGCCTCGGCAGTCATGAAGGTACGGACCTGTCCATCCTATGGCTGCGCGTAGACAGCGACGACCATCCGCGCGTCTACGGGTGCCTCTATAGGTCCCATAGCGGTAATGCCGACACAGACCGACTCATCGACCACGTCCAAATGGCTGCAGACTCCGTGCTACAACAGGTCCCATCCGCAGAGATCGTGATACTTGGTGATTTCAACGCCCACCACGCTGAATGGCTTGGTTCTCGTTTAACCGATCATGCGGGTAGATCTCTCTATGACTTTGCTTTGGCATATGGTCTAACACAACTGGTTACTTCGCCTACGCGGATCCCAGATGTGGAAAACCATGTACCTTCCCTGTTGGACCTTCTGCTGACCTCTCATCCGGACGGATATCAGGTCTCCGTCGATGCCCCTTTGGGCTCTTCGGACCATTGTCTGATCCGGAGTACGGTGCCACTCACGCTCCAATCGCAGTTGCGATCTACAGCTTGTCGCCGTTTTTGGCACTATAGGTCAGCTGATTGGGACGGGATGCGGTCTTTTTTTGCATCCTACCCTTGGGGGCGGGTTTGCTTCTCGCCGAAAGATCCCAGCGTTGTTGCCGATTCTGTTGCTGATGTGGTACTTCAGGGTATGGAACTTTTTATTCCATCCTCTGTGGTGCCCATCGGAGGCAGATCCCAGCCATGGTTTGGTCGCTCCTGTAAAATAGCATCACGCTATAAGCAGGAGTGCTACCAGGCCTGGGCTGACGCATCAACGTCTCGGAATGTAAACACTAGCGCACTTAAAAAGAAGTATAATTCCGCCTCCAGGTCCTTCAAAAGCGTCATTGCCAAGGCAAGGTCTGAGCACATCGGCATAATTGGTGAGAAGCTAGTTCGCCTTCCTTCGGGAACCCGTGCATTCTGGTCTCTCGCCAAGGCTGTCCAAGGGAACTTCTGTTAGCCATCTCTTCCATCTCTGCACAGAGAGGACGACTCACTGGCCCATGCCGCAAAGGAGAAAGCCGATCTGTTGAGCTCTCTTTTTGCGTCCAACTCGATTCTAGATGACAGGGGGAACACACCGCCGACCATCCCGCGATGTGAGTGCTCCATACCGGATGTGCGATTTACACAGCGCTCGGTCCGCAAAGCACTCTTCTCCCTGGACGTCAGCAAGTCGAGTGGGCCCGATGGAGTCGCTCCCATTGTGCTGAAGACGTGTGCTCCGGAGTTGGCACCGGTTTTAACGCGTCTTTTCCGGTACTCCTACTCCCAAGGCGTAGTCCCCAACTCATGGATGACAGCTTTGGTGCACCCGATCCCTAAAAAAGGCGACCGCTCAGACCCGTCCAACTACAGGCCTATCGCTATCACCTCCTTGTTCTCCAAAATAATGGAAGCCGTTATAAACTGCCAGCTCATGAGGTACCTTGAGGATCACCAGCTGATTAGTGACCGCCAGTACGGTTTTCGTCGGGGTCGATCAGCTGGTGATCTTCTAGACTACTTAACTCATAGATGGGCGGAGGCAGTAGAGTCCAAGGGGGAGGCATTAGCCGTTAGTTTGGACGTAGCGAAGGCCTTTGATCGGGTCTGGCACAAAGCGCTTCTTTCGAAGCTTCCTGCCTATGGGATTCCCGAGAAATTGTGCAAATGGATCACCAGTTTCCTTGCTGATCGGAGCATCAAGGTCGTAGTAGACGGTGCATGCTCTGATCTCAAGCCTATCAACGCTGGTGTTCCACAAGGCTGCGTGCTATCACCAACGCTGTTTCTCCTGCATATCAATGATATGTTGCTAACTGGTAGCATTCATTGCTATGCGGACGACAGCACTGGTGATGCCTTATATACCGGCCGTGCCAATATTTCTCGGGAAAACGTCGCCGAGTACCGGAACAAACTTGTGTCTGAAGTCGAGTCTTTGCTTAACAAAGTCTCGGATTGGGGCTGACTAAATCTAGTCCAGTTCAATCCCCAGAAGACACAAGTTTGCGCGTTTACCGCTAAAAAGAACCCCTTTGTCGTATCTCCTCAGTTTCAAGGCACTCCCCTTGCTGCCTCAGCCAGCATCGGAATCCTTGGCGTCGACATATCGAATAGTGTGCAGTTTCGTGGTCACTTGGAAGGGAAGGCCAAATTGGCCTCTAAAAACTTGGCGTGCTCAGCAGAGCGAGACAGTATTTCATGCCGGCACATCGCTTGCAACTTTACAAAGCGCAAGTTCGGCCCCACATGGAATACTGTTCTCATCTCTGGGCCGGGGCACCCCAGTGCCAGCTCCTTCCACTTGACCGTATCCAGCGCAGAGCGGTTCGAATCGTCGACGACCGAGTTCTTTCTGATCGGCTCGATAGACTGGCACTGCGTAGAGATGTTGCATCTCTTTGCGTATTTTATCGCATCTATCACGGGGAGTGCTCTGAGGAATTGTTCGGACTAATTCCAGCCGCTCAATTTCACCATCGCACATCGCGTCAAACCTCGCGTTACCATCCATACCATCTGGATGATTGGCGGTCCACCACTGTGCGATTTAGAAGAAGTTTTCTCCCTCGCACGACTTCCTTGTGGAATCAATTACCACCAGCGAATTTTCCGGACCGATACGACTTAGGAACCTTCAAGAAAAGAGCTTACACCTTTCTAAAAGGCCGGCAACGCATCTGCAATTCCCCTGGTGTTGTGGTTGTTCATGGGCGGCGGTAGTCACTTACCATCAGGTGAGCCGCATGCTCGTTTGCCCCCTATTCCATAAAAAAAAAAAAAATAATAAGACATGGCTTAGGAGTTTCAAGCAGCACCTTTTTCATTTTGCTAGTAGCAAACCTGCTGTTATTGGGAGGACAATATACACATAGAATATGTAACTTACCCATAGTTGTGTCTACAGAAATGCAAATATTTTGCACAGATTCGAAAAAAGTTGTATTTACAATAGTGTATTTTAAGTTTTGTTTAATTAATATACCTACTTCATTATGTTCATTTTTGTGTATAAAATTATAGGGTGAAAAATCGGGAATTGTTCTAGTTGTTTTAAGCCAGGTTTCATTTAAGAGACAGATATCTATATGTTGTTCCGAAAGAATTTTTTTAAGTAAGGCCCTTTTGCTCCGTAAGCTCTGTATGTTATATTGTGCTATATTCAAATATGTATCCATTATGATATTAAATTACTTAAAAGTATGTCTTTAATTCCTTTATTTGTAATCGCAGCGCTGCTCTTGTCATTGCCAAGCATAACTAATGATTTGACTAGCGCATTAATAATTAACTCGTTGTTTAGTATTTGCTCAGCATTATATGGTACTTTATTTATGTCAGTATCAACAGTCTTTACAGGTTTAAGGTTTGGAAATGCTCTCGGGTCGGGCATTGCTGGGATACTCACCACAGCGGCATACGATCGGTTTGGTTTTAAATACTTATTCTTCTTCTCTTCCATCTTTTGTTGCTTCACTGGACAGTCCCTAGAGATGGCCAAGTGACCACCATGACAGTTGATGCACACAATTTCTTCGACGTCGCATTCTTTCTAGAAGTGTTGTCCGGAGCACGAAGAACACATTTGAGAACCTCGGCAGACTTTCGCAGAGTGATTAAACTTCAGGCATTTGTAACACTGTAGTAACGGAGGGATGTATATGTGGATCGGGTATCTGAACATCTGTATGTAGGCGTGCTGCGGCAGCGCTGTCGCAGCAAAGGTCACTGCAATGGTCCCCAGCGGAGTGAGCTTTCCATCTACCTTTCTCATAAATCTTTTGACGGAGATGACTTCTGCATCGCAGGTAATGCTTTTGTATATGTCTTCATTGCTTAAGTCTTTAGGTACGTATCTTATGACTCCAGTAATTTCAGTGAGGTGCGCAGGCACGAACGCTTTTAATTTGTGTTTTCCCAGAAAGTGTGTCATGGTAAGGAAGTTATTGGCCGGTGCTGGTTTTCTGAACGTTATGCCCACTTTATATGCATTCACTCTGTGGACGCCAGCGATTCCTTTTACATTTTCCGTAAATAACTTTATAAGTGCTATTGGATTTTTGTTACCAATTTTTTCGTTTTCTTGTGATTCAACGTAAACTACGCAGTCTACGCTGTGGTTATCTGGGAATTGTCGCGTGTAATTTGTTTTTGTGAAAATTTTGTAGTCGACGGCATTTCTTTTGCGAGTATCGGGCAATTTCCTTTTCTTTGATTCTTGCTCGGCGGGGGCCGGGCCCCCGTCGGAATCTGGACCCATTGTATTTACACTATATATAGGTATGTACTAATTAACTATTTACACGGAAATTTACAAAATATATACAAAATAAAATGAAATGAAAATTCAGCAAGAATTAAAACACCCACTTAGCTTGACTTCCCGCCGTTCTCCATTGTGCTGCCTGAATACTTAGTGTTGTCAGTGCAATTACAAAACACTACCAAACTGTTTTCAAAGCTTTTTAAGGGAAAATTTTGGTAACCTACAAAGTAGTAACGTAGAAGCAAACATATGGAACATAAGTTTAAATAGTAATAAATCTATAAAAAAAAACGCGTTATTAAAGACACAAAAAGCTAGATGTAACACTAAGACATTTCAGATAGTTACAAATTAATAAAAAGTTCAATAATCACTCAACCGTCCACGGTGACTACAGTCGCCAAAAATCATTACTGCCTCACCTGTCTAGGCACCAAACGACATCTTTCTGTTTAAACGCGTACAGCGCAAAATATAACTGTTATTAATACAGTAAAAAAGTGGTGCTATATGAAATTTGTCGTCTGTGAAAGTGAATTTTATCCATTAAATACCAGACAACGGTCATTATGTGGACACAGCAACCCACTGTATGTTGTCCAGAAGTGCAACTGCAATAATAACCTGCAATCATCTCATCTTGTCCCTTGTCTCGCCAACAGTATATATGTATAATAAGCTCTGTCCGAGTGACGGCGAGATTTTATACGGCCACTTATTAAAACCGTGTAGTGGCGGTCAAGAATATCCACTACCCCATATCCTCCCGTGGGTGTCGTAAAAGGCGACAAAGGGAAACAGGCGGAAGATGGGCAGCATCTTCCTGATAATAGCCAAAGTTACAATAAAAAAACTGCGGTTGCCAACCCGCTCGCCAAGCGTGGCAACTATGGCAAATACGCCCCAATGACGAGAGTAACAAAGAGACGGCCCCCAGTCCCCGGCGGCCCCGCTATTCCTGGCTACGGTGGCGATCATGGTAACGGCGGGGCAGGGGGTGCTAAGAATCTCCGGTGGAGGTTCGGTTGCCACCTACGACGACTCAACCTGGCAACGTACAACGCACGCACCCTGAGGACTGACGAGAAGATCGTGGAGCTGGAAGAAGAGATAGACAAGTTGCGCTGGCATATTATAGGATTATCCGAAGTCCGAAGAGAGGGGGAGGACACGGTAATCCTCGAATCCGGCAACTTGCTCTATCACCGGGAGGGCGACCATCTGTCCCAAGGAGGTGTCGGATTTATTGTCCACAAGTCTCTCGTTAACAACGTTGTAAAGATCGGGAGTGTGTCGGCGAGGTTTGCGTACCTTATACTCAGAATCACCAAACGGTATTCGCTGAAGGTCATACAGGTTTACGCACCAACTTCGGCACACCCCGATGAGGAGGTGGAGGAAATGTATGAGGATATCTCTAGAGCCATGCATTCCTCCAAAACCCAATATACGGTGTTAATGGAAGACTTCAATGCAAAACTAGGCACAAGAAAGAACGGTGAGCTGAAAGTAGGGAAATTTGGAATAGGGCAACGGAACCCAAGGGGCCAGCAGCTGGCCGACTTCATGGAGAAAGAGGGACTCTTTATGATGAACTCTTTCTTCAAGAAGCGGCCCCACAGGAAGTGGACCTGGTCGAGCCCCGACGGTTCGACAAAAAATGAGATTGACTTCATTATGACGACCAGACGACAACTGTTCAGTGATGTCTCAGTGATCGCGAGGGTGAAAACCGGTAGCGATCACCGAATGGTTAGAGGCACACTGAACCTAAATGTTAAGTTGGAGAGGTCTCGTCTGATGAAGTCAACGCTCCGTCCCCCTCGTGCTCTAATCCAAAGTCCCGAAACCTTTCAGCTCGAGTTACAAAACCGTTTTCAGTGCCTAGAAGACTGCAATGAAGTGGACGATATGAATGACAAGCTCGTGGAAACTGTCCATGCGGTCGGAGCTAAGTTCTGCAAGACCCGCCGCAGAAGAACACAAAAACTCTCCGATCACACTCTTAATCTCATGGCTGTTAGACGGGAGATGAGGCTACATTCTTCAACAGATTTGACAGCATACAGGCAACTGAACAGACAGATCTCCAAATGCATGCGGCGAGACTTACGCAACTTCAATACAGCTCGTATTGAAGAAGCGATCGAGCGGAACCAAGGCTCCAAAGTCTTTGCCAGAGATCTGTCTGCCAGAAAGAGCCAACTGTCAAAGCTGAAGACCGAATGTGGCAGCATCGTTTCTGGGGCACCTGAGATTTTGAGTGAGATTGAGAGGTTCTATGGGCAGCTGTACACGTCATCGTTGGAGCCACACGCAAGTGTGAGTAACGATCCAAGAGCGAGTCTTATTCGACACTATTCCGAAGATATCCCGGACGTCAGTCTGAGCGAGATTAGAATGGCTCTCCAGCACCTTAAAAACGGCAAGGCCCCAGGCGAGCATGGAATTACAGCGGAGCTTCTGAAAGCGGGTGGAAGACCGGTACTTGAAGTCCTTCAGAAGCTCTTTTAATTCCGTCCTCCATGGTGGCATTACACCGGAGGCGTGGAGCAGAAGTGCGGTGGTCTTGTTCTTCAAGAAAGGTGACAACGCTCTCTTGAAGAACTACAGACCGATTTCCCTTCTGAGCCGCGTCTACGTGCTGTTTTCGAGAGTCATTACGAATCGTCTCGCGCGCAGACTTGACGACTTCCAGCCTCCCGAACAAGCCGGTTTCCGAAAGGGCTTTAGCACCATAGACCACATACATACCCTACGGCAAATTGTACAGAAGTCCGAAGAGTACAATTTGCCACTATGTCTGGCGTATGTGGACTATGAGAAAGCCTTTGATTCCGTCAAAATTTGGGCGGTGCTGCAGTCCCTTCAGCGGTGCCAAGTTGACTGTCGGTATATCGAAGTGCTGAAGTGTTTGTACAATAGAGCTACGATGGCTATCCGAGTACAGAACCAGAGTATGAAACCTATCCAATTGCAGAGAGGTATAAGACAGGGTGACGTTATATCCCCGAAACTCTTCACCGCTGCATTGGAAGACGTTTTCAAGCTTCTGGACTGGAAAGGATACGGAATTAACATCAATGGCGAGTACATCACTCACCTTCGATTTGCCGACGATATAGTCCTCATGCCAGAATCGCTGGAGGAACTAAGCACTATGCTCAATGACCTCAATAGTGTCTCCCAACGGATAGGTCTTAAGATGAACATGGACAAAACAAAGATTATGTTTAATGTCCATGTCACACCTATGCCGGTAGTTGTTGGAAGCACTAAGCTCGAAGTTGTTGACGAGTATGTTTACCTGGGACAAATAGTCCGACTAGGTAAGTCCAACTTCGACCGAGAGGTCAATCGACGGATTCAACTCGGCTGGGCAGCGTTCGGGAAGCTACGACACATCTTCTCGTCAGAAATACCTCAAAACCTTAAAACAAAATTGTACAACCAGTGCGTGTTGCCAGTGATGACTTACGGAACTGAGACGTGGTCCTTCACTGCTGGCCGTATGAGGAAGCTCAAGGTCGCTCAGCGAGCTATGGAGAGGGCTATGCTCGGAGTTTCTCTGCGTGATAAACTTAGGAATGAGGATATCCGCAGTAGAAGCAGAGTAACCGACATAGCCCAACGGATTAGTAAGCTGAAGTGGCAGTGGGCCGGCCATATAGCTCGAAGAACCGACAACCGATGGGGAAGAAAGGTTCTCGAGTGGCAGCCTCGTACCGGTAGGCGAAGTGTAGGGCGTCCCCCCACAAGATGGAGTGACGACCTGGTAAGACATGCAGGAAGTCGATGGATGCAGGTGGCTCGGGACCGTGCTTTGTGGCATTCCTTAGGGGAGGCCTATGTTCAGCAGTGGACTTGTGAAGGGCTGTAATGATGAGGATGATGATGACTTATTAAAACAGAGTCTTGTTGGGATGATATTAATTGGGTCACAACTTATCTGCTACCCAGTCCTCGTTGACACCAAACATACAATATACTGATAATATTGGCATTAGGGCGCTAGAGCTCATTTTCATGATTTGTGCCGATAGATAATTGTTGGCGACGTGTCTATAAAAAACATTTCATTTTATTAGTTAATCGATTACGAACAACTTCTAAAATCAAATTGTCAAGCAATAATATTCTTATAAAAAAACGCTTAGTTGTATCTTAAAGAAATATCGAATTAATAATTTGAAGGTCTTGGGTTCGATTCCCAGGCCGGACTAGTTCATCGTTTTCTTAGTAATATTTTCTTAATAAATTCATAAAGGGAATTTTTAAGATATAAATTGTTTCCGGTTTCAGTTCCCCGGTTGAAATCACTTTTCCAATAATATTGTTAACTTAAATAAATATTAAAATAAAGTTAGAGACCAGGATTTGTTCCCCGGTCGAAATGATCACTTTGTGTATAAATAGAATTAATGTAAATTAATTGCATAAGTATTGTCTTATATAAGTTGGATACGTTTTGTATGAAAATAAAATGTCTATTTTCGGTGTTTGGTTCCTAAAATATTTTCTTTGTGCTATCTGATAAGAACATGATAACTGATAACAACTTTGATATCTGATAAGGGATCTTATTGGAGGCCACCTTGCCGCCAATGGAAGTCGAGTAAGGATTGTTTGCTCATCTTGTGTTAACGGACAACAGCAGAATATGCTAAAATTGTCACCTGTTTTACCAACAACGAGGTGTGGGGTGAAAGTTAGTTGTTCATTTAGCTGCAGATAACAGCAGAGTGCTAATCTGTAGAATCAAATTTTAAATAAGTGGAAATTTAAATGTTTGTAAATTTTAGCAATTTATATAAAATTGACTTGTAAAATGTTTCAGATTGACTGTATGAGCAAAATAGGTGAATTCTGTGTTGTTTCCATGTATAAACTCTTTGGAATAGTGAAATATTGATAGTTTTGTATAAGAAATTTAAAAGTGTTTTAAATAGTAAAATGTGTAGGAAAAATGTAAAGTAAACTATTGTATTAGTTAAGATATTTGTATTTTCAAATAAAGAACATTGTTTCAACCTTATATGTTAGATATTTAAGAATTCTAACTTAGTACATATGTTGTAAAATAGGCATATTTTGTTGAATAAATAAAAGGTTTTTTGTGATATAAAAATGTAATGTATATCATAGTATAGATATTTTTTGTGCTATCTTTATAATTAAATGTTTTATACATTTAATTATAAAGATAGCACAAATGTATGTCTTATACAAATAAAGATATTGGGCAAACGTGAGGGAGTGATAGTACAAATTGATGTAATTAAGTTGCGAAATCGCGCAGAGGACGCGGTTCTCTTTCGAGTATAGCTTTATTGATACCCCTTCAGACTGGTATTCATACAAATCACCAAGGGTCTCCTAAGTGAAGTTATTTGTGGATTATACAGTGGTCCCAAATAACTGCCGGTACGACATACTCCGCTAAGCGTCGAGTCCGCATACTCCGCGAGGCGTCGAGGTCACCGGCCCTTAGGCAGATTCTTGGCACTCAAGAGCGTTCCGTGCCTTTTGTGCCCAGTCGCGTTCGCGAGTGCTCACATAGCACTTCCCCCAACCCTTTCCTGAGGAAAGGGGTAGGCAGTGCGCCTAAGCGTTGCGGTCTCCCATCGTCGCTTCCGTCCGTTTCGAACGTCGCGCGTCGCTTGCGTCACCTGCCACGTTAGGAACGGTCTCTAGAATAGGCACTAGCAATCACATTTCATATAAACAGTAGTAACTTGTAACAATGTCAGGCAAGGGGAGAGGGGAGCCCCCCCCACCCCCGCGCGTTAGGAAACCCCCGGACCGCCCTGGGGTTTTAGATCGTCCGCTATTAGTGAGGGACCTGTCGAACCCGGGAAGATCTAGGATCGTCAGCTCCTTCAGCCAGATCCCCATGCGGAAACCAGCCTCGCCGAATAAGGAGGATCCCGCGACGAGCGCCGCGCTCACGCCCACCGTGTCTGAGTGCACGAGTGGGCAGGAACCGACGCCCCTACCGCAGCGGGCAAGGAAATCGGCGCGTAGGCACACACCTCCGGAGACCGACGCATCGCTCTTTGAAAAAAGGCAGTGCGTCGAGTCATCATCATACGAACAAGGATCATCATCGTCATCATCGTCCTCGGCGGAGTCAGAAGATGATGAAAGAGTCCCAACTGTGGAGGAAGTAATTAGGGCGCACAAGTCGCCGCCCAAGTCGCCATCACCGCCGAAGCCAACCCCCCCCACCTCACCCGGCCGCAGGACCATGGATGCGACCGAGTTCGAGCAGGGAGGAGAGGAGTCCCACGGTTGGGACTCAACATCTTATGCTACTATAGCGACCACCGGACATCCGTCGACATCCACCAACCCATCGGGCCTGCCACACGATGATGGTCAGAGGCCCACAACCAGCTACGCCCAACTGGCAGCGATGCCAGCAGTACCACAGGCAGCCAACACCCCTCAACCACAGAAGGAGGAAGAGAAGGCGCGATACCCACCGATTGTGGCAGAGTGCCTCCCGGACTGGACGAGGCACTTTGAGATCTTAAATAAAAAATTGGGACACCCTCCTAACGCCCGTCCGTTCGGGAAGGGTGTACGATTCACCCCACAAAGCCCGGAAGAATTCCGCGCAGTACAAAAGTACCTCATCGAGCTCACGGAGAAAGTACCAGCGCTGTCCTGGTACTGCTACACCCCGACGGAGGAGAAGCCCACTAAAGTGGGCATCCGGGGGCTGCCAGTGGGCACGGATACCGTCCAGATAACCGAGGCTATCAGGGCAAAGGGATTCCCCGTAACGTACGTGAGAGCAATCCCGCCCCGTAGAGGCAGACCTGGGTGCCTCTACTACGCACAGCTGGAGCACCTAAACAAAGAGAAACTAAGTGAACTCTACGCAGTCGACGAGCTCCTCTTTATGAGAGGAGTAGTCATAGAGGCCTGGCAAGGAAGAGTGGGACCGGCTCAGTGCCACCGCTGCCAGGCCTTTGGCCACGCTTCGGCCAACTGCCATAGACCCGTCAAATGTGTCCGCTGTGCGGGGGAACACATTGCGAGCAAATGCCCCAGGGGTAGAGAGGAACCACCTACGTGCGCAAATTGCGCTAAGGACCATACTGCAAATGATCGACGCTGCCCAGTCCTGAGGAGGATTGCGAGGAAACAAGGGATCACTCTGCCGGGACTACTGCCGGAAGCACCGCAGAGGATCCCAGCGAGTCGCCCCAGGGTAGAGATCAATGAAGACGGATGGGCAACCATCAGGGGGAGAGGGAGGCAAACCGCCCCCCCCCCACCCGCAACCGCACCATCTGCAATACAAGCACCCATAAGATCGGTGGAAACAGCTGGAAGAGAAACCACCGGGGCGACTCTACAGCCCCCCGCTAACGACGCCATAGAGCGTCAGCCTCCTAAAAAGAAGAAGCGGGGGAGGAAGAAGAAGAAGGTGCAGCCACCTCCTCAGGCAGCTACCTCTACCCCGACACCAACAGTTATGATAGCCTCGCAAGCGCAGGCAAGCAAGAGGACCGCCACAGAAGGTAGAGCGCCAGAAAGGGCTCTATCAGAAAATAGAGCCCGCTCTACACATAGAGCGCGCTCTACCTTAAGGAGAGAAACTTACGCCCAGCCGAGACCAGTGCCAACATCAACACCAAGACAACCAACCGCCGACTCTACCACCACCATGGACGCTATCATGAGGCTGGTGGGCATCGCTATTGAGGTCGGCAGCCAGGTACTGGCAGACATCAGTACCGGCACCGACCCCATAACAGCAGTGATGAGAGCGCTGACCGTACTACTGGCTCGGCACTACAGAGGCGAGTGATACCAACCTGCGCTTGCTTTACTGGAACCCGGACGGTATCCAGCATAAGCTCCATGAACTCCGCACTACAGCCCAACAACAGGACATACACGTCATCTTGCTGGGGGAGACCAAGTTGAGGCCATCTATGTACTTCAAGATGCCCAACTACCACATATACAGGAGGGACGAAGTCAACGCTCTAGGAACCGCCTACAGAGGCACGGCGGTTCTAGTGAGAAAGGACATCGTCCACCTAGAGCTCGGATTACCGTCATACCATACGACGCGCTCCATCGGCATAAAAATGGAGGCGGCGGGCGAGGAACTGAGGATCTTCGCTGCATACCGCCCGCCAGGGACTCCATTCCACTCCTCAGACATCCGGACGATAATGGAAGGATCAGCACCAACCATCATCGCGGGGGACCTAAACGCCAAACACCCGGCGTGGGGATCCAGACTGATCAACCCGCCGGGTCGTGAGCTATACCAAGATGCGGAAGACAACAACTACGACGTTTTAGGTCCCGAGGAACCAACGCACGTTCCTACCGATCACAGGAAGTGTCCGGATGTGTTGGACATCGTGCTCGCTAGGAACGTCAACTACCCGGTAGTGGTAGAGGTGCTGTATGACCTGATGTCTCAGCACCTCCCGATTCTGATAACCCTTGGCCTCAAGGCAGTGACTACGTTGCCCAGAGTGTTTACCACCAAGATCAACTGGAGGCTCTACCAGCAATACCTGCAAGAGAGGCCTCCAGTTCGCAACCCGATTACCTCGGCGGACGACGTAGAGACCGCTGCTGCTAACATAACTCATAACATCCAAGAAGCCCTCAACGCGGCCTCTACGATCGTCCCATTAACTCATCGAAGAGAAGAGCTGCCACAGGAACTACGTGTGCAGCTCAATCATAAGCGAGCGTTGAGGAAACTCTGGGCGCGTACGCGCTGCCCACGCATAAAAAACAAGCTGAATACATTGACGGATGAGCTGTCGGTTGCAATACAGGCCTATAGAGGAAGGGCCTGGGAGCGGCGCATATGGATGGCTGAAGACCAGGAAGCGTCGCTCTACCAATTGAACCGACAGCTAACCAAGACCAGACCCCCCGTCTGCCCGCTGACCAACAGTGCGGGTGGGCGTTGTTACGAGGCCAAAGGTAGAGCGGATATCCTAGTCGAGCACTTCGAGGAGCAATTTATGCCGAACCCAGCAAGTGCGGAGTACATGGAGCTTCATGCCCAAAAGGAGAGCCGCGTACGGGAGTTCCTGTCGTCGCCCGCGCCACCGCTTGCAGGAGACTGGTTTGTCTCCCCCGCTGAAATGCGGAGGACGATTGCCCGCCTGCAACCGAGGAAGGCGCCGGGGCACGACCGGATAACGAACGCTGCACTCCGACAGCTGCCCCATAGAGCCATTGTAGAGCTAGGACGACTCTACAATGGCATACTGCGGACTTCACACTTCCCGGAGGACTGGAAGAAAGGCAAGGTCATAGTTCTGCCTAAACCCGGGAAGGACAGGCGTAGAGCAGCTAGTTACAGACCTATAACGCTGCTACCGCACATAGCCAAATTATTTGAGAGGATTGCCTTGAGAAGAGTCCGCCCTTGTATCCAACTGACGGCGGATCAACATGGATTTAGGAGCGGACACTCCGCAGCAACACAGCTGACCAGAGTGCTGCACTACTTGGCGGCGGAATATAACCGAGAACGCACATCGTTGGGCGTCTTCCTCGACATCGAGAAGGCGTTCGACAGGGTGTGGCACTCTGGTTTACTCTATAAGATGATCCAACAGACGAGTGTCCCTCCGGCTATGCTGCGGCTAGTGGCGTCGTTTCTAGCCGACCGGAGCTTCTACGTCTGTGTCGAAGACGCTGAATCCGCAGTAAAACCCATTAGAGCTGGCGTACCACAGGGCAGCTGTCTTTCGCCGATCCTGTACGCGGCTTATACTAATGACATCCCTACACTGGAAGGACACCTAAGAGAATGGGAGGACGACGTAGAGCTGGCGCTGTATGCGGACGACAGCGCCTACTTCACCTCGTCCAGAAGCCCCCATCTCGCCGTCACCAAGATGCAGCGACTGCTGGACCTGCTGCCACCGTGGCTGGATGAGTGGAGGATGGCTGTGAACGTTGGGAAAACGGCCGCCCTCCTCACCCGCCGCTACCGGAACCTCCCGCCCCCGTTGACGCTCAGAGGCCAGGAGATAGCGTACGAGAAGGCCGTGACCTACCTTGGATGCCGGATCGACAGGATGTTGCGCATGACCGCGCACGTCGACATCGTCGTCCGCAATGCCAGATGTGCGCGGACGATGCTCCGTCCAGTTCTGGCATCCAAGCTGCCGCTGAAAACAAAGTTGAAAATCTATAAACTCTACATCAGGACGAAGATCACCTACGCCGCGCCGGCCTGGTACGCACTTCTGAGCGAACGGCAGAGGCAGCGGCTGCAGGTTCAGCAAAACCTATCCCTACGGACCATCGTCGGTGCAGGTCGCTACGTCCGGAATGACGTCATCGCGGCCAACCTCAAGATGGAGACGATCAAGGAATTTGTGGCCCGATTAGCACGCGGTATGTTCGACCGCGCTGATAACGGGCCACACGAGCACCTCCAGAACTTTGCTCCACTACACGCTCGGCCACCGGACGGGCGACCTCTACCAAGAGAACTCCTCTCTATAGAGATTAGAGAGTCGAGTAACAACCCACAATGCCGCAGATAGGCCAACCCAGACGCCTGGCGGCATTAGCCGCCAGCCACACTGATTTTTGACATACCGGACAACCAACTCACAGCGACCGGGGAATCAAACCCGAGTCGCTGCGTTAAACTAACAATGCCATAACGGCTCCCACGACCGGTGCATAGTAATGCACCGCGAGGAGATTCCGGGCAATGGGGTCAGCCCCGAGGCCCGAGACCTGCAATATGCATCATGCATATTTGCGGAAGACAGGATAACGTATACAAATCACGGGACTCTTACGAGGCCTCGTAAAGATTCTTGGCACTTAAGAGCGTTCTCGGATTATAAGTGTCCAGTCGCGATTTTAAGTGCCACCTATTGCACTTCCCCCAACCCTTTCGTAACGAAAGGGGTAGGCAGTGCCCCAAGTGTTGCAGCCAACTCACTCACCACCGTCTCCCGTATCTCGCGGCGCGCTTCAGTCATCTGTCTGTCAGCCTGCTAGGTAGGGAAAATTAGATAGGACACGCAAGAGACAACTGTACATAGGTAAATAATGACCGGCAGGGGAAAGGGGGAGCCCCCCCCCACCCCCTCGCGTTAGGAAACCCCCGAATCGTCCGGGGATATTAGATCGGCCTCTCATGGTTAGGGACCTCGCGAACCCGGAACGCTCCAGGATCGTAAGCTCCTTTAGCCAGATCCCGAAGACAACCAGGAAGCCTACCTCGCCGCCTAAGGAGTCCGCACCGAGCGCCGCGCTCGTGTTCTCCGCGCCTGAGTGCGCGATTGAACGCGAACCGTCGCCCCTACCGCAGCGGGCGAAGAAGTCGGCCAGGAGGCATACACCACCTGAAACAGAGGCGTCCCTGCACGAGAAGAGGCAGTGCGTTGTGTCGCCGACCTCGTCTGCACCCCTATCATCGGACGACGATGAAGAAGAATACCAATTACCAGCGGTTGACGTAAGGAAGCACAACTCACCGCCCAAATCACCATCTCCGCGAAAACTAACCCCACCTATCTCCCCTGACCGACGTAGCAACGCGGCAGGGTACGAGCAGGGGGGGGGGAAGAATTGTATGGCTGGGATAGCACTACGTATGCTACCCTAGCCCCAACCGATGGACACCCAACAAACCCGTCTGGATTACCAACGGACGACGGACAACGTCCGTCAACCAGCTACGCACAAATGGCAGCAGCCCCAGCAGTACCAAGGCAGGAGGCTGAAGCCCCAAAACCAGAGGAGGAACCCGGGAAGGGAAGATACCCTCCGATTGTCGCGGAATGCCTCCCGAATTGGACGAAGCATTTTGAGGTGCTCAACAAGAAGTTGGGCCACCCTCCGAACGCTCGTCCATTCGGGAAGGGGGTGCGTTTTTCCCCCCAGAGCCCGGAAGAATTCCGGGCCATCCAAAAATACCTGATTGACTTATCCAAGGAAGTACCAGCAATGTCCTGGTACTGCTACACCCCCGAAGAGGAGAAGCCCACAAAAGTGGGCATTAGGGGGCTGCCAGCGGACACGGACACAAAAGCCATAGGGGAGGCTATCCAAGCGTTAGGATTTCCGATACGCTATGTGAAGGCAATCCCTCCGCGCAGAGGCAGGCCGGGATGCCTGTACTTCGCGCAATTGGACCACTTAAGCCAAGAGAGGCTGAACGACCTTTACAAAATTAACCAATTGCTATACATGAGAGGAGTAGTAATTGAAGCCTGGCAGGGACGAGTGGGCCCAGCACAGTGCCACCGCTGCCAAGCGTTCGGACACGCCTCTTATAACTGCTTCCGACCCATCAAATGCGTCCGTTGCGCGGGGGAACACGCTGCAAGGGGTTGCCCGAGGGGTAGAGACGAACCACCCACATGTGCAATTTGCGCAAAAGACCACACAGCGAATGATCGTCGATGTCCGGTTTTGAGGAGGATAGCACGGAAGCAAGGAATAACACTTCCCGGCCTGCTTCCGGAAGCGCCGAATCGGATTCCGGAGAGTCGCCCGAGGACCTTACAAGTAAACGAAGAGGGGTGGACAACCATAAGGGGGAAGGGGGGAGGCAAACAGCCCCCCCACCACGCCCTCAGCAACCACAACAACAAATGGAAATTGTAGAGCCACCGCAACAAGGAGCAACCACCGGAGCGACTCTCCAGCCCCCCGCTAACGACGCTACAGAGCGCCTCGCACCGAAAAAGAAAAAGCGGGGGAGAAGGAAGAAAAACCAATCACAGCCTCCTCAAGCCGTCACCTCTACCCCCACCCCAGCGGTCACGATAGCCTCCCAGGCGCAGGTTACCGCAAAGGATACAAGAGTTACCGTAGGTAGAGCACCAGAGAGGGCTCTACCGGAACATAGAACCCGCTCTACAACTAGAGCACGCTCTACCTTACGAAGAGATACTTCTTCTTCTTTAATAAAACCTTACGAAGAGATACTTCTTCTTCTTTAATAAAACTCATTCGCGAAAAATGGCGCACTCATTGTATTTGGAAAAAATAGCGTAATCCGAGAGATTATGATGAATTTTCGCTTTTAAGAGCGCGACAACACCGCGTTCAATTTAATTGTTTTAAATTTTTTACTAACAATGCTGAACAATATATTAGGTCCAATCCTAAACACTTTTGGAAATATTTAAAGGCTGTTCCAGTTACCCAAGACAATTTACATTGGGAGATCAGAAATATGACAAAGGTGCAAGTATTTGCTCAGCTTATAATAAATTTCTTGAAAGTGTTTTTATCACACCATCATCAAGTAATCAAACTCAGCCTTATCACGTTTCTGAGTACTCCACCACGGAGTTACTATCACGCATACATATTACTCGAGAAATAGTTCGTAAATTCCTAAAATCACTAGATAAATCTAAGGGACCTGGAACCGATGGTATTCTCCCTATTGTATTGGTCTCATGTGTTGTGAGCTTGTCATTGCCTATTACTATTCTGTTTCGTCGTTCTCTCGATGAATGTATTTTCCCCGATTTATGGAAAACAGCAAATATAATTCCCATACATAAAAAAGGACCAAAAACCTCAATTGAAAATGATCGTCCGATCGTCATAGTCAATTTTGAACACTATCAGTAAACTTTTCGAAAAAATCGTTTACAGTTTCATCCACCCCGTTATAATCCGTGGTATTCCTGATACACAGCATGGCTTCATAAAAGGGCGATCTACGGTATCAAATTTGTCTCTGTTTTCAAGTTATGTCCTCCTGCATATGGAGAATGGTGGTCAGGTGGACGTGGTCTACACTGATTTTGAAAAAGCCTTCGATCGTGTAGATCACGACCTTCTGCTCCGCAAGCTCTATTTGCTTGGAATTCAAGGAGACCTACTCCGGTGGGTGAGCTCCTATCTTTCTAATCGCTCTCAGGCTGTAGTGCTGGGTGGATACAGATCTGCGATGTCAATTAGAAACGTAGTAAGGAAGGTTTTTGGATAAATCGAGTTATTTATATTGTAGTGTTATGGTACTTACATATCATTTTACACTATTTTAAATTTATTTTTCCATTCTGTTTTTGATTTTCTGCATTCATATTTTGGATCACCTTTATTTCCATAGGATCCTGTAACGTTTTTGGACCATATTAGCACAATAACAGGTCATTTTCACTTCGTATTTTCACGCTTTTTAAATCGGTGTCAATAGAGTCTACCTTTTTTGATCCTTTATTTAGTTCTCCGTAACTCTGCAATTTCACGTTTTGTGCGCGCTGTTGCGCTACCTTTTTTCCTATATCAATAATATCTCTTTTTTTACTTAAATCTTGCCGTTTCTTTATTACGAGCCTAAAACCAAAATTTGACATGTTTTGACATCGTTGTTTATCTGGTTGTCATGGCAATTTTTATTCGAATTCATTATCGGTCTGATGTTTTTACTTCAATATTTCCACATAAATACTCTTTTCCTCTGGGCCATTTATAAAAATTTGCTTTTAATTTAAATAATTTGCCGTTCTCTCTAAAAAGGTATAAAAGCCGAACGATCGGTCAATACAGGGAGTCTCGCTTCAGCTTCCAAATGAGAAGCATCTCATAAAGGTCTTATCCCGGGGCCGCACTGCCCCGGGATCCTGCAGACCAAGCGCATCCTGCAAGCCTCTGTCTCCACCTGAAGTCGTCGCCAAGCCTACTCCAAGCGCGGGGCCGCACTGCTCCGGGATCCTGCAGACTTTTGCCTTCACCTGAAGTCGTCGCCTACGCCTCCACCTACTAGTGCTCGTGCTATCTTTAGCCGCTGTGCGTGCTTGCTCCAGGCGCTGCGAGCGTTTACTCCAGGCGCTGAGAGCGCCTAATCAAGGCGCCGCGTGTGCCTACTCTGGGCGCTGCGTGTGCCTACTCCAAGCGCAGCGTGTGCCTACTCCAGGCGCTGCGTGTGCCTAGACCTGGCGCTGCGTGCCACCACCGCCAAGCGCGGTGTGCCACTTTGATCTTCAGGCTCCGCTTCAGTATTCATCTTATCTTTATTTTCTATTTAATTGTAATTTACGTCACCCATCACCATCATCATACTTCATTTTTTTATATAAAAGTGTAAATATCTCTTTAAAATTTTAAATATATTATTTTTTTTGTTCTATTTTTGTTGTTTCGTTGTTGTTAGGTTAGGTTCTTTTTTTTATTGTCGCTTCACGACAATATATTTTAGTATTCACTAACTTTTCTAACTCTATCCAAGTCTATATATAACTCGATTTATCAAAAAACTTTATTTACTATGTTTTCAATTGGCACGGCAGAATTAGTATGCGAACATTTTTAATAACTAGTATTAAACACCTTACGTAAAAATTTGTACTAAATAACAAAACATAGACCTATTTTTAATACAATTCACAAAATAAGGCAATGTTAAACTAGGTACTCACTGATTTTATGGATATTCAATTTTATCTTCAATCATTTGCAAAACATCCGAACAAGATTCTGACGATAAACGAAACCTTGTCCTGAAATCTACATCGTCATATTCTTCAAAATAATCACGTCGCTCTTTACATGTCTTAGGACGTCGGACAATAGTTAGTACAAACAAAAGTTCTAAAATATCATAATTTTTGTATTCAAAAATAAAGTTTTACGCCGCTTCCATTTTATTTGACCAACTGACAAGAAATTGGGAGCCATTACAAGCATTAACGGACCTTTGGAGTAGTGATTAACTTTAACGCCTTGTTAAGAGAAATAGCTATTCGTTAGTACGTGGTGAAACACTCACCACGCCTAACGGGTTGTTATCTATTTAATTGGACGTTAAAACTAACTAACAGAGTATGATGAAACTAGCTCTTAGTCATTTTGTCGGAAATAATTGTAACACTATCAGGACAAATTTTACATTTCTCACATATTTTACATTCAGTTTGTGTACAAGCATCGTTATACGATTTAACAATATAATTGCGTTTATTAAACGACTCTAGTTTATTTTGAGAGTCTGTATATTTTTTTAAATCACTTAGATAATTAAGGCGTCATAACTCTAGCAATAATGACCTACATAAAAATAAACAAATATTGTTCCTTGCTGGTATAAAACTACTGTAATTCATATCGAGATTAGAGTTAGGGCTCTTACAGATGAGCGATAGTGGGTCTGCGACCGCTTGCGACACTAGTCACCGACGGTCGGCGACGGTTGGCGATAGCTTGCGGGTAAAAGCGCGCAACCTTGCGCGAAAATCGCCGACCGTCGGTGACTTTTTTAAAAATGACACAGTTGCGACATTGATGTATTAATTTCTGTCGTAAATAAACATGAATGTATCTGGAATTATAAACTAAAGGAATATAGTAGTAAACGTTTCGTTACGTTAAAAAACAAAGCGTGGATGGAAGTTACTGCGGAAGTCACTCCAGATTTTGAAAATAAAAGCATCGATGAAAAAATTTGATTGGTAAGCAATTCTATTTCTATATATTATTCCTTTTTTTATTTTTTTTTATATAAAATTTGATTGTCATGGAAGGCTACCCTCATCACTTATAAAGTAATCGGCAAATTTTTCTCTTATATTTCTGGCAGACACTTTCTCACTATCCACCATTGCATATTGATCGCGACGGCCAAAGAGTGTTTAAAAACATAGTGATTAAAGATAATATTAACCGTGAAATTACCGACAACACTGAATGAATAGTGTATTAATTTAGTTTTATAGCATATTTACCTACCTACCTAATATATTTGTATAGGATGTCGATTCGATAATAGTTAAGATAAACAACTTTTATTGTATAAAGAAAATCGACCAATCAGAGCGCGTCGTATTGTAGAACTTTCTAGAATTTTTTTAATTCACAGGGATATAGTTAATCTCGAAAATGATGGGAATAATTTTGATGATCTGAAAGAGTTATAAATATAACATTAAATTAGGATAAGGTTTATAGGTTGAGGAAATGAAAGAATATTTTATAAGATCAAACGAACTTCTCAAGTGAAGTTCGATCATTATTATATGAATCGCTTCATTTGAAGATTTACTATTTACCACGTCGTAACTTAAACATACAGGTGACTTTGCACGCTTTAAGAGACAGTCAATTGACTCAAAAACGAAAGTAGCGGCATACTTCCGCTACTGTCTTGTCTTGTCAAGTGGAGCCGTGCCGTTCAGAGCTCACATTCCTTTTTCGTGCATGGTCCCGTCCCGCTTAGAGCTCATTTTCTGTAGAGATTAAAAGCAAAACTTTCCTGGGTAGAGCGTAGCTTGGGTTGGGGGGGGGGGGGGGGTGATAATGAATTATATCTTCAAATGAAGTGATTCATATAATAATGATCGAACTTCACTTGAGAAGTTCGTTTGATCTTATGTTATATTTCACTGCTTCATTTTTCTGATATAATATTTACCTCGTAGATTTTTAGAGAAGTTCATCAGAAAGTTGTGCTGTGGTTTAAATAAAACTATTTGCATTTAGTATATTGTTTTATTTTAGAATAATATTTAATTTGTAAGTCATGCGACAATCATAAATTAATTATTATCTTGATGATAAACAGACAGATTTCGCAAATTTCCCATCATCGATCAATACGCGGTTATAAAAACGGGCAAAAGCGCTAGACGAGGATGTCCATCCAGCAGCCTTACGTATAGTGTCAACGCTGGCGCCTGCGCTAAAAGCGGCAGAAGTAGATGCGTGTCGTGTGCTGTGGGCACCGAACACCGACACGTCTATTTCGCTCTCAGAAAGTACTTGTTTTATCCAACGACTCATTGTTTGGGTAATGGCTGGTTTGTGTGGATGTTTAAAAGTTAATAAAAGGTTTCCATTGTTTTTCAATCTTTTATTATCTGTAACAGAAATGTAATCTTTTAATGTTGTTGCAGGGAATATATTTAAATTATGTGTAAAAAATCGTAATACCAGCCAGGTCGATCACGACCCGGCTCGGACGTCTTAATTAAATCGGAAATTACTATTTTTGCACCACTGCTTGTGAATGAAATATTTTTCAATTTTATAGGAGACAGAGTTTGGACTCTGTGACCAGTACAAATAGCTAACAAGATCACAAGCTTCTTTGTAATTTTTTCCAGGCTTAAATTTATGTTAGGAAACCATTCTTTTAGGTAATTTAAAACAATTTGGGGGTCCCATGTATATTTGGGAACACTTGGTTTCAATTTATATGCCCCTTTAAGCAATCGTTTTAGGCTATCATCGGTAGTAAGATTGCTACCAACGAGCAATGACAACGCAGATCGATGTGAGTTTAGACTACCGTACGAGCAACCTATATTAAAATGTTCAGTAAAAATAACATTATAAATGATAAAGATGGTGAGAAAACGTTTATTATGTGTTGGTTACAAAACTGCCACTACAGTTTGTAAGACAAGTTGTATTGTTTTACCCTACTTTCGGAGAGCGAAGCCAGCATTAAAATTAAAGCCTCTGGAGGGCATCCTCGTTGAATCACCGTTTAAATATCTATATGTATGGGTCTTTTTTCTATACACAGTGTGGCTCAAGTTATTATCAGTATTCCGAATTACTAACACATCTAGAAAAGCTAAAGAACTGTTTGCCTCGAATTCCATTGTGAACTGAATTTTAGAATTTATGAAGTTAAGATGGTCTAAAATGCAGTTACTTTATCTAAAGGTAAAATTGTGAAAGTGTCTTCTACGTACCGCTTGTAGAATTTTGGGTTTACAGGAGAAGTAATCAGGGCTTTCTCCTCAAAGTCCTCCATAAATATATCGGCGACAATGGGAGATACAGGTGAGCCCATCGCCACTCCATCTTCTTGCTTGTAAAACTACTCCTTCCACAATAGGTAGCCAGATGGAAGGCAGTGTCTGAGTAATACTGCATATTCTACGGGCATGTTGTTTTCCTCTAATCTTCTAGTAACAATCGAAATGCAGTCCTCAACAGGTAAGCATGTGAACAGAGACTGCACATCAAAACTGACCATAGTTTCATTGTCTGCCAGATGTAGGTCTTTAATCTCGCATATCTATCTAAGGTCTTAAAAATGGTAGGAATCCTTTGTGTGTGCTCTTGTATGTCCCCTGAGCGGTGAGAGTATATTCGCTAGTTGTTGAGCCAATCTGTAAGTTGGTGAATCGATTTGGCTCACTATGGGTCGTAGTGGAGCATTGGGCTTGTGTATTTTTGGTAACCCATACAACTTCGGTGGTTTTGCACAAGTAGGCAAAACCACCGAAAGGCAAAACGAGTGCGTGTTATTTCGAGTGATTCTTCCGAAGGGGATGAAGGTTAGTTTTACTATCTTCTTTTCTATAATTTACCTCTGTTTCGCCAATTATGGCAACTGACTGCGAGTCATACCCACATAACTTGTGTTCTCCACAAGGAGTTGACATTAAATAATAACGTTGTATAAGTCCTATCGGAGTTGACTGCGAGTTTTCAATGATAAGTGATGACAACGTCTAATTAACACTAGTGTTAATTCTTGGCTTAACTAACCCTAAAACCTATGTTTTAGATGGCGAAACAACGCAGCGCATAGCAACCGCCGAGGTCCACCGACCGCCTTCGGGAATAATGGATCCCTCATGGAACGATGCTGCGAGTGCCTCTCCCGAGGCAAAAATACCACGCAATATTTAGGCAGAATCACCACGTGATAATGAGGCAGCATCACCTTGTGATAATGCAGAACCCATGGCAGAAATTCTTATTTCTATGCCAGAGCATCCACTGCCATTGCCAGCTGAGGCCACGCCAAATGAGTCCGTATAATCTTTAGAGGCCTTATCGTCTGAATTTGAGTTAGACCCTGATTTATTAGAGGCTCTTGGTGACTCCACAGATGCCGCTCCTGAATTTGGACCTAAAATTCATGATAGTTTAGCAAAACTATGGCTTCCTTTACTGACAAAAAGCATGACTAAAGAGAAATAATATAAGAGTTTGAAATAATACCTGGTACCAGATAATTGCCGGTTGTTACAAGCCCTGAAAATAAATGGAGTTATTTTCTCGGCCATTCCGGGAGTAGTCCGTGTAACAAAAACAAAGGACTTTCATTTCATCAACAACAACTCGGTTGTGGCATTACGGCCATAAATAGAGCATTGGGTTTGCTTTTAAGGGGGGACAATAAAAAGGAAGTCATCCAACATCTCAGTAATGGTTGTCGTAAATTGTCTGACCTGCATGCAACATCCACTCAGACTCGTATAAAACTTATTACTCCGAGTCTTAACAAGAATTCCCATCACGTGATCCAGGATACAGAAAGGGACGAAATCTTGTTAGGTAATAAATTTTCTGAGAAAATTAAGGTAGCAAAAGAAATAGAAAAACAAGGTCTACAAATTAAAAAGACGAATATTTCAAATGCTTTTAATTCGTCGCAGTCGTCGGGAAGTCGTCCATGCAGTTCGGAAAACTGGACAGCCCCTCCTCGTCGCAGGCGAGGGTCGAAACGAGACAGTGGCAGCCGTCGCTACCAGAGCACAGCGGCACCGCCACGCCCTCCCGCACAACTAACAGCGACCGCGAGCAAGCCGCGTGCGCCGACCATATAATAACTCAGGTACACGCTGGCAGAATTCATTAGTTTTATAATTGTTGGCTAGGCATTACTTCTAATAATGAAGTGTTAGACTGGGTACTTAACGGTGTTTCTATACCATTTTGTAAGGAACCCATTCAGCAATTAGTTCCTCGTTGCTTCTACTCACGATCGGAGAAAATTGATAAGACTGTTGCTATTAATAAATTGTTAGATCTAGGGGGCTATTATTGAATATTCTCCGAGCAAGGGCCAATTAATATCAAAGATATTTCTTGCACCGCAACCAAACGGAGGTAAACGCTTTATATTAAAATTAAAAACATTAAATAAATTTATTTAAAAGCCCCATTTTAAAATGGAAGACTACCGAACAGCTTCTAAATTAATACCAAAAGATGGATATTTAGCTACGATCGACTTAAAAGAAGCATACCTACTGGTGTCAATCCATCCTTGGCATAGGAAGTATTTACGATTTCAATTCGAAACTCTTGAAAATAAGTTGATCACTTATGAATTTACAGCTATGCCCTATGGACTTTCTGTGGCACCTAGGGTTTTAACAAAAATTATGAGAGAAGTAATTTCCTGTTTGACAAGTCGTGGTCATGATTCAGTTATTTATTTAGACGACACTTTTTGTATAGGTAGTAATTACTACATGTGTTCTTCCAATGTAAATGACACATTAAAGTTAATGAAGTGTTAAGGATTTGTTATAAATGTCGACAAAAGTTATTTACAACCTAATCAAACGTGTAAATTTCTAGGTTTTATCTTTAACGCCACAAATTTGACAATATCTCTTCCGGAAGAGAAATGTGCTAATATTATTCAATTGGTTTAAAAGTTTTTGCGAATATCTCATTGCACTATCCGTGGATTTGCACAACTGATTGGAGTACTTATTGCTGCTTGTTCAGCAGTTAAGTATTTTAGGCTTACACTTACTTTAGCTTAGGTTTTACATTAAGATGTTAGAAAGACAAAAGTATCTTGCATTATTGAAAAATAATGATTATGAAAAAGAAATGGAAATTCCAAAAACTATTTCTTCAGATTTAAACTGGTGGAGTTCAAGTGCACTTATTACATCAAACCATATACGAAATGGGGGTTTTAATATGGAGATTTACACGACGCAGCCCAAACAGGCTGGGGCGCAGTTTGCAGCGAAAATCGCGCACACGGTTAGTGGTCAGTGAGTGAACGTGAATTCCACATTAATTATCTAGAAATATTAGCAATTTTTCTAGGTCTAAAGAGCTTATCACGCAATGAGTCCAACTGTTCAATTCTATTACGTGTCGATAATACCACAGCTTTAAGCTATGTGAACCGAATGACAGGGATTCAGTTCCCTCATTTAAATTATATTACACGTCGAATTTGGCGATGGTGTGAAGAGCGCGACTGCTCAGACTCCACGAGTAAATCAACAACAGAAAAAGGAATGCGCAAGTCAGTTAACAAAGAAGAGGATTTATTAATAAAGAAGCTATCTAAACGCATAGAAGATAAAATTAATCAGGAACAAAAAGAAGTAGATAAGAAAGAAGACTCCTATCGCAATCGAACGATAGTGTTTTATCTCCTGAATCACTTATATATGACTTCTTTTCAAATTAGGTTTTACTTTTAATAGTGGATTATTAAAAGGCTGATTATTATTACTATACTTACATTATTCTGAAAATACGTTTCGTGAAAGGCTGATTTGTTTTTGGATTTTTTAGTAAAGTTAGTATAGTTTTTGGATTTATAAGTAATTTGATTTTAGAGTGTTTTACTACAATAAACAACTTTTCTCTGCAATAAGTTTTATTTTATGTAAATTTTACTTACCTTATTGTCATTGCAACCCTTTCTTCGGCTGATATACTTTTTCGCATGACTGTATCTTGACGAGATATTGAGTTCATTAAAATGTTCATCAACTCATCAAAAGAAGATATAGACATTCTAAAATAGTTAAAGAACGTATCCTTGTCTTTCAGTAATAGTGGATACAGATTAATGAAAGCACTATGCTGGTTTCTATATGTCAATATTTCGTGCAGCCACAGACGGCGATTTTTCCGTTTTAGATGTCGGCGTTATTGAAACATAAATATTTTCCTAGATCAGCCATGACAAACTTAGTAATGTTTTTGATCAAAGTGTTTGTTACTTTCCTTTTCTTACTTCTGATTCGTGCTAAATTGTGAAAAGTAGATGACTTTTAAATATACAAATTTTATATATACAAATGAATAATTTAATATGTAACAATAATTTAAATTTGACATATAATTGTAATGATAATAATGACAAATTTCATGTAATTGACATAAATAATTTAATAAAAAAGTTTTGGACAAAAGATAGATATTACCTATACAAATATAATTTAAGACTGATAGCAAATGTGCTATCTCATTATTTACTTTTTAACTCAGCCAAGTTTTTGGCTACCAAGACTGCTTTTATTGGGCAGGATAACTAATTGACAATTAATTTGGAATCAGTTCCAACTAATTTAAATTAGTAAATGCGACAATAGAGGCAATCTCTAGCATTAATAAGAATTTAATTAACTTTGAATGCAGCCCACAAATAAGTAATAAAAATTGTTTACACCTGGTGCATCAAAATATACAAGGCATGATGGGCAAAGAATTAGAAGTTGAATTGTTTTTAAATAGTAACAACATACATATCCTTTGTATTACTGAACATTGGCTAAAAGATTATAATTTCAAGTTTAATTTCAGAAATCACCAGGTGGTCAGTTCCTTCAATAGAGAAAAAAGTTTACGTGGTGGCTCCTTAATACTAGCAGATAAATCATTATTATATAAAGAACGTAAGGATATAGTGAGCCTCTCTGTTGAGCGAACTGTAGAAATGGCTTGTGTCGAACTCGAGCACCTCATTGTTGTAAGTGTTTACAGACCCCCATGTGCTACTTATGACTATTTTGAAAGGATTGTGGAAGAAGTTTTGCTCAAACTTAGTAAACAGACTTTAACATCAATCTCCTTGAAACTTCTTCCATTAGTATTAAGTTTAGCTCATTCTTTAAATCGTATAATCTTGTTAATTTATTCTTAGAACCAACACGTATTGCTGGGCCTAGTGCGACTTGTATAGATAATATTTTTACAGATGTTAAGCCCTTGCATAAATCAATTATTCAAAATTTACGTTCAGATCACTGTGGACAGTTGGTATCATTGCCTTTTATACACAAGGAACAGAAAAATAAGAAAGTTGTGTTTGTTCCAATAAATTAACATCGCTTGGAGAGGTTAAGAAGTAATATAATAAAAAGACTTCCATCACTTTCATTTAAAAACAGTGCGAATTATTTGCATGGTACGTTATTTAAAATTATAACTTGCGAATTTAGTAGGATATTTACTTCTAAAACTTCCTCTTTTAACAGTCGCAAATCATTTAATGAATGGGCGACAGTAGGAATTTAAAAGAGTAGGCGAAAGTTATACGAGCTTTATAATGAAAGATCATTTAATAGTAGTGTTATATTTAGAGATTATGTAAAAATCATCAATCATCAATTTACACAGTGGTAGAGCCAGGCGGCAGCTTTTGCTGTCGCACGGATGGGCCGGCTCGAACCGGGGTGGTACCACGACCTCACAGAAAACCAGCGTGAAGTAAAGGTTTACCTCTGCGTTTCGCTTGGTGAGTGCAGGTGGCCGGAGGCCCTTTTTACTGGAAATGAGGCATTCCATCTTAGTCCTCACGGGTGACAACGCATCTGCATTTTGATTCGCAAACGAGGATAGATGTAGATGTCTATGGGCCGCAACAACCACTTACCATCAGGTGGACTGTGTGCTCGTTTGTCACCCTTATCCTATAAAAAAAAAAAAAAAAAAAAAAAACATATTTTAAAATATTAAAAAAGTGTGCGCCACAGCTAAGGCTTTACATTTAAGTAACAAAATTAAAACTGCATCTAACAAAATTAAAATGACCTGGAGAATAATAAATAGTGAAACGGATAAGGTCAAACCGCGTAACTCGGATTTTCAATTGAATATTAACAATAATTTAACCCGATCTGATCAAGAAGTTGCTATGGCTTTTGGGAAACATTTTACTGATGTTCCTTTTTTGACAACTAAATCATTAAACTCTTCTACTACTGTCGCCGAATCATTGCTGAAACAAAATTTCAAGGCTTGTTCAAATACTTTTAAATTCCATAGGGTACTGCCAAAAGATATCGTTAAATATTTTAAAACTATTGATGTTAAGAAAACGGCAGATTTATGGGGGATTTCCGTTAAAGTTATTTTATCTATAATAGATATATGTAATAGCACCTTATCTAGCCACTATATTTAATACAAGTATCGAATCTGGTGTGTTTCCTGATTTGATGAAACATAGTAAAGTCATACCTTTATTTAAATCTGGTAGTACATTAGACCCCGCCAATTTTAGACGAATTTCTGTACTACCAACATTTAGTAAAATTTTTGAAAAAATAATTTTAGATCAGATGTTAAGTTTCTTTAATATTTAAATAAAACTAATTTTACGGATTTTATCGCGTATATTAACTTATTTTTATCTTCCCGACGTTTCGGGTGCTTTCCAGCACCCGTGGTCACGGGGGACTGAGGTGTTTGACGTCCTGCTGTAATAGTTAGCCCGGCTATCTTCAGTTTTTTAATATTAATTTTTGGTTCGATTTACGCAGAATGAGCTTACAGTATCTTGAGGTCTAGCAGTGGTATACTTGGGTTTGCATTTGATTAATTATGGGATCCCAAGCAGATGGCAGCACCCATCCATCTTCTCTATTGAAATTAGGATGTTTTTTAATTTCAATAGCCTCGCGAATCATCCTTGGGAGGAATCGGTGTTCTTTTGCGAGGATTTGTGGTCTATCAAATCTAATATAATGGCGGGGACGAACTTGAACATCTTGAACATCTTGAAAGTATCATACTTTCACAATTTTACCATCTGACAAAGTAACTGCATTTTTAAATCACCTTTATTCCATAAACCCTAAAATACAATTCACAATGGAGTTAGAGGCAAACAATACTTTAGCTTTCCTAGATGTTTTAGTCAACCGAAATCCTGATAACACTATTGGTCATACTGTGTACAGAAAAAATACCCATACCAACCGATATTTAAATGGTGATTCGCACCATCATCCTTCACAGTTAGCTACCGTGGGAAAATCTTTGTTTCAGAGAGCACGAGGGATCTGTGACAGAAAACATCTGGCCGCCGAGCTTCAGCACGTCAAGCAAGTACTGCAAGACAACAAGCTTCGGGTCCCGCGCCTACGTCACAGTGATCGAGTGAAGCCACAGTCGAGCGTGTGCCTGCTGTACTACCCTATGTCAGAGGAGTCACAGACAAGGTTGGCTACATCTTGAAGCGAGCTTCCATTAAAACATACTTCAAGCCGCTGAAGAAGATTGGTCAATTTTTACCATCCGTCAAGTGTCATATCCCTCTACAAGATGCAGGAGTGTACAAGCTGGATTGTGAATGTGGTCTCTCGTACATAGGACAAACAAAAAGATCTATAAAAATCCGCGTTAAAGAACATATAGCTGACGTGAAGCACCGGCGTATTGGGAAGTCTGCAGTCTGTGAACATGTTCAAGATCGTCCCCGCCATTATATTAGATTTGATAGACCACAAATCCTCGCAAAAGAACACCGATTCCTCTCAAGGATGATTCGCGAGGCTATTGAAATTAAAAAACATCCTTATTTCAATAGAGAAGATGGAGGGGTGCTGCCATCTGCTTGGGATTCCATAATTAATAAAATCAAATCCAAACCCAAGTATACCACTGCTAGACCTCAAGATACTGTAAGCTCATTCTGCGTAAATCGAACCAAAAATTAATATTAAAAAACTGAAAATAGCCGGGCTAACTATGACAGCAGGACGTCAAACACCTCAGTCCCCTGTGACCACGTGACGTGGGTGCTGGAAAGCACCCGAAACGTCGGGAAGATAAAAATAAGTTAATATACGCGATAAAATCCGTAAAATTAGTTTTATTTAAATGTGTAGTATTCGCGTAAATATAAGAAATCATTCTTTAATATTAATAAATTGCTACATAGAAATCAATTCGATTTTACAAGGGGTCGCTCGACAACTGACGCTTGAGTTGAGCTTATTATATATATTTTTTGTGCATGGGAGAATTCAGAGGATGCTTTGGGTATATTTTGTGACCTTTCCAAGGCCTTCGACTGCGTTCACCATGAGACATTAATCAGGAAGCTACAGTACTATGGTGTCAGGAACACAGCGCTTAAACTTATTATTTCATATTTAAGTAATAGAATGCAGAAAGTTATTATCAATGGTAAAAGTTCTTCCGTTCTCACCTGTACTAATGGGTGTACCTCAGAGCTCGATTCTCGGCCCATTCCTATTTCTAGTGTATATTAAAGACTTACCTTCTCTTGTAGAGGATAATCGTGATATAGTTTTATTTGCTGATGATACTTCCTTGATTTTTAAACTTAAACGTCAATCATTTAAATGTGACGAGGTGAATAATGCTATATCAAAATTAGTGAATTGGTTTAACGTTAATAATCTACATTTAAACGGAAATAAAACTAAATGTATTAAATTTACAACAACGAATGTTAAAAATCTGAGTACCAATGTGTTTTTAAATGCGAAAGAACTGAGCCCTGTTGAATCCACTGTTTTTCTTGGCATTACTCTCGACGCAAAGCTTCAGTGGGGCCCCCATATATCCAAATTAGCAAGCAGACTAAGTTCTGCAGCCTATGCTGTAAAAAAGATTAGAGGTCTCACTAGTGTCGAGACAGCTAGATTAGTTTATTTCAGTTATTTCCATAGCATAATGTCTTATGGGATTTTGCTATGGGGAAATGCGGCTGATTCAGAAACTATTTTTGTTTTACAGAAGAGGGCCATTAGAGCTATTTACAACCTAAAACCGAGAGAGTCTCTTAGAGATAAATTTAAAGAAATAAATATATTAACTATGGTATCTCAGTATATTTACGAAAATTTAATGTATGTTCACAAAAACAAAGGTAGTTTTAGTAAAACAAGTGATGTGCATTCTATAAACACTAGGAACAAACACAAGCTAGTGATACCAGTTTCTCGACTCCACAGAGTCAGTAATTCATTCTTGGGGCAATGTATGCGCTATTACAACAAGGTCCTGGAAAGTGTACAGGCTCTCTCTATTAGCAAGTTTAAATGTTTTGTTAAGTTGAATCTGTATAAAAAGGGTTATTATAGTATAAATGAATACATGGTTGATAATAACCCCTGGGAATGAAATGATCGCTTCCAAGCTGTTTCTAAAATAAATTTTGTACTTATATAGTTTGTATAACCATTATTGTATAATTTGCTTTAAAAAAAAGTCCCGCTGGGTTTCTTGGTAGTTCTTCCCAGGACGGAGGTTTTTTTTTTCGAACCAGTGGTAAAGTAAAAAATGACTTTCAATAAGAATTACAAATGTGATCGATATTGAATAAAAATTATTCTATTCTATACTGTTATTGGCCCTATGTAAAGACATATTATATAATAATTATTTATCACAGAATGAAGGCTGTTGTTATCCCTAATAAAATAAAATTAAAATAAAGTCTGTGTTTAAAAAAAAAACTATGCTTGCGCCCCCAAAAACATAATTTACATTCGATAGCGCTTCTATCCAGGAATACTATCCAAAAATATATTGAAAGAATTCTTTCATTTGAAGTCTTGCCACGAAAAAGAGTGGCAAAGGCTGTAATTTTTTTGAATTTCCGAAAATGTCAAATTATCTCAAAAAATCGAGGGACTTTTACTAAACATGAAACATATTTTTCTAAACCGCCACAACGTCCTCTACCCGCAGGTACCATATTATCCATTCATTACGCCACAGCCTGTATATAAGTTCTAATATAAGCTTTATATTAATTTCAGGACGATCTGCCAGTTTCATGTTGGAGCAAGAACCACCATTAATTGTAGCCCACAGTGCATTGAGTCATACTCTCTTCTTCCTTAACTCCTGCAATTACAGGTAAATAAGAAAAATCTATTTAAGAATTATTATTAACAGAAATAATATTAATTTACAATTTTGTCATTTGTAGTCTAGTTACAAAATATTCGGCATAATTTCTTTGTTGGACTAAATAAACTATTTTAATGCACCCGAGTACGAATAATGTATAGTCAACACCAAAACTAATTGTTTATCTTATCATTTTGTTGTGTACATAATGATAGAATAGGCAAACTTAAGACTCGCTTTATCAAACATTTCAAATTATTGTTACATGCATTGAAAATAAAATTTTAAGTATTAGAAAAAAAGTCATCTACATTTGCGGTTGCGTGTACTTCATTTATTGAAAGTCCCCAGAGATGTTCTATTATTTTTTTAGTAATACCGATTCCGCATTAATTTGTTTCAGGCACGGTTCGTGGTATTGCACCTGCTGTAATAATGGAGCATAATTATAGCGTGGCTTGCAGATCTACAAGAAAAGCATTTGGAAAAGGTACACAATATTACTATTACTTAGTCACTAAAACACACATGGTATTGTAGACAAAAATACTTCAAAAATTTGAAAATATAGGTGATATTTAATCAAAAAATATAATTTACATTTCATATATTTTTTAAATTGCAAAACAATAATAGTGTAATAAAATCATCTTAATTGTTTTGATTCCTTATTAACAGTTAATATCAGTTATGATTAATGAAATTTTAAAATGCAGCTGCCCTGTAGCGGAACTTATTGCTTAAAAAAACTAATAAAAATTTAAAATTTTCAGGTTCTGTGAGGACATTGACATACAATTATGTCCAAATTAAACCTTTATCGACGAAAATCAAATACTTGCAATCGGAGATTGCAGTTTAAAGAAGAGAGGGCAATCCTTCAACGCAAGGCTAGTTGATCAAATGCTGCGAAATTTTCTAAGGAAACAGTATTACAGCAAGTTGTCAAAAATATGAGGAAACCTGCCCAGTTATTTGTCCATATGAAGATGCAATGTTTAAAGAAACCCAAAGGTGGACGTTTTACAATGGATGAAAAAATCCTTGCATTATCAATGTATAAAAAAAGCCCAAAAGCCTATTCATTATTGTATAAATATTTTACATTGTTCTCATCAAAAGCAATTAAACGGTTGCTCAGTCAAATTAAATTGTGCCCTAGTATTAAGCCCATTTTATTTGAAAAAATTAAAAAGACTGTACTCGAAAAGGATACTCTTGATCGACTTCGCAGTTTTATATTTGATGAGATGTCTTTAACTCCCCAAATATTTTATAATAATCAAAAAGATGCATTTGAAGGGTTTGCCACTTCTCAAGTTACAAAATTTGCCGACCATGCTCTTGTTTTTATGGTAAAAGGCTTAAAACAAAATTTTAAACAGCCGTTCGCCTATTATTTTACCAATAGCTTGCAAAAAAAATGAGCGTAAAACTGTGATTAAATGTGTTATAACTGAAGTCCGAAAATCTGGCCTAATAGTAATTAATACTGTATGTGACCAAAGCCCTGTAAATGTTGGTGCTATAACAGATTTAGTTAATGACAAAAAAGCGAGGTTTTTGCGACTTGATAAAGAGTGGCGCCATGATTTATTTATTATTAATGGTCACGATATTATTCCATTGTATGATATTCCTCATTTATTTAAAGGAATTAAAAACAATTTATTGAGTAAAGATATAATTTATAAATCAAACAATGAAAATAAAATAGTCAAATGGCAATATTATCAGCATGTATATACAGCTGATAAATCACGTGGGGAGCTCCGATTATTAAATAAAATAACGGAAGAATATATTGTCCCCGAGAAAATAAATAAAATGAGGGTCAAATCTGCAACACAGATTTACAGCCACAGTGTGGCTGTGGTTACTGACCATTTGATAGCAATAGGTAATAATTTGCCAGTAGAATGTAAATATATTGAAATAAATAAAATAATAAATTGAAATAACTTTGCTACTTGATCATTTATTTGACAGCCTCAACGGTAGTACATTTAGCATACCCAATGGTAAAATGTATAAAGGACCAATTAAAAGGCACTCACCTCATCACCAACTGTGGCTAAAAGCTAAAAAAAATTAAAAACTGTAAGATTCATTAAAAAAAAGCTTATTGGAAATAAAGTATGTTTAGTGGAAACTACTATACCTTCTGTGACAAAATTTATTAAAACTACCAACGGTATGTGTAATGTAGGGTAAGCTTATTGTTAGCATAAGGAAGGTAGTTTGTGACCTCTCCCTCTCTCGCAATAAATGGTTGAACTGTACGGACGTGTTTTCCTTTGTCTCACTGGCGACGAGGATTTTAATGGTGAAAATCGGCGAAAAATACGTGAAAATAGAAAAGACGGAAAATTTAGACTGCGAACAATCAGCGTGCAAAATGTCGATCGGAAAGATTAGTGAGTTTGACGTGAAAACCGGTAACTGGACTGCTTACGTGGAGCGGCTAGAAATGTATTTTGTGGCAAATTCAGTGAAGGACGAAATTAAATTACCGACCTTGATCGCGGTTATGGGTGAAAGTGCGTATGAACTGTTATCCACCCTCGCGAGTCCTAAGAAACCCGCGGAACTTACGTATTTGGATGCAGTTGTACTATTACGTAATCATTTGCAACCGAAACCGTCTCCGATGGCGGAACGTTATCGCTTTAGGCAAAGAAGACAAACAGACAGTGAATCGATCAGTGATTACGTGGCAGCATTAAAGAAACTATCTAGACATTGTGAATTCGGTGCAGTCCTACAGGACAATTTACGGGATCAGTTGGTGTGCGGACTTCGAAGTGACGTCATACGGCAGAGATTATTCGCGGAAGAAAAATTATTGTCCTATGACAAGGCAGTGATTTTAGCGGGATCGCTGGAGGCAGCGGAGCGGGACGCGGCGCTCGTGGAGTCGGGCGCAGCGGTGACGTCATCGCAGGCCGCGGGTCAGCTGCGCGGCGAGGGCAGCGGCGGGGCATACGGGGGGCTGAACGCCATGCGCGTCGGCCAGCGAGCCCGCCATACCCGGCACAGCGCAGTGGCGGGAGGCGGTGGCGGCGGCGTCGGCGCAGGCCGCGCGGAGGTGCGCGGTTCGCTATGCGGAGCTTGCGGAGGTATTGACCATGTTGCCAGCGAGTGCAAGTTCAGAACCTACATATGCAGCAAGTGTGGCGTGATGGGCCACTTACGACGCGTGTGTTTCACAAATAACCAGTCGGTGGCGCCGGGCGCCTACAACGGAAACGCGGCGAATGTACAGAGCTTTGGAAAGAAAAGCCGGAACAGCGGTCGCGGAGGACATAATCAGAGACCGAAAACAAATTATGTCAATGCAGACGATGGGGCGACATTGAGTGAGTACCACGAGGCACCCGAGGAAGAACCGGTGATGCAAATGTCGCTGTCACAGTACAAGCCGGTGAGTTTGTGTTTATTAGTGAGTGGACATAACTTAAACATGGAAATAGACACTGGCTCGGCGTTGTCGTGTATTAGTAAAACCACGTATGAAGATACATTTAATCATTTACCATTATTACCATGTGATTTAGCACTAACCTTTTATGATGGAACAAAAATAAAGCCATTAGGTTACTGCGAGGTTAATGTGACATATGGGCGGTCTAGCAAAGTTTTAGACTTATATGTTATTAATAACGGTACTACTACTTTATTAGGCAGACAGTGGTTGTCAGAACTTGATATCAGCGTACCAAAATTTAATGTAAACAGGTTAAACGATTTAGCCATGAATGTATCTTATGCAGTAAATGAATTGTATTCCAGCTATGCTGAGTTGTTCGACGGCGGGCTGGGGCGCTTCACGGGTGGGCGAGCTCGGCTGGCGGTACGTGCGGACGCGGCCCCGGTGTTCTGCCGCGCGCGGCCGCTGCCTTACGCGCTGCGGGAGCGCGTGGACGCCGAGCTGGACGCCATGCTGCGCGCGGGCGTCATTGAGCCCGTCGAGTGCTCGGACTGGGCGACTCCTCTCGTTATTGTCAATAAATCGGATGGAGCTATTCGAATATGCGCGGATTACAAGGTAACCCTCAATCGTGTCTTATGTGTCGACAAGTACCCAGTGCCTAAAATTGACGACTTATTGTCGCAATTAGGGGGAAGTAAATTTTTCAGCAAAATAGACTTATCACAGGCATACAATCAGATCGAGCTTGACGATACCAAAAAGTACACAGTAATTAACACCCATCGCGGTTTGTTTATGTATAACAGACTTGTTTTCGGCTTAGCATCCAGTCCGGAAATTTTTCAAAGAATAATGGTTAACTTGTTAAAAGATATCGAGGGGGTCGTAGTATTTTTGGATGACGTTTTGATCGCTTCGGACACTATCGAAAACCATATACATACTTTACGTAAAGTGCTAGATAAATTGAAAGAGTACGGTCTTAAATTAAAAAGGGAAAAATGTGAATTTTTTGTAGAAAAAGTGAAATATTTGGGTTATGTAATGAATAAAGAGGGAATCCACCCCGATCCTGACAAGATAGAATCGATTCTGTTGATGTCACCACCCAAAGATATTTCGGAACTTCGGTCATTTTTAGGAATGGTCAATTTTTATAGCCGTTTCGTGACCAATTTGAGTACCATTTTACAGCCACTTTACGAACTACTAAAAAAAAACTCGACATGGAAATGGGGTAAATTAGAACAGCAGGCTTTCACTGTAGTGAAGAGACGTTTGAGTGACGCGGTCGCGCTGAGCCACTACGAGCCGGGCGCGCCGTTAGTGGTGACGTGTGATGCCAGCGCGCGCGGGCTCGGCGCCGTGCTGGCGCAGCGCGACGCGGCCGGCCGCGAGCGCCCTGTCATGTGTGTGTCGCGCGCGCTCACCGCCGCGGAATGCAATTACAGTCAGATACAAAAGGAGGCGTTAGCTATTGTATTTGCTGTGAAAAAGTTTCACCAGTATATTTACGGGCGACGGTTTACATTGCGGACGGATCATAAACCGTTAGTCACAATATTCGGTCCACACCAAGGTATTCCTAGCATGACGGCCAGTAGATTACAGAGATGGGCTTTAATATTAACAGCTTACGATTTCGATATCGAATACGTCTCAACTAATGATAATGTGGCGGATGCATTGTCGCGAATGATTTCTACCCATAAAGAGAGTAGGTCGGAGGAAAATCGAGAATTTCCGGAACAAACTTATTTACATTTCGCGTCAGAGGCCTTATTAATAGACAATAATAGTTTAAAGCGGGAAACCGCGAGGGACGCGATACTAGGACGGGTCCTCGGTTATATACGGGACGGCTGGCCGCAAGATATCGAAATAAAAGATATCAAACCATACTTTCACAGACAAAAAGAGTTATACGAGGAACTGGGGTGCGTCGTGTGGGGTCACAAAGTAGTGGTACCTTCTAGTTGCAGGGAGAAAGTTCTCGCAGAGTTACATGAGGCTCACATGGGGATCACCAAGACGAAACAGTTCGCTCGCAGCTACGTGTGGTGGCCGGGGATCGACGAGGCGGTGGAGGCCGTGTGCCGCGCCTGCTCGGTGTGCGCGCGCGTGGCGGACGCGCCGGAGCGACACGAGCCGCGCCCGTGGTTGTGGCCAGAGCGCCCGTGGTCGCGACTGCATCTCGATTTTTTAGGGCCGATAGGGGGCGTTACTTACTTAGTCACCGTGGACGCTCATTCTAAATGGGTCGAAGTCACTGCTATGAGTTCCATTTCGGCAAAAAATTTAATAAGCAAATTAAGGGAAATGTGGGCTAGATTCGGTCTGCCAAGACAGATAGTGAGTGACAACGGTCCGCCATTTACTAGTCAGGAATTCCAGTTATTTCTTAAGGATAACGGTATAGAACACATATTTTCAGCACCCTATCACCCGGCTTCGAATGGCGCAGCTGAGAATGCGGTTAGAATGAGCAAGCGGGTTATAAAAAAGGCACTGGTACAGGGTGTGAATATCGATATCGCGCTTAATAGGTTTCTACTCGTATATCGTAACACCGAACACTGTACTACCGGTGTGAGCCCCGCGAAATTATTACAAGGTCGTTCACTGCGCACACGCCTCGACTGTCTGAAGCCGGAGCTGGGGCACCGCGTGCGGCGCGAGCAGGCGCGGCAGGCGCGCGCCGCGGGCGGCAGTCGCCGGCAGTTCGCGCCGGGAGACCGCGTATGGTACCGCGATTATCGTAACTCGGTTGTAAAATGGTTAAAAGGAGAAGTACACTCCAGACTAGGAGAAACGGACTATAATATTCTAGGGGCTGATAAAATCTTTATTCATAGACATGTCGACCAGATAAGACCACGATCGGGGGAGCCGGATAGGGAAGGGGAAGACCGGGATGTTTCAGAAGGAGGAAGAGGTTCATTATCACGTTCCTATCTAGTGTATCCGAATGGCTCCTCTCCAGTGGTGGAGGAAGAGGCCAGTTCGAGTGGCAGAGAGGCCGCGGCCGGGTCCGCGCCCGCCGCGGCGTCCCCGCGCCCCCCGCCCGCCCCGCAGCCGGCGCCCGCGGCTCCGAGCCCGGCGAGGGAGCGCCCCAGCCCGCCTAGAACTCGTAGGGCCCCGCGACGTTATGGATTTGATTTTGATTAGTTGTAAGTTAGTTAAGTGATATGTGCTTTATTTTATATTAGTTTAAGTACGTTTAGAATAAGGGTGGAGGTGTAATGTAGGGTAAGCTTATTGTTAGCATAAGGAAGGTAGTTTGTGACCTCTCCCTCTCTCGCAATAAATGGTTGAACTGTACGGACGTGTTTTCCTTTGTCTCAGTATGGAAGCAATTTGCAAAGTTTTGTTTGATAAATACGGTTATGATACAGTATTAATACGTAATTTTAATCAGGACCATGTAGAAATTTTTTTGGGAACATCAGAAGCTATGGAGCCAGATATATTGCCCCTAACACTATTTCATTTGAAGGGGCATTTAAAGCATTATTATTAAACAATTATAATCTACCACAATCCAAAAAATCTAACTGTGAAGAAGATATGAATGAGAGCCTTCAAGGCCTTCATTTTTTCTTAATGAAAAACAAAATAATACTGTCAAATTTGATGTTCCCACTGAAGACAAAACTATTTTAAATGATAATTTGTTACTAAATTATTCGCTACAAGCAGATGCTGGGCAACGAAATTATGTATGTGGTTGGGTCTTGACTAAATGTTTAATAAAAGTTGTTAAGTCGTGTAAATATTGCAGACAGAACCTAACAGATTCAAACAACCAAAATGCGAGTAAGTTTTATAAAAGTTAAAGAATATAATAAAAAAAATTGTTATGTTATCCCAATGAAGCATTGCAAATTTTTTTCCATGAACTACAAAATATTACAGAGTCATTTCTAAAAAAAGACGTTCCGAAATGTAACATTAAAAAAAACAGATTAAATCAATTGCAGATGTACTCGTGGAATATCCTTTTGATTGCTGTCGACATAAAGAAACATTGATAGAATACTTCACAGATGTGTCAATTAATATTATATTTCATAGTTGGTGTAGATCCATTAACCGTATCCATTATCCGGCAAATTGACATGTTGATAGTGAAGATGATATAAAAATTGCAGCGCATACATATTATAATAAACATAGGTATTATAAAAATAAAAGATGAAATAATTATCTTTCTTGTTTCATTGCAAATACCCCATAAATGCCAGTGTACTTATTGAAACTGTTTTTCCTACTTTTAATAATATCAAAAGCAGTATTACAAAAAAGTAGGCAGTAAAACTGTTTCAATATGTATACGAAATAAAGAATAATATTATACATTTTACTACTATGGAAAAGGTACCTATATGTAGAGCTATATATAGCGAATTAGTTCGGATTCAATTTGTAGGAGGCGCTAGTAGTTTAATTTTGTCTGCAATAAAATATCGTCAGTGGGCTCTTTTTTCCTGTATATACTTATTATACTCTTTGCTATACAGAAAGGTTAGTACCATAGTAAAACTAGGGGTCCCGGAAGTTTAACTTTAATACCATAGATAATCCTTGAACCAGAAATAATCTTCGTTTTGTAATAACGTTTTTCTTAATTATGGTTCAAATCTATAACTCCAGTACTATCTAGTCCGTGTGTTGGAATAAGGCGGTGTGCTTAAATGTCAGTTGTCGCAACAGAATTAGACCTGATATCACCAAACTAATCTTAATTAGCCATTAACAAATGTTCTGTTAAAATTGACGTCGACGTCAAAAAGTTTTACGTTCTATAATGGGATCTAAACCAAACATCAACTAGATATTAGCTGTGATCAAGAGAACAAATCCGACCGGTCTGACACGGGTCTGACTTGTTATTATTTCACACTTCAATCTCTTTATTATGTAGCCAAATCAAAATGTCATGGCGCCTATACAAAACGTTCCTTAAACAGTGTAATTCTATATTAGTCGTTTTGAACGACAAATATTTTCGGTTTCGCACTTGTAGATTTCGTTTCGTTTGTTGAAAAAAAAATCGCGTACCTAATTTCTGCGCTAGTGAAAACTCATTGTAAAACATAAAAATATAATAGAAAACAAAAAAAAAAAGCAGTGACGATTGCTCATAAAAATGAGGGTTGGAAGGTGCTTACGGAAGAGTTCAAATCCCTGAGCAGTTTCAATGTCCGAAATACCGACCAGGACTTATTGGGATAACCTTAAAAGAACAACAAGGAAAAACAAAGCTGCTACTAAGAAGGATATTTTCTTAATAGGTATGATCTATTTGTAACTTAATAACATGTTATATTTTCAAACATACTAGCACAGTAATAGTTTATGACCTCTATTTCGAATACCTAACTATTCTGACTGTAAACTCTCATCAAAATTCATTCAGTAGTTTCCTAGTATGCGAACAGGCATAAGTGATGGTAGTGATGCCTAGCGACTACTTACGTTCCTTTTTAGTGTTAACACTGTTTCATGATCTATACTTTACTATCTCCAGGTGGAGGCAGGCCCAATCATCCACCACCAATGCCTTTTCAAGGGCAAGCAGAAATATTACTTGGACATTAGATAGTCTTACAAACGATTTTGATAGTGATGGTCAATTTCAGGAAGACTCAGTTACACCGTCTAATAATGTAAAGGAAGATGCAGAAATATTAGCGACCATTGTGTTATTAGATACAGTACCTGGCTGTTCAACTGTGGTAATTATAAACATACTAGCCAGTTCTCTATGTCTTTAATTTATGTATAACAGTATATTTCAACACAAAATATGTACATAAAATACCCTTAGACACCACTAAGTAGTCACAATCTTAAATTAACTTATTATAGCACCTTTACATGGATGAGTTTAACTAACTACTTTACACATTAGACAAATTGAAAGTAGATTTTCAGATTAGCTCAAACAGACTTTGTTTTATGATATATAAATGTATTTGAATACAGATACATTTCATTTTTAATATTTATTTTATTTGAGATTGATGAAGCCGGTTCCTCAGGATTGAATAGCTCCCTGGCTGAATCAGAGAATTTAACACGTTCACTGTCCGGTTTTAAAACACAATAGTAAGACAATAGCAATGACCTATATGTAGTGCACGGGACAGCGAAAGGGTTAAATAAGGAAGCAATTGATGGCACAAGTTGTTGTGAAGGTCAGGTACCAATCTCATCACAAATATACTCTTTCATCGCCAATTTGTACAGCATTATGCAATGCCATTTCAAACTACTTATATGGATTTTAACAATAGTGTGAAGTTTGGACTGAATATAATAAACCTACTTTTTGTTTTAGGATAAGGATAATAAATAATATTCAGCATAGTTGGTCTCCAGCTGCACTAAAAACAAAAATTTCATATCCACTGGTAACAAAAAAAAGGGGAGCCCGACATGGCTTCATAGGAGAAGACCAAGGGATTTAATGGCTGATAATTCTCTGGCTAGTAAGTTGGAGCTAGTAGAAACGTTGAAAAAAGAATGCAGAAATTGAGGCAGAAAAGAAAAATTTATTGCTCGACGAGCAACCCAAACAAGAAAAATTAAGAAATAAATTTTTCGAATTACCGGTATATTTGGCAAAAAATAAATAGTAGGTTACACTATAAAATGACTTTTATTTATATTGATTGTAAATTAAAACTTCTGAAGTAATTATTAATAAGACTTCTGTCCACAAGATTTATATCACTGTTTATGTTATCATTATGTCTGTGCTCTCTAATATGGCCTTGTTCTATTAAATCTTCCCAAGGAGCAGGAATTTGTATTTCTGGATTATCAGATGGCAAATGTTCTTTTGCTTTTAATAAGATGTTGTGCAACACAGCCGTAGCAACAATTATAGGAAGACAATTTTTTAACTGTACTTGTATACTTAATGCAAGTACTGGGAATCGACGTTTCCATGTTCTAAACAGGCGTTCAATGATGTTCCTGCTTCTTATTTGATATTCATTGTACAATCTCTCCACTGGGGTTAATGAATTTTGCAGTGTCATCATAATGTATGGTCGGTTCATGTAACCACTGTCAGCTAAAAGAAAGGCATCAATCACCGTATCGACCACTTTCAAATATAGTGTTTCTGTATTATCCGTTCCAAATAGTTTGATTTTGGTTACTTCCTGGCCATCTTGCAACCAAATCTAAAACTTCTAAGTTAGCATTTCCTATTGCTTGCACATTTTTAGACATGAAGCCTTTTCTATTCCTAAAATGTTCTCCATTTTCCCCACCAGGAGAACAAATGCTTATATGTATACAATTCAGAGCAACCAGTGCCTTAGGAAAGCGTGCTATGTTACAAAATTGTACATATTATTCAATTTTATAACATAGCACGGTTATTATATTATTGTTAAAATTGTTTACTTCTTTTTCAGAGACAGGAAATTTTATAAACTGGCAACCGAGTGACGCTATGGCCACAGTAACTCGGTGTATAATTCTGTGAGAAGTGGACTTGCTCATTCCACAGTAATCACCCATAGTTATTTGTTGTGAACCAGTGGCATAATATCTAAAAGTTAAAATAAGTTAAAGTTTAAGTAATTGGCCAAACCGATTTGTATCTGTAAGCAAACAACATTTTCGGTTAGTTTCATACATGCCCATCATACACATCATTCTTCTCTTAGACGCTTTGTGTAACATTCACAGACTAAATTTAAAAACAAACTTTATTTGAAAGAAATAAAAATGAAAAAAAGAAATCTTTTAACTATTAATGTAGGCATTACAGACTTTAAAAAGCATACGTGAGTATCGTGAGTACTCGGTTGGAACGAAGTTCTCTTCGTAATATATTATTATTGATACACCAAATACCTGGTCCTATACCGCGCTAATAAAAAATATTACTTAAATGAAATGTTAACAAAGATAGAGTCATGCTTTCTTATCCATCGTGTAAGTATGTTTATTATTCTGATGTATTCAGTTATATACCTATTCAGATCAGTCTAGTACTAAGTTATGTAATAAAAAATGTAAGAAACAGCTTACCGATCATAATCCTCCGTGGCCTTATGAGATTCTCCAAGGCACATTAACATGTTACCGTAGTCACGAGCACTATAAACGTACGCGTTAGGCATTTTTAAAACAAAATAAGAAACACAAAACTTAACAAGAAGAATAATAACAACAAAAATTTAATAAACAAAACGATTGAACTATCCCTTAGCGCTCGTGTACACGATGTGTGGAATTTTTATATAATTTTATGAACGCGTGTTCCATCTTAACAATAATTATTTTGCCATAGTACACTTCCATGTTCGGTATTTAAATACTCTTTATATTTATCACGTATATCATTAGCTGTTGTAGGAACTACTTCTACTGGACATAATGGCAGAATTTCCTGTAATTCACCACACATTAATAGATGCCGTCCTTGTATCCTCTTCTTTTTGTGTAAAACTTTGTAATAAACAATATGCTTTTACAATATCAACACCTAAATCCAACGACACATTTAAAGGTCGATGAAAAATTCGCCACTTATTAGTTAGTATGTCAAAGGTACATTCCACATATCTTCTCACTCTTGTTAAACGATAGTTAAAAACTGATTTTTCTCAACAAGTTGTTGACTATTATATGGGCGCAGAAAGTTCTGATGTAGAGCAAAGGCTTCATTGCCTACAAATACATATGGGAAAACTACTTTTTACTACTCTTATACTTTTCCCATCTACAGCACCAACACAATGAGGAACGTTTGCAGCATCTTTACATTTATTTGCTATTTTAAGCCAATCGTTTATAGATGGCATTTGCATATATTTTGCGAAAAGTTCAGACCATAGCAGAGAACACACTTCTCTTATAATTACGCTTAAAGTTTTTTTGCCTATCCTAAATCGATATTCAAGATCTGTTAATGAAGTTCCTGTTGCTAAGTACCTGGAAAATATAAAGTAAATATAAATAATAATTATTTCAGGTAAACTAATGGTCCAGAAATGGAAGAACCTTAGAGATGCGTAAATAATATGCGACAAAAAGTTGCGTTAAACGAAATCTGGATCGGGTGCAAAACCAATTCATAAATATCAATATTACGACGAATTTTCTAAAAAAATTACCCAATTCCCACGTATATCAGGATAAAATATGCCGGAAGAAAAAAGTAAATCTGAAGATGCTGTACCCAAAAAAAAATAAAAAACAAAGAGGGAATTAATCCTGTAGATAAGAAAATTATGAAGTTTATGGAAAATTTAGAAAAAGAAGACAATAGGGTGATGTCTTTTTTAAAAGGGATAGCCCCATCCGTGGAGCTCTTTAAAGATAAAAATATTGTTGAATTCCAGTGTCAAGTATTAAATATCATAAGAGACATTCAATATAAAAATAATTATAGCGCACCACATTATTCACGCACACCTGAAGGAACAGATTCTCCGACTAACTATTGTTATAGTACTGCTGCTGGACCAAGTTTAAGCAATCAATCTCAGGCATCTACGGTCGGGCGAATTCAATCCTAAATGATTTCCATTTTTCTTCATAAATGATTTCATGATAACTTACCTCAATGTAACTACCAATCTTTCCGTTGGAGATATACTTGCTCGCATATTTGTATCTTTGTGTTGCAGTTTATTTTTTAATAAATCTAATAATTTTTCGAACGTCTTGTAATTCATCCGCAGATAATCACAAAGCTTGAAGAACCACAATATTTAGAACGAAGGCCGAGATCTGCCACCGATGAGTACCACAGATGATAGAATAAATAGTTCCATTCCCTGTAGCACCACATCAGTGACAGAGTCAGCAACAGCGCTGGGATCATCCGGCGAGAAGCAAACCCGCTCCCATGGGTAGGAAGCAAAGAAAGACCGCATTTCGTCCCAATCCGCCGACCTGTAATGCTAAACACGGCGGCAACCTGCAGAACGCAACCGCGAGGGGAGCGTGAGTGGCACCACACTCCAGATCAGACAATGGTCCGAAGAGCCAAGAGGGGCATCGACGGAAACCTGATATCCGTCCGGATGAGAGGTCAGCAGAAGGTCCAACAGGGAAGGTGTATGATCCTCCCGAGCAGTTATTGTGTTGAGCGGAATTTTGTGTCCCCCCCCCCCCACCCCTAATTATCTAGTTAGCAAACTTAAAGGTAAAGCGCAACATGTTTTTTCGGGTATTAACCCCACCGCTGATAATTACAATTCTATATGGGATGCTTTAATAAAAAAATATCAGGACAAGCGTTTTCACGCGAACACCTTTCTCGACTCAATATTAGAGATAAAAGCTTTACCTAATCCCGCAACGTCAACTCAATTGGAAGCATTCATTGATAAATATGCCGCATCTATCGCTGCTCTTAAAGAATTAAATGTGCCAAGTCTTTGTGATTACGTGTTTAATCATTTTGCGCTCAAGCGCTTAGATCGCGACACTTCGAAGGCATTTGAAACGTCTGTCCGAGACGTGGACATACCTACTTATGACAGCTTTATTAATTTTGTAAAAGGTCAAGTCAAAATAATGCAACGCGTAAACGCACCCGCATACAAAGTGTCAACGAAAGAAAGTGATAAACCCAAGTTGCCTGCTATTCCAAAGATCTCGCATTCTTATATTACATCGAATTCTAATGACGTCACATCGACATGTAGACTTTGTAGTAAATCGAACGACCATATTTATAAATGTGGCGAATTTATGAATTTGTCACCCGAGCAACGCCATAAATTTGTGAAAGAAAATCGTTTATGCACAAATTGTCTCAGTTCTAAACATATTTGGAACGCTTGCAAAAGCACTAATGTTTGTCGTATATGTGGGTCACGCCAACATTCGTTAATTCATTTGCAAAAAATAAATTATATCAATAAGCGAGATAAGGATTCTCAAATTGTTACAAATCCCGACACGGTTGCAACGCGCCCGCGCTCTCCCGCTCCAACTCGACAGCCAGAGCTTAAGGATACATCCGGTGGTGTAGCCTTTGTGTCGGCTGACAGCGCAGACAACAAACTATGTCTTATTTCAAAGCCACAAAATATTAACACATTATTAGGTACTGCGCAAATTAATGTGCTAGACCGCCATAATAACATGGTTACTTGTAGGTGCATCATTGATCCAGGTTCGCAAAATAATTTTATCACGACCGCATGTTGCCGCAAATTAGGGCTGAATATTAAACAGTTAAATCGCCCAATCATCCACCACCAATGCCTTTTCAAGGGCAAGCAGAAATATTACTTGGACATTAGATAGTCTTACAAACGATTTTGATAGTGATGGTCAATTTCAGGAAGACTCAGTTACACCGTCTAATAATGTAAAGGAAGATGCAGAAATATTAGCGACCATTGTGTTATTAGATACAGTACCTGGCTGTTCAACTGTGGTAATTATAAACATACTAGCCAGTTCTCTATGTCTTTAATTTATGTATAACAGTATATTTCAACACAAAATATGTACATAAAATACCCTTAGACACCACTAAGTAGTCACAATCTTAAATTAACTTATTATAGCACCTTTACATGGATGAGTTTAACTAACTACTTTACACATTAGACAAATTGAAAGTAGATTTTCAGATTAGCTCAAACAGACTTTGTTTTATGATATATAAATGTATTTGAATACAGATACATTTCATTTTTAATATTTATTTTATTTGAGATTGATGAAGCCGGTTCCTCAGGATTGAATAGCTCCCTGGCTGAATCAGAGAATTTAACACGATCACTGTCCGGTTTTAAAACACAATAGTAAGACAATAGCAATGACCTATATGTAGTGCACGGGACAGCGAAAGGGTTAAATAAGGAAGCAATTGATGGCACAAGTTGTTGTGAAGGTCAGGTACCAATCTCATCACAAATATACTCTTTCATCGCCAATTTGTACAGCATTATGCAATGCCATTTCAAACTACTTATATGGATTTTAACAATAGTGTGAAGTTTGGACTGAATATAATAAACCTACTTTTTGTTTTAGGATAAGGATAATAAATAATATTCAGCATAGTTGGTCTCCAGCTGCACTAAAAACAAAAATTTCATATCCACTGGTAACAAAAAAAGGGGAGCCCGACATGGCTTCATAGGAGAAGACCAAGGGATTTAATGGCTGATAATTCTCTGGCTAGTAAGTTGGAGCTAGTAGAAACGTTGAAAAAAGAATGCAGAAATTGAGGCAGAAAAGAAAAATTTATTGCTCGACGAGCAACCCAAACAAGAAAAATTAAGAAATAAATTTTTCGAATTACCGGTATATTTGGCAAAAAATAAATAGTAGGTTACACTATAAAATGACTTTTATTTATATTGATTGTAAATTAAAACTTCTGAAGTAATTATTAATAAGACTTCTGTCCACAAGATTTATATCACTGTTTATGTTATCATTATGTCTGTGCTCTCTAATATGGCCTTGTTCTATTAAATCTTCCCAAGGAGCAGGAATTTGTATTTCTGGATTATCAGATGGCAAATGTTCTTTTGCTTTTAATAAGATGTTGTGCAACACAGCCGTAGCAACAATTATAGGAAGACAATTTTTTAACTGTACTTGTATACTTAATGCAAGTACTGGGAATCGACGTTTCCATGTTCTAAACAGGCGTTCAATGATGTTCCTGCTTCTTATTTGATATTCATTGTACAATCTCTCCACTGGGGTTAATGAATTTTGCAGTGTCATCATAATGTATGGTCGGTTCATGTAACCACTGTCAGCTAAAAGAAAGGCATCAATCACCGTATCGACCACTTTCAAATATAGTGTTTCTGTATTATCCGTTCCAAATAGTTTGATTTTGGTTACTTCCTGGCCATCTTGCAACCAAATCTAAAACTTCTAAGTTAGCATTTCCTATTGCTTGCACATTTTTAGACATGAAGCCTTTTCTATTCCTAAAATGTTCTCCATTTTCCCCACCAGGAGAACAAATGCTTATATGTATACAATTCAGAGCAACCAGTGCCTTAGGAAAGCGTGCTATGTTACAAAATTGTACATATTATTCAATTTTATAACATAGCACGGTTATTATATTATTGTTAAAATTGTTTACTTCTTTTTCAGAGACAGGAAATTTTATAAACTGGCAACCGAGTGACGCTATGGCCACAGTAACTCGGTGTATAATTCTGTGAGAAGTGGACTTGCTCATTCCACAGTAATCACCCATAGTTATTTGTTGTGAACCAGTGGCATAATATCTAAAAGTTAAAATAAGTTAAAGTTTAAGTAATTGGCCAAACCGATTTGTATCTGTAAGCAAACAACATTTTCGGTTAGTTTCATACATGCCCATCATACACATCATTCTTCTCTTAGACGCTTTGTGTAACATTCACAGACTAAATTTAAAAACAAACTTTATTTGAAAGAAATAAAAATGAAAAAAAGAAATCTTTTAACTATTAATGTAGGCATTACAGACTTTAAAAAGCATACGTGAGTATCGTGAGTACTCGGTTGGAACGAAGTTCTCTTCGTAATATATTATTATTGATACACCAAATACCTGGTCCTATACCGCGCTAATAAAAAATATTACTTAAATGAAATGTTAACAAAGATAGAGTCATGCTTTCTTATCCATCGTGTAAGTATGTTTATTATTCTGATGTATTCAGTTATATACCTATTCAGATCAGTCTAGTACTAAGTTATGTAATAAAAAATGTAAGAAACAGCTTACCGATCATAATCCTCCGTGGCCTTATGAGATTCTCCAAGGCACATTAACATGTTACCGTAGTCACGAGCACTATAAACGTACGCGTTAGGCATTTTTAAAACAAAATAAGAAACACAAAACTTAACAAGAAGAATAATAACAACAAAAATTTAATAAACAAAACGATTGAACTATCCCTTAGCGCTCGTGTACACGATGTGTGGAATTTTTATATAATTTTATGAACGCGTGTTCCATCTTAACAATAATTATTTTGCCATAGTACACTTCCATGTTCGGTATTTAAATACTCTTTATATTTATCACGTATATCATTAGCTGTTGTAGGAACTACTTCTACTGGACATAATGGCAGAATTTCCTGTAATTCACCACACATTAATAGATGCCGTCCTTGTATCCTCTTCTTTTTGTGTAAAACTTTGTAATAAACAATATGCTTTTACAATATCAACACCTAAATCCAACGACACATTTAAAGGTCGATGAAAAATTCGCCACTTATTAGTTAGTATGTCAAAGGTACATTCCACATATCTTCTCACTCTTGTTAAACGATAGTTAAAAACTGATTTTTCTCAACAAGTTGTTGACTATTATATGGGCGCAGAAAGTTCTGATGTAGAGCAAAGGCTTCATTGCCTACAAATACATATGGGAAAACTACTTTTTACTACTCTTATACTTTTCCCATCTACAGCACCAACACAATGAGGAACGTTTGCAGCATCTTTACATTTATTTGCTATTTTAAGCCAATCGTTTATAGATGGCATTTGCATATATTTTGCGAAAAGTTCAGACCATAGCAGAGAACACACTTCTCTTATAATTACGCTTAAAGTTTTTTTGCCTATCCTAAATCGATATTCAAGATCTGTTAATGAAGTTCCTGTTGCTAAGTACCTGGAAAATATAAAGTAAATATAAATAATAATTATTTCAGGTAAACTAATGGTCCAGAAATGGAAGAACCTTAGAGATGCGTAAATAATATGCGACAAAAAGTTGCGTTAAACGAAATCTGGATCGGGTGCAAAACCAATTCATAAATATCAATATTACGACGAATTTTCTAAAAAAATTACCCAATTCCCACGTATATCAGGATAAAATATGCCGGAAGAAAAAAGTAAATCTGAAGATGCTGTACCCAAAAAAAAATAAAAAACAAAGAGGGAATTAATCCTGTAGATAAGAAAATTATGAAGTTTATGGAAAATTTAGAAAAAGAAGACAATAGGGTGATGTCTTTTTTAAAAGGGATAGCCCCATCCGTGGAGCTCTTTAAAGATAAAAATATTGTTGAATTCCAGTGTCAAGTATTAAATATCATAAGAGACATTCAATATAAAAATAATTATAGCGCACCACATTATTCACGCACACCTGAAGGAACAGATTCTCCGACTAACTATTGTTATAGTACTGCTGCTGGACCAAGTTTAAGCAATCAATCTCAGGCATCTACGGTCGGGCGAATTCAATCCTAAATGATTTCCATTTTTCTTCATAAATGATTTCATGATAACTTACCTCAATGTAACTACCAATCTTTCCGTTGGAGATATACTTGCTCGCATATTTGTATCTTTGTGTTGCAGTTTATTTTTTAATAAATCTAATAATTTTTCGAACGTCTTGTAATTCATCCGCAGATAATCACAAAGCTTGAAGAACCACAATATTTAGAACGAAGGCCGAGATCTGCCACCGATGAGTACCACAGATGATAGAATAAATAGTTCCATTCCCTGTAGCACCACATCAGTGACAGAGTCAGCAACAGCGCTGGGATCATCCGGCGAGAAGCAAACCCGCTCCCATGGGTAGGAAGCAAAGAAAGACCGCATTTCGTCCCAATCCGCCGACCTGTAATGCTAAACACGGCGGCAACCTGCAGAACGCAACCGCGAGGGGAGCGTGAGTGGCACCACACTCCAGATCAGACAATGGTCCGAAGAGCCAAGAGGGGCATCGACGGAAACCTGATATCCGTCCGGATGAGAGGTCAGCAGAAGGTCCAACAGGGAAGGTGTATGATCCTCCCGAGCAGTTATTGTGTTGAGCGGAATTTTGTCCCCCCCCCCCCACCCCTAATTATCTAGTTAGCAAACTTAAAGGTAAAGCGCAACATGTTTTTTCGGGTATTAACCCCACCGCTGATAATTACAATTCTATATGGGATGCTTTAATAAAAAAAATATCAGGACAAGCGTTTTCACGCGAACACCTTTCTCGACTCAATATTAGAGATAAAAGCTTTACCTAATCCCGCAACGTCAACTCAATTGGAAGCATTCATTGATAAATATGCCGCATCTATCGCTGCTCTTAAAGAATTAAATGTGCCAAGTCTTTGTGATTACGTGTTTAATCATTTTGCGCTCAAGCGCTTAGATCGCAACACTTCGAAGGCATTTGAAACGTCTGTCCGAGACGTGGACATACCTACTTATGACAGCTTTATTAATTTTGTAAAAGGTCAAGTCAAAATAATGCAACGCGTAAACGCACCCGCATACAAAGTGTCAACGAAAGAAAGTGATAAACCCAAGTTGCCTGCTATTCCAAAGATCTCGCATTCTTATATTACATCGAATTCTAATGACGTCACATCGACATGTAGACTTTGTAGTAAATCGAACGACCATATTTATAAATGTGGCGAATTTATGAATTTGTCACCCGAGCAACGCCATAAATTTGTGAAAGAAAATCGTTTATGCACAAATTGTCTCAGTTCTAAACATATTTGGAACGCTTGCAAAAGCACTAATGTTTGTCGTATATGTGGGTCACGCCAACATTCGTTAATTCATTTGCAAAAAATAAATTATATCAATAAGCGAGATAAGGATTCTCAAATTGTTACAAATCCCGACACGGTTGCAACGCGCCCGCGCTCTCCCGCTCCAACTCGACAGCCAGAGCTTAAGGATACATCCGGTGGTGTAGCCTTTGTGTCGGCTGACAGCGCAGACAACAAACTATGTCTTATTTCAAAGCCACAAAATATTAACACATTATTAGGTACTGCGCAAATTAATGTGCTAGACCGCCATAATAACATGGTTACTTGTAGGTGCATCATTGATCCAGGTTCGCAAAATAATTTTATCACGACCGCATGTTGCCGCAAATTAGGGCTGAATATTAAACAGTTAAATCGCCCAATCATCCACCACCAATGCCTTTTCAAGGGCAAGCAGAAATATTACTTGGACATTAGATAGTCTTACAAACGATTTTGATAGTGATGGTCAATTTCAGGAAGACTCAGTTACACCGTCTAATAATGTAAAGGAAGATGCAGAAATATTAGCGACCATTGTGTTATTAGATACAGTACCTGGCTGTTCAACTGTGGTAATTATAAACATACTAGCCAGTTCTCTATGTCTTTAATTTATGTATAACAGTATATTTCAACACAAAATATGTACATAAAATACCCTTAGACACCACTAAGTAGTCACAATCTTAAATTAACTTATTATAGCACCTTTACATGGATGAGTTTAACTAACTACTTTACACATTAGACAAATTGAAAGTAGATTTTCAGATTAGCTCAAACAGACTTTGTTTTATGATATATAAATGTATTTGAATACAGATACATTTCATTTTTAATATTTATTTTATTTGAGATTGATGAAGCCGGTTCCTCAGGATTGAATAGCTCCCTGGCTGAATCAGAGAATTTAACACGTTCACTGTCCGGTTTTAAAACACAATAGTAAGACAATAGCAATGACCTATATGTAGTGCACGGGACAGCGAAAGGGTTAAATAAGGAAGCAATTGATGGCACAAGTTGTTGTGAAGGTCAGGTACCAATCTCATCACAAATATACTCTTTCATCGCCAATTTGTACAGCATTATGCAATGCCATTTCAAACTACTTATATGGATTTTAACAATAGTGTGAAGTTTGGACTGAATATAATAAACCTACTTTTTGTTTTAGGATAAGGATAATAAATAATATTCAGCATAGTTGGTCTCCAGCTGCACTAAAAACAAAAATTTCATATCCACTGGTAACAAAAAAAAGGGGAGCCCGACATGGCTTCATAGGAGAAGACCAAGGGATTTAATGGCTGATAATTCTCTGGCTAGTAAGTTGGAGCTAGTAGAAACGTTGAAAAAAGAATGCAGAAATTGAAGCAGAAAAGAAAAATTTATTGCTCGACGAGCAACCCAAACAAGAAAAATTAAGAAATAAATTTTTCGAATTACCGGTATATTTGGCAAAAAATAAATAGTAGGTTACACTATAAAATGACTTTTATTTATATTGATTGTAAATTAAAACTTCTGAAGTAATTATTAATAAGACTTCTGTCCACAAGATTTATATCACTGTTTATGTTATCATTATGTCTGTGCTCTCTAATATGGCCTTGTTCTATTAAATCTTCCCAAGGAGCAGGAATTTGTATTTCTGGATTATCAGATGGCAAATGTTCTTTTGCTTTTAATAAGATGTTGTGCAACACAGCCGTAGCAACAATTATAGGAAGACAATTTTTTAACTGTACTTGTATACTTAATGCAAGTACTGGGAATCGACGTTTCCATGTTCTAAACAGGCGTTCAATGATGTTCCTGCTTCTTATTTGATATTCATTGTACAATCTCTCCACTGGGGTTAATGAATTTTGCAGTGTCATCATAATGTATGGTCGGTTCATGTAACCACTGTCAGCTAAAAGAAAGGCATCAATCACCGTATCGACCACTTTCAAATATAGTGTTTCTGTATTATCCGTTCCAAATAGTTTGATTTTGGTTACTTCCTGGCCATCTTGCAACCAAATCTAAAACTTCTAAGTTAGCATTTCCTATTGCTTGCACATTTTTAGACATGAAGCCTTTTCTATTCCTAAAATGTTCTCCATTTTCCCCACCAGGAGAACAAATGCTTATATGTATACAATTCAGAGCAACCAGTGCCTTAGGAAAGCGTGCTATGTTACAAAATTGTACATATTATTCAATTTTATAACATAGCACGGTTATTATATTATTGTTAAAATTGTTTACTTCTTTTTCAGAGACAGGAAATTTTATAAACTGGCAACCGAGTGACGCTATGGCCACAGTAACTCGGTGTATAATTCTGTGAGAAGTGGACTTGCTCATTCCACAGTAATCACCCATAGTTATTTGTTGTGAACCAGTGGCATAATATCTAAAAGTTAAAATAAGTTAAAGTTTAAGTAATTGGCCAAACCGATTTGTATCTGTAAGCAAACAACATTTTCGGTTAGTTTCATACATGCCCATCATACACATCATTCTTCTCTTAGACGCTTTGTGTAACATTCACAGACTAAATTTAAAAACAAACTTTATTTGAAAGAAATAAAAATGAAAAAAAGAAATCTTTTAACTATTAATGTAGGCATTACAGACTTTAAAAAGCATACGTGAGTATCGTGAGTACTCGGTTGGAACGAAGTTCTCTTCGTAATATATTATTATTGATACACCAAATACCTGGTCCTATACCGCGCTAATAAAAAATATTACTTAAATGAAATGTTAACAAAGATAGAGTCATGCTTTCTTATCCATCGTGTAAGTATGTTTATTATTCTGATGTATTCAGTTATATACCTATTCAGATCAGTCTAGTACTAAGTTATGTAATAAAAATGTAAGAAACAGCTTACCGATCATAATCCTCCGTGGCCTTATGAGATTCTCCAAGGCACATTAACATGTTACCGTAGTCACGAGCACTATAAACGTACGCGTTAGGCATTTTTAAAACAAAATAAGAAACACAAAACTTAACAAGAAGAATAATAACAACAAAAATTTAATAAACAAAACGATTGAACTATCCCTTAGCGCTCGTGTACACGATGTGTGGAATTTTTATATAATTTTATGAACGCGTGTTCCATCTTAACAATAATTATTTTGCCATAGTACACTTCCATGTTCGGTATTTAAATACTCTTTATATTTATCACGTATATCATTAGCTGTTGTAGGAACTACTTCTACTGGACATAATGGCAGAATTTCCTGTAATTCACCACACATTAATAGATGCCGTCCTTGTATCCTCTTCTTTTTGTGTAAAACTTTGTAATAAACAATATGCTTTTACAATATCAACACCTAAATCCAACGACACATTTAAAGGTCGATGAAAAATTCGCCACTTATTAGTTAGTATGTCAAAGGTACATTCCACATATCTTCTCACTCTTGTTAAACGATAGTTAAAAACTGATTTTTCTCAACAAGTTGTTGACTATTATATGGGCGCAGAAAGTTCTGATGTAGAGCAAAGGCTTCATTGCCTACAAATACATATGGGAAAACTACTTTTTACTACTCTTATACTTTTCCCATCTACAGCACCAACACAATGAGGAACGTTTGCAGCATCTTTACATTTATTTGCTATTTTAAGCCAATCGTTTATAGATGGCATTTGCATATATTTTGCGAAAAGTTCAGACCATAGCAGAGAACACACTTCTCTTATAATTACGCTTAAAGTTTTTTTGCCTATCCTAAATCGATATTCAAGATCTGTTAATGAAGTTCCTGTTGCTAAGTACCTGGAAAATATAAAGTAAATATAAATAATAATTATTTCAGGTAAACTAATGGTCCAGAAATGGAAGAACCTTAGAGATGCGTAAATAATATGCGACAAAAAGTTGCGTTAAACGAAATCTGGATCGGGTGCAAAACCAATTCATAAATATCAATATTACGACGAATTTTCTAAAAAAATTACCCAATTCCCACGTATATCAGGATAAAATATGCCGGAAGAAAAAAGTAAATCTGAAGATGCTGTACCCAAAAAAAAAAAAAAAACAAAGAGGGAATTAATCCTGTAGATAATAAACTTATGAAGTTTATGGAAAATTTAGAAAAAGAAGACAATAGGTTGATGTCTTTTTTAAAAGGGATAGCCCCTTCCGTGGAGCTCTTTAAAGATAAAAATATTGTTGAATTCCAGTGTCAAGTATTAAATATCATAAGAGACATTCAATTTAAAAATAATTATAGCGCACCACATTATTCACGCACACCTGAAGGAACAGATTCTCCGACTAACTATTGTTATAGTACTGCTGCTGGACCAAGTTTAAGGAATCAATCTCAGGCATCTACGGTCGGGCGAATTCAATCCTAAATGATTTCCATTTTTCTTCATAAATGATTTCATGATAACTTACCTCAATGTGACTACCAATCTTTCCGTTGGAGATATACTTGCTCGCATATTTGTATCTTTGTGTTTCAGTTTATTTTTTAATAAATCTAATAATTTTTCGAACGTCTTGTAATTCATCCGCAGATAATCACAAAGCTTGAAGAACCACAATATTTAGAACGAAGGCCGAGATCTGCCACCGATGAGTACCACAGATGATAGAATAAATAGTTCCATTCCCTGTAGCACCACATCAGTGACAGAGTCAGCAACAGCGCTGGGATCATCCGGCGAGAAGCAAACCCGCTCCCATGGGTAGGAAGCAAAGAAAGACCGCATTTCGTCCCAATCCGCCGACCTGTAATGCTAAACACGGCGGCAACCTGCAGAACGCAACCGCGAGGGGAGCGTGAGTGGCACCACACTCCAGATCAGACAATGGTCCGAAGAGCCAAGAGGGGCATCGACGGAAACCTGATATCCGTCCGGATGAGAGGTCAGCAGAAGGTCCAACAGGGAAGGTGTATGATCCTCCCGAGCAGTTATTGTGTTGAGCGGAATTTTGTCCCCCCCCCCCCCCCCCCCACCCCTAATTATCTAGTTAGCAAACTTAAAGGTAAAGCGCAACATGTTTTTTCGGGTATTAACCCCACCGCTGATAATTACAATTCTATATGGGATGCTTTAATAAAAAAATATCAGGACAAGCGTTTTCACGCGAACACCTTTCTCGACTCAATATTAGAGATAAAAGCTTTACCTAATCCCGCAACGTCAACTCAATTGGAAGCATTCATTGATAAATATGCCGCATCTATCGCTGCTCTTAAAGAATTAAATGTGCCAAGTCTTTGTGATTACGTGTTTAATCATTTTGCGCTCAAGCGCTTAGATCGCGACACTTCGAAGGCATTTGAAACGTCTGTCCGAGACGTGGACATACCTACTTATGACAGCTTTATTAATTTTGTAAAAGGTCAAGTCAAAATAATGCAACGCGTAAACGCACCCGCATACAAAGTGTCAACGAAAGAAAGTGATAAACCCAAGTTGCCTGCTATTCCAAAGATCTCGCATTCTTATATTACATCGAATTCTAATGACGTCACATCGACATGTAGACTTTGTAGTAAATCGAACGACCATATTTATAAATGTGGCGAATTTATGAATTTGTCACCCGAGCAACGCCATAAATTTGTGAAAGAAAATCGTTTATGCACAAATTGTCTCAGTTCTAAACATATTTGGAACGCTTGCAAAAGCACTAATGTTTGTCGTATATGTGGGTCACGCCAACATTCGTTAATTCATTTGCAAAAAATAAATTATATCAATAAGCGAGATAAGGATTCTCAAATTGTTACAAATCCCGACACGGTTGCAACGCGCCCGCGCTCTCCCGCTCCAACTCGACAGCCAGAGCTTAAGGATACATCCGGTGGTGTAGCCTTTCTGTCGGCTGACAGCGCAGACAACAAACTATGTCTTATTTCAAAGCCACAAAATATTAACACATTATTAGGTACTGCGCAAATTAATGTGCTAGACCGCCATAATAACATGGTTACTTGTAGGTGCATCATTGATCCAGGTTCGCAAAATAATTTTATCACGACCGCATGTTGCCGCAAATTAGGGCTGAATATTAAACAGTTAAATCGCAAAACTATCATAAAGGGATAAGGCGATCATTCGAGTCTTGCAAAGGGAAAGGTGAACATCCACTTATTTAGCCGAATAAATCCCTCCAAAACATACGCTATTGAAGATTTGGTTTTAAATCAAATTACGGCTAATTTACCTACCGCGCCCATTAATACCACGTCGCTAGATTATCTTAAATGCCTACCGCTGACTGATGAAGAATTCTCTAATCCGTCAGAAGTCGAAATACTTCTCGGGGCTTACTTATTTATTGAGCTGTTGCTGCCCGTTAAAGTAACTGGACCCCCGCAACAACCCTCTGCGTTTTTTACGACATTAGGCTACGTAGTCATGGGAGACGCGCAGGTTGAAGTCAAAGACTCCGTTGACGTATCTCACTCTTATCTGTCCGTTTGTGCGTTTCCTCCCCGCATTCAATTCATGACCAGTTAAGCAAGTTTTTTGAAATAGAGGACCTCGGCGATGCCCCGATTCTCTCCGAACAAAACAGATATTGCGAGGAGTTTTATTCTGTCACTACACAACGTGAGGAGACCGGGCGCTTTGTTGTAGGTTTACCTTTCAGGGACGAAACTATCCTCTTAGGAGATTCGTTACAAACGTCTCGGAAACGTTTCCTTCATTTAGAACGCAAATTTCATAAAAATCTAGCATTTAAATCGCAATATAATGAAGTCATCCGGGAGTACCTATCTAAGGGTTATCGTAAACAAATTCTGGAAGCGCAAAATTATAGCAATGGTTACGTTATACCGCACCATGGGGTGATCCGCGATGATAAGCTCACTTCCAAACTGCGCATCGTCCTTGACGCAAGCACTCACACCGACTCTGGAGTATCGTTAAATGATATTTTACACGTCGGACCGCCGCTACAGTGTAATTTATTTCAAATCTTATTAAACTTTCGCCTTTTCGAAATCGCCGCAACTGCTGATATACGTCAAATGTATTTACAGATTGTAGTTCGTGAGGAAGATTGACCTTATCAGCAAATAATATACCGCTTTAATAATAGAGAGTCCCTTCATAGCCATCCGAACCATTCGTGAATTAGCTAAACGCGAGGAAACTAATTTTCCCCTCGCCGCGCAACTCGCTACTACCCAACTGTACGTTGACGATATAGCCTGCTCTTTTCCCAATAAAGTTGTTGCGCTAAACAGATTACAACAGCTCATCGAAATGTTCGCATTGGGTGGTTTCGAATTGGTAATGTGGTCCAGTAACTCCAATGAGTTACTAGAAAATGTTCCCAAATCGCATCGGTTAGCTAAACCAATTGAGCTTACAAAAGATGAGTCTCTTAAAACTCTTGGCATGCAATGGTTACCGACTTGCGATAAATTTTCATTTACTATTTTACCATCCGACCGCACTTGCACGAAACGCAATATGTTATCAACAGTGGCTCGCTTGTGGGATATACTTGGGCTGGTAGGTCCGGTTATTACATACGCCAAACTCCTTATCAAGGAAGTTTGCTTAATGAAGTTAGATTGGGATGATACCCCTCCCGACTATCTTGTTAGTGCATGGACTCAGTTTCAGTCAGAGTTACCGCTTATCGCAGATTTAAAAATACCGCGGCATGTGAAAGTGTTCGAGAATACCAATATCACCCTTTTATGTTTTTGTGACGCAAGCGAGCGTGCATATGGAGCCGCTGTATATTTACATGCGAACAACCACGGCAAGCGAACGACTACCTTAGTGTGCGCAAAATCCAAAGTCTCGTCTAGTAATCGGGCTATTACGAGGCGCGACTCGAACTTATGGCCGCCTTTCTACTTGCAAAGCTACTGCGCGCTGTGTCAGATAGCTATTCATCGCGTTGTAACATTAACCGCATTTATGCATTCTCTGACTCCACCGTAGCACTACACTGGATTAACACATCTCCACATCGCCTGCAAGTTTTTGTCGCTAACAGGGTTTCCAAAATGCAATATCTCTGACCCGCGAAATATTTTTATCACATTCCTGGGTGAGACAACCCCAGCGACTGTTTTATCCCGCGATTTATTACCTTCGCAACTCTTAGTTTGTCCACTATGGATGGGCGGTCCTAGCTGGACACAAAGAGAAGAGACTTATTGGCCCATATCATGTTTTAATCCGGAACCTTCTTACGACGTTCCAGAACTGAAATCGGTTTCTCTCACCACAACCGCCAAAGATATCCCATTATTGTGTCATATCGCTTCTCGACATTCTAAATGGACCAAACTTTTGAACACTATTGTGTATATTAATAGATTTCTTAAATATTTACCGCGCAGTAATTTTATTTCCGTTTCCAATTTAGAGTTTTCTGAAAGTAAACTTCTTACCGCTGTGCAAATAGCCCATTTCCGCGAAGAATTTAAGCAATTAAAATCGGGCAATAAATGCCAGAAACACGTACAGAAATTAAATCCGTTTCTTCACAACGGACTTATCCGCGTTGGAGGAAGATTAAGTAACGCTAACTTAACCTTCGACCATCGGCATCCTATTTTGTTACCTAGGAAAGATCATGTAGTGAACCTCATTGTAGATCATTATCATCGCATACATTGCCGTACTGGTCCTAATTTATTAGAAAGTTTATTACGACAGAGGTATTGGATTATTAATATTGTAAATTGTAATAGATAAATGCAATCATTGTTTTCGCACATCACCCAAATCTATTTGTCCACTTATGGGAGATTTGCCCCCGGTACGAACTTAAGTTGTACCTAAAGCGTTTGTTCAAACGGGTTGCGATTACGGAGGCCCACTGTTCATTACTCCGAAACGTGGCCGTGGCGTTCGTAGCCATAAGGCGTATATATGCCTATTTGTGTGATTGACAACTCGCGCGATTCACATTGAGCTCACCACCGACTTGAGTACTCCTACGTTCATTTCTGCCTTCAAACGATTTATATCGCGTCGAGGACCTGTGTCGGTGATGCATTCTAATAACGCCAGTAATTTCCGGGGTGCAAAATCATACCTTGACCAGCTTTTTAAATTCATAACGTCAATGCAATATCGCTCTGCTTTAGTGCATCAGCTTAATGAGTATAAAATATATTGGAAAAACATACCGCCTAGTGCACCTCACTTTGGATCATGGGAACCATTAATTAAATCAGTAAAATCGCATTTTTACAGATCTATTGGCTCGCAAATATTAACTTACGAAGAAATGAACACAGTTTTATGTCAAATTGAAAATGTAGTCAACGAACGAACGAAGAAAGCTTTGTACAATGTTAAGCCAAGATCCAAGTGAGCCGCTAGCTATAACTCCCTCTCATTTTTTGACCTTAACATCGCTTAAGTATTTCCCCGCCGCCCCGGTGGAAGATCGAGCGAAACATTTGTTAGAGCGCTATCAGGTCGCTCGAATATCTAAGCACAATACAGGCGCGCGTGAAATGGAACGTTCCATCTGCAAATATTAAACCAGGTACAGTAGTGCTAGTAATACAGGATACCAAGGTTCCGCCATTACAGTGGGAGATGGGAGTTATAACTGAAGTTCATCCAGGTCCAGATGGGATTGCAAGAGTAGCTACTATCAAAACTAGCCGCGGCATCTATAAGAGACCTGTGGTACGCTTGTGTCCACTGCCTACATAATAGTGATTATTAAAAATCGATATTAATATATAAGTTTAAGTATTGTTTGTCAATCTCGGAATTTCGTAATACTATTTATATCTTGTTTGCAAATTTTAATTAGTCATTACACACTGTCCGTAATTCGCATCATATCTCACTATTTCAGATATATTTTGTGACTTGTGTAATTAATAATAAGTTACTCTTAAAAGGCCGGGAGTATAGTCGCGCCGAACATGCGCTCGAATTAATCTATTCGTATTTATCATAGATGGCGGTGGTGTGAGTAAAAATTGTCACTCCACTTCACCTTCAAAAGGAAAAGGGTCATTAGTTCAATATAGTCTTCGCTAATCCGCGCCCGCTGTTGCACCTTGTTGTACTCCTACCGCATTATCAATTTAAATAGTTTAAATTTTTATAATCGCTAGTGTTTTCGGCTATACACTATCATACATACAGTAACAAATACAACATTACACACCACAATATTTAGAACGAAAGCCGATTAGTGATTGTGAGTACGAGCTTCTCGGTAAGTAAATTTAATTCCTCTAATTTAAGATACATACATATATTCTCCCGCGCAATCACGTAATTAACGGCCACGAGGTGATAGCTAGTGCCCGGCGTGATTAATAACAATAAACTTATGATTCCCCGTGTAGTGGCGGGTAAGAATTCTCACTACCCCATATCTTCCCGTGGGTGTCGTAAGAGGCGACAAAGGGAAACTGAGGCAGAGGATGGGCAGCAGCATCTTTCTGATAACAGCAAAACGACAATAAAAAACTGCGGTTGCCAACTCGCTTGCCAAGCGTGGCAACTATGGCAATATACCCCCATGATAAAAGTTACAAAAAGATGGCCCCCAATCCCCGGCGGCCCCGCTATTCCTGGCTACGGTGGCGACCATGGTAACGGCGAGGTAGGTGGTGCTAAGAATCTTCGGTGGAGGTTCGGCTGCCACCTACGATGACTCGACCTGGCAACTTATAACGCACGCACCCATTTTTTTATAGGATAAGGGTAACAAACGAGCATACAGTCCACCTTATGGTAAGTGGTCGCTGTGGCCCATAGACATCCACATCTACCCTCGATTACGAATCAAAACGCAGATGCGCTGTCACCCGTGAGGACCAAGATGGAAAGCATCGTTTCCAGTAAAAAGGGCCTCCGTTTCTCTACACTTACCATACGAAACACAGCAGCGTTAAGCTGCTGTTTTACACTGGTATTCTGTGAGAGCGTGGTTTATCCCCGTTCGGGCTGACCCATTCGTGCCGACCCATATTTACTTTGCACTACTTGTTTGCACTTTTTACTTTGCGTAATATTATACACTTCTTTTTATAGAAAATCAACAGAAGAACGTGCCTCGCGTTTCGTCTTATATACTCTTCAAAACTAACCCCACTACTAAAAAAATATCTGGACTATTCGAAAATATCGGAAAAGTTCTGGAAAGTTCTTCTTTTTTCGATTAGTTGTAAAGTTCATAGAAGAATCTAGAATACTTTAGGCTGAAGAGAATAATTCATGTTATTTTAGTAATTCTAAATAAGTTTAGAGCATTCCAAATAATTCTCAAATATTTTTGAACAATCAAGAACATTCTAGATTATTCTAGAATGATAAGAATAACTTTTCAAATAATTTTAAAACATTGAAATTATTTTCGAAATTTTGAACAATCCAAAACAGTTTAGACCGATTGCAAATGTTTTAAACTAATAAGAAACATTTAAATACATTCTATAACTTTCCAGATCATTCTCTAGTAGAACATTCTAGAACGTTATAGATTAATTAAAATAATCTCAAGTAATTTTAAACATTGAAAATATTTGATCTCTCAGATTATTCTAGAAATTTTTAGAACAATCTAGAACGTTCTAGACTGATTAGAGTCAGCTCCATCTAATTCAGAATATTTAAATATATTAAAGAACTTTAGAGATCATTCTAATTTTTTTAGAACAATCCAGAATATTATCGACTAATTCTAGTCCCACAATTTTGAAGATAACTTTTTTAAACCCCTGTATTTTTTACACCTTTATAGCAATCGACTTGCAACCCTCATAGTGCACGTTGGGAGACTTGTAACTACTACCAAATACAAACATTATTCGTCTTCGATTTGTAGTGTTGGCTACAGAGTGAAATATAGGCACAAGACATATCAACAGAATCTAGGGATACCTTAATCCTAAATTATCACTTTAATTACCGAGCTAATTTGACCTGTATATTCCATTTGGGCCATTTGGTATATAAATAGTATATATTCTTTTTATTTTTTTTATGTGCTTATTTTGGAAATTATAAGGGTTTTTTGTTTGCGGTCACCGGTGGCCGTCGCGGCTTACAGATTGAAATTTGCTTTACAGCGCCGCGCGGGTCATTTAGCCGGTCACCTGTCTCTTTCTCACCCCTTTCTTTGATTGGCGGGACGGAGTGAATAGCGCGATCGCGGGTGACCTTGGTTTAGTTTGTGTTGTTTATTTAAATTACGAGTGCACAAATAATTATCTTTTACAAGAATTTAGTTCCTGTTTTGTGTTCGTATAATGGAATTTTATAACTTTGAGTTAACACAGGACGATCTGTCGTATTTGGACCATTTGAAATTAGAAATTACCAAGAAAAATGACGATATTGTGACGATTACTGTGTGTGAAAATGTCGATTTTGCTTTTCCATATATTCCTTATATTAGTTCCGATTCTTATAATGAGGATGATTGTCTATAACCAGTGCGTAATAGAAAACGTCACCGCATCGTGTCTGAAACTGAAAGTGAGAATGAAATAATACAGCCGTCGCCTCGCGGTACGTCATCTCCGGGAAACTGGTAATCAACCGAAAATAATACCTTTTACGGAAACCCCAGGTTTGAAGCCTTTTTCTTTACGCCATAGCTTGTCATGTTCTGGGCCAATTGATTCGTAAAGCTTGATGGTACCTGACGATATTTTTGAACGCATAGCGAAGGAAGCTAACATATATGCCCAACAACTTATATCGAAAGACACGATAAAAAGAGTTTCGCGAATAAAAAACTGGACAGACACAAACAAAAGTGAAATAAAAAAATTGTTTGGCCTCATCATGTACTTGTGCGGCTACCAAAACTGAGTGACTATTGGTCAAATGACGATATGTTCGGACAACAATATGCTAAAAAAGAATAAGTCGTAATAGATTTGATTTGCTTTTACGCGTGCTTCATTTTTCTGATAATACCCAGGCAGCGTCACATGACCGCTTGTACGAAATCAGATCCCTCGTTGACGAACTGAACAGCACATTTTACTCCGGATATTTTTTTTATAGGATAAGGTAACAAACGAGCACACAGTCCACCTGATGGTAAGTAGTTGCTGTGGCCCATAGACATCTACATTTATCCTCGTTTGCGCGTTATGCAGATGCGTTGTCACCCGTGAGGACTAAGATGAAATGCCTCGTTTCCATTAAAAAAGGTCTCCAGTTCTCTGCACTCACCATACGAAACACAACAGCGTTAAGCTGCTATTTGACGCTGGTATTCTGTGAGAACGTGGTCCTTCCCCCGTCGAGCCGACCCATTCGTGCTACAACTATACTATTAATATAGCTGCAGCATGGCTCTACCACGTATTTCCCTATGTATTGATGAAAGTATGATACCTTTTCGCGGGAGAATAATTTTTAGACAATATTTAAAACAAAAAAGACATAAGTACGGCATAATACGAAAACACTGCGATACAACAAACACTACACCAACTCAGGTTGTTATATCACTTTGTCGACACTTGTTCCAAAAAGGACATGTATTGTACACGAATAATTGGTACACAAGTATTGATTTGGCTGAAAAACTATTACTGGAAGAAATGCATTTGGTCGGAACGTTGCGCAAGAATAGAAAAAAATTACCGAAAGATGTTATGAATGCAAAATTAAAACTAGGAGAATACAGTGCAGCTGAAAATGACAAAGGGATCACTGTGATGAAATGGCGTGATAATAGAGATGTGTCCTTGCTGTCTACTAAACATACCATAAAATCGCCATGTCACTACCACAAATAAAAGGGGACAGTCAAAAAGAAAGCCACAGATAGTTGTCGAATATAACAAAGCTAAATCTGCAGTTGACCTGTCAGATCAAATGACAGCTTATTCGTCGCCATTACGGAAAACTGTCAAGTGGTATCGAAAGTTAGCTTGCGAACTGCTACTCAACACAGCTATGGCAAATGCCATGGTTCTGTATAAACAAAACACGAAAAAGAACATTTCTGTCGTTCAGTTTCGTAAAGCAATTGTGAGATATCTTATAAAAGCTGATGAGGATAATGAAATGCCTGAAAGTGCTTCGAAACGTCCTAAAAGATTAAAACACGAACTAAAAACAAAAGAAAGCAAAGTTCGCACAACAAGAAGATGGTGTCAGGGGTGCTACAAAATAAATGTTCAAAACATGTGCAGGAACATTGCTAAAAACAAAACTAAAAAAGTAGCCACTTTTTGCCCCGACTGTCCGTCACAGCCACATTATTGCCTGACCTGTTTCAACAGGGAACATCGTTATTAGATGATTGTTAATTTGACTGAAAACAACCCTTATAAGATTACTTTCTTGTCGATCTGTTTTTCCTTAGCTTGTTTCTTTACATAATTATTAATATGATATAAAAGTGAGAAGGACAAACGTTATCAAAAATTATAACGAAAAAAAACGTGGTCTCGATCTCGCGGATCGTATGCTTTCTGTTTGCCCATCAAGCAGTTTTTAACAGTGGTAGAGCCACGCGGCAGCTTTGGCTGTCGCACGGATGGGCCGGCTCGAACCGGGGTGGCACCACGACCTCACAGAATACCAGCGTGAAGTAGAGGTTTACCTTTGCCTTTCTCTTGGTGAGTGCGGGTGGCCGGAGGCCCTTTTTACTGGAAATGAGGCATTCCATCTTAGTCCTCACGGGTGACAACGCATCTGCATTTTGATTCGCAAACGAGGATAGTTGTAGATGTCTATGGGCCGCAGCAACCACTTACCATCAGGTGGACTGTGTGCTCGTTTGTCACACTTATCCTATAAAAAAAGCAATCGTAAAAAAGTGGATAATATGCGTATTTTCTCACCTTTTCGACCTATGCATGGTAAACGCTTGTTTTTAAAATAAAATGGTAGAAATCGAGAAGGGTAAACAAAAAAAATAGTACAAATCGTGACTTAGCTTACAACATCGTTCAAGTCGAAAATTGGCGGTTTTCACATTTAAATGCCTTTAGATGGAGCTACTAATTGCGAGTCTACCCATTAGTCACATGTTGTAGATTTTAGCCAATCAGAAGCCGTAATTCGAACCGATTCGAGCCTCTCAACACCACACAGGTTGTTAGTCTGTCATACTTTTCTCGTAAAAGTACTTCGCGCTCCGTGATTATTATATTTTTATGTGAGTTTTATCGCTGAAAGGTCTATACAAGAAGTTTTAATAGAAGATTAAGAGGTGAGCTATATAATATAGTAAAGTTTATTGATTTACGCGTATTAATATAGAAAGAAATTATAAAAGAAGAAATTGATTCCTGAAGTGATCAGAGTTCAGGTGATGAATTGTTATGTGCACAATTACAAGAACCAGGACTTGTATCAAAACATTAACGGCGTAAACAAAGTTGCAAAGCAGATAAAAAAAGAATTAAACTAGGTTAGTAGCATAGGTTTGTTTGAGGTCCAAATTTATTTTACTGTTCTTTATATTTTTAATGTAATAATTTTTATTATTATTTTTAGGTTTGAATCAAAAATATAACAATTCTTCTGATACTAAAGCATGCAATTCTGCTAATAAATACGAAATTATTGCAACACCATTAAACGAATAAAAATTTGAGGGATCCCAGGAAAAGTAGGACATATATATAAAGTAGTATAAATAGCTAGGACAATGTAAAAAAAATATTTGATCAAAACCTAGACTTGGATATTGAAAACACTAACATTAACAATCTACAAGTTACAGACATATTTGGTAATTGACTTTCTTGATCTGCAACAGGAACCACCCGAAATCGATAAGGTGGCCATCGAGTATTCTCAGTATTGAATGTTGCCAATATCACGGTAGAAAGTGAGAACGATGTGCAAGAACTAGAAAATGTTGTGGCTTATATAAATTATATAAAATTAAATCACTACGAATCTTTCCCTACTTGAAACCAAGATATTTTCGTATCTACAAATACTCAAGACCCAATTTCTGATATTGTCATTGATAATGAAAACAATACTCAATGAATTATGTGGGCGTCAGCCAGAGGTTGCAAAAAAAAAACAATCTTTATTTAATATATATTTAATTTAAAGTAATTATTACAATTAATTCTTATAACTAAGTGAGGTGACTCTAATTAGATGTTTGAATGTAGAATGATTTCACACGGTAAAATATTAGAACTAGGTAATATAAGACAGTAGACACGTTATGCTGACGCGGCGCCTCGTAATCGTCGTAAGCCGACCTTGTAATTTTGATTTTAAGTTAAAAGATTTTAAATCATCACTCCAATTATAAATGTCACCTAATTGGTCAATTTTCTTTATCCAGGTTTTAATATTTACGTCTTTATTTTCCGGGTCGAATTCAGGAATAAGATTTTCGGTTTTATATAATCCTTTAGATGTTGGCTCTGTTATATCGATTTTAATACTTCACATAGCTTCCTCTACTTTTCTATCAATTAAAGATTTTATTGATTCACTATAACATTGTGCTTCCTCATTTACGTCCTGCTCACTTGATGCTAATCTCCTACGCTTAGATTTTATATGCGTGCCACCATATTTAAAATTTCACCTCATATTGTATTTTCCCTGCGGCTTACTATCCCACTTCTGAACTGTAACGACGTAATTTAGTTTTCAAATGAAATAAACAACTTTTGGCTTTCTATGATTAAATTTTAATAACTTTGTAAAAATATGCAACTTCCATGAAACAAATTTTACAACCCAACCAAAAAATGGCCGTCACATTTATCTCCTCTCCGCTCCACCAATCACAAATCAATACCTCTCCACGTTACCCAAGACAGCACACCGCACCACGTGACACCTTTCCAATACAACTTCTTTTATCTTTATTACACTAATATACAATAAAATAAATTTACTTCAGTTACTGTTATAACCTATAACAGTGAAAGTATTTTCACACGCTTTTACATTTTGCATAGAATATCATACTATTTTTTTTATTGCTTAATTGTTCAGCTGTAAGTTTCTTCTTACTTTTATGTAAATCATTGCATACAATCCATGTATTGTTCAATTTTCTACAGTAACTAATATAGTGGCCCATTCCTGATGGAATAACAGGAGGAACAAAATTCTATTATACCACATAAAACATAAACATTTTCAGCTAATGTTATTAATCTTGGAATCTCTCGTAAATCAGATGTTATACTCTTCATATTTGATTTTTGTAATAGAAAATAAGCATCATCGGTGTCTATTGCTAAGTATGGTCCTGTTGATTTTTGTAGCAGAGCACTCATTTTATTACAACAATGGCAATACACACTCTGGTCCTTAAAATATTCTTGCAAAGCTAGTTCTAATGTATAATATTTATATTCCTGAACTATGTTAATATTAGGTATAGGTATACTACATTATTTAATTTTATTTGAAAACTTGCAAAGTTGGCAGGTTATTATCCCTTCAATACATGTATATTTTGACATGAGTTTATCAAACATATCCTTTAGATTTCCTTCACAATTAACGACACTATTTTTACATGGGAAAAGTGAATTTAAGATATGTGCTCTATTCGCATACAATGAAGCACTCACACCAGATATAGCGAAATCATTGATCATGCTTGCATAGCAGAGAGATTGATACGCTAATTTTTCATTTTTCTTATTATCTAAATAATGTTTAAATAATTGCACGTTACAATATGTGTGACTCTATATTTCTGTGATTGAATCAAAAGAGCATGTGTTTGTAAATGAAATTTTTTGTCCATTAAATGAAATAAAAATAAAACCTTTTCCTTTAGCATTGTTTTGTGGCTTCTGAAGTTTGATCATAATTTCCGGATCAGGTGTAACATATGTTCCACGCTTTGGTAACTCTTTCTCCAAAGTTTTACTATTACTGATGAGTGGCTCATGGTTTACTGAGGAGGACAATGTAACATTGCTGCAGAAATTAACGAAACTATCACTTTTATCCATTTTATGACATTCATCTACATTTATATTTAGCTTGGACACATTGAAATTGTCTTCTGGTTTTTGATTATTATTTTCTGCATCTTCCATTGACGTATTTATACAAAGCTCTGGCCCTGATGTCTCCACTATGCAGTAACTATGATCATGATGTGATTTACTAGTTTCTATGGATATTTGGTTGTCAACATTTGCTTTACATTTTAAGTATCTTTCATCTATTACATCTGTTACATCAATTTCATTTGCAATTGAATGTATAACTTCATTTTCATCTATTTTACTGTACATATCCTTCATGTTTTTTTCGGAAAATAAATCTTCTGTGTATCTTGTACCAGTTAGCTCTAATATATCATTACTTTTGATTGAGTCCAAAGATAAATCTGGAATTGGATCTTCGTTATGTTTATTTTTCCATCTTTCTGTTGCATGTAGATGCTGATTATCATCTTTGGGCCTACGCAGACCGGGACGGCATGGCAAGTAATTTTAATTTTTACTAATGGACATTCAACCGTACTGTTACAGAAATACGACATAAATTGCTATGCTATAAAATGATGCCGTGGCATTGAAAAGTATTTTATCGCACGGCATTAAAAGACGCGCCACAGGCTCCCGTGGCGGGATTCCGTGGCACACTGCGGTAGGCAACGGCATGCCACGGACTCCGGCGCTCGTAGTGATATACTGCGGGTTGCGGCGGCGGGGGTAGAGAAGCGGGTAATGCACACCATTGACCATCCATTTGCGCCTGCGTCTTTGACGACTGTGTACCTACGTGATTTTTTCGGAGACCAGTTTTTTACGATTTTTATTCCAACATGGATCCTTTAGTTCAAGCCTATGATTATTTATATAATATGTCATCAAAACATTATATGAACACTCAGATGAAGAACAATGCGTGGAAAAGAACTGGAATAGAAATTAATAAAACAGGTAAATATTTTTGCAATATAATTATATTTTAAGATTTAACACGGTATTAATGTCTATTTACAGTATCGTTTTGCCATGGAATCGAGCCCTCATCAGACTTTAAATAATCTTTAAACATCTCCCGTACCGTCATACCATCTAATGCATTGTTCATATTATTATCGTTTTCTAATTTAATGCTTACACTTGCTATATTTTGGCTTTCTGTGCTTGTATCACCTATGATGAAATTGTGTAAGCAAGTACATGCTAAAATGATATTATCAATATATTTTGGTTGAACCTGAATTCCTTTTTGACATAATTCGAAACGTTCTTGAAGTATACCAAATACATTTTCGACGATACGCCTGGCTCTACTCAAACGATAATTGTATATTTTCATTGCTTCATCTGTCAATCGATCGCCACTAAATGGTCTCATAATATTTGTGGTTAACGGAAAAGCCTCGTCTGCTACAAAAACATAGGGCAACTCAAGATCTGTCCTCGGTAAACGTTTTTTTGGGGGAATACCGAGGGAATTAGGAATCAGAAGTTTTTTTCCAAATATTGAGTTTTGCATTATACTTCCATCACTATTTCGTCCATATGATCTTGATCCTACATCTGCAATCACAAATTTATAATTTGCATCCACAACCGCTAGTAGTACGATACTAAAAAACTTTTTATAGTTTATGTAGAGACTTCCACCATTGCGAGGTGCCTTTATCCTGAAATGTTTACCATCTATTGCACCGATGTAGTTCGAGAAATTCCAATTTTCATCAAATTCCATCGCGATTCGCGTCCATTTTTCCCTTGTTGGTTTTGGCATAACACTAGGGCTTAGGCACAGCCTTCTATATTGCTCTACAAGCCGTGCTGTGAGAGAGCTGGCAACGTCGCCCGTGAACCTATTTACGAAGTCTATTTTGTAACAGACGCCCTTATGGCTATACGACTAATTTAAAAATAAGCGAACGTAATGAACTTACACACTCACTGGTAACCATTATTTTAGGACACATAATATTACGCGACACATTAGCATTGGTGATGATGTTGTTAGATTTTGTACAAGTTGGCTGTAGATGTTAAGTTAGTTGGATAATACGTCATTTTTATTTGTGCCCGGAGATTTGTTACTATCATTTGTGGCTGGTATATCTAAGTGAAAATAAGACAATTTCATGGTATTTTCTTTAAAAAAAACTGCTGTGACTATTTTAACTGTTTTTGCTATTAAAAGGTATGTATATAACATTACTATTGAAGTTTTAATGACAATTTGAAGTTAGAATTATTACAAGCGTAATGTAACTCCTATATTATATAGGTAAGTTTAAATAATTTTATTATTTGTTTATATGTAGATGCCTCGTCGTTGCTGTGTGCCCGGTTGTAAGTCGAATTACGATTCTACTCTTAAGAGAGGAAAAGGACCTGTATCGACATTTTCTTTTCCCCGGGATGGCGGTTTACTTTTTCGTTGGAAAAAGGCGATACCACGAGCTAACTGGGAGCCTTCGAAAGGTTCATTCGTCTGCAGTGAACATTTTAGTGATAGTGAAGTTATACGTTGTGAAAAAGTGCTAAATCCTAATGGATCTTATGAAGTTGTACCTCTGAAAAATCCCAAATTAGTGACCGGTGCAGTGCCCCATATATTCCCAAATCTGCCTGAGTATTTAAGTACAAAAAAAACATCTAGGATGGATCCCTCGAAAAGGAGACAGATGTGTGAACAGCGTCGTGAAGAAATAGATAGGCAAACCCAAGAAAAGGACATAATCAAAGATTTCTTCGAATTGAAATCAAAAGTTAGCCAGGATGATGCTATATATTCTGGTTGGAATTTAAAGATATTCGAAGAAAAAATGTTTTTTTATACCCTTAACATAGATTTTAATAATAAAGATTCACAAAATGTGAGAGTATTAAATAGTATCTGCATAGACTCTGATCTCAGTGTGAAACTATTTATAGGTGAAACACAGCTTCCCCCAAATGATTTAAAATGGACTCTTACCAATTCCTTGACTTTATTTAAGTGGTCACAACTTAAAAATTTGTTAGACAGGTATAAAGATAGCCCTTTTACCTGTACTGAGAGTATGTTTGAATTTAATATTAAGAAAGCAGAAGAACAGCTAGAAACTGCTCTTCAATTCTCTGACGAGCAAGAATGCAAGCAATTGGATTTGATTAAGGACCAACTTAAGTTGTGTACTTTAAAACAGCCTCGCTACAGTATATCAACTGTTATATTTGCTTTCTTGATATTTTGCATATCGCAGTCATGCTATAACTTAATAAGGCGATTTTTGTTTTTACCTCATAAAAGGTATTTACAATACCTTTCATCTTCCTTCAATGTTAACCCAAGTAGTTTAGAAAACACAAATAATTATTTAAAAGTTATGTATAACAAATTAGATTCACGAGAAAGGGTAGTCAATTTATGTATTGATGAGATTTATGTCAACAGCAAGCTAGAGTATAAATGTAAAAAAGTGACTGGATATGCTGATAACAACTCTAATGAGTTAGCCAAAACTGTTGTTTGCTTTATGGTTTCTTCTACATTTGGTCAATTTAAAGAAATTGTGCGTATAATACCTGTTAATTCACTCACTGGACATCAGCTTAAAGATTACACTTTAGAAGTTATAAATTTTATCCAGCTCATTGGTTTCCAAATATTATGCATAATTACAGATAACAATAGGGTGAACCAAAATATGTACAAGCTTATTGCAGGGGACGGTATTCAATTCTTAAATCCAAATTATCCTGGCAAATCTATTTATGTTATGTATGACCCTGTTCACATTTTCAAAAATATCAGAAATAACTGGTTAAACCTACGTTCCCCAGGAAAGACATTCATGTTTCATGATTTTGAAACAGATCAAATTAAAATAGCTTGTTTTAATGATATTGAAAAATTGTATAAAGATGAAGGCGAACGCTGTATAAAAAAAGCTTACAAATTAAATTCTAAGACATTATATCCTTCAAAGTTAGAGCGACAAAATGTGAGTTTAGTTGATAATCTATTTCACAACTCAACTATAAGTGCCTTGAAATCAAAAACTGAAAGTCAGAGTACTGGTCAATTTCTGGAAATCATCCGAATGTGGTGGAATATAGTAAATGTGAAAAATAAAATTAAAGGTTTCTTAAAGCGGGATACTAGTTCTTCTTTCATCTCTGCACCGGATGATGAAAATATAATTCATTTGGCAAAATTTATTGAATGGTTGGATAAATGGTTACTTTTAGATGGTGGTTCATTTCTGTCGAAAGATACTTTCACAGCTCTTCGGCACAGCACTGTAGCCTTAATAGAAGTTGTTAAAACTTCTTTCAGAGACTTCAATATTAAATATATGTTATTGGGGAAATTCCAATCTGACTGTATTGAAAAACGGTTTGGACAGTATCGCTTTCTATCTGGATGTAATTACAATGTATCATGTACACAAATTATAGAAGCAGAAAAAAAAATTCGTTTGCGACACTTAATGAAACTAGAAGATATAGGAAAAGACTTAAAAAATTATAAGGAAGTTACTGATTCTAGCACTGAACTTCTAACTGTGCCAAAAGAATTTAAATCAATTCTATCAAGTAATTATTTGGAAGCTGAGATCTGTGACATTGATGAACCATCACAAATATATGTATGTGGATATGCAGCACATTCTTTGTCAAAAAAATTGAAATGTTTACACTGCATATCCACAGTCGTAAAAAGCAAAGGTGATTGCATAGCTGATCCTTATTTTGACTATTTGCAAAGAGGAGGTCTGTCAGTGCCTACAGATTCTGTAAAATTTGTAAGCTATCACTTATATGCACTGTTTAATTTTATTATTAAGAATTCTGACTTAAAAACTGTTTTCTTTAAATTGAATGATACCCAAGGTATTTTAACAGCACTAACGATTTTAAGCCTTCAGTCTGATTCATTTTTCATTGATATAGATGACTGTTGTGAAGCAGGCCACTGTCTGAAACTATTATTCTGTAAAATTTCAAAAATTTTAGCTAACATTATTTTAAATAATTTTACAAAAAATGTGAACAATTCACAGAATGAAAAGAAAAATAACAAAAGGAAGCTCAATGTTTTTTTAAATTATTAAAAAAGGTTATCAGGTGGGTAAAAATCTAAAATATCTTTGCTAGTTGGATAAGTTGTACTTATTGATAATATAATTTTTAATATTAGTAATATAATTAAATAATTATCAATCTATCATAATTATTGTTTTATTTTAGAGAAATAATAAAACCTACAAAGTTTGATACAAGTGATATTTATTTTATAAAAGTTAACCACATTCTTACGTCCGTAAGACGTATTCCACTGCCTTACCAACATAAAATTATTGGGTAGGAGGTCCTCAAGTACCATTCCTAATAAATGACGATTTTATGTTATACTTACTTCTTTTTTGCATTTTGCATAATAAGGTTTGCACTAGTACACATTGTAGAAAACATGCTAACAAAAGTTAAAACAATCGGTTCACGCAGATCCTAATTGCGACGTTGCCAAACTTCATAGCATGGCTTGTAGAGTAAAGGAGGCTGTGGCTTAGGACATTCCAGATGACTCGGCAAGTTTTATGTACTATAGAGCGCACTGTACTAAACCCCATACGATAGCTGTAACCTAGAGACTTGAAGCTACTTCCCGTGATCAAAAATCTGAAAGATAATATAAGTAGGGGTAAGTGAGGCAGAGTGAAAGACAGGGCACAGTTAAACAAAGTCAGTTAAATAATACGATATATGTATTTATATATAATTATGAATTCCTCACGATAGTTTCCTTCACCGTAATGCCAGTGGTAATTTTTACTTAGAAAAAGATTAGCTCAATATAATCCCATAAACATAACTGGTGCTAACCTAGTCATTATCTAAGTCCTTTTCCCATTACCTACTTATTCTGGTTCTATACCATTTTACCTGCTTATGTTTTGTTTTAGGCAAAGAATGCCAGAAAATATGGGGTAATATACGTAATAATTTTAGGAAAGCTCTGAATAACAGAAAAACAAAGAGTGGTGACCCGTACACAAAGCGACGCCCTATCAAGTTTGAAAAAGAGCTGGAGTTTTTGAAAAAATTTATTCAGCACAGAAAACAATCCTCGAATTTGGACTCCTCTTCAGAGGATACGCAGACTGCTTTCGCAGAATCCGCTGTCGATGATAATGATGAACGTTCAGTTTCGCGAATGATTAATGATTCATACTATTCTTTAATAAGACCAGAACCTACAACAACTGCTGAAATACTAAATAAATACATTGAATTGAACAAGGAGGTGGACCCCATTGATTCGTTCTTTCAAAAAATGGTTGCCACAATAAAAAAACTACCAGAAAGAGTGCAGGTCCAAATAAAAAGAGACAAATATTGAATATGCTAACTGACGCCGAATTAAACTACATAGAGGGAACTCCAGCTCCAACATCTGAAGATGTCTCTAGCAATTTGCAACATCAACGACCATGCCGTACCGTTTCTACTTCAAGATCTGGCTGTGGAACCGCGGCAGGCTTGAGCTATGAAGCTGTATCAGAGTCTAGCTATGAAACCACCTCAAGATCTGGCTATGAAGCAGCTTCGGGGTCTGGCTTTGGAACCGCCTCAGGCTCTGGTTATGGTACCGCCTCTGGCCCTGGCTATGAAGCTGCTTCAGGGTCTGGTTATGAAACCGCCTCGGGCCCTGGCTATGAATCTGCTTCACGGTCTGGCTACAAAACTGCAGTTTCTGAATACGAAACTAATCTAAACTAGTATGTACTTTAAATTAAGTAAAAACAAATAAAGATCCAGGGATTATCAGTGAGAAGATATATCAGTGCAAAAACTTGAGAATCGTTATTATGTTTCTACAATACATGATTGTACTTGGCAGAAAATATTGTTTTTTTTAAATTTAATATAAGAAGAAAAATAAAACTTATACAATCATTTAACTACCCACCTCAAACACAAGGATAATCTTTGATCGGCTTCAATAGGGTTGCGAAAATTGGTCCTCTGTTTCTCGATATATGGTCGACATATATTCAACAGTGCTTGAAATTTCTCATAATCCATTCTATGATAGTCATAAAATTTTTGCACGTCGTATTTTAAGTCATTAAATAAATTATTGAATTCACCCTTTGATTCCCTTCCTTTCCATAAATTATTAACCCAAAATCTTCTTCTATCCCTATTATTAGCCTGTGCACCTTTTTCTTCATCTGCAATAATCGATATCAACACCAAATCCCAATCTACCATTTTAAAACTGAGGCACACCAGCACTCGATCAAACGCAACTAAAGACTAAATGTGTATCAGGCAGCAGGAGTCGCTGAGGCGTGCTTTGTCAAGCCGCAGCACGCCGTGGCATGCAGTGGCAAAGTGCTGGAATGCCGCGGTATCTAAGCGGCCAGTGTGCGCTGACTCGCGGCAAAATCCCTTGCCATGCCGTCCCGGTCTGCGTAAGCCCTTTATCAAGCTTCTTTCTGGATATTACCTCGTGAGGTTTCAAATTGTTTAAAGCTGCCTGAACAAGCTTGATATCACTATCAATTTGCCGACAAGTAAGTATCAATAGCTTATCTTCTCTTATCGGCCCATTTTCACAAATAGATCCTTTATATTGATTGAAATAACTTTCAACCCTTGCAGACGACGCTACATTATCAGGATTACCAAAATATTCCTTGATGGCTGATGTCCAGCAAGGGGATTCTTTGCAAAGTTGACATAGTCGATTTGCAAAGTCCGGTAAGTAGTAGTCATTTACTTTTGTTTTGAAATCAAATGTATTAAATGATTCAGAGGTCTCAGTCTTTTTCTTTATTTTTTCAATAAATTGAGAAGTCAAACTTTTAGTCTCATCAAAAGTTTCTTCATTTAGAGTATTCAATTTTTTTTCTTCTTTTTGTAAATATTCTATTTTTGCTGTTATACCTGAATCAAATCTGTGGGTTTGAATTTTATGTATAATGTAATCTAATGTATCATTATAGCTTTCACCACACATTTTACTATTTGCTAAAATAAAAACATACTCTAAAATTTAATTATAAATTGGTTACGTACATTTATTTGTTCGGGAGACCAGAATGTAGTGTAAAATTTATCATAGCCAATTTCTTTGATGAATTTATGAAACACTGGATCCTGTTTGATCTTTGACAAACCGTCAAAAACTTTTGTCCCTGGGATGATATCCAACACTTCATTTTTTTGTCCTTGTGAAGCTTTCTGTAGTACGGGTAATTTATAAAGATATGGTGGCTGACAATCACTATATTCTATATCTGTTGCTGCCACATCTCTCTGCCAATGTTCTGGTTTTTTATTTTTTTAATTGTTCTTTTATGTTTTTTCTATGAGGACCTGCTAATCTTCTTTTTCCTGTATGAGGTATTCCTCGACTGTTCGTGGTTTCTACAATGAACTTAATTGATTTATCAATTATAGATGGTTTTTCATCACAAACTACTTTTAATTTGGTATCGCATGTTTTGCAATAACCATCAATTCGAATATACACTTCCATATCATCTATGACATGTCTCATAAAATTGTATACAAATGGAAGCTTTTTTTCAATATAAATTTTCTTCACTATTATGTCAGGCCAACCTGCTTTTAAAGACCTAGACCTCTGTGTCCATTTTTATAAAGCTGCTCAATCGGACTAATTTTTTCCCCTTCTTTTTGATCGAGACAAATACTGAACTTAATATGCTTCTGAGAATTGCTTTTTCCTCTTACGGGTTTTATTTTAGATTCATCAAATTGATCAGAAGAATGACTGGGTTCATTTTCGTCGTCTTTTAATTCATCACAATAAGGATCACTGAGATCATCCTCATTACCTTACCTTTAATGACTGAAACTGTATCTTTGCACAAACCTTTGTACTTTATATGATCAGACAGCAAATTCCCAACATTTTATTGTATTTTTATATATAAATTCAATGGTTTTATTGAATGTAAAGGTTGCTTATAATTCAATTTATTGCAGATTTCAATCCAAACAACATGTTTTTTCTTTTTTAAAGAACTATTAGTATGAATGTCAAAGTTTATCAGTTCTTCAAATATTTGTTTGTAATTAAATGCTGGCTTTGGTCCTACCATTTTTACAGTATATTATTTAAATAAGATTAGGCATAATTATCTTATTACAGTTTCAAGTTAAAACAAAACACTAATTATTAGAACACTAAGTATTAGAACACTTTTCTTTCTTTTTCTTTTTTTAGAAAACGCTTTCAAGTTAAAACAAAACACTTTAGAAACAATGACTGGTCAAAATCGATACAAAGTAATAGTAGATACTAGGCGAATGCATTGTCTTTTGTTTTCTTGTTATTAACAACCATAAACTGATTCTGATTGGTCGTTTTTAAATGGATATAAAACTTGAAATGCTTATTAATAATTGAAAACCATGTTTAATTTGAAAAAAAATAATTATAAGAATTTTAAAATGTCAATAAGGAAAGTGAAAAAAAATATCTAGGAATTGAGAAAGGAATTCATCATTATAAGAGTTTCAATTGCTTATTTTATTTTTTTTGTTGCTCCTCGGATGCAATGTAATGTAGTTTTGCACTGAACTAATAAGGAGGGGGTGCCGTGCCGATTGATAAATTGACTTTTATTAATTTTTTGCAATTAGTATTACATTTTATGGATTTTTAGCGATAGTGGAGTTAGATTGAAGCAGGGTGCAGATTTTTTAAATTATAAGAAGTATCGAATTGTAAGCATCTGAAGAGATATCGACGTTATAAGATGCGCGATATTTACCTATTTTTTAATCATAAACTACGGGGGTGCGGTTGAAATAATAAACATTTTTCAGAAGTGCTAATAAAAACACATCTATGCGTATTTTTATTTATATCTATATCCCAAATTCGTAGGCTGGGGTAGGGTAGCTCGATTTTTTGACAAAGTGGATACTGACTCGATACTCGTCGACGTACGTACAGTGTATAGTGTATCCCTATATTATACTTAGAGTGGCTAGGTACTATTATGAAAACTAGAGTATTGCACTATGTATTTTATACAATATATAACTAAACTAATACACACCATTAATGGACTGCCCTTCATAATTTTACCAGGCTTAGGATTTGCTGCAATATTTTCGGCTTTCAACATTACAGAATCTTGTTGTCAGTTCTGACTTTAAACTACTAATGAGCTGCTTAGATATACCATAGAACTCTTAGTTTAGAAGTTTATCGCACGATGCTATCAGTCATCGAGTCATAGGTATAACTGAGCCACTAATCATATAATTTCCGCCGCTCATAGATTCGGTCGCTTCATCAAATGTTTTAATATCTTTTAGACTTCCGCAAGGAACAACCACTCTTCATTGGTAATAACCGGTAGGTCTTTTCTGACTACAGCAATCGTAGACCTAATATGTTGCTCTAGTTCAACGAAACGCTTGATCATATGAAAAGTAGAGTTCTAGCGCGTTGGAACTTCTTGAACCAGGCGTTTCAGAGCCAAGTTCGACTGGTCATTCGTTTGTGATTTTAATAGTTTTCCAAGACAGTACCGCTGTTTTTATAAAAGGGCACATTTTTTTGCCTTTTTAACACACATTGTAAAGCCTGGGCAAAAATCGCGGTTTGTAAAATTATATTTAATGTGTGCCCATAACATCCGTAATGTTTTCAGGCGATGTCGGTAATAGCCTTTTGGATATTGGCATTGTTAGCAGTGACCATGAAGTTAATTTTGTTGGACAACTCATATTCATCAACAATGTTATTCAAGACTCTCTGAATATTTTCACTTGTGTGAGCGTCTTCAAAATGTACGCAGTCCAACAAAATGGTCTTTAATTGGAATTCGTCTGTATGAAATAACCAGTAACTTCCATGTATGATTCATTAGCTCTTCAAGTCCATAAATCATTCGTGAGGTATACGTGGTGTATGCTGCAATTAGGACCCAATTCTGCATTTAAAACCTCTTTAGTTTTTTGGTATAAAGCAGGAATCATATCACTTGAAATAGTTTTTCTAGTCGGAGGTTGTTAACCCGGTATCCAGCTATTAAATTTTTTAAAAGCTTTTTCTTCTACTAGTGTAAATGGGTGATAGCTATTTATTTATTTAATTTATTTAGAAATCCAACAGCGTATATAGTAAATATTAACATTAATGTAACAAACTAAAAGTATTGCCAATAACAGGTTTCCCTTATATTGCTTGATGGTAGGTGTATTTTTGTTGGAAGAAAAGGAAAGAAGAACAATCTAATAGATAAATTATAAGCAAAATTATACGCAATTCGATGTAATGAAGGTGGTCATAAGTTTACAGATCAGGAGAGAGAGTCAGGTAGAATGATATTTTATATTACCTTTATATACACACACACATATATATATATACATACATACTTATGTATATATACATATAAAATATTTAAATATATAAACATAATACAAATAATTAATTATAATATATATTAAATAAAATAACTTAAGTACTTATATTTATATCAGTAGCCTCACAAAATACATATAGAAAAAATAGATGGGAGAATATATGATTGTATGTGATTTTAACTTCAACTGCTCTATTTCTTAATAGTTTTCTTGATGCAATCTTTAAACGTAATTTTAGATTTCGCAAAGATGTCAATGTGTCCAAATTGTTCATTATATGTACAAGCAAGCCGCGAAAGAACAGTGTTTCGACAGTAGTTTGAATGATGCCAGGGAGTCTGTAACAATGTAGTATTGTGGGTGCGGAATTTTGGAGTACGAAAGGTGATTCTTGAGATAAGATGGACAGTCAATATCAATAAATAAATCTAAAAGATCACTGTCAATTTTTCTTTTTAATCAGCTGAATTTTTTTTTAGTGGTGCCATACCTTTCTATGGCCTGTTGCATTACTTGACCCATGGCTGAAACTATAGCTTGAGATTCCGATGGATGCACCGGTGTTGGAGCTAGCGCTGTTGTTGATGGTGTAGGGTTGTCGTACTTGATATTGTTTACCATGGTAACCGTTGTGGATTCACTGGCGGTTGAAGCAATTTGGGGTGTTTTCATTTCTTGCTGCCCGGTAACGATTCTAGTATATAAATATATATAAATGTCTTTTTTGAAATGTGCCTTAATATTGGGACCTGTCATCCCTTCGCAACTATAACTATCGCCGCAAACACAACATTTTGCCTTTTTGAAGCCTACATTTGTCCCACAAAATACTGGATTTTATACAAGACATTTTAAAGTTTTAATTTAACAAAATTAATACCTATACAGTAACTACACATAAATTTACACTACAAGTTGTAGTGTTATGCTACTTACATTTCTTTGTACACTATTTCTTCATTCTGTTTTGATATTCTGCATTCATGTTTTGCATCACTTTATACTATTTTTCCATTCTGTTTTTGATTTTCTGCATTTATATTTAGCATCACCTTTATTTCCATAGGATCCTGTAACGTTTTTACACAATAACATATCATTTTACTGCGTATTTTCACACTATTTAGTACTTTTAAAATAGCTGTCAATGGAGTCTTACCTTTTTTGGTCTTTTATTGAATTCTCTGTAACTCTACAATTTCAGGCTTCGGCGCGCTGTCGCGCATCAGTTTTTCCTATATGAATAATATCTCGTTTCTTACTTTAATGTAATAGTTTCTTTATAACAGTCCAAAAACCAAAAATTGGTAAATATGACAACTACTATTTATACCGTTGTCATGGTAACTTTTATTCAAATTCGTCTCTGGTATGATGTTATTTCTACACAAATACTCTTTGGCTGTAGGTCATTTACAATAAATTTCGTTTTAATTTAAATAATTTCTCGTTCTCTCTAAAAAGGTATAAAAGCCAAACAATTGGAGAATACAGGACAGTCTCGCTTCAGTTCTCAAACGAGAATCATCTACTAAAGGCCTTATCCCGGGGCCGCTTTGCCCCGGGATCCTGCAAGCCTCCATCTACACGTGAAGTCGTCGGCAGTCTGCTTCAAGCGCGGGGCCACACTACCTTCGGGCGCGCTACGACTGCTTGCTCCAGGCGCCGAGTGCACCCTTTGCCCGCGCTACCTTCGGGCACGCTACGACTGCTTGCTCCAGGCGCCGAGTGCATCTACTGCCCGCGCTACCTCTGGGCGCTCCAGGCGCTGAGTGCACCTACTGCCCGCGCTACCTTCGGGCACGCTACGACTGCTTGCTCCAGGCGCCGAGTGCATCTACTGCCCGCGCTACCTCTGGGCGCGGCGACTACTTCTCCAAGTACTGAGCGCACCTACCCCAGGCGCTACGTGCGCCGGCTCCGGACGCTGCGTGTGCCCAGTCCAGGCGCTGCGTGCCGTCGCCGCTGAGAAACCTCAAGCTCTGCGTGTGCCCATTTCTACAAAAGCAGCGAGGCTCCAGGCTCCCCTATAAAACTATATTGTCCTATTCTTCTACCTTTATTTTTTTTAAACCTAATTGTAATCTCATTTCATCCATCATCTTCATATTTCATTTTTTTTATAAAATTGTAAATACTTTTCTGAAACTTTAAATATATTATTTTCTTGGTCTACTTTTGTTGTTTTGCTGTTCTTAGGTTATATTTTTCTTTTCTTTAATTGTCGCTTCACGACAGTTTCGCGCCCAACGTAAAAGTCCTCTTTCTCTCTTAATTCTTCACCTTTACTGCACCTTGTCTATTCCCTTTTGATTTAATTGCTTTCCCTTTCGTTCTTAACTCATTATTCATCATTCATTTACACATCCTTTTCATACCTTCAAAATTCTAAAACAAAACTTCTTCTAGTTTTTCAACTTATCTGGATTATATTTAGACCTACATATAACACTTCATTTACATTCATCACTCTAAGTTACATTCATCACTCTAATATTTTTTATTCTAGATAACTTAAAGAGGTACAATTTTTAATAAAATCTTTATTTCTTAAACTTAACTTTGCACTTTACACTTAATATAAAATTATTTTGAAAGCTGAAGCGAAACGAACCATAACTTTTCTAAACATTTATTAACTGTTCATTTGTATGTATGTATAAATACTTTTCTAAACATTTATTAACTGTTAATTTGTATATATGTATAAATATAACTGTTAATTTGTATATATGTATAAATATCACCATTTTCACCTTATTATTTTAATTTCTTTTAATTTGTTTGTTTGTTTGGTGTTCCAGGGTTCTTCAACTTCATAGCGACTAATGCTTGCTTAAGAGTAAGTTTATCTTTATCTTCACTTGGGAACGGCTGACTACTCCCTTAATTTTCTTCACCTTTATCTTCACCTGGGAGCAGCTGACTACTCCCTTAATTTTTTTATCTTCACTTAGGAGCGGATGACAACTCCCTAAATAAGCCTGAATGTCCTTTCGAAAACACACTTCTAAAGTGGTGTCTCTTCGAATTTTTTTATCTTCACTTAGGAGCGGTTGACAACTCCTTAAATAAGCCTGAATGTCCTTTCGAAAACACACTTCTAAGAGTGGTGTTTCTTCGACTAATTTTTTTTTCCACACAGGAGCGGTTGACTACTCCTTAAATAAGCCTTAATGTCGTTTTGAAAACACACTTTTAGAGTGGTAGTCATTGAATGTGAACTCCACCCTTACCTGAATGCAGATGATGAATGTAAGGGATAGTATATCTGATTTTGCCTGTTGATGTCTGTTTCTGCAAAGCTGTGTTTTTATGGTTTATTTTAGAATGTACATGTCAAAATTTTTGCTGAGTCAAAAATTTTCCAGGGTCGGGGGGAAAATGTAGTGTTATGCTACTTACATTTCTTTGTACACTATTTCTTCATTCTGTTTTGATATTCTGCATTCATGTTTTGCATCACTTTATACTATTTTTCCATTCTGTTTTTGATTTTCTGCATTTATATTTAGCATCACCTTTATTTCCATAGGATCCTGTAACGTTTTTACACAATAACATATCATTTTACTGTGTATTTTCACACTATTTAGTACTTTTAAAATAGCTGTCAATGGAGTCTTACCTTTTTTGGTCTTTTATTGAATTCTCTGTAACTCTACAATTTCAGGCTTCGGCGCGCTGTCGCGCATCAGTTTTTCCTATATGAATAATATCTCGTTTCTTACTTTAATGTAATAGTTTCTTAATAACAGTCCAAAAACCAAAAATTGGTAAATATGACAACTACTATTTATACCGTTGTCATGGTAACTTTTATTCAAATTCGTCTCTGGTATGATGTTATTTCTACACAAATACTCTTTGGCTGTAGGTCATTTACAATAAATTTCGTTTTAATTTAAATAATTTCTCGTTCTCTCTAAAAAGGTATAAAAGCCAAACAATTGGAGAATACAGGACAGTCTCGCTTCAGTTCTCAAACGAGAATCATCTACTAAAGGCCTTATCCCGGGGCCGCTTTGCCCCGGGATCCTGCAAGCCTCCATCTACACGTGAAGTCGTCGGCAGTCTGCTTCAAGCGCGGGGCCACACTACCTTCGGGCGCGCTACGACTGCTTGCTCCAGGCGCCGAGTGCACCCTTTGCCCGCGCTACCTTCGGGCACGCTACGACTGCTTGCTCCAGGCGCCGAGTGCATCTACTGCCCGCGCTACCTCTGGGCGCTCCAGGCGCTGAGTGCACCTACTGCCCGCGTTACCTTCGGGCACGCTACGACTGCTTGCTCCAGGCGCCGAGTGCATCTACTGCCCGCGCTACCTCTGGGCGCGGCGACTACTTCTCCAAGTACTGAGCGCACCTACCCCAGGCGCTACGTGCGCCGGCTCCGGACGCTGCGTGTGCCCAGTCCAGGCGCTGCGTGCCGGCGCCGCTGAGAAACCTCAAGCTCTGCGTGTGCCCATTTCTACAAAAGCAGCGAGGCTCCAGGCTCCCCTATAAAACTATATTGTCCTATTCTCCTACCTTTTTTTTTTAAACCTAATTGTAATCTCATTTCATCCATCATCTTCATATTTCATTTTTTTTTATAAAATTGTAAATACTTTTCTGAAACTTTAAATATATTATTTTCTTGGTCTACTTTTTTGTTTTGCTGTTCTTAGGTTAGGTTCTTTCTCTTTTAATTGTCGCTTCACGACAAGGTTTATAAATACACCGTTATAAATGAGTCACAAATTATTTTCTTAGTCACCAATTTATTATAAACGTGAAATTTTTAAGTTTTAAATGTATATTTGAAACTGTTGCACTATAATACAAAATAGGTACTTATGCACAAATCATTATTTACACTTATAATGTGAGTCACAAAATTAAATTATTTATACCGAAATAACACAAATAAACTCTAAAGCAAAATCAAGTTATTAATTTTAAAACTTTCAAAACTAAGTAGGAACAACAAATAAATGCGCTCACTCGATTGTTTTACTTACGTGAAACTAAAAATAGAATTTTTCAAAAATACTTAAATATTCGCTCCTAATTTCTTTGCTCTTTAGTTCAAGACCAAATTTTAATAAGTGCTACAACAAATAAGTGCATTGCGATCATTACTGACCTTGGATGAAGATCAAAAGTTGAAATTTTAAAAAGCAATCACGCAAAAATACTAAGAGAAACCTTCAAACAGACTTTGTATAATATTAAAGTTAAGGTTTAGAATCGTATGTATTGTGTAGCTATTTCAGTTTCATCAATTGCGCACTCCCTCTCTACTTTGGTATCTAATGGGGGGTTAACACGGGTGACTAAAGCCGCACGATTTTTGCCGCGCGGCGTAAATCGACCATCTAAATGGCAATTCGGCTAAGTTGCAAGTGACTAAAGCCGCAAGTCTCAAAGTTGGGTAGCATCCGACTTTGGCCGCGCGACAACCGGCCGCATGCGACTGGTGACTAAAATCGACCGTGTAAACGATCAGTTGCAGGCGATCGCCCGCCGCATGAAGGTGTTTCGCGCACGCACGTGTATTTATTTACTACAGCGTTTCTGTGTATATGTATCGTAACAACCATGAATAAAAATAACACCAAACAGTTTTTGTAATGCTATGAAATGCATCCATGCTTATGGAACCCAAGAAAACAAGATTACAGGAACAATAATGTACGTATAGCGGCTCTTAAATCTATTATTCAAGAAATGCGTTTGTCCATAACAGTTGAAGAGCTTAAATTGAAGATAAAAAATATACGAAACACGTATAATAGAGAGGCCAGTAAGGTAGCAAAGTCAAAGAAGAGTGGCGCGGGAAAGGATGATATATACAGACCTCAATTAATTTGGTTTTCTGTAGCTGACCGCTTTTTAAAGCCAGTGATAGAAGGAAGAAACAGTAAAGATACCATGGTAAGTCTTATAATTATTTATTAAATAGTTATTCTTGTTCGCATATTATAAATTATAATAGGTAAATTGTGAACAGGGCCATTTTTATAATATTACTTAAATAAACATACAATAACGCAATCAAACGCAACGCAATCAATAAAACGCAATCATTCGATCTTGCCATGAAACTTTTCCTGGTCCGACAAAATAGTCAGCATATCTATCGCGCAGATCTTTTGCATTTCGTGAATAGTTGTTAGAAGATAGCGATGTCATTAATTCGTCTATTCCTGCCGTAGGAATGCTTCTCCAACTTCCGTTTCTGATTGTCCCTGAACTGAAGTCTTCTCCGTCTACTAATTCGGGAGTATTCATGTATATGAGATTAGTCCGAAGCCAGTTATGCAGCGCACAGGTCGCTTTAATAATAGAATCAGTTTTATCCAATTAAACAGATATAGGTTTTCTGTATACTCTGAATCGTGAAGCCATTATGCCAAAGGCATTCTTTACGATTCGACGTGCTCTTGATAGTCTGTAATTAAAGATTTTTTGTTTGTGTTCCAAACCTTCATGTATTGAAAACTGTTTCATTAAATAGGTTGCCAAAGGGAAAACATCATCACCAACGAAAACTGCCTTATTAGGTAGTTCTAAATTATTTCTTTCAAGAGCACTATAGAACTTTGTTTTTTTTGCAAATATGCGAATCATTCATGCGTCCATTTGTTCCGAAATCTATATATATATGAAACGGTAATGTGCATCCACTATAGCAAACAACACCACACTATAAGTGCCTTTGTAATTATAATAGTCTGATGCTCCGTGTGGTGGATTTTCGATTAATACGTGTTTCCCGTCAATAGCCCCACAGCAAAAAGGAAATTGCTAGCGATCTAAAAAATCCTTTTGTATTTTCTTCTATTGATCTGTGGTGGATGGCACCTAAAAGAAATAAACTTATATTAGTGTATGGTTACAGGGAAAAGATTCAGCGGTGAACACAAACAGCGACGCATCTTCATATTTTGATGAATTGGAACAAGAATCTAATATTGCGCCATTACAAAAGAAAAAAAAATTGTCTCCAAAGAAAAAGGCGGAGCGTGCTCCAATGGACGCACCTAAAATGGAACCACCTGTTTTACAAGCAGTCAATAGATTAGAAACTTTGGCTCAAACTATCCGTCAAGATGAATTTGATACATTCGGAGTACATGTGGCAAGCCAATTACGTAGTTTTCCATTAAGAAATGCTATTGTTTGTCAAAATTTCATCAATAATTATTTGTCACAAGAAAGACTGAAAACCTTAAATACACAACATTTTCCAATTGCTAGACCTACGAGTTCACTCTCAGAGTATACACGCTATACTTCGACTCCAGAAGCCGAAGTTACTACTTGCCGAAACCAAGCTTTTCAAAACCAGCGTGAAACTTCGCCTCCCGAAGCTTCCACTTCTAGAAGGCACCTCGATTATGAAGAAGACTATTTTGCCAGCTGTTTATTAACACAAGAAAATACTGGGTAACAATACGCAGTGAACGACGATATTTTATCTCAAGCTGTTAGGTCATGCTTATAGATGAAAACACAATGGAAAATTTATAAATAAATCGTTTATAATTAATTACTAGTTTCACTTACCATAATGAACTCCTGTAAAACATTGTATATAGCACCCAAAACATCCTTCAAAAACAAGGAAATTGTGCATTCTGGAACTCTAAATGACTCTGCAAGACTTGAATAGTTATCACCGTTAGCCAAGAACTTCAGGGTTATTTCTAATTTAATTTTCGGAGAAAGTGCTACTCGCATATTGGTATCGCATTTTTGTATAAGCGGAGTAACCTTATGTAGTAAAGTATTAAACTGATCAGTAGTCATTCTTAATCGTTTTCTAAAATAATCAGGATCTTCTAAACTCCACTCAACTAATAAAGTATCCGAAGCACCCAAGTCCTTACGTCGAGAAATCCATCCACGTACCCAAACATTACGTTTTCTTCTTTCCTTTTGTTTTTTCTTGTCTCTTTGTTCTTTAAGCAATTGTTGAATAATTGAATAATTAATTATTTCAATTCCGGCACAAACGGTTATTCTGCTCAACATTTTCGATGGAAATGACAGAGCCGCATGCGATTTTAGTAATCTGTGTAAATGGGCTAGCGATGCGGCTTGGTGAGGCAATTAGTGAAGCGACTCTCGCCGCACGGCGAAAAACGACCCGTGTAAACCCCCCATAACGTGGGGCATCGGCGACGATCGAGTGTGCTTGGTATTGATTCGTCGTACTGCATATACGGTTAGACTTCGGATTTCGATACGACTGCGATGCAATATCGTCGCAAATCGCGATTGGCTGTCGGGCACAAACAATATAGTGTTTCTTACGATATACAGCTTTTGATTAGGCCGATATCGGATATACGATATTAAAGCAATATATAAATTGAATAACTATATACGTTTTGTATCGCTCACTCCTAATCATTATTACGTTTCGAGTCAAACAATCCGCGTCGTATCTGTATACAAAATTGTGAAAAATAAATCTACATAGTAAACAATTAAGCGTGTTAAGTTGAAAATGGAGAATGAGAAAGAAACACTAAAAAGGAAGATTATGGATGTTTTATTTTCTTCATCAGAAGGTATGTTTACTCGGAGATTATTAAGTATAAGTTGTGCTTGGGATTCACCATTTTAAAATGTTAAATGCGTCCTTCGTTTTATCACAACAAATAATATCTTAAGGATGAAAATATTGGCCTTGGCGATAGGACGAGCGCCTATACTTGGTTAAAAACAGTTTTATTTAATGTAAGCAGTTTATTTCATATTATGTAAGTAATACGGTACTACGAGCGAGTACATGTGATACTTATTTCATACATACTCACAAAAACTCAAGAAATATTGCTATAAAGTTTCATTAATATTATCATCTTATCATACGGTACTAAGAGCGATGTACTCGCTATAAATTAATTCTGCAATATTTTTGCAGATAAAGCTGAAACATCCGTTAAAAAGAGAAGGAGAATAATTGTGGAAAGCTACTTTGAAGAGAATTTCGACAATAAGTTGCCCACTTGTAGTAATAATAATAATATTCCAAATTTTCTTCAAAAATGGGCCATGTGGGTAAAATCGATAAAACTATTAGTGTAAATAATGAAATAAGAAATATGTGGAACACATTTTTTACGCAAGGGTTAGAGGAAAAATCAAGTGAGGAAATTTTTACAACATTCCCAACGATTAGAGATTGCCTACCATTACCTCCAAATCTCAACCCAGAATAAAGTGTACTCTGTCACCACAGGCGTTAAAAAGCGGCCAAGTGCGAGTCGGACTCGCCCATGAAGGGTTCCGTAGCAGCAAGTAACATAATTTACGATTTATGACGTATTAAAAAAACTACTAACTAGATCTCGTTCAAACCAATTTTCGTTGGAAATTTACATGGTAATGTACATCATATATTTTTTTTTTAGTTTTATCATTCTCTTATTTTAGAAGTTACATGGGAACACACATTTTACCACTGTGGAAGTGTCTCTCGTGCAAACTATTCAGTTTAGAAAAAATGATATAAGAAACCTCAACATCATTTTGAAGACCTATCCATAGATAGCCTATATGTATGGGTTTGATGGAAAAAGTTCAGTCAGTTCTAAGTATGGGGTACCCCCAAAATTCATTGTTTTTTTTTTCTATTTTTGTATGAAAATCTGAATGCGGTTCACAGAATACATCTACTTACCAAGTTTCCACAGCATAGTTCTTATAATTTCGGAAAAAAATGGCTTTGATATACAGACGAACAGACAGACAGACATGATAAATCTATAAGGGTTCCGTTTTTTGCCGTTTGGATACGGAACCCTAAAAAGAGATGAACATATTTGTCATAAACAAAATATTATTGGGTCTTGTTGAATTTGATTTTTCTGGTTATTTATATTATTAGGTTACAATAATAATTTGATATATTTTTTATAGGATAGGGTGACAAACGAGCACAAAGTCCACCTGATGGTAAGTGGTTGCTGTGGCCCATAGATATCTACATTTATCCTCGTTTGCGAATCAAAATGCAGATACATTGTCACCCTTGAGGACTAAGATGGAATGCCTATTTTCCAGTAAAAAGGGTCTCCGGTTCTCTACACTCACCATACGAAACATAGCAGTGTTAAGCTGCTATTTTACGCTGGTATTCTGTGAGAGCGTGGTCCTTCCCCGGTCGAGCCGACCCATTCGTGCTACAACTACACTACTAATATAGCTGCAGCATGGCTCTACCACGTAAAAAACTTACATTTACTTCACTAGTCCAGCGAGTCAGAAAGAGAGAGAGAATGTGTGTGTGTGTTGCCCACACCGTTCTTGTAAAGTTCCCCATTATGTACTCTTCCCCGCCCATAATGTATTAATATTAGGATACACTTATCTAAATGTAGATACATAACATACAACTTTACCTTTATTGAGATACAAAATAGCAATTAACATGATGTAACCAATGAAATTAAAGTATCAGATGAATAAATTAACTAAGTATGATTCTACCAGATTACAATATGATCACCACAGTAAAAGTGAAAAGACCCTTGTGTGCATCTAACAACTATACAAAAGTGAAGGTTATTTATTCAAATAAATTATGAATATTACATGACTATTCTCCTTCAACTGTTAATGCACACTTCAACATTTGATTCACATGACGTTTTACAAGTCGCCCCTGAACTTCAATCATATATGTCACCCCGATGTTAACCCTTAATTTGGTTTTGTACGGTGTGACGAACATTAACTTATAAAAAACCCGCCGAATATTTTTTCTATGACGCAAATTATTATTTTTATATTTAATTTATTGGCAATTTACAAACTATTAGTAGAAAAAAATATATGAATGTGGCAACACCGTAACTGTCATTCGTGATACAACATGTCGACGAAAAGGCGGCCCTCCGTTTTTCTCAAGGTATTTAATGTTGTTTTTTATTGTTTTAACCAATTTTTTCAACATGTTTTTGTTTTTTGTGTTAGCATATATGTTTATAAAAGGGATAAGCTACAAATACTGACATTCTATGGTTATTTTGTTTGTTTTATGGGTCCGAAAACTCGTTGTCCGTCACACCGAACATTGACAAATGCATAGAGATATTGTATTTTGTTTCTATGTTCGCTGAGACGAACATTGCCAAATTACTAACGCTGTTTGTTTGGTTTATATTTTGCGTTTTTTTGCTTACTTTGGTTCACTTTTGCTTGTCAACAGAGTACTCGTGCTAGTAAAATATTGGCTTTGGTTCCACGAGAGCATGCCCCTTCCGATGCTAGTGAGAATTCAGATTCTGAAACTGAAAATGTTTATGTAAGGCCTCAGATTGATTTTGACTCTAACACCTCTCCTGCACATTCTCATCATGAGTTTGACTGTGAATCCTCTTCTGCACCATCCATTGCATCTTCGCTTGAAAATATTAACCTCGATTCCTCATTTGATGACAACCCTGTTGATACCCAATATGAACCAGAAGAAGAAGCATTATTAGATACAGTTCCATTAACACCAATCCTGCAAGAAATACGAGAATCTAACTACGAGAATATTCCATCTAACATTCCTTCCGTATCTTCAATACCAGCCACATCTATTACTCCACGATTATCTAGAAAAACAAGATCAAAACAACCAACTGCATCAGCTGCAAAAAGGGTAAAACGAATAAAGAAGAAAGTGCAATTGACGTATACTTGGAAAAAAGTGCAATTTCGCCATAGAGCGACGATTGAAGAAGAAGAAAATATGGATTATGTTGACATGCCTGAACCCAGTGCTGCACCTTTGTCATACTTTGAATTATTTTTTTCGAAGGACATAATGAGTGATATTGTTGACCAAACAAATTTCTACTCTGTTCAAGAAACCGGTAAGTCAATTCAACTGACTGAAGATGAGTTTCGCGATTTTTTAGCCATTCATGTTATAATGGGTATTGTTGGCATGCCTTCATATCTTGATTACTGGTCAGAAAAATACAGATATGACAAAGTGGCCGATATAATGTCTTTAAAAAGATACCAGCAGATCCGACGCTATTTACATTTTGCGGACAATAACCTCGAGGATGGCGATAGATATTATAAGATACGACCAGTATTTGAGAAAATTAGACAAAATTGTTTGAAACAACAACATAATGAAAGAAAGTTTAGCATTGACGAGATGATGATAGCTTATAAAGGTTCAAAGGCTGGGAAAAGAAAGCAGTATATGAAGGACAAACCTAATAAATGGGGGTTTAAAAATTATGTCAGAGCTGGTGTATCGGGAATTATTTACGACTTCGTTATATACGCGGGAGACGATACTTTCCGATACCACACGTTTTCTGAAGAAGAATTGTCCCTTGGTTTTGGTGCTCAAGTAGTTATTGCCTTATGCCAAACGATCAACCAAAAGCCAGCAATCATCTTTTGCGATAATTTTTTCTCATCACCGGAACTGTTTTATTTTTTGCGGGAAAACTACGGTATTTTTGGTTTAGGCACTATTCGAAACAATCGTCTACGAGGAGCTGAACAAAAAATGCTAACTGAAAAAGAGATGAAAAAGAAACCTAGAGGAACTTACGCAGAGGTTGTCTGCAATAAGAGTCGTTTGGCTGTAGTTCGGTGGAACGATAACAAGGCTGTAACTTTGATAAGTTCCTATGCTGCAAGTGAGCCAGTGGGAAAGATTTTAAGATATAGCAAAGAAGAGAAGAAGAAAGTGGAAGTACCGTGTCCGCAAGTTGTACTACAGTACAACCATCATATGGGTGGTGTAGATCTCGCCGATATGCTCATATCACTCTTTAAAACACCATTCAAAAGTAGGAGGTGGTATTTGGGAATTTTCGCACAATTGTTAGATATATGTATCAACAATGCCTGGTTGATGTGGAGAAAAAGGAACGCAGGAATTTCACGACGCAAAATGCCTTTGAAAACTTTCAGATTCCAAATTTATGAAAGTTTAATAGGAGAGATGCGCTGTAAAAACCGGAAGGCAACAGCCAGTTCTAAGATAAAAAAGCCTCGTGTAGCCCTTCCATCAAGTCCGATAAAATACGACAATTTTGGCCACTTTCCATCAGTCATGGAAGAAGGTAGATGCCGGTACTGCCAGAAAAAAACCGTGGTGTATTGCACAAAATGCAATACTAGATTATGCTTTGTCACAGGCAAGAATGCCCGCAATTGTTTTTTAAACTTTCATACAAAATAATTAGCTTGTAAGTTCTTTGTGCCTTATTTTTCTTTTGGAGTATTAAAAATTTTTTGGTAAATTAATTTCATAGTTTTATTTTCCATAATTGGGCAATGTCCGTCACATCGAACATACAATATTTTTAGTCGATTACTACATATTTCGCAATATCCGTCGTGCCGAACATTAATTTTCTCAAAAATTAGCACAGCTAGATTTTTTTAATTAATTATATAGGACGTCTAATACACTAATTAACTTATAATAACAATTAAATTACTTAATTTTAATCTTTTTGCTATCTGCCAAATTAAGGGTTAAACACTGCTTTACTTCCCCACGAAACCATTTTTTGGCTTATTCCTATAGTCCCTTACCATCACCTTTTCCCCCACACTAAATATTACCGACCTGCTTCCTCGACTGCATTTCTTTAATTTTTCATCAAGCATTTGTAATCGTGCACTAATTGGTGGTCTTAATAGTGAGAACCTAGATCTTAGTTCACGACGAAATAATAATTTTGCAGGGCTAACACCAGTGGTTCTATTTACACTTAGGCCCCCCGCTAATTGTGATTTTTTGTCCCGGTGACTTTTCGTTACCCAGTCGAGTGCTATGAAAATATATGGTAGTGCGCTGATTATGGTGTCGTGATAATACGGTGACAAATAGTTGCAGCGGCAGGCAACACCGGATTGACGTGACTGTCACTCGCACTGTACATTACTATGGAAGTCTCACTGGTGACTTTTTGTCACTCGGCAGGCGCCGCGCGTTCGGAGTAGACGTATGCTATTTAAAGTGTAGCTGTGTTTTGTTTTAGATGTCGTCTTCTTTGCAAGAGGAAGACATTGACAATGAATTATTAATAGAGGAGGTAGAGAAGAGGCCTGCATTATATGCAAAAAATTTAAAGCAATATTCCGATATAATTTTAAAAAGAAGATTATGGGAGGAAATAGTATTACACTTGTTTCCAACAAGAAGTTTATTACAGGAACAAAAAGAAAATGCAGGTAATTGTATTAGCGTTTATTATACTTTACTACGTTACTTATTTATAATTTTTATATTAAATTAGCGCGATAGGCAATTACAGTTCTTGCATAGGTTAGGTATAGGTATCACTAGAGCCTTGCGAAATTATTATTTACCCACATTAACATAAGATTGAAAGGACGTTGCTGTGCGCCCATACATTGTTCGCCCTGGAACCAAAAGCATCGGAAAATTATGTATTTTATTTTTGATCATTAGTAAATTCCTATTTGATCTTATTTTTATAGCGGACTAGCTGCATAATAGATATATTCCAAAAAAGTATCAAAGAACAATGGCAGAAAAATAGTTAATAAAAATTATCGCGTCTAGAAATAAGTTATATATAAAATGAGTTTTATTATTTTTCTATGATTTTTCAAACAAAAATGTATTTTAATTAAAGCCACAGAAAAAAACAAACATTTTTGGGAATATCAAATGACTTAAATCATTTTACTGTATTTCTAGTGTTGTCATTTAGTATATTCATACTATTTTCGTATAAACTTTTTAAGACTATCAACAGAACACACAAAATATTTTTATATTAAGTTATTATTAGTAATAACTATACTATCAGTAATAATAAAAATAAAAGTAATATGGTTGAGAATAAAAATAGTAAACAAAGCACTTCCTACAATAATACATTATCTCAATCATAGTACTATGTAACAATTCCATTTGATGTTATGACAACACTAGCTAAAATAAAATGTCACTGTTTTTTTTTTACTGGCTTTACGGCTCTGGGTTCTAGCCCTTCTGAGAATGTCCCTATGACAAAGGCCCTGGAGCCAAGTCAGAAATATACATTTATAGTATGCAAATATATAATAGAGATACAATAATCTTAACACTCTCGAGGTTATAATCGAACCACGAATATGACGGTTTTTCATAGCTCCGAGTGGTTTTTAACAAACTGAAAAACGATGTCCTAAACATTTAACTATTTTTAGTACCTATCTACATAAATAGGTATGAAGTTTTTGTTCTAAAGCCTATGTGTATGTAAGTGCAACGTATAAACGCATAGAATCTAGTTAATAAACCTGATTTCTTAGCATTGGTTTTGAAATGAGAGATAATGTTTGTGTGTATTAATGTAAAAAAAAATGGCTGGTAGCATTTAGATGTTGTCATTAGCATATACGGTACGGTAAGCTACCTAGTACCTTATAAGGATTTAGGCTGGTTTCAGTCACGCCGCTAGACATGCCATCGAACAGCGAGCGTATCAACCACAGTTTTAACCAAGTTTCAACAGCGCGCCCGTGAACACCGTGAATATTATCGACTACTATATAGTGCATTTGCAAGCGTGTGCGTCTGGACGGCGCTGTTCAAACGCGTGACAATGAAACCAGTTTTACCGACTTAGTACCTACCTAATTGGTAGTATCAGTTGTTTTTACATCTACATTAACTTATTATGTTTGAATTAGAAATAAAACACAGATTAATTTCATGTTTATTGTTCATCTTCTAAATTGGAAATTAAAATATTGTCTAAAAACTGTGCAGGGGTGTCGATATTATTTTGATGTCTCGTTAAGCTCAGGTACTAAATAATGGTCATAACATGGGCGCAGCAACCGATGGTTCTGCGTACAACGATGCAATTACAGCAATATTGCACGATTGCTTCTCTGTTCATCTTTCAACAATATTGTACCACCAGCAGAGCCACAATTTACACAAAATGAACTTTCCATTGCGTATGCATAAGTCCGTTTATGAATGCTAGGTTATCGTTTGAGCAGTACACAGTTCCGAAAATCACAGTAAGGTAAGTCGTTCTTGAAACCAATCAGAATCCGTTAACATAGCCAAGTTGTAATGTTCAATATATAGGCCCGAAAGTCACCACAACACCAATACAATTACAAAGACAATTACAATGAGGGCAAATAATCTTCCACTCACCAGATGTCGCTAATTGTGACTGAGGTAAAGTTTTTGTTATACAGTGTCAGTTAATTGAGAAATTAGTTTTAAATAATAGTTTATCATTATCTAGAATATTATATTATTACACAACATAATGCGTCAGTGGTTTGATTTTTAATTATTTGCATTTTATAACCCTTTTTTTAAAAAATCGGCTTTTAATTATATTTTATAGTTTGGTTTATTCATTTCTAATGTAATTTATATAAAATATAACTAATAATACAGAAAGAAACCTTAAAGATTACATTTTCTTAAAATATTATCATCCCCGCTATGAAATCTGTCAAATATTTTAACTCACTGTAAAGTGGCGCCGTCCTGGTGGAAAAAAAAGTCGTGGATGCCATTGTGCCAGTCATTGGAAACGACGCCAACCAAAGTATTGTTGTTGTTGTTTTTATTATTCGCTCGAGAGAGCAGGCAAAGGAACTATGCCATACAGCCTTGTCTTCATGTATAATTATCCTTCATAGTTCACTGCTTCACAATATGTTGATGCGTCACATTGTGCAGCCCTTGGAAGATTTTGACGACAACTTGAGCCAGCAGGCAGCTGACAGTTGGCGATGGTATCTAAAGGCGCCTATGCAAACAAACAACTTATCTTGAGAATCCATCACCATCAGAGCACTTGTTTCACTGTTTCCACTAATAGTTCACATGCCCAGACAATACACAAAATCGCACCACTTTTACATATCAAAGTCCACTTCAAACCATTATTTAAAGAATAATACAGGAGCAGCAAGCCGCCGCCGGTCAAGTTCCCGCCAAAACTCCCCAACCAATATAATTTTGATAGAATGAGAGATGACAGTACAAAGTAGGCATGTAAATTTTAAATCGTTTAATCGATTGTTTATAGTAAAATAATCGATTTTCCAGATCGATATAGATCTAAAGAATCCAAAAACAAAACAAAAACCTCTCGAATCGGACTTGTTCAAGAACTAGCTATATTTCAAATGTTTCAAGAAATACTTTTGCATAGATGAAACATCTGTTCCTTGTGACAGACATAAAAACTGTTCTGTTCTGGGTTCGATCCCAGGGTCGGGCAAATTATTATTGGGTTTTATAACTTGAATTTCCCAGTAGTAGCACGGAGTCTGGACTTGTGTCTGGTGTTTGGCAATACGCGTAGCCTACTTGTTTCATTTACCAGCCCTATTGTTCAGCCCTATTACACGGGACGTATAACATAACAGTACTACACACCTCTACCTACTCCTTCTGGGAAATACAAGCGTGATGTTATGTTTATTAATTTAATGATGTTTTTATACAATTACTTGTATTTACGGTAAATTACCGTTAATAATGTTCTATGTCTATATTAGGCATGTTTGAAAATGTCGCGATTGATCAAAAATAGACCTGTTAATGCTTGATTTAATCGAGGATCGATTCTAGTATGTTCGATTTGAATCTATTTGGAGATCGTATGTTTTTCATGAGAGACTGACAAGTGACCATTTAGTAACATCAAAAATAGGAGTACCAAATACGATACGATTTATGAATATTTCCAAAGATTTATTATAACCATACGTTACAAACAGTATTAAATACATCATCTTTTGTCATACAATAATATTAATACCATAACAAGTATGACAATATCTTAATTTACTTATAAAACGTACGTCTCTACTTCTTCCATACTTGTATCAATATTAATAATAACATCTGTATCTAGTCTGCAATATTGCTCTTTTTAAAGAACACATTTATAATTAATGCAGTAACGATAAGTGTTTTTTTTTTAATATTAACTGTCGTAAACTCGTAAGTTATCGTTTAGTAAGATGTAAAATACCCTCCTTTCTAAACGATCATTAGAAAATCCTGAATAATTATCTTTACGAATATTTTTCTTCAGCATTATTCTAACTATCTAATCAAAATCGAGTATGACCTCATTCAATAGGTATAGTAGGTTTATTAAATTATACTTTTAGGGAATAATATAAAAGAATACAAAGAAATAATAATTTAATATTTTTGTTGTAGCTTCATGTTGCAACTTTATTGGAAATAAATTTAAAATGTAGTTCAGATTAAAATATATACAACAGTTCATTAAAATTCTAAAATCGATTACAATCTATTGGGCATTCCTAAAAATTTTTCGACACCACATGATGTTTGGCGAAGATGGCGGCGATTAATGTTATTAGTCGAGTAGAATACTTTTTAATGTTCATTTTTGCATGCAGCTAGTCCGTGTTATAAAAGTATTTGCAACTAATATAGTAAAATAGAAAATTAATTATCGTGTATGTCCGATGCTTTTATTACACAGGGCGATTCTGGACATTGAATTGATTTCTTTAAATGAATTATTGCGTATGCACTTGTGAATTGTGATTATTATTATCATAAGTTGTAACTTATGGCAATATGAAAAAATATAACTTAACATGTATGTTTAGTTATATTTTTCCATATTGCCACGGTACGGATCCTTGTGATGAAATAAAATAAGGAGTAAAATAATTTCTTATATTGACACAGGACATATTTCGATGCCACTGATGTGTAGACGTATTGCTGAGCGTACATTCGTACGCGGTATCTGTGAATTGAATTCCATCTCTAACGCGTACATAGTTATATAATGTACAGCAAACCAACACAATCTTATCACAAAATTCTATGTTAACATCGATAGGTCTGTATAGAATTCTCCATTTATTACACAGTATTCCAAATGTGCATTTCACCATTCGACGTGCTCTTGCATGTCGATAATTAAACATTCTTTTGGCAACTGTAAGTCCTCTTTTAGAAAACGGTCGTAAGATATTTTTCGATAGACCAAAGGCTTCATCACCTACAATGCAAAAAGGCATTATTTTTCCATTTTCATCATTAGGTAGAATCGGAATATTTAATAAATTTTATTGATGCCTTCTGCCAGTATTCGAATTTTTAAAAATCGTCGAGTCGCTTGCGCTTCCTTGTGATCCAACATCAATGTAGATGAATTTATAATCTGCGTCTACCCATGCCATCAAAACCATAGAGAAATATTTTTTATAGTTAAAATAATCAGATCCACTGTGCTTTGGATTCGTTATTCTAACATGTTTACCATCGACGGCGCCGATAATATTAGGAAAGTTAGTACGTTCGTAAAACTGATCAGAATTTTATACCAGTCTTCTTCATTTTTTTCTGCCATGTACAGAGGTTGCAATGCTTCCCATATAGATTGGCACGTTGAATTTACAATATTACGAAGTGTTGTGGCTCCAATTAGGTATTCAAAAGATAATGCATTGAAAATTGCACCAGTTGCTAAATACCTGTAAATAAAAGAATGTTATTTTTTACAGTTAAAGTGATACAACGTCGTTGGAAAAATTTAAGAGCATGTTTTTCGAGGGAGCTTCGTTGTCAAAAAGACGTAAAATCAGGGCAAGCTGCACCTAAACGAAAACGATACGTGTACTTTCATAAGTTACTGTTTTTGGTACCTTCTATGGAGCCAGGGAGAGAAACCTCAAGTAACGTTACATCGCTTGACGAAGAAGCAATTAGTGAGAACGATTCATCTACACCAGCAATAACACGACCAACAAAAGAAAATAAGAAGAACAAAAGTTACGAGGAATCTTTATTAGAAATATTAAGAGATAAAACCAACCACCAAGACATCCAGACACCACCAGACCCAGACAATTATTTTGCGTTATCTTTGGTTCCATTATTAAAGTCAATTCCACCAGATCAGAAAATCGATGCACAGATTGCGACTTTGAACACCCTAAAATATTATACATAATCTAGTAACTATAATAATTATAATTCTACTGCTGCAACATACATTCTTCCTCAACCACAACAACCTCGTATAATTTCGCAACAAATAATATCCCCAGACCAACCAGCACCAGCTCGTATACTTCCTCAGAAAATAATGTCTACAACCCAACCACAATCTCAACCACCACCACCACCACCTCGTGTACTTTCACAACAGTATTTCAATCCCTCTGCACCCTTTACATTTACTCAATCTTTTTATGATAATATGTCTCCCCCGCGGTCAAACGAAACTGTGCAATCATATGTGTCAAATTACTCTGTAGATGATTGTGATATTGCAAATTTTTATGTCTCTGATTAATAAAGATTTTTTTTAAATAAGTGATTGATGTAGTTTTTGTTACTTACCTCAAAGTTACCGTTAACCTTTCTTCTACTGGAATAGCTTTGCAAAATGTTGTATCTTGAAATGTAATCACAGGACCTACCAAAGCCAGCAACTCATCGAAAGAGTTTATAGACATACGAAGATAATTAAAAAACTTTGGTGGATACTGACGTAATTCAGAATATATAGTGTAGAATTTTCCTTTAAATAATCTTTCCGTGTATATAGGATGCACCGAGTAGCGTTTTTCCGTTTCATTTTTCTTCTACGTATTTCAAGAGCAGAAATCACGGCAACCTCGTTGAAGTCCATTACAAAAATGAACGCGATTTGTTACCCAAGAACAGATTCAGTGGGCGCATCGTGGGTGACAGCAGGTGACAGTAATAATAAATCACGGTGACATATAATCACAATTAGCGGGGGGTCTTATGCGGTAGTTTGCACACGTCGATCTTAAGACCTCATCGCCACTGTTGTACTTGATTCTTCTGGTTATTCAGATTATTAGGTTACAATAATAATTTGATATATTAATTGAAACGCAAAATTAATTAATTCACGAATTTTATTTAGCGTACACTTACATTTACTTAACTTGTCCAACGAGTCAGAGAGAGAGAGAGAGAAAGAGAGAGAGAGAGTGTTGCTCAGATCATTTTTGTAAAGTTTCCCGTTATGTGTTACCACAGGTCTGTAATTTATAGCCTCACAGAAATATTAACTAATATGCTGCAAAGAATACAGAAAGTGACACGACAGAATACATTGGAATATACTTTATTGGAAAGTACATGACACATACTTTTATGTCATGTACATTATAAAGATTCTCAAACTTATACAGTGGTCATTTTACCTGGTGTAAATAAACACCTTAAAGAGACTTTAGAAAAAACACATATCACCGATTATTTATTTGGAAATGATATTACAAATATATTAAAAGAAAACATAAATTTAGAGACCTGAAACCTTTAAACAACTGGGGCCCGTCCTCGAACAGAAAGCAGGACGAGCGAGAAAATACCAGACGATACAACACCAGACAGTTACAAAACAAGCCTCTGACAGCGAAGTATGCTATGAAGCAAGGCCATCAACATCAACGACAATAGTATTACTACTACTACTAGTACTAAGATCATTGACAAAACATCGGTCCAGGACAACACAACCACAGCAGCGTCATCGGGAATAGAGGCAAGTTATGCTGGCAGATTGTCATAATACAAAAAGAGTTAAAAAACAAAAAAGTTAAAAATTAAAATTTTGTAAAAAAAAACTATGTTTTATTAAAAAAAAATTATTAAAACAATTGTGTTAAATTGGATAAAGGACGGATATTCTATTCCATTGTTTAACATAGAATACCAATCTCAGGTGCCTCAAAATAACTCTTTCTCAGAAATTGAAAGCAAAAAATCCCACTATCTCTAGATGAATTGAGGCGTATAGTTTCAAAAACCGCAAAGTCCATTTTTGTTGTGTTGCAACATTTTTATTCTAATGGCAACTTTATTTTCATTCACGCAATTTCAGTAAACCCAAACATATCATAACTGACAAAGTCCAATAGTAAATCAATTCGAAAATTGAATTTTGGGAGCAAAAACAACAAAGTCCTTCGCAGTTAGTTTCAGAAACAGCTAAGTCCAATTTAGCCAATGGCATGCCGCCATTTTGATCACGTGTCACAACAAACAGTTTGGCGGATACTAACATTCTCGCTCTCGTTACGTGAAGTAAAACTAAATAATTTAAGTGGTTAACGCTAAAAGCTCACAATAAATGTGCATATTTTTCAAAGATGGACAAGATTCCAACCGTTGTAGATAAAAACAAGGCTCGGAAACGGCAGAGCAACCCAGAAAAATGGAAGCGAAACCAGCAGAAGTTAGAGAGGTCAGTGTATTGTGGATGGAATAGATTGATCCTTGTTAATTTTCTTTATATATGGTGTACTCTATGCTCTTTTTTGTATTATCTCTGATAAAGCACGGAACACCTTTCGTAATTAAAAAGTTACGTCGTCAGTGTGGCTCAGCTAAATTTCATTTTAGATATAAATTACAAGGTTGTTTTCCTTTTTTTCAGATATTCTGCAAAAAAATTACCTGAAAAACGTAAATGTACGCATAAAAAAGATTCGAGTGTGATTCGCTAAAAATGAACGATTTGAATTCATTTCATAATGCTTTTTATAAAAATCAGGATAAACGGTCACAAGATTCCTTAATACTGAAACATATAAAAGGGGGTCCTACTTACAGACGTAGACCACGTAAGGCAACTTGCAAAGAAAAAGTAATAAGTACAAGGTATTACATTTATAGTCGCTCGATAAAGAAAATGATAAGAGTTTGTCAGAAAACGTTCTTAGATGTACTTGGAATTAATAGGTATCGTGTTGAAGTATAGCAAAGAAATTTCTTAAAGAAGGACTTATTCCAGAAGAAAGACGAGGAGGAGACCGTAAGTCTCGTAAATATTTTGACAGAAAAACATCAGTTATGGCATTTGTAAAAAAACTAAAGTGTTCTGAGCCGCATTACTGCCGGGGAAGTAGCAGCGTAAGACTTTATCTTCCTGCCGAACTAAATATAAACAAGTTATATAAAAGCCTGTGTGCGGGTAGGGCATGGCCTGTCACCCATGTTTAGCGTCCAAACGGGCGTAAAACAGGGTTGTGTCATGTCTTCCTGGCTGTTCATACTGTATCTCGACAGCTGTTTACAGAAACTGAAAGATAGCTGTTTGGGTGTGAAATTGGGTGACATTAAAGTAAATTGTCTGCTGTATGCTGATGATGCAGTGCTTATTGCACCATCAGAGGCAGAACTGCAGGCATTAGTCACGTGTATGAAAGAGGAATGTGAAATTAAAGGTCTCCGCTTGAATGCTAATAAAACTAAGGTTCTGGTATTTGAAAGGGACGAAGAGAGAACGAAGTGTGAAATATGGGTAAATCAGGAATGTCTAGAACAGGTAAATGAAATTGTATACTTGGGGAGTGCTTTTAGCCGGGATGGAAGATGTGATTTAGATGTGGACAGGCGTGTCGCTGCCGGGAACAAAGTCAATGGTGCCCTGACTGCGTTAGTCAAAAGGCAAGGCGTAGTGAAGAGTGCACGCCTTGCAATACATAACGCAGTGTTGGTACCGACTCTGTTATATGGCAGCGAAACCTGGGTATGCCAGAAGAAGCATAAAAGCAAGTTGAATGCAGTGGAGATGCGATCTCTTCGTAAAATGTGCGGCGTCACCATGGCTGACCGAAAGCGAAACGAAGAGATTCGCAATATGGCAGGTTTGAAAGATGACCTTATCACAAAAATTGATAAGGGCGTGCTTCGATGGTTTGGGCACGTTGAGCGAATGAGTGAAGACCGAATGGTGAAGAAAATATATAGCGCGAAAGTTAATATTAAAAGGTGTCGAGGTAGACCGAGACTAACTTTCGAAGACCATGTGAGCAAATTGCTCGAAGAGGGGAGGGTCAAGAGTACTCGGATACCTAGACGTGCATGTATGAAGAAGATGATGAATCTGAAAGAAGCGAAAGAGGTATGTAAGGATCGTGACACTTGGCGATCTGTTCTCTCTGGCTACCCCGTCAGGGATTGTGCGTGACGATAAGTAAGTAAGTAAGTAAGTAATATAAAATATATGATAATCAAGCGCCAGAACATTTAAAAGTTAAAAGAAGTTATTTCAGGAATGTGTTTAACACCAATTTTAACTTGGGATTCGGTTCGCCGCGCACAGACGTGTGCTCTGTCAGGCAGCTAGAGATAACAGAATTAAAAGTGATTTGATGATCCAGTTAAGAGTTCACAAAAAACGCGCTCAACCTTTTTTCAATTATTTTAATTATACGACTGCCAAAAGAACATGCCGCTACCCAAAATTCCCGATCAGAGCACATATTATTTTAGACAGATTTATCTTTTCAATTTCACAATTGTAGCAGGCTCTTCGAAGTCACAGTTAAACAAAGACAGTACTTTTGCATATGTTTGGACTGAAGACCGATTTCCGAAAGATTCTAACTTAATTGCATCTGCGATCTATCATCGATTGAATGCAACGACATTTCCTCTTCAAATTAATACGGTAAGATGGCCGATGGGTGCGCCGGCCAAAACAAGAATACCACTGTTGTAGGAATGTGCCAAAAGTGGTTAACAGAAGCTCTTCAACATATAAAGAAGATGGAAATAATATTTCCTGTCGTGGGCCATTCTTTTCTTCCCGCAGATCGTGTTTTCGGGAGAATAGGGAAGGAGTTTCGCTAGCGAGAAACAATACTGGAGCCGACTGGTTACACGAATATTATAAAAGAATACTCCAGTCTCATTTCAGTAGAACAAGAATGTCCGGTCAAAGATTGGAAAGACGCTGCCAAAAAGGTTTTAAACCCGTTGGAACATGGCATGTGCCTTTTATGAAGTGCAAGCGTTTAATATTGAAGCGTTCTAAAATAACAGCTGGTAATGTATTGGTAAAAGGTGAAATACATTATGTTGCTGACACCGGAGCATATAGAAATGTCTGTAAAAAAGGCAAATATACGAACATGATCAATCCGCAAGATATACTATTGGGATCGGGAACCCTTAAAGCAACAAAAATTAGAGATGTCAACAAATTATTAAGTACTCACTTTGACGCTGACTGGAAGAGTTATGAGATGTTGTCTTTTTACGATAAATTGATACCAAATACGGTACCAGTCGATGACGTGGAAAATGAAGAGGATGAAAATAATGATGTTGATCTAGAAATTTCGTGCCAAGAAAAAATAATTGTAAATGACCTAATGATTTAATTTTTACCAATAAAAATTAAAAAAAAATGTTGCTATCAATTTTTTTATTTATCTCTAAGTATACCCATTACCAACTTAATTAATTATGTTCAAAATAAATACTATTTCATTGAACACTTCAAAGTATCAAGTTAGGTTGAATGAAGTATACCTCAAAAAAGTTATAGGACACGTCTATCGGTCTGTGAAAAATGCGCCATTTGTTTGCCATAATCCCAAAAGCGCATTCGACATATCTTCTGGCCTTGCTTAGACGATAATTGAAAACCTTTTGTTGTAAGTCGAGATTTTGACCACCATATGGACGCATAATATTTTTGCTCAGTCCAAAAGCTTCGTCACCCACAAATACATACGGGGTTGGTGTATTGAAACCTGTGTTGTGAGTGGCTGGGGATGAGGTAGTGGTAAGTTGTCGTTAATCATTAGCTCGTACAGTTTAGAATTTTGAAACACGGTTGAATCGCATTCTTTTCCGTATGCACCGATGTCGACAAAAATGAATTTGTAATTTTAATCCACAATAGCTTTTTTTAATATAGGATAAGGGTGACAAACGAGCACACAGTCCACCTGATGGTAAGTGGTTGCTGGGGCCCATAGACATCTACATCTATCCTCTATTACAAATCAAAATGTAGATGCGTTGTCACCCGTGAGGACTAAGATGTAATGCCTCATTTCCAGTAAAAAGGGCCTCCGGCCACCTGCACTCACCAAGCGAAACGCAGAGGTAAACTTCTACTTTACGCTGGTTTTCTGTGAGGTCGTGGTACCACCCCGGTTCGAGCCGGCCCATCCGTGCAACAGCAAACGCTGCCGCGTGGCTCTACCACTGTGTAAAAAAAATGCTAGCAACAGAATACAAAAAAAAGTGAGCCACTGTTTGCAGGATTACACACGCGGATGTGTTTGCCGTCGATGGCACCAACACAGTGAGGAAAATTTGCCTTTACATCAAAATCCCTCGCTATTGTTGTTTGGAAGCTTTCAACTGTCAGTTCTGGGATGTTGTCTCGAAGAAGATTTGTCCATATAGCACGACAAACTATGTATCATATACGCAATAGTAGATTTTCCCCGTTTGAATTTCAAATGTAAATCCGTTATTGAATTTCCACTTCCTAGATATCTGAAACAAAAATAATTATTTTAATAATTATGAGATAGATAGATAAATTCTTTATTGCTCATAAGAACTAATTAATACCTACTAAAAAACGGCGTTATCGCTTGAAGTTATCTCTTCCAGGCGACCCTTGATGAAGGAAATTAAAAATTAATTAGGTATTGTGTGTCATAAGCAGAGGTCAGAATCTGTCGGTCATTCCAGGTCCGCATTCAAGTTTGGAGCCCAGTTTGTAAGAGAATGACCTGCAGATTCCGATTTCTGGTTATAAGTCGGTTAATTTTTTTATCAGGCACTCTTTCTCTTTTTAAGTAATAGCAGCTGTTCCATACATTTTGGTTCAGTAGGTATTGCACTTTTATAGGTAACAGCTGTTACTTTTTTCGCGATTCCAGAGTAGGTGACATAGTGAAAGTTGTTTGTTATCGATGTATGAATATGTCAGTAAATTTTCTCGGGTAATCAAAAATTCACGATGTATAGTGTAACTTATTAAATCTTGTTTACTATTGGTTTTGCAGGTAATGATTTAGTGAAGGAATGGAGAAGTATCAAAGATAATTTCTTCAGATACTTAAAAAAAATAAAAGAAGCATCAAAATCGGGCTCGGCCCTACGAATCTGAAAAAGTATCATTTATATTACCAACTTCTTTTTTGAGAAGAGTGGAACAAAATGCCACCGAATCTAGCTTAAACTCGCCTAGAGAAAGCAACACTGAATCTACGTCTACAAATGATGAAATTACTTTAGACAAGTCTCGGCGCTATATTCCAGTCGCGCGCAAAAGGGCAATGTTAATAGATGAGTTTGAAAGAGAGGGATTAAAACTTCTCAAGGAGCTGGAAAATCGCCATATGTCCTTTTTTCAGAGGTATATTGCCATCAATACAAGATTTTTCCGATCGAGAAACTCTCAGTTTCCAAAGTAAAGTAATAGAAATTATAAACGAAATGCGGTATGGACAAACATCATCATATGTGTGTGGCCCATCAACGTCTCAACAACCATTATCATATGGGTATCAAACAACAAATTTTCAAAGTACATACAATTCTGATTATAATAATTCAATTTTATCTCCAGATCAAGCATCTCAAGCAAGTGAAGAAACCGAATACGATTTTTCAAATATGTAATTACTGGATAAAGTCTCTCTAAACTTAAAATTATGACAATTGCTGATTATTTGTTACTTGATTATTGATATTGATTAGTTGATTATATAATAAACAGACCAAAAAAACCTGTTATTTTTTCATTACTTATATAAATTCTTACCTTAAAGTAATTCCAAGCATTTCTATTGGTTCCACTGGATTCCTCATATTAGTATAGTTTTTTCGTATGTGTGGTTCTAAGGACTTCAATAAACATTCGAAGCTGGATACAGTCACTCTAAAAAAATTATAAAATTTCTTTTCGTCTAATAGCAACTCCCGATATTCTAACAAAAAAAAAACTCTCCTAAGACTGCGTCGTAGCAACGCTGCGATATCGCAGCGCCTGTGTGACCGGCTATGCGTCAAAACATTTGAGTTGCGAAGACGCAACGCAACGCAACGCGCCGTGTGGACTTGCTCTTAGTCCTCACGAGTGACGACGCATTTGCATTTTGATTTGTAATCGAGGATAGATGTAGAAGTCTATGGGCCACAGCAACCACTTACCATCAGGTAGACTGTGTGCTCGTTTGTCACCCTTATCCTATAAAAAAAGTTAACATTAGTTACGAGCTCAGCGTTAAAATCAAAAGAACCGCCGTGAGTTTGTTTGGATGAATTATGAACGTAACCCGATGCGATGCGTGCGACGTAAACGGGGTGGAGTCACGGAGATTCCCCGACTTTACGGAACGAGAGTGCCAAAATAATTAAACAATCAGTCAATTGAAAGTGTCGCCGTAGCTCGGCTTACATCATCACGCAGATAAAAGTTTCGAATTTTTTTCGCCAATTCACTGTTTCTCCTGGACACAAATTTTGCATTATTGGGGATTCTACTTTTTAAACCAATGACCTATCTCAATCGCGAATGCATTCTATACTTTCCCACAATAGGTGATGTAAAAATATTCCTTAATATCTTCTTCGCCATATTGTTATTCACGTATTCCTGCTTTATTGCTTCAGTCAAAACGAGTTTTTCTAGAAGAACTTTCTTAATCTGGGGGCACGGCAGTGCCCCCGCCAAGTCGAGCAAAAAAGCGGCACGGCCGTAACCATCCTTTTCTCGAAGCAGTTCAGGCCATTTCTGAAACCCTATAAGTTAGTTATGGATAAAACTAGAAGCCTGAATTTTTACTAACCAAGTAGGCATTGTATAGACTCGGTATATTTCAAATTTCATTAAATTTGAACCAGTAGTTTACGCATTATAACTAGTCAAAATTTCTTAATTTTGTCACTCACTGACTGACCGATCATCAAAACTCTGAGGCACTTTTAGCACACATAGAAACTTCAAATTTGGAATGCTATTATTGTTTAATATATAAATCAAGGAAAAATTAAAATATTTTACAATTTCGGTCCAGTTTTCGAGATACACCAACTGCATAAATAACTTTGTAATCCCATATAAACATATAGTATTACAAAGATACATTTGCAGTGAATGAATCAGTGTACCTATACAGGGTATTTTTGGAACGCTCCCGAAAACTAAGACATGCGATAGCACCAAGTATACCTTTGATCATGGGTCACAAATAAATCCGATCCTGATGAAAAAAAAAACATCTTTTTACAACGTTTTATAAATTTTATTCACGCGCCATCATGTTAGTACAGCTAAATGAAACGATAATTTCATAAAAAACAATCATGAAAATACTGAAACATAAAACCAGCAATGGAATAACTCAATTCATATCAGCTGATTAAAGGTCAATGTACGCGCGAACGCAAATTCGCGCGGTCCGCAACTAGCTGGCCATACCACAATACCTAATAATTTACAACACTTGTCTAAATACCTAACTTATCTACTTAACCTACTATTTTGCCACTGTACTTGTCTCCACGTAGCCATTTTAATCCGAATTTACAGGTTAAATAACCCAAATAACTGGTTCGATTTCCCGCTAATGAAAAACATTTAAATGAAATGTAACCAAGGTTAGAGTCATGCGTTTTTATTCATCGTGTAGGTATGTTTATTATTCTCATGTATTCAGTTATGTATGTATTCAGATTTATTCAATACTAAGTTATTTAAATAAAATTGTTATGAAACAGCTTACCGCTCTAAATCCTCCGTGGTCTTATGAGATGCGGCTCAAATTGTGCTTCATTCATTTCAAGGCAGACTCATGGAGGCGGGGCATCATCGTGTGGTCTTCGACACAGTCCGTACGTAGTTTGTCGAAAACATCCACGATCCTTTTGTAGTTTCGTCAGCACTATCACACTCACGATTAAAAACCCTTTCTTTCACATACCCCACAGAAAGAAGGAAGTCTAACGGGGTCAGATCTGGTGAGCGAGGTGGCCAAGCATTCGGTTACGCTTCAACACTTTGTGCACTGCACAGTATGACACACTTGTTCCATCCCGACGTCTTAACAATTTATTTAGCGATACTTCGTGTACCTAGGTTCGGATACATAACATGTTGTCGTATTCACAATCACTATAAACATACGCGTTAAGCATTATTAAAACAAAAAACGTAACAAGAATAATACCAACACGTTATAACAATTTAATAAACAAAACGCTCGTGCACGCGTGTACAAAATCAACACGGAACTGTTTCAAAAACTTCAATTAATTAACACGACAAAACGGAAACCTACTGCGTCACAGCGTGAGGCGATACGAGCCGGCCGGGTTACATTCTCATGCGTCATAATAAAGAAGGACGCAACTAACAAAAACGTAAAATGGAAATAAAAAATAAATTGATGAATTTTTCTTTCAGACCCTGTGTCTATAGTATATTAAAAGGTTTCTATATGAAAATTGAAATATATACGTAGGGACATGAAGATTTTAAGGACGAACTTATTTTTTTGATAATTTGTTTATTTATTTAAATAAAAAGAATTTTCCTTTTCATCTTAGCTTAAAAATACATCTAGCAACACAAAAACATCGAAGGAAAGACGCATATAACTATTTGCGTCTTTCCAACCTAATAAATAAAAAAAACTGCCATTCATTTAACATTTTTACATATTTTGGAAAGGTCATTTGAATTTGAAAGGACGCTAATTGTAATTTATTACTTTTTTCTTAGTAAATATTAGAGAACCATTGGTAGTGAGACACAAAAAATAACAACCCTCAACTCTTGAGTAATGATTATAAAGGGGATATCATACGAGACTTACTACGATAATAATTAAAAATTAAAAATTTTGTGCAACCGACTTTAATATAAATAATTAAGGATAACTCAAAAACTATTGGTCTGACCTCGATCAAATTTATATGGGACCACATGTGAAACACCAGCTCTTAATAATAAGATATAGAATAATAAGACAAGAATAATTGAAATTTAAGTAATCGATGCAAATATTGTTAAAGATGACGTAGCAACTGGTTAAATAAGTCTTTTCTTTTATGTTGAATTTGTATAAGTCTTTTCTACAAAAAAAATGTCATCTGTGATCAACAGTTACGTCTAAAATTCTTACGATAATTTCTAAAATATTGATATTTGTGAATATTAAAAAAATAGTAGATGCGCCTTCTTATCATGAGACGAATGGTATATTTAACTCATTTATTCAAAAATTGTCAGATGCGCCCTTTTTTCTTATGACCGTAACATTGACCGAGCTAGATATAGGTCGGTAGCGAAGGGAGTGTGGGTACAGTCGCGTTCTAAAGTACTACATGGTATTGGGCTATTGTTTTATAATATTATAGTATTTAAATGTTTTATTGTAGAATCATACTAGGCTTTTTACTAGCTACTTAGAACTTTGGAAGAGGTTGGGATTAAAAATGGATAATGTTTACTTGAGCATTATTTGTTATTTCTATCGTAAAATATTTTTAAGTTTGTAAGAAGAAAACTTAAGCTAAGTGTGACACGCCGTCCATTATGTCGTCTTGGGTTACATGGAAGCCAGATGTTGATGGTGTGTTGGTGTTACTGGATGCTACTTCATCATCACTTTCATCTTCGCTTGAGCTTCCGTCCTCAGGTCGATCACATGGTAATTTTTTCGGTATTCTTCCTCAACACTTTTAAATTTACTGCACAATTTTCCCCATTCACCTTCTCCTATCATATTTACCTTTTCGTTCACTAGTTTAGTCATAAAACAATAGATATAAATAATTTTTCTTTCCTTCCTTTTTAAAACATCGCGCGAGTCGCAAAGTAAGCTGTGTATGCGACTGTATTTTTGGAGCGAACAAAGCGCGGGAACCAATAGCATGCAGGCACAGTTATACTGGCGGATTGTTCTCCCGTCGCGCCCCCTTCGTACCAATATGTGATAAATCGCTCAGTGGTCAAGTTCAAGGCCAGCGTTCTTTTTTCACCGTTCGCGCGTACATTAACCTCCATTAGTCAGGTGATATCAATTCAGTTTTCACTGCTGGTTTTATGTTTCAGTATTTTCATGATTTTTTTTATGAAATTATCGTTTCATTTAGCTGTACTAACATGATGGCGCGTGAATAAAACTAATAAAACGTTGTAAAAATATGATTTTTTTTTCATCAGGATCAAATTTATTTGTGACCCATGATCAAAGGTATACTTGGTGCTGTCGCCTGTCTTAGTTTTCGGGAGCGTTCCAAAAATACCCTGTATATGTATAAGGGAATAATAGGTGTGAATAGCTACCTAGATATAACTATCTACAAAAAGAAATGAGATGCCATCAAAAACATCACTTGTAAAAAAAAGCCAAGTCTCGCAACTCAGTTCTTCTACCGTAAAAAGTTGTGAGATCCATGTAATACCAAATCGGTTAATTTATTCAGTCCATAGATTGATACATAGATTGACTTGGCAATCGCACTAAACAATCTAATTTAATATAATATGTATTACTTGTGAGATATATTATGTTTTCATGCGATTGCCAATTCTTTAGCCTTTTATAGTATGTTTGATATTCTTTTGTATTCTTTTTGGTTTTAAGATGTGACTCATGTTTTTCTTTCTGATTTTTTTTTCAGCTTTCTCTATCCTTCTTCTTATTGACTTTTAGTTTTCTGTTAGTTTAGAAACTGACACATATTTCTTCTTAATTCTGTTCAAATTTTTAATCGAATTTCTTCAAACTTTTCTGGGTTTAATTCCTTAAGACGTTGCCTGTATAGCCGTTGTCGTTCAGCTGCTGTCATTGGCATCCTTAAAAGTCCTCCATTTATTATATTCCCGGTTAAACATATCGTCAAACAGCTGAAATGGAACGATTGTAAAAATTTGCTAATTGCTGTAGATCATTTACAAACCGATCATTTATACGTTTTGAATGTAAATAAATATCAATCATCTACAACATTTGTAAATAGAGGGAAATTGCTTATTCCATCCGCAGAGGTGTACAAAATTGTACTTTTTGCGGATAAAATATTTAAAAGGGCATTAAATATGAATAGTCTGAGTCAACCTTATATTAAAAATGTATTAATCAATATTATTATTCATCACTTCAGACCACAGTTCCGACCAATGTTTTATTTATACGTATTCTATAGTGTATTCTATACGTGGTAGAGCCATGCTGCAGCTATATTAGTACTATAGTTGTAGCACGAATGGGTCGGCTCGACCGGGTAAGGACCACGCTCTCACAGAATGCCAGCGTAAAATAGCAGTTTAACGCCTTTGTTTCGTATGGTGAGTGTAGAGAACCGGAGACCCTTTTTACTGGAAAAGGCATTCTGATGCATTTTGATTTGTAATAGAGGATAGATGTAAATGTATTTTGATCGCACAATAAATAATAAATAAATATAGGCCGCAGCAACCACTTACCAACAGTTGGACTGTGTGCTCGTTTGTCATCCTTATTCTATAACAAAAAATCAGCCTATGGATGACAGTATTAATTGCTCTTAATTTAATTAATCCAGAATTTTAAATTTTATTTTATAGGATAGGGTGACAAACGAGCACACAGTCCACCTGATGGTAAATGGTTGCTGTGAATTTCAAACTCTTTTTTGACCATGTGTCTCAGAACGCATCTAAAAAAAATTATGGACTAAAAGTTGAGTGCTGTTCGTACCAAGCGAAAAAAACTTCACAAAACTATTCAATCATGTATAAAAACTCTAATTATTATTGTTGTATATTTTAAATTTGTAGACACTATTGCTATTGTAATAATAAATGTAAATAAAAACGATTATTATTTTAGTTTTATTACTTCCTAATGTTACATTATAAGAGATGTAAAAACAGCCTCCCGAAAACTTTAACCATGAACCATCATTCTGAGTAAGGTACTGAAGAATTTTCTATGTGGAAATTAAAAAAAATTGACTTCCCATACAAAATTGGTCACGTGACCGATACATTTTGTATGGGAAATCGAATGTTTTGTTCATTTTCGAACAAAAATAATTTTAGTTTTAGTTAAAGTTTTGTATATAGAGCCAGTTCACTCGTTTATTCGTTTATTGACAAAAAAGTACAGGAATAAACAATATTAATTAATAAACTTCCGCCCGCAGGCTCGTCCTTATGAATTTCTCTAATATCATGCGTCTCAATGGAACTCTACTATTTTCAATTAAATTAAAATTTTATAAATGAATATAATAACAATAAACTGATTTTTCCCCATAATATCCCAAATTCTTGCATTTTGTGTTCACCCTAATTAGAAAGAGACTGAGGGGTAATGAAAAATTTCAAGGTCGTTTTCTTGTATTTTTTATGTCATTCGAAAGTGCGGGTTCCAGTTTGTACGAAGTACATGTATTTCCATGCCGGCACATAATATTCGATTCTGGTATGTCATTGGCTCGTTAGAGAAAGAGTGCTGCCATTTAATAATTACGAATTATTACCCAATTTTATTGTTAGAAGAATGAATAACAAATATGAACAAAATAATAGACATTACTTTGTAACCAAAATTTTAATATTAAAAATAATTAAAATAAAATAAATTTTATCGAAATGGTAATTTACTATGCCTTAGCATAAGTTTCGCCAATAATTAATAAATGTAGCTAGCGTATTTATTTTCATATTTTTGTAACGCAGCTCGTGAAGAGGACAAATTATTTTGTATGGAGAATACTTGACTTGATTACGAAAAAAGGAATAGTATTTTTCTATTATTGGTAATTAATATATAAAGCTGTATTATAAAGCTAGATAATATACTAGAGTACAATTATAAGCACTTTTTACATTTTTAAATGAATTTTATCATAAAATATTGCGTGTGTTTTTTTAATAAAAATGGTCATTTTAAATGATTTTCACTAGACATGGGACGAGTACTCGGTTTGGATGCGGTACACAGTAGATTCGGCCTTTTTTTAGGGTTCGGCCGAGTACCGAGTATTAACGGCCGAGTACCGAGTACTTGGCCTTAATTATATTCCAGAGAAAAATAAAGACAAAAAGCCAGTTTTTATCATTATTATTATATTAGACACATTAAAACATCAGGAACATGAGAAGCAGCAGAAATATTTAGAACGTACATATGAATCTATAATAGAAATGATTATTACTAGTATTTAAAATTTAAGAGAGGGAGATCAATAATTTTTCTAGACGTTTTCCGATAAAACGATTTCTATAAGCAGTCATTTTCGCGCCAGATAACGAAAACTATCTCTCTAACATGAACTCATGTTGTCTTATTTGACAAGTAATCAGTAATTATTCATCAACAGTATCCGTGGGTGTGTGAATGATCGAGAAACGATACTAGTACTTTTCTTTAGATACTACTTGGTACTAAGTTTTTAAGTATCGATACACAAAGTACTTGGTATAGAAAGAAAAGTATCGAGTAATTACTTGTATTTACTCGTATCCTTCCATCCCTAACTCTGTGTAAGGGAAATAACCATACGCCGTCCGCTACCGCATTTTTTTAACGCCGTGTATTCGGCCGAGTACCCAGTGGCCGAGTACTCGGCGAATCACTACTCGTTCCATGTCTAATTTTCACCCTTATACAGATAAAATTTACTCTCACAGATGACAAATTTGTAATAGCACCATCTATAATGTTTAACTGATACGGCGCTGGTATTTTATGGAGAGACTTGGGATAAGGCTTGTAAAAATGCTGAAGTTGGAATACACAAGGTAAACTGCTGGCTTTTTTTTTAAATAACTTTTATCCAGTTTAATATCAAGGAAAACCACACAGAAAATATATCAATCAAGCTACATTGCTGTAAATTACTGAAAGATCAACAATGTTCATGCCATATGGTCCATAAATCTGAAACTGTCAAATACCTAGGCGTTATTTTAGATTGTAAAATAAACTGGCTTAGTCATATAGATCTACAAACCTCTAGAGTAAGGAAGCTAATTTGGGCGTTTAAACATCTAAGGTATGTGGCTGAGTTTGATACACTTCGCGTAGTATATTACGCGCTTGCTCAGTCAGTAATAAACTATTGTATTAGAGTTTGGGGTGGCGCATGCAAAACCCACTTAAAAGAGCCCAAAGATCGTTGCTTAAAACGATGACTTTTAAGCCGTTTAGATTCCCAACTAGAACACTCTATAGTGATTGTCAAGTTCTTACTGTTCGGCAGTTATACATTTTACAACTTATAAGCAGACAACATCTTGCTACTGCATACGACAAAGACAAAATAGAAAGAAAACGTACAATAGTTAATGTCTTGACTCCAACCGCTTTCCGCACGTCCTTTGCCAGGCGCCAACATGGTTATCTTAGTGTAACAAAATAAACAAAATTCTTGACTTTTATCCACTTCCACTTTACAAACTTAAAAAGAAGGTAGAAAAATGGCTTTTATCATTAAATTATGAAGAAACGGAGGACTTGTTTAATGTTATAATGTAATCCGCTAGATGAAAATATTTATAAATACATATAAAACACGCATACACAAACGCAAAAATACGCTTGCTGACACACACACGCACACGCATATACACACACCCACACATTATTTTTTTTATACCTTTTGAAACATTCTTGTTATTTTGAACCTTTATTGTTAATTAATTAGGTCATAAAATTGGGAGAGGGCGCTGATTGCTGAGATACAGGTATAATTCCTAGTTCAGTAATCAGAGACTTCATATATTCACTGTATAATTATCAATAAAGCTTATTATTATTATTATTACTGTATTAATAACAGCTATCTTTTGCGCTGTACACGTTGAACCCGAAAGATGTCGTTTGGTGACTGTAGTCACGATGGACAGGTGAGGCAATAATTTTTTTGGGGACTGTAGTCACCGTGGACGGTTGAGTAGATATGTATAGATAAAATAAATAAATAAATAAATATTTTTCGACAATCAAACTCCGCCATCTATTCCCAAGCTGAGCAGGGCTTGTAATGAAATTAAAAAAGACGTTTCTTTTTTTATTGACATTACAAATAGGTTACAAGTTACGTTTATTTGTATAGAAAATAACATAAAAAGCACGTACCTGAAGCGTTTTTGAATCAGATTTTATAGTATTATCATCAATAAAATGACTCGTTTCTGTCTCTAATGATTCTTTGGAAATGGATGGTAGAGCCGTAAAATATTTACTTATTTTAGTTGTATTTTATGACGTTCTTCTTCTTGTTTTCTTTTCCTTATTAAATTCTGGTAACCAAATAATTTCTTTTTTTATCTTGAGTACTATCATTCATCGTGAAAACACGTTAAAACAATCACTAACACACAAACTATATATTGTTTTTAGAGCTAGAACTTAATCTTATTATAAAAAATCAATGCACACCTTGCGCACACTTTCAATTGACTGATTGTTCAATTGTTTTGGCACTCTCGTTCCGTAAAGTCGGGGAATCCCCGTGACTCCACCCCGCTTACGTCGCACGCATCGCATCGGGTTACGTTCATAATTCATTCAAACAAACTCACGGCGGTTCTTTTGATTTTAACGCTGAGCTCGTAACTAATATTAACTGGTTGCTGTGGCCCATAGACATCTACATCTATTCTCGATTACAAATCAAAATGCAGATGCGTCGTCACCCGTAAGGACTAAGATGGAATGCCTCGTTTCCAGTAAAAAGGGTCTCCGGTTCTCTAAACTCACCATACGAAACACAGCAGCGTTACGCTGCTATTTTACGCTGGTATTTTGTGAGAGCGTGGTCCTTCCCCGGTCGAGCCGACCCATTCATGCTACAACTATACCAGTAATATAGCAGCAGCATGGTTCTACAACGTAAAACTAAAACCCAAAGCGTAAAATTAAACGACACACGTGAATATTATCTTAGAAGACTTATACAATAAGCGCATTATAATTAAGTGACGAAGCTTGCGAAGTCACTTATTGCTTTCACGATGTCTGTCCGTCTGTCCGTCTGTCCCACGATTATCTCGAGAATGGTTTCGAATTTTCAAATTATGTTTTCAGCAATCGATTACTGTACACCCAGGCACCTGAACCTCCTATTTTGATTTTTTTTTTCCGTTAGAAACCACTACAAAGCTGCTTCGCCACTTTATTATGCTGTTAGCTTGCTAGGTTTATTATGTTTTGTTATTTACAAGGCATATGTTGCGCCTATTGTACCTACTTACTTATCGACACTCCACTACAAAGAATATGTTGTTGTGTAAGTGTAACAAAAATAATTTCGATGGCGGCGCCTCTATTGTCTTGGCGCCTGTGTGCGCCACACACTTCGCACACAGGGGCGGGGCGGCCCTGGTAAGCATTTCCCCGCGATTGTGTATGTAAAGATTTTTATGAGATGTTGACTCTGTATGAGATATTGAATATAAATTAAGTTATTATTTAAAAAAACTGCAAGGTGTGTGATCAGAATCCGAAGTAAGTTCAGAGCTGTGCAAACAAAAAGCACAAAATCATCTGATCACTTTCCGTAGATACCCTACAATAGTAGAAGAAAAACTTTTAACAATATTGTGGTAAGTCTTTTAGCATTTTGAATTTATTGATCGTTATTTGTAGGGATTATTACTATATTAACTCGAATTTTATCTGTTTCAGATCATATATTTGGGCTGAGATAAGTTTCCACTATATGAATTTTACTGATTTAAATTTACGTCAATGTTCTGTGAAGAATAACTCTTACAATAAGTATATTATACCGGGTGTTTTTGAAACGCTCCCGAAAACAAAGATAGGCGATAGTACTAACGATACCTTTGATCATGTGCAGGAAGAAAATTTATTCCGAGGAAAAAAATCATCTTTTCACAACATTTTATTAGTTTTATTCACGCTCCATCATGTTCGTACAGCTAAATGAAACGATAATTCTAAAAAAAAACATAAAGATACTTAAACATAAAACCAGCAGTGGAACTTAAATAAAATCAGCTGACCACCGGGTTATTGACCCTATTGTCGCGCGGAATTGACGCCGAATCCACGCGGCCCGCAGCCAGCAATCGTACGATCGCTAGCTACGGGCAGTACTGCAAATACGGCTATCTTGCAATACCTAATTAGTTACAACACTTATCTAAATACCTAACTTACTAACAACACTTATCTAAAAATTTAATCTATGAATTAGAATTAAAGTTTGTGCCACTTTAATTCTAATTCACAGATTAAATAAACCAAAACAATTATATTAAAAAAAATTAACAACGATTGAGGCATGCTTTTTTATCTGTCGTGTAGGTATGTTTATTATTCTGATGTATTCAGTTATGTACCTAGTCAGATCAGTTCAGTACAAAGTTATTTAAAAAAAATTAGGTATGAAACAGCTTACCGCTCTAAATCCTCCGTGGTCTTATGAGATGCGGCTCAAATTGTGCTCCATTCATTTCAAGGCAGATTTGGGCTCGGTGTTGCGTCTCCTAATGCAGGCGGGGCATCATCGTGTGGTCTTCGACACAGTCCCTACGTAGTTTGTCGAAAACATCCACGATCCTTTGGCGCAATTCGTCAGCACTATCACACTCACGATTAAAAACCCTTTCTTTCACATACCCCCACAGAAAGAAGTCTAACGGGGTCAGATCTGATGAGCGATGTGGCCAAGCGTGTGGTCCTAGTCTGCCAATCCAGCGATCATTAAATAATTCGGTGAGGCGCACACGGACGAACCTCACGACATGTGGAGGAGCACCATCATGCTGGAACCATGTGCGGCGATATTCAGCCAACGATAGGTCGTCTAAAATGTCAACCAACTATTCATTTATAAAGTTTAGGTATCGCTGTCCGTTCAGTCGCTGTGGCAGAAACACTGGTCCCAATATGCGATCCTTAAATAAACCTTCCCATACGTTAACCGACCATCGGGTTTGGCGCCCGGTTTGTCGAACAGCTTGCGCGTTAACCTCTGAATACACGTGTGTATTTCTTCGGTTCCACAGGCCGTTTCTGGTAAATGTCGACTCATCCGTCCAGATAGTGTGCTCAATGGAACCAGGCACACGTTGATGCTGGTCTAATAACCAACGGCAGAAAACTCGTCGGCGGTCGTGATCGCCGGGAACTAAAGCTTGCACTTTGTGAAATTTGTATGGACGCATTCGGTTACGCTTCAACGCTTTGTGCACTGCACAGTATGTTACACACTTGTTCGATCCCGACGTCTTAACAATTTAACGATACTTCGTGTACCTAGGTTCAGATACCCACGAACGACATCTAAAATGCGCTCCTCGGAGTGAACAGCCACTTGACTTGCACCTCCAGCCGCTACCGGAGCAATGGGCCGATTCTCCAACACTCGCTGAAATCCTGCTGTTATCAGACGAGAGTCAGCTGGATGTCGAGCGATCGGGAATTTGTCTCGGTAAATTTCGTTATGCAAGGAAAGCATTCCCGCAAGCTTCTTCAAGGCACATTAACATGTTGCCGTATTCACGAGCACTATAAACGTACGCGTAAGGCATTATTAAAACAAAAAAGAAACAAAAAAACGTAACGACAAGAATAATACGTACGTAATAATACGACTAAATTTTACGTGGTAGAGCCATGCTGCAGCTATATTAGTAGTATAGTTGTAGCACGAATGGGTCGGCTCGACCGGGGAAGGACCACGCTCTCACAGAATACCAGCGTCAAATAGCAGCTTAACAGTGCTGTGTTTCATATGGTGAGTGTAGAGAACCGGAGACCCTATTTACTGGAAAAGAGGCATTCCATCTTAGTCCTCACGGGTGAAAACGCATCTGCCTTTGATTCGCAAACGAGGATAAATGTAGATGTCTATGGGCCACAGCAGCCACTTACCATCAGATGGACTGTGTGGTCGTTTGTCACCCTATCCTATAAAAAAAAAATACCAACACGTAATAACAAGTAATACCAAGTAATACCAAGTAATAACAATAAGAATTTAATAAACAAATCGATTGAACTGTGTGTAGAAAATCAACACGGAACTGTCTCAAAAACTCAAATTAATAACGAAACCCCGCCAAAACTGAAACCTACTGCGTCTACAGCGTGAGCGTGAGGCGACACCAGCCGGCCGGGTTAGGCATTGTTTCGCACTGAGCTAGATACAGATCGACAGTGGAGGGAATGTGGGTACAGTCGCTTTCTAAAGTACTACATGGTACTAGGCTATTGTTTTATAATATTATAGTAATTAATTGTTTTATTGTAGAATCATAATAGGTGTTTTATTAGCTACTTAGGACTTTGGAAAGGGTTGAAATTAAAAATGGATAATGTTTACTTGAGCATTAGTAAAATATAAAGTAGTTTGTAACAAGAAAACTTAAGGTGACACTGGTCGACATTATTCCCATAGTAATTTCGGAGGGGTTTTACTCCGCTGTTTGACAGTGTACATCCGAAGTTAAACATGATATCGTTTTGTCTCATTATTAGTTCTGTCTGTACAGAAACAGAATAGTAAAATAAAATGTCATTAAAAAGTTACGAGATATCAAAGATTCGTTTTTATTGTCAATTTTAACACAACTTTGGGCGTAAATTAGTAATAAAAGAAATGTAATATTTCCAAAACAAAGTCGGTACCGACAAAGCTCAATTATCGAAGAATCCAATAAATTTTATTTGTAATTGATTAATGCAGTGGTTTTTTCATAAAACTCCTTTTTCCAACGGCCGTTTCGTATTTTTTACGCGCGCGATTTACTATGAATTTCGCACATCTCACTGAATAATGTTTCCCCCGGAGCGGTGCGGGAGGACGACGTTCACGCACACATGCACGGGCGGTGACGCACGCTTATTCGAGTTTTATTCGAAATGAAATGTTTTGCTATTTAGTAGTTTGTACCCCAAATACAAAAGACGGCATGGAAATTGATATAATGATAATCCACGACTTTTTATGCCACCAGGTCGGCGCCACTTAAAATTGAGGTATAATATTTGACATATCATAGCGGGGAAGTTAATTTGTTCGAAAAATGTAAAGGTTAATATTTCTTTCTGTGGTATTAGCTATATTTTATATTAATAAGATAAAAAATAACTCAACGAAACCAAAGGAATTCATAAAAGTTGAAAAATATAAAAAAAAGTAAAAAATTGAAGAGCAAGCCACTGAGGCATTGTTTTGTGTAATAATATAATAATTTTGACACCGATAAACTTTTATTAAAAACTAACTTCTTAATAAAATGACATTTTGTAACAAAAAACTTTACCTCAGTGTCAACTAGCGACATCTGGTGAGCAGAAAATCATTAGCCCTCATTGAAAGAGATGATGCGTTTTGGACGACAGACAAAATTTTAAAATTTTCGTCTGTAATGCATGATCACTCGGGGAAAACTAACGTATAAGGGCTCAACCAGCAATCTAAAGACACACTTAAAGTTAAAACATATTAGCGTGTATTCAAATTTAACGCTTGGAACAGTTAGTGAAAGTGGTTACGGCGAAGGAATTTTGAGAACTGTTGTTACCGATGGTAGTAGAAATGTTGTTGGGGATGGTAGTGTACCTGGTGGTAGTGGCGTATGTGGAAATACTGGGGAAGGTGGTGGTACTGAAGATGGTGGTGGTGGTAATATCGGTGTTGCGGGTGTGGGTATTTCCATCAGCTAATGAGCCGGCAAATAAGGTTCAACGAATGATGTTATCATACCTACCCAATAAACTTCGACCAGGAGATAAAAAAATTATTGATAAGTGTCTCATAAAATTAATAGCTTACAATTGTCAACCATTTTCAATCGTAGATGACCAATCATCAGAAAATCTCTAAATCCAAGATTTTGTACGTGCTTTAAATTCATCATATGAATTGCCAAGCAGGAAGTGAAAGTGTATGTTTAACGGTTGACTGCTGGTCATCCAGAACTTTGGACCAGTATATGGGCGTTACAGCACACTTCTTTTCTAAGGAATTAGAAATTAAATCAATTTTATTGCAATGTGATCTTCTTGATGGGAACCATACGGGAGCAAGGATTGCACAAGAGTTAGAGGCAATAGAAGAGTGGGGAATATCGCAAAAAATATTATTTATTGTATCGGATAATGCCGCCAATATGTTAAGAGCGTGTACATTATTAAATTGGGACAATTTTGGCTGCTATGAACATAAATTGAATTTAGTTGTACAGGATGTCTTAAACACAAATAAAGAAACCTTGGAGAAAGTAACTAAAACTGTGACTTTTTTCAAAAAAAGTTGTAACGCAAAAGAAAAACTACTAAAATATCAATTTAACAATCAAAATATTCAACAGCCTAAAACGGTCGTAAAAGCAGTTCCCAATAGGTGGAATTCTACTTTTTTAATGTTGGAAAGATTTCACGCCCTAAAGGAAGCCCTTCAAGCAACAATTGCGACAGTGATTGTTTCGCTGCCTGTAATCCCTTACGAGGAATGGGAATGCATTGAGCAAATGTGCTGGGTTTTAAAACCTTTTTATGAAGTAAGCAATGTCATGAGCGGAGAAAACTACTTAACCGCGAGCACTGCCCTAGTGCTGTCTTCAAGTTTGATGTCCATATGTGACAATCTATTAGTTAGAAATTTGTACCCTCCCGTCCTCGCTATGTTATGCAAATTAAAGGATGGATTGGTTCAAAGGCTTGGCGGTGTACACTTTTAGATCCACGGTATAAAGATATAGCGTTTTCGGACGATGTGGCTCTAACAAACACAAAATGGCACGTGTTGACATTAATGCAAAATATACAAACAGACGACGATTTAAGTGCTACAGCGAGTGAAAATGTGCAAATTGGATCTCCAAAGCTATCAATATGGGGTGAATTTGATTTGAAAATCAAACGCTCAACTGCGCCTAAAACAGCCAGGACCAAAGCCATGGAGGAACTTGACATGTTTTTAAAAGAAACAATTATTTCAAGGACAGCATGTCCATTTTCATGGTGGCGGATGCATAAATACATATACCTAGTTTTGTATAAATTTTTAAAACTCGATGTAATATTATGGTCACTTCAGTTCCCTGGGAACGTGTTTTTTCGAAAGCTGGGTTCGAAGCTGGGAATAGGGGGCAAACGAGCATGTGGCTCACCTAATGGTAAGTGACTACCACTGCCCATGAACAACCGCAACACCAGGGCAATTGCAGATGCGTTGCCGACCTTTTAGAAAGGTGTAAGATCTTTTCTTGAAGGTTCCTAAGTCGTATCGGTCCGGAAAATTCGCTGGTGGTAATTGATTTCACAAGGAAGTCGTGCGAGGGAGAAAACTTCTTCTAAATCGCACAGTGGTGGACCGCCAATCATCCAGATGGTATGGATGGTAACGCGAGTTTTGTCGGGTTGTGCGATGGTGAAATTGAGCGGCTGGAATTAGTCCGAAAAATTCCTCAGAGCACTCCCCGTGATAGATGCGATAAAACACGCAAAGTTTAGAAAGTTTTTTACTTTCTTCATAAGTTTACTTATTTTCTTTTTTATTTTCTCGTCTCTTCTACCTTTCTCGCGCTTTCTTTTCATTTTAAAAAGAAACTTTAAAGAAAATACCCCAAAAAAAATTCGCAATTGAATGTAATATTACGCAGTAACGCCGTCGTGCCATAAAAACCGAATGAGTTGACAGATTGAGGCGCTAATGACGTGCAACTAGAGGATGCGTTCAGAAATTTTTAAGTTACTTTTAACTTATGTGACGCCATCGAGCATAAGAAGCGATACTAACATATAGTATTATTACCATTGTCGAGGAGAGACAACAAGGCTATAATTTCATATGCAATTAGTAAAAAGCTGTTATTTTGACATTACAAACGGACACTTCAATTTTATTTATTTGTGTAGATATAGATAATGACTGAACTAACCTAAGCTTTTCAGTTCTCACCGGGCTAGGGGTTATGCGTCGTTTGCGCATCAAGCCAAGTTTTGAATTACTTTAATTTTACATTATCTATTAAATTATGTACTATATAAACATGGTATAAAGAACGAAGTATATCTTCATAAAATTGTCTTGATAATAAAGTAACTTTCGTTCGAAAGGATAAATATGCCATGCCTAATAATTATTTTTTTTGTCATATAATGCCTAATTAGCTTATATATATAAGAAATAGACATATGGTGTCGCGGACTTTTTTTTAGACGGAGTAAAGATCTATATTTTTCTATAACATTGTATTTACGTATCCCGAACCATAACACCAGCGTACGCGGATAAATCATTTTGGGAGCGCTTTTTCTTCTGACTTTCTTAACAAATGTAGGCTAGGTGAAATATATAGCCTAATGCTGGTTGCTGATAATAGCCTGCTAAGATGAGCACGTTTAAACAAACAAAAACACTCTTCCGCTTTATTATATTAGTATAGATGTTGCATCGTGTTCGTGTAACTTCGTTTTTGTTCGAACGGTTCGGAACGCCGTACGAACAAGACGTGCGTGAATACTAGTGTCGATATGCTCATCACTGATACTATCTCTGTCGGGCACGATGCCAGGTGAGACAGCGTGCTTTTTGGCTGCGCCCACCAGAGTTCGAACCCGCGACTAGTGCCACCTTAAGCTAAGGATAACACGCCGTCCATTATGTCGTCTTGGGTCACATGGAAGCCAGATGTCGATGGTGTGTTGGTGTTACTGGATGCTACTTCATCATCACTTTCATCTTTGCTGGAGCTTCCGTCATCAGGTCGATCACATGGTAATTTTTTCGGTATTCTTCCTCAACACTTTTAACATTACTGCACAATTTTCCCCATTCACCTTCTATCATATTTACCTTTTTGTTCACTAGTTCAGTCATAAAACAGATATAAATAATTTTTCTTTCCTTCCCTTTTAAAACCATCGTCACGAGTCGCAAAGTAAGCTGTGTATGCGACTGTATTTTGGGAGCGAACAAAGCGCGGGAAGCATGACCCAATAACATGCGGGCACAGTAATACTGGCGAATTGTACCCCCGTCGCGCCCCGTTCGTACCACTCACTGATAAATCTCTCAGTGCCCAGGTTCAAGGCCAGCGTTCTTTTTACGTGACGGTGGTGACGAGACCTATAAGAGTTCGACGTTCGCGCTTACATTGACCTCTAGTCAGCTGATTACAGTAATTTCACTGCTGGTTTTATGTTTCAATATTTTCATGTTTTTTTTTATGAAAATATCGTTTCATTTCGCTGTACTAACATGATGGAGCATGAATAAATCTAATAAAGCATTGTGAAAAGATGATTTTTTTTCATTTGAATTGATTTTATATTTCACCTATGATCAAAGGTATAGTTGGTACTGTCGTCTGTCTTCGTTTTCGGGTGCGTTTCAAAAATAACCTGTATATCAACAACATACGTAGAAATATAATCTGCGAAAGCAATAAAAACATCAATTATAATTGTATAGTGTACAAAGCAATCTGTCTTCCTTAAAATAAAATAACAACTATAGGTACGTAATTTTAGTTTTATTTTATCGCACATGCTCCTCTAAAGTACATTCGAGTAATGTTGGTGCAACCTCTCAAATGTATGTGAATTCACCCAATAGGTTTCTCAGGCTTGAGCCAAAATTACTCGAATTTGCCTTAAATAAACAAAATGTTTAAAAGTGTATTCTATATACAAAGGTTTGAAATTCCCGTTAAAGTTTTATATGGGCGTCCACCGTGGCGCTTGTAGTGTACACTCATAATAAACACGGTTTTTCTTTTTTAAGTATGAAGTTGGTGTTTGCGCCAAATGCTAATTCTTAAAAACAACACTAGGGGGCGCTCGGCGCGGTGCATTCCTAAAGTGCATGACGTGTAGACAGTAACGGGACCTTTTACCGAGGCGCCGCGCAGTGAAGCTACTCGAACTGCGTGGTCGCGTACCGAATAACCTCTAATTGTGTCGTTTTTTGTTAGTACGTTTTACGTAACAACGAGGGTTTTATTGAGTTGAGTGATTAACTTAATTTCGTTTGCAAGTAATTTACGTCAATTTGTATAGTGATTGCCTGTTGAAGAGCATTTGACAATATTAATTTTGCTCGTGTGGCATTTGATATAGTTCGGTAGTAACATTTTCCTTTGTCGGTTAAACGCTAAAACTTTGTGACCTCGAGAAACAGCGTTCGTATTAGATTATAGATTGTGCTAAGTGACGCTAGACTTGAGTAACATCGAGGTGACGCCGCTGCAGTGATACCACATCGTGGGGCGGTGCCGGGTGTCAGGGATGCTGCCGATTAAATGGGTTACGTCAGGTTACATATACACACTTTCTAAAACAAACTTACAAGCACATACTTAACGCCTGACCGCGCCTTGGGGTCGGTCCTCGATTCGGAACCCGGTAAGTTCGTATTAATTACCTAGCCCTTATATACTAAATATCCATAGGCTATTTGAGGCCCCCGCCCCTTGGTTTCCCGTCGAATCTGCAGCTGATGGGCCCCTGTACGGTCGACCTTTGTCTGAGCAACTAGGGGCGTGTACAATTTCTGGTAAGCAGAGCGTGGTTGATTGATTCTCCAATCGCCCGGCCGTAATATAGATAAAAAATAGTACGTAATAAAAAATAAATATTTTTTGTTTTGTTAGCGGGTAGGTGGTTATAACCACGCCCGTTAGGCTGCGCAAGCAAGGAGTGTAGTTTAGGGTTAGGTAACTACGCGTCGGGTATTTCGGGTAGGTAGATTGAATAGCCGAAGGGTCGGTCGCTTCAGCGAGGCATCTTTATTGACCGACTGTCTAATTTGTATTTAACTGATTTAATAGTAATTGTATTTGTTATTTGTTAATTTAATTTGTATTTGTGCCACATATTAATTGTATTTAGTAGTGATGCCATCGCACAAGCTACCGGCGCGTCGCCTGAAGGCGGAGCTGCGCTGGGCCGCCAATGCCCATACTTTGATAGGGCAACCGGATCGGGTCCATAGTTTAGAGAAGCGGCTCGAGCAGGTCACGGCCCGAAGGGCCGTGGTGGAGGAGGCTTACACTGAGCTCGACGCCTTGAATGCGGAAAAGGTAGTCTTGGACTCCTGCCTCGCGGACTACGAGCAATTATTTTCGCTCACGGACGACTTGATCGAGGCGGGGGCCAAGTATGCTAAGGAAGCGCGTGAAGCTCGGCTGAGTGGCCTGCCCGAGTCCCCTCGGAAGCAGCCTAGTCAGCCGGAGCTGTTGGGACGACTCCCAACTCTGGACCTGCCAAGGTTCTCGGCGGTCCTCTCCGAATGGCTGACCTTTGTTGGCCTTTTTGACAGGCTAGTGGACGCCCGGAGGGACTTGACACCAAGCCAGAAGATGGGGTACCGCCTGGCATCATTAGAGGGGGAGGCCCTGGGCGTCGTCGGCCATCTAAAATTGTCGGACGACGGCTACCAGAATCCTCGGGACCTCCTCGCCGGAAGGTACGCCAACGTCTGGCATATTGCTGATGAATACGTTAGGCAGATTATAAACCTCCCGCTGCTTAAGGACCGGACCAAACTACGTATGGACATCGTAAATCTAGTCGTGGTGGCTTGCAACTCATTGAGGCGGCTGGATTTACCGGTGGACGAATGGTTCTTCCTGTTGCTCCACATTGTGCTGTCCCCCGCCTGCCTCTCGATCTTCGGCTCCATTTTGAGGAGAGGTACGGCGGGGACGGCGCCTCCTATATTCCGCCCTTCAAGGACCTGCTGCGGTTCTTGGAGGAGCAGTGCCGGCAAATGGAGAACGCAGCGGGCGCCGTCGGGAACCTACGGGTTGCCAACCAAGCCGTGCCCAGGGAGAGGCAGAATCCGCCGGGCAAGTCTTCGCCAAACCCCCTAAGGCCGAGCGGAGCTTCCGCGGGAGGGCGCCGCCCCCTACAATCCTATAGCGGCCTAGCGGCCATGGAGGCGCTCCCCTACTCCTATTGTCGAGCATCCGATCACCGGGTGACGTCGTGCCCGAAGTTGTTGGGTAAGCCGGTCCCAGCGAGGCGAACCATTGCCAAGGAGCGCCGCTGGTGCTACTCGTGCTTGGAAAGGCATCTCCAACGATACTGCCCGCACCAGCGGCCCTGTCCGCACTGCCAGGGCAACCACCATGCCGTTTTGTGCCTGGGTGCGAACGGCGCGTCCTCTCGGGGCTCTCAACTCCCGCGGGCGGGGGCGCCCAGCCACGCCCCCTGTCGGGCGACGCTCGGCGCTCGCCTGCTGGCCTCCGTGCCCCTGGGTTTGAAAGGGGTCCCTAACCCGACCAGTCGAGGCGTCGTCCCCCCAGGGACAGGGGGGGGGGGTCGCCTCCACTGATCATTTGAGCCGTCAACAGTCCACTTGCCAAGCTGTTCTATTGCCGACGGCCTTAGTGAAGGTGTACAACCCGAGTGGCGACTGTTTAACGGTCCGCGCTCTATTGGATTCGGGTTCACAACGCAGTGTGGCCTCCACTTGGTTGGTGGGAAGACTAGGGCTCCCCTGGAGCTCTGAATCACGTCCAATAGTAGGTATCGGAGGTGCCGAACCTCCTGCTTCTAGGGGACAAGCGGAGTTGGTGTTCAGCCCTGCCAGCGAACACCTTCACATTTTAATCAAGGTAAATATCCTCGATGACATTGTAAGTTTTCTCCCTAACGTCCGTATAAATGCCAGCACTGCATTATCATGGTGCAGCATCCATGAGTTGTGTTGCCACAAATCTGGACGTTTTCGGCGGATACTCTCACGCAAACGCTTCATGACGCCTAAATAATATTCTTTATTCACTGTTTCTCCCTTTGGAAGGAATTCGGAGTGAACCACACCACGGTAGTCAAAAAAAACTGTCAGCATCACCTTGGTTTTGGAGCGACTTTGCCGCGGTTTTTTGGGTTTCGGCTCGTTTTCGAGACGCCATTCTGAAGACTGTTGGCTTGTTTGCATGTCGTACTCATAAACCCATGTCTCGTCGCCAGTTATTATACGTTTCATAAAGGTCGGATCCGTAGAAGCTCGGGAAACCATGTCTTCAGCGACATGCTTTCGCTGCGCTCTTTGAACAAAATTGAGCTCTTTTGGAACTAGTCGAGCGGCGACGCGTTTCATGCCTAAAATGTCAATGAGAATATTGTGGACGGACTTAAAAGATATGTTCACCTCACTAGCCAACTCTCTCATACTCATACGTCGATTTTCAAGCACTAGCTTCTTGATTTTGTCGATGTTTTTTTTGGTTGTAGCGGTTGAAGGTCTACCAGAACGAGGCAAGTCTACTACTACTTCTCGGCCTTCTTTAAAAGCCTTATACCATTCATAAGCTCTTGTTTTCGATATACACGATTCGCCGTAGGTATTTCGCAACATTTTTAGTGATTCACCACATGAAATATCATTCGAAACAACAAAATTTAAGGCACACTCTTTGTTCAACAATATTTTCCATTGTAAAAATCGCCGAGAGCTCAAAACTATGACCAACAAAAAGTGTAGTTTAAAACAAATTAAATGACAGATTCCGCTCAAACTTTGCGCGCTAAATCAGTACAGTGCTACCAACATGCAGTAAAAAAATTAGAACGACCTCTTTTACGCGGGTCTTTTTATTGACATATTCCCGATACTTTTTACACAGAGCAGTATGCTAAAAATCGTTTAATTTGTGACAACGAAGAAAATCTTTACCAAATCGGTTCTCCTTCAAAATAACTATGATATGCGTTCTTGATTTCTAATTCTGTTTGAGGAATTTCCAATGTGTCCTTTTCTATTTGTATTTTTTAAGCCAGTCGGGACCAGACCACCAAATATCTTGATTAGCCAAATGATGCGCTTTAATCCCTCTTGTTGCTAGATCAGCCGGGTTGTCAGAAGATTCAACATAGTTCCAGTGATTGTTGTCTAATACCCGTGTTATCTCAGCCACCCTATTTGCTACGAATGTTTGCCACCGGCTTAGTTCCGACTGTAACCATGATATAACTACCATTGAGTCGGACCAAGCAAAAATTATTTCTTTAGGGTTGGATAATATATCTACAACATCAGTCATGAGTTCTGTTAGTAAAGCTGCAGCACATAATTCCAATTTAGGAACAGATATTTGCTTCAAACGTGCAACCTTAGTCCTCGATGCAATTATCATGACATGTATTGAGGTATTGTTAATTAGCTTGAGATAAACAACCGCAGCGTATGCGTTTACTGATGCATCTGCAAATCCATGTATTTCCATGTCTTCCAAGGTTTGCGACGTCGTATTAAACCATCGTGGTAAAAAAATGTATTGTAAATAAATCAGCTCTTTCCTATATCTCAACCAGTATTCAATCAAATGCGGCGGTAATTCATCATCCAAGCCTAAATTACAGATCCATAATTTTTGTATTAATATTTTGCTGATATGACTACTGGAGACAACCAATCAAATGGGTCAAACAGGCGAGCCACATCGCAAAATCATCTTTTCTATCCCATGTCAAACCTAATATTTTTATAACCTTGTTTAGTTTTATATCTAATTTTTGTTTCATAGTACATTCCCTCTCTTGTAAAAAATCTAATACTTCGTCACAATTGCTGGACTATTTTTGCATTTCGAATCCCCCATTTCTTAGTATCATTTTAATTTCTTCGTACATACCTTTCGTTTTATCTATATTTTCATTCCCAGACATTAAATGATCCACTTCAAAAGATTTTTTATTACAGATGCAGTTTCAGGATATTCTTCCGCTTCTTCCTGGGCTAGCTGACATAATATTCTTACGGCAACGTAGGATGCAGCAGCGGTGCCAAAGATAACTGTCATTAGTTTGTAGGTCTTAACTTCTTCGCTTTCTTGGTTTCGCCACATTATACGTTATAAGTTTGCGTGGTCTTCTGCCACCTTTACTTGCCTGTACATTTTGATTATATCACCGATCATGCAAAATTTATGTATTCACCACTTGATGATTAAACTACGAAGATCTGGTTGTAATACGGGTCCTATCTTCATACAGTCATTCAATGAGAAACCACCTGTACCCCTTGCAGAGGCATCAAAGACTCTAATTTTTGTAGTATTTTTGTCTTCTCTGATTATTATTATATTAGTTTCATCATCCAAACGTGTAACATGTAGGCTTGTTATTTGTGGTACTACTTGCTAACTTGCTAACGCTTCCTGATAAAATCCACCCCAAGTTTGTGTACTGGGCGATTAAGTCACCCGGCTCCTTTATCAAACCTGAGCCAATTATTTTACAAAAAACATCAGCACCGAGAAGAATGTCTATTCTACTCGGCGTGTGAAAATGGGGATCAGCTAATTTCATACTATTAAGCTGAGGCCAACCACAAATTTTTACTTCTTTAGCAGGTAACCTACGAGTCAATGATTTAAGCACAGCCTTTATATTGACAGAAAAGTTTGATACACATTTTGACATAACTACCAATTCTGCTATGTGATTGATACATATTCTACCTTCCCCTCCTACACCAGAGAACACACCGTTGATGTTAGTTCTTCTTAAGCCTGATAAGTCGACAACTCGTGCGGTCACGAACGAAGCCTCTGATCCCTGATCAATTAGTGCACGGAAGACATGTGTTTTTCCTGCCCTTGATGTGATGTCTACCAATGCTGTTGCCAGTAAAATCCTTTGACCAGATGAACAGAACAAGATGAGACGGACATAAAGGCAACAGCGCATATGTCTAAGGAACAACTCCAACAAGATGAGACGGACATAAAGGCAACAGCGCATATGTCTAAGGAACAACTCCTTAGACATATGCGCTGTTGCCTTTATGTCCGTCTCATCTTGTTGCTTTGACGTAGTTCCTTCTGTTGTCATCTTTTCATTCGTCGTCAAATGCTTTCTATCACTATGTAATAAGGAGTGATGACGTATTCTGCAAATTTTGCATGATATTGTGTTTTTACATTTAAATACTGTGTGATTAGGCATAAGACAAAAAATAAATTGTTACTCTGTACAAACTTAAATCTTTTTTCTGTAGGTTGCTTCACAAGTTTTTTGCAGTTAAATATATAATGCTTCTCTTTGCAGTAGCTACATGGCACATTCTCACCATCAGCAGCATGAAAACACTTTGGGTTAATAGTTTTAGTAATTTTCTTTGCAGGTTACACCATCTCAAGAGTTCTAAACTTAGCTTCCAGGAACCCTTTTAACTGATCGAATGAAGGTAAATCTTCTGTGCTATTCTTACCAATAGACTCCTCCCACTGCTTATGTGTAACAGTGTCCAGTTTAGATACAATTACAAAATTTACAATTGCATCCCAATGTGAAGTTGGCAAACCGCGATTTTTTGACGCATTAATAACATTCCACAAATGTATCCAAAAGCTGCTTTAATAACTTTGCCGACTCATAAGATAAGGTTTTTTGATTTTTTTTTTAAATACAATTTGCTATGTATCTTTTATTATCATAACGCCTTTTTAGCACGGACCAAGCTTCTGCATAATTCTCTTCCGTAATAGCAAATTGTCGTAATAATACTTCAGCATCTCTTTTTAAATTGCTATTTAGATAGTGCAACTTTTGAACATCTTCAAGGGTATCGTTTTTATGAATAAGTGCTAAGAACAAATCGTGAAACGATTGCCATTCGGTGTAATGTCCACTAAATATAGGTATCCTAACTCTCGGCAACTTTGTATTACTCGGTTTTTGGCATAGCCTTTGTTTTAATGGTTGTGCTTTATTTTCAGTGTCTATATCTGGTTGCAATTTTTGTAAAGCATTTCGTAATTCTCCTTGATATGTATAATATAATTCCTCAAAATGATCATAAGCTTCGTAATTGAAATAATAACAGAACTTTCTTTCTTCCTTCGATGTTTCTTGTATGATTTTTTGATGCAAACACTTAAAATCTTTCCAATAAACTTCTAAGAAATCTAATCTACTGTAATTCTTTCTTTTGGTGCCTTTTTAAAATTACATAAGCCTTTTGTATATTCTCATAACTATCACATTGAATGTTCATTCATTTTTCTGCAGAATCTATTTTCGTTAAAATAAATGTTTGTGTTACTCCTTAATTTGAATGTTCTTAAATTTTGTAACAAACTAACAACAGTTAACTGAAAGTTAGGTATTCGTGGATATAAAAAAAAAGTTCAAAGTTCAAGCGTCCGAACGAAATAGTTTATCACCACCTTTGCTTATTTCTCTCACTAACTACTTTATAAATCACTACGTTTGTTTTTTGATTGTTCAACAAACTTCAATCGTATATCGTTAATATTTTTTTAATACATACCACAAATCTCACAGTTGCTTACGTATATATATTGTTCATAATAAAACACAACTAACACTATATTGTTCGTTTCATATATTTTGTCCATTTATTTACTGTAAACGTAGTTTAACTTTTATTCACTCCTTAAATATTTTTACTTTTAATGTCTTTTTCACAAATCCAGTTCGTTTGGACCATATTTTTAAAGGGTTAGGGTCTATTAGCATGTGACTAGGAAAAGAAACTAATTGTTTATGTTATGACCGTTTACTTGAGACTAAAATGCATAAAATGCAGTTAATGTCACCTTGCGCCATTGACAGAGACCTCTAAGGACGAGTGGGCAAAGTGCTTTTCTCAGTTGTTCCATCGGATGTAACGATATATAGATGTAAATGGACACTATTTTGAAAATTGTTCAGTTTTTAATTTTGTAAAAACTTTCAGTAACTACGATCTATAGATCTCAGCCTCAGTGTCACCCTCGTATAAGTTAAAGTAACTCCGTAAACTGGTTTCTGTTCATTCTCAAGTAATTTTTGAACATTTTACCATTATATTGGCGTATTTTGTAATATTCACTACAGTTATTTAGACAAAATGTAGGTAAGGAAATCTTTTAATGTGTTAAATTATTTTTTAATTTTTTCCTTTTCTATTTAATAAATTAAATCAACAAGAGTAATGCTTCTTCGTCGGAATCCATCGCGAAACTGACAAACATTACTATAATTTACCGAAGCACGTCGTTCGTTTACTGAGACACAGTTGCGTCACTGCAGCGCTTCTCTTTGGTAGCACCACCTCAGCGCTTTCTCACGCCTCTAATTTGAAGGCACCCTTAGGCTGGTCATCTTTTGCTTCTGAAATATCTCAGCTAGAAACTCCTTAACAATGTTTTAACACAAACACTCACGCCTGTCACCCAGAGGGGTAGGAAGAAATTACGGACTTCGATTTGGCGCGATCCTGACACACATCTCTCGCCTCCTTTACATCCATATTACATCCATCCACGCATACACGCTCGTCGGTTAAGGGTACTCCTAATCTGGCCCATTTTCAATGTACCGCCGATTTGGTCGATAAATCTTCGTCTAGGGCGTACCTTCCCGACTTTGCCGTTCACTTCTGAAACATAAGTTTGCCTTGTCACTCTTTGCTCGTTCATTCTTTTTACGTAACCAAACCACCGAAGCATTCCTTTTTTTAATCCTGGTCAAAACGTCATCTTGCAAACCACACTTTTCTCTTATCACACTATTTCTCACCCTGTCATTCAGATCCAGCCCTAGCATACTCCTTAATGATCGCATTTCTACAGCCTTTATTCTACTTCTTCTTTCATGCTTCTTCTGCCAGACCCAACTTTCACTACCATACATTAAAGTAGGGACTAACACAGCATTATGAATCGCCATACGTGCCTTCTTTGACACATTCAAACTCTTCATAATAGCGTGTAGAGCCCCATTAACTCTATTTCTTGCGTCCACTCGTCGTTCTATATCCTTATCATATCTACCATCCCTGCTAAATAAACATCCCAAACATACAAACTCATCCACTTGCTCAATGAACTCCCCTTCTATTCTTATTTCACGTAACGTTTTACTTTCTTCTCTTTCAAAAACCATCACTTTCGTTTTACTTGCGTTCACTTTCATACCCCTTTCTTTTAATGACCAGTTCATTAAAGTAACCATCATTTGCAACTCGGCCGCCGACGATGCAAATATGACTTGATCATCGGCGTACAAAAGGCATTTGACGGTTAACTCACCTATTCTCAACCCACATTCTTCAACTTCCAAAGTTTGCAAACAACTGTCCATAAATAGGTTAAACAGCCACGGAGATGCTACACAGCCCTGTCTGACACCTTTTTGAATGCCAAACCAGTGCGAGTAGACCCCGTTGATCCTGACACAAGCACTGGAGTCCCTATAAAGAGACTTAAGTGCCTGAATCAAACCAGTGTTCAACCCAAATGAGGTCAGTGTTTGCCATAACACGTTCACTCTGTCATAAGCTTTTTCTAAGTCCATGAACGCACAAAAAACTTTCTGGTTTTTGGCAAAATTTCTCCGCAATCATGCAGATGGAAAAGACTTGATCCGTACACCCCATCCCCTTTCTAAATCCAGCTTGCAGATCCCAAATTTTTCCATCAGTTTCTTCCATAACTTTTTTAATTAATACCTTAGCATACAATTTACCCACAATGCAAAGCAAGCTGATACCACGGTAGTTTTTACAGTCCTGCTGCGACCCCTTTCCCTTATATATTGGGACTATAATGGCTTTGCACCAGTCTTCCGGTACCCGCTTCAGTTCCCAACATAGATTAAACAAGGTGTACAGCAGGCCTGCAACCACACCCTCTTCAGCCCTTAGCATTTCGAGTGATACTCTATAATACAGCAGGCTGCCTTACCTGCTTTCATGCTTGTCATTGCTTTCATTATTTCATCTACACTTATCTCCCTACCTCTCTCCACTTCTCCACATCTTCTTCTTCTTTCTATTTAACTTAATTCAGACGACTCTTCACTCTTAAACACGCTTTCAAAGTATTCCTTCCATCTCTTTCAATTCGAAACTTCATCATTCAGCATGCAGCCAATCTCGTCCCGTATAGTATTAATTCTAGGCTGTTTTGAATTTCACCTGGCAGTTCTTACGAGCTTCCAGAACATTTTAATACTTGCCTGGAAGTTATCAGATATCCTTCTATCATTCTTATCTATCCTTTCTTGCTGTTTCCTTTCAACAACTTTTTTTACTCTCTTATTTATACGTCTAAAGTCTGTCTTTTTTCTTTCAATCTCATCATTCGTACCGCCAGAATTACCAGCTTTGGTTGTTAGTAAATCTAGCCATACTCTCTTCTTTGCTTCATCTTCCATCCGTACCTCATCATTCCACCACAACGTATTACTTTTCCTTTCATTCGTTCTCTTACTTACATCACATACTTCGGTGGCTGTATCCACCAAAACTTTCTTAACATTATTCCATTCCATACATTCTTCAGGTCTAAATCATTCATACATAATTCATTCAACACACTTATATTTTTCCTCAGTCTGCATTTATGCTTCTCTTTCACACGTTCATCTTGTAATCTCTCTATTCTTATACGCTGTAACGCAGTGGTAGACACAGATGTCCGATGCCGCCAACGCTTGAATAGACCATTAATTCGGCATAAGACCAAGTAATAATCCGTCCCAACGTTGGACCCACGGTAAATCCTTGTATCTACCACTGCGCTCCCCATTCTTTCATCCACAATTATGAAATCTATCATGCTTCTATCATCCCCTCTTTCCCAAGTATACATGTGAATTCTCTTATGGCGAACGAAAGTGTTCGCCACAAAAAGATTATTTTCCACACATACGGTGAGGAGGTCTTCACCATTCTCATTAATTATTTTAACTTTCCTAATATTCTTTCATAAGAAGACCTCTTCACCCCAACCCTTCCATTAAAATCTCCTAACATAATAATATTTTCATTTTCCTTACATTTCGTCAACACCAGCCTTACCATGTCCCAAAACTGCTCTCGGATATAAGTGGGCTTAGACATATTTGGGGCGTACACCCCAAGCACAAACAACTTCTTTAAGCCCACTTTCATTCGTATCCACAGCAGCCTTGGGCTTACACATTCATACTCTTTCACACGTTGACCCATTCTTTCTGAAAGGATGACACCGACTCCCTGGCATGCCCGCTCGGTCTCGTCTAAACCAGACCAGTAAGCGGTATACATGCCTTGTGCAGTCACATCTCTTCCCTTTCTTTTCGTCTCATTCACACATAACACATCTATTCCTCTATCATTCATTGTTCGGGTATTGGACGAATGTTCAATAATAATTTAAATTTTATGTTAAAACAGTTTAATAAACAAGTAAAAATATTAGATTAAAATATGTTGAATAATGCTAAATGTTAATGTTAAATGTTATGTTGATGAGTTCGCGTCCGTCGCGGTTACGGTGAAAACGTGAACTAACTCAGTTTTTCTAATTGTCAAACTAAGCAATGCAATCGCTATATATTGCGTAAAATGTTAACGCAGCAGAAATGTACGGTTGGACCGTACATGCTGCCGGGCCAAAATGTGAAGAGATGATTATAATGCAAGTTAGGTGATGTGTGATCGATGAGGTGATCTTATCTAAGTAACAAGGTGATAAACAATTTGTAACTTAACCTAGTGAATGATTGTTATTTATAAGATGAAAATGGTTACAGTATCTAACTTATTATTAAACAATTATTTTTATAATTAGATAATAAACCGTCTTTGCGGTATGGGAGAACACGCTTTGTTTTGTTTTTCAATTTCACACGACACATCACTTATATTGCCCATATGTTGACGGTCAACATCACAATTTCGCGCACTAGCACTCACTGTGAAAACACTAGGCTTACGGTTAGCCTTTCTTTGATTTCGCGCACTCACTGCACTAACACTACTCGCCGACTGCAGCTCCAAGTCTGGGGAGATGGGTGCACGCCGCCGCCGTCGCCGCCATCTCCACATGAACACCGCCGCCAAGACTGCTGCCACTCCGATTAACACGTAGTTGATTGCATAGTGATGGATGTCGTGCGACGATAATGTTGTTAATTGCACGTTATTCTTTTTCAGGTCTTTTATTTGACGGTCTAAGTTATGTAAGGAACTGTTTAAATCTGATAAGTTGGTGTCATTTTCGTCAAATGGTTCTAAAGGTATGCTTATTTTGATGATGTTATTCAATGGGTCAATTTTTGAAAGAATTAAGTCTTTATTCATCTCAATTTGATGTGTGTAAATTTGGTGGGAGAGCAACGTAAAATCTTGACCTTTTAGCAAACATCCCTTATCGAGAAATATCACTCCTGGTTTAGTAAGGCGTTCCCCAATTATACGATCAGGGCAAATAATTTTAACATCATATGTGTTGCAGCAGTGGAATAGGTATTGTGAAGGGTTATTCAGCGGTTGCAATATGTTTCTTTGTCGTATTGTGATTAAAATTGAATGGCTTTTTGTAATTATTACTCGATGATGAATTATTGAAGTTATATTGAGACTGAACGTTTAATTTTGATGTATTTTCTTGTTTTCGCCGACATAATTCAAGTGTTGTAAATTTGCTTTCTAAGTAGTCCAGAAACTCCTGTAAAACGGGTAGATCTCTGGGCCTTTTTTGCGATTCTATGTATCCTGTATATGTTTCCATGTCTAATTTTTGCGACAATATGTGTACTAGCAGCGGATCCCATGTGTTAATGTCTACGCCTAAGTTTTTAATTGCGTTTAAACATTCTAAAGTTGTATCATGTAATTTTTTAATTTGATTTACAGCCTGCTGCTGAATATTAGGGAAACCAAGCAATAAGCTAATGTGAGATACGAAAATTCGTCGCTTGTTGTCAAACCTATGACTCAACATTTACCAACAAGTTACGTAATTTTCTGAACTAATATTCAAATGCTGTATTAAACGCTCTGCATCTCCTTGAAGCTTACTCTTTAAAAATTGCATTTTTTTGAGCATTTGAAAGCGACGGGTTATTGTGAACAGTCTCTGTGAAAAGATCTTTAAATGGTATCCACTGGTTATAATTGCCGTTAAACGTAGGGATATCCATTCTGGGCGTACAGTTTTCCCGGTGATTGACAGACCACATTTTGGAATTGAGTTTTCTCTTCAAATCCATAAACTCCTGTTCATACACACTAAAAGTAGTTACATATTCTTCGTCGTCCCCATTGAGATCATGATCAATTTCCCAATGCAGGGAATCTATAGCCGACCACCGCGACTCTAATGTTTTTAAAGAATCTTCGAATTCCCATTTTTCCGTAATGTTATCTATGTTTATGCAACTAACAGACCTTTTAAATGCCTTAAAATTAATATATTGTTTGCGCAACATGTCATCTAACTTACTTGTTACTCCTCGATGTGCCTGTGGGCGGAGAGCCTCTTGCGGTTCCGACGACCTTACTGAAGACGGCACACCTAATCCACGCTGTTCCCCCTGTTGACTTGTTTTGCCTTCAAGGGCTGGATAATATTTCTGGCTAGCCAGGAAATCCTGATACTGCTGATTAATGATTTCTTTTACCGAGTTATAATGCTCCCTTGCAAAGTCGTATTCGGAATTTGTAAAGTAGGGATGTGTACGACTCTCACTTTTTACCAGTTTGCTGTGATTGTTCTGATAATCTTGCCAATACGATTCCAAAACCTCAAGTTTTCTTTTAAAATAATCTATTGTTTTACGTTCTGACCCATCCTTTTTAATATTGACACCAATTTTACGAATAGCTCCTACAATCTCAACCTGATTAGCGTGTACGTTTTCCATGTTGTTACTAAAATCAAAACTGTTAAAAAAGGAAAGATCTTACTTTGACACTGCTTATTACTGCTGATGTTGCTGCTGCTGCTGCTGACCAACTTGCCGACACGTGGATTCTTGACCTGGAAAAGCTGCTGATTTGCCAAGCCAAATGTTGAGGATGTTGAAAAAGATGACCACTGTTATGTTTGAGTTCGCTAGTTCTCACTGTCAGCTCACTGTCCTTGAAACACGCGAGGGTGCAATTCACTTTTCAAATAACCAAAAATGTTTATTTTCCGGCTCGAAGGACCAAAAATGTTCGGGTATTGGACGAATGTTGAATAATAATTTAAATTTTATGTTAAAACAGTTTAATAAACAAGTAAAAATATTAGATTAAAATATGTTGAATAATGCTAAATGTTAATGTTAAATGTTATGTTGATGAGTTCGCGTCCGTCGCGGTTACGGTGAAAACGTGAACTAACTCAGTTTTTCTAATTGTCAAACTAAGCAATGCAATCGCTATATATTGCGTAAAATGTTAACGCAGCAGAAATGTACGGTTGGACCGTACATTCATCATTTCGCATATTTTATCCATCTTATCATTCATTGCTCCACATACATTCAGCGTAGCCAGACGGGCCTCCGCAATCCACTTTTCGCCCTTCCGGGAGACGACAACCTCGGCGAACCTCGTCGCCGGTTTTCCTCCCGGAGATTCTTCGCACTCCTATTTTAAATATATTTTTAATAATGATTTTATACAGAAAATTGTAGCAGAAACTAATTTATATAGCATGAAAAAAGATCTTAATAACAAAATAATATACAAAGCATCAGATATCAAAAAGTTTTGTGGGCTATTGCTGTTCATGTCAGTGCAAAGATTTCAAAATACCAGAGCATATTGGCACCCTGTTCATGGTTATGACCCCGTAATGCCAGTGAACAAATTTGGAAAATTCTAACTTCATTGCATTTTCAAAACAATGAGCTTCATAGACCTGTGGGCCAAGCCAATCATGACCGGTTATTTAAAATTCGTCCAGTTATGGAGCACCTCAAAACAAAGTTTTCTTCCCTATCTATAGAACAACGGCTATCAGTGGTTGAGCGTGCAACAAAGGTTGCACAATTTCTAAAACAGTAGAATAGAATAAAATAATTTTTTATTCAATATTGATTATTACATAATACTTATTGGAAGTCATTTTTATTTACCACTGGTTCAGAAAATACTTCTGCCCTGAGAAGAACCAGCAAGAAACCCAGCGGAACCTTTTTTTTCAAACATATTTCACTTAACAATAATTTCGTTTATACAATTTTTAAATGATTTTTCATAGAACCAGCATGGTGGTGATCACCTTATTCCCAAGGGTGTTTTTTATTCATGTATTTCTTGATATTATAATAACCCTTTTTGTACAGTTTTTCTTTAACCTTTTGACTGTTTGTGTCGCATTTATGCGACACATATTGCCGTGTCCCTGCCGCTCCTGTCGTATTTCTGCGACAGAGAACATGCATGATTTTTTCGTTCTATTTTCGTCCTATTAACTGCGTGGTACAACTAAAATCATTATTAAATAGAGACATTATTCACAACAATTACTTAAAATTATGTCTCGTAGCTCAATACTTATTGAAAAAGCAACAAATATAAGTAATTGACAGCTTGAACTTTTCTTCGGTGTCTAACACGCGTGTCGCATAAATATGACCATAGGGATGGGATACAATGCGATGCGCTTTTTAAAAACGAAATAACAAACAGCTAAGTAATCAGGTATAATGCATAATTCAGCATAAAATAAACAATGTCATACGAAATAAATTTTTTTTTTTATATTAGGTACCTGGTGTTATTAATTATTTTCCTTATTATTCATAATAAAAATATCCCTCGGACTCTTTGTGTAATAACAACATTTGACGTTAGTTCCCATCCCTGGACGCCTATGTTTGCAACACAATTTCTCTAGTTAGCAAGCGCGACTGTCGCATTAATACGACCACTGCCTACGTCACAAGTAAAATAGTCACATTTCAATAATGACGACTACCGAGGAATTAATAAGAATATTAGAAGGTGACCATGCTCAATGACCTCAATAGTGTCTCCCAACGAATAAGTCTTAGGATGAACATGGAAAAAACAAAGATCATGTTTAATGTCCATGTCACACCTATGCCGGTAGTTGTTGGAAGCACTAAGCTCGAAGTTGTTGACGAGTATGTTTATCTGGGACAAATAGTCCGACTAAATATGTCCAACTTCGACCGAGAGGTCAATCGACGGATTCAACTCGGCTGGGCAGCGTTCGGGAAGCTACCACACATCTTCTCGTCAGACATACCTCAAAACCTTAAAACGAAATTGTACAACCAGTGCGTGTTGCCAGTGATGACTTACGGATCAGAGACGTGGTCCTTCACTGTTGCCGTATGAGGAAGCTCAAGGTCACTCAGCGAGCTATGGAGAGGGCTATGCTCGGGGTTTCTCTGGGTGATAAACTTAAAAATGAGGATATCCGCAGTAGAACCAGAGTAACCGACATAACCCAAAGGATTAGTAAGCTGAAGTGGCGCCCCCCCCCCCCCACGAGATGGAGTGACGACCTGGTAAGACATGCAGGAAGTCGATGGATGCAGGTAGCTCAGGACCGTTTTTTGTGGCATTCCTTGGGGGAGGCCTAAGTTCAGCAGTGGACTTATGAAAGGCTGTAATGATGATGATGATGATGATGATGATTAGAAGGTGACAACAAAGCGGAATTATTCGAATCTGTCGAAGACGACGACGGCTCCGTGGCGCAGTGGCTTAGCAATGAGTTGTTGCGCTGGGAATCGCGGGTTCGAATCCCGCACGGAACAAGTATTTGTATGGCCTACAAATAATTGTTCCGGGTCTGGATGTTTGTCCTCGTGCAATATATGTTTGTAAACTGCCTCCACGATACAGGAAAAAATCCTAGTGTGGGGGTAACGTTTTTAAAAAGAAAGAAAAAAGAAAGCGAAAGTGATGGTGAGGCAAGTACCTATTTCAATTACTACTTATGTTAATTGCACATTATTCAGTAGGTATAGATTAATATAAATAAGACTTCCGTTGTGTTTAGGTATCTCCTTGATGAATTGACACAGATGACAGTATAAAGTAGGCATGTCGATTTGAAATAGTTTAAACGATTTTTTATAGTAAAATAATCGATTTTCCACATTGATATAGATCTGAAGAATCCTTATCCGATGTCCTGATATCGACAGAACACTCCATGGACTTAATGAATCGATCTAAAAACCTCTCGAATTGGACGTATTCAAGAATATTTCAAACGTTTCAAGAAATATTTTTGCATAGTTGGAACATCTGTTCCTTGTGACAGACAGAAAAACTGTTCTGCTCTGGGTTCAGTCCCATGGTCCGACAATATATTTTTGGGTTTTTATAACTTAAAATTCCCAGTAGTAGCACGGAGTCTGGATTTGTGTCCGGTGTTTGGCAATACGCGCACCCCCTATTACTTGGGACGTATAACATAACAGTACTACACACCTCTACCTACTCCTTTTGAGAAATACAAGCGTGATGTTATGTTTATTAATTTAATGACGTCTCTATACAATTATTTGTATTTACGGTAAATTATCGTCAATAATGTTCTGCCCATATTAGGCATGTTTGAAAATGTCGCGATTGATCAAATATAGATCAGTTAATTCTTGATTTAATCGAGATTCGATTCTAGTAGTTTCGATTTGAATCGTTTTGGAGATCATATTTTTTCATGAGAGACTGACAAGTGACCATTTAGTGACATCAAAAATAGGAGCACCGAATACGATACGATTTATGAATATTTCCTAAGATTTATTATAGCCATACGTTACAAACAGTATTAAATACATCATCTTTTGTCATACGATAATATTATATCCTACTTTACTTATAATAACACGTACGTCTCTACTTCTTCCATACTTGTAACAATATTAATAATAACGTCTGTATCTAGTCTACAATATTGCTCTTTTTAAAGAACACATTTATAATTAATGCAGTAACGATAAGTTTCTTTTTAATATTAATTGTTGTAAAGTCGTAAGTTATTGTTTAGTAAAAAGTAAAATACAATACTTTCTAAACGATCGTTAGAAAATCCTGAATAATTATCTTAACGAATATTTATCTTCGGCATTATTCTAACTAGCTATTCCAAATTGAGTATGATCCCATACATTAGGTATAGAAGGTTTTTTAAATTATACCTAGTCAGGTCATAAATTCTGTCACATGTTTATATACCAAAATGAACTTAACAAAACATTTCTTTCTTTTGACACTAAAGTTTATTCAAAATGATCTCCGTGATTTTGAATACAGGCCTTCAATCTGCGCGGCCAGTCATCTATCGCAACACGAACGAGGTCAATCTTAATATCGGCGGCTGCCTTCATCAAGGATGTCTTGAGTGACTCCAAATTGGGATGAGGCTTTAAGCACGCCTTTTCCTCCAAGTGTTGCCATATCTTGTAATCTAACGGATTCAAATCTGGACTGGTGGAGGGCCAGTCTTCGTGCCGGATGAAGTCGATTTCACGCGCCGCCAGCCAGTCTTGTGTGCTCTTCGATCTATGAGCTGGCGCCGAATCTTGTTGGAATACCCAGTATAAGGGATCTAAGTGGACTGTATTTATTTATTACTGTAGCTAGTGGACTGTATTTACTAATTGACTGACCGATCTGAGGTTAACTATGTTAGGGGACTGCTTGAAGAAAAGATGGTACTCTTGACTATACTGTATTAAACTATTTACAATAATTCGGCACTCTTAAACTATATAATATGTACAGAGAGAGGTCTTGAATTATGGAGTCTTGAATTTCTGTCTTGCGTCTTCTTTGTTGTCTTCTCGAGTGCCGCTTCAGAAATGAACACCTCACAGACCAAAACGCCCTTCTTATATCTCGCAAGAGAGCGTCTCAGTCTGTGAGTAGTGCCGTGCGACGATGCTGCACTCCCATTGGTCGTCGCTCGGCTCCGGTGCGCGGGGTGTGCGGGGCGCAACGGGGTACGAAAGGGCGACGGGGCGGCGGGTCTCTAGCTGTCCGCAACATCCTCCCCCCGGCGTAGCTTGCGAGCCTAAGCTTCTCTCGGGAGGACGGCGATCTTCCTCACCGGCCGCCGCAGCAATCCGCCCCTGGCCCTCACTTCCACATTGCGCAACACGCCGTCTGGTCCGGGAAAGGTCCTTGTCAACCCTCCCCGCGGCCACACGTTCCTTGGCATGTTACTGTCTGCCACCACGACGAGGTCCTCTTCTTGAATCTGGCGCTGCTGCACATCCCGCGAGTCCCCGCGCGCAACCAGCGTCGGCAGGTACTCCTTCATCCAGCGCCTCCAGTAGTCGTCGGCGAGTCCTTGCGCCGCTCTCCACGCCCGACGATCACTAGGCGTGCACGGCGCGGTTACTGGTAGGCTCGATGGTCCCAGCAGCAGGAAGTGGTTGGGTGTCAGCGCCTCTTCCTCGTTGATATCGACCGGTACGTGCGTCAACGGTCGAGAGTTCACCGTGTTCTCTGCTTCTGTGAGGAGCGTTGCTAACGTCTCCTCCCGTGGGCTCTTCTGCTGCAGAGTGGCTTCGAGTGCGGTCTTCACTGAGCGCACCAGACGCTCCCATGCGCCTCCCTGGTTCGGCGCGCCCGGTGCGATGAATTTCCAATCTGTCCGCCGAGTCAGCGCGTAGTCCTTCAGCTGTGGTGCCCACTCTTCGATTACCCGTCGCAGTTCGGTATCTGCCCCATGAAAATTCGTTCCGTTGTCAGAGTAGATGACCCGTGGCCACCCACGCCTAGCCGCCATGCGCCGCAATGCCGATATCGCCGAGTCCGTCGTAAGGGAGTAAACTAATTCTAAATGCACCGCGCGCGTCGTTAAACAGGTGAATAACGCTACCCACCGTTTTTCATGCCGACGTCCTATAGTCACTGTTATAGGCCCGAAATAGTCGATTCCGGTGTAGGTGGATGGTCGCGCGAATGCCCCTAATCGTTCAGGTGGTAGATCTCCGATAACCGCTGGCCGTGGTCTCGCCTTGCGTACCCTGCATCGCAGACATCTCCGCTCCACTTCTCTTACTGTTGGTCGTAATCGGAGGATATGATATCTGGTGCATAGGTCGTTTACCACCCTCTCCCTGTTGGCGTGGCTTGCTTCCTGATGCGCCTTTTCCACAAGCAGCTTCACAAAATGGTGGCGTCAGTTTAGTATGATGGACCTCTTCATCTGGCTGTCCACGTCGGCTGCGTCAATTCTTCCTCTGGCTCGTAATACACCATCTTCTAATATGGGATCGAGCTTCCTTAATAAGCTGCCGGTTGCCAGGTTCTTCCCCCGCTGAAGTCGACTGATGTCTTCAGCGAAGCTCTCATGTTGGCTGTGCTCTATCCACATCCGCTCTGCTCTCTTGATGTGCTGCAATGTCAGTCCGTGCGCCCTTCCTCTTATGGCATCGACGAACTGTAGTATCCGTGCAGTGGCCCTGATTAATCTCTCGTAGGAGGAGAATCTCTCTATGTCCGGCAGGTGTGGAGCGTCCTTGGTGTCGCTCTGGTGCGCCACGACTTCCTCCAGTTCCTCATCTTCATTCCCTGCCTTCTCTTCCTGCCGGCGAGGCCATCTGTCTTCATCCTCGTACAGGAATGGCGGTCCCGTGAATCATCTGTCGCTCTCTTCTTTGTTCATATAATACACACGCGTTGCCTGATGCGCGATGTTTTCAGCGGTCGGTATCCACCTCCATTGCTCGGGTGACGTCTTCTCTGCTATCTCCCCTAACCTATGAGCCACGTATGGGGTGTAACGCGCCGTATCGTTCTGTATCCAGTGGAGCCCCGTAGTGGAGTCTGTCAAATACACTACCTTATCGGCTACCACTCTGTGCTCCTCTTGCACGAATTCCGCGAGTCGCGCGCATATCAAGTTCGCCTGCAACTCTAAACGCGGTATGCTTTGCGCCTTTATCGGGGCGACTTTCGCCTTGGCCACCACTAATCGTACCGTAATCGTTACGTCGCGATATCGTATACGCCAATATGCCGCGGATGCATACGCACGTTCGCTTGCGTCGTTAAAAACGTGAAGTTGACGCTCTACCACTCCCCCCGTAGGAGCATAGCACCTAGGCAGTCGCAGTCGTGACACCTCCTCGACGACTCGCAGCCACCTCTGGAATTCGTCCGCTGCCTCCTCGGGTAGTTCATCATCTCATCCGACCTTCTTCATTCGCCATAGGTCTTGTAGCAGGATCTTGGCGGTGATGGTGAGGTAGCTAAGCAGTCCGAGTGAGTCAAACACCGACATGACTGCGCTTAATGCTTCCCTCTTAGTCGGTGGTCGCTGTAGCGCCTTTACTTCCTGTGGCACCCTATTCATAGAGGTGTTGAACGTCAGGGCGTCTTCGTCGGCCATCCATAACAACCCTAGAGTCCTGCCTGGGCTGTCTTGCCTTAAGCCTACTTCCTTAGGCTTGCTCGCCAGTAGTTCCTCCAGCTTGTCTTCCAATAGGGCTGCGTGGTTAGAATTCCAGCCTGCCAAGGTGAAACCGGCCTTCTGGTGCACTTCCGTAACCTGCCTTGCCGTATTTACCGCTTCCTCTACCGTTGCATAACTGTCTAAGTAGTCGTCCATATAATGACTACGTACGATAGCGTTAAGCGCCAACGGATGTGTTTCTGCGTGTGCGCGCGCGTTATGATCTCTAACACTATGTGCGAGAAACGGCAAGCTCCTCGCACCGAAAATCATCGATGTCATAACGTACTCCCGCGGCGGGCTGGATCGCTCATTACCTCGCCACAGAAACAATTGCGCGGGTTGGTCGCGACGGTCGATCTTCACACGTAAAAACATTTCCCTAATGTCCGCGGACACGGCTATTTCATTTTCCCTAAACCTAAACAGTATACCCGGTAAGTTCTGTAATAAGTCGGGTCCGTCGAGTAGATAGTCATTAAGACATCTACTGGATGCGCGCGCTGCCGCGTCGAACACTACTCTTGTCTTCCCCGGCTTGTTCGGGTTCCGTACGGCGAAGTGTGGCAGGTACCAGCTCTTGGGGTCCTCTCTCTCTGTCCCCTCGGCTTCCCTTGCGTATCCTTTTGCCAGGAGATTGTCTATCTGGGCTGTGTAGGCGTCTCGAAACTCCGGTGACCGGTCCATTTTTCTCTCAATCGTCCGCAGTCTTCGAGCTGCCATTTCGTAGCTGGGTGGCATCCACACGTTGTCGTCATTCCATAGCAGTCCAACTTGGTATTGCTCGCCGACCTTCTTGACGGTGCGCTGGAATATCTCGACAGCGTGTTCCTTTTCCCGTCGCGGCCTACTCTTTAGCGAGATACCTATGGAATCTATCTCGTACTGCCGTTTGAGGAGTTCCGTTAGCTCCTCGTCCTGACTGGCTAACGTTCGGATGTCCCTATCTGACCGTCCGCTAACGCTTACGACGTGTAATACGCTCTCACCATCTTCCCTACACGTGAATCGCGGCACGGTTTCCTGTATTACCCACCCCAATAACGTACGTGCAGCTATAGGCTGCCTTCGACGTCCTATCCTTAAATTACGGGTGATTATTAAATGCCAGTTGTCGGCGCCTAATAATAATCTCGGTTTTGAGTTGTCGTAACAAACCGAACTCGGTAGGTCGCGTAAGTGTTTTAAACGTAAACACTCTTTATTTACCGACTGCGAACCTATCTTTAAATTTGTTACTGTACGCGCATTTATTCTATATATCCCACTGCGTGTCTTGCCACGTATGCCTATGTTAACTAACCTACTATCGGCCTCGCGCTGACTATTGTTTACGCCTCTAATATTCAGCGGCTTTTCCGGTCCTTCCGCTCCTAACTCGCGAGCTAAGTCGTCGTCGATTAACGAAATAGTCGAGCCTTCGTCAAGCAGCGCATACGTATCTATTTCCCTACCACGCGGTCCGCGTAACGTAATGGGACACACTTTCAACAGTACGGACGCATTACTACCAACGTTAGACGCGACGAGCACGGTCTCATCCGGTTTTGCCGATGTTTCAGGTGCGCGGGTCTTGCGGGCGTGAAGGAGGGCATGGTGGGGGGCGTTGCAGCCGTCGACGCCGCATTTCTTAGCTTTACACCTAAAGCGTCGGTGTTTGCTATTTAAACACAGAAAACACACCCCATCTTCCTTAATCCACTTCCACCGGGTGTCCAAACCCATTTGCGCAATCTTCCTACATTTGGCGATAACGTGTTCACCCCCGCAACACATACATGAGGCACTACCGGTGTCCTCCTGGGCGGTGAACGTCTTTACGTCGCGGGCCCTATCCTCTACGCGGCGTGTCACTATAATCCTTTTCGACGGCGGCGCCTCTTGTCTTACGGGCGATTCCTTAGTCGGCGCTACGGACGTATAGGCATGACTCAACGCACGGTCAGCCTCTCTCATCATGAACCGAGATAGTGTGACGATATCCGGTTCGTCTGCACTTCCGTAGTGCTCCGCATAATCGCACCAACGTGACCGTAAGTGAGGGCTAAGTTTTCTAGTGACTTCCCTAGTTAGCATCGGATTTTGTAAATAACCTTTGCCGTCGACGTTCTGCAAAATACACACTATATTTTGTAACTTAATCGCGAATGAATTTAATTCCTGAGCGGTTTGACCCGGGCGCGGAAGGCGTTTCAGTTCCTCTAACGCACGATCGATAATTACTTCCGGGCGGCCGAAACACTGCTCCAATGTTCGCATAATATCTGCTGGATCCTTTGCGGTAAACAGCAGTGCCGATACTACTTCCCTAGCCTCACCACGTAGACAATTTCTTAACCTTGCCATATTTTCCGTATTTGTGAATCCAAATAAACGCGTGGATTCTTTCATCGCGGCTTTGAAAGCTAACCATTCTGCGGCCGAACCGTTAAAAATAGGCAAGTCCTGCGTCTGCTTCGCGGCGGCGGGCCTGACTCTAATTATGTTTTCTAGAGCTTCCGCTAGTCAATCTATACCTCTCTCTTTCCCTGGTGGAGTAAGCGACCTATCTCTATTCCTATATCCCTCTAGCCTACGCTGTGGCGCTGGCGTCCTATGTACACCTACATCCCTATGACACGGCGACGATAATCTACGATCCGCGTGGCGATGTGGCGATGGCGATCTATGTACACCTACATCCCTATACGGCGACGGTGAACTACGATCCGCGTGGCGATGTGGCGATCTATGTATAGGCGATAGAGTGCGGCGTTGGACGCGCGACGGCGACGTAACCCGTACACGACGATCCACCTGGTTCATTTCTACGGCGACTCCACTATCCCTCTGTATCGTTTCTACGCGACGTGATTGAACATCATGCGCTACCGTCCTCCCCTGGGCATCTTCAGCGTGGTCGTAACCGGTTTCCCTAATCGGTAGGGCCTGCTCTATCTCGATGCGGGGCGCGGGCTGAGACGGGCGGTAGGGCGGCTCCCCCCGCACAGTCTCTACGTTCTCTAACCACCTATCAACGCGTACCCTATTTTCAACTAACTCGTCTTCGTTAATACTTTCCCTATCTGTTTCTTCTTGCAGTTGAGCGACGTCCCTAGCGTATTTCTTCTTGATAAGATCTTCTTCGAGTTGCAATTGCTTCCTTCTAATTGCAGCTAGTTCCTCCGCGGCATTATATTCGATTTGCTTTAATTTTGCTATCGCGCTAACTGTCGACCGGGCTGAACGAACTGATCGGACCGACGGGGTGCGGGGCGCGGGTCTATGTACGTCTTCTACTGGCGCGACGGAACGTACTATCGAACTAGTTTCTGTAGTCGGAAAATCTTCTATTATCGCGGTGAGTGTCTCTGTGCGCGGCGCGGATGTGCTAACCTCTCCCAAACGATCAGTCGTAGACACGGACATAGCGGGGCACGGCGGAAGGGGGCGCGGGCGCGGGCGTAGATGCGGGCGCGAGCGGGGCCTGGGGCGCGGCGGAGGGCGCTTGTGCCAACGCGAGATAATCGGACGGGGACGCGGGTGCTTCTTCGAATATCTGCATTTCTACCGCCATTTCGTAGTCGTTCCGTGTCTTCTGGCTTCGTGTTTTCCTCATGACGTCCCTCGTTGCGACCTCCGATCGTCTTCAAAAAGACGTACGTATCGTCTTCAAAAAGACGCACGTATTGGACGTCGTTCCCGCCACAAGGCCGTAACCAGATGGTCACAGTTTGGCACCGTTAGGGAGCAACCACCTGGCCGCGTAAACGCGGTTTAAGAAACAAGAAATTCTCTGGAAAAAGGCAATATGACGTATATGACCGTAGGCTTAATAAGAAACAGGGAAGAAATTAGTAACGACGATCTTCTCTCTTCGTCGACGAACTTCTTTCTTCCTTGAAGATCTTCTGTAATGATCTTCTCTCTTCTGTAATTATGTTCTTTCTTCTATAATTGCCTTCTTTCTTGTTTCTTCTTACTTCTTGCTTGAATCTTCTGGCTTGAATCAGGCGACGATGGACCAAGAATATAAGGGATCTAAGTGGACTGTATTTATTTATTACTGTAGCTAGTGGACTGTATTTACTAATTGACTGACCGATCTGAGGTTAACTATGCTAGGGGACTGCTTGAAGAAAAGATGGTACTCTTGACTATACTGTATTAAACTATTTACAATAATTCGGTACTCTTAAACTATATAATATGTACAGAGAGAGGTCTTGAATTATGGAGTCTTGACTTTCTGTCTTGCGTCTTCTTTGTTGTCTTCTCGAGTGCCGCTTCAGAAATGAACACCTCACAGACCAAAACGCCCTTCTTATATCTCGCAAGAGAGCGTCTCAGTCTGTGAGTAGTGTCGTGCGACGATGCTGCACTCCCATTGGTCGTCGCTCGGCTCCGGTGCGCGGGGTGTGCGGGGCGCAACGGGGTATGAAGGGCGACGGGGCGGCGGGTCTCTAGCTGTCCGCAACACCCAGTGCCTGTTATTGAACATGGTATGAGAAACAGGTTCCACAAGGTTCGTCAGGATTGTATTTTTATACACAACTACATTCGTTTTTACAAACAAAAAACTCACAAAAATGTACCTCTGTTAAGCCCCAATAAGAAACTCCCAACCATGCCATGAGCGAGGATGGAAAATGACCTCGTTGGACACGCGGAATACGGTTGCTCGCTTGTTCACTACTGTGTGCGTACACCTTATCATTTTGTTTGTTGTAGTCTCTTCTACGGTAAAAATTTTTAATCCGAAGAAAGAATTTCCCGATATTTTTTTCCCGCGTACCGCTTCAACAAAGCGCGGCATCTCTTCAGTCTCAGGTCCATTAGACGAGCATTCAAACGATGTCCTGTTCTTCTTTGATATGCCCGGATCCCTAAGTCTTCATTTAACACCCTTTTCACCGTGGTTCTGCTTAACCCCATCTGAAGGGCCAACAGTTTCTGCTTACGTTTGGGATTTCTTTGAATTCGCGCCTTCACAGCTTTTATCACTGCTGCTAACAGACCGAGGGCGACCACTTCTTGACCTGTCATCTACACTAGAGTCTTCATTGTATCGTTTGATCGTACGATAAACGAATCTTTTGGTTATATTCAAATTTTTCAGTATGTGAAAAATTTGAATTGGCGCGTAACCGCAACGATGCAACGCAATAACTGCAACACGGTCTTCTTTAAGCGTCCACTCCATATTTAAAAATGAGCAAAATTCTAAAAAGTATACAGTTTTATTTTCATGAACAATTCGAAATTCGGATTCAATAAACTTTTTTGTCGCCAGCATTCTAAAAGAAAAGTTTTTACTATGTGACAATACTTATGACCTGACTGTGTACTTTTAGGGAATAATATAAAAGAATATAAAGAAATGGTAATTTTATATTTTATTGTAGCTTCTTTTTGAAAGTTTATTCGAAATAAATTCAAAATGTATTTCATTAAATTCAAAAATCGATTACAATCGATTGGGCATCCCTAATCATTTTTCGACACTACATGATGTTCGGCGAAGATAGCGGCGATTAATGTTATTAGTTGAGTAGAATACTTTTTAATGTTCATTTATGCATGCAGCTAGTCCGTGTTATTAAAGTATTAAAAGTATTTGCAACTAACATAATAAAATAGAAAATTAATTATCGTATATGTCCGATGCTTTTATTACACAGGGCGATTTTGGACATTGTCCTTTATCTTTATTTGGTGTTACACCAAACTGTGTTGGTTTATTATTTGAAATTAAACCAAAATATCATAAGATCAGACGTGGTGTAATCCACATTTTTATTTTTATTTTAAGCTTATTTATCATAAAGGTACACAAATATTATAGATTTAAAGGTTCTTTTTATAAATTTAATTAAAAACAGTTAAAATAATGTATACCTAAATACATTATTCACTAGTTTTTCTAAATTCAATGCAATTTTTTCCAACATACTACTACTAGAACTACATTTTGTGTGGCATTTTGTTTTGGTATGCATATGGCAACTTTATTTAAATTGAATAATATGTAATTAATACATATTAACAATAGCTATACTGTGTCTAAGAGTGAATACCAGGATACAAACTATGATTTCTAGCTGCCTCAACCATACAGAAGAAAGAGAACTACAATCAAGGAACTCGCTCAGTAGCAGGCGCTACAATCTTAGAACGTTAAACTTGGAAACCTGTGAAATGTTCTTATGCAAAATTAAGATGTACTTAGTAAACTATTTGAAACCATATCTATTTACTATTTTTCATTTTAGTCGTATTATATAATCATGTTATTCCAACTAACAGTAGTAGATGACGTTGTTCTCAATTTCGAGTGAATAGTTCTTTGATCAGGTACTAGATGTCGCTACCAGCAACATGTAAATTAAACAAATTTTTATAAAAAAATCTTCTATTTAGTAGAAAATAAGCGTGACGGGTATTAAGATATTTTCTTTTTTTTTAAATTAATAAAACTTTGTGATAAAAATTTTAACATGTTCTTATAAATAAATACTGATTACACGTGCTTTCGTGAAATTATTAATTAAAAATCCCGTTATAAGATATTATTGGGTTTTTTTAAACTCATTCTGGCAACACAGCAACCTGCCATTGTGAATTTATTCACGTTTCCTGCTATTTGTTTTATATCTCGATATTCTAATATTTTAAGATAAATAATTCGCAAGAGTTACTAATATTTTATGTTTGTTTAGGTCGTTTTGTGTTGTATTATTTACGTTGAATTGAGCTATCTATTATTCCTCCTTTCGATTTGGTTTTTGTTTCCATTGCTAGATAGAATAACTAATAAAAAATATGTCAGATAAGCGTTGCTGTGTCCCCGGGTGTAAGGACAGTGCAGGTATGTCATCTCGTCTCTAAACAACTTGTATTAAGGGATTTCTTAGAAGATTTGTCTTAGGCGTAATATACTAAGTATGTCTTATTTTAAATGTATCTTCTAAATATTTTAGGCATGCATCATGTTCTTCACGGATTTCCAAACCCAGAAAACGATAGTGATCGATTTAGGGTATGGCTTTATGCAATTGGCGGTGATTTACTAGGTCTCGAAAATATTCACATATTCAAGTATCGCCGTGTGTGTCACTCACATTTTGAAGAAAGATTTCAATGTAGATATAACAGAATCAGCAACATTGCTGTGCCAACTTTGAATATGCAAGGTTTGTCTTTCTAGATTACAGATTAAATAAATATATCATAGAATGAATTAAGAACATAGTATATTACTAATGGTATATTTTGTTTCTTTGTTAAATATGACTGATTCAGTAGGTATCTAAATAGCAATAATTTTACAATTATGCATTCATTAAATGACCTAGAATAAAATTGTATACAATTTATATGTACTATCGGGCTTAAATTTTTTAATGCATGTAACTGACAGAAGGATGAGGCTTTGATGATCAACCATTAAGCCTAGTTTTCATAAATATTAAGCTTGTGTGGTTACCCCTCTTTTACTACCTTTTTTTAAATTAATTATTACTAGCTTTTTACCCGCGGCGTCGCTCGCGTGAGCATGAATTAGGAACATCATTCAAATCATCAAAGCTGTTCCGTGCCAAATTTAGCAAAATTCGATTACTTTTAGAGTCCCGTTGTCTGTCTTAATGTCTGTCGAAAATATTTTATGAATTCTAAAAGACTATTAGACGTAGGTTATTGGTGTTTGACATAGATATAATATGCTACAGGAACACGTGAATATATGTCTAGAAACATCTTTTATTTTTTATATAGCGCGTGTTCTCCGTGTATATAAGAAAGGTAAATTTTCTTGGAATAAAATTTTATTATTACTATTTACATTTTACTGTTTACATTCATTCAGTATAATGTTTATATGAGATATTTTATTCATATCATTGGTCCTATTTAATATTGATTGGTACCATAAAATAGGTGTACACAGTAGATATTTGTTTTACGTTCGAGTAGACATCAAAATTTCATAAACGCTGTTCTATAATGATGTATACTACACATGGAATAAAACTAATGTTACGGATTTTATCAAGTTTAATTTTAACTTTTTTACGTTGGGTTTTTACGCATCTTTAACTGAAAGTTCCATAAAAACCTTCGTGAAAGACCATATCGTTGATGTGAAGCACGGACGCTCCAGGAAGTCTAAAGTATGTCAACATGTTAAGTATCGTCCCAACCATTAGATCATATCTGATAGACAACAAATGCTTACAATAAAACATCGACTCCCACCAATGAGGATTTGCGTGGCTATTGAAATTAAAAAACATCCTAATTTTAATAGGGATGATGGCTGAGTGCTACCATCTGCTAAGGACTCCATACTTAATAAACTAATATTCAAACCCAAGCATACTACTGCATTTATTCTCTCTATACTATTCTTATTCTATTCTATTCTATTCTAACTATGACATCAGGTCGTCGAACACCTCAGTCCTCTCGTGACCATGGGTGCTGTAAAGTGCCCAAAACATCGGGAATTGTAAAGGTTAAAATTAAACATGATGAAATCCTTAAAATTAGTTTTATTTCTTATAACTTTTATTCACAGTGAACGTGGGTAGCACTTCACTCATAAACGAGAGTAGAAAAATATTCGTCTTGTGGCAGTGAAAGAGAATCCGCCACCTCATATCGTCCCGTCGTAAGAGGCAACATAGAAAAACAAACAGGAGAAGGGATGGGCAGCATCATCTTCCTGACAACAGATCAAAATAATAATAGCTGCGGTTGCCAACACGCCTACCAAGCGTGGCAACTATAGTAAATAACCAGCTACTTGACAATTTATGAGGGAGGCCTATGTTCATTTCAGTGAAATTTTGATAGGCTGACGATAATGAGTTCTACTCATCTTTGCAACCCTTAATATTTACGATAGAGTAAAAACAAAAAAATAACATACCCGAAAATATGAATGAAATAATTATTCTATACATTTACATTTATTGCCCCATGAAAAGTAAAAAAAGTAGCAGCTTACATAAATGTTACTGCCCAGTAGTAACATGTATGTAAGCTGCTACTTTTTTCAGGTTTTTCAGGCCGCAAAGAATTTTTGACCAAAAAAGTGTTCGCTGCGCTGATTCCAACGCGGGATGACCTCAACTGGGAAACTTCTCAGATATGCAGGTTTTCCTTCACCGCCGAGAAGGTGGTAAATTGACACTTCAGATTGCAACTAAAATGTATGCCAAAATTTATAATAATGCTTACGTACCATGAAATTTAAGTTTTAATCAGTGTGATTACTTTGAAAAGTAAAATAAAATAAACTTTTGTTTAAATCTTTCCGTAAGAGCCTGTTCATTTAGATATGAGCTATAAAACCAGGTGTTGAGGAGAGCTAGAGACCCGCCGCCCCGTCGCCCCTTCGTACCCCGCTACCCCCCGCGCACCCCGCACACCGGCGCTGATCCAGTGATGTCGGCGACCAATCAGCGCGCGTGCGGCTTCATTTATCGTCGCACGGCACTACTCACAGACTGAGACACCTTCTTGCGAGATATAAGAAGGGCGTCTCGGTCTGTGAGCTGTTCATTGCACTTCGGAAGCGGCACTCGAGAAGACTCCAAAGAAGACTCAAAACAACAGATCAAGACTCCACAACTGAAGACCTCTCTCTGTACATATTAGATAGTTTATTTTAATAGTGCCGAATATTGTAAATAGTGTAATACAGTATAGTAAAAAGTACCATCTTTTCTTCAAGCAGTCCCCTAGTATAGCTAACCTCAGATCAGTCAATAATTAATCAGTCATAAATAAATATACAGTCCACTTTTCATCCATTATATTCTTGGTCCATCGCCGCCGGATTCAAGCCAGAAGAAAGAAGCAAGAAGTAAGAAGAAACAAGAAAGAAGCCAATTATAGAAGAAAGAACATAATTATAGAAGAGAGAAGATCATTATAGAAGATCTTCAAGGAAGAAAGAAGTTCGTCGACGAAGAGAGAAGATCGTCGGTACTAATTTCTTCCCTGTTTCTTGTTACGACTACGTCACATACGTCTATTGTCTGTTTTCTTGTTTCTTTAACCGCGTTTACGCGGCCAGGTGGTTGCTCCCTAACGGTGTCAAACTGTGACCATCTGGTAACGCCCTTGTGGCGGGAACGACATCCAATACGTGCGTCTTTTTGAAGACGATACGTACGTCTTTTTGAAAACGACCGGAGGTCGCAACGTGGGACAATGAGGAAGACACGAAGCCAGAAGGCACGGAACGAGGACGACACGCCGGTAGGAATGCGTATATTCGAAGAAGCACCCGCGTCCCCGTCCGATTATCTCGCGATGGCACAAGCGCCCTCCGCCGCGCCCCAGGCCCCGCTCGCGCCCGCATCTACGCCCGCGCCCGCGCCCCCGCCGCCGCGCCTCGCTATGTCCGTGTCTACAACCGATCGCTTGGGAGAGGTTAGCACATCCGCGCCGCGCACAGAGACACTCGCCGCGATTATTGAAGATCTTCCGTCTACAGAAACTAGTTCGATAGTACGTACCGTCGCGCCTGTAACAGACGTCGTACATAGGCCCGCACCTCGCGCTCCGTCGGTCCGCTCCGTTCGTTCAGCCCGGTCGACAGCTAGCGCGATAGCTAGGTTAAAACAAATTGAATATAACGCCGCGGAGGAACTAGCCGCAATTAGTAGGAAGCAATTGCAACTTGAAGAAGATCTTATTAAGAAGAAGTGCGCTAGGGACGTCGCGCAACTGCAAGAAGAAACAGATAGGGAAAGTATTAACGAAGACGAGTTAGTTGAAAATAGGGTACGCGTTGATAGGTGGTTAGAGAACGTAGAGACTGTGCGGGGGGAGTCGCCTTGCCGCCCGTCTCAGCCCGCGCCCCGCATCGAGTTAGAGCAGACCCTACCGAACAGGGTAACCGGTTACGACCACAGTGAAGATGCCCAGGGGAGGACGGTAGCGAATGAGGTTCAACCACGTCGCGTAGAAACGATACAGAAGGATAGTGGAGTCGCCGTAGAAATGAACCAGGTGGATCGTCGTGTACGGGTTACGTCGCCGTCGCGCGTCCAACGCCGCACTCTATCGCCTACACATAGATCGCCACATCGCCACGCGGATCGTAGATCACCGTCGCCGTATAGGGATGTAGGTGTACATAGATCGCCATCGCCACATCGCCACGCGGATCGTAGATTATCGTCGCCGTGTCATAGGGATGTAGGTGTACATAGGACGCCAGCGCCACAACGTAGGCTAGAGGGAGATGGGGATAGAGATAGGTCGCTTACTCCGCGAGGGAAAGAGAGGGGTATAGAGCGACTAGCGGAAGCTCTAGAGAATATGATTAGAGTCAGGCCCGCTGCCGCGAAGCAGACGCAGGACTTGCCTATTTTTAACGGTTCGGCCGCGGAATGGTTAGCCTTCAAAGCCGCGATGAAAGAATCCACGCGTTTATATGGATTCACAAATACGGAAAATATGGCAAGGTTAAGAAACTGTCTACGCGGTGAAGCTAGGGAGGTAGTATCGGCACTGCTGTTTACCGCGAAGGATCCAGCAGATATTATGCGAACATTAGAGCAGTGTTTCGGCCGCCCGGAAGTAATTATCGATCGAGCGTTAGAGGAACTGAAACGCCTTCCGCGCCCGGGTCAAACCGCTCAGGAATTGAATTCGTTCGCGATTAAGTTACAAAATATAGTATGTATTTTACAGAACGTCGACGGCAAAGGGTATTTACAAAATCCAATGCTGACTAGGGAAGTAACTAGTAAACTAAGCCCTCACTTACGGTCGCGTTGGTGCGATTATGCGGAGCACTACGGAAGTGCAGACGAACCGAACATCGTTATACTGTCTAGGTTCATGATGAGAGAGGCTGACCGTGCGTTGAGTCATGCCTATACGTCCGTAGCGCCGACTAAGGAATCGCCCGTAGGACGAGAGGCGCCGCCGTCGAAACGAGTTGTATTAACACGCCGCGTAGAGAGTAGGGCCCGCGACGTAAAGACATTCACCGCCCAGGAGGACACCGGTAGTGCCTCTTGTATGTGTTGCGGGGGTGAACTCGTGATCGCTAAGTGTAGAAAGTTAGCGCAAATGGGTGTGGACGACCGGTGGAATTGGGTAAAGGAAGAGGGGGTGTGTTTTCTCTGTTTGAATAGTAAACACCGACGATTTTAATGTAAAGCGAAGAAATGCGGCGTCGACGGCTGCAACGCCCCCCACCATGCCCTCCTTCACACCCGCAAGACCCGCGCACCTGAGACATCGGCAAAACCGGATGAGACCGTGCTCGTCGCGTCTAACGTTGGTAGTAATGCGTCCGTATTATTGAAAGTGTGTCCCATTACGTTACGTGGACCACGCGGTAGGGATATAGATACGTATGCGTTGCTTGACAAAGGCTCGACTATTTCGTTGATCGACGACGACTTAGCGCGCGAGTTAGGAGCGGAAGGACCGGTAAAGCCGCTGAATATTAGAGGCGTAAATAATAGCCAGCGCGAGGCCGATAGCAGGCTAGTTAACATAGGCATACGTGGCAAGACACGCAGTGGGATATATAGAATAAATGCGCGTACAGTAACAAATTTAAAGATAGGTTCGCAGTCGATAAATAAAGAGTGTTTACGGTTGAAACACTTACGCGACCTACCGAGCTCGGTTTGCTACGAGGACGCCAAACCGAGATTATTATTAGGCGCCGAACTTGGCATTTAATAATCACCCGTAATTTAAGGATAGGACGTCGAAGGCAACCCGTAGCTGCACAAACGTTGCTAGGGTGGGCTATTCAGGGAACCGTGCCGCGATCAACGTGTAGGAAAGACGGCGAGACCGTGTTACACGTCGGACGGTTAGATGAGGACGTCCAGGCGCTCGTCAGTCCGGATAGGAACGTTTTACGACTGCCGAGACGCTACGCTCCCACGGGGGGAGTAATGGGGAACCCACCGCGCGACGGTAAGGCGTACACGCATCGCGACGGTAGGGACAGGCCTACGATCGAAACGGCCAAGGCGAAAGTTGCCCCTATAAAGGCACAAAGTATACCGCGTTTAGAGTTGCAGGCGAACTTGATAGGCGCGCGACTAGCGGAATTCGTGCAGGGCGAGCACAGAGTGGTAGCCGATAGGGTAGTGTATTGGACAGACTCCACTACGGCGCTCCACTGGATACAGAACGATACGGCGCGTTACACCCCATACGTGGCTCATAGATTAGGGGAGATATCGGAGAAGACGTCACCCGAGCAATGGAGGTGGATACCGACCGCAGACAACATCGCGGATCAAGCAACGCGCATAAATTATACGTACAAGGAAGAGAGCGACAGATGGTTTACGGGACCGCCATCCCTGTACGAAGATGAAGATCGATGGCCTCGACGTCGGGAAGAGAAGGCAGGGGATGAAGATGACGAGCTGGAGGAAGTCGTGGCGCACCAGAGCGACACCAGGGACGCTCCACACCTGCCAGACATCGAGAGCTTCTCTTCTTACGAGAGATTGGTCAGGGCCACCGCTCGGATATTACAGTTCGTCGATGCTATGAGAGGAAAGGCGCACGGACTAACATTGGACCACATCCAGAGAGCAGAGCGGATGTGGATAGAGCGCAGTCAACAAGAGAGCTTTGCTGAAGACATCAGTCGACTGCAGCAAGGAAAGAACTTGGCAACCGGCAGCGCATTAAGGAAGCTCGACCCCATATTCGAAGATGGCATACTGCGAGCTAGAGGACGGATCGACGCAGCCGATGTGGACAGCCAAATGAAGAGGCCCATCATACTGAACGGACGCCACCAATTTGTAAAGCTGCTTGTGGAGAAGGCGCATAAGGAAGCAAGCCACGCCAACAGGGAACGGGTAGTGAACGACCTACGCACGAGATATCACATACTTCGACTACGACCGACTGTAAGAGAAGTGGAGCGGAGATGTCTGCGGTGCAGGGTACGCAAGGCGACACCACGGCCAGCGGTTATCGGAGATCTACCACCTGAACGGTTAGGGGCATTCGCGCGACCATTCACCTACACCGGAATCGACAATTTCGGGCCTATAACGGTAACAATAGGACGTAGGCATGAAAAACGGTGGATAGCGTTATTCACTTGTTTGACGACGCGCGCGGTACATCTAGAGATAGTTTATTCCCTAACGACGGACTCGGCGATATCGGCATTGCGGCGCATGGCGGCTAGGCGTGGGTGGCCCCGGGTCATCTACTCGGACAACGGAACAAATTTCCACGGGGCGGACACCGAACTACGACGGGCAATGGAGGAGTGGGCACCCCTGCTGAAGGACTACGCGTTGACTCGGCGGACAGACTGGAAGTTCATCGCGCCGGGCGCGCCGTACCAGGGAGGCGCATGGGAACGTTTCGTGCGCTCAGTGAAGACCGCGCTCGAAGCCACTCTACACCAGAAGAGCCCGCGGGAGGAGACGTTGGTGACGCTCCTCACAGAAGCCGAGAACACGGTGAACTCTCGACCGTTGACACACGTACCGGTCGACATCGACGAGGAAGAGGCGCTAACACCCAACCACTTCCTGCTGCTGGGACCATCGAGCCTTCCAGTAACCGCGCCGTGCACGCCTAGTGATCGTCGGGCGTGGAGAGCGGCGCAAGGACTTGCCGACGAGCACTGGAAGCGCTGGATGAAGGAGTACCTGCCGACGCTGGTTGCGCGCGGGGACTCGCGGGATGTGCAGCAGCGACAGCTACAAGAAGGGGACCTCGTCGTGGTGGCAGACGGTAGCCTGCCAAGGAACGTGTGGCCGCGTGGAATTGTAACACGGACCTTTCCCGGGCCAGACGGCGTGGTGCGCAACGCGGAGGTGCGGACCAGGGGCGGATTGCTGCGGCGGCCGGTCAGGAAGATCGCCGTCCTCCCGAAAGAAGATGAGGCTCGCGAGCTACGCCGGGGGGAGGATGTTGAGGACAGCTAGAGACCCGCCGCCCCGTCGCCCCTTCGTACCCCGCTACCCCCCGCGCACCCCGCACACCGGCGCTGATCCAGTGATGTCGGCGACCAATCAGCGCGCGTGCGGCTTCATTTATCGTCGCACGGCACTACTCACAGACTGAGACACCTTCTTGCGAGATATAAGAATTGCGTCTCGGTCTGTGAGCTGTTCATTTCACTTCGGAAGCGGCACTCGAGAAGACTCCAAAGAAGACTCAAAACAACAGATCAAGACTCCACAACTGAAGACCTCTCTCTGTACATATTAGATAGTTTATTTTAATAGTGCCGAATATTCTAAATAGTGTAATACAGTATAATAAAAAGTACCATCTTTTCTTCAAGCAGTCCCCTAGTATAGCTAACCTCAGATCAGTCAATAATTAATCAGTCATAAATAAATATACAGTCCACTTTTCATCCATTATACCAGGACTGTCAAAATTATGTCTGAAAATATGAAAGTTTGTTTAAATACAATTCATAAAAACTGAAACTAAACTTTTGCATGATTGTTGACCACATCGACCTAGTAATAAGACATCCACCGATGCCACGAACAAATTCTAACTATTTACATCGTATATTCAGTAGCATTCTATTATTTAATATTATCAGTGACTTACCATTTTTTAGTTCATTAAGAAGTAAGTAGTTAGCGCTAGTATTAGATGAAACAATGAAAGTCAGAACTATACTATCTAGTAATATCAGCGACAGAAGCGAAAACTAATATATTTATTATAATAATAAGGCATAAAGTGATGGCAATTCTGTTAAAAGTTCTGTTTCTGTTACAAAATACGCTATCAGAGCCGCTAGATTTAATGATATCGTCATATGACTATATCATGAAATAGCAACGTTGAGTTTATTTATTAATATCTTCAAACGATTTGTATTCAATTCTTTGGTCAAGCTATATCATGACATGGTCAACAAACAGTGTTAACCCTTTCCACCCGGGGTAGTGTTTTTTAACGAATTTCCGCTTTTTAACTTCATTATCATAATAAGGTAGGTAAAAGGAAACGCTCAGATTATTTTCAGATTTTTATTGTACCTAGAAGTACTATTTCTAAGACCTAGACTTAAAAGTACCGTCAGGAACTTTGTGTCATTACAATGTTAGGAACTTTGACAGAAACTACAAAAATAATGAGACCCAATATTGACTTAGTAATAATTAAAAAGATAGGTTTTTAATTACAAATTAACCTCGTGGTATTCAGCAAAACAATTTTTCTTTTCATTTACACACAAAAACACGTTGCAATGGGAACATTTACTATGAGGTTTTGACTGAATCTTTTTCATACTACAAACCTCACACCTTCCCCTATTTTCTACAAACGACGGCCAATGGATGCCTCTATTACCCAAGCGAACGTCTTTTATAGTGGAGTAGTCAGATTTGCGTCTTTTGGAAGGGCCACCTTCTGAAGTATTAGTTGTAGAAGTCTTTCTTTTCTGACTAATATCTTTCATTGTCATCAAGCCTTGAGTAACAGAGCGTCGAAAATCTTTTACGGTAGTCTGTTCCATTATAAGTCCATGAATGACATATGAATTGACAAATGCGATGTCCAGAAGACCCCAAAACAACCTGTGCCACCATTTCGGAGATTTGCGATCTATACAGTAAAGGGCTCTCAAACGATCAGCTGTATCTACGCCGCCCATATAGCTATTGTAATCTTTGACAGCTACAGGGCATGTAATGGTAGACTTGGACCCATTTTTTTCTTTACGTGACACAGTAGCCGTTTCATTTCCATGAAAATTAGATACTAAATGAACCACTTTGTTATCCTTCCATTTCCAATATCCAATGTCTAAATTTGAAAATCGATGATCACTGTCGCCCCTTTTCATTTGAGAATCAGCGAGCATATTTCCAGGCAGTCCTTTTCTATTACTTCGGATAGTTCCACATGCGTAGGTGTTTTCAGTTTTCAGTTTCTCAAGCAAAGCAACAGACGAGAAAAAATTATCAAAGTAAACTATCTTTCCTGTACCCCAATCTTGTTCCGTCAACTCCAAAACAACTTTCTCTCCTAAGCCATAGCCGGTAAATTTTGAGTTCAGTTCTTCGTCTTTTCCTTGGTAAATTTGAAACTTCTTTATATAGCCTCTCTGGTCAGCAAGACACCACAACTTATATCCCCTTTTTATGAGCTTCATAGGTAGATATTGTTTCAAGACAGACCTACCTTTAAATTTGATCATAGATTCATCTACACTCAGTTCGCGAGTACCATGATAAACCACTTGAAATTTTTTATTGAGTGCATCAATCATCGGTCTAATTTTATATAACTTATCTTTGCAATCTTTAGGCATTTGTGAGTTATCATTGCAATGCAGATGAGATAAAATAATAGCAAATCTGTCTCTTGGCATTGTTTTTCAAATAAGTGCATTGTTGAGATCAGGTGCCGAAGAGTAATGGTCTCTCCACGCCGGACGAGTATTGTAACCCATAAAAAAATTCATACACATATATATGTTAGAAGTTCCTCCTTTTTTAGGTTCAATACTTTGCCTCTCTGAGTAGCATAAAGGTTACTTTGGTACACAATATTATCAACAATATCTGCAATTAATACTAAAAATATATCAGTTGGGGTGCTATAGTGAGCAAAACAGTCTTCTACTACTCCAGTATCTAGAACGTATTCCTGTAAAATTGTATCTAGGTCCCTCTTTTTCCATTTACGGTTTGGTTCGGGTAATCGCTGATTACTTTTGTGTGAAGACGTATTTGCGGACGGTAGATCAATCTGAACACTAGATCCAGGTATTGGAGATGTTGGTACTTGATTTATAGGGCACTCCAATTCATCTTCTTTTGAAGGCGACGATGGCGGATCTTCTGCTAAAATATTTTCTAGAGCTCTTCCAAAACCCTCGTCGAAGCCTCTTGGTGATGGTTGTTGAATATTTTCCACTTCATCATCGGACACACCTGCTTCAGACTCTTCGTCACAGTCCGGAATCTCTTCTAATAACAGGGCTTCAATTAGAGCAGTATTTTTTGAAATATCCATCACAATGGTTAAAACAATAAAAAAATAGCTCAGAACAATTATAAAAAAAAAAAAACATTTATTTATGATAAAGCAAAATACCCACTTGATCGAGTATGTGTATTATAAAAGCTTATAATTTTTAGACTAAAATCGCCTGACGATACTTTTAAGTCCACATTAGTTTTTATCAAATATTCATATAAAATAAAGTGATAATGAGTTATAACAGCTTTTAGAAATGTAGTCCGTGATATAAACAACGTAATTAGTAAAAAAATAGCACTTACCTATGATATTCTATTTATAAAACTTTTTCAATTACACCGCACAGGAGAGTGATAAAATGTCCGACCGGTTGTAACTCGCTGTTAAAATTTTTCAGAAACGTCACGCGGTAATTCAAATAACGCGCTGTGATTGGCTTACGGAAACGCTCTTATTGCCCTCTTCTGTAAAACAAATATAATTTCAGTGTCAGCTGCGTGTCCCCATAGTAAAATACCATACGACATTATGTTATGGAAATAGCTAAAGTAAAGTCCGTTCGCGTTAAGAAAATGGTGAGTCATCGTTGTCCGCCGGCCTGGCCACGCCCCGCAGCCAATTAAAATGCAAGAAATTAGAAAGTCGAGTTCACAGTGACCAATTGAAGTCAGGCCTTCGAACAAAACGGTTGCGTATTTTGCGTGTTAGTCGTTCAACATTAAGTTTTGAAAATGAATACCTCACCTATTTGAAAGAATAAAAGTGGATCATTTATCCATAGCGGAGAGAGACGCGTAATTTTCAATGTTTATAAGTACTTTAAACTGTGTGATTTAAATACGACTGTGGCGAGCACAGTAATAAAAACAGCAAGTGCATGTGGTGTGTCCGAAAATATTGTTTATAAAATTATTAAAGAACAAAAGGATACTAACACATTAAAATCAGCCGATACTAACACATTAAAATCAGCCGTGAAAAAAGAGCTCGACTATCGACGGTCGATAAATTAGATGAACTAGACAAATGTGCAATAAGGAGGAAAGTTCGTTCAATATATTTAAATAACGACTACCCGACATTGGACAAAATTATGACACTTTGCGAAGCTGACTAAGATATACCTATTTTCAAACGTACCACACTTCATAAAATAATGCACGAGCTTGGTTTCGATTTCAATAAACAGGATAGGAGAACATTGTTAGTCGAAAGGCGTAAATATCTGAGGCAAATAAAAGAATATAGAGCCGCTAATAAAACCATTTACTATCTTGACGAAACGTGGGTTAACGCCGGACACGTAAAGACAAAAGCATGGTTGGATACAACGATAAAAAAATAAAAGACGAGCCTTTCTAGATGTCTTATCAGCCGGTCCAAAAGCTCCGACAGGAAAAGGTAAAAGGTTAATTGTATTGCACATTGGCAGCGACAAAGGATTGGTGGAAGATGGTCTACTAGTATTTGAATCTACAGTCCCTGGCCAAATTATTAGACGCACTATAGTTTTTTAATAATTACATGTTCTGCACGAGTTTATATGCAATACATTTATATTTTAATATATATGTAATTTGTTTTTATTCAGGAGGTGTTTTATATATTTCCGTCGCGTTCTCGCGTGCTTTAGTTGTGGACGTGTTTCTGTGGCTTTATGCGCTGTGTTTATTTGTATCGCTTTTTTATACTACGCAGTTATTTGTTCATTTACTGTACAGTGTTCAAATAATCAATTGGAGCATTTTAATCATGGGTAAAAAAGGCGATCTTTCACCACGTAAAAAAGCTGAAGTAAAGGCCCTCGTAAATGCTAAATTATTTTCTAACCGCGAAATATCGCAGAAATTGAAGGTTTCTGAAGCTAGTGTACGACGCATAAAGAATAAAATTGAGTCAGGAGACGAATTGAGCCCGAAACGAAAGAAAAGATGCGGCAGAAAGCCTATTTTTACTCCAAGGACAGAAAGTTGAAAGACAAAATTTGTCTGGAAAACAGATTTGCAAGCACAAAACTGATAAAATCGCAACTCCAAGATGCTAATGTGGATGTTTCTGAGCGCACTGTTCGAAGAAAATTAAAAGATTTAGATTTTAGGACCTGCCGTCCCACCAGGAAGCCCAAGTTAACAGCTGCAATGAAAGCAAAGCGTCTGAAGTGGGCCAAACTGTGGCGAGATAAAGATGAGAACTTCTGGAGATCGGTAACTTGGTATAATTTTATCATAAATGATTCATTTAATATAATTTTCTATGAAATAAAGAAAAACCAGCACAGATGTTTAGAATGTTTATTAATTTTTGCTATTCTTAACAGGTCTGCTTCAGCGATGAAAGCACGTTTGAAATTTTGCAGAATAAAGCTCTGTTAGTGCGTCGTCGTCATGGAGAAAAGTTTCATCCTGACTGTGTCGTTCAGACTGCTAAGCACCCTACAAAAGTGATGATCTGGTCAGTCATCAGCGGTAAGGGAACTGGACGTCTGTACGTGGTAAAAGGTATAATGAGGCAAGATCAGTATAAAGAAGTCTTACAAAATCGATTGATTCCGCAGCTCAGAGAATGGTTTCCGAATGGGGAGCCATTCAGTTTTATGCAAGATGGAGCTCCCTGTCACACAGCACGATCTGTTAAAGCTTTTTTGAAAGAGCAAAATATCCCTCTGTCGGATTGGCCAGGTAATAGTCCCGATATGAATCCTATTGAAAACGTGTGGGGGCTGATGAAGAGAGGAGTGGCTAAAGATGTCATCACAAACAAAACTCAACTCTTAGAAAAGATTATTCAGGTGTGGAATCATCATCCTCAAATGCAGGAGACAGTACAGTCTAACATTGATAGCATGCCGCACAGAATTGAAGCTCTCATAGCGGCTAAAGGTGGCTCAACAAAATATTAACATTTTATTGCATTCATTTAAATTTTTTTCAAGAGTTCATAAATACATATTTTTTTATGATTATGATGTTTTATTTGTGTTAAAAATAGATAATAAGGTGGATAATAATAAAATATACATTGTATATAGTAAAAACAATAAAGCCGTAAAGTATCACCTGATAATTAAGATTTTAAATAGAATTTTATAGTGCGTCTAATAATTTGGCCAGGGACTGTAAGTCTACAAAAGACTATCATGAAGAGATGGATGGTGACAGATTCCTTAATTGGTTCATTAATATAATGCCAAAGCTAGAACCAGGAAGTGTGGTTGTCATGGATAACGCTCCCTATCATTCGGTAAGAGTCTTAAAAATACCAACAACCAGCAAATAATAGATTGGCTGCAAAGCAAAGGCAAATCCATGGACATGACTTATTTAAAAAAAGAATTATTAATGAAAGTTGCCGAAATCGCCCCACAATATAATAAATATTTAATAGATGAGACTGCCAAAAGTAATGGCATTACAATTCTTCGCCTACCGTCTTACCATTGCAAACTTAATCCAAGTGAATTGGGTTGGGCCCAAATAAAAAATTATGTTAGTGCCAATAACTCCACGTTCAAAATGAGTGACATAAAAAAATTATTAGATGACGCAATAGCATTAATAGATGCTAATCGTTGGAAGAAGTGCTGCGACCACGTGATACGCGAAGAAAATACTATGTGGAATTTGGATGATATCATGGAACTTGCAGAACAAACTTCTTTCATAATTAATGTAACTGGAGAATCTAGCGATACTGATTAGTGTAAGTAATTTTAAGAAAATTTGTTTCCATTAAACTTAATTAAATATTGGAAAAAAAAAAGAATTTTTACTCCACTGTGAATACACCTTTACCCTGTAGTTGCACTGATGACTCACTATTTTCTTAACGCGAACGGACTATAGCTGTTTCAACACAGGTAAGACTTCTAATCATTTTTACAGCATATGCTACAGAACTAAGTCTGCTTGCTAGTTTTGATATATGGAGGCCCCATTGATGCTTCGCGTCTAGTGTGATTCCAAGAAAAATGGTGGTATCTACAAGACTCAGTGTCTGCCCATTTAAAACTACATTAGTAGTTATTTGTTTGTTTTAATGCCATTTAAATGCAAATTATTAACATTGAACCAATTTTCTAATTTAGATATAGCATTATTTACTTCGTCATATTTTAGTAATCGTCGACTTAATTTGAAAATTAAAGAAGTGTCATCTGCAAATAATACTATATCATGGTTATCCCCTACTATGTAAGGTAAGTCATTAATGTATACACGAAACAGAAAAGGGCCGAGAATTTAGCCTTGAGGCACGCCCATTTATACCATCGACCCGGAAGAGCTCATACTGTTAATAACAACTTTTTGCGTTCTCTTACTTAAATATGAAATAATTCATTTAAGATCTTCTTACACCGTAGTGCTGAAGTTTCCTGATTAATGTTTCATGGTGAAAACAATCGAAGGCCTTGGATAGGTCACAAAATATACCCAAAGCATCCCGTGAATTCTCCCATGCATTAAAGATATATTTAATCAGCTCAACACCGGCATCAGTTGTTGAGCGACCCCTTGTGAAACCAAATTGATTTTTATGAAGTAAATTATTTATATTAAAGAAATTTAACATTTGATCAAGAATAATTTTTTCAAAAATCTTACTAAGTGTTGGTAGTACAGAAATAGGTCTAAAATTGGCGGGGTTTAATGTACTACCAGATTTAAATAAAGGTATTACGTTACTATGCTTCATTAAATCAGGAAACACACCAGATTCAACACTAGTATGAAAAATAATAGCTAAATGAGACGCGATTGTATCTATTATAGACGCAATAACTTGTTTTAAAATATTTTACAATATCTTTTGATGATACTTTATGAAATGTAAAATTATATACACACGCATTTACATTTTGTATAAATAATGATTCGGCTACGGCAGGAGAAGAATCTAGTGACTTAGTGGTTAATATCGATAGGAGTACTCCTGTGAAGTTTCGAATAAAATAGTTCAACTATTCTTGTTTCCCCATACAAACTTTCAACTTCTTTTTCACCCTCTTAGGGGTTGAATTTTGAAAGACCCTATAACACGTAAATGCTTATTTCTAATAGTTAACCTAAAACAAAGTTTCAAGCTTCTAGCTCCAAATATGACGGATTTCCATACAAACTTTTAACTCCTTTTTCACCCCCTTAGGGGAATTTTCGAAAATTCTTTCTTAGCGAATGCCTGAAATCTGTTCAGTAGTTTCGGCTGTGCATTGATAGATGAGTCAGTCAGGTTTTCCTTTTATATAAAGGTAGAACTAAACTTGATAAGATCAAATGATCATAACAAAGTATTCATTACAACCGATTTGTGGACATCACGTACAAACGAAAGTTACATTGCCGTGACAGGGCATTTCATAATAGAGCAATATGAATTAAAATCCATTCTTATGCAATGCTCAAATTTCGATGAGGCTCACACCAGCGCGAACATCCAAGAAAAATTATTATCTATAACTAACGAATAGGTCCTGCGCTACAAAATAATCTTTGTGGTCTCTGATAATGCCGCCCATATTCAAAAAGCGATTTCGGAAATCGGATGGAAACACTATTGTTGCTACGGGCATTTGTTCAACCTTGTAGTACAAGGCGAAATTAAAATATCGCCATTTAGAAAAAATTAAAAAAATTGTGCGACATTTCAAAACAAGCAGTAGTGCTCTTGAAAAATTATTAAAGGCCCAAAGTATAGAAAATCCCAATTCTATTTCAAAAAGACTTATACAAGAAGTACCTACGTGGTGGAATTCCACATATCATATGATAAGTCGATTAGTAGAACTCAAGGATTTTATCAGAACTACAGTAGCAGTCATTGATAAAAATCTGCCGATTATCACCAACGAAGAATGGCAGCTATTCAAAGAACTTAAAAAAATCTTAAAGCCATTCTATGACGCTACATGTTCTATGAGTGGTGAGAAATATATGACTGAAAGCGGTATAATAGTCATGACGAGATGCTTTTTAACAGCCTGAGGGAAACTATTGCTAGAAAACTTTTCCCCAGTCGCAATCACCGTTGTCTATACTTATAAATAAAATTGAAGTGTCTATTTGTAATGTCAAAATTACAGCTTTTTACTAAATGCATTTGAAAGTATATACGGTATAAGTAAAGTAAAGTTGCAGCCTATATACGTCCCACTGCTGGGCACAGGTCTCTCATTTCTGAGAGGGGTTTTAGGGCAAGGAAGTATCCGCCGCGCTGCCCCAATGCGTGTTGGCGAACTTCACATGTCTTCGAGATATATATATATATTTTTTTATTTCTCAGACAGGTTTCCTCGCGATGTTTCCTTCACCGCCGAGCACGTGGTAAATCAGCACTTAAAATTGCAATTAACAATTTCATTGGTGCCGGCGGGGAGCGAACCCGGGTTGCTCGCGTACTTTGAAACTTACAGCGTGCGCTAACCATCTGAGCTACCATGGCCAGTATATACGGTATATACAGGATGTCCAGTAAATAGCACGACATACTGCAGGGGGTGATAGCTAGGGTCACTACCTATCAATACAACACAATATATGTTCAGCAAAATCTTACGGATTTACAGTTTTACAAAATTTTCCGAAATACCGAAAAATCTCTACCTTGAAACAGATTTTTAAGCATCTCGTAATGAAAAAATCTTTTTCTAGTACTTTTTTTTTATCAAATTATTCGTGAATAGTTACTTTACTCATTGATAAGTCTTTTTTCTATCAAAGACAAGAATGTTTTCAAGAAATACTATTTTTTGTTTAAATTTGCACAGAACTATTTTCTTATCACTTAAATTTAACCTACAGTGGTGAAAAAAAAATGTATGTGGCAGTTTTGTACAACAAACTTAAAAAATAGCTTGTTTAATGGTGATTTAGGAAAGATACAATACTAGTGCATTTTTATTAAAAAAATACAAAAAAATGCTATTTTAGTTCCAGAGAAGCTGATTTTGTTGAAAATGTAATTAACGTAATTTTGACGAAAACCACTATGAGAATAAGTAATAGCTGCTCATTTACGCGAATTACCCGCTCTTTCTTGCATTGTGATTTTGTGTCTCACTCTCAACCTTATTTGCGACACTTGTCAGTACGCTACCTCAAACCGTGCGCAACGCATCTCTGTGTTCACAAATTATTGTTTCGTACTGACGACTGTTTTGTGCCTTGGACCCTGGACTTTGTTTACCTTACGATTTGGATTTTTTATTCTGATCACTACGACGACTTGGCGACCACCTGGACTTTTGTGTTTTATAACATGGCCAACCGCCGCGTTTTTCCTGGTTATACGCAGCGAGAGTATGCGATGAGATGCACCTTATTTACGGAGAAGCTGGCCAAAATTCCCGAGCTGCCACCCTCTACAGGGAAAGGTTTCCCGATAGGAGACATCCACACCATGAAATGTTCACCAGAGTACATAACTCCTACATGGAAGGCAGACTCCCTGGTCAACGTGGCAGTGGATGGCCTCAAGTTGTTGACGAAGACATAGTGCTTCAGGAACGAGAACAAGACCCGATAACTTCGGTTAGGGCGATACAACGGCGCACAGGGATACCGAAGTCCACTGTTCATTCAGTACTTAAGAGGTATGGATACCATCCATTTCACGTACGACGCGTGCAAACTCTTTTAACTAGAGACTACCTGCCGAGAGTTCAATTCTGCCGCCGCATGCTTGAAATGCATCGGGAGGACCCAAACTTTTTTGATAAGGTGTTATGGAGTGATGAGTCAGCCTGCAGAAAGGACGGCTACTTGAATTTCCATAATTTACATAGTTGGCAATTAGAAAATCCGTATGTGTCAAGAGAAGACAGGTCCCAGTACCAATTCAAAATAAATTTATGGTGTGGGATTTTTAATGGCCAGATTGTGGGTCCCGTCGAGCTTCCACCTACATTAAATGCTAATAATTACTTGGAGTTTTTACGAGAAACCCTACCTACGCTCCTTGAAAATGTTCCGAGTGAGCTAAGAGAGGTGATGTGGCTTCATAATGATGGGTGCCCTGCTCATTATGGCCGGGAAGTAAGAGCCTACTTAGATGAAGCTTATCCAGGCAGGTGGATTGGGCGACTGGGACCGATATTATGGCCACCTAGGTCTCCGGACCTAAACCCCCTGGATTTTTTTATTGGGGTGCCATGAAGGACAAAGTCTATGAAAAACCGATCCAAAATAACAATGAATTGAGAGCAAGGGTTAACATTGCAGCAAGAAAAATATCGGAAATAAGCCTGAGAAGACTCAAAAGCTCATTTTTAAGAAGATGCCGAGTGTGTATTAGGGCACAAGGGAAGCAATTTGAGCATTTATTGTAATTTATTTAAATAAATGTTTATTAAAGTTAACTCCTCTGTTTTTTTACTATCACCTTATCTTTCAAGATGTCATTTACAGACCGGCCGGCCGGTCGGCTGTAGATTAATTATTATGTGATTCGAACCGTAGTACGACCTTACAACGATTCGAATTCAAAGTCACATTACTTGCATTTAAAATAAAATGCTCTTATTAACTAAATAGCTAATATTTTTGTATTTTTTTAATGAAAATGCACTAGTATTGTATCTTTCCAAAATCACCATTAAACAAGCTATTTTTTAAGTTTGTTGTACAAAACTGCTACATACATTTTTTTTTCACCACTGTAGGTTAAACTTAAGTGATAAGAAAATAGTTCTGTGCAAATTTAAACAAAAAATAGTATTTCTTGAAAACATTCTTGTCTTTGATAGAAAAAAGACTTATCAATGAGTAAAGTAACTATTCACGAATAATTTGATGTAAAAAAAAAGTACTAGAAAAGGATTTTTTTATTACGAGATGCTTAAAAATCTGTTTCAAGATAGAGATTTTTCGGTATTTCGGAAAATTTTGTAAAACTGTAAATCCGTAAGATTTTGCTGAACATATATTGTGTTGTATTGATAGGTGGTGACCCTAGCTATTAACCCCTGCAGTATGTCGTGCTATTTACTGGACAACCTGTATACGAAATGGTAACACCATACAAGTTTTCTCGTGAAACGGACATCGTTACATTCGCAACGTTTTTCAATTAAACACGTCGTTAAACACTCTATTGAAGACGCAATTAAAATAGAGTGTTTCAAAAGCCGCTATTGATTCTCGATAGATAGTTTAATTTCGTTACTCAAAAAAGCCGCAACAACCCACCGCTACTGCTGACTGACAAAAGAGCGCGACAGCGAGGTACGAGCTCCCGTGTTGCCCCTCCCCTCGCCCTGCCTGCTGCCGCCCTCAACTCGCCACGCCGCCGCTCCGCCAAGCACAATCATTTAGCTTGGATAGTATAAACGAGTTTTTGTAGTGTTATTTGAATTACGTATTTTACTTAATAAAACGGTTACAAGTAAACGAGCAGAAGTAAACAGTTGAGTGATAGTGAGTTAGTACAGCCAAGTACAATTTTTAACAGGTTCACTGTCTAGGTTATAGAGTGAACATTGCTCAGTCAGAAAAGTCCAGTTATGTTTTTGTGAAAATTTGTATCTTATGGGTATAAATAAATAAATAATTTTGTGAAATATATATATGTAATTGGAAAATATTTTTTTAAAGCATACCACATATGTTCTGTGGACTCCCTAGAACAAAAGTTGTCTCATGAGTCCATAGAACATATGTGGTCTGTGCGTATTTTTGTCGTTATATTATTTTTTATCTGTATCAAATAAGAAATTACCATAGACAAAATATAATTTACGATGACATAAGTGAAATAAGCAACTTGATTGACAAAATGAAGTTTATGACATTAGTAGAAAGTCAAAACAAAACAAACGTGTTTGTATATTTGTGCTTGTTTCGTTGATTTACAAGTTATTATGGCAAAATGAGTAAGAAAAAATACTATACGGACGAAGAGTTGCGAAGAATAATACAAGAGAGTGATTACGAACAAAACAGCCAATCAAATTCGTCGGATAAAGAAGAAAATGATACCGACGGCCGTAGTGATGTGCCTGATTTTGACGATGATGATAGTGTAGCCGATCCCGATTTTATTCCTCATGATTTGTCACCTGACCGTTCAAGTCTGCGAGAAAACCAGGTAATGAATGAAAATATAAATATTCAGCATTCGATTGAACAACATATGTATAATGAAATTTTTGAAAGTACGGTGACATCTCATCCGTTAATGTCTCGTATGTATATATCTCCCGACAAATCTAATGAAACTTCACAACAACTTCAAATAACCGCATCCCCTGATTCCGATTCTGACGACGACGGAGACATTGAAATGAATGCAGCTCCAAGAACTAGCATAATACCACCTATATAGCGACAAATGAAAGAATATGATGAGGAAAATGGATGGAATTACGACATTCAGCCCTTAGTTCGTAAAATTTTTAGTAACTCAAAAAACTTTATACAAACTGAAAACATTCCAGAAAATGCAATGTGTTTACAATTTTTCGTCTTTTGGTTTATGAGAATTTCATACCTAATAATAGATACCATACTATACCATAATAGAACAAACCAATCTGTACGCTGAATAACTTATTGCTAATAATTCTGGAGGTCGTTTGAGCCGCTGGAAACTGGTAAACAAGGAAGAAATGGAAAAGTTTATGGGCATTTATTTGCTGACTGGTATACCATTGAGATTGCCTACATTAGAATGCTACTGGAAAAAAGATCCCATTTTTTATCATGCGCTATTGCACCAGATACAAATGTCCTACAATCGTTTCGTATCAATTTTACGCTGCTGGCATTTCGTCGACAATACAATTGAAAGAGATGTCAATAATCGCTTGTATAAAATCCAACCAGTTATAGACAGTGTAATGAGAAACTGCAGGAAGTTGCTTTCGCCAAAAGACTGCGTTGTTGTGGATGAATCTATGGTTGCCTTTCAAGGCCGACTGTTGATTCGTCAGTATAATCCAAACAAAACTCACAAGTATGGACTCAAGATCTACAAAGTCACAACTGATGATGGATATGTTTGGAAATATAAAGTTTATTCTAGCCAAGATCCTCAAATCTCCAATCTTGATAAACCTGGAAGTGTTATTATCGTGCTTTGTGAATACCTTTTGGACCAGTGGAGAACGATTATAGAGAGATAATTGGTATACAAGTACACCATTAGCTGAATACTTGCTTCAACGTAAAACTGATCTCCGTGGGACATTGAGCAAAAATCGTAAAAACTTATCTTTATTGATCAAAAACAAGAAACTGAAGAGAGGAGAACAAATTGCTGCTCAAAAGAATAATGTGACGAACCTAAAATGGCATGACAAGAGGAACGTGCTCATAATATCTACTTGTCACGGAGATGAACAAACGTTGAGTACAGGTCGAAACCCGCGTCCAAAGCCTAATATGATATTGGAATACAATAATCGAAAAAAAGGTATCGATCTTTCTGACGAATTAGCTAGCTATTCGCCGATTCGTAAGACATGGTACAAAAAAATTACTGTCGATGTCGTGTTTGTCATAAATATAATTTATTTGTTCAACAAATTGAACTAGCAGAATAAATGTACGTTATTACAGGCCCAAATGTGTATTATAAAAAATCTTTTGGGTATGAACGTTGTCCAGACACCGGCTACACCAGCGCCGCCGGCGCCGTCTACTTCACAAGCACAGCATTTTCTCAAACAGCTGGATAAAAAGATGGCAAAATTACTAGACGTAGATGTGCCGGATGCTATAATGAGTTTCGTCAAAAAGGGGAAACATCAGCTGCCACTAAAGGTAAGCGTCCACCTATCGGCATCGCACGCATCGCATCATACGGATCGTAGTATTCTTTGTATAGAAAGTCATACAAGTGCGTCCACCAATCCGCATCGTACGGATCGCATAGATCTGCTTGTCGGCAATGCCGACGCTCATGCTCCGAGGGGCAACTTTTGCGATGCGTGCCGATGACGTCATACGGAATGTCGATCAGTGGACGCACAGCGCGCGCTTTCGTTCCGCGTCGCTGGTCGCCCGCCATGTGCATTTGATGATCGTCGCATCCACATGCGTTGTTGCATCATGGACGCCACACAACTAATTGCAGTCGTGCAAGAGTATGAAGAGTTATATAATTTAAGACACCCTTTTTATTCTAACCAACAAAGGAGGGACAATATCTGGGAAGAAATTGGACGAAGATTAAATAAAAGCGGTAAGTTTGTAGGTTATGTTTATTTTGCTTGTTATACATTTTCGTGCCTTCCACTCCGAACTCTTCTTAATTGCCATTCAACCGACCCTACTTGAAGTAATTTTTGAAGTTATCCCTGACTGTTAAAGCATCTGTGCGTTAATTACCACCTATGTTTCGTAGGTTTTGTAGCTCTGACATTTCCGCAAGAGAAATGTTTAAATCGTTTTCTGTCCAGTAGCATGTGTCATCTCTTAGAAAGTTGTGCAAACAGCATGTAGCCATTACAACAGTCACAATATGTTTTTCGTGCATAGACAATTTTCGTTCAAAAATTTTAAATTTTCTTTCCAATATCCCAAACGTATTTTCTACAGTATTTCTCGCACGACTGAGCCTGTAGTTAAATACTTTTTTTTCTTCATCTCTTTGGACATCGTCGCGAGAATATGGTCGCATTAAATACGTGCATAATGGAAAAGCCTCATCACCGACGATGACGTGAGGTAAAAGTTCAGGTGGGATCTTATGTGGAGGTATGTTTAAAATGCCGTCCTGTAAACCTTTGCCTAAACTCGAATTTCTCAAAATACTAGCATAAGAGTTCTTACCAAAAGCACCGACATCTACTACTATGAATTTATAATTTGCGTTGACTAAGGATAACAATACTAAACTAAAGTGTTTTTTATAGCAAAAGTAATTTGAGTCACTGTGTGGTGGTGCCTGAATAAGCACGTGTTTTCCATCAATAGCAGCGATCGCGTCGGAATAAATCCATTTTTTATGAAAACCTTTTTCTGATTTAATCCACAACTCTTCAGTAGGTTTTGGCATTACTATGGGCTTTAGGTGTTGAATAATGGCTTCGCAGGTGGAATACACAATTCTTCGCACTGTTCGTTCACCAATCCTGAAGGAAAACGACAGTGATCGAAAAAAGTTCCCATTGGCTAAGAACCTGAAACAAAAACATATACTTAGGTATTTATTTATTGTACAGGTAATGCATGCAAGGAGCGATGAACCAGAATCAGAGATAACCATAGGAAGGCTTTGAATTTACGCAAGACAAAAAGCGGCCAAGCAGCATCAAAGATAAAAGCTCCTAAATTCTCACAAGAACTTTCTTTTCTAACACCGTATCTAAACGATGAGGAAGAACGGCGGTCAAGCCTATCACCTAGAAGTGTCAACAATAACGAAGAAACACAACTTGAGTCACTGAATGAATTAGGTTATCCAGATGTATACTAATAAATGAAATAACAATGTATCAAGCGATGCACAAAGTGAACAATCTATGCAATCCTTGGGATCATCACGAATTATCCTTAAGAAATCGAGTTTCGCAACTTCACAAGCTTCACAAGGCCCAACTGAGCGTTCTACAAGATTACTTAACAAGGACGACCGAAAACAGAAACCAGAGCGGTCCTCTTCTCGATTTTTTCATAAATATGGCAAAAACAGTAAAGACTTTTCCTTTACAAGACCAAGTTAACATTAAAGCTCAATTATTTAAAATGGTTAACAACGTAGAGATGAGGCTTGCCACTACTCCTATAGATCGTGTTTCTGACCCTTCGACATCTGGTTCTAACGGAAGAATAGTTTCAAATGTAATGCTTAGTCCGGCACCGACTGGTTCGAATTCAATGTTTCCTCAATCGGCTTCTTCAAACACAACGATGTTTGCTGCACCTGCTGTGAACGAAATACGTCCTCCTACACCCAGTAATGATGCGATGACTTCTAGACTATATACAAGTAATACTCGACATATTATGTCCCTGCCGTCTACAGTGATTTCTGCTATGAACGAAACTCTTCACATTCTGCCTCTGGAACCTTCGACAGTGCATTCTCGGTCATCTACACCCAACGAAAGGCCAATGATGTCTCCACCTGACACTAGCCAATCCATTTTAGATGTTGTTAGATTAGCTAATTACATAATAACTTAAGACAGAAGGACCCTTAAGTAGGGACTGAATAAATTAACCGACTTTGTATTACATGGATCTCACAACTTTTTACGGTAGAAGGACTGAGTTGCGAAACTTGGGTTTTCTTACAAGTTATGTTTTTGATGGCATATATTTTACACAAGACCGCTAACCATCTGAGCCGTGGTAGCTCAGGTGGTTAGCGCTCGCTGTAAATTGCACAGTACGCGAATAACCCGGGTCCGATCCCCACCGGCACCAATGAAATTATTAATTGCCATTTTAAGTGCTGATTTACAACGTGCTCAGCGGTGAAGGAAAACATCGTGAGGAAACCTGCATATCTGAGAAATAAGAAAAAAAATATGTCGCAATATGTGAAGTTCGCCAACACGCATTGGGGCAGCGCGGTGGACACTTCCTTCCATCCACTTCCACTTCCACACTTCCTAAAACCATCTCAGAAATGAGGGGAGGGTTGTGCCCAGAAGTGGGACGTATTAAAGGTTGTAACTTTAACTTACTTTAAAACCATTGATAGATTTTTGGTTATCTTGTCGTCAAGAATACACAAAATTATAGCCTGATTACACCTACAGCCTTGATCACACGTACCAAGCAAACGGACGAGACAGTGCTCTCGGCCGAGTACTGGGTACGTATAAACATAGCGCCGAGCGCTCCGCCGATCAAACCGTCGAGACAATAGCTCGGCTCCCGTTCTAGATGCTAGGCCAAGTGTCCTCCCTCCCGCTTCCCCGCACTGTCTCGCTCGCATAAGCCATGTATCCACTTGAGCATGCTCAGGCGAATGAGCGGCTCATTTGGCCGAACCGCTCAAGTGGAGACGCCTGAGCACGCTCGGCCCGAGCGAATCCGAGCGCGCTCAGGGCGAGCCGGCATCTGTCGGTTTTTGTCCGTGCTTAAAAGGCGCTCAGTATTTGCTCGGCGCTCAGTGTGGACGGTTGTTTTTGTGTTTGAGGCGAGCGCGTCGAATTCCCCGAGTTTAATATAGTTTAATTACGTTTACTTTTCTGTTATTTGAATAAATGGGTGGCTTGTGGGATAACAAGACTTGTTTAACATTAATTGATGCATATGAATCAAACAGGGTGTTATGGGATAGTACATACGAAGAATACTATAATCGCATAAAAAAAGAAGATGTTTGGCGTGATATCAGTGATACATTAAACATTAGTGTAGACGATGTAAAAAAAATTGTAAGCTTGACAGGTTCATTTAGACGAGAACGATCAAAGCAAAAACGAAGTTCTAAATCGGGAAGTGGTAAGTGTTATGTATTTATTTGATCCGTCAACATGTTATATTTATTTAAATACCATATACATATATATGAATTACATAATTCAATATTTTTGTTTCAGGTCAAGATCAAGCGTATGTGTCAAAATGGTTTGCATTTGATCGGATGAAATTTTTAGTGGATAAAAGTGAACCAAATGATACTCGAGATAGTTCCAATGTAAGTTTATTTATTTTCATAATCTATACTGATATTATAAAGAGGTAATGTTTACGAGTTTGGAACTCACAAACACAACAAACTCGCAAACATTACCGGAGATTACACTGGTGCTTCTGGTCCAATATGGATAATTCTTTCACTAATATAAAGGTACACTATTCCTGGTGATTATATATTTTGTGAAAATTAACTGAACTGTAATGAACTGCGTCAACCAACTCAGAAAATATTATGGCACTTTTGAGCTCAGCTAATTTTCAGAAAATTCTTATAAGTAAACTAATTTAATTAATATTGTATTGCCAAGGTAATTCTGCATTTGTTATAAAATGCCGTGCGATATGCAAACGAATTTCTTTGATTTGGTTCTGGAAGAAGATAAGGATTGTAATGACTCATCGTTCCTAAATGTACCTGGAATTATCTCGCCATTTTCTTCCCTATCAAAAATTCCAATGGGACAGTAGTATTCTTTAGTATAGTTTCTTTGACGCATGAAGTTATGCAAATGCGTAATAGCCATTACAACTGAAACCGCATTATTAGTGTCCATTGCAATCGGTTTACGTAATACTCTGAAAACGGATGCGATAATACCAAATACATTCTCGACGACTCGTCTAGCTCTTGAATGTCGATAGTTGTAAATTCGTTTGAGAGAACCTCGTATATAATTATTACCAGCAAATGGTTTCATTGTATATTCATTAAGAGCAAAAGCGTTGTCTCCTAAAATACAATAAGGTACTTTTACATTATAAGGAATTTGCAATATCTTTGGTGGCGGAATATTCAAAGTTTTATTTTCAAGTTCTCTATATAAATTGGTATGTTTAAATACACCTTCATCAAAAATTCTACCCTTACATCCAACATCAACATATATAAAATTATAGTCAGCATCTACTACCGCAAATAATACAATACTAAAAAAATCTTTATAGTTTCGATATTCAGCTCCACTATGAGGCGGTGCTATGATTTGAATATGCTTGCCATCCATTGCCCCAACACAATGAGGGTAGTTCCACTTTTTTCGAAGTTTCGTGATATATCTAGCCATTCACTTTCTGTTCGAGGAACCTAAAGCAGAATAACAAACCATTAACAAATTACAATGCATCAATTCCTTATTAATTTTTTTTTTACAGGAAAACCGAACCCAAGACGTTTTGGATGTTGAAAATGCTGATAGTCAAGGCATTAATGACAATGAAGCAAGCAGTGAAATGCGCCCTCCAAAACAAAAAAGTGCTAAGATAAAGAAAATAGAATATGACAATCCAATGGTAAAGAGTGCATATGAACTTTTGAAGAAAACAGCGGACAATGATGACTCGTACACAAGTTATGGATTGCATATTTCCAACGAACTAAAAAAATACGATAAAGGTACCTTGGCCTGTGTGAAACATGCCATTAATAATATAATATTCCAGGCAGATGTGGGAAATTATTTACCAAATGTCTATTGTCCACGTGAATATTACAATCAGCCACAACGATATGGGTATACTACAATTACATCAACTGTTTCATCGACACCTGCGCCACCGTCACCAACTTTGGAATCGACTAATCGACCATCACCAGCAGAAACAGCAAATGCTGATAACCAATTCACTGAATCGGAATCGCTGTAAACCTCTCATAATTTTTTTAACATTTTAAAACTACATAATTATTCTATGATAATTTTTAAATTTAATAAAAAATATTTCAACCGCATTTTGCATTTATTTGATAAACTTACCTACCTACTTAGTTTAAAAAAAAAAACATAATAACTATAAATAATCGAATTAGCTTACCTTAATGTAATCTTTGAGTGCCTGTATAATAGCTTCACACACTACCGGAACAAAACGGCTTATACTTTGTTTAGATACTTTGAACATGTATTGCAAGCTAGTATAGGAATCTCCTGTAGCTACAAATCTTAAAGTTACCAGTAACTTATTCTCCGGTGATATGGCCTCACGCATATGTGTATCTTTTTTTTTAATTTGCGGTCCGATCAATGACAGTAAATATTCAAAATCAATCCTTGACATTCTTGTAAAGTTGTTAAATGGTTCGTTATCTCCTTCGAAAGTCAATTCACGAATTATATTAGCCGAGTTGTTTCTTCGATGACGATACATTTCTCTCATCCACCACCTTGGTGATTTTCTCTTCTTCTTTATGGCACAGTGAATGATTATACACACGTGAAGAAATGACGGAGCCGAGCATATACTGAGCAGCCTGAGCACAGCTTTTTCAATGTTAAGGCTCGTTCCCTCTGAGCATGCTCAGGCGAATGAGCGGCTCATTCGCCCAAGCATGCTCAAAAGGATACAAGGCTTTACTCGGCAAGTCTGAACGTGCACTGTCTCGCCACTCGACCAAATATTTGACGTCACATCAGCGCGTGCGTCTTTTTGTAATAATTTTTGTTATATCTAAATAAAATACACAATGTCTGCTAATTTCAAATGGGACGTTGAAACAACTATTAAATTTATTCAGTTATATAAACTAGATCCGTGTCTGTGGAACTTTCAATCTCCAGAATACAAGATAAAGCAAAACGGGATGCTGCATATAATTTCATAGCTCAAGAAATTAATATCACTGAATTTGGGACGAAACAATTAAAAAATGAAATTGAAAAAAAATTATGGTCGACCTACCAAAAAGAATTTCAGAAAAAAACATTGAAGACTCGAATAAATCTGAAGCGGGGCTCAGTAATGTGTATGTAGAAAGGGTAATTGAGTATAGTACAGAGACTAATTTTGTAGTTAGGAATAATAATTAATTCGTTTACACGAACTAATTATCCAACGAGTCGAGGATAAACTAGTAACGGAATACGACAAGCGCACCGTTCCACGTCAGAGCCAAGACTGCCCTAACGGTGGCCGCGCCGTCCGTTTTATACAAGCAAAACGAGCGGCGCTGCAGGTGTGCGGAACACGTGTTATTTACAAGAATTCTGTCTAACTGCACCGACGGCTACCGTGCCGCACGTGCAATAGTGCTGGTCCCGTCACGGCCATACTGACATGCGTGCGTCCTCGCACGCGCTCCATCACAATTTTAGTTATCTGTAGACAAAAAAACATCGCTCGACTATCCTGACATAACAGCGTCTGGTCCGGTCTATATTGACCCTTCAGACTTGAGTGACAATCAGTTTTGTTCCGGCAGTAAGCCCCACAAAACTGTAATCAACTTTATGCGAGATCGGAATGATTAGTCTGTAGCTTTTCTATTTTCTATTTTTTTTTTCAAGTACTGTTTTCGCTAGTCCGGAATCACTATTCCCTATAGCCATATCATTGGACCGGCACAAAGCCCTGCAATGATAGTAAGAACTATTTTTTTTCGTACTCTCTTTTTTGCAAGTACTATTTGCTAGTCCAGAATCACTATTCCCTGTAGCTATATCATTGGACCGGCAAACGCCCTGCAATGATAGTAAGAACCACTTTTTTTTTCTTACTCTCTTTTTTTTCAACTCAATATAGAACAGGTACAGACCAACCATACCGCAAACATGTACCTGTCAAAATCACACAATAGTGTATCGTGAGGGACGTAGTGATATGATAACACCTAAGTATATAAACCAACAGCAACACGACACATCCCAGTGCAGCACGGACCAGCCTTCCTGCAACTCCATGTTCCTTTCCTGCACTAGAATAATTACTTAGAGTGTTGCAACGTCTCTAGTATTTTCTAGATGCACAGACACGGCTACCTCTGACTGTCGCACGTCCTCGTACGGTTGACAGTGAACAGCATACGGTCTATCAGTTATCACCATCTGCTAACAGATATTAACTCTTGTTAAATATTACAACGGTCGACCATTCCAGACTTTATTTAAGTCATGAACGCACTGATATGGCTACCTTCAGGCAAACGCACTCCAGCTTTTCGTTCTGCTGCGTTCGTGCCACAATCGCGCCAGCGAGCCGTCGCGCCGTAGCCGTACTAGCTCTAGCGAATCGTTGCACTACTTTGTAAAATTAAAAGAAATCGAGATAAATGTATTGCGAACCATGGAATTCCGAGCTTCCAAAATTCATCACATATTCTCTTAAGAAATGGCAACAGTATGACATTTGAAAACATTGCAAAAAATAACAGAAACTACGTGTAGAGGCAAATACCACAACATTTCAAAGGGAAGGAGGTAACTGCGCAAAATCTACGAAAGCCGACCTCAGACGTCCATTTACAGCGCCAAAGCACCATTTGTTCGGCGGCCGCTTAAATTGCCCTGCCGTAAGATCAGCCGCTAAGTTACCGTCTGTAGCGGTGTAGGCTCAGTCTTACCAGCGCTCGGCCGTACCTGACCATGTTCGATTAGCCGTCACAACATCTTCTTCATTGATCATTGTTGTAGAGACTTCTACGAAACAACATCAAACCCCAATCTTGTCGACGACACAATATTCGGAGCAAACTGCAACACTGATCAATACATTAGAACACAAAAATGTCACTTATTATTTTCAATTCATAGAGTGTTAAAGTTAATCCTTTATTTTGGTACATCCTTTAAACGTTTTGAACTTCAAAATATAGCAAATGATAATCATGTTTCGCGTGAACTATCAAATTACAACATAACTTGAATAAGTTATTTAGAAAGCCTCCAATTTCTTTCGACATTTGTTAACATATTTAGGTACATCAAGAAATAATGAAAATACTTGCGGGGTACTTTTAATACAAATCGAACAAATTAAAAAAAATTGGCTTAAATAATTTCACTTTATCTTTTCTCTACACTTTAATGATACGAAAATTTCGTAAGTAGCATAACAAATTTAATTACGGTATTTAACATAAAAACAGATTCATCAATGCGGAATGCATTACAGTCTTCCACAAATGTAATAATCCTCATACTATTCGAAGATTATATGTGGGCAAAAATGGGGACTTTATCCTACTTCTGATGTAGAAAGGGTAATTGAGTATAGTACAGAGACTAATTTTGTAGTTAGGAATAATAATTAATTCGTTTACACGAACTAATTATCCAACGAGTCGAGGATAAACTAGTAACGGAATACGACAAGCGCACCGTTCCACGTCAGAGCCAAGACTGCCCTAACGGCGGCCGCGCCGTCCGTTTTATACAAGCAAAACGAGCGCCACTGCAGGTGCAATGGTGCAGGTGTGCGGAATACGTGTTATTTACAAGAATTCTGTCTAACTGCACCGACGGCTACCGCGCCGCACGTGCAATGGTGCTGGTCCCGTCATGTACACTTCTAATATTAAATGGCTGAGAGGTGTTTTCCAAATATTTAAACAAAAATATTTATGAAAACGTAAGTAATGTTACTTTTTATGTTATAATGTAAGTAGGTATTTTCTTTTTCCGGAGGATCGAGATCCCATACAAACGTAGTTTTGTTTTTATTTTTAAAGGGTACAAATAAACTTAGGTACTTTTGGTGAAGTTTGGTTGTATCGTTTCAAAATGAAAACGTAACTACGTTTATATGGGATTTTGAAAATCCGTGGGACTCTTAAATAAAATTATGAAATCATTTTGTTTTGCCACGAAACGGCCCCTGCCCCACTGAAGAACTCTACGTATTTATCTCGAAGCTCCCTTGCTGCATTGTTGGTATTATGATCAGTGATAGCCGGCAAAGTAGCTGTAAGTTCTCTTCTCCAAGGCCCCTCAATAAAGGATCTCGAATCTATATCTTCTTCATCAAAACGAGCCCTTGAAAACTAATAGCCGGGACTTGTGAGACGTAACCAATCATGCAAAGCACATGATGTGCGAATAATTTTATCGGTGGTTTCGTCATTAGTTGGTATAGGCTTTTGAAAAATTCTAAACCTGCTTGCGAGAATACCATATATATTCTCGATGATTCTTCGTGCTCTAGAGATTCTGGAGTTAAATATTTTTTGTTTTGTTGACAGATTTGTGCCACTGTGTGCTTTTAATAAATATGTTTTTAGTGGAAACGTAACATCTCCAACTAAAAATCCTCTTTTTTCTCAACATCACTACGTAATTTGATGTTTTTGAAAATCCCCCCATCTAAGTTTCTTCTATTTGCCCCAATATTAACACGATAACTGCCATGTCGGACAATGCTGCCCGACATCAAAATTTCCTCTCAGGCCAAGCAAAAATTACAGTTCTGATAAAATTTTACCAATTTTTTTTTATTAATACGTTTATTTTATGTCTTAAAGTAAGTGAAAATTATCAAAAATTGATTTTGAGTATTATTTAAGCAGTTATACGATGTCGGTCAGCATTGCCCGACATGGCCCCTAGCGACGTAAAAGCGAGTTTTCCGTTGCAAGGGGCCGCGCGGGTCGATGTGTCGGTCACCCCCGCCGCACTTGATTAGTCAATTGCAAGCGCTTGCGCATGACTGACTGTTTACGTTAATACGCTAATTTTATTAAGTTTTGTATATTGTTTATTCTTTTAAAACGTCTATTAATTTATTATACCTATTTCATCATGGATGATTTCGAAGATTTCGATATTAATCATGAAATGATGACTCAGATCGAAGAAATTGAATTTGATCTTCTCGAAAAAACTAAACTTTAGTTCTGACGAATAAGAAAATATTCAACCTCCCCGATCTGGATACAGGCGCCTGCAGATTCTATCTTCTAGTGATAGCGAGAGTACTGATATTGAGCACGCCATCCAGAATTTGGAGAGTGCTTCATCATCGAAGTGGACAGACCTTAGAGGTAATCAGCGTAATTTAATTCCTTTCACTGAATGTTCTGGCATACCTATTTCTGTCCGCTTGTCTATGACTAACCAATCTCCTGCTGATTTCTTTGCTCTTTTGGTCACGGATGGTATTTTGGAACAAATTTTTGAATACACTAATGCTTTTGCCATAGCTAAAATAACTCGAACAGCAGAAGCATCAAAAAGTGCGAGAATCCGCAAATGGTCTCCAACTAACCATGCCGAAATGAAATGCTTTTTTAGCTTGATTATATATATGGGTTTAGTTAAGCTTCCTAAAATAAGCGACTATTGGTCCAAAGATGAAATTATGGGTCAAAACTTTCCACGTACAGTAATGGCAAGGAATAGATTTGAACTGCTTTTGCAAATGCCCCATTTTTCACAAGATGATGATGCCAATAAAGCAGATCGACTTCACCGCTTAAGTCTTTGTTAGATAAGCTTAATCACAACTTTAAGAGTTATTATATTCCTGGACAAGACATTTGTATCGATGAGAGTATGGTCCCATTTCGAGGACGTTTAATATTCCGCCAGTATAATAAGCAAAAGAGGCATAAGTATGGGATAAAGCTCTTTAAACTGTGCTGTTTACTAGGATATACATACCGAGTTAATATATACGCTGGCAAACAACATGAGCAAATAAATATTACACCTCAAAGTGTTGTAATGCACCTTTGCAAAGATCTTCTGAATAAAGGGCATTGCTTGTACACAGATAATTGGTATACAAGTGTAAGTTTAGCTAGAGAGCTCATGAAAAAGGAAACACATTTGATCGGAACTTTACGCAAAAATCGCAAACATTTCCCTAAAGTTATTGTTTCCACCAAGCTCAAAAAAGGCGAGTTTATTGCCAAAGAAAGTGATGACGGTATAACCGTTTTAAGATGGAAAGATAACAAATTTTTCCTGTTTATTCTAATTATATATCTTATTATTTTTCTCCTATTATTAGATTTATTTTATCTTTAATAGTTTGAATATTAATTCCTTATTATTTTAATATAGTTAGATTTAATTTAGGTATTTTATTTTTTTGAGAGATGTTTTAGTCTTATCCACGAAACATTCAACGCGTTTTCTGCCCATCAATAAACATAATAAAACAACTATGAAACCGGCTATAGTTCTTGATTATAAAAAAGCAAAAGGAGCAGTGGATCTTTCGGATCAGATGGCGGCGTACCAAACACCACTAAGAAAATCTTTGAAATGGTACCGAAAACTTGCGTTTGATTTAATTTTGAATGTTGCCATGGTGAATGCTTTGGTCTTATATAAATCTGTCACTAACAAAAAAGTATCTATAGTGGAGATGAGAAAAGAAATTATGAAGAGTTACCTAACTAATTCATCCACATTTAAAGCTTCTTTAGAGCGGCCGATAAGAAAAAAACATGTGCTTCAGAAGAAAGAAGGTCCTTCTCTAAAGGTGCGTCGTATGTGTGTAGAGTGTTACAAATATAATGTTTTCACATTTGGACGTGTAGTGGCCAGAACAAAAAAAATCCCACTTATTGTGACACTTGCGTAGAGAAACCTTTTCTGTGTGTTGAGTGTTTTGCTAACATTCATAAATAAACTTTATGTTTCTTAGTAGGTATTTAAATATATTTTTTTTAATTATAAATATTAACCACTAAATTTTGCAAAATTTGTTGTACTTTTTCAAAATTTCATTTTTATTTCTTTGATTAATAATTAATACGTTCTTTGTTTTTGTTTCGATGTTTATTTTATATGCAAAATTTCCTTCAATAAAGTATAAGCTCCCCATAATATAAAGAGTTATTCATTTAAATTTTTACTCACAAAAATTCATACAGGTACACACATCAATTTATTCATACATAAATACACACTCATACACATGCTTTCAGACTTATATATCGAATAACTCATGCAGATCGCACGTACAGAAGTTTTCATTTCGATATTTTTAAAAAATATTTTCATATTAATCTCTATCTTAAGTATTTAATGTCACAATTATATAAAAAACATTTTTATATTTTATTCATCCTCAAGAATAAAATTACATATGTCAAAACACTATATTTTATAAATTATAATAATATTTGTTTTAAGTCAGAACACTGCCTGCTAAACAAACTATAATTTTTTTTCGCGGATAAATAATTTTGCTACTTTTTTGTTTTTTTTTTTCTAAGTCCTTTACATTTTCCGAAAACCAACATGATATTCCGTATCTACGGAGCCACGCGGGTCAATACATATGACTATATTGTTGATAGCCCTGTCCTACGGCCTGTATGAGTTGATTGAATACACTTCAAAAACGCGGTCAGCATTGACCGACGTGGCCTGAACGGAAAGTCAAGTTGTCGGACAGCATTGACCGACTTGGCCTGAACGGAATGATGTCCTTTTTTGCTTGGCGGTTATCGTGTTAACATATCGAAAACAATAGTCATGATCAACCACAGCCATCAAAACCACACTGTTGAACCCTTGTAATTAAAATATTCACTTCCACAATTCGGTGGTGCTTGAGAATTATGACATACTTCCCGTCTATAGCGCCTAAGAAAATTGCACCTAGTTCTAAAGCCTCTTTTTATTTCTTTCCATTCTTCATTGTTCTACGGTACCTGAAACAATAATTTATTTTAATTTTTCCACAGATTCAAAGTCCCACTAATGAAGACACTGGTCTTCAGGACGGTCACTCATACAACAACCAGGAAGTATCAGCTAATACATCCAACAACCAGCAAGTAACACTTAATGTAACTACAACTACTACCACAGCAACTACTAGTAACATTGGAAATACTGCGAGAGCTAAAAAGAGGACCAGATTTTTTTCAAGCTGTTTCTGATCTGAAAAAGTTAAATGAAGGTGTTAATTCTGAGCACGAAACTGTATTTGATGTGTTTGGAAGGATTGTTACATTGCAACTTAAGAATTTATCGGCAGAGAATGCTATATTATTAGCATAAAGCAAAATTCAAAATACTCTGACCGAATATGGGATTAAAGACCTTAGACAAAGAACGCCATCGCATTATTCGTCGTCTAATCACAGCTACCAATAACCTCCTTCTGTATATTCAGACACGAATAACGACTTTTATCAATTTGACGAAACTTATGTGGAATCTCCGCCACAATCAGCAGTACCAACTCCCATGACGTCTACAACGCAATCAATCTTTGCTGCAAAATCTTCTCCTCCACCAATACTAGCTCCCTTGACGTCTACAACGCAATCAATCTTTGCTGCACCATCTACTCCTTCACCAATACTAGCTCCCATGACGTCTACATCGTAATCAGTCTTAGCTGTAACACCTCCTCCAGTACATAATATCAACGCTACGCCAAATTCTGTAAGCACTAATGATATTGTGGCAGCTGCGATGTTTGCAGCTTTGGAGGCAGTTGAAAAACGACAAAGTTAATTTTTAAATTTTTTCTACCTAATTGTTTGAAATTAATAAACAGTAATTAATTCAATAAAAGTTTTATTTGTAGTGCTTAAGAAATAACCACGTACCTTTAAATAATTCTCCAAATAAGTATAAATATTGCATCCATAACTTCCAGTATGAGTGATGATATTGCAGCCCGAGAAACTCTGTAAAAAGCCTGCAAATAACGGTAGCTCGTCCTAGTTACCAAATAGCATGATGCTATTTGTAGTTTAGTCTTTGCAGATATAGCTTCTCTCATAACTGTATCTTCCCTTTGCATCGATGGAGTAATATTTTCTAACAATATGTCAAAATTTTGTACATCCATTCTCAGAAGCATTCTGAATTCAGCATGATCTTCTATTTCTAATTCATTAAAAACGGTGTTTGTAGCGGATCTTCTCAACATCCATGGTCTTGTCTAAATTCGGTGTTGTTATTTTTCTAGCAAACTCCTTTAATTCTTCAGCTAATAGGGAAATAAGTAACTTTGTATACTTTTTAATAACTGTTTTACGATACATCGTGTCCTAGTCTTAGAACAACCTAGGTCAATAGCAAGAAGCAGCAATGACAATCCTCTTCGTAAAATACCGGGAAACGCATCAAATCATATGCCGTCGCGAATGGGAAAATAACAAAGATGCAAGCAATGTGCTACTAAAAATAATGTAAACATACTCGTTTCGCATGTAAAATTTTAAATGTTTATTTGTGTGCGGCGCCATATTTTGAGCAATATCATTCTTAAAATTATCGTGAAACCAAAGGTTTTCATTTTCGATTAACTCTATCTCAATGAGATAGGAGGACACTTTATAGTCTTTTTACGGTTAATTTGCTTTTGACAGCTAAAAATTTTTGTTTTATTATTCCATAAGATTTTTAATATTTTAAGACTAAGATTACCTATAATTGTTTAATTATGTTTAATTGTTGTTTTCTATATTAAGTACTGATTTCTATTTAATGACCAAGATTTTAATATTTTAAGACTAGACCTAGTGCAAATAATTATATACAATTGTTGATTAGTGAATAATTATGTAGAATTTGTTGATTTCTGTAAATAAGTACTGATTTTTAATTCCATGACCAAGACTTTAAAACTGATTACCTAGAGCGAATATTTACACACAATTGTTGATTGGTGAATAATTATGTACCATTTATTGATTTCTATAATAAGTACTGATTTTTTATTCCATGGCCAAGATTTTAATATTATAAGACTGATTTACCTAGTGCGAATAATTATATACAATTGTTGATTAATGAATAATTATGTACCTTTTTTATTTTAATAATATAAAATTACAAATAATAAATGTGTTTTTTTTACTTAAGGTATGAAGAGCAATTTTTCATTTTGTGTTGTGCGATTTTCTTTTTCAATCTCAAAATGATCTGGCAGCATCAGCATCATATCAAACCCCTATTGTCATAAGAGCGTAAGACTTTTCTTCTGTGCTTCACTTGGCTTACGCCTCCCTCGACACATACAATATTTTGAATCGATGTCTGTATATTTTGGTTAGATCGATTTCGAAATCGACACATAACGTGCGACACGGCTACATCTCTAATGGTGGCCACAAACGGTCAGTTAAACTGCTCAGTTGAACTGACGTACGTCCAAAAACTGACCGTGAATGTGAAATCTTAAGTTGAATTTTTTAACTGAAGGTAACACACGGATTTTATTCGGGCGTGCTGTCAGTTAGGCCTGCCACATACAAACGGAATTCCGTTTCGGGATTCCGTTTCGGAATTCCGAACGGGTCGGCCACACACATACGGAATCCCATTTTGCCCGCAAAATTTCGAACGGAATACTACCGTACGTGTGTGATGGGTCATAGATTTTATATGGACTTGCTGCGTTCGGGATTCCGAATCGGAATATCGAAACGGAATCTCCAAACGTAATTCCGTATGTATGTGGCCGGCTTTAAACTGCTCAGTCGAACTGACGTACATCCAAAAACTGATCGTGAATGTGAAATCTTAAGTTAAAATTTTGAACTGACTTTTTGAGCAGCTACTTACATTATTTGTATGCTGTTTAGATTTTATATTATTTTACTTATTTAGAGAAGTTGGTTTGACGGAGAATGGAGACCAAGGTGATTGTAATGATGTCACCTTCCTTATGGTGGACTCAGAAGGTGGGTAAAGGATCTCAGTGATGGTACTACGTACAACTATCGTGTTTGGACTCATTTTCAAATAGGTAAATGGAAACCTAGATGATTGTGATGATATCACCTTTATGTTGGTGCAATCCGAAGGTGGTATAGGATCTCAGTGACGACACTAGATAGAATAACCGCGTTTGAACTCATTTGAATGGGCTTATAAAGACCTAGGTGACTTTTATAACCTCACCTTTCTGATGGTGCAATCCGAAGGTGGGTATAGGATCTCAGTGATGGCACAAGATAGAAGGATCGTGTTTGAACTCATTTGAAAGGGCTCATAAAGACCTAGGTGGCTGTTATAACCTCACCTTTCTGATGGTGCAACCCGAAGGTGGGTATAGGATCTCAGTGACGGCACTAGATAGAACGATCGTGTTTGAACTCATTTGAAAGGGCTCATAAAGATCTAGGTGACTGTTATAACCTCACCTTTCTGATGGTGCAACCCGAAGGTGGGTATAGGATCTCAGTGACGGCACTAGATATAACGATCGTGTTTGAACTCATTTGAAAGGGCTCATAAAGACCTAGGTGACTGTTATAACCTCACCTTTCTGATGGTGCAATCCGAAGGTGGGTATAGGATCTCAGTGACGACACTAGATAGAATGACCGCGTTTGAACTCATTTGAATGGGCTTATAAAGACCTAGGTGACTTTTATAACCTCACCTCAACCTCTATATATTTAAACTGTCCCTGCGATACAAGAGAAAATACTAGTGTGGAGATAACGTTTTTTAAAAAAGAGAGGAAGAGAGACAACAAATGAAGTTAAAAGTTTTGTACAACCGACTTCAATACTAATACGCATTATTAAGGATAACTCCAAAACCACTGGTCAGATCTTGATCATATTTCTATGGGATGTATAAATTATAAGCACCAGCTTTCAAATAAAAATAGAATCATTAAAACCGATTCACCTAGGAAAAAGTTCGAGGTAAAGTAAGAGGTAACACACAAAAATCAGTCGAATTGAGTACCTCCTCCTTTTTATGAATTTGGTTAAAAATGGTAAGTAGATAAATTATCTGAGTTTCAAAGACGTTCACGTTGTTATAATCTTAATTTTCCTCTATGTTGCATATTAACGTTCCTTACATTGAGCAATAGTTTTTATTATCATCAAATTGATGGCTACGTGGCGCAGTGGCTTATCAATGAGTTGCAATGCTAGGGCCGCGGGTTCGAATTCCGCACGGAACAACTATGGCCTACAAATAATTGTTCCGGGTTCAGATGTTTGTCAATGGGGTGGCGCACGCTTTAAAGATAGGTAATTGAAAATAAACGATTAAAAATAAATAACATATTTATTAAATAAATAAAATTAACCACAATGAATTAAATTATCATAATATCTGATCTTTAGTCTGTGACACTTCTAAACTAAAAATTAATATTTAAGTCCCCCTCCTCTCACCCAAATGGGGGAGAAAACATTTTCTTGTGACTAGAGAAAACTAAACTACTTAAATATAGTGTACGAGTATATGTGTTATGTAACTTAATACAATACCAAAAATTTCTTATTTTATAAAACTCAACAAATTGGATTATCAAACAAATCAAATAATTATTTCATTAATTCGAGTTTTTATTTTATAATTTTTGGTACAATCCTAGCACGTTCGCTCGATGACTCGCGCGGTGGGCAAAGCGTTCTCACCTTCCGGCACAGAGTATATTAACTTCCGGTACGCGAGCAGAAGGTACATTTCTGTTTGTAGCTAACGTCTGCGATTATTATAAAAAAGTTGTAGGTTGTTACAGCGTAGATATTTTCGCTTTTGTATGGGAGAGATATTATACTTGTTATGTAGTAACATTATTTAAATTGTGCCTATAGTCTGTTCACCAAGATGTCGGTCAACCGCAGGCGCACTTATTATTTTGCTTATACATATTTAATTATTTTTTACTGTATTTAAATAAATGTTTATCTAATCTAAGAATAAAATAGAATACTAATTTATTGTTATGGTTATTTATTGTAACAAAATACGAATATAAATAATAAACACAAGTTAGGTAGCAGAGAGAATTTTCATGAAAGTAATCATAAACGAAAGTACAATGAACACTATTTTTCATCACTCGAAGTGCCAAATTCACCTGCGGGTAGGGTTACCACTTACCATATCTCAGGATTTGTCCTGAGATTTCAGGATTTTTAGACTCTTCTCAGGATTGCGGCTGGATTTTGCAAATCTCATGAAATGTCAGGATTTTTAGAACTTTCAATATAATACAGCTTACATTTTAAAGATCTCTGTAATAAAAAGTTAAACAAACTAATAATAATTTTCCTTTGGTAATAATTCCACAATTAAAATCAAAACTTATTTATCCAAGTAGGTACTTAAACAGTTTTATCATACTTAATATGTGAAGATACCTTTTTAAGTAAGGTTTTCTTCTCAAACTGTAAAAAAAATCTCAGGATTTTTAAATGTAAATCAGGCCTCTTATCCGGACTTTTAATTTTTTCATCTGGTAACCCTACCTGCGGGTGTATGCCGCATGCGACGACCTTTTATGTCGCGGCGACGATCTTTGATAATGCGGCGGTGCATTTGACAAGTTAGAGCGAGGGCCCATTAATGCGTTGCGCTGCGTTGCGTCGTCGCTGCGTCGTTTTCCATACATTTTTTATGACATGCCCCATTAGACCGTTGCGTCGTCGCGCGCGACGTTTCAACGGATCGACGGACAAGAGACGAAGCGGGAGGGAGGGTGATGCGCTGCGTTGTCGGAGCTCCGCTGCGACGACGGACAGTGATGCACTGCTAGAGGAGGAAGCTAGACGAGCGTAACGACATTTTTTATCTTACTATGAGTGAGCAGGATATTGATATAGATTTTCTCATATCCTTGGTCCAAGAAAGACCCATTATATGGGATAAATCACACGAACATTACAGTGATATATTTCGTAAAGCGAATGAATTGGTAGCTGTTTGTAAAAAAATATTTCAAGATTACGAGGAGTTTGAGGATCAAAAAAAGAACAAGATTGGTGAGTTGTTATATATTATATTATTTGTAAATTCAATACATAAGTTAATTTATATCTTTTTAACTACCATGGTAAAGCCCCTTCTGGACTCATAAAGTAATTAGCAAATTGATCTCTAATAAAATTTTCGGCTAATGATTCTTCATTGCTATGGGGTCTCAATTGTGGGAACCTACTTATTGCCATATTGTCTTGTTGTTTTAACCCATCGTGTTGTATAACAAAATTGTGTAAAACACAACATGCTTTCGCAATATTAATAGTTAAATCATATGACGTATCAATTGGCCTATGTAAAATGCGCCATTTATTTGCCATGATCCCAAATGCACATTCCACGTATCTACGAGCTCTGCTAAGGCGATAATTATAAACTCTTTGTTTCACATTGAGATTGGATCCGCCGTATGGGCGCATAACATGCTTACTTAAACCAAAAGCTTCATCACCGACGAGTACATAAGGGATTGGTGGCCCGTTATTATGATCATTTCCAAGTGGTTGAGGATCAGGCAATGGTAATTCATTTCTCATTAAAATCTTGTACAGTGTCGAATTTCTAAAAATAGTAGAATCACTTTCCTTACCATATGCACCCACGTCGACAAAAACAAACTTATAATTTGAGTCAACAACCGCCAGCAAAACAATTGAAAAATAATTTTTATAATTATAAATCAGAGAGCCACTTTTGCCTGGTTTTATTAAACGTATATGTTTCCCATCAATTGCCCCGAAGCAATGAGGAAAGTTAGCTTTGAGATCAAAATCTAATGCAATATTTTGTAGTTTTTCTACTGTGATCTCTTCTATGTACTGTGGTCGAACATATTTTCATATAGCTTGACAAACTGACGAAATAGTTCTAGAAATTGTTGCTCTTCCACGTTTAAATTTGAAATGCAAGTCGTTTATCGAATTTCCGCTGCCTAAGTACCTAAAATAGAAACACAAAAAAAATTTTTTTCTTTCTTTGCAGGTAACGCGGTTGTGAAAAAATGGAGAAGCGTGAAGGACAACTTTTTTCGATACGTAAAAAAAATAAAAGAAAACAGTTCATCTGGATCAGGGGCAAAACAATTGAAAAAATATCATTATTACAATCAGTTGCTGTTTTTGATGAAAGTTGCCCAAAATAAAACTGACAGTAGCCTTGAAATGGTGTCTGAAGAAATGGAACGAAATGAAAACACAGCATCATCTTCTCCATTTCCTACAAAAGAAATGTCTTCGTTACACCCAGGTCCTTCTCCCTACGTGCCTGCAAGCCGTAAGAGATCAAACCAAGCAATAGATGATTTCGAGGCGTAAGCATTAGAAGCGTTGCAAGAGAAAGAAAACCGCCACTTATCATTTTTCAAAGGAATTTTGCCTTCTTTGGACAGCTTTACGGAATTACAAACTTTGACATTCCAAAGCAAAGTTATAAATATCATTACCGAAATTCGGTTCGGGGAACAGACTCAATCAACAACATGGCAGTCACGCGGATATCAAACTGGACAACATGCCCAGTCACCATCGCCATCGTCGTATCGAACAGATGAATTCGAAGCTACCTACTCAACCAACACTACGATTAATAATTTTACTGATGATAGTCAAGAAGAAGATTATAACTTTGCTTTGTTGCCTAATAGTAATACTTAAATTAAACTGTTTTTAAAGATAATAAATTAATAACTGATTAACATTACGAGTATTATGATATTTGAATTACTTACCTCAATGTAATACCAATCATTTCAATTGGTTCTAAAGGGTTCCTGAATTTGGTATACTGCTTTTTTATATGTGGTTTTAAGGTTTCAACCAAATTATTAAAGCTGGCCACACTCATTCTAAAAAAATTGAAAAAAGTCTTTTCATCTATTAACAACTCCCTATATTCCTGCATAAAAAACTGACCATCACTATTTCTTAATGCTATCAAAGGAGATATCCAGAATCTTCTATGATTTCGACGTTTATTTCGGCGGTGCCGTAATAAAAGCAACAAAAGAACACGTTTGTATCTATCCATTGCAAAGGCTGAACTGAGACGCAGCTGCGTCGGCGTGCATACCCTCTTGCGTTGCGTTGGCGCAGCGTCAACGCAACACAGGTGTGGCATACAATGCGTTGTTCCGTTGCGATGACGCGACGCAACGCGGCGCAACGCACTAATGGGGCCTCGCTCTTATACAGATATTAGTAATATAGAAAATATTATTTCAGGAAATTTTATTTTATTTTCATAAAATCAAAAAAACCACCAGGTGTGAGGTACAGCGATGAAGTGAAATCCTTCGCCTTAACATTACATTTTTATTCGTCAAAAGCGTAGGAATTTATTAAACAATATGTAACATTGTCACACGTCGAGACCTTAAGACGTTCTTTGGCCTCTTTTGATTACAATTTGCTTTTGTCCGAAGTTCTAAAACATTTGAAGCAACAAATACAAATACCAGAAAAAAGTTATTTAAAAAATGTTGCCTTAATACTTGACGGGATGGAATTAAAACAAAATTTATGCTATGATCAAAAACTTGATAAAAATTTTCGGCTATGTTGATCTCGGTAAAATCGTCGTAAGCGATTTGAAAGAAATAACTACTGAAGCCTTAGGGTTCGCGTACACTTAATCCGTCATCGGCCGAAGTTTACTCGAGCAACGGCAGCCGATCTCGGACGATCGAAACAAACACTTGTAAAAGAAAGAGAGCACGTACATAAACACGACCGTCATCGTCCGATGACGCACGAAAACGGCCCATCATCCATCGATTCCGAGCTTGTTGGGATTTTTCGCCAGACTGCCGGAGTCTACAGTGCAAATTGAGTGTCTTTACTTTGTTGTTTATTTCTTTCAGTCTTGTTATCAACCTAAACGACTATGGATATTGAAAAATTAATTAGTTGTGTTTATAATAGACCAACCCTGTGGGATAAACATTCAAAAAATTACAATAATCGAGAGGTTTCGAAATGGTTATGGGCTGGAATTGGATCGGAAATGGATATAGCGGTTCCAGACATAAAATGCGTATTCACTCTATTGAGCAACACATTTAACTACAGAATACCGGCAACATCCAATATCGGCACAAGTGGTACACTGTTGCAATGTAAGCACATTACACGTCCTAGTTACTGGTGTGAGTAGTTATGTCCGCCATCGGCCGACGAAATCGGTTTTGGTATACACGTACAGTTAGTCTTTCAAATCGTGTCCGACACTACATACTACAAGTGCCCGATAGCTTATTTTTTATTAAAAATAGTTTACACAGTGACCGTTTAGTATAGTTATTAAGGACTACTGTGGTGTTGCTTTAAAAGTTACGAAGACACGGCCCCCAGTCCCCGGCGGCCCCGCTATTCCTGGCTACGGTGGCGACCATGGTAACGGCGGGGCAGGGGGTGCTAAGAATCTCCGGTGGAGGTTCGGTTGCCACCTACAACGACTTGACCTGGCAACATACAACGCACGGACCCTGAGGACTGACGAGAAGATTGTGGAGCTGGAAGAAGAGATAGACAAGTTACGCTGGCATATTATAGGATTATCCGAAGTCCGAAGAGAGGGGGAGGACACGGTAATCCTCGAATCCGGCAACTTGTTCTGTCACCGGGAGGGCGACCATCTGTCCCAAGGAGGTGTCGGATTTATCGTCCACAAGTCTCTCGTTAACAACGTTGTAAAGATTGAGAGTGTGTCGAGGAGGGTTGCGTACCTTATACTCAGAATCACCAAACGGTATTCGCTGAAGGTCATACAGGTTTACGCACCAACCTCGGCACACCCCGATGAGGAGGTGGAGGAAATGTATGAGGATATCTCTAGAGCCATGCATTCCTCCAAAACCCAATATACGGTGTTAATGGGAGACTTCAATGCAAAACTAGGCACAAGAGAGAACGGTGAGCTGAAAGTGGGGAAATTTGGAATAGGGCAACGGAACCCAAGGGGCCAGCAGCTGGCCGACTTCATGGAGAAAGAGGGACTCTTTATGATGAACTCTTTCTTCCAGAAGCGGCCCCACAGGAAGTGGACCTGGTCGAGCCCCGACGGTTCGACAAAAAATGAGATTGACTTCATTATGACGACCAAACGACAACTGTTCAGTGATGTCTCAGTGATCGCGAGGGTGAAAACCGGCAGCGATCACCGAATGGTTAGAGGCACACTGAACCTAAACGTTAAGTTGGAGAGGTCTCGTCTAATGAAGTCAACGCTCCGTCCCCCTCGTGCTCTAATCCAAAGTCCCGAAACCTTTCAGCTCGAGTTACAAAACCGTTTTCAGTGCCTAGAAGACTGCAATGAAGTGGACGATTTGAATGACAAGCTCGTGGAAACTGTCCATGCGGTCGGAGCTAAGTTCTGCAAGACCCGCCGCAGAAGAACCCAAAAACTCTCCGATCACACTCTTAATCTCATGGCTGTTAGACGGGAGATGAAGCTACATTCTTCAACAGATTTGACAGCATACAGGCAACTGAACAGACAGATCTCCAAATGCATGCGGCGGGACTTACGCAACTTCAATACAGCTCGTATTGAAGAAGCGATCGAGCGGAACCAAGGCTCCAAAGTCTTTGCCAGAGATCTGTCTGCCAGAAAGAGCCAACTGTCAAAGCTGAAGACCGAATGTGGCAGCATCGTTTCCGGGGCACCTGAGATTTTGAGTGAGATTGAGAGGTTCTATGGGCAGCTGTACACGTCATCGTTGGAGCCACACGCAAGTGTGAGTAACGATCCAAGAGCGAGTCTTATCCGACATTATTCCGATGATATCCCGGACGTCAGTCTGAGCGAGATTAGAATGGCTCTTCAGCACCTTAAAAACGGCAAGGCCCCAGGCGAGGATGGAATCACAGCGGAGCTTCTGAAAGCGGATGGAAAACCGGTACTTGAAGTCCTTCAGAAGCTCTTTAATTCCGTCCTCCATGGTGGCATTACACCGGAGGCGTGGAGCAGAAGTGCGGTGGTCTTGTTCTTCAAGAAAGGCGACAACGCTCTCTTGAAGAACTACAGACCGATTTCCCTTCTGAGCCGCGTCTACGTGCTGTTTTCGAGAGTCATTACGAATCGTCTCGCGCGCAGACTTGACGACTTCCAGCCTCCCGAACAAGCCGGTTTCCGAAAGGGCTTTAGCACCATAGACCACATACATACCCTACGGCAAATTGTACAGAAGTCCGAGGAGTACAATTTGCCACTATGTCTGGCGTATGTGGACTATGAGAAAGCCTTTGATTCCGTCGAAATTTGGGCGGTGCTGCAGTCCCTTCAGCGGTGCCAAGTTGACTCTCGGTATATCGAAGTGTTGAAGTGCTTGTACAGTAGGGCTACGATGGCTATCCGAGTACAGAACCAGAGTACGAAACCTATCCAATTGCAGAGAGGTGTAAGACAGGGTGACGTCATATCCCCGAAACTCTTCACCGCTGCATTGGAAGACGTTTTCAAGCTTCTGGACTGGAAAGGATACGGTATCAACATCAATGGCGAGTACATCACTCACCTTCGATTTGCCGACGATATAGTCCTTATGGCAGAATCGCTGGAGGACCTAAGCACTATGCTCAATGACCTCAATAGTGTTTCCCAACGGATAGGTCTTAAGATGAACATGGACAAAACAAAGATCATGTTTAATGTCCATGTCACACCTATGCCGGTAGTTGTTGGGAACACTAAGCTCGAAGTTGTTGACGAGTATGTTTACCTGGGACAAATAGTCCGACTAGGTAAGTCCAACTTCGACCGAGAGGTCAATCGACGGATTCAACTCGGCTGGGCAGCGTTCGGGAAGCTACGACACATCTTCTCGTCAGACATACCTCAAAACCTTAAAACGAAATTGTACAACCAGTGCGTGTTGCCAGTGATGACTTACGGAACTGAGACGTGGTCCTTCACTGCTGGCCGTATGAGGAAGCTCAAGGTCGCTCAGCGAGCTATGGAGAGGGCTATGCTCGGAGTTTCTCTGCGTGATAAACTCAGAAATGAGGATATCCGCAGTAGAACCAGAGTGACCGACATAGCCCAACGGATTAGTAAGCTGAAGTGGCAGTGGGCCGGCCATATAGCTCGAAGAACCGACAACCGATGGGGAAGAAAGGTTCTCGAGTGGCAGCCTCGTACCGGCAAGCGAAGTGTAGGGCGTCCCCCCACTAGATGGAGTGACGACCTGGTAAGATATGCAGGAAGTCGATGGATGCAGGTGGCTCAGGACCGTGCTTTGTGGCATTCTTTGGGGGAGGCCTATGTTCAGCAGTGGACTTGTGAAGGGCTGTAATGATGATGATGACTGTGGTGTTGCTTAACGAAATTGGAATCACAATCCGCTTAATGACATGCGATGGCGCTCCAATTTTTAGGCTGTCTAAAACAAAAAAAAATCTAGCCATATTTTCTACACCCAAGTGGTGGCGACAAAATTTATTGTTTTTTGGATGGCGCACACATGTTAAAACTGGCACGTAATGTTCTAGCAGAACATGAAATATTATAATCAAGTGGGACAATTCCATACGCCTTTATTCGTAGTTTACATACGGTACAAAGAAAAAAAGGTTTAAAATTTGGTAACAAATTATCATCTACTCACGTAGAATATGAAAATAAAAAAAATTAATGTCAAACTTGCGACCCAAGTTTTGAGTTCAACGGTGGCTGAGTCCAACGACTAAGGGGAAATCCACTTTTTTTGGGGAGTGAAGCCACGGGTGAGTTTTTAAAAATGACAGACAGGATATTTTGATTTTATAAATTGCAAATCGCCTTTTGGATTGTGCGCATGTGTTTGAATTCGGCACTAAACAATCATCCCTAGTAGAACCGATATCAAATACTGATGATACAGATACTGATGATGAAATCGAAAACCACTTGCAGGCTTAAGAATCATAAAACATCCATACGGATTATCAGAAAAATATTTTTTATTATATTACCGGATATATAATAAGAAACATTGTCAAGCGACTGAAATGCTGAAATATAATTGTTAAAATTTGCTATTTGCTGCAGATCATTCACAAAACGATCATTTATACGTTTTGAATGTAAATAATTATCAATCCTTTACATTTGTAAACAGAGGTTAATTGCATTCCCCATCCACAGAAGTGTACAAAATTGTACTTTTTGTGGATAAAGTCTTTAAAAGGGCATCAAATATGAATAGTCTGAGTCAACCTAATATTAAAATCGTATTAATCAATATTATTTTTCACACTTAACACTACAGTTGCGACAAATGTTTTATCATCCTATGGATGACAGTATTTTAGCAACATCAAATGTAAAGGAAATACCTAAGGAATTTGCAATGTGTATGTCTTACACTCAAGTGGTACAAAAAGGTAACCCACCGTTTTTTTTAATAGCAACAATTTACCTAAGTAAATGTGATACATGTTATTTCTTAGTGTGGAGAATATAGATGTTTCAATAAATCTTTAACATTCTTTTATATGGCTTGTGATGGTTTAAAACTGTCAAATAAATATTACATCTTAATTTTGTCATTAATTTATAATACATTACTTTACACTGATAGGATGCATTTAAATGCCTGAAACCTCTGTTTTAAAATATTTGTTATTTTGCTTTCAGAATCACAACTGACTTTCATACCACATTTCCCAAGTAGCAACACTGTACCAACAAGAAATGATCAAGATATGGAAAATCTGAAAAGTAAAAAGCAAATTCAATATACCAAATAGCTAGGAAAATTGAGGGTTATCAGCAGTTAATAATATTGCTGTTTTAATTATTCCAAACAATTTTTTTAGAGGATAAGGGTGACAAACAAGCACACAGTCAGTGGTTGCTGCGGCCCATAGACATCTACATCTATCCTCTATTACAAATCAAAATGCAGATGGGTTGTCACCCGTGAGAACTAAGATGGAATGCCTCATTTCCAATAAAAAGGGCCTCCGGCCACCTGCACTCACCAAGCGAAACGCAGAGGTAAACCTCTACTTCACGCTGCTATTCTGTGAGGTCGTGGTACCACCCCGGTTCGAGCCGGCCCATCCGTGTAACAGCAAAAGCTGCCGCGTTGCTATACCACTGTTTAAAATACACAATACAACAAAAATAGCATTACTGAAATAAATAAATAAGCCTTATCGAATTTTATCAATGTTTTCATGTTATTTTTAATTAATTTGTTTTCTTGCAATTTCTGTTATAAAAGAAACTAATTTTTGGTTTACTTTAAATATAGTTTCCACTGTTATATAAAAATTTAATTAATAAATTTAAGACAAGATACATAGTAATGATGATAGGTTAATTAATATATTTCTTTATTAAATAAATGGTTAAACTTTGTATAATAGTTTTATTAATAAATCCTTATTAAAATTAAGTTACCTGTATCACTTTATTTTTAATACTAAGAAAATCATACATTTGATGTAACTTTTTTTAAAGCATAGGGTGACAAACGAGCACACAGTCCATCTGATGGTAAGTGGTTGCTGCGACCCATAGACATCTACATTTATTCTCAATCCTCAATAAAGAATAAAAATGCAGATGCGACGTGACTAAGATGGAATGCCTCTTTTCCAGTAAAATGGGTCTCCGGTTCTCTACACTCACCATACGAAACACAGTAGTGTCAAGCTGCCATTTTACGCAGGTATTTTGTGAGAGCGTGGTCCTTCCCCAGTCGAGCAGACCTATTCGTGCTACAACTATACTACTAATATAGCTGGAGCATGGCTCTACCACGTACAAAACTTAAACTTAACACTGTATCCATATTACCTACTGTTTACAAGTGTCATGTTGCGATGGCTGCCCTGCAGAAGGTGGGATACGAAATTTTGCCACGCCCACCCTATAGTCCTGACCTGGCCTCCAGGGATTATTATCTATTTCCAAACTTAAAAAAGACCTTCGTGGCAAAAAGTTTTTAAGTGATGAAGAAGTGAAGGAAGCACTTTCGGCGTATTTTTAGAAAATGACAATTTTTTGAGGGCATACATAAGTTAACTGAAAATTCCGAAAAATGTATTAGGTTAACAGGTGAATATATTGAAAAGGAAAAATAAATTTGGATTTTTATTTACCCCCCAGGTAAGCAGTGGAAATAAAACCCGCGAACTTAAAAACGCATCCTCGTATTTAGGTTTTTATTCATGCCTTAATATATAAGTCCTTAATAATACAATAATAAGCCCTAAACTCATCATCACTGATAGAAAAAATTAAGTCTTTAAATCCCATTATTCGAAGCTCATTTCGTCTTTATTTTAATTGCAATGCACGAATACGGCGTAGAATATTAAACAAAAAAGCTATACGTGCTAAACGTGTAAAATGAATAAGATAATTGCAGAAACAAACTATTAATATGAACACAATTCATAAAAAGTTACTGTTTTGCTATTGCCTAAAATTCAATTCTAACGCAATACAAACACAATACGCAGCTGCCAACCAACTGTCAAAACTGCGTCAAGAGTGCCGATTTTGCTTACAATCGGATTGGATAGTTTTAATTCGAATCTCAATTAGTTCACACAATCACCACACAATATTAAACTAATTTAGCGCTAGAGTCGCTATCAAGAGAACGAAACGTTATAATTTCAATTCCGATCGATCGGAATTGTTTTCAAGAGTAAGCTTGGAGTATCGGCTGGGCGTTACTTCGTGGGAATGTGATTGATCACGTGGCGTGTTTTTTATGTCTCTGGTCATAGTAATTGTATGGAATTGATTAGTACTTACATGCGTCGGATGACGTCGCATGGTGTCGCGTTTTAGTAGTATATTTCCACCTTTAATGCAAACCCGGCCATCTTACGCTGTCGACCAAGTAAGTTTACCCGTAGGGTTGTCATTTCTTGTCATATAATAGCGGCTGTACATGCTAGTCGAGACACCACGAGACAGGCCGAGTACGAGTGTGTACATGGTGCCCTCGTCGCGTCGCGCCTCGTGGTCCTCGTTCGTTTTCGGAAGCGTGTCGGTTTTCTGCGTTCAAGTCAAAGGGTCTCGTGTGTCGTGACGAAAACGAGAGCACGTCTGTACACATTCGTTCGTTTAGTTGCTTGGAAACTGCGATCGCGTGGAGTGGTGCATCCTGCGTGCGACAATGATGTAGTCTAATGCGCGTGAGTTAGAGTTTTTGGAAGCCTACCAAAGTGAATCACTATTATAGAATCTAAAGGATGTCAGATACAAGGATAAACAATTATTACACATCGCTTGGTTGCGGATAAGCAACGATTTAGATATCCCCGTTGAAGAATTTAAAAAAAGCGGGACTCACCGTTGGCTACGTACAGAAGGAAAGTTAAATTATCCTTGCAATCCGGAGCTGGTGCAGGATCTGTTTATAAACCGATTTGATTTGCGTACGACTTTATGGATTCATTCATGCACGATACAGTTACCAGCAAAAAAACATTAAACACATACCCAGGTAACCATAATAAAATATTTATTTCCATATATGAAACCGTTAATCTAATCAACATGTTTATTTTTTATTTCTATCATTATTTTATTAATAACATTGAGGTAACGAAATGTAGTAAATAATTAATTCAATTTAAATTAAAAAAAAAATTAAATTTCGCTATTTAGATATATATACAGGGTATTTTTGGAACGCTCCCGAAAACTAAGACAGGCGACAGCACCAAGTATACCTTTGATCATGGGTCACAAATAAATTTGATCCTGATGAAAAAAATAATCTTTTTACGTTTTATTAGCTTTATTAACGTGCCATCATGTTAGTACAGTTAAATGAAACGATAATTTCATAAAAAAAATCATGAAAATACTGAAACGTAAAACCAGCAGTGGAATAACTCAATTCATATCAGCTGATTAAAGGTCAATGTACGTGCGAAAGCAAATCCGCGCGGTCCGCAACTAGCGGGCCATACCACAATACCTAATAATTTTCAAACACTTGTCTAAATACCTAACTTATCTACTTAACCTACTATTTTGCCACTGTACTTGTCTCCACGTAGCCATTTTAATCCGAATTTACAGGTTAAATAACCCAAATAACTGGTTCGATTTGCCGCTAATGAAAAATACTTAAATGAAATGTAACCAAGGTTAGAGTCATGCGTTTTTATTCATCGTGTAGATATGTTTATTATTCTCATGAATTCAGTTATGTATGTATTCAGATTAGTTCAGTACTAAGTTATTTAAAAAAATTAGTTATGAAACAGCTTACCACTCTAAATCCTCCGTAGTCTTATGAGATGCGGCTCAAATTGTGCTCCATTCATTTCAAGGCAGATTTGGGCTCGGTGTTGCGTCTCCTCATGGAGGCGGGGCATCATCGTGTGGTCTTCGACACAGTCCGTACGTAATTTGTCGAAAACATCCACGATCCTTTTGTAGTTTCGTCAGCACTATCACACTCACGATTAAAAACCCTTTCTTTCACATACCCCACAGAAAGAAGTCTAACGGGGTCAGATCTGGTGAGCGAGGTGGCCAAGCGTGTGGTCCTAGTCCGCCAAATCCAGCGATTATCAAATAGCTCATTGAGGCGCTCACGAACGAACCTCAGGACATGTGGAGGGGCACCATCATGCTGAAACCATGTGCGGCGATATTCAGCCAACGATAGGTCGTCTAAAATGTCTGTCAACTGTTCATTTATAAAGTTTAGGTATCGCTGTCCGTTCAGTCGCTGTGGCAGAAACACTGGTCCCAGTATGCGATCCTTAAATAAACCTGTCCATACGTTAACCGACCATCGGGTTTGGTGCCCGGTTTGTCGAACAGCGTGCGGGTTAACCTCTGAATACACGTGTGTATTTCTTCGGTTCCACAGGCCGTTTCTGGTAAATGTCGACTCATCCGTCCAGATAATGTGCTCAATGGAACCAGGCACACGTTGTTGCTGGTATAATAACCAACGGCAGAAAACTCGTCGGCGGTCGTGATCGCCGGGAACTAAAGCTTGCACTTTGTGCAATTTGTATGGGCGCATTCGATTACGCTTCAACACTTTGTGCACTGCACAGTATGATACACTTGTTCCATCCCGACGTCTTAACAATTTATTTAGCATTACTTCGTGTACCTAGGTTCGGATACATAACATGTTGTCGTATTCACAATCACTATAAACGTACGCGTTAAGCATTATTAAAACAAAAAACGTAACAACAAGAATAATACTACCACGACAAATTTGAAACCTACTGCGTCACAGCGTGACGCGACACGAGCCGGCCGGGTTACATAACATTGTTTCGCACCGAGCTAAATACAGGTCGAGTGGAGGGAGGTTACAGTAGCGTTCTAAATTACTACATGGTATTGGGATATTGTTTTATAATATTATAGTAAGTAATTAATTGTTTTATTGTAGAATCATAATAAGTGCCTTACTAGCTACTTAGAACTTTGGAATAGGTTGGAATTGAAAATGGATAATGTTTACTTGAGCATTATTTGTTATTTCTATCGTAAAATATAAAGTACTTTGTAACAAAAAAACTTAAACTAAGGGTGGCACGCCGTCCATTATGTCGTCTTGGGTCACATGGAAGCCAGATGTTGAAGGTGTGTTGGTGTTACTGGATGCTACTTCATCATTACTTTCATCTTTGCTTGAGCTTCCATCAGGTCGATCACATGGTAATTTTTTCGGTATTCTTCCTCAACACTTAAATTTACTGCACAATTTTTCACATTCACCTTTTCCTATCATATTTACCTTTTCGTTCACTAGTTCAGTCATAAAACAATAGATATAAATAATTTTTCTTTCCTTCCTTTTTAAAACATCGTCGCGAGTCGCAGAGTAAGCTGTGTATGCGACTGTATTTTTGGAGCGAACAAAGCGCGGGAACCAATAGCATGCAGGCACAGTAATACTGGCGGATTGTTCCCCCGTCGCGCCCCCTTCGTACCAATATGTGATAAATCGCTCAGTGGCAAAGTTCAAGGCCAGCGTTCTTTTTTCACCGTTCGCGTGTACATTAACCTCCATTAGTCAGGTGATATCAATTCAGTTTTCACTGCTGGTTTTATGTTTCAGCATTTTCATGATTTTTTTTTATGAAATTATCGTTTCATTTAGCTGTACTAACATGATGGCGCGTGAATAAAGCTAATAAAACGTTGTAAAAAATATGATTTTTTTTTCATCAGGATCAAATTTATTTGTGACCCATGATCAAAGGTATACTTGGTGCTGTCGCCTGTCTTAGTTTTCGGGAGCGTTCCAAAAATACCCTGTATTATTAAACCTAAAAATTGGATATCTGCTTACAATATTATTAACTATGCGTTGTTATAATAGTTAAAGAAATAAGTTGTAAATTCATCCCTTATCTGATGACCATTCAGTGCCGATCTTCTTGGGATAAGTTGCAAGGGTCTGATGGCACATTTTTCTTCAATTTCATTCCACCAAGAATCTGGGGTAACCAGCACATCATCACTGTCGTACACATCTGTTGTACCTGGGGGTTGTATATATTGAGTTTGAACAACTGCTATTTGTTAAGAAATTGTGTAATAGCACAAAAGTCATAGTAATTATAGTGGATTTTATTTTGGTTCAAGTAGCAATAGTTTTCGAAATACTCTAAATTTTGAGACTAATATCGCAAAAGCATTGTCAGCGACTACGCGTGAAGATAAAACTTTCATATTAAATATACGTTTCGGTGTTCGTTCATTATGACTTCCAGGAAAAGGCTTCATTATATGTATTGTTCATGCAAATGTTCCATCACCTGAAAACACATATGGAACTTCTCTTGTACTACCTGGAAATGCTCGTGGCATAGGCATTCTGCAAATATAATTTCTGCAAATATAAAGTTATAATTGGCATCGACTAATGCAAGTAGTACGATGCTAAAAGTACTGTTACGCGCCACTGTTAATGTCTTGTACATGGCAACACTAGTTACACTACCGCCCTCTAGTGTCGAGTAGCAGAACTAGGAGAGTCCAGATCCTTCTAGAAATTTCGGGACCGATATGTAGTCGAACGTTCTAGATGTCGCTACAGTAGAAGGTTCTGGAAACTATCTGAGGCCCTATATAAGGCCGGTATAGACCACGACGGAGGCAGTATTGAATTGGCGATACAAGAGAATACTTCGAAGCGACACAACTGCGAACTTAAGTGATCAGTAGAATTATTGTGTTTTATTATTAGTGTGTTTTAAGGTGTAATTAGTATCCATAATTAAAGTGTCAATTTTGGTAATTCAATCGGCAGTTTTTAATTGTCTCAAACCTCAAGCTCGTAACAGTACTTTTGTAGTTGGAAAATTCGGAACCACTAAGTGCAGCAGATAGCATCACAATATGTTTCCCATCGATAGCTCCAAGCACCGTGAAAATTTCCGAACCCTTTTTGCTGATTCCATCCATGACTGTAGATCCTGTGATATCTGTAACGTTAATACATGTTTTGTTATTTTCAGAATCTATCAGCACCAGAATCGCAAATTCAAAGTCGAATTGAAAGCGAAAGTATAACTCAAAATGAAAATACAGATCCTAACAGTGATCAATCACAAGCTCAGATTCCTTCGCCATTGTCGAAAATACCACGACGTCGAAAAAATCCTATTGAACTAGAAGCTGGGAAGACAATTAGGGATGCTGTATTTACACTTAATACAGTTCTGAATAAAAATCAAGTTACAGAAGATGATTACGGTCGTTACTGCAAGATTATAGCCAATAAATTCCGTAAATTTTCCGATACAGAATGTCTACCAATAATGTATGAAATAGATGGGATATTTATTACGCGAATAAATAATGCTGCTAACGTATCACCTACATACTTTGGCCGTCCCTCACCATCGAACACATCATTCTCAGAACCTACCCGACAAATTCATACACCTTTTATCATCGTGCTCATCTTACTCAGAAGCCAGCAGACAAATTCATACACCCTTACACGACACGCGTCCTTCATCGTGCACATCTTACTCAGAATCTACAACTTTATATACCAATCAATCAAGAGAGCAAATACGATCCGAAGCTACCACTGAGCCTTCTCTCATACATATTATATCAGATCAGGTCTTGACCACAGGAACAATTTCACTGTCCAATAATATCATGACTCAGGCATATTATGATGTTTCATTATTGTACAGTAAATTTTAGCAATAAAAACAGACTGGTATTTTGAATTATTAACATTATTGATTCCAATATTTATACTATCACTGACTACATTATTGCAGCCGACCAAAGTAAATATTTGTATCTGACTGTATCTAAACCAAGGAGGTTGTAAAATATAGGGAGTGAGCACTTCAAACTAGAGAAGCGTTCCTAAATCAGTGACCTTGAAATGAATGAAAGGCACCGAGTTAAGTGTTGTATTTCTTTCTAATAGAGTGACCATGAAACAATACTTTGAGGATATTATTTGTGCCGGACGGGCGTAACTCTCCGAAGTAAATGTTGTCGAAGATACTCCGCGAGTCGCTCACGTCCTACACCTATAGGTTCCGGAGGATACTTCTACTGCCCTCTTTCCGAGTGCTGCTAGAATACTGTGGACTGAGGTTCAAAATTAAAATGCACGATTTATAAATACAAATAGCAAGGGAGTGGCCAGCGGTTCGACTGATTGATTAGTTGCGAAATTTTATAACTATTATTTATTGACCACGGTTGTTGAATACGGTTGTTCAACTACGGTTCTTCACTATCGCTTGGTCACTATATATTTCAAAAGATTTCTTTAAATTGTTCGGTAGTATCAAAATATCTATTGGTAGTAGCTGGTTTTCTAACACTACTGACTGGCAGCTATTAATCAACTAAAACTAGCTGATTTTATCACTTGTGTAACTGCGAGTGTCAGTTACCACTTTCTACGATTAGTTATCACTTTCACTACATGTAACTGCGAATATCAGTTACCACAATTTTTTTGGCTAGCTAACACTTTTTAGTTAAAAGGGCACATGTATAGATGCAGAGCAAAAGTTTCGTGTAGCAGATATTAAAATACCTCTGTTTATAAATAATGTTGCATGCAGCAAAGGGACTACAGTTCATACAAGGTTTTCGTACCTAAGCATAAGTTATTCTTAAACTGTAACTTGTGGCCAGATGGAATTTCCTTCCGTCACTTTGCTGACTTTCACAAAAGGGAAGTAAATAGAGATATTGGATTAATCAGTAGTATAAATAAATTACAAATAGTATGGATGGTACAACTTTTATTTCGTTCAATTGTAAATATGTCAAAAGGACAATGGATTGCGTTAGGTCAATGAGTCTAAGAGCTGATATTATGGCGCTGCGGGAGACATGGCTGTTACCCCATGAAATTCAGGTACTAAGCAATGTAAATAAAGCTTTCGGATACCTTGGCAAGTCAGCGGTTGGTACGTCAGCACGACTATTGCGAGGAAGACCATATGGTGGGTGACTCTTTTATGGAATAGCTCAAAATTTGAGTGTGTATCTGTGATACCGAGATCGAGTGACCGTATAGTTGCAATTAAACTTTGTATTATGTGTCGTTCAATGCTAGTTTTATCAGTTTATATGCCTACTAATTCACCTGAAAATTTTGTAGAGTATTTAGAATGTTTAAGCGAAATAGCGGCTATAGTGGAAAACAACAACATTGAATCTGTATTTGTTTTAGGAGATTTTAATGCACACACAGGGGTGCTTTTTTGTAAAGAACTGATAAATTTTTGTAACGATCAAAACAGGGAGTGCATAGATCTAAAAACGTTAGCTCATACAGGATGCTTCAAAAAAAAGTATACACACTTTAAACTATTGTAGTTTTTCCGCTCTACAAGGCTAATGTTATATTTCTTCGCCAGGTGCCAGCATAATCGTCCCTCTATGTTATATTATCAGTTGGAATTTGTAATATCAACATGGGGGACGTACGTTTGAGTTTTGAAGAACGTAAGCAGGTTATTAAGTGGTACTGGAAGTTTGAGAATGTAAATGAAGTTTAAAGACAGTGGAGAAGCGAGTATGATACAGAACCACCTTCAAGATTAACAATTACACGCATACGAGACAAATTCGAAGTTCATGGAACAGTGTGTGATGTGCATAAAGGTCATTCAGGTCGGCCTCGAACAGCTACAAGTGATGAGTCATCAACGGCAGTCTTGGAACTGTTTCAACGCTTTCCTAACAAATCTTCAAGGCAAGGGGCACGTGAAAGTGATGTAAGTGCTAGCAGCGTGCTACGCATTCTGAAGAGAGGCAAGTATCGTGTTTACCTTCCAAGGCTGGTGCAACAGCTAAATGACGACGATCCAGATCGAAGGTTGCAATTTTGTGAATGGATTCAGGAGATGGTGATACGTGAACCGGGATTTATGGGTAGCATCATTTGGTCGGATGAAGCCCAATTCAAACTTAATGGAACTGTCAATAGGCACAATTGTGTTTACTGGGGTGAAGAAAATCCTCACATTACAATTGAAAAAGCTGTAAATTTGCCTGGTATAAATGTGTGGTGCGGTTTGTCTTCAAGGGGACTCATTGGAGCTTTTCGATTTGCAGGCACTGTAACTGGCATTAATTACCTAACAATGCTTGCTGATTCCATATTTCCTGCCATTCGTGCATTATACGGTAATGATGATTTTTATTTTCAACAAGATGGTGCTCCGCCGCACTATCACAGGGACGTACGAGCTTACCTGGATAAAAAATTGTCGGGCCAGTGGATAGGACGCAGGGGGCCAATCGAGTTTCCAGCACGCTCTCCAGACCTTACACCACTGGATTTCTCCTTGTGGGGCACAGTAAAAGATGAGGTGTACAAACGTAAACCACGTAACCTAGACATTCTTTGGAATGAGATTCAAGCAGTGGGTAGAGAAATCTCATTGGACGTTTTGATACGATGTACAGAATCTGTGGTGACTCGTACTCAGAATTGTATTGATGCTGCAGGTCACCAATTTGAACAGTATTAACATTTGTTATTTATGTTTCATTTACATTGGACTTTCAGCTTTCTATTTTCCTGAAATTTAACTTTGTAGAACGGTAAATAAATTTTCTATGGAAGTTCAAAGTGTGTATACATTTTTTGAAGCATCCTGTATTTCTAAGATATACACATATATTAGTGAAATTAATGGCAGTCGACGCTGGCTCGACCACTGTTTAATCACTGAGGCCGCCCGTAGTTTCGTTACTGACGTTAAGGGGCTACTCCATGCGAACGACCTTGAGCATTTGTGTGCCGTGCCGCGTCGACTCGCTACAATATAGGATCGCGTAAGAAATAATATGTAAAACGCCACCTACTGTACGAACGTAATATTTTTTCAACATCAATAAACTATTTTATGGAAATACACACAGCGTACAACGATAAATGTATTTTAATTTTTTTATTTGGTATATTAATTGCATTATATTAGAATTATGTATTCTCATATATTATCTAATTATGAAATTTTATAATTAATTATATATTAAAAATGAAGCATTGAAAATTGTGAGTTTAAAAGATACCTACTCACTATAGGTAAATAGATAGATAGCTCGCCTTTTGTACAAATATTTGGTGCAATAAAGAATAAACAAATAAATAGGATGTTTCGCAGAGTGAGAGTAATATAGAATGAGAGTCGTGGAGGCAGTTTACAAACATAAATTGCACAAGGACAAACATCCAGACCCGGCACAATTATTTGTAGGCCTTACAAATATTTGTTCCGTGCGGGATTCGAACCCGCGTCCCCCAGCGCAACAGCTGATTGCTAAGCCACTGCACCACGGAGCCGTCGCCGGTTTATAGGTAAAGTGACCACACGTCCCGTTTTGAACGGGACTGTCCCTTTTCTCGGTCACCTGTCCCATTGTCCCCAAATAAAGCTCCGGGACACAAAATTGTCCCGTAACTCGTTGGATGGAAGTATTCAAAGCCAACAATCTTCAACATAATTTTTTTAATCGAATATATTTTATGGGGTACAAATGCTCCGGTAGAAAGAGTATTTTTAAAGAATATTTTGAATAAAGTGTGGACGTCTGAAAAAAACACTTACGGTTCCAGTTCTAAAGGCGATGTTGTTAACAAAGATAACAATAAAAAAAAACTTGAGCAAAATTTTATTCTTATTTAAAATCATCACCAAGTTTATTAAAGAAAATTTAATCCACTGACAAATGTAATTAATAATTAAAAAAAATATGTTGCATTTAATAATTACCGTCTATACCGAATATAATTTTGTAGTGAACACTAATTGTATAAAGTTATAGTTTTTAGAGTATAAATAAACTCATGTCCTGTTTTGAGTTAAAAAATAAATGGTCAGTTTCAAATTTAACTAAAAAGACTACCTATTTAGTTAAATTTAGTTTTAAAAATTTTTAGTTTATAGTAAAAAGTAGGTATATTAGTACCTACTTAGATACTTTTACCGAATTATAAGTATAGAACACCTTAAGTACTCAATTATTTTTTGAAAAAGAAGAAAAAACAAGCAATAAATAATATACTATATTTTAGCAAAAAACTATAATTTAGTAATACTAATTATAACTTAGAACATAAATGAAAAACTCATAACTGACTTTTTGGCCCGACCCAGGATTAGAACCCGGGACCTCATGATCAGCATCCGCACTACTACAACCACTAGACCAACGAGGCAGTACTATACCTAATAAGATATTGCGGTTGGGTATTAGAATTATTTTTAACTGTATACTATACTGATAATATTGAATTAGCCTTTTATAGTGTAAATTATAATATTTGTCGAAATGTTAATTATGGATTCGAAGCTTACATGCTAATGGTGCTTCATTTTTTTATTTTCATTTACTTCAAAGAAAATACACGCAAAAAGCTTCATCACGCAGTAAAAACACAACAAATATATGTATAACTAATACGAAAAATTATACCCAAAACAAACAAATAATAAAGGGTCCGCCATCTAACTTTTTTTTTCAACTAGTGCTTATTTCGTGAATGGCAACACTTAGCTTATGTCTAATTTGACAGATAATTAGTTTTATCCTTCCGCTAAACAAATATGGTTGTGTATACGTTTGAACAACGCTGGGAAATATTGCGACATTACTTTGAAAATCATGGTAATATTGCAGAATGTGTGCGAAAATTGCGTACGGATTTTGGAAGAAATGAAGCACCGTCAGCTCTGTATGTTCGTTACCTTGTGAAAAAAGTGAAAGAAACTGGCATCCTCGTCGATAAACCAACGCGTGAAAAGTCAAAAACAGTGCGTACACCCGAGAATATTGCTGCTGTGGCCGAAAGTGTGCGTGAAACGCCATCAACATCAGTTCACCGTCGTTCTCAATAATTGGACATTTCGGAGACATCATTGAGACGAATTTTGCGTAAAGACCTTGGTATGACGCCGTACAAAATCCAATTGGTTAGGGAGTTGAAGCCAACTGACCATCCAATGCGTTTTCGCTTCGCTAAGTGGGCCTGCGATCGACTTGCAGAAGATGCGGATTTTGCCAAAAAAATCATCTTTTCAGATGAAGCTCATTTCGAACTTGGCGGGTATGTAAACAAGCAGAATTGTCGCATTTGGAGCACAGAAATCCCGCACGCATTCATCGAAAAGCCGGTGCACCCAAAACGAGTCACTGTTCGGTGCGGATTTTGGTCCAGAGGCATAATTGGGCCATTTTTCTTCGAAAATGAGCAAGGTGTGGCCGTTACAGTCAATGGCGATCGTTATCGGGCCATGTTGAACGAATTTTTGTTCACAAAAGTTGAAGAGGAGGATATTGGCAACATTTGGTTTCAACAGGACGGCGCAACGTGCCACACAGCCGACGCTACACTTGATGTTTTGCGCCCTGTTTTTGAAAATCGCATTATCAGCCGCGGAGCTGATGTCGTTTGGCCACCTCGGAGCTGCGATTTGACACCGTTGGACTATTATTTGTGGGGTGCCGTCAAAGATAAGTGTTACGCCGACTAGCCAGAGACAATTGACGCTTTAAAGGACAATATTCGTGAAGCCATTGGTGAAATACAGCTGCACACAATCGATAATGTACTCAAAAATTGGACCGATCGTGTAGGCTACTGCATGGCCAGCCGAGGCAGCCATTTGAATGAAATTATTTTCCATCATTAACCGGAAGGTACTTTCAAATAAAAAAAGAAATTCGAAAAAATATTTAGTAGTTTTTTTTAATAGCATTTTTTTTTAAAAAAAGTTATTTGGCGGACCTTTTACTACCTATAAATAACCTAATAAGTAATAATATTATCGTTTGACATGACGTGAGCGTGTGCGCTGGCCAACGACACGCGCTTCACGTCGAAGAGCTCAGCGCTCACTGACTTGAGCAAGCCCGTGGGCAGTGAATACGCCCAGATTTTAAAATAATTTCTTAATAAAATCAAATTTTGGTCTTTTGAAAAAAATTTTACAATAGAAATGTTCATTAATAAATTGCCTATCCATTGGTGTAAATCGCAAAATAAAATAATACTTACTTTACGAGGAGATGCAAGTTATCAATAATAATTTCACATTTATGTGGTTTCGTTGTAAGGAGATCATATTAATATCTATTCCTTTAAAAAAAATTGGATATAACTCTTATGAAATCAAGATTATGTAGAAATAATGTGTTTTTTATTTGTTGATATATCTTTTAAATAAAAAGTAGATAGCTCCTAAAAACCGCACAAATAACGACCAGCGCGTCATTTTGCTCAACATGCGCCTTAAGGTGTATTATGATGTGTTACAGTCAGATCATTTTCCACTAGAATTCCAGTGCAATACTAAAACTTTGACACAGCCGACGGGCCTGCCGCAGGCCATTTTAAATAAAGTAATCTGAGGGGATGATGATGAGCAACAAACTAAAATCTTCACTAAAGTTTGTAACGATAAATGAAAATTAATTGATTTCCTCATGAGCTTGAGAAGTGTTGTGATTCAACTTGTAATGATGAGAGCCTAGTACACATTTACATAATTGACAAATTGTACAGTAATATAATCTTATCACTCCAAGAGGCCGCGGAGATTAGTTTTAATTATAGTCAGGAGGCAGGCAATAATAGGGGTGGTTGACCCATTGCCGGATGGAATAAATATGTACGTGACGCTCACCAGGACGCAAGGCAAACATGTTTGACTTGGATATGGTACGGACGACCCTCACGGGATTTTATCTATGATGATATGTATAGGTCCAGTAAAAATTTTAAGGAAAAATTAAAATTCTGTCAAAATCAAGAATTAATTAAAATTAATATTTTAGCTACTTATCACAAAGATAAAGATTTTAGAAGCTTCTGGAAACACACCAGGAAATTAAGTCCGATCCCTTAATCGTATCCCCTCAGTTTCAAGGCACTTCCCTTGTTGCCTCAGCCAGTATCGGAATCCTCGGCGTCGACATATCGAGTGACGTGCAGTTTCGTGGTCACTTTAAAGAGAATACCAAATTGGAATCTAAAAAGCTTGGCGTGCTCAGCAGAGCGGGACAGTATTTCATGCCGGCACACGCCTGTAACTTTACAAGATGCAGGTTCGGCCCCACATGGAATACTGTTCCCATCTCTGAGCAGGGGCTTCCCAGTGCCAGTTCCTTCCACTTGACCGCATCCAGCGTAGAGCGGTTCGAGTCGTCGACGACCGAATTCACACTGGCACTGTCTCTCTCGTTGCATCTCTTTGCGTATTTTATCGCATGTACCACGGGGAGTGCTCTGAGGAATTGTTCAGACCAATTCCAGCCGCTCAATTTCACCTTCGCACATCGTGACAAAATTCTAAATAAATGTCAATGTAAGTCACTTAATGATATATATTTTTACAGAATAAGTCACAATCACCATCTACACCAAGTGAAAGCGATAGCAAATCGGCCAAACAGTGTTCTGCAGTCAATTACGGCCGAAGATACACCTCATTCACCTAGTACCGTACAATCACAAATAGATGCGATATCTCAATCACAAGGAGAAGGGTACCAATCGCAAACTGATGAAGAAAGATCTCTATTAAATTCATCTAATCAAAATTTGCCACAACGAAGATTTACACGTAGAGAAAGAAATAATAATGACAACTCGATTACCGCCGCTTTATAACGACTTTAAAATATATCATTTAATATAAATACATAGCCACAATATGATGAGTTTCATTACTTTGGTCTTAATGTGGCATCACAATTACGACCATTACCATTACACGTCGCGCTGAACTTGCAGAACGAAATACAATCAAGCTTATTGTCAGCTAGGCGTCAACAGATATTTTCATATATGCCCTATATGTTAGATTCTCGTGTTCCGGGTAGAACTACACTTCCGCTTACAACAAACACACAAAATCGGCAAACATTCATTCCAGCAACTGCGAGAAACACACAAAACCAACAAACATTTGCTAAAACAACACTTACGCTTACAACAGACTCTCAAAATCAACAAACATTCATTCCAGAAACTGCATCAAACACACAAAATCAACAAACTTTTACTTTAACTACACTTCCGCTTACAACAGACTCTCAAAATCAACAAACATTAATTCCAACAACTTCAACAAACAGAAGACGAAGAAGAACAGTCCCAACTAAATGCTCAAACTATTGATATGTTAAATGGAGCTGGGAATAATAAATTTTGATTCTTGATTGTACTGATTAGGGGAAGACTGGGTAATGGGAGTCAGCAGGTAATGGTGATCACCTACTTATTTACAAAACTACATATCCCCGAGTGGCGTAAATGACATCTATTCCCCGTTCTGTGCCTCCCACCACTGTTTCGAACAATTTGCACCAGTAACCGCCGCGTGTTTTGAAATGATAGCTGCTTTTTGTTTTTGTGAACCGCCGATGTAATTTTTTGTAGAAATAAAACAAACGGTAAGTTTCGAATTTCATAATGGATCTAAATGAGACTTTTATGTGTAATTAGTCTGACATTCATAATAGTGACGTACACATTTGATTACCATAATAATTTCTATTTTTTTTTTATTTCTGACTTTATTCTCATTAGTGTAGTTGTGGAAGTACCGTGACTCCCATTGCCCGCAATTGATTATTAGAAGTAAAGAATGTAGTATACTATGCCTATAGACTTAATTTACTACATGTTAGGTATATACTGCATTTTTGTTTTGTAGATGCCGAATCTACGGGTCAGAATTACCAAAAAGACTACGGTCTACCAATAGTTTGAAAAAGCTGTCCAGCTTATTGTTCAATAGGGTTATTCTTTACGAAAATCTGCTATAATTATTGATATACCATTTACAAGTCTACAAGAGATGTAAAAAAATCTAACTAGAGGCTACATCTTGGATGACATACTATCTTCAGTTCCGAAGTTAAAGACGAAATAGGAAACCATTATTATTTACATGATAGTCACATATATATATATGATAGTCAGTTTGATGAGGATGATGACACAAAAGACGCAGGAAGCAGATATCTAGTATTCAGCGAATTTGGAAGTAACAACGAGATGTAGTGGGTTGTCCTCAGCCGCAGGTTATGTCTGCTATAATGTTTGACTCTGATTACCATTTTTATTTTAATTGTGATGTTTGTAGGGCCAAAAACCGATTAGGCCAGTATTGATTATTATGTCCGAGGCTACCCGCCGTCTTTTATATCGTCAAAAAAGCAAGACCAAAGTATTTTCAATATATTTCTTTAAAAAAAATTGATATGATTACTAATTTTAATTATTATGATTTAAGAAGTTCCTAGCTTTACTTTAAGTATAAAATAAAGACAGAAATTTTGTTTATTAATATTTTTATTTGCAATTGATTTAGTGTCTGGGGCTACCCGAACTTATATATATCAGCTCTTTTCACTACTGGAAGAAAAATCTTTTAAAAACTTTGCGAGTTGGATCCCGGGATATCAGCTTCCAAGTCGGAAAACTATATCTCAGACTATGATACCGAATCTCTACAATGACACAAAAGAAAATGATCTCTTCAAATGTAGAAAAGATTTGCCTGACGGCTGATTTTTGGACATCCAGAATAAATAAGTCGTACTTGGCAGTTACGGGTCATTATTTAATGGAAGATATTGTCCTCAAAACAGTGTTGTTTGATTGTTGCCATTTTGAAAATGACCGCTGGCACTACTCAAAACATCCAGCGTGCTTTGCGAGAGTTGACCGAACAGTGGTCAATAAAAGATAAAATTAACTTTATGGTCACGGACAATGCAGCCAACATTCAAAAAGCTGTGGTGAACTTGAAATGGAAACACTACGGGTGTTATGCGCATACGTTAAACTTAATCGTTTAAGATACCATGCGGTCAGCGGCTTGCGCACAATCACTTGACAAGGTAAAAAGAATAGTTCGGTTTTTGAAAACCAGCACCACAGCACTGGAGAAACTTTTAAAGGTACAGACTGACAATGTGCCAAATTGCGTGCCAAAGCGTTTGGTACAAGAAGTCCCCACACGCTGTAATTCCACGTTCCATATGATACGTTTTGTAGAATTGGAACAATATATAAGAGCCACAGTAGCGATTTTAATAAAGGACCTATCTATCATTTCTAATGAGGAATGAATATTTCTCAGTGAGCTGTGCAAAATTTTTAAAGCTTTTCATGAGGCAATCCAATCAATAAGTGCTGAAAATTATATGACAGCTGGATCAGTTATTGTTATAACTCGTTGTTTAGTTACAGCGTGTGACAAATTGTTACCCGAAGACATTTCGGAACTTTCACAGTCGTGCATTTTCCGTTTGCGCACGAGGCACATAACAAGATTTTGTAACATAGAAAAAAGCAGCACATTTTCTCTGTGTACTGTTTTAGATCCACGATATAAAATAGCCGTATTCGCAGATACCCATGACGCACGAACGGCCCGCAAATCGGTGTTAGATCTCTTGACTAATCTTATTGAAATTTGTGAAAAAGATAGTCTGAACGTGCCATCTGAAGTCGAGATACAGGGCGACAAATTTTCTCCTTGGAGTATTCTCAACGAACTGGTTGGCCAGCAATATAATGTAGGTACTCCATTGTCAAATGCTACAAAAGAACTGGATACTAAAGGGTGTCTCAGTAAGAGTGCACTTTTTAAAATTGGAATATTTTTTTTTCATGCAATTGGCAATTCTGAAATTTGACAGCTGTCATCCCTGTTTATTCCCATTATTAAAAATGGAGAGGTTTTCGAAAGAACAACGCGTTATAATTGTGAAAACTCATTACAAAAATGGGGAAAGTTACGCAGAAACCGCTCGCAAACTTCGCCAAATTTTCAGGCGAGAAAGTGCACCTAATGTGTCAACCATTCGAAGAGTGGTTAAAAAATTTGATGAAACTGGGTCAATTATGGATAATAAGAATCCTTTGCGTCAACGTACCGGTCGGTCTCTTGAAAACATTGCTGCTGTAAACGAGAGTGTTGCCGAAAATCCGAAAACATCAATTCGACATCGTTCTCAACAACTTCAAATTTCACGAAGCACTACGCAGCGAATTTTGACTAAAGACCTCCACCTTCATGCGTACAAGATTCAGTTAACTCAGGAGCTCAAACCAGCAGACCACGGAAAGCGCCGGCAATTCGTTCAATGGGTAATGGAGCAAAGTGAAGTCGATACCAATTTTTCGGAAAAAAATATTTTCTCCGATGAAGCGCATTTCCATATGGATGGCTTCGTGAATACACAAAATTGTCGAATTTGGGACTCAGAAAATCCTCATGCAATCCATGAGAAACAAATGCACCCACAACGAGTAACTGTCTGGAGCGGATTTTGGTCAGGCGGCGTGATTGGACCTTACTTTTTGATAATGAGGCCGAAATTGCAGTGACTGTGAACGACATTCGTTACAGTAATATGATAACGGACTTCTTGTGGCCTCAACTGGACGGCATGGATCTGGACAACATGTGGTTTCAGCAGGACGGCGGAACCTGCCACACCGCGCATGAAACAATCGACTTATTGCAGCAACGATTTCCAGAACACATTATCTCACGAAACTCTGATGTCAACTGGCCACCAAGATCGAGCGATTTAACACCGTGCGATTTTTTTCTTTGGGGTTTTGTGAAATCTCGGGTTTATGCGAATAAACCCGAAACAATTCCTGAGCTCAAATCGGAAATCCAACGCATCATCGGTGAGATACAGCCACATCTCTGTGCAAAAGTCATGGAAAATTTCATGAAAAGAGTAATGGCCTGTCATCGGAGCCGTGGAGGTCATTTGCCGGATATTTTATTCCATACTTAATCGGAACATGTCTTCTTTACAATACAATAAAAATATCACAACTCTGACATAAAATAAGGTACCTGGGTCGAATATGGCCAGCCGAAAAATATGGCCACTCACCACTACATAGAAAACCGCACGACAAACGGAGTCGGCTATGTTCGGGAAAGTTCGGTTCCGAGGTTCATATCTAGACGCGCACCCGCTGCGCCTCCCGCGCGAACGCCAGTAGCGAAAAAGACGAAATAACGGACGCTTGTGTTGCTGCTTTAATTTTTTTTTGCGAGTTTTGCTATATATTTCAGTGTTTTATTAGTTTAACTAAGTTTATATCGTCTTATCACGCATTTTAGTAAAGGAGTTTGACATCCAGGTAAGATCTTATTGAATTATTTTACGCGTTTTTTACAAGCATGGGATTGAAAGAAACAGTGGCGTGGCTGAAAATATGGCCCTGACTGGCCATATTTCCTATATAGATTTTGATGCACTGATAATTAAGTACTTAGGAAGGTAATTATCCGCTTATTTTTGCTTCAGGTGATGAGGCGATACAAATGCAAAGGCATTCGCGGTAATTGGTTGGAAGATGATATGAAGTTCGCTATGTTTGCTGTAAAGAGAGGGGTTATGAGAGTGAACACAGCTGCAAAGAGGTTTAATGTACCAAGGCGGACTCCGAGACGATATTTGGCAGAAAACAAAAACACTAAATCCACCTTGGGTAGAAAACCATTGTTAAATTCGGATCAAGAAAACGATTTGAAATCCCGCATTATCCGACTTTGCAGCGTTGGTTACCCACTAACACAGCGTGTATTACGTTCATATGTTAAAACGTTCTGTAATGAACATAACATTTTATCCAAAAGTCAAGGAGTTATGATTGAACGAGATTGGTTGAGGGGATTTTTAAGACGGCACCCTAATAACAGTAAACGTAAAGCCCAAAATTTAAATCCCGCCAGAGCTCAAAAGCTTAATAAAGCAGTAGTGTCTGATTACTTTGCGAAATTAAAGGATTTAATGGAAAAATATGACTTAATGAAGAAACCAGAACGAATTTATAATATTGATGAAAAAGGTTGTCAATTAAATTTACACAAAACTCCACAAGTTCTAGCAGAACGCGGTACAAAGAGAGTACACATAGTGGCAGCTGAACATGGAGAATCAGTGACTGTAGTGTCTTGTGGTAATGCATTAGGGCACGCGATACCACCCATGATTTTATTCAAGGGGAAAAGGATGAAAGGAGAATGGCTCGATTCGTTACCTACCGGTGCTGTAGCTCAGATGACTCCCAAAGGAAGCATGACCATCGACGCTTTTGTAAATTGGATACATGACTTTTCAAAATTCAAATTACCAGGAAATGTGCTTCTTATATTCGATGGTGCAAAGTGCCATTTGGATTACTCTATTGTGGAGACAGCTGAAAAATATGAAATCAAGCTTTTCTGCTTGCCCAATAATACGACCCACGAGCTTCAGCCTATGGATAAAAGCGTATTTAGCTCGTTTGAATATTACTGGGATGAGGAAATACTTAGATACTGGTCTCTGCATGAAGACAGAAAAATCACCAAACAAAGATTTGGAGTCATATTTAGTAAAGTGTGGGATAAAGCTGCAACACCAGCAAACAACAAAGCTGGATTTGAGGCTACAGGGATCTACCCATTCAATCCAGATCGGATCCCAGAGGAAGCATATGCTCCAAGTATTCCTACTTATAACCCCATGCCAATTGTTGATAATAAGGACACTGACACTGATGTTAGTGAAAGTCTCCTTCATGAGGCTGCTTCAAATATAAGTGCAATTAATACACCTGTTCAGCAATTGACTTTAAGCGATAATAACTTTAATTCTCTTTCCGCTTCTACAGAGCAGATTGGAAATTCTGCCACTACCCCGAGTCAAAATATTACCGTTTGTAATGAACCGAAAAAATCTTTCTATGATATGTTGAAAACTCCTGAAAAAAGTGCAAAACGTCTCGAAATGGCTCCTAGAAAAAAACGATCAATAATTTAGCTCAAGAACTTAAAAAAATAATTTTCCCCGAAAAGAAAAATATTTTAGGACCATCAAACAGTATTACAAAACGTTCAGAAAAAAGGAAGGAATTAACGCAAAAACACAAAAAAAGCAAGTTGACAAACAGCATAAGTCAAAAAATACTGTTTCGTTTGTGGAGAAGACAGGGTAGCAGATATGAGACCGTGTTTTATCTGTGAAACTTACGTCCATGAAGAATGCGTAGGACCAGTGTTGCCGTTTTAGCCACTTTGTGGCTAGATCTAGCGGATTTTCAAAGGTTTTAGCCAAAAAAAAATCAATTTTAGCCACCAAAACGAATCTAGCTACTTCTAACTACTTCTGGTAATTTTTGTTAGCTACTAAGTTCTTTTAAAGAAACATGTAGTTACCGCCTTTTGCTGAGAAGGCAACACTACCGCGGTCCGCTCACTCTCCGCGCCGCAGTTGTAATCTATAATCGGGGTTTCCCCAACTCCACTCATATAGTACCGAAAGTCGAAACGATAGATCGCATTGTTCTTGTTTAGCCGTAGCCTCTCACGCGTGGATAGTTCTTACATTTTTCATTTTTGTTAAGTTTTAAAGGTGAATTGAGAGTCTTAAGTTCTTGGAAAATTATTGGAAATATCATGGATGTTCCTCTCAAGAAAAAGAGCTACATTCAAAAATATAAACCTGAATGGGAGAATGACGAAGACTTTAAAAAGTGGATAAAGCCAATAGCGGATAGTCCAACGAAAGCCTTTTGCACGTATTGTCATGTAGAAATTGCTGCCAAAATTTATGATTTACGTAAGCACAGAGAATCTAAAAAACACAAAGCAAAATGTGAATTAATCACAAAAAATAAACAGATCCAGTTTACCTCTACACCTAATGATGGTTCAAAGAACAGCCAGAAAGCTGAAGGCCAGCTTGCCTTGTTCGTTGCTGAACATACTTCCATATCCAACACTGACCACGTTACAGACCTTTGTAAAGAAGTTTTTCATGATTCAAAGTGTGCCAAAGATATAAAAATGCATAGAACTAAATGTACGCAAGTTATAAATCAAGTGCTGGCGCCGCATTTTAAGGATACTCTTCTAAAAGATATTGGCACGCAGAAATATAGTATTATTTTAGATGAATCTACGGATGTTAGCGTCTCAAAATACATGGGAATAATAATACGATATTTTAGCCTGAATACGAATAATATTGTGTCGTCATTTCTGTCTCTGGAGCCTATTGAAAGAGCTGATGCGAGAGGTATTGTCACATCTTTAGTAAAATGTTTGGAGTCACAAAGTCTTCCAATACAAAATTTGATTGGGATCGGCACCGACAATGCCTCGGTCATGACGGGCCGAAATAACAGCGTAATTGAAATTTTGAAGAGAGAATATAATTTACCAAATTTGATCCTCATTAGATGCATCTGCCACTCTTTGCAATTGGCGGTCAGCCATGCCTCTGAAAGCAATCTGCCACGTAACATAGAATTTCTGATAAGAGAGACGTACAACTGGTTCTCCATTTCTCCAAAACGCCGAGACGAATATAAAGCACTGTTTCAAACAATTTACTGCGGGGATGAACCATTAAAAATATTAAAGGTTTGTGACACCCGTTGGTTATCAATAGAGCCTGCTGTGTTGAGAATATTGGCACAATGGAACGAGTTAAAACTACATTTTTCTTTGGCCAGATAGAAGTGCTATACAGCGGGACTTCTTTGGGAAATGTATAATGATATGTATAATGGTAATCAAAATCGTCTTTACTTATGTTTTTTGAAAAGTATTCTTCACGACGTTCAAATTGGCATTAAGGTATTTGAAGGTGAAAATATTGATCCTGCCAAACTGTTAGAAACTCTGATGACCTTGTTACGATCTGTCTGCGTTAGAATAATAATACCAGGCGCCGCGACAACAGACAAAGATTTCCTCACTATCAAAGTAGAAGATCATCTAGATCCAGTTGCACATTTGGGACATCTTTTCGAATCTCATGCCAGTAATAGCAACTTATCTCCGCAAGCAATTTCTAATATCAAAAACGATGCATCGACTTCAGTGTCAAGTTGGTACAAGAAATTCAGAACAGAATACCTTCTAACTACGAGATCCTAGCAAAAGTAACACTCTTAAGTCCAGAGAACACATTAAAACAGATCAAGGATCCTCATGCACTGGTTGGATCAGCAAGAGAATTGGGATTCGATGACCAAAAGACAGATAAAATTGTTCAACAATGGAAAACTATACAATTCATAGAATGGGAAACTGCAGGAGACAGTGTTAAATTCTGGGCGCAAGTCTTAAAATACAAGAATGCAGCAGGAGTTAATACATTTCGAGAACTAGCTGACTTGGCTATTGCTGCAATGTCCCTTCCTCACTCTAATGCGGAAGTAGAAAGGCTGTTCAGCGTGATGAACACTGTAAAAAATAAATTGAGAAATAGAATGTGTTCATTGACACTCAATTCTATAATAATGATTAGAAATCAATTAAAAATAAAGAAGAAAAATTGTCACAACTATGTTTTGCCGCCTGAGGTTTTAAAAAAAATTAATAAAACTGTCAAACCTTTAAAACAAATCGTAACACCATCTACATCATCATCACCCATTGACGAAGAGGTTATATAATTACCAGATGACATTGCAGACCTACAAATTGATTATTAATTTTTTTTTCAAATAATTCAATTAGTTACTAAATTTTAATTGTAGATACGTACAAACATTATTGTTAGTTTTAATAAATACTTAATTAACTTAATTATATTAGATCCGGTTTTAATTAAACCCACTTATCCCTAACCCTGTATATTATTTAATTATCAATATAGAATATTAAAGTAGGCAAAGGATATTATGATATTAGCCACTTCTAGCTACTTTTCGATTACGATTTTTTTTAAAAGCTGGCCACTTTTTTATTCTATTTAGCCACAAACTAGATAGTCCAAACGGCAACACTGCGTAGGACTAACTGCAGTAGACAAAGACCAGTTTATATGCATTAAGTGTAATAACGATTGAATTAAAAAATGTTTATGCCTTTTGTTCCATTAATATTCTTTTTTATATAAAAAAAAACATCAGCTGATTATGACTGACTGAAATTAATCTTGAATCTCAAAATGTGCCATAAGTCATTCTTTTTATTGTTGATTGTGTCTAAAACTCTTTATTTGATCTAAAAGCATTGCTATATAATGTAACATAATTGACGTTTTTTCTTTATAATTATGTTTTGCCAGTTACTTCTATTTAAGACTGAAATATTATTATAGAATTCAGAATATGCCACTTACTATTACTTTAATAATAATCCTACTTATTGTTAGTATTGTTAGCTGTAATGTTACTTAATTGTTAAATTTGTTTTAGTCTTTTTCCTTTTGGTTTACCTGCAATATTTAAACAAGTAGATATTATTATTAATTAATTATAAATAATTATTGATCTCAATATATTCCAAAAAATTACGTACTTTTAAAGTTGTTTGAGTTATATTGTTAATTGTGCATTCATTTAATATTAACGTTTTCATTTGATTTAATGCACAGCTTCTTTTTCTTGAAAACTTGATTGTTTTTTGTTATATTATTATGTCATTTCTTACCGTAAGTGACATTCTAGTCTTGAACTCAGAATATGCCATTACCATTATTATGAATAAAAAAATGAATAAAAATATTTTTTTCATTGTTTCCTTATCAAAAAATCCAAATATAGAGATAGTGTTTCAGTTAAACCTATAAGTTTAACTGACACACTATGCCTATATTATATAGTAAATATGGCCATTTTTATACAAAGTACAAAAATGGCCATATTCGACCGCTAAAATAGCAATAGTGAAAATATTGCCATGTTAACCTACACCGGCGAAAATATGGCCATTTTCCGTTTTTTTTTTAAAAAGAGAACATAACTTTTAATTTTTAATACATTTGCCAGATTTTTGCTTACGACATGAAAACTAGATATATAATTATTAATATAATGTGCAAAAGATTGTTTAAAAACCTTAGAAAATATGAAAAACTGTGTATCAAACCTTAAGGTGGCCATATTCGACCCAGGTACCTTACTTGTTTTTATTTTAAAATGAAAAAGTGCACTCTTACTGAGACACCCGATACTTAAATGACGACATACTACTGACATTTTCAAGGGTATAAGGATATAAGGAGTAACTTAGGCTACTTTTATTTAAAAAAAAGAAATTAGGATTCCGCGTAAAAATAATTAAAAATCTAAATTACACGGGGGCGAAGTCGCGGGGAACATCTAGTTTAAAATAAAGTAATATTTCTTTCGTGACAAGATAAGAAAAGTGCGAGGGAGATGGATATTATACCATCTCGCTTTCTTATAGCCGCCAAGACCATATACACTACGTCAGAAGGGGGTCGTGACGGAAAAATCTTACACTTTTTCTCGCCTAGCCCCCATTCGCCAAATTCGTACCATCCGATAAGGAACGTCGTTCCAAAACTAGTGTAACCCGGACAATTAGTTGTCATAGTAATTTCTACATAATACATTTTTTGAATCAGATAATAAGTGTAACAATGAATACCAGTTTTTTTTAGACACAAAAATAACAGACTATAATATTTATTTAAAACAGACAGAGAAGAACATATTAGAATATAATAAAATATCTTTTACTCAATATAAATTACAAGAATATTTATTGAAAGTTATTTTAGTTTTACTTACAATTTTTACCATTGGTTCGGAAAAAAACTCTTGTGATGAGAAAAACCAGCAAGAAACCCAGTGGGACGTTTTACAATATAATATTTTATACAATTTAGTGAAGCTTACAGCGAGCGCTAACCATCTGACCTACCACGGCTCTTAAACCCTCTCAAAACTGAGAGGAAGCCTGTGCCCAGCAGTGGGACGGAAATAGGCTGCAACTTTACTTATACAATTTAGTATGAAAAAAAATTTTGAAACAGCATGGTAGCGATCACCTCATTCCCATGTGTTCTTAACAATCATGTACTCTTTAGTTACTACTACTAAATAACCCTTTATTAAACAATTTTGACTCTCATCAATCTAAGAGATCTAATCTGAGACTTAAGATAATCTGCACAACTCTGTATCTTGATCTCCGTTTCTGTTTTGGTGAACATATTTTATCTGTCTTTTTACAACATCATACTATATTATTGCATTCTATTACTCTCCACTGTTGCCTCAATCTCTTCAAATGTTGATAATTAAGCCATGATCCTGAAAATTTATTAAATTGTGTATCGAATATAAATAAATATAATTTAAGAAATTAAACAGTAGCCGAATAGTTAACCCTTAAATGCATAATGTAGGATGCAGCCTACATAATATTCAGAAGGCTGTATGTTGGAATCCTTTGCCTTAAAAATAAAAGTCATGTCACATTTGCATAGAGAACAGCCTTATTTTTAATATTCTTATGTTGGCAATAGTGAAACGTTTTTAATATTTTGAGGTAACCGCAAAAACTTTTTGGCAGCAAGTGACTTGTGAAAATTTGTTGGTGAAGTGATTTAGTAAAAGGAATTTTCTTTAATTTTCAAGGTGAGTTGTACTGTTTTATTTTAATTTCGGTTCTGAAACTTGTAAATTTTGGGGCGAGTAAATAGAAGATGCAATCAGACTCAATATCAACACGATTTTTTCAATATTTCTTTACGTAGGATATAGCCTACACTATGCATTCAGTACATAAACATTGTGTTTCGTATGATATATATTTACAAAAGTTTTAACTGTTATTTTTAGATGGCTAACCGAAGGTGGAGGGGTACTGATGACCAAATAAGCGACTATCTAGCCAGCTTAGATGGAAATGAATCAGAAGATGGCGTTGAAGATGATGAAAGTGAGGAAATTGATGAAGAGGTCCAAGTTTACAGGGAACGTGCAGATCTTTTACGAGTTCTAGAAGACGAACATGAAGAAGTTGAAGAAGACCCTGCTTTGGAGGATGGAGATCCTGGTGCTGATGCTGGCCATGCTGAAGAAGATTCACCATTAATAGTTGACCCACCAGCTGAGCGGGAATCTGCTGGTTATAGTTTGCAAGATCGGCGTCAAGGTATGAGAAGATTATTGTGGAAAAAGCAAAGCATGAGAATGCCTGAAGATAGTGTGGCTTTTTTAGGCACTTTAGATTATGGTGAGCTGAAGTCTATAGACACAAAGTATGGCTTTTTATCGTTCTTCCTATCTGACGACATCTTAGAGAAAATAGTTGAAGAAACCAACTTGTATGCTATACAGAAAGAACCTAATTCCACTTTCAAAACTAGCATTACAGAGATAAGGAATTACATTGGTATATTATGTTTTATGTCAGTCATAAAATATCCTAATGTGAGGATGTATTGGTCCCCTAAATATGGATTTCCATACATTTATAACTGCATGACAATAAACAGGTTTGAAAAAATAAAGCAAGTGCTGCATTTCAACAATAATGATCTACTGCTTCCAAATAATCATCCGCAACATGACAAATTATATAAGATAAGACCACTCATAGATCATTTCAATAGGCGATTTGCCCTTTTTCCTATGGAACAACGTTTGTCGATAGATGAGCAGATGTGTGCCACAAAAATAGCACACTATTTGAAACAATATCTTCCAAAAAAACCTCATAAGTGGGGATTCAAATTATTTTTGTTATGCAGCATTTTTGGGTATGCTCATAAATTTGAAGTTTATGTTGGAGAAAATAAAATTCAACAACCCAGTGAACCAGACTTGGGCGTAACAGGAAATGTTGTGGTGAGACTTGTAAGGGAGGTACCCCGAAACATAAACCATATTATTTACTTTGACAATTATTATACATCCATTCCATTAGCTTGCTATTTAAAAAAGCAAAATATTCTTTGCTTAGGCACTGTGCAAACAAACAGATTACCCAATAATAAGTTACCAAATCAAAAAGCTTTCATGAAGAAGAATGTACCAAGAGGATCTTTTGAAGAAAATATGACAACTTATGATGGGACTGATGTATCTGTAACTATGTGGAAAGATAACAAAGTTGTAACTTTGCTATCAACCTATGTGGGAGCTGAGCCAGTACAAAAAATAAACAGATATGATAAAACTAAAAAAGAAAAAATTCAAATTGACTGTCCACAGATAGTCAAAGACTATAACTCCCACATGGGTGGTGTCGATCTTATGGATAGTTACATAGGAAGATACCATATATCTGTGAAGAGTAGAAAATGGTATATGCGCTTGTTCCACCACATTTTGGACCTGGCCATAATTAATTCATGGTTAGCTTACAAGAAAATTTTGTCACAAAAAACTGAACCTCGTGAGAAGCCATGCAACCTCGGCGTCTTTCGTCTAGAAGTAGCTGAAACTCTTTGCCGTCTGGGGAAAATAAACGAAGTTAAAAGAGGAAGACCAAGTTCAGCTTTAGAGCTGGAAATTCAGGCGAAAAAGAAGAAAGGCGTTTCCCAAGTTGCACCAGCAAAAGATGTTCGACTAGACCAAGTGGCCCACTGGCCAGTTTTTTGTGACAAAAGTAACCGATGCAAGATGCCTAGGTGCAATGGTTTTACCCAAACCTTATGTGAAAAATGTAATGTGTCGCTTTGTTATAATAAACGTAATAATTGTTTTAAAGATTATCATAATAAATAAGTAGTATTCACTATGTAAGTTTCTTTAATTTCGAGTAATATGTCACTGCACAAAGAGACCCCTACACACAAACACATTTTGTATGGAGTGCATAATGTAGGCTGCATCCTACAGAACCAAAAACCTGATAAAAACAGGTTGAACCTTCCCAGATATTTTTTTAATTATTTTTCCCGCTATCCTCTCACCCCAAGACATACCTACCTATTTTTTTTGTTAGTAAAAAAAAATCATACATTTAAGGGTTAAAGGTACGACTGCAAATTTGAAGTCATGGGTTCGAATAAGCCATGCTACTATCTTCGTGATTCTATGTTTGCTATGTCTTCGTCATCCGTGCAGCATTGGGATGTAAAGATAAGCAATATCACTTCTTGCTTTTATTAATTTGAATTTTGAAATGAAACTTGTTTCTTTGCTATACACAAAGGTATTGTAGGCTGAAACCCCGGAAGTGCTAAGCAGTAACGTTCAACAATATGATATAGATTGGGAAGCCATACTCCAGTCAGTAGTAATTTCACTGATCATTTTCTATTGCTGAGAAACACAGCTGGACCTGAAACAATCCAAGAAATATAATTGAAATTGGTAATTATAATATCTAGAAATACACAGATGATGATAGTAATCAACATTAACCAAGACCTAATAGGAGAAAAATAATTTAATTCCTCCCTCTCCCTTCCACCATCGGACAACCAGACATTCTGCCAATCTCCACCCTTTCGTTGTTGAATTACCACACATTCAAACCAAACGGTTTGCTACGTCGTTCATCATGCGGTGCAGCAAAGGAGTCTTCAAGGCAAGATTGAATAGGCTTTTGTTAAGTCACTGCGCTTCACCATCTTAGGCTACATAACCCCTTACCATCAGGTGGGATTGTAGATAAACGCTGGCTTAGTAGAATATAAAAAAAACTAATTAGACAACAACGAGTTAATCCTGAGAACTAATATAGAATGGCTCGTTTCCAGTAAAAAGGGTTCTCATGTTCACTATGTAAGGGTCTTATGTCATACATTATACATCAGCTGATATTCTGTGAGAGCGTGGTCCTTCCCGGTCGAGCCGACCCATCCTTGCTACAGCCACAATGTACCACCTTCAGCTTCTACCACCAACTCGTCTATGTAGACGTAAGCTACCGATACCGGCGACGTGGGACAGCGTCCAAGGTGCGAGAAGACTGTCACTGCGACCGTAAATGTGCCTGCCAAACGTGACGATCAAAACCTACCTAAGGCGGAGTATGCATATGTCTAACAGTGAGCTTTCGTGGGTTAGCGAACAAAAAGAAAAAGAAGAAATATCTTCACTCTTCACTTCACCCGCAGTCGGTGTACTCTAGCTAGTGAGTAGGTGAGTTATATGTACGACGTACTAGGGAAGCCTTTCTAATAGGGGCTACACACGATCACTTTTTACTGTCAGTTTTGACTGACCAGTTTTAACGAACAGTGAAAACTGAGTGTGTGTACGATGAAAACTGTCAGTTTTTTTATTATCAGTTAAAACTGATGATATATTGTTGATACATATTTTTTTAACTGAAATGACGGAACTGATCAGTTAAAACTGTGCGTGTGTAGGCGGTGTTTCTTCAGTCGTGTTGCGATCAGGAGATTGAGGTATATTTCTTCCCTCATTCTGAGATAGTTATGCTAATCGTTCGAAAAAATTTTTAGTTCGCTTAATAAATTAACATGGGAATAAATTTTCCTTTTTTTAACCACTCCTTACACCACTCTTTGCGTATAATTTTTTTATTTTTATTTTTTTAAATTAATAATAAACCATGCACGGCTAAAGCGTCATCGTCGGCTGATGACATCTTGAGATGGTAATGTTGTTTGTGGTCATAGAGAATAGTTAAAAGTGAACGTGTGTGGGTGCAAAGGACGACAGTTTTCACTCTCAGTTAAAACTGACAGTTAAAAGTGATCGTGTGTAGCCCCTATAAACAAAAAATGTGCACTACTCTATGTCTTCGCGCATACGCGTGGTAAAGTCCCGCGTGCGCAGTTGATTTAAGCGCGTTGCGCCTGCGCGGTTAGTTTATATACAGAAATATATTTTTTCATGAATTTTTCTTCTGTAATATTACGATATTATTACCTATTCACTTGAACAACAAATAATTTTACGTACTTGACTACTGAATTGTTATTTACGTCCAGGGTTAAACTTTAATTTGAAATCTTGTATTATTAGCGCCGCTCCTCACTTCATGAATATTGAAATCACAGACTAACTACTAGAATAAAACCACAGACTAACTTCTAGAATGAAACCACACTAAATGACACACTGTATGGATTGCAGTACAGTTCAGTTGAACATAGTGTATGTTCGGAATGAGCAATCTAGAACACCTCAAACAAAGAAGGCTATCGATGCGTAGTCATTTTTGAGGACTTAAATGGAAAGCATGATAACCCGTAATTATACTAACTTTCTTTTTTCCTTTCAGATCAGTGAAATGGGTAAGAGAGTGATACCTCCGCGTTTTCTGCCTTTTTTATAGGATAGAGTGACAAACGAGCACACAGTCCACCTGATAGTAAGTGGTTGCTGTGACCCATAGACATCTACATTTATCCTCGTTTGCGAATCAAAATGCAGATGCGTTGTCACCCGTGAGAATTAAGATGGAATGCCTCTTATCCAATAAAAAGGGTCTTCAGTTCTCTACACTCACAGAATACCAGCGTGAAGTAGAGGTTTACCTCTGCGTTTCGCTTTGTGAGTGCAGGTGGCCGGAGTTCCTTTTTACTGGAAATGAGGCATTCCATCTTAGTCCTCACGGGTGACAACGCATCTACATTTTGATTTGTAATAGAGGATAAATGTAGATGTCTATGGGCCGCAGCAACCACTTACCATCAGGTGGACTGTGTGCTCGTTTGTCAGCCTTGTCCTATAAAAAAAAACACTCACCAAACGAAATCTTGTATTATTAGCGCCGCTCCACACTGCATGAATATTGAAATTACAGACTAACTACTAGAATGAAACCAGACTAACTACTAGAATGAAACCAGACTAACTACTAGAATGAAACCACACTAAATGACACACTGTACGGATTGCAGTACAGTTCAGTTGAACATAGTGTATATTCGGAATGAGCAATCTAGTAAGTACGTAGTACATATATATCGATGACTCTAGCAGAAAATCCATTCGAAAAATTCCGATTACAAATACAATGCTGGTGATGCGGAGAGTAGTATTATAAAACTGTCGGCTGTCTGCTCACCAACTCATCCACCCAGCAACTGTACAACTCATCGGCCCAGCAATGAGCAACTGCACAAAGAGGCATTCTTAAAAAGGCAAGACATAAGTTTGTGGTGTCTCACCCATGTGACTCGAAAGCACCGTAGTATCGTAGTAGAGCCATGCTGCAGCAATATTATAGTTGTAGCACTAACGGGGTAGCTCTACCTGGGAAGGACCGCGCTCTCACAGAATATCAGCGTAAAATAGCAGCTTAATAATGCTATGTTTCGTTTGTATCGTGAGTGTAGAGAACTGGTGACTCTTTTTACTGGAAAAGAGGCATTCCATCTTAGTCCTCACGGGTGACAGAGCATCTGCATTTTGTAATCAAAATGCAGATGCTCTGTCACCCGTGAGGACCTGCTGATTGTAAGTGGATGCTAATGCATCCACTTACAAACAATAATAAATAATAAATACAAACAGGTGGCTGTGTGCTCGCTTGTCACCCTTATTCTATTAAAAAAAATACACTAAGCCGTTCGTCTTGCGCCTGATCACTCCGATCTGGTAGAATTGCCGTTCCGTCGGACTATGAGAGTGAAGTAACAGAGATTGCACCTGTGCTGGTACATGCACTCGCATTTATAATACTGGCTACTGTTCATTAAAACTGGCATTACTATAAATCGAAATGCATGCCTAACGCTCCGGTATGCCACATGTTTTGTTACAATATCCTCATTCAGGCATTAGCCCAAGGTGTAACAGAGATTGCACTTGTGCTGGTACATACACTCGCATTTATAATACTGGCTAGTGTTCGTTAAAACTATAATTCGAAATGCATGCCCAACGCTCCGCTATGCCACACGCTTTGTTATACAAGGTGGCCCATAAGTCGTTAGAAATGTAAATTTCGAATAAAATACAAAAGGCGCGCATGAGTGGCGCGCGCGGTGCGGGGGGAGTACCGACGGTTTCTGGGAATTCAGTCGCCATGGAGCGTTTCACCGGTGCGGACCGTGCATTATATGTGCGCGAGTTTTATCGAAACAATGATTCGGCTACCATTGCGCGGCGTAAATTTCGAGAATATCAGAATTTACGCAACTTTAAAGACATTCCAAGTGTTCAAACGATTAAGAACTGGGTTATTAAGTTCGAAGAGAGTGGTTCGACGTTGGATAAACAACGGTCAGGTCGACCAAGGACATCACGGACGGAAGAAAACATCGATGTAGTGAAACACTCAATTCGTGAAAATCCTACCCAGTCTACTCGTAAGCGTTCCAGTGCATTAAACTTACCCAGAACATCGTTACAGCGAATTTTAAAGAAAGATTTACATCTTCACCCGTACAAGATTCAGTTAGTACAGGAATTAAAAGATACTGACACTATCCACAGACTAAATTTCGCAAATGAAATGTTGAACCGCTTTACTTCGTTTAATAACGTGTTATTCTCTGATGAGGCTCACTTTCACATCAACGGCCATGTCAATAAGCAAAATTATCGCTACTGGAGTTGCGAAAATCCAAATCGCAAACATCAAAAGCCCTTACATAGCCCTAAAGTGACAGTTTGGGCGGCTATGTCAGCGCATGGCATTATAGGCCCTTACTTTTTTGAGAACGGCAGAGGCCGCGCGCTTACTGTTACTTCACAACGGTATGTAGCTATGATCCAGGACTTTTTTACACCAGAGTTGCAGAATTTTCCAGGCTTCAATACGCGGACCTGGTTTCAACAAGATGGAGCAACTGCCCATACCTCTAACGTCGCTATACCGGTCGTCCGTCAACTTTTCCCTAATAAAGTGATCTCTCGAAGATGAGATATTCCTTGGCCACCACGTAGTCCAGATCTGACCCCAATGGACTTTTTCTTATGGGGTTATCTTAAGACTAAAGTGTACGAAACCCAACCCGCGGACAATTGACGTCCTGAAAGAAAATATCCAAACAGAAATGGCAAACATTACAGAGCTTACTTGCCGCGCAGTGATGGATAATTTTAAACGTCGCTTACAGGAGTGCCGCGATCGTAACGGATTACATTTAGATGATGTAATTTTCAAAAATAATTCCCATTTTATAAGGATTATGACAAAATAAAAACCTTTTTCATTATGTCATTAGTTTTTTTTTTATTATTTTTTTACATTTCAAGGGACTTATGGGCCACCCTGTAATATCCTCATTCAGGCATTAGCCTAAGGTGATTTTGAAAATTGAAGTAACAATCAAAGTTACAGTTTATCTGATGGTAATTGGCTACCATAGCCTATAGATACCTGCAACCAACCTCAAACAAAGAAGGCTATCAATGCGTAGTCATTTTTGAGGACTTAAATGGAAAGCATGATAACCCGTAATTATACTAACTAACTTTTTTCCTTTCAGATCAGTAAAATGGGTAAGAGAGTGATACCTCCGCGTTTTCTGCCTTTTTTATAGGATAGAGTGACAAACGAGCACACAGTCCACCTGATAGTAAGTAGTTGCTGTGACCCATAGACATCTACATTTATCCTCGTTTGCGAATCAAAACGCAAATGCGTTGTCACCCGTGAGAACTAAGATGGAATGCCTCTTATCCAATAAAAAGGGTTTTCAGTTATCTACACTCACCAAACGAAATTGTATTTCCTTAGAACATATATTAGAAATATGTGCGGTAGAAATATGTAAAGAAAATATGTTAATTTTAGTTATGTATTGGAATAGAAGAGAGAAAGAGGTGTTCTTGAGCCAATTACAACAAATTTTAAAATACTTAAACAATAAATACAATAAATATAATATTGTCATAGGCGGGGATTTCAACATGGATATATTAAAACCTAACAATAAAATATCTGGTTTTCTTAACTTAATGTCAGAATATAAATTTCGCCAACACATCAAAACACCAACTCATACAATGGGAACCACATTTACGTGTCTAGACCTCATATTTACAAACTTTAATAATAAATATTTAAATACTACCGTAGAAGAACTAGGGTTTTCTTTTCACTCGGCAACTATTATACAGCTGAAAATACCCCGACAAATTAAACAACTAGAATGGTACACGGAAAAACGTATTTATAACAAAAGTGCAATAACACAGTTTAAAACACAATTACAGTTAATAGATTGGAACGAAATAATAGACGAACACAAAAACATAAATGAAAATTACGATAAGTTCTTCGATAAGCTAATAACTTTATTGAACCAAATCATTCCAAAACGACGAATCAAAATAAAATCAAAACCAAAAAAATATTGGTTAACAGTAGGAATAAGGAAATCGTGTAAACATAAAAGATTACTAAAAATACTTACAACAAAAACGAATGACCCAATACTGAAACTACATTATAAAAAATATGCAAAAACGTTAAAAACAACTATAAATAATGCTAAAAAAATTCAATATATTAATAAATTAAAACATTCAGATAACAAAATCAAAACTATGTGGCAAATAATAAATGAGAGAACAAATAAAACAAATGCAAAGGAAAAGCGCAATATAAAATTAAAAGTAAATGATGCGATAAGTTCAGATCCAAAACAAGTCGCAAACGCATTCAATGACTTTTTCGCGTCGATTGGTGAGTTCAACCCTGATCCAGCAACAGGCAGCGGCGTTCGCGGCCGCCCTGTTCTCCAACCGACACCAAATACTGTGTATCTGAGCCCAGTCGACTGTCCCGAGGTGTATAAAATTGTTAAAAACTTAAAGAATAAAAGAAGCCACGGCATAGATGAACTTTCTCCTCATTTAATCAAAGAATGTGCAGACGAATTAACCATACCGTTGACAATATTAATAAATCAATCTTTTAACGAAGGCACCTTTCCAATACAACTAAAAAATACAATTATAAAACCTGTTCATAAAAAAGATAAAAAAACCGATCCAAGTAATTATCGCCCTATTGCCCTTTTGCCGACTGTATCAAAAATTTTTGAGAAGGCCATTTGTAACCGTGTTACTAGATTTTGTGAAAAATACCAGATATTTGATGATTGCCAGAACGGCTTTCGAAAAAACCGATCCACAGTTTTAGCAGTGTATAAATATATTAATGAAGTTGTAAAAATTTTAGATAGTAAACAATACGGTGTAGGTATCCTCTTAGACATGACGAAGGCATATGATAGGGTGCAACATAATATACTATTAAATAAATTATACGAGTTAGGTATTCGTGGCCCCCGCTCATAAATTGTTTGCTTCGTACTTGAAGGATAGGCAGCAATTCGTTGAGATCAAACACTTTGATACCACTACCAAAAATATTTCATACGTGCGCTCCGATTGCAAGGTAATTAATGCATCAATACCTCAAGGAAGTGTCGTTGGATGTCTTTTATTTTTGATTTACATCAATGACCTTCCTAAAGCTATAGAAGAAACGTCTGTCTTGTTTGCCGATGATATATCGCTATTAACTTCATGCCAAAACGATACTGATATTTATGAAAAACTTCATTTACTTATTACCAAAACTTCAGACTGGTTGAATTAATATAAATAGATAGAAATACATTTTTCTAAAACTAAAATATTAACTTTTCATCCACATCAAAAAACCTCACTAAATTTAAAATTCGATTACAATGGCACAATTTTAGAATCTGTAAAAAAATTTAAATTACTCGGTATAAATATAGACTTGAATTGGAAATCGCATGTCCATAGACTGAGGTCTAAACTTTCGAGCTTTTCAAATGCATTACGCGAAATTAAAAAAAGTACCAACATAGAAACGGCCATAACAACCTACTATGCGTATGCGCACGCTTGGCTGGGTTACGGCATCATTTTGTGGGGCAACAGCACGGATGCAGCCTCTCTATTCACCTTTCAAAAGAAATTAATCCGGATTATAGCAAATATAGATCAGACTGATAGTTGCAGACCGTTCTTTTAAATATAAAATATTAACTTTACCCAGCTTATATATATTGGAGATGTGTTAATTTGTTCGAAAAAATAAGCAATTTTATACAAAACGTGAAGATTTACCATGCAAATACACGTTACGACACAAAAATAAATTAGTATTGCCAACTTCCCGATTAAAACTAAACAGTTCTAGCACATTAAGTTCTTCCATAAAATTATATAATAAACTACCTGATATATTAAAAAATGAAAATAATGACATCATATTTACAAAAAAATTAAAACAGTACTTAACTAATAAATGTTACTATAGTACTAATGAATATTTTACAAATATGTAATACTTATATAGGTTTTACAAAATGATCACTAATTTAAATTGAATTCTATCTCAATAAGTCACCATGACATTCTTATAAGTAGTTAAATAAGCTTCCTCTCTCCTAGCCCCTAAATTGTGTGCCCAACAGGGTCCATAACACTGGTCTCACATTATTTTATAACATCTTGTGTACATTACGGTTTAGCAATAAAAGTTTGAGTTTGAAATCTTGCATTATTAGCGCCGCTCCACACTGCATGAATATTGAAACCACAGACTAACTACTAGAATGAAACCACAGACTAACTACTTTCCAAATTAAGAAAGACTGCGCAGGGTGGGGTTCTCTCACCTCTCTTGTGGAATATGGTCATTAACGAACTCATCAGCAAATTAAATGCCAATCACTTCTACACAGTAGGTTATGCTGATGACCTGACAATACTGGTCTCTGGAAAGACAGCAAGCATAGTGTGCTACCTGACCCAAGCGGCTCTCCGTATAGTGTAGAGACGGTGCAGGGAATACGACTTAACCGTCAATCCAAATAAAACGGTTTTAGTAATGTTCACACAAAAGCGAATGCTGAATAACTATCATCTTCCAAGTCTTTTCAGCACAAAACTCCAGCTATCCTCTGAGGTACAATATTTAGGTCTTACCTTGGACAGCAAACTTAACTGGAATAAACACATAGAAAACAAAATCAACAAAGCTAGTATAACTTTCTGGCAATGCAGAAACATGATTGGCAAAAGATGGGGACTGACGCCAAAAATCATACTGTGGCTTTACAAAACTGTAATTCGGCCCATGATCACATACGGCGCTCTGGTATGGTGGACCAAGACAAATGAAGCCACCACAATTAAGAAGCTTCAGCGCCACCAGAGACTGGCATGTATGGCTGCCACAGGCTGCAAAGAACTACACCAACAGCAGCCTTAGAAACGATGCTGGAGCTAACTCCACTTCATCTATATATACAACAAGAAGCGACTTTAGCTGCCACCAGACTCAAGACCCTAAATCTTTAGAGTAAGAATAGTGTCCCTCATACAACCATAATTGATAGAATTCACTCAAAAATTCCTATCCTACAAGCCAAATAAAGTACAAGATTCAATTAAATGAAAACAGCCAGCCGGAAGGATTAAGCCCAAAAGAGCTTAGAGTTTTCACCGATGGTTCTAAAACAAATGAAGGTGTAGGTTCTGGAGCTTTCTCTGAAGACCTCAATATTCACATATGCACACCGCTGGATACCTATAACACGGTCTTTCAGGCGGAATGTATGGGTATCATTCAAGCGGTCATAGCAATAGATGCTAGGAAGGTTAATGACTTCCCCATCAGAATACTGACCGACAGTAGGGCGGTACTACAAGAGCTGAGTTGCAATGTGGTGAACTCGGGACTAATATATGAATGCCATCAACGATTAAATGAGGTATGTAAAAACAACAATGTGACTCTGCAATGGATAAAGGGATACAGTGGATCCAGAGGCAATGATGCAGCAGACAAACTGGCCAGAAGAGGATCGGCTCTGGCCACTATAGGGCCGGAACCAATCATACCAATCCCCTTTGGTAACGTTCGATCACTGGTACGTAGACACTTCACTAATCAACATGCTCAGCTTTGGAAAAATCTAGTAGACTATAGACAAGCTAGGAAGGCCCTGCCTGAAATAAACAGTCGCTTAACCAAAGTTTTAATGAGACTGAACAAGCTGCAGATCTGGATAGTAACAAGTGCTATCACAGCACACGGCACCTTTAATAAACATTTATTTACTATAGGTGTTACAGATAGTCCCCTGTGCAGGGCATGTATGGGGGAGGAAGAAACGGCGGCCCACATGCTACTGAAATGTCCGGAGTTCGCTACGTACAGAGCTAAACATCTCGGCACGCAGGGATCACTCCCCGAAGTTGCATGCAACATCAAGGGACTGTTGAGCATCTTCGGAGAGATCTCATGGCTCGAATAATCACATTATTCCTGCCCACACGCAAAATACGCGCATAGACGTGGAGTTGCGGAAAACAGCCCGTCGTAAACTAAATTAAACTAAACTAAGGGTCTTCAGTTCATTACACTCATCAAACGAAACACAGCAGTGTTAAGCTGCTATTTTACACTGGTATTCTGTGAGAGCGTGGTCCTTCCCCGGTCGAACCAACCCTTTCGTGCTACAACTATACGACTAATATAGCTGCAGCATGGCTTTGCCACGTGCAAACCCAACCCAACCCACCTGGAAACCCAAACAGATTTCGTAACTAATCTAACCTACCATCTAGTTAACGCAACTTGGCATGGCAATACAAATAAAGATAAATTTTAAAGATACTGAAGAAGCAATTGCGACTAATGCCAGTTGCATACCATCACCGCGGTAACTATCTTATAAGGAATTGTTTTGTCACCTTAAGACAGTATGGACCACTTAAAAAGGTAAACAAAATTAACATTTAATGAAATGTAAAAACCTTCAAATAATTTAAAATTAAAAATTTTGTACAGCCAACTTCAATTTGTATCAAATGTATATGGGATCACATGTAAAGCACCAGCTTTCAAATAAAAAAAGAATCATCGAAATCGGTTCATCTCAGTCTGATATATAATAGTTGGGATATACTCTAAAGCACACCAAGAGAAAAGTAGTTTGGTAAATACAAATAACAACAACAGTACAAACGGCAGTCTTATTGTTTACTGCAATTTTGTTAAGCCAACCATAGGATGAAAAAAATATTAAGTCCTTGTTACGAGGGTGGATTGAAAAGTACTCGGCCTAACACAGATCCATTCAATTCTAAAAATCAAATCTACCCACATTATTTAGTTCAGTTCAGACTAGTTCATTGTGTGAAGTTCGAAACGTGTGCGATAATTAGTTGTGATTTTATAAATTTATTAACAAAGTAATCGGACATAATTTCCGCGAATGGAGCAAATCGAGCAGCGTGCCGTCATTAAGTACCTCCATAAGAAGGGGCTATCATCAAAAGCCATCCATGATGACATGGTCAGTACATTAGGCGATTGTGCTCTGTCATATTCATCCGTCAAAAAATGGATAGCAGAATTTAAGCGTGGTAGAGAGAGTGTGAAAGATGAACCCCGCTCTGGAAGGCCTTCGACGTCAACTACTGACGAAAATATTAAAAAAGTACTTAATTTAATAATGGGAGACCGCAGATTAAAAATTAGAGAGATAGCCGAGATTATAGGCATCTCTTATGAACGAACTCAAAACATCATTGTCAACGAGTTGGGTTTCCACAAGGTGTCTGCGAGGTGGGTTCCGCGACTGCTTTCAGTTGAACAAAAAAGGACGCGATTGACTATTTCACGCGACTGTTTGGAGTTATTTGAAGCCGATGCAGATGATTTTTTGAATCGTTTTGTTACTATAGACGAAACATGGGTTCATTACTGTACACCGGAAACAAAACAACAATCAAAACAGTGGAGAAGACCTGGTTCACCACCCCCTAAAAAGGCTAAGTCGATTTTGTCGGCAAATAAGGTGATGGCTTCAGTATTCTGGGACTCGAAAGGTGTGATTATGATTAATTATCTTGAAAGGGGTCAGACTATAAACTCTGATTACTACTGCACCTTACTACGTCGTTTACGAGAGGAAATAAAAGAAAAACGTCGAGGAATGCTCAGAAGAAAAGTCCTGTTTCATCAAGATAACGCCCGTGTTCACACGTCAGTATAGTCAATGGCTGAAATTCACAACTGTGGCTTTGAACTGTTACCGCATCCGCCGTATTCACCTGATCTAGCACCATCAGACTTCTTTCTGTTCCCTAACCTAAAAAAAGCACTTGGTAGGTCAAAGATTTTCGACAAACAACGAGGTCAAAGCAGCTGTAGACGCATATTTTGACTCTAAGGAAGAATCATTTTTTTTCAACGGTCTAAATGCTGGGAAGGGGAGGTGGCAAAAGTGTATTGAACTTGATGGTGATTATGTAGAAAAATAAAAATATAACTGATTTAGTATGTGTTTATTTTCTTGGTTAGGCCGAGTACTTTTCAATCCACCCTCGTATATCTCTAATAAATTTTAAAATGTGTTTGTATGTATTTTGTAAACTGGCATACCATTCATTAGATTGCAGTAAAACTTTGTTAACTTATTGCTTGCACTTGCACGGAGGCATAGGCATAGTACAATTAAATTACAGTAGATGGCGCACGTGTCGTGCCAACATATTTATTGAAAGTCATAATATATCACTCAATTTGAATATAATAAATTTGTTCATATTTTCATTAATTGCCACCTAACAAAGTTTATAGGAGAACAAAGTCCCCCGCACCCCTTATACATTGCCTCATAGGGGGGATATATTTGTTATAGTTTCCACGCTTGGCAGTCAGATTGGTAACCGCAGTTCTTTTTATTATTTTGAGTTGTTATCAGGGAGATGCTGGGGCCATCTCATTTTATTTCTATCTGTTGTCTCATTGACACCCATGGGATAATATGGAATAGTGGGTTCTCTCTTATACATATACACATATATATATAGAATTATAATTATTTGTTATAATTTATTATATTTCATTAATTAATAAATAAAAATTATTTATTTGCCACTAAAATACAAAGTTAACATTTTAATAGACAGCTTAAATTATGTGACAGGGAACTCATTACTCCTGCTATTCTGCCACAGTTGCGCATTGATTATACAGGTTCTTAGGCAAGTAGTGAAACACACACAGCAATAAATAAAACAAAATTAAAACAATAAATAAATAATCTATACAAATAAATAAAATTGAAGTCTGTTTGTAATGTTAACCCATATATGCCCCGTGATTCGAAAACGAAACAAGATTTTGTACTTTCGTAAATCCATTGGAAATCCTTTGCTAGCGCAGTAAAATGCAAAAAATTGCCATCTAGTGCAAGGCTACGGAACTACCTTTTGTTTGCAACGAAGCGTTTTGAGTAGCGTTGACACTTGATTTAAATAGTCAGTAGTGCAAGTTGTGTCCTGTTTTACGTCGCGCAAAAATCATGTCGTCTCCCAAAAAGAAGTAAGTACTTGTTCAATTGAGTGAAACTTTGTACTTTTCAAAATTTTGTAGTAATTTTAGGTAAATAATGATCTTATTCGTATTTTTAAAATAAGTAAATGCTATTTAATAAATACCTATAACGTCTTTATAACTTTCGTGTTTCGAAAACGATACGTTGGGCAAATATACAGGTGAGACTTTTACTAAATCTGTTTTTATGTTTTAGGTGGAATATGTGGTTAACTACAAATGAAATCGTTGATATTATCAATGATTTAGCTTCGGATGATGAAGGTTCGGATGATAAATGTCAGCTGCTGATGAGCAGCTGACATTTATATCGACCCTCCGGGTGATGGACTTGTGTCAGATTCGGACTCGGGGGACGAAAGAAACGTAAGTTTTGAAAATTTATCACGTCGTCAACTTTTGGCACCTGCTGAACTGACACTACATGGAAAAAACGTCAGTGACGGCAGCGAGTCTGAAGAAGAAGCTTTAGGCCCAATTACGTCACGTACTGTGACTGACTCACAGTCTTTATCAAACCGTAGGCGGAGCCGGTCATTGATAGATAATCCTCCTTTTCCACCTCCACCGCCACCTCAATCGCCTAAGGTAGTCCAAAAATGTGTAAAACGAGACTTATCCCAACTTCATGATGAGTGGATTGCACCATTACCTAGATCAGTAATCCTTACCTAAAACCTTATCCGAAGCTTCAGAACCAGTTGATTTCTTTGAATTGTTTTTAGTCACGAATTTATCATGCACATTGTTCGTCACTCTGTTATTTATGCAGTTCAAAAAGGAAACCCAGGGTTTACCCTCTCTGATAATGACATTTATTGTTTCATCGGCATTTTGATATTAACCGGATATTCTCCACTGCCGCGACGTCGGATGTATTGGGAAAGTAACGAAGACACACACAATATCTTAGTGGCGAAATCCATGCGAAGAAACCGATTCGAAGAAATTCTTCGGCATTTCCATGTGGTCGATAATACCAACCTTTGCCCTAATGACAAAATGGCTAAAGTCTAAAGACTTTTTGATTTACTCAATAAAAAGTTTCTGCAATATGCCGTAATCGAAAAGAACATCAGCATAGACGAGTCTATGATACCTTACTATGGTAGACACGGATGTAAGCAGCATATCAGAGGTAAGCCTATTAGATTTGGCTTCAAAACATGGATTGCAGCCTTTCCCTTAGGATATTGCTTATACGCCGGCCCATATCAATGCCGCTATGAAACTTTTAGTACCGGGTTAGGACAATATGTTGTGCAAAAATTGATGACCGAGATTCAGAATGTCTACAAAGAAACAAGATTCTCAGTTTTCTGCGACAACTTCTTCACAGGATTACCGTTGATAACGGCAATGAAAGAAAAAAATATTTTAGTGACAGGTACAGTACGTAGTAATCGCACTGACAAGTGTCCTTTGAAAAATGAAAAATTATGCAAGAAGGAACAGTGAGGTTACCATGGCAGCCGGCTCGATCTAAACAGCGGCATCTGTGCAGTGCGCTGGATCGATAATAGTGTAGTCACTCTGTTATCCAGTGAATACGGCGTGGAGCCTATACGAACTGCAAGGAGATACTCAGCTGCTCAAAAGCAAAGAGTAAATGTACCACAACCCAACGTTGTGCACCAATACAATCGTTTTATGGGAGGGGTTGATCGGTTAGATGCAAACATTGGTACCTATCGAATAGCAATTAGGGGCAAAAAATGGTATATCCCGTTACTTTTCTGGTTGATAGACGTTGCGGTCAACAATGCTACCCTACTAGCTCGTAATTTCTCCAAAGATATAGATATGCTGGAATTTAGACGTAGCATTGCCAGAACCTTACTTCAAAAATATGGCAATGATAAGCAGCATCCGGGACCTAGCAAACGGGTATCTACAAATGTACCTACATCAGTACGAAAGCATAACGCTGAGCACATGATCGGCAGGGCACCAAGTAGACTGCGATGTGCCTATTGCAAAAGCCTTACAGTCACTTTTTGTCAAAAATGTAAAGTAAATTTACATTCTAAATGTTTCTCTGTATTTCATTCTTAATTTTATATTGCAATTTAGTGTAAAAATAGTAATAAGTAATAAATAATCTCATTATACATCTTTGTTTTATGTGCACGACGCAAACAGCGTGATACAAACGAAAGACATTGTAACCGGCACTAGTTGAACAACCTAGGAGCAGTGGGCATGACGACGGTGTAATTATCGGGCCACGCCTCCGGTTCGACAACTAGCTGGGGTTGTGCGGAAGAACTGGCGCAGCCTTATGCGGGATTTAAAATATAACTTTATGTAAATAACTGTAAACCTTATACTGAACGATAAAAAATAATGTTGTTTAATAACTATGTTTAAGGTTGAGTTGTAACTATGCAATAACTCTCCAAATAAAGGCACCATATGAACGGGGAGAGTTAGCATAGACTTATAATGTAAAATATAATTGTTAAATATAGTAAATATTACCTTTTTATAAAATAAATATATTAAGCCATTAGGCACATAAAATAATATGACCAAAGAGCATGTTATCGCGACGCGGCCGCGGAACAAATGAAGCCACGCGCGCCGCGCCTCGACGTTTTATATTTATAGTGCTGAGGCGGGGGGAAGAATCCTCCGCCTAAAGCAGCTAAAAATTATAATTTAACACTATAAATAAATGAAAAGATTGTTATGTACACCTTAGTCTAATAAGTAGTTGTAAGAATATTATATAGTGAGTTATGTTTATTACTTTGTAAGGTTATTAGAGTAATAAAAATAGGCGCGGGGGTGAGGCAAGGGTCCGCTGGCCAGCAGCGGCCAAATGATAAAAAAGACGGGCCGACCGCTAGGGTCGGCAGTCGCTCTCCAGCCACCGAAAAGGCACCAGCAAGAAAAGAAAGTACAAGTTCCTCCTCACCGCCGCTTGCCTCCAGTTAAAAGCAAGACCAGCGCGTTTTATTCCATTTTTCGCACGGCATTACGGCGATCCGTAATATTAATGGTCCTTCGAGAAGCCGGATTACTAGAAGGAAAAGACAATATCGGTCTTGGTATTGCCGGAAGAAATAAGCAAACCGCAAGAACGAAAAAATATTATTGTGAAGAAAAATGGTGATTACGCGTAGTAACAGCGGAGAATCATCGAAGCGTCGCAAGGATGAACAAACAACCCAGGGGGCCACAGAAGAGGCCTCCGGGGGTGACTCAGCCGCTAGTGGTTCAACAAACGCCACTAGCGAAACCACAACGGTCAGCGATACGACCGCTACCTCTGCAACCGATAGAACGATCGCAACGGAAGAAACCCAGCAAGAGGGTGATGAAAGATCGCAGTGCACATTGAAGCCGGGCGAGACTAGGTCACGCCGCTCCGTAGCCTCACGCAAGAGACTCCTCGCGGAGTTAGAGGCGAAAGAGTTAGTTAAGGTTAGCCGAACTCAAGCTCGAGCAGGCTCAGTTGCAAGCAAGAACGGAATTGCAAGAAATACACGTGCAGCGACTACAAGCAGAAGCCGGATCAACCGATGATGAAGATGAAGAAATAGAAGACGATTTGGCATCAGTGCGCATTAGTACATGGTTGCAAGAAAAACCTACATCGCAACCCGCGCCTCAGCCCGCGCCACAACCAGCACTGCAGATCGCACCACCCGTACTTCAACAGTGTGCGCCGCAATACGCTCCGCAACATACCGCGCCGCAACCCACGTCGTACTTCGCGCCGCAACCAGCACTGCAGATCGCACCACCCATACTTCAACAGTGTGCGCCGCAATACGCTCCGCAACATACCGCGCCGCAGAAAGAAGACTATGGACAGGCGCAGCAACAAATCGACGTCGCTACCTTAGCCGCTGCTCTATCACAAGCAATACGAAGCACAAGGGAGCCGCCGAAATATATACAAGAATGGCTCAGCTTCAAGACAATGTACGAAGAATCTTCAAAGTACTTCACGGCGAACGAAAACATAGCGAGAATACGCCGAAGCTTAAAAGGGACAGCAAAAGAAGCCGCAGGTTAGGCAGATCCCAGAATTATAATAGAAGCTTTGGAAAGGAGATTCGGACGACCAGAAGCGTTAATTCACTTGGAAATAGAGAAGCTGAAGCTGCTGAACAAAGTTACGGACAATCCCAGGGAGCTATGCATATTTGCAAATCGCATAGCAAACGTAGTGGGCACCGTGGAAGCACTCAAGAAAGCACACTATCTGCATAGTCCAGAAATGACGCGAGTTATCACAGACAAACTCACGCCCATATTGAAAAGCAAATGGTACGACTATGCAGCCAGAAAGAAAGAAGATATCCCAGAGCTTAAGAAGATATCAATGTTCTTAAACGAAGAAGCGGATAAATGCAGCGCGTATGCCTTGCCGGAGTTCATCGCAGAGGACAGCGAAACGAGAGAGCGAAGACCGAGAAAAATAGAACGTGCCTTCGCCACAAGCAAGAAACCATATGAAGAACGCTGCCCTCAATGCAAACAAGAACACAAACTGCCCGATTGCAAGTCATACGCCGCTCTGTCCACAAATGACAGATGGGAAGTAGCAAAGAAGTACAATATCTGCTACCGCTGTCTGCGAGGCAAACGTCGTCGATTGCTGTGCAAAGCTCCACCGTGCGGAAAAGGCGGATGCATGATGAAACACCATAAATTGTTGCATCACGACAGAACAGCAGTAATGGAAAAAGACCGCAACATCGGCAAAGGAGGTCAACACAGCGACTCGACCGTACAAGCACCGCCGCGCTTACCTAAAGATTGCGCCCGTAACAATAAGGGGGCCGCTGAGCTGCGTCGAAACATACGCATTATTGGATGAAGGAAGCACGGTCACCTTAGTCGATGCCTCAATCGCCGACGTCATCGGCGCCGACGGCCCAGCCCACACAATGTGGATACAAGGGGTCGGCTCGGAGGTGAAACACGAGAAGAGCAAGATCGTCAGCTTTAAAATAAGAGGAACGTACGCGCAAGAAGAACACAACATAGAAGCAGCGCGTACGGTAGAGCGGTTGGACTTCGCGCCAGAATCCGTGAATGAAAATCACTTGGAGAATTGCCCACATCTGTTGGATATCAAAGAGGATATCACCTACGAACGCGCCTCACCGAAAGTACTAATCGGGCAAGATAACTGGCACCTCATAGTGTCTAGAAAACTGCGCGTCAGCCGTCGAGACCAACCAGTCGCCTCATACACCAACCTGGGCTGGGTTCTGCATGGCTGTCATAGCTCATTGACGTCGACGGTCACCTTCTGCGGCAGACTACATCAGAGGGAAGATGCACCACCGATAGAAAAAGAAATAAAAAATTATTTCAAATTGGAGTCACTGTGCATCGAGCCGAGAAGACCGAGAGAAGATCCCGAGCAGCGAGCCATGCAAATATTGAACGAAACCAGCCAGAGGTCAGCGGACGGCAGATTCGAGACAGGGTTGTTGTGGAAACAAAAGGACTTCCAAATACCAAATAATTATAAAGAAGCGGAAAGGCGCCTGCACACATTAGAGAAGAGGCTCGACCGAGACAGCAATCTCAAGCTACAGTACGAAGAACGCATAGAGAACCTCTTCAACTCGGGTTACGCAGAGCGCGCGCCAATGCCACCGCCGCAAGGAAGGACATGGTATCTGCCACACTTCCCAGTCATCAACCCTGCGTAACCGAACAAGCCGCCGAGATTGGTACACGACGCCGCAGCGAAGACAGCTGGAATATGTCTCAACGATATGCTTCACTCGGGGCCCGACTTATTACAATCATTGCCCGGAGTGATCATGAGGTTCCGACAGTATCCGTATGCAGTGAGCGCCGACATAAAAGAAATGTTCATGCAGATTAAAGTGCGCAAAGAAGATAGAGACGTTTTACGTTTCTTGTGGAGAGGCAAGCGGCGGGAGGACCAACCGGAGGAATATAGGATGACGTCAATCATCTTTGGAGCGACATCATCACCATGCACAGCATTATACATCAAAAATAAAAATGCTGAAGAACATGCGGAGGCGTACCCAGAAGCTGCGGTCGCCATAAAAAGAAACCATTATATGGACGACTACTTGCAGAGCTTCCACTCTGTCACGGAAGCTCAGCAAACTGTAAAAGCAGTCGATCACGTCCACAAACAAGCGGGATTCGTACTCAGCGGGTGGACATCGAACGAAGAAAAAACAATAGAAGAAATAACGACAGAGCATAGATAACACGACGCGACCGTGTGCCTGGGCGGAAAAGAAACTGAGAAGACGCTAGGCCTGCTCTGGCATGTACAAAGCGATCATATTGGATTCAATACTAACAATATGAAGATGCCTGCCGACGTAAAAGAAAAACAACGCTTGCCAACTAAACGAGAAGCGTTGAGCGTCATAATGGCATTATTTGACCCGCTGGGGTTAATATCACCGGTGACCACCCCAGCGAAGAGAATATTTCAAGACACATGGCGTTACAAGGCGGATTGGGACGACCCTCTGCCAACAGAATTAAAAGAAAAATGGGAAGGCTGGATTACTTCACTTAACGCCATAAAACAACTAAGAATACCGCGATGCTACGATTACAACCCGGTGTCGACGCGCCAACTACACACATTCGTCGACGCAAGCGAGGAGGCCTACGCAGCAGCAGTGTATTGGAGAACGGAGCGAGCAGACGGCAGCGTTAACATAGCATTGGCCGCCGCCAAGAGCCGCGTAACACCACTGAAACCAGTCTCCATACCACGGCTCGAGTTACAAGCGGCACTGCTGGGAGCTCGTCTGGCGCAGACCGTGGTCGATGAACACGATGGCGACATAGCGGGCAAGACATACTGGTGCGACTCCCGTACTGCACTGGTGTGGATAAGATCGGAGCCTCGCGCGTACAAAGCTTTCATCGCTCATCGCCTGGCGGAGATAGAAGATACAACCAAAAAGAACGAATGGCGTTGGCTACCGTCTAAAGACAACGTGGCAGACGACGCAACCCGAGCCACACCAGAAAGGTTCGACGACTCGCACCGATGGTTCCGAGGGCCCCCGTTTCTGCAGCGTCCACCGGCAGAATGGCCGCAGGAAGAGAAAACGACACAATACGACACCGGGGAAGAGCGAGAAATATGTAGCATCGCTGTTAAAAGTGAAGACTCGTCAACAACACATCTTCCACAAATAGGAAGATTTTCTAAATGGATTCGCCTCATAAGGGCGACAGCGAGAGTCCTCCTATTCATCGACATGTGCAGACCAAACAAGCACGTGGTGAAGGCTGGGCGTAAACGCAACAAAGCAAGACAAGGTAGCGACCCTGGCTGGCAGAGAACAAACAAACGTAACACCCCCGCCAAGGAGAAAAAGGCGACTCCTACTGCCTCATCGCTTGTAGGAATACCGGCCGCTTATCATATGAGAGCCGAACAACTGTGGGTGCAAGCCAGTCAGCGGGAAAGCTTCACGAAGGAGCTCAAGAGGATCACCAGCGGAAGTGTGCCGGGAGGCGACGACAAACTAGGCCACCTGAGCACATACATTGATGAAGAGGGGACCCTACGCCTTAGGGGTCGAATAAAAGCGGCATCAGAAGTAGAGGACGACATGTACGACCCTCCCATATTAGACGGGAAGCACGCGTACACTCGTCTGTACATAGCACACGTACACGAGAGGCTGCATCACGGAGGCGTAGAAACAGTTGTGAACGAATTAAGACAGAGATTGTACGTAAGAAAAATACGTCCAGTAGTGAAAACTGTCATCAAAGGATGCCTACCGTGCCGTCTAAGAAAAGCCAAGCCTGCATCACCGTCTACAGGAAACCTGCCGTCCGCACGCCTCGCTCATCACGCACGTCCGTTCACATACACCGGACTAGACTACTTCGGCCCAATAGAAGTCACAGTGGGACAACATCGCGAAAAGCGCTATGGCGCGTTATTTACCTGCATGACGTCGCGAGCAATACACATAGAAGTAGCCCACTCGTTAAGCGCAGACTCAGACGTGTCGGCGCTTAGGCGTTTTATGAGCAGAAGTGGATGCCCAAAAGAAATATGGAGTGACAACGCTACGTGCTTCAAGGCAGCCGACAAGGAGATGGCCGAAGCAGCACTCACAGCCCTCGAGCACGAAACCACATGTCAACAGATTGTGTGGAAGTACATACCGCCATCAGCACCGTTCATGGGCGGCGTATGGGAGCGAATGGTTCGCTCCGTGAAAGAAGCCCTACGCGTCACCCTCAACGAGCGCTATCCCAGTGACGAGACATTGGGGACCCTGCTCGCCGAGGTCGAAAACACTGTCAACTCCAGACCCCTCACACACGTCTCAGTCGATCCAGGAGACCCTGAAGCCATCACGCCGAATCACATCATCATCGGTCCCAACTCGCACGTACCTGCGCCGGGGCACTTCAGCGAGAGTGACGTGACGGCCCGCCAGCAGTGGAAACGAGCTCAAGCCCTAGCCGACGTGTTTTGGAGAAGATGGGTTAAAGAATACCTGCCCCTACTCCAACACCGGCGGGAGCCCAGCAGCATAGGAATATCGCCGAAGATTGGAGACCTAGTCATCATTTGTGACTCCAATCTACCACGCAACACCTGGCCCAGAGGGAAAATAAGTAATGTATATCCTGGCGTCGACGGAGAGGTACGAGTAGTGGACGTAACCACCGGCAGTGGGCATGTACTAAGAAGACCAACGAAGAAGATCGTCGTGCTACCAGAGGGATCGCAGCGTGGCGACGGCGGGAGAATGTGCACGACGCAAACAGCGTGACAAGTGTCCTTTGAAAGATGAAAAATTATGCAAGAAGGAACAGCGAGGTTACCATGGCAGCCGGCTCGATCTAAACAGCGGCATCTGTGCAGTGCGCTGGATCGATAATAGTGTAGTCACTCTGTTATCCAGTGAATACGGTGTGGAGCCTATACGAACTGCAAGGAGATACTCAGCTGCTCAAAAGCAAAGAGTAAATGTACCACAACCCAACGTTGTGCACCAATACAATCGTTTTATGGGAGGGGTTGATCGGTTAGATGCAAACATTGGTACCTATCGAATAGCAATTAGGGGCAAAAAATGGTATATCCCGTTACTTTTCTGGTTGATAAGACGTTGCGGTCAACAATGCTACCCTACTAGCTCGTAATTTCTCCAAAGATATAGATATGCTGGAATTTAGACGTAGCATTGCCAGAACCTTACTTCAAAAATATGGCAATGATAAGCAGCATCCGGGACCTAGCAAACGGGTATCTACAAATGTACCTACATCAGTACGAAAGCATAACGCTGAGCACATGATCGGCAGGGCACCAAGTAGACTGCGATGTGCCTATTGCAAAAGCCTTACAGTCACTTTTTGTCAAAAATGTAAAGTAAATTTACATTCTAAATGTTTCTCTGTATTTCATTCCTAATTTTATATTGCAATTTAGTGTAAAAATAGTAATAAGTAATAAATAATCTCATTATACATCTTTGTTTTATGTGCACGACGCAAACAGCGTGATACAAACGAAAGACATTGTAACCGGCACTAGTTGAACAACCTAGGAGCAGTGGGCATGACGACGGTGTAATTATCGGGCCACGCCTCCGGTTCGACAACTAGCTGGGGTTGTGCGGAAGAACTGGCGCAGCCTTATGCGGGATTTAAAATATAACTTTATGTAAATAACTGTAAACCTTATACTGAACGATAAAAAATAATGTTGTTTAATAACTATGTTTAAGGTTGAGTTGTAACTATGCAATAACTCTCCAAATAAAGGCACCATATGAACGGGGAGAGTTAGCATAGACTTATAATGTAAAATATAATTGTTAAATATAGTAAATATTACCTTTTTATAAAATAAATATATTAAGCCATTAGGCACATAAAATAATATGACCAAAGAGCATGTTATCGCGACGCGGCCGCGGAGCAAATGAAGTCACGCGCGCCGCGCCTCGACGTTTTATATTTATAGTGCTGAGGCGGGGGGAAGAATCCTCCGCCTAAAGCAGCTAAAAATTATAATTTAACACTATAAATAAATGAAAACATTGTTATGTACACCTTAGTCTAATAAGTAGTTGTAAGAATATTATATAGTGAGTTATGTTTATTAGTTTGTAAGGTTATTAGAGAAATAAAAATAGGCGCTGGGGTGAGGCAAGGGTCCGCTGGCCAGCATCGGCCAAATGATATAAAAGACGGGCCGGCCGCTAGGGTCGGCAGTCGCTCTCCAGCCACCGAAAAGGCACCAGCAAGAAAAGAAAGTACAAGTTCCTCCTCATCGCCACTTGCCTCCAGTTAAAAGCAAGACCAGCGCGTTTTATTCCATTTTTCGCACGGCATTACGGCGATCCGTAATAGTTTTAATTACCTATAACGAATATAGGATATTTGCCCGTTGTTTCGTTTTCGAACATCCCTAAAATACCTACTTACCAAAAATATTTTTTACTAAAATTAGTCAATACTGATATAAGGACTTATCAGCATAAACATATCTTGAAATAATCAAAATCAGAATTCAAAAATAGTTCTGGGCATATATGGGTTAAAATAACAGCTTGTTACTAAATGCATATGAAATATAACTGCATATATATATATATATATATATATATATATGGTACTAATAACAAAAAAACAATTTTTAAAATTTTTGTCTGTCTGTTTTTTGTGGCTAATCTCCGAAACAGCTGGACCAATTTTAACGGACCTTTCACTGGCATATAGCTGATGTTATAATGAGTAATTTAGGATACTTTTATTTTAGAAAAAGAATTAGGATTATGCACAAACAAATTAAAACCCATGAAATCATAGCAAATTCCATGCAGGCAAAGTCGCAGGGGACAGCTGGGTACTAGAATACAAAATATGTTAACTAATGATGATATCTATGATGGGGTCCCAGAGCCACACAAAACCAGGGACTGCTGTTGAATCAGCCACTTGTGGCATTTGTGGTAAGGTTAACGGCGGTAGGGCAGACCGGGCTGTTGGTGGAAATCCGTGACCCATAGACATCTACATCTATTCTCAATAAAGAATCAAAATGCAGATGTGTTGTCACCAGTGAGGATCAAGATAGAATTCTTCTTTTACAGTAAACAGGGTCTCCGGTTCTTCACACTCACCATATGCAACACAGCAGTGTTAAGCTGCTATTTCACACTGGTATTCTGTGAGAGTGTGGTCTTTCCCTGGTCGAGTCGACCCATTTGCACTACAACTATACTACTAATATAGCTGCAGCATAGCTCCACAAAGTATAAAATGCAAAATTACTCTTCAAATTACCTGTTCCAAATTATTTGTCTTCTAATTATAATTGTGTATAAATTTCAAAAACACTGATAAATGTGGTGTATCAAAATCTCTTTGTTGTGGAATGCAACATATAGAATTGTTGCACATTTGCACCCTAGATTGGGAGACTTGTCCATGTCACAAACTGTTGCAGATATATTTTTCCCTTTGGTTATGGCAGCCCTATAAAAATATGAAACGCAGGCTCTAACTTTGGAAAACGGTACTGTAGGTCCGTTATTGTCTCGTTCTTATTCACAAGCACGTTTGACCTACAAGATAATATATCTGCCAGCACTTTTAATCACTTTCGACATAATGATGGCAGTTATTTACTGCAAAACCGAATAAATCTTTGGAATAAATACACGAAACGTAACCACAAATAAGATAGAGAAACTAACATAAACATAATCTCATCTCCACAGACAGAACACTAATACCACAGAACACATGTACCCTGACGGGAAGAACGAAAGCTTCATACAATAAAAATGCCAACAACTTGCGACACTAGCGCGCCAGTTTTTGATCCATGAACTAACAGATGTGAATGTGTGCGTGTGATATGTATAATGCTCATTGTCCACCCACACATTCAATATTCTTTTTTTAATCATAATATATTAACTACTATTTCCATTCCAATTTTCTACGAATGTAGAAATTACATTCTACATTATTAAAAAATTGGAATGGAAATAGTAATAAATGAACAACACGTTGGAAATTTTAAATATTTAATAACACAAACCTTAAGAGAATGATTAAAATTAACAATTAGCTATGCATTGATACATAAGGAGAAAATTGTATTGGAACACGGTTAATAGTTTTTCAGGAATAAAACAATTATTTTCATAGAGATTTAAGTATATTATTGACTAGTAATATCATAGACACAGAAATAAACTTGGGCACTCAATTTTAGATGATTAAAGACGCATCTTAGAACACATCGTTTTCAGTAATCCATTATTATTCGTTAAACATCTTTATTAAGTAAAACAACTCTAATAAATCACCATAAATTAAATATTCACTGGCTAGTAACACCACACTTAAGTTATTTTTCTACGAAATATACTAAATCGACATCAGTTTTCATTTTGGCGTAGAAAAGTTAAACAAAACTGACTCAATTTAATTTGAAAATGATTTGAAACATTCCCGTTTAAAATAATATCTAATTGATGTTAAATGAACTTTGAAACTTCTTCTTTTCTTAATTTTATGAATATGTAATAAATAATAATCTAGTTTACGTTTTTATTTCACAACGGCCATAGATACATTTATATTTTCGGCTACAGAGCTTGTTGCACAGAGTAATCATTTCAATCGGACATAAAAATAATCGGAACGTATCATTTAATTTATACTTTCATGGATTAAACAACTTTTATTTGTTATGTATATTACAAAATATATAGTTTATAATTTATAAGATAAGTAAAGATAATTTTTAATAGGCAGGCGACAAAGATATTAAAATGCAAAAATAAAAGTTCCTAAACTGTAATTGAAATACAATGCGCAACATGGTTCAATAGTGATTTCTCTTTCTTGGGTATAGCGCTGTCTCTGTTTCGCTTATTTAGCCCGATGTTTGCATCGGCTCCATAGAGACTTGACCCCCCATAACTAATACCCTTAGGCGGGTGATTAGTAATTGCGGTTGATAGTGCAGGTGTGTAGTGTAAGTAGTGTCGAATTCTGTTTAGTGGCTGTGTTTAGTAAATTCAGTTGTTAGCAGTCGACCAGGAAGTATGGACATTTTTTTAACAGAAATGAGCGTCCGACGCTAAACACTAAACACTTAGCACTGCTGTCCAAACGTGTTTAGTGGCAGGCATGCTGCGAGTGAGGGTATAGGAAGTCCACTCGCAAAAAAATAGAACACGCTTTACTACACAGGTTATTAATCACTTGCACTAATCAATCGCTGTCCACACGTGTTTACTCCTAAACACTAAGCACCTGCACTAATCACTAATCAAAGTGAAAACAGGCCTTTAGAAGCAGTGCTTATGGCCATGAAGTTATAGATTATGGCATGTGGTCACGTGATCTGAAGTCTAGTGTCTCTAGTGTATATACCATTGATATACGAATTTTTCTTATATCTATGATATATCATTGATATAAGAAAAGTAGAGGATAAGTTGTAAATGGCATATATATTTTTTGGTAATACATACAAACATGAACCTTGCCAACAAAAATATATCTGTCTCATTCTCACACGTTATGATTTTCAAATGTAAAAAGAGATAAGTACATATCTTAGACTTCAATTTTCTGTTGCCAGTTTTCATAAATGTCACCAAGCTCCACCTTGAAGCATGACGCCATTTTAGGATGACGTTCATTTGTGGTAGTTCGTCTGTCATCTAAGCCTTGTTCGGAGTTATTTTGCAGTGTTACAGTGAATTTTGACTATTTTAGAGCTTTTTTGTTCATTAGTAAAGGGTAGTTGAGCAAAAACGAAATGACAAAGTGTTGCATTAATGGATGTAATTCAAATTCTCGTAAAAATGAAGGATTGTCATTTTTCAGGTTAGCTGTAATTTTTTTCTATAATTGTATATTTTTTCGTGTGAATTGCGTTTCGTGTTCATGTTATGGGTTCTAAATCGTGTTTCCCGCTATTATCTAGAATTTCCAATGACTATTATCATGTAAATTTAAACAAGTAAACATTTTGAATGTTTACATTTTTCCATAGTGTTGCCCTTACGTGTTGTCATGTTTTGAAATTATCGATATAAATTTTAACATTATTTTTTTATTAAACTGGCTTTACGGCTCTGGGTTCTAGCTCTTCTGACCCTGTTTAACAATAATATTAATGTAGTCATGATCAAATAACGTTTTAGATACGTAAACTGTATATTTAATCAAATGATCGATTGGGAGCCTTTCGTTTAAGAAAAGAAATTGAAAATAGTGTAAATCGTAAATTTTCTATAATAGTTTTTTTCATCAAAAGTTTTGATGATGTTAAGATTATTTTTGATTGGTACTTAAGGATGCATAATATTTATTTTAGGTTGCCAAAAAATGAAGGCCTTCAAAAATTGTTGATTGAAAATACAGGCCACGAAAACATAAAACCTGCAGTAGTAAGAAGAATATGCTCCTTGCATTTTGAAAAAGAATGTATAAATAGAACGCTGGATGTAGTTCGGCTTAAGGGTGATTTGGTTCATGTGTCTAAAATAAATTTCCTGACTAAATAATATTATTTCGTCACAAATAAATGATTTTAATCAGTATACAGTATTGTAATTTTATTTATTTTTAATCCTTACTCTCTCGTTTACCTCCAGCATCCACCACTAATTACGCTACTGGTGTAAGTCATTACAACTTGCAGGTTGTAAACACTATAAAATTGATATTTTGTGGTGTTACACAAATGGGATATAATGAGAAATGAGTATGGAAGTGGAAGTCTGAAGTGGCGCAGCCACCCTTATTGATCGAATTGTTACATGGAAATTGGTTGTCGTATGGTATGAACATGGGATGTTGAAGATTGGGGAATACGTTAGGATAGTTAAATGATTAATGGATTGTGTGAACGGTGGTATGGTTAGAAAGGGGCTGCTCAACTCGATTAGATTACTGAGATAAATAAATAAATAATCTTTATTATGAAAAAAAGAGAGATGACGGCTAGTAACTATGTATGAAAGAACACATGCTACACAAACTTTAAATAAATCAAGATAAAGGTCAGTCCACTGAACTTTCATGGTGACTTGAACTGTACTGTGTTGAACTTGTATAATTCACGCAACCTGGACGCATACCGTTGGGGCTGGTTCGATATGTTGCACGACAAAACCACTGAAAAAAACTTAGGGGAGACTTCTGCCTAGTAGTGGGACAGCATGGGCTGGACAAAAAATTATACGAAGCCTAATATATTGCCTATAGTGGTGGTTTCGTTAAAAAAGAAAAAAGAGTTAAAAGAGAAAAAAAATGCATGCGTCGACCCAGGGACGCACGTATGTAGTACTTATGTGCAGATTGCCGTCGTTACGAAAAAACGTTAGCTCGTTGCACGAACTCAGTATAATATTCTGGTGCACGTCGTATACGTGTTCTGAAAAGAAAGGAGTTAAAGCTCCAATCACGTGCTCTTTCCTTGGTCTCTTCGCTCACTTTTGACTGTTGCTTCACCATATCTTAAAGCAATTACAGTTTCAAAACTTTCCTATTCTGAGTTGAACGTAAGACTTATTTATTTATCATCTCAATACAACTATTATTACAGGATTAACCCAATTCAATAGTGTAGTGATCTAATATTTGTTTATTTAATATATACCTATGAGATGGATGGTACGTCATAATTTATATAGCATCGATACTGAAAATATCGACAAAAACAACGCTATTTCTTGTAGGTGGAATCGCCGCCATATTTGAGAAACACATCGATCACTAATAAGAAACTAGATACACAATCAGTAACAAAAATGGCATAACCGAATGTGCATCCACTCGAACATATGGGTGCACTTTCAATCTAGTAGCATTCGAATGCTCCGACGGTAAACATGCCTCAATGCTCGTTTAGAAAGTGTAAAAATCACACATCCAGAACGCTAAAAAAGGATGGAATTTAATATTTTCGGTAAGTATTAATATTAACATTATTTAATTGTTATAACTGTATTGTAAATACTGATATTTTGTCAGGAAATCATCGTAAAAGTATTTTTTAAATTAAGTCATAATAAAATAAGTCGTCATTTATTCATTTATTGCTTTTTGCACGTTGCCTTGTCAATACAACTTTTTTTTAGGCATTTCACTTAAGGTTGAATTTACATTAATGTATATTTATATCAACTAGAATTACGTCAAAACATTTGGCGACAGTTTTTAGAGAACTTTTATATGGGATTGTGCATCTATTTTTTTTATTAGTGATCAATGATCACTACACTATTGCATTGGGTTAACCGGTTCAGTGATCTATTACTTTTGCGTGCGGCGTATGACAACGAGTCGTGTCTTTTTAAAAATCGTTATAACTCACTCAAATTGCGTTTTTGGAAAATTTATTCAAAACAAAATATTCAATATTTTGCAAGTAGTTCATGCATGCGGCTTCGGTTGTGGATATTTTGAAAATTTGAAATTTTTAGGGGTTGACAACATTGAGTTATATGTACTACGTACTAGAGAAGCCATTCCGAACATAGACTATGTTCAACTGAACTGTACTGCAATCCGTACAAACTAAATATTGCGTAAATTGAAGATTTGTGAATTCCATAAAATAATTATTATTACATTTTATTTAGAAATAATTCTATAATAAAAATATATATATGTATATATAAAAATATAAACATATTATATGTTTGTTTAGATTAAATTAAGATATTTTATATGAAATTCTTATATTTATTTTATGTTTATATCTTATTTTATATCAAATTAAAGTTTCGCGCATGCGCGACTACTACTTCCAAGCATGCGCGAAGACATAGAGTAGGACACAATTTTTATTTGGAATGGCTTCTATAGTACGTAGAACATATAACTCAATGGGTTGACAACCTTTTTCTAACTTGTACATGGTACTTGTTCACGCCCAAACACTTGTTTCGGGATTTGACGCCAGAAGGCGCTCGGCTCGGGGCCATACCGGTTTTGAAGTTCGGGCGAGCGGTGTGGCTGTGGCGAGAGCGCGCGAGCGCAAAAGTCAGTTGCTAGAATACAGTGCTATCGAGAGCACGTAGTGAAGTCGCTCGGGATAACCTCCATTTTTTAGAGTTGGTTTTGATAGCAAATTGTGCACGACGAGGAATTGCAGTTTAGAATTAGACGCCGGGTTTACATATTGTTAGGAAGTTAACATTGATTGCGATCAACGTCTGAATTGTGTGTTATGCGGGCCTAATTTACCGCGAATTTGGTTATTCTAATTTGATAGCTTAGTTAAGCGCATTTGACAATATTAATTTGCTCGTGCGGCCTTTGATATAGTTCGTATACGTTTTCGGTATAAGTGGTGTGTTACGCTTTAGTTTAGTGTTAGTGGCATCTGGAAGTATAGTTAATAGGCTGTCATAGTGAAGAAGGAAGAAAGTGACTGAGGGTGACGCCGCTGGAGATTACCACAATTTGGAGCGACGCAGAAGTGCGGGCTGCTGCCGACTTCAAAGGTCCCGTCAGGTCTATCACCACCAACACCACAAAAACACCACTATACACATTTACCTACACACTTCCGGCCTGACCGAGCCCTGAGACAGCAGTCGCCTCGTATACAGGTAAGTAATATCTATTTGACTAGCCTCCCAAATTAAATTGCAGTAGGATAAAACATTTTCTATATAGCTTAGTATTATAGGAATTTCTTTCACATAGCCACTCTGGCTCGAACCTGCGGCTGCTTGTTGAATCTCCGCTCAAGCAGCTGTAGGCCGTAACAGTACTCTTTTTACTTTGTGGGTTTTCAATCATGTTGTAGAAAAATAGTCTAATAAGTAACAAATAATAGCACTCATTGCGATCGCTCACAAACTCTAGTTGTAAATAAATGTCTGGAAAACAAGTGTCCTGTTAAAAAAAAACAATGCGTTTGTCTTATTGTTTAATTTTGCTTAAAATGGTTGAACTACCGTCGTGTTACTATCATATGGCCGAATAGACCTACGAAGTAACAGTGGTAGAGCCACGCGGCAGCTTTTGCTGTCGCACGTATGGGCCGGCTCGAACCGGGGTGGTACCACGACCTCACAGAAAACCAGCGTGAAGTAGAGGTTCACCTCAGCGTTTCGCTTGGTGAGTGCAGGTGGCCGGAGGCCCTTTTTACTGGAAATGAGGCATTCCATCTTAGTCCTCACGGGTGACAACGCATCTACATTTTGAATTGTAATAGAGGATAGATGTAGATGTCTATGGGCCGCAGCAACCACTTACCATCAGGTGGACTGTGTGCTCGTTTGTCACCCTTATCCTATAAAAAAAAAAGTACCATGTGCTCTTGTGATATGGTATAAGGTTTATTTTTGCTTGAATAAGTTTGAAACCGTTCATGCATAAAAAAATTTCGCTAATAAATAGTCTTTTGTCAATCTGCCGCCGTATAGCGCCGGCGTTTGTTTCCTTTCGAAAACACTTGTTTTGCTATTCTTACTAATTATACGTTTCGAATCGACTTTACTTTTACATTTGTATAACATTTAATGATATTTAACATTTGTAAATATTAATGAATCATAAGCCTTATTTTCTCCAAATTAAGGTTCTTGATTGTTTGATATTTACAAATATTATTATTAGGTGAAAATTAAATTTAATAAAAACCAAGGTTTTCCAGGGCGATTTAGCTCTACCTACTTATATACTTCTTCCATCAGTATTAAATTTTGCTCTTTGTTTAAATCCTATAATCTTGGTAATTTATTCTTTGAAGCTACACGTATTGCAGGGTGTAGTGCAACTTGTATTGATAATATTTTTACAGGTGTTGTACCAATCAACAAATCAATAATTCAAAAACTTAGTTCAGATCACTGTGGACAACTGGTTTCATTACCTTATATGCACAAAAAACAGGTAATTGAGAAAAGTGTGTTTGTTCCTATTAATACAAAACGCCTGGAGAGATTTAGAAGTAATATGATAAAAAACCTTCCATCACTTTCTTATAAGAACAATGCAGACTATTTATATGGACAATTATTTACCCTTATAAGCAATGAATTTAAAAAAACATTTACTTCTAAAACATTCTCCAGAAACAGTCGCAAGGCATTTAATGAGTAGGCGACAGTAGGAATTCATAAAAGCAGACGAAGGTTATATGACCTTTACCATGAAAGATCATATAATTTTTCCGATGCTTTTAAAAAATATGTTAAAAATTGTTCTAAAATGTTTAAAAGAGTTTGCTCCACAGCCAAATCGTTACATATTAGCAACAAAATTAAGACGGCTAAGAATAAAATTAAAATGACGTGGAGTATAATTAATAATGAAACCGGTAAAGACAAACCTCGTAACTCAAACTATCAATTAAAAATTAACAATGAATTGACTAAATCAAATCAAGAAGTCGCAGCGGTGTTTGAGAAATATTTCACTGATATTCCTATCTTGACAACCGAGTCATTGAATACTTCTCCAACTATCGCCGAGTCATTACTCAAACAGAATGTTAACACCTGTTTAAAAGAATTTAGATTTGAAAAAGTATTATCGCAAGATGTTGTAAAATACTTCAAAACCATTGATGTAAAGAAGACCGCAGATTTGTGGGGGATTTCCGTTACAGTTATTGCGTCCATAATAGATTTAATTGCACCTCATCTTGCTATTATTTTTAATACTTGTATCGATTCTGGTGTGTTTCCTGATTTAATGAAGTATAGTAAAGTAATACCTTTATTTAAATCTGGTAGTACATTGGACCCCGCTAATTTTAGACCTATTTCTGTACTACCAACTCTCAGTAAAATTTTTGAAAAAATAATTTTGGATCACTTGTTAACTTTTTTTAATACAAATAAATTACTTCATAAAAACCAATTTGGTTTTACAAGGGGTCGCTCGACGTCGGACGCCGGTGTTGAGCTTATGAAATATATTTTTAATGCCTGGGAGAATTCACAAGATGCCTTAGGTATTTTCTGTGATCTTTCCAAGGCTTTCGATTGTGTTCATCATGAGACATTAATCAGGAAACTACAACATTACGGTGTAAAAAATTTAGCGCTTAGACTTATTACTTCATATTTAAGTAACAGAATTCAAAAAGTAGTGATTAATGGTAAAGGTTCCTCCGGATCGGTAGTATCAATGGGCGTTCCTCAGGGCTCGATTCTTGGCCCATTCCTGTTTTTAATCTATATTAATGACTTACCTTATCTTGTAGGGGACAATCACGATATAGTATTATTTGCTGACGATACCTCTTTGATTTTCAAACTCAAACGACAGTTAATTAGTTATGACGATGTAAATAATGCTCTATCGAAATTGGTACATTGGTTTAACACCAACAATATGCTCTTAAACGGCAATAAGACAAAGTGTATTAAATTTACAATACCTAATGTAAAACATTCGAATACCAATGTGCTGTTAAATGGGGAGGAGTTGAGTCTTGTGGATACCACTGTTTTTCTTGGTATTACTATTGACGCGAAACTTCAATGGGGCCCCCATATATCTAAATTAGCAAGCAGACTTAGTTCTGCAGCATATGCTGTAAGAAAGATTAGAAGTCTCACAGATGTTGAGACAGCTAGATTAGTGTATTTTAGTTACTTTCATAGCGTAATGTCTTATGGAATTTTGCTATGGGGTAATGCGACTGATATTGAAGCTATATTTGTTTTACAAAAGAGAGCCGTACGGGCGATTTATAACCTAAATTGTAAAGAGTCCCTCAGAGAAAAATTTAAAGAAATAAACATATTAACTTTTGCATCGCAATATATTTATGAGAATGTAATGTATGTGCGTAAAAACATAAATAGCTTTAATAAGAATAAGGATGTGCATACTTTAAATACTAGGAACAAACATAAGCTTGTAATGCCAGTTACTAGACTCCACAGAATCAGTAATTCATTTATGGGGCAATGTATACGCTTTTACAACAAAATCCCAGAACATACTCAAAGTTTGTCAATAAACAAGTTTAAAAGTTTTATTAAAGAAAAACTGTACAGGAAGGGTTATTATAACATCAAGGAATACATGAATGAAAATAACCCCTGGGAATAGGGTGATCGCCACCATGCTGGTTCTATGAAAATATCATTTAAAAATTGTATAAACAAAATTATTGTTAAGTGAAATTATGTTTAAAAAAAAAGTCCCGCTGGGTTTCTTGCTGGTTCTTCCCAGGACTGAGGTATTTTCCGAACCAGTGGTAAATAAAAAATGACTTTCAATAAGTATTATGTAATAATCAATATTGAATAAAAAATTATTCTATTCTATTCTATTCTATTCTATAAATATATTTTTTTCTAAAACAATAAATAGTACAAAAGATTTGTAATCTCTTCATAAAAAAATCACTTACTCTCAATTTCAAAGAAACCACGTAAAAAAACACGTAGTTAGCCACTAAAAACAAGTATCCTTCCATTGGATACTTATGTTTGATGTCAAATAAACTTCATTAGGTATGTCTGTGGCGCTTGACACGCCAGACGTGTCGTGAAATATTTGTTCGCCGCCACAGCTAAAAGTTGTCGATTGTAATTGCTTTAAGATATGGTGAAGCAACAGTCAAAAGTGAGCGAAGAGACCAAGGAAAGAGCACTTGATTGGAGCTTTAACTCCTTTCTTTTCAGAACACGTATACGACGTGCACCAGAATATTATACTGAGTTCGTGCAACGAGCTAACGTTTTTTCGTAACGACGGCAATCTGCACATAAGCACTCCATCCGTACGTACCTGGGTCGACGCAAGCATTTTTTCTCCTCTGCAGAGATTAACGAAACCATCACTATAGGCAATGTATTAGGCTTTGTATGATTTTTTTGTCCAGCCCATGCTGTCCCACTACTAGGCAGAAGTCTCCCCTAAGTTTTTCCCAGTGGTTTTGCCCTGTCCTGCACCACATCGAACCAGCTCCAACAGTATGCGTCCAGGTTGCGTGAATTATATCATATTGTTGCGCGCCACATGCTACATGCGCGCTACATGGCAACACTAGTTACACTAGCGCCCTCTAGTGTCGAGTAGCAGAACTAGGAGAGTCAAGATCCTTCCGGAAATTTCGGGTCCGATATGTACTCGAACATTCTAGATGTCGCTACAGTAGAAGGTCCAGCAAACTGTCTGAGGCCCTATATAAGGCCGATATAGACTACAACCGGAGCAGTATTGAATTGGCGGTACAAGAGAATACTTCGAAGCGAAATAACTGGGAACTAAAGTGATTGTGTTTTATTATTAGTGTGGTTTTAGATTGTAATTAGTGTTGTGTAATTAAAGTTTCAATTTTGGTAATTCAATCGTCAGTTTTTAATTGTCTCGAACCCCAAGCTCGTAACAATTGGTGTCAGAAGTGGGATCAAATCATGCCGATTTTACCAAAGGACGACATGGAGGGCATCCGTACCCGAAGTCAACGCCAGCTGGAGACGGACCACAGATGATTTGGTAATGCAACGCCGCAAACGTCGGAGGGCCAGATGCTGACCACGGATGCCGGCCCGTCAGCAACTCCTGCATCTGCAGCACCTGACTTAGGCGCTCTGATGATGATGCTTCAGGATCAGGCTCGCCGACACGAGGAACAGGCCCGCCGACAGGAGGAACAGGCTCGCCGACAGGAGGAACAGGCTCGCCGACAGGAGGAATAGGCCCGTCGGTTGGAAGAGCAGCTGCAGCGCGGACAGGAGGAACAGGTCCGTCGGTTGGAAGAGCAGCTGAACCGCGGACAGGAGGAACAGGCCCGTTGCTTGGAAGAGCAGCTCAAACGCTATAAGGAAGAGCAGATGCTCCTCATGAAGGACCTTCACGCTACCTTCGGGAAAGAGATAAAGGAGGTGAAGGATAAGGTTGTTCAATATGAAAACTGCCTGTCGGAAGCTGAAACCTGAATCGACCAAGTGTACAACCGGTTTACAACGTGATGGCTGACGTGAAGAAAACGCTAGACGACCTCAAACTTGGAGATAGAATTACAGCTCTCGTGGTAGCTACAACACCTTCGCTGGGTGGATTATTCAAAGCGCCGCCGTTCGACGGGACTTCTTCCTGGTCGGCCTACAAAATCCAATTCGAGGCTGTCATGAAGGCGAACGGCTGGAATAAAAGTCAGGCCATGACTGCTCTCACCCTAGGCCTGCGCGACCAGGCCCTAACTGTTCTGGAAGCTCTCGGTAAGGAAGTGACTTACGAGCAGCTCCTTGAGGCATTGGAGGCGAGATATGGCGACGCTCACCTGGAATACGTATTTCGTGCGCAGCTCAAAGATCGCGTGCAACGCAGTAGCGAAAATCTGCAGCAGTAGGCCCTTGAGGTGGAGAAGCTGGTTCGGAAAGCATACCAGTCTGTACCTGTGCTCATTGTAGGGAACCTGGTGCAGACATTCATCGACGGCATCCGCGACCTTAAAGTAAGAGCTGCTATAAGGCTCGGGCACCACGAGACGCTTAAGAACGCGTTGGCCCATGCACTGGAGGTGGAAGCCGTGTGACAGAATCATCGTTCCCATCGCTTCATGGAGGTTTCAGCAGCTACAGTTCGTGACCGCAATAAAGGATACAGCCCCAGGTGCTCCGACTGTGGGGAAAGGGGCCATCTTCGATCCAGCTGCCCTAAGCGAACTGTAGAAAGGGAAGGTGATCGATCTCGAGAGGATAGTGTGGCTAACAGCACCGCCCAGTAGCAGCAGGGAAACTGGCGGGTGCTGACTAATGTTAGAAGAGGTACTCCTAAGATTGTCCATGTGGATCGACTGTCGCGTTATTATGAGGCCAATAATGCTCGGGACGAGCATGTCTTAGGAGGGGGTAGTGTTGCGCGCCACTATTAATGTTTTGCACATGGCAACACTAGTTACACTAGCGCCCTCTAGTGTCGAGTAGCAGAACTAGGAGAGTCAAGATCCTTCCGGAAATTTCGGGACCGATATGTACTCGAACATTCTAGATGTCGCTTATGTAGAAGGTCCTGGAAACTGTCTGAGGCCCTATATAAGGCCGATATAGACCACGACCGGAGCAGTATTGAATTGGCGATACAAGAGAATAATTCGAAGCGAAATAACTGCGAACTAAAGTGATTGTGTTTTATTATTAGTGTGGTTTTAGATTGTGATTAGTGTTGTGTAATTAAAGTATCAATTTTGGTAATTCAATCGGCAGTTTTTAATTGTCTCGAACCCCAAGCTCGTAACAATATATAGACTTTATAGCGGCTTGGAAGTTAGTTGCGAGCGCAAGTCCTGTACCTTCACGCTTCGCTTTACGTACTGTGATCTGAGACACCATCAAGTTTTCTTTCAACTATATCTGCACGGACTAGCACTCTCTCTTAACTTCCAAGCCGCCATAAAGATTCAACAACACCTTTCTTTCGTGGTAATGGTCGGTTATCAGTTCAAGTCACCATGAACGTGCAGTGGACTAACCTTTATCTTGATTTATTTCAATTTTGTGGCGCATGTGTTCTTTCATACATAGTTACTAGCCGTCATCTCTTTTTTTTTTATAATAAAGATTATTTATTTATTTATCTCAGTAATCTAATCGAGTTGAGCAGCCCCTTTCTAACCATACCACCGTTCACACAATCCATTAATCATTTAACTATTCTAACGTATTCCTCAATCTTCAGCATCCCATATTCATACCATATGACAACAACTTCCATGCAACATTTTGATTAATAGGGGTGGCTGTGCCACTTCAGACTTCCACTTCCATATTCATTTCTCATTATATCCCATTTGTGTAACACCACAAAATATCAATTTTATAGTGTTTACAAACTGCAAGTTGTAATGACTTCCAACAGTAGCGTAATTAGTGGTGGATACTGGAGGTAAACGAGAGAGTAAGGATTAAAAATAAATAAAATAACAATAATGTATACTGATTAAAATCTTTTATTCGTGAGGAAATAATATTATTTAGTCAGGAAATTTATTTTAGACACATGAACCAAATCACCCTTAAGCCGAACTACATCCAGCGTTCTATTTATACATTCTTTTTCAAAATGCAAGGAGCATATTCTTCTTACTACTGCAGGTTTTATGCTTTCCTGGCCTATATTATCAATCCACAATTTTTGGGCCTACATTTTTTGGCAACCTAAAATAAATATTATGCATCCTTAAGTTGACAGTGGTAGAGCCACGCGGCAGCTTTTGCTGACAGTAGTAGAGCCACGCGGCAGCTTTTGCTGTCGCACGGATGGGCCGGCTCGAACCGGGGTGGTACCACGACCTCACAGAATACCAGCGTGAAGTAGAGGTTTACCTCTGCGTTTCGCTTGGTGAGTGCAGGTGGCCGGAGGCCCTTTTTACTGGAAATGAGGCATTCTATCTTGGTCCTCACGGGTGGCAACGCATCTGCATTTTGATTCGCAAACGAGGATAGATGTAGATGTCTATGGGCCGCAGCAACCACTTACCATCAGGTGGACTGTGTGCTCGTTTGTCACCCTTATCCTATTGAAAAAAAAAGAAAAAAGTACCAATCAAAAATAATCTTAGCATCATCAAATCTTTTGATGAAAAAAACTATTATAGAAAATTTACGATTTACACTATTTTCAATTTCTTTTCTTATATGAAAAGCTCTCAATCGATCGTTTGATTAAATATACAGTTTACATATCTAAAACGATATTTGATCATAGGACTACATTATTATTATTGTTAAAATTTATATCGATAATTTCAAAACATGACAGCACGTAAGGGCAACACTATGTAAAAATGTAAACAATCAAAATGTGTACTTGTTTAAATTAAATAATAATAGTCATTGGAAATTCTAGATAATAGTGGGAAACACGATTTAGAAACCAGAACATGAACACAAAACGCAATTCACACGAAAAAATATACAGTTATGGAAAAAAATTACAACTAACCTGAAAAATGACAATCCTTCTTCATTTTAACGGAACTTTGAATTTTTTTTATATCTATATGGCCCTTGGTGAGAATTTGAATCATACAATGATGCAACACTTTGTCATGTTGTTTTTGCTCAATTACCGATTACTAATGAATAAAAAAGCTCCAAAATAGTCAAAATTCACTATAACACTGCAAAATAACTCCGAACAAGGCTTAGGTGACAGACGAACTCCTTAGGGTATTAGTGTTCTGTGGACGAACTACCACAAATGAACGTCATTCTAAAATGGCGTCATGCTTTAAGGTGGAGCTTAGACGTACTTATCTTTTTTTACATTTGAAAATCATAACGTGCGAGAATGAGACAGATATATTTTTGTTGGCAAGGTTCATGTTTGCTGCCATCCTACCATAAACAGTAAGACTAAAGCTGAACGCACATATATCCGCACCGTACGCAACGTAAGCGCCGTACGCGCCGAGTTTTACTGATGGCCTCGCACATATGTCCGTACGCATCGTCCGCACCGTCCGCAAATCTTTTGTATTACCAACAACTTTTGTAGTTTTTTCCAACCACTGGTGTGAAACAGTACATTGAAATTGATCGCTCGAAATCACTATGGAAAGAAATATAGTAATAGCCTGCTTATTGGCATAGGAAGAAGAAAAAAAAGTTCGGAGAAAAAGAAGATTCTGGATTCATAATATAAATTTAAAAAGGCAATTGTATGGAGAATATGAAGGGGATATACTTTATTTAAAGATTTATTAGGTGATGATGAACGATTTTTCAGATATTTGCATTAAACATACAAGGTACTTCAAGAATTGGTACATGTACTAAAACCATATCTTTCTATGGAAAACTCAAGATTTAGAAGACCAATTGAACCAGAAAAAAGACTTGTTGTATGTAAGTATTTTTATTGATAATTAAGTAATCAGGTATAATTGGGTTTTTGAATTAAATTTAACCATTTTTTTAGTTCAGTATGTAAATAATTTATCACTAAGTATTCACATTGATAACCGATGTAAAAAAAATCAAATTATGTATAATTAATTACGAATTAATTAAGTTATAAAAATACAAAAACTATCACGTTATTCGAAACCACCAGTTTTAGTGGAAAATCCACTAAGTTGGCAATATTACACAACACTGAGTATCCACACGCGCCAAACCCGCCGCGTTGTATGACGTCATCAGCATTCGTCCTTCGATATCGTATACCTACCGCATTTTATAAAATTCGGCGCGTACGGTGCGGGTGTAGTGTGCGAGGTTTCATATGATTTCATACAACGAATTCTAAAATTCGGCGCGTGCGGCGCGTACGGCGCGTACGGCGCGGACATATTATGTGCGTTCAGCTTAAGATGGCGTATCGACAGCCTATGGGCGGCAGCGGGCGGCAGACAAGGAGATTTTATATTATTACCTCCTTGACGGCAGCACACGATTTATGGATGTGCCAACTCGGAAAAATTACAACTCGAGTTAACTCGAGTTAAAAATCACGCAACTCGAATTTAAACTCAAGTTACGCAACTCGAGTTAGCAGTACGAAACAAAGTAAATGATTTCTTACAAATTACTTTTCTATAATTTTGTTTTTCTATCTAGCTCTGAAGAGCCGTATTAGCTCAGATGGGTAGCGCTCACTATAAATTTCACAGTACGCAAGCAACCCGGGTTCAATCCCCACTGGTACGGTGAAGGAAAACTGTGAAAAAACCTGCACGTCTTAGAAATAAGAATAAAAATCGAGGAAGAGGCCTGTGCCCAACAGTTTGATGTAGATAGGCTGTATCTTTAACTTTTATCTAGCTCTTTGGTAGGTTGGGATAACTATAATTACCAAACTTATTATGTAGGATTGAAATAAAAAAGATATATTTAGTATTTATCACATATGTATGTTTTAATCTTAGTTATAGTAAGTACCTGTATTTAACAACAAAACTAGCTGCTATATGGCAATATTCACGAAACGATATAGCCTAGCTTTAAGATAAAAATAAGCTATTAATAGTTGCGGGCGGCGGGCGTGAAGCGGTCGGGGTAGGGCGCGCCGGGCACAGTCAAAATATTCTTAAATAGCTTAGCTAGGTGTTATAAAATTCTAAATAACAAATTATTTTGGTTGTAACTCTTTGTGGACTTTCTTCATTTATTGCTTTCAATCAATTTGTTGCAATAGGAACAATTATTTATTTCTACTCAAATTATAATATTCATTACTCAATGAAAAGATATAGGACTACCTAGTTAAAAAAATAATTCATTCAAGAATTTTTTGAATAAATAAAAGAAAAATAATACTCAAATAATGAAAGAAATTTCTTGTAAGTTTTTTTATATTATCAAATAACTAATCATAACTTCTAATAAGTTGACGTATAAATAATTTAATATTTTCAGCAATAAAATAATAATCTAAAAAAAATAAAACAATCTTCTTGAAAGTCATGAAAGTCAATAAAACTTATGTTTAGTAGATAAACTAAAGATAAATAAAAGTGCAGTACTTGTTGAAAAATAAAGGAGACAAACAATTACTGAATGCCATTGAGGAATAGAATTTGGTCAACTTTTTAGGTGCTAGACGATTTTTTCTATCATTGCACAAAATCCCGGCTTTTGAAAATAAGCGCTCTGAAGGAACTGACGTTGCTGTTATACAAAGATATTAATGCGCAATTTTAAATAACACTGGAAATAAACATTTCTTTTCGTTCTAAAACTGAAGTGGGTCGCATGTTCTGTCAAGATATGGCAATTCAATATTTATATATAATTATAGCTGCCGAAGTGTATGGAGTTGACTCAGCACTGCTCTCCATGATTTTTTGATCTACAACTCTTTTCAATTTTTCGTCTTTTCAATTCAACTATTTCTAAAGATCAAATCCTAAGGAGTGATTGAAGATAAGGAATATAACGTGCGCAACAAATCTAATAAGTTAGCTGCTAAACACTTGGGCATTAACAAATATGCAGATACCCCAATCTTCATTAGTGAAAATCTCACTCCGATTGCATCTAGATTGTTCTTTCTTGCAAGAGGCCTCAAAAAATCTAAAGGATATAAATTTTGTTGGACCTCATACGGACGTGTATATCTGAGAAAAGACGAAAAATCTCCTATAATACAAGTTCACAGTGAATCTCAAATCCAAAATCTGATGAATGAATGACTAGCCAACTACGTAACTTTACTTTTACTTTTAACTTCTTATTCTTGCATTTGTGTTTCTCCATTTAATAGGACTTTCCACAAAATAAATAAAGTTAGGTACTTTTATCTCATACAGTCAAGCAAAAAAACAATTCTTGAACGTCATCCAGTTCATTACTCTGTAAAAAAAACGAATTCCATGTATAATTATATAAAACATAGTATTCTACTGAAATTGTGGTACAATGCCAATACAGTTAATTGTTATTATTACTCTAAAATTTATCTTGCATTCAGTTTGAGTGTTTATAGAACATTGTATGTGACAGTTCTAACCAGTAGAACAATTGCAAAATACCATAATATTTTTCAAAACGCTAAATGTTAACCTTTCAACTACACCGTTTACTTGTATTATTTTCAATAATGGATAAAAACAATCAGGATATTATGCATGAATTAGACAACTTAACAAACATTAAGAGTTTCTCGTGTTCGATAAATAGTTTGCATGACTACTTACCACCTCTGAAGCCGTCATACTCTATAGCAAACCAAAATATCAGAAGCATTTATAAGAATTCCGATGATTTAAGTGCCAACCTAACTCTACTTTCACAAAACATTGACATTATTGTACTTACTGAATGTAGGTTAAACACCAATATACTGATACCCCTCAGGTCTGGTTACTTAGCCTATTGCACCACATTCAAAGTCACGAAAAGTGACGGTGTTGCTGTTTATGTAAACAATTCCCTGGAACATAAAGTAAAAGAAATATCAATATCAGAGGCATCTTGTCTTGAAGTTACCTTACCGGAGTGCATTTTTTTGTGTATATGACGGGACCAGCACCATTGCACGTGCGGCGCGGTAGCCGTCGGTGCAGTTAGACAGAATTCTTGTAAATAACACGTGTTCCGCACACCTGCACCATTGCACCTGCAGTGGCGCTCGTTTTGCTTGTATAAAACGGACGGCGCGGCCGCCGTTAGGACAGTCTTGGCTCTGACGTGGAACGGTACGCTTGTCGTATTCCGTTACTAGTTTATCCTCGACTCGTTGGATAATTAATTCGTGTAAACGAATTAATTATTATTCCTTACTACAAAATTAGTCTCTGTACTATACTCAATTACCCTTTCTACATCAGAAGTGGGATAAAGTTCCCATTTTTGCCCATATTTAATCTTTGAATAGTATGAGGATTATTACATTTGTGGAAGACTGTAATGCATTCCGCATTGATGAATCTGTTTTTATGTTATATACCGTAATGAAATTTGCTATGCGACTTACGATATTTTCGTATCATTAAAGTGTAGAGAAATGATAAAGTGAAATTATTTAAGCCAATTTTTTTTTAATTTGTTCGATTTGTATTAAAAGTACACCGCAAGTATTTTCATTATTTCTTGATGTACCTAAATATGTTAACAAATGTCGAAAGAAATTGGAGCCTTTCTAATATTTTATTCAAGTTATGTTGTAATTTGATAGTTCACGCGAAACATGATTATCATTTGCTATATTTTGAAGTTCAAAACCTTTAAGGGATGTACCAAAATAAAGGATTAACTTTAACACGCTATGAATTGAAAATTATAAGTGACATTTTTGTGTTCTAATGTGTTGATCAGTGTTGCAGTTTGCTCCGAATATTGTGTCGTCGACAAGATTGGGGTTTGATGTCGAGGGATTCGTAGAAGTCTCTACAACAATGATCAATGAGGAAGATGTTGTGACGGCTAATCGAACACGGTCAGGTACGGCCGAGCGCTGGTAAGATTGAGCCTACACCGCTACAGACGGTAACTTATCGGCTGATCTTACAACAGGGCAATTCAAGCGGCTGCCGGACAAATGGTGCTTTGGCGCTGTAAATGGACGTCTGAGGTCGGCTTTCGTAGATTTTGCGCAGTTACCTCCTTCCCTTTGAAATGTTGTGGTATTTGCCTCTACATATAGTTTCTGTTATTTTTGCAATGTTTTCAAATGTCATACTGTTGCCGTTTCTTAAGAGAATATGTGATGAATTTTGGAAGCTCGGAATTCCATGGTTCGCAATGCATTTATCTCGATTTCTTTTAATTTTACAAAGCAGTGCAACGATTCGCTAGAGCTAGTACGGCTACGGTGCGACGGCTCGCTGGCGCGATTGTGGCACGAACGCAGCAGAATGAAAAGCTGGAGTGCGTTTGCCTGAATGTAGCCATATCGGCGCGTTCATGACTTAAATGAAGTCTGGGATGGTCGACCATTGTAATATTTAACAAGAGTTAATATCTGTTAGCAGGTGGTGATCCGTGTCTGTGCATCTATAAAATACTAGAGACGTTGCAACACTCTAGCGAAGTAATTATTCTTGTGCAGGAAAGGAACATGGAGTTGTTGGAAGGCTGGTCTGTGCTGCACTGGGATGTGTCGTGTTGCTGTTGGTTTACATACTTAGGTGTTATCATGTCACTACATCCCTCACGATACACTTTTGTGTGATTGTGACAGGTACATGTTTGCGGTATGGTTGGTCTGTACCTGTTCTATATTGAATTGAAAAAAAAGAGAGTAAGAAAAAAAAAGTGGTTCTTACTATCATTGCAGGGCGTTTGCCGGTCCAATGATATAGCTACAGAGAATAGTGATTCCGGACTAGCAAATAGTACTTGAAAAAAAAAAAGAGAGAGTAAGAAAAAAAAATAGTTCTTACTATCATTGCAGGGCTTTGTGCCGGTCCAATGATATGGCTATAGGGAATAGTGATTCCGGACTATAGTATATGCCATATCGATTGAGAAAAACGGACAATGACCTCAGATATGAGCCGAGTGTCAAAAGGCGTAACTTACAAAATCTCAATTTAGATGTGATAACAATATTTAAATATTGATATTATTCCCACTTCTAGGTCAGCACATATGTTTTGTTTTTTTGTTTCTTAAATAATATTGTCTGTGGTTCCTATAAACATAGTAAAATCTTACGGTACATCGCGAAAAATGTGTTATATTTTATATTTCAATTTATGGTAAGTAACGCAGCAATTCATTTAATAACAGTTTCATATTAAAAAAATATTTGAAGCAATATAATCACCATATTGAGCTTTTGCAAATTCATCCCTTTAAAATAAACAAAACGCGCGTTACGTCAGTTCGTTCTAAAAGAAACGTGACAATGGCAGCCAGAGATGCGTCACCTTTTTTGGGCCGGTCCGCCATTTTGTTTTCATTCGTGTTCGGATAGCGCTTGCGTGTGTACGTCTCGGGTAATTCATAGCATTCATTGCATTGTTTTAGTTGAGTTTTTACTGTTAAATTTGTTATATCGTTAAGTTTTTGTTTTTTGAATCTGTTATATTAGTTTTACTGTGACGGTCGTTACTAAATCGACATGAGTTCAGGAGAATTTGGTGAAGGACCCGGTCCTTCAACATCAAGTGGAAAGAGACGTCGCCGACCCATAATAAACGTAGCAGGTACGTACAAATAGGTACAAATGCGACGACGTAGCCTTTCTATTTCTTAAAGCGCTCTTTTTATGTGACCATGTGGTATTTATTTTCTAAAACAATATGTATTTATGTGATGTAGTACTATGGTAGTATATTTTTGTCATTTATTTACAGGCCCATCTTCTGGAGCACCTTTAACGTCACCAGTAAAAAAGAGAAAACCTACCACTTTGTCGGTCGGGGAACAAGAGATTATCATTAATGTATACAAATATGTCAAAAACACCTGGCCCGAAGACGTGTATCCTTCAAACGTTAATATGGTAGAAAAGGTTTCGGAGATCTCAGGAGTCAGCAAGAGCACTATATATCGCGTATTAAGCGTGTATAGAGATTCCCATAAAATACCAGAAAAGGGAATAATTAATAAAAGAAAAAAGTCTGTAATTGACAAGTTGGACGATTTTGATAAATCGGCTATAAGAGCGAAAGTGCATCAGTTCTTTCTTGCAGGAGAATTACCGACTTTAGACAAAATTTTGCTCAGTATAAATCAAGATGACCAGTTGCCAAACTTGAGCAAAACTTCCCTGCGACGTGTGTTGCGCCATTTAAAATTCAAATATATAAAGAGAAACAGAAAAAGTGGTCTAATAGATCGCCCAGAGATAGTTCTGTGGCGTACCAGATATTTGAGAGAAATACAAATATTAAGAAACGAGGGACGTAACATTTTTTACCTTGACGAAACATGGATTAACGCAGGTCATACTATGGGAAAGGTATGGGAAGACACCACAATTGAATCTTCTCGTCAATCACGGTTAGAAGGCTACTCTACTGGCGCGAAAGCCCCTTCGGGTAAAGGAAAGCGATTAATAGTTGTACACGTTGGCAATGAAAATGGCTTTTTGGAGGGATGTGATTGGGTATTTGAATCATCATCTACTGGTGACTACCATGAGAGTATGGACGCTCTCCATTTCGAGGACTGGTTTAGAAAAGTAATAGAAAAACTGCAAAGCGGCGATGTCATAGTTATGGATAACGCTAGTTACCACTCCAGACGTTTAGAAAAAACCCCAACAATGTCTTGGCGGAAACAAAATATGCAGGAATGGCTAGAATCTAAACAGATCGCATACGTGCCCTCGGACACAAAGACCCACTTAATGGAAAAAATAAAGGCAGTTAAAGATAACTATCGAAGTTACGTCACCGACGAGATGGCAAAAGAAAAAAGCATCACAGTGGTAAGGTTACCTCCTTATCACTGTGAGCTTAACCCCATTGAACTTGTGTGGGCAGATGTGAAAGGGTACGTTGCACGAAAAAATACAACTTTCAAGTTAAAAGATGTTAAAAATTTACTTAAAGATGGTTTAACTCAAATCACGCCAGATAAATGGAAAAACTGTGTTCAGCATGTCCTTAAGGTTGAACAAAAAATGCGTGGCATGGATGATAGAATTGACCAAACTGCAGATCGCTTTATAATTAATGTTACAGATAGTTCATCAAGTGAAGATACGAGTGATGATTGCACCGAATAAAAATAAAGTTCTTATATAATATTAAAAATAAAGTTTTATCTTTTGCATAAGTACGTACTTATTCGGTGTCGTTATCACTCGAATCTTTATATGTGTTATAAATTAATGTTTTTTGTTGTTAAATGAATAAAGTACTTTATAACAATAGATGATTTTTCTTCTACAGCGATCTTTCACATAACTTTTTAATAATAGTTAATAAATATATATTATATCAATCATTATAAAAAAATCATTATAAATAAAGAAAGTACTACATATAAAATGTGCCTATATATTGAAGGTTTGTAACCCCTGGTTAAACGACCGAAAGGTCATTGTCCGTTTTTCTCAATCGATTTGGCACATACTATAGCGAAAACAGTACTTGAAAAAAAAAGAGAAAATAGAAAAGCTACAGACTAATCATTCCGATCTCGCATAAAGTTGATTAAAGTTTTGTGGGGCTTACTGTCGGATCAAAACTGATTGTCACCCAAGTCTGAAGGGTGAATATAGACCGGACCAGACGCTGTTATGTCAGGATAGTCGAACAATGTTTTTTGTCTACAGATAACTAAAATTGTGATGGAGCGCGTGCGAGGACGCACGCATGTCAGTATGGCCGTGACGGGACCAGCACCATTGCACGTGCGGCGCGGTAGCCGTCGGTGCAGTTAGACAGAATTCTTGTAAATAACACGTGTTCCGCACACCTGCACCATTGCACCTGCAGTGGCGCTCGTTTTGCTTGTATAAAACGGACGGCGCGGCCGCCGTTAGGACAGTCTTGGCTCTGACGTGGAACGGTACGCTTGTCGTATTCCGTTACTAGTTTATCCTCGACTCGTTGGATAATTAATTCGTGTAAACGAATTAATTATTATTCCTTACTACAAAATTAGTCTCTGTACTATACTCAATTACCCTTTCTACATATATATAGATCTCCGTCAAATAAAAACATAGATAATTTCCTGAGCTCTCTAGATGCTATTCTAAACGACGATAAATATGATAAAAATATTCTTATCATAGGTGATATAAATATAAACATTATGGAAGAAACGATGGATTATCGTGGTACCAACTACCTAGAAATGCTCTCAAACCATGGACTATTGCCTAGATAGATACATAGATATAACACAAGAGTTAATAGTTGTATAGACCACGTTATTGCTAACATAGACCCTACTAAACTCTCAGCCACAATAGCCTTATTAGAATTGACCATAAAAGACCATCTAATGACACTAATTTATTTTTATTCTAATACTAAACTGGTATCGCTTAAAAATGCGAAAACCATTATTGACTATCCGGGAGCACTTGCTACTTTGCGTGAACATAAAGCCTCTGAACTGTTGTCAATTGATCAGCCGGAGGATTTAGCTCGGAAAATTGTAAATGTTATATCCACATATCTGACACAAAATACCAAAACCATCAATGTACCTCGCAATAAAAGACTATTAAAACCTTGGATTACACCCGGTATGCTAAAATGCATTAACAACAGAAACAAACTTCAAAAACAACTAAAACAGGACTCAACAAACACAATTTTACAAATAACCTACAGAAGATATCGCAACTATTGCAACAACCTGCTCAAAAAATTAAGACGACAATACGAAAGGGAACAACTACTTAAAACTAAAAATAATAACAAACTTTTATGGAACACCATAAAAACTATAACAAAATTAAACTCGACAAAATCAAAAAATGAAGATTTAATTAATATTGCAGGTTCAACTATAGAGTCGGCGAACTTAATTAACAGCCATTTTATTAATGTAGGCAAAACACTTGCTGAGGAAATATCACCGGCCCCGACCACAAATGACTACAAAGAATCATTCAACTCTTTTCTCGCTGTTACAAACTCGATTGGTATTGTTGAACCAGATCTGTCCGAGATTGAAATGATTATTATGAATCTTAAGTGTGATTCCGCCTGTGGTTGGGATAAAATACCCACAAGATTTATAAAAATGGCGAAATTAAAACTCATCCCTATCTTACATCATTTGTTCTCCCTCTGCTTCGCCAAAGGAGTCTTTCCCCAGGTTTTCAAACGTGCCATAATCCATCCTATCTATAAGAGTGGGGAAAGAGACGACTTAAATAATTACAAGCCTATTTCAGTACTTAGTGCCCTTTCCAAAATTTTTGAAAAACTAATAAACAAACGTCTCTTAAATTTTCTGAATAAATATGACATTATCTCTGCTTCTCAGTTTGGCTTTCGGGAGAAGAAAAACACAGAAGATGCTGTTCTTTCTCTGACCAGCAAAATCGTCGACTTAATTAATAACAACTTGCAAACCCTTTGTGTATTTTTAGACTTAAAAAAAGCTTTTGACACTGTCTCTATCCCCATTCTTATAGAGAAGTTGTTTCGACTTGGAATACGTGGTCCTTTTCACACCCTTCTCACTGACTACCTTAATAACAGAGCCCAACAGGTAAAACTTAATGATCTCGCTTACAGTTCAGTTGAGCCTACATTCCTATATGGTGTCCCACAGGGTAGCATACTTGGCCCTACCTTGTTTATTATCTATATTAATGACCTTAGTCTTATAAAAATTGAAAAGGGCACAATTATTTCCTACGCTGATGATACGGCCCTTCTCTTCCATGGGGAAAGCTGGCAAGATGTATATAACAAAGCAGAGAGAGGCCTTCAAATAGTAACTAAATGGTTAAAAAACAATCTATTATTTTTAAATATTAATAAAACTTGCTACATTACTTCCTCAATTCTTAACTCTCTACAACCTCCTTCTAATCTGCAGCTAACGGCCCATACTTGTAGCAAAAACTATCTCATTTGCGAGTGTAGCGCTTTAGAAAAGGTTTCTTCCGTTAAATATCTTGGTATGTACATAGATCAGCAATTAAATTGGCACAGACAAATTGAAAATTGTACATCAAGACTTATAAAATTGATATGGTTATTTAAATATCTTAGATATGTTGCGGACAGACTTTCTGATTCATATATATAAAACTTTAGTGCAGTCGATCATCAGTTACTGTTTGCCTATTTGGGGTGGAACGCACAAAACGAAATTAATTCAGCTTGAACGTGCTCAAAGATCGATCTTGAAAGTTATACTAATGAAAAAAAATACTTACAGCACCGTGAAAGTATATGATGATTGTAATGTTCTTACCGTTAGACAGCTTTATATCTTACTGTGTGTTCTAAAAACTCATAAAACCAATATTCCTGATGATAAAATCAATGCTAAACGAAATCCATACTGTGTTATTCGAAAAAAAATATCAAAAACCATTTTTGCACAAAATCAATACTGCTCAAAATCAATAATTTTATATAACAAAATAAATAGAGTACTACACATTTATAACATGTCATTTCTGGAATGCAAAAGAACGTTAATTGCTTGGCTGAAGAAATTGGATTACCTTAAGACTGAAAATTGTTATGACATCTTGATGACCAAATTTAAATTAGATAAGATTTTTTTTTGTTTTTTTAGATTACAGATGATTTAGTATAATTTACTTTTGTATATTACTCCGTTGCCGAGTTCTAGGAATTAAAAAAAATTGTTAACCTACATGTATGAATTATTACAAACTTGAAGAGCGTTTTATCCTAGGACAAGTTTATTTAAAACTTAAATGGATAAGGCCCACACACTCTGTAAAACATGTACTTTTACCAATAAATATTATTATTATTATTATTTTCCCGAATCAATATCATGAGCAGCTAAAGCAATGGGAGTACTGGAACTATTTGGACTAGGAGGAGGTAGGTCTTCTTCACTGTTCATGTTTATTATATAATTTATAATCCACATTTGCGCATTATTAGCATTACTTTCTAATGAAAAGCCTTTTTTAAACCGTGGATCACGAAAGGTAGCTTTTGCAGCTGTCCTATAAGTTTCATGCACACCAAGTCTTTTTTCTATCACAGCAACAAGACTACGTTTTAAACACTTGCCTAATTCCGTCACAAGCGTCTTGTTGTTAATGGCCCTTCGTAGTCCAAATACAAGAGGAATAACAGAAGGCAGGGTTGGATATTGTTCTCCTGATGAAATTGTAATCACCTCTTCAAAAGGACGTAAAATTGCCGTCACATCTTCTGCCCATAACCACACATTAGAATCCAGATTTGGCGGAGGTGATTCTCATAGTGGTAATGTAGCAGAAAGCGATATCTTAACTTTCAATAGACGCTCAAGCTTATAGAAAGTACTGTTCCAGCGAGTACGAACATCTTGCTTGAGTTTAAATGTCTCAATTTTCAGTTGCTCTTGCATGGTAAGTAAGGCATAAGAAGATTTCGTACTATATTTGAAAGCGAAACAATTACTGTTCCATCATCTCTGGGCAGGGGCTCCCGAGTGCCAGCTCCTTCCATTTGACCGCATTCAGCGCAGAGCGGCTCGAATCGTCGACGACCGAGTTCTTTCCGATCGGCTCGATTCATTGGCACTGCGAAGAGATGTTGCATCCCTTTGCATTTTCTTTCGCATCTACCACGGGGAGTGCTTTGAGGAATTGTTCGGATTAATCCCAGCCGCCAAATTTCACGAACGTACATTGCGGCAGAACTCCCGATACCATCCACACCATCTGGATGATTGGCGGTCCACCACTGTGCGATTTAGAAGATGTTTTCTTCCTCGCACGACTTCCTTGTGGAATCGATTACCATCAGCGATTTTTCCGGACTGATACGACTTAGAGACCTTCAAGAAAAGAGCCTACTTCTTTTTAAAAGGCTGGCAACGCATCAGCAATTCCCTCACTGGTGTTGTAGTTGTTCCTGGGCGGCGGTAGTCTCTTACCATCAGGTGAGCCCTTAGAGTATTCAACTAACAGGAGACGCCATGCGCATAAAGTTCCGAACAAAAAAGTCTGTCACTTCTAGCGGGAGGCGAGGTAACGCACACTAAGCAAATCGTAAACATTGGGCCACGTCGTTACGCACGCACACAGCATAATATGAGCACACGATTAAGCAAAACGCACACAACTTTGAAAATCTCTCATAAATGTCTCATCGTTACAGTGCATAAGCCATAAACAACTAGTGCGAGGGCCTTGTCGATATGGATATGTCGATGGAATTTTATGCAAGTTACATTAGCAAATTAAATAAAATAAAAATGAACAAATGTTTAATGTGTAATACATATTACATTCAAAGTAAATTAAAAAAAAATACATAAGGTACAAAATAATAATACAAAGTTACCAAAATTAAAATAAATTGAATAAGTATTATATTATATTTTAACTGGTTTTTAAAGTGAATAAGTTTGGTATATATGTGACGAATACACTTTTTGGGATCACTCTTTTTGTGCGAGGTAGCTTATTCTAGTGCTTGCATATTTTTCCATCACCAAGTTTGCCAGTTCAATGTTATGTGGAACGTAATCATTATCGAAATAATGTTCCTGTATGCTTAAAAATATATAATATGCCTAGTCTATGAAATGTTTTTACCATTTTTTAATGTCATGATAACCGGAAAGGTTCTATGTATAGGGGTTTTAAACGGTCTAATTTTCAGATTTTACCCAACCTTTAGAGTTAAACCGTTTTAAGGCTTAGGGTTGAACTACATCTGGCAGCACGGAATCGCACTTTCCTGTGCTTCTATCCTTTTTGTTCACTCAGAAACGTTATTTACTAGAGCGAGAAAGAGAGCGGGAGTGTATAGTTCTACCCTCAAAAAGCCGATTGTAAACCGGTTTCAAAAGTTTATATATCATTCTTGACAATCCATACTAATATAATATTATAAATGTGAATGTGTTATTTTTTGTTTATTTGTTTTTGTCCTTCCTTTACGCAGCAACGGAATGGAGCAATTAAAAAAAATTAAACATTTGCTATCTCTTGGTCGAAGTTTACGCTTAACCAAACTTACTTTTTTTCGTCATTTTACTTAGGATTGAAAAATAATTAATGTCTTCGTAAAAAGCGGTAATATATTCTGTTCTACAATACAAAAGTGTAGTACTCTGTATATGTTTAATAATAATAGATTATAAATATGACACTGAAATTATTTGTTTGTCCTTATTAAGTGGCGAAGCTTGCGAAGACACTTATTGATTTTACGATGTCTGTCCGTCTGTCCCACAATTATCTCGAGAAAGGTTTCGAATTTTCAAATTCTGTTTTCAGCAATCGATTACTGATCACCCAGGGCTCCTATTTTGAAACTGATTGCTCAACGGCAACCGTTAGAAACCGCTACAAAGCTGATTGCTTCGCCACTTTGCTATGCTGTTAGCTTGCTAGGTTTATTTATTTATTTAAACGCTAATAATTCATGTCTCATCTGAAAACAACAATTTGGTTGACACCATCTAAGACGATAAACTTTTAAATAACATTTTAAAATGAATAAATATCGTTCATTAAACATTCCATTTCGATTTGTTACATGTTTTGAATTTTATCCTTCATCATGTAAAATAAACCTGTAGCAAAATAATAAACTTACTCGTACTTCTAATAATTTCAAAGTCGGTACAGCAGTTTCATTTAGTTTCCTTTTATTATTTGATTGAATTACGAAAACCGATTGGTCAAAATGCTCGGAACAAATAGTACTTGTTCGTTTAGGTACCCAGGTTATATGATTGCCACATGCTTTTATCCAAACTTGGCGCCTGTAAGGATCTTTTGGAAAACTGTAAAACCAAAGATCTTTTTTAAACATTGTACAAAAAAGAATTTTAAATAACACCTTGGTATTATATATCAAAGTATTACTTATAGTCGAATAAAAACATCGACACTAAAGATTACAGTGAACATCACTATTATAGTCTTGATGATACCATTTTATATACTCGAAATTCCCCTTCCTTTCGTTTCATAACGTAACATAATGAAATGAAAATATCTATTTAAAATATTTTAAATGTATAATGTATACAATAAAACAATTTAAATTGATGTTTTCATTTCGTTAAAAACAATTAAAAATTATTAATGTTGTTTGAAATAATATAGTTTTGCGAATAGATCACAATAATATTGATGAATTTAAGACTATTCAATAACACGATTTTGTCTTGTGTAATTAGAACAAAGAGAAACGACATTTGTCTACAATTAAGCAAAATTTAATTATGTCCTAGTAGTGTAAAAGTTCTTACTATAGTATTAATACTTTAAGTCGGCAACACTACCTGCTCAGCTATATAAATCAGAATTTTCGTGATTTAATGCTTATATTAATTATTGAAATCAAAATAAATACTAAAAGATGAATGGTAACGCCGTCTTTTTGTAAATTTGAGGTCTGTGATCTTTTTTTACAAGAAAACACACTGCAACTCGGCATTTTTCTGGAGGTCAACTCACGCTTGCGACTACTTGGTAACTGACGCCGTACGCGGCGCAACTAGTTTTATATAACGGGAATGATCCGCGCTCTCGTACTTTTGACATCGGGGAACGCTCTCCAATGTCGTCTCCTGTTAGTTTAATACTCTAAGGGTGAGCCGCATGCTCGTTTGCCCCCTCTCCTATAAAAAAAAATTGCTCGACATGTGGCTAAAAGTTTTAATAACTGACTGTTAGTGGCAATGGTAGCATTCTCATGCAAATCAAATATTTCTTTCTCTATACAGTCTTTGACCGCGAGATTAAGTGTATAAACAACACAAAAATGATTTCGCTTATTCGAACATTCACTTATTGCTTTTTTCATTGTTGCATCATTATCTGTTACAATAGTTATTACTTTTAAACTTATTTGCCACTTTTCAGTGGTTCTCTTTTATTTCTGAAGTAGAAATAACTACCGATTTCAATTTTGCTTGTTCTATACAATGTGCTGTCACACATAAGACGCTTTTGTTTGCCAACTTAGCAACTTTATAGCTAGATCTAGCTATTATTTGGTGACAGACAGCTACAATTTCATGAAATTTGTAGCTAAACGTTTTAGTTACTTTTTCTAGCAACTTTTCATTTCATCATGAGATGTAAGTCTATCGAGATTCGTAAAGTAGGGTACCGAGTCTCGAAAGAAAAAATAAAAACTAAACGCGAATCTATGGTCATTGATGCTATGGTATATATATTAAAGGTTTTGGTCGGCGTTGGCCGGAAATTCCCCGTTTCCTACTGTGCTACGAACTTAGAGAATTCAACTAACAGGAGACGCCATGCGTATAAAGTTCCAAACAAAAAAGTCTGTCACTTCTAGCGGGAGGCGAGGTAATGCACACTAAGCAAATCGTAAACATTGGGCCACATCGTTACGCACGCACACAGCATAATATGAGCACACGATTAAGCAAAACGCATACAACCTTGAAAATATCTTATAAATGTCTCATCGTTACAGTGCATAAGCCATAAACAGCTAGTGCGAGGGCCTTGTCGATATGGATATGTCGATGAAATTTTACATTAGCAAATTAAATAAAATAAAAATGAACAAAAGTTTAATGAGTAATATTACATTCAAAGTAAATAAAAAAAATACATAAGGTACAATATAATAATACAAAATTACCAAAATTAAAAGAAATTAAAAAAGTATTATATTATATTTTAACTGATTTTTAAAGTGAAAAAGTTTGGTATATGTGACGAATACACTTTTTGGGACACTCTTTTTTTGCGAGGTAGCTAATTCTGGTGCTTGCATATTTTTCCATCACCAAGTTTGCCAGTTTAATGTTATGTGGAACGTAATCATTATCGAAATAATGTTCCTGTATGCTTAAAAATATATAATATGCCTAGTCTATGAAATGTTTTTACCATTTTTAATGTCATGACCAACCGGAAAGGTTATCTGTATAGGGGTTTTAAACGGTCTAATTTTACAGATTTTACCCAACCTATAGAGTTAAACCGTTTTAAGGCTTAGGGTTGAACTACATCTGGCAGCACGGAATCGCACTTTCCAGTGCTTTTATCCTTTTTGTTCACTCAGAAACGTTATTTACTAGAGCGAGAAAGAGAGCGGAGTGTATAGTTCTACCCTCAAAAAGTCGATTGTAAACCGGTTTCAAAAGTTTATATATCATTCTTGACAATCCATATTAATATTATATTATAAATGTGAAAGTGTGATTTTTTGTTTATTTGTTTTTGTCCTTCCTTTACGCAGCAACGGAATGGAGCAATTAAAATAAAACCGGCCAAGTGCGAGTCGGACTCGCGCTCCGAGGGTTCCGCACAAATCCGTAGTTTAAAATTATTAAAAATATTTTTATTATATGATCTAACTAAAAATTGATGCTTTTCGCAATTTTTCCTTTATCTGTGCTACAATACGTTGCTTCGTACCAAATTTTAAGATTCTGAGTTCACGGGAAGTACCCTGTAGGTTTTGATTCCCTGATTCCCTTGCGAATGTCGAAAATTTGCGGCATAAACGGCTGTATCTTTTGATTGCGTTGGCTTACAAGTTTGATTTTTTCACAGCTCCAAGGGACAGTAGATTTGAGTATTTCATTTGAATTTCAGCTTGATACCTCCACGCGTTCCTCAGGAAAAGGGTCTTGACACACAGACAGACAGACAGACAGACAACAAAGTGATCCTATAAGGGTTCCGTTTTTTCCTTTTGAGGTACGGAACCCTAAAAATTAAACATTTGCTATCTCTTGGTCGAAGTTTACGCTTAACCAAACATACTTTTTTTCGTCATTTTACTTAGGATTGAAAAATAATTAATGTCTTCGTAAAAAGCGGTAATATTTTGTGTTCTACAGTACAAAAGTGTAGTACTCTGTATATATTTAATAATAATAGATTATAAATATGACATTGAAATTATTTGTTTGTCCTTATTTATTTATTTATTTAAGCGCTAATAATTCGTGTGTCATCTGAAAACAACAATTTGGTTGACATCATCTAAGACGATAAACTTGTAAATAACATTTTAAAATGAATAAATATCGTTCACTAAACCTTCCATTTCGATTTGTTACATGTTTTAAATTTCATCCTTCATAATGTAAAATAAACCTGTAGCAAAATAATAAACTTACGAATAAATTACGAAAACCGATTGGTCAAAATGCTCGGAACAAATAGTGCTTTTTCGTTTAGGTACCCAGGTTATATAATTGCCACATGCTTTCATCCAAACTTGGCACCTGTAAGGATCTTTTGGAAAACTGTAAAACCAAAGATCTTTTTTAAACATTGTACAAAAAAGAATTTTAAATAACACCTTGGTATTATATAACAAAGTATTACTTATAGTCAAATAAAAATATCGACACTAAAGATTACAGTGAACATCACTATTATAGTCTTGATGATACCATTTTATATACTCGAAATTCCACTTCTTTTCGTTTCATAACGTAATATAATGAAATGAATATATCTATTTAAAATGTTTTAAATGTATAATGTATACAATAAAACAATTTAAATTGATGTTTTCATTTCGTTTAAAACAATTAAAGATTATTAATGTTGTTTGAAATAATATAGTTTTGCAAATAGATCACAATAATATTGATGAATTTAATACTATTCAATAACACGATTTTGTCTTGTGTAATTAGAACAAAGAGAAACGACATTTGTCTACAATTAAGCAAAATTTAATTATGTCCTAGTAGTGCAAAAGTCCTTACTATAGTATTAATACTTTAAGTTGGCAACACTACCTGCTCGGCTATATTAATCAGAATTTTCGTGATTTAATGCTTATATTAATTATTGAAATCAAAACAAATACTTGAAGATGAAAGGTAACGCCATCTTTTTGTAAATTTGAGGTCTGTGATCTTTTTTTACAAGAAAACACACTGTATTCGGCGTTTTTTTGGAGGTCGACTCACGCTTACGACTACTTGGTAAGTGACGCCGTACGCGGCACAATTAGTTTTATATAACGGGAATGATCCGCGCTCTCGTACTTTTGACAGCGGGGAACGCTCTCCAATGTCGTCTCCTGTTAGTTAAATACCCTAAGGCTACGAAAGATTTTTAAGCATGGGCGTTTTCAGATTTTGGCTGCAACGGTTACATAACTGATATTTAGTTTTCATATCGTTATTGAAAACCGTTTTCAATTATCGATATCAGTAGTAATGGTTTACAACCGAAACATAACCTAAAATCAGGGGTATGAAAGTCCTCAGTAGCTTGCTTTACGTTGATACTAGTGCCATCTCACAGTAAAAGTACTATTTTTCCCGATATTTTTACATAATCTATTAAAAGATGGCGCCACTGTGGGTATTTATTATTTATACCGAAGCCTAAATCATGCTAGCAAAGTTTTTAAATACGCCGGTGTATATATAATTCTTTGTAATTGAAGGAAGCAATTCACACCATGGTTTTCTCAAACAAACATAATAAATATTTACTTATTTACTTAAAACAAATTAGTTCATATTTAAATTAAATTGATTTCCTTTTAATTTTATTGAAATATGTACGAAATAATACTGAACCTAGGTGATAGAGTCCTCTAGTGTAATTTTCAGTAATTTATAATCCCTACGCCATATATAAAAGCGCAGAAGAAACTTTCCTCGTTTCATCACCTAATTATTTTTCAGAGTGGCTGATCTATGCCTGAAAACTGTAGAACCATGAAGCTAATACAAAGCGGAGACGGCATAAGCTACTGTGCACTGTGATTCTAAGTAGGTCCTGACGTCATCATAGTGGGCGTGGCTTTAGTTAGTATACTGTCAGCATTCGTCCTGTGCGCTTATGTGTTGAAAAAATCGCAAAACGGTGTATTTTCGTAGTATTAAGAAGAAAAGGATGAAGTGTTGTGTGTTATTGTGTAAAAACTACTCAGATAGACGCTCTGATGTTATGGGTGGCATTACATTTAATTTGTAAATAATTTTACACCTAATTTATTAAAATAGTTCTAGAAAAATCTCTTTGCGTCGGCTTTCAAATATAATTAAATATACTCGACACTAGATGGCGAAACTTTGTGTCATGTGAACTAAAAAATATAAAGGTCCGTAGAGCTCAGTATTGGTAAAATAATCATATGAAGGTGCTGAAATTTGTTTTGCATTCAAACATAAAGAAATTTTAATCGCAAAATATTATTTTTGTAGTTTATAATCATTTTGAGAACAGGCCGTATTCTCGTCAAGTAAACCTCATAAAAATAACAAAAAGACAGGGCCCTAATTAGAATTCAATTATTTTTCCCAGTAATCCAACTTTTAATATTAACACGTTCACTGTCCGGTTTCCAGACACAATAGTAAGATAATAGCAATGACCTATATGTAGTGCACGGGACAGCGATAGGGTTAAAATGCAGGAAATTGTACTTAGGCTGATTTTTACGAAATGTTTAAGTTATATTTAAGTGACATTCTATATGCAAAGAATCACTTAAATACAATTTAATGTTCTTAGATTGGCATTCAAAATGTGCATTCGTATGCCTAATTTGGAATAAAATATTTATATTTTAATTGATTTATAAATAAAATTATATTAATTTGTCTATTTTATTCTCCCTCAGAGCCCATACATAAATAATAGTCCAGTCGTTACTACGTGAAAAAATTACACATATACAGTACATACTTAGTGTGGAATAAGCTCAAGGAGACAGAAAGAACACACAAAATTTCGCCTTTATAATATTAGTGAGATAAGTAGGATATTTAGATCCAAATTAAAAGTCCTACTTAATATTGAACATAGAATATTTAGTTTCAAAGAGACTTTATTTTATGGATAAAATGAATATTTCTTGAAGGTTGACTTTCACGAAATGATAAACATATTTAAAATGTATTTAAGTGATTCTTTGCATATAGAATGTCACTTAAATATAACTTAAACATTTCGTAAAAAATAGCCAAGTACAATTTCCTTCATTTTAATATTGAATGTTGGGTTACTGGGTAAAATAATTGAATTCTAAATGCGGCCCTGTCTCTTTGTTATTTTTTATGAGGTTTACTTGACGATAGATGGCGGCCTGTTCCCAAAATTATTATGAAAACTATAAAAATATTATTTTGGCGATTAAAATTTCTTTGTCTGAATGTATTTGCTTCATGAGATAGACGCTCCGATGCTATGGATGGCATCACATTTCATTTGTAAGTAATTTTACACCTAATTTATTAAAATAGTTCTAGAAAAATCTCTTTGCGTCGGCTTTCAAATATAATTAAATATATTCCACACTAGATGGCGACACTTTGTGTCCTGTGAACTAAAAATATAAAGGTACGTAGAGCTTAGTAATGATAAAATAATCATACGAAGGTGCTGAAATTTGTTTTGCATAAAACATAAAGAAATTTTAATCGCCAAAATATTATTTTTTAGTTTATAACATTTTGTGGACATGCCGCCATCTACCGTCAAGGTAGGTAAGCTACATTGCTAGCTATATAATTTATGATTGTTATGCAGTAATATAGTATTATAAATGTCTAAAATTACATTCTTTCTATTCTCATTTATGTCTATAATGTTTATACACATATTTTTTTAAAGTGAGACGTAGGATCAGAGTTTGATTTCGAAGTCTATAATTAAACTGTATTCATAAGTAGTAAACTTAATTTATATATACAACGTGTCCCAAAATTCAACGATAAGCCAACACCGGAGGATAGACCTGCCCCAGACTAATCGGGGAAAAAAAGAAAAAAAAATATATCCCAATTATATTTTAAGTTATATAAAAAAAATCAAGTTCTTCAGAAATTGAGACCGTTTATGATATTTTTCACTACCATGACCACAATTTTTTAAATATTTTTTCTTTTTTTTTATAGGCAACCTGAATAGTACTGCTATCTACCACAATTCTTAAAAACTCCAGAATAACTCTTGTTTTATCACGAAAATTAATGAAACTTATTTTATTCCCTAAATTTTTTTGAAGACTTTGACTTTTAACCAAATTTAACTTATCGTGGTGTAAAAAAAAAGTATGAACACTAGTATGGCAAGTTTTTTTAAAAATTGACGCAACTAACCAACATTCCAAAATGGTATAATACTCTAGGAAAACAAGTTATTAAAAAAATATGGGCCTATTATTTCTTAACAGGGGCCAAATTCCTTGAATTGTAATTGTCAGTAATCACTTTTACTACATGCCCAAAATGGGTTCCTGTTACAATTTCTAGGAATTCGAATGGGGCATTAATACCTTAGATGTTAGATAGAGATAGATAGATAGAGATATTTACGTTAAAAAGAGACAACAACAGGGCAGGTAGAGAAGCTATTATTATTCTCAGCAAGTAGGTTTAGTACGCTCTGCTCCTTTGTTTACTGCGCACCGTTACCAATTCAACTTACGTGGCCCTCGTACATACTATCGACTTTTGGCTTGGCTTTTTGGACTTGAATCGACCTGGAAACTTAACTGACCTGGCATTATTTCGACTGGAAGTGATCTGAAAACTGAACTGACCTGGCATTATCTTGGACTACGATTGTGTGTTTTGTGATTTAGAGTTCTGGCGCATTTTGGACTGTTTGGCGTTTAACATACCGCAACCGTACACACCACAGGAATACGCTAATATGCATTTAATCTATGGAGAATGCCGATGTAATGCTAACGCTGCTTGCAGACTGTATCGAGAAAGATACCCAAATGCTCAAAAATATCCTGATTATCGAGTGTTTATTAATGTGCATCAAGCGTTTTCGGAGGGTCGTATGCCATCCAATAGGAGAAGCGCTGGAAGACCTAGATTGGATCGTGATGAAGAAGTTCTCAATGAGATAGAAAATGACTCGACTACTTCGGTACGTGCCATAGAAGAAGCAACAGGAATCCCGAATAGTTCTGCACATCGAATATTAAAACGTCGCAAGCTTCACCCATATCACTACAGGCGTGTGCAGACGTTATTACCGCGGGACTATCCGCTACGGGTCACATTTTGCCGTGTAATGCTGCAAAGGCACAGTAAAGATCCCCACTTCCTAGACAAAATTCTATGGTCGGATGAAACAACGTGCAAGAAAGATGGGTATTTAAATCTTCACAACCTACATAGATGGAGTAATGAAAATCCACACTTGATGAGACAAGACAAATCCCAATATCAATTCAAGGTTAACCTATGGACCAGCATATTAAATGGAAAAGTAATTGGGCCCTTTGAGTTACAAGGAAACTTAGATGGCAATAGTTATTTAAACTTTTTACAAAATAACTTGCAAGAATTGTTAAACGACGTGCCCTTAAGTGATCTTTAAAACATGTGGTTCCAAAATGATGGTTGCCCAGCACATTATGCCCGTCCTGTGCGAGAATATTTAAATCAAGAGTATCCAGGGCGTTGGATCGGGCGACTTGGTCCTATCTTATGGCCACCCCGTTCACCCGATTTGAACCCCCTGGACTTCTTCTATTGGGGTTGTCTTAAAAACAGGGTCTACTCAAAACCCATTGTGACATTGGACGAGCTTCGTCGAAATATCACTCAGGCTGCTGATTACATTAATAGCAGAAGATATGCAAGACAAATAAAACGATCATTTTTAAGGCGATGTCGTGCATGTATTAATGCTGGTGGCAAACAGTTCGAACATTTGCTATAATGTTAATAACTTAATAAATTACACGTGAAACTGTTTGTACCATTTGTTTTGAAATATTAAACATTTTTCAAGAACTAATACTTTTATTACACCCGACCGTCATTTGGCCCCTGTTAAGAAATAATAGGCCCATATTTTTTTTAATAACTTGTTTTCCTAGAGTATTATACCATTTTGGAATGTTGGTTAGTTGCGTCAATTTTTAAAAAAACTTGCCATACTAGTGTTCATACTTTTTTTTACACCACGATATGTTAAATTTGGTTAAAAGTAAAAGTCTTCAAAAAAATTTAGGGAATAAAATAAGTTTCATTCATTTTCGTGATAAAACAAGAGTTATTCTGGAGTTTTTAAGAATTGTGGTAGATAGCAGTACTATTCAGGTTGCCTATAAAAAAAAAACAATATTTAAAAAATTGTGGTCATGGTAGTGAAAAATATCATAAACGGTCTCAATTTCTGAAGAACTTGATTTTTTTTATATAAATTAAAATATAATTGGGATATATTTTTTTTTTCTTTTTTTCCCCGATTACTCCAGGGCAGGTCTATCCTCCGGTGTTGGCTTATCGTTGAATTTTGGGACACGTTGTGTATATATATATATATATATATATATATATATATATATATATATATAAAGAAAATTATTATAGATACATAGTTTATTTATTGTTATTATATTAATAATCATTATTTTTATAATGATTATTTAAGTTGGCGATTTACCTTCATATACTTAACTAGGCTTAAGACTGACAGGAAAGTTTTAAAACAAACGTACAAAATGCAAACAAATATTACAAATAAATGCACAAACGCAACGTCAAAAATTAATAATTTTACAAATAGTTTCATAGTGAACGGCACACGCCACCAAGACCAATGTCAAGTGCGTAATTGTTACGTTTGAAAAAAAATCAAATTCTAACTTTCACATAAACAAAAGTTGCCTAAACCAAATATAATGTGATGAAACAAATCTAAGTCTAGTGCCTAATGTCCTAAAGATCATATAAATCTGACAACTCTCACAACTACACAAACTGAAAAAATTAGGCAATTTTAACCGTTTAAAATTCGACCTTATTGTTAAGACTTTTATAATTATATTTCACTACGTGCACCGTTTTATGATAACAACCAAAACATTGCAACGAAATCCATATTCGCTTCATCTCTTTCATACGTATTTAAGTAAGGCTCAAATTTTTCGCGCACTATCTAAAAATGCGCAGTCAGAGAAATTGAAGAGAAGAAATATAATATCAAAAATAATAAATACTTTATTTTTATTCTTAACTCAAGGGAATTCGCTATTTGTTCATCGTGTTTGTTTTTTTATTTAAATATTATTCCATAATATCCCTATTTTATAATTAAAAATAATAATGTTCATATTTTCCTTCTATACAATTTGTTGATGTCCGTGTACGTACACTTTTCAAAAACTATTCGAAATTTTTGAGAAACCGCTGTTGTTTAGTCTGCGTATTTTATGGTCTACAGAATATGAAAGGTTTAATTTTACTAAAACAAGCTAATTATATTATCAACGCGTTTTGATTATATATTTATTAATTTCAAAATGTCCTAAATTTCAATCCAGTGTGACACTTCAGTTGTGCAACGCTGATTTGGGATTTATTTTATATTCTATCATGGAACTGCCAATATATTTCAAATGGCAATACAGGCCCATGAAATTCGACTAACTTCTGGATGCTTCCGCCATTTTGTTTTTGTGTCAGATGGACTATGGAGTGTAGAGTACACTCAGGGTATGGAGTGTAGAGTATAAGGAGAACCATCTTATAAGGGGCGAAAGTTGAAAAAGTGTCCTACTATTTACTGAAAATAGAGGTTCCAAAGCCTACCACAATAGCGCTGGCGTCTGAAAAACTACGATATGAAGATGGCTGTTGTGAACGGAGTGAAGTCAGCTGAATTCAAATATTTAAAAAAAATTCATGACTAGAGTACTTAGTAAAATGCCAGTATACAAAATCTCAACTATTTACGTAGTACAAAATCAAGCGGATTGGTCGGTCCTTGTTTATTTCTCCATCTTATTCTAATTACTTTTGGCGCTTTTTTTTTTAATTTATCCTATGCTACTGCAACGCCACCCTTATTGGACACGTTTTTAGGGACACTTTTCATATATAGAGATGGTCCTCCTTCTACTCTACACTCCACGGGTGAGGCAACTTTGTATGAAAGCTGAAAAATCTGCACACAATCATGATTTTGTCAATGTTCGTGTTGGGCTTGTTAAAATAAAGCGAGAAAAAATATCGCTGTTTCTTTCCTTCATGTTGTTTTAGATTGCCACTTTAAAAATTAAATACACAAATTCATATTACATCGAAAGAAACTAAAAATGTTAATTATGTGATAAACTTTTTTTGGTTTGCTCTTTAAAGTATAATTACATACATATTACTGTGAGATTTACACAATTTAATTCATTTAAATTAAATTATTTAATATTAGCAGAATTCTATCAAGAGAAGCCATGAATTAAAAGAAGAAAAAAATGACATTTATTTGTCAACGTCTTTCATATTGAAAATATTTTCTGAAATTGATTAAAATTTATTTAATAGGTTTAGATTTAGATTTTAATATTTGTTATTGCTTTTTGCTGCAATTCATTTATTATCGATTCAGAATACTTCATTTTCGTTTGTAGTCGTTTCTTCGCGATTATGTCTGTAAATATTTTTTGTGAGATGTTGACTCTAAGAGATATTGACTATAAATTTATTATTAAAATTTTTTATTCACGATGTGTGATCAGAATTGAAAGTAAATTAAGTGTTGTGCAAACAAAAAGCACAAAATCATCTAATTACTTTCTGCAGGTTTCCTACAATAGTAGAAGAAAAACTTTTAACAATATTGTGGTAAGTCTTTAAGCATTTTAAATGTATTGATCGTTATTTGTAGGGATTATTACTATATTAACTCGAATTTTATCTGTTTCAGATCATGTATTTGGGCTGAGTTAAGTTTTCACCATGAGAATTTTGCTGATTTAAATTTACGTTAATGTTCTGTGAAGAATAACTCTCTGACAATAACATGTGTTATACATCAGTAACCAGCGTGGAAATATTATGTACAAAAACAATAAAAAACAACAATAATAATGTGTCGTTTATAACACAATCTGTCTTCCAGAAAATAAAATTACATAACTATACTTATTTATAGTTTTATTTTATCCCACATACTAATCTAAAGTATATTCGGGTAATTTTGGTGCAACCTCTCGAAAATATGGGAATTTACCCCATAGGTTTGTGAGGCTTGAGCCAAAATTACTCGAATAAACCTTAAATAAAAAGTTTAAAGTTACAGAATAGAATGGTTTGAAATTCCCGCTAAAAAGCTTTATATGGGCGTCCACCGTAGCGCTTTTCGTGTACACTCGTAAACACGTGTTTCCGTTTTTTAGTATGAAGTTGGCGTTCTTCTCTTGGTAGAGAGTAATTGTGTTCTGTGAGTACACTCCATAAGATGGACGAACGTGCCGGAATTCGTTACGTGTCATTAAGAAATTGTAAGTTTACTTTGTTATATTTTCGAAATTTAAATGGTTTTCCTTATTTAAGAAAGTAAATCATATCTATCATTTATTTACTTGTCAAAATATAACAATTAGAATGAGCAATATAGTAAATTTCATGAATTATGATTTTTTTAGTCTAAGTTGTGTAGAATATTTGGTCCGTTGTGCGACGTATGACACGAAATTGTGTGACGTGTCACAATGGAAATCGTAAAGCTGTGTACCCATCAATTTTCTACTCAATTTATGAAATCATACTAAATTGCTTGCGACTTCTTTTAAATCTATTTGATAATTAATATTTTTCAGAAGCCTTTGTTCGTGGCTGAAAGGTGCCGAAGGTGCCGCGAAAACCTTAGACAATCTCCATCCAGAAAAGGAAGAATGTTGAGAGAACAAAGGCTAAAAAAATAAAAATAGCGATGAGAAAGCAATTGCGTTTAGCTAAACGAAAAAAAAAGACTAAAAGGTGGAAAAGCTAGTCGTACCCAATATTGATAATAGGCAACATCGTAAATATCGTAGTAAATTACTACGTGAAAACAGGATTTTGAAGGAAAAAAACAAAAACTTATGTGACAAATAGCAGTCTTAAAAAAACTGTATTTAGATACAGAAAAAAATTAATACTCTCACCAACCAATTGAATCAACTTAAAACCTGTAAGAAAAGTGACTCGAGAACTAAAAAAACAAGAAAAATAAGGAGATAAAATCAAGTAAAAGAGCACGGAAGATAAATAAGGAATCAGTCACAACTTCTGAAGATACTGATACTAATGAGATTCAATACGCCGATACTGACGATTATTACACAAGTTATGATGACGAGATGACTATAGGAGAAATAGAGACAAAAATAGTGTACGAGATAAATTGAAACAATAAAGGGAAAGTTTTATCCGAGGTATGATTCACACCTGAAAATCAAGCTTATTTTAACTTAAGTAATTACGGTCCACTGACGCTTGCCCCAATAGACTGTACCAATTTTAATTTGTGGTCTCAAAATGAGAAAGAAAATAACACTACACATGCTGATCCGGATTCATGTAGTTTAAAAGATAAAGACACATATGTGCCTGAACTATATAAAATAAGAGACAGTATATTAGTAAGATACTACCAAAGAAAGAGCTGGAAATATTGCATAGGCTTTATTGATAAGATTAAAATCAAAGATGATGGCACTTTTTATGAAGGTCATTTTGTAAAGACAATTAAAGAACAAGATCGTAATATAAAATTCATAAATATACCGAAAAACAAAGCTATTGACATTGTTAACAACGTTTCAATAGTTAAAAAAGTTAAATTAACTGTACTTGAGAAATCAGGAGAGTACAGTTTAACTGAAGATTGTGACGAAATATTATGGAAGAGTATACAACTCTCAATATATTACATTTTTCGATACTGTTAGTGACATCTTGTATCATTTCATCTAGACTGTTTTTTTAATAAATATTTTTGAATTTTGCATATTATATTAGTTTTATTTAATAGTATATCCCAATAATTATGTAGGTAATTAAGTACTTACGTCCAGGGTATACCCGGATCGCAGGATCAGGTCCGCCATCTCACACTATGCAATCGTAATGAGCTAAGACTATGTAATTGATCTCCCTCACTATTTCGAGGGGTATATTCTAGGGAGCCGTTACCCGTTAGTAGTGTCGTAAGTATACTTAATTATTATTATTGATTTATAAATCAAATTAAAACACAGTTAATGTACGAAAATATTTTACAATCCATGTGCACTACACTTTACAAATTCCGCTATACAACGTTTTTTTCTTTTTGACACATTCCGTTTTAATTTCCATTATGCGACTGCGCAAAAAATTTGAGCCTTACCCATTTATGATACTGTCGCTAGAACGAGAAACAACGAATATCAAAGGACATCGGTTAGTTTTGGTTTTGAACCGTTTTCGGTTTTTGGCATATCGTAAAGAGTAGAGTAATATATACCGGAAGCATATCGTTACAGTTTGCGTTTTACGTTTAGTACGTTGGTTAGTCGATTTTGGGTATTGGTTGGATATGTGATAACGGTTATGTTCTTAGGTTTATCGATATGATATGACATTTGATAACATAACGTTATTAGTTACGTTTTGATATATCGGTCTCATGCCTACTCCATATCTGTATGCAACATAGACTTTGTCTATCTACGGTATGCAAGGCAAGGTAATATATAGTATATACATAGACTTAGGGTGCGCAGTATATACAATACCTACATATAGTATTGTTGATGCGTAGTATAATATTATGCTATTTAGTAGTCTGTGCTATATATAGACTAATATATAATATCTGTGCTCTGTGTTCCTGTCTCTTAATTTACTAATATCATAATAATATGGATTGATTAAATGCCAATGAATCCAATTTACGCTAATTTAATTTGTGCAACTATTTTTCCATCCGTTATATATATCACTAGTGACTAGTTTCTCTTCGGTCAAGGCTTGTTTATCTACAAAAATGACGATCGAAGGCAACAAGGACGAAGCAGACAAATGTATTGAAATCGCCCAAAATGCTTTTTCTACTGGTAACGTGGAAAAGGCCGAGCGGTTTTTGTTGAAGGCTGAACGCTTGTATCCTACGCCGCGAGCTAAAGAACTTCTTAACCGTGTTAGAGCTGCGGGTCCGTCGAGTGCTGCACCAAAACGAACTCCACCAAGTACGCCTAGCGCTGAGGATGTTAGGCGAAGAAAAGCACCATCACATCAGCCGCCTCAAAGAGAATACACTCAGGAACAATTAGCCGCTGTCCGAAGAATCAATACTAAATGCAAGGACTATTATGAAATATTGGGTTTGTATCTTTTCCTTATACTGTAAAATTATTTATAATCAATTAGTTTTCTATTTTAACGAATTGTGTACATTAATTGTTCAATAAAGCACATTTACTTAATTAAGATTGTCAGAGAATATAATGATTATTTAAATGTCAAGGATATTGTCTTCTTTACATTTTAAAAGGGTGAAGCAGCTAGAGGACCTGACAGATGATATTTAGTCCGCTCTGGAAGGTGGTGCAATAAGTGTAACTCCTAATCCACTCTGAACATTTTACAATGTAAATATCAAATTTGTTAATAACTCTATGATAGTTCATAGTGTAGCTAAAACCAATATACCAGTTCAGAAAACAAGACCGTCTCAGTGAATAACTAGCAAGAAACTTTTGTGTATTTTATTTTAATAAAATAACATGTTACAATCAATAATAAATCAGTACAATATCAAATGTATATAAGAAAGTAATTGGTGCAAGTATAAGTCTCTGAGAGAGGACTACATATTTGTCCCATTTGCTGTAGAGAAGCTGTTTGTGTGTTGAAGTTTTAGGAACTGTTTCCGTGACTTATCATTGTTGCTGGTGATAGGTGGGCTGGTTCATTCTGGCTTAAAGTATTCAGCAAGGAAACACAGACTACGGTTTCATCACAATACCACAATATTATTTAAATTATTATTATATAAAAGACAATTGTGAAATAGCACTGTATAATAGTTTAAGGTTTTACTTTACAGAAACTTTGTAATCTAATGTAACTGTCATGAAATACTTGACACTTGCAAAATCATTTATTAGTTGCCAAAACTAGGTAAAAAGTATTAAGTTTTTGGCTTTTTTTATTATTGTAAAACTTAAATGACTTTCAATAAATATTCTTATAATGTATACTGAATAAAATGATTGTGGTTTATTCTATAATATTTAAAACAAAAAATTATATTGTAATAATACAAAGTACTAATAATAAGGTGTGATCAAAAAGTAAGGTAACTTTTTATTTTTATCAAAAAATATTTTGATAACGTGCTGTGGCATCCAAAGCGAGGTTCGTCATTGGTATCTTCACGGCCTTCTTGGAAGAGTTTATACCACTTGTAAACATTTTTTTTTTCAATTATAGTAGGCTCACCGTATGCCACTGTCAACATTTAAAGAGTTTTAGAGCACTTGATTCCATTTTTTACACAAATTTATGCAAATTCTTTGTTCAATGATTTTCGACAGTAGAAAATCACTGAGAACACAAAACATTTCTAACCTTAATGCCTCTCACAAACAAAAAAAAAATGCTATACACTTGAAACTTTTCATAAATGTTCAAGACAAATGTACCATAACATAACAATAAAAAATCGAAGGTTGAACAGACATAGTCCACAAAATTTTAAAAGTCACCTTACTTTTTGATCACACCTCATATGTCAGAACCCAAGGGACTTGCAAGTACAGATTAAGTATTATATCTGAATATTATGCCCTAAATTTAATAATGTCCTTCAGATTAAATTGGCGGCCAGTCTCATTGGAGACTAGCCATATATGCAGGACAGGATTACTTTGCATAAATGTGCATGCACAGGTGCACTTTCTATTCTTAAAGGACTCTAAGAGATCAAGTAATCAACCAAAGACTTCCTGGGCTGGGTGAAACACCATCTACTTCCTGATTGATGTAGAAAAACAAAAATTTTGAACTGAGCTAAATGAAAATTTATCTGGGACCATCTGACCAGCAGTTGTGCTCATGAACTCTAGAACAATGAGACAGTCACTCCTCAATTTAATTCTTAATTAATTAACATATTTATACACTTCAGGTGTGACCAAGGAAGCCACTGACTCTGACATTAAGAAGTCATATAAAAAACTAGCTCTTCAGCTACATCCTGACAAGAATCATGCGCCAGGAGCTGCTGAGGCTTTTAAGGTAATGGAATTCTGGTTAGGACATGTTGCAATCATAGAGTGACATGGGCCACCGGCGGACCAGAAGACAGTAGCCATACTCAGGTGTTCCGCTCTGTCAAAGTACAAATCCATATGATCCTATGTATACAACACCAACCTACAAAACTGAATAGTTGTCCTATAAAATTGCCGATTTGTTTTTTGCTGCACAAAGAGATCTGCCACATCAAATTTACAAAAGGTTACCTTTCACATATTATAAGTACTTTTTAATATTATTGCTATTTACTTTTTTTCAAACTTAAAAGTTACAATAATATAAGGTAGTGTTGTTTCAGATTTGCTTACCAACACAGGTTGCTCGCCCTATTACAATATGCAGATTGGTTGAGTAACTGATCCATATCTGTACCCAAGTTGTCACTGTCACCGAGTAATACTGTTATAATGTATCTCTGTGTGTGTAATTTTTAGTTTATTGTTTTAATTGTTATGTGCGAATTTTGTAGTGACAGGCAATGATTGTTCTTTTGTGCACAGATTTCCCTCCTGGAAAAAATGACAGGCAGTTCTGAATCGGGAAAATGCTATGGCTACTCCCCTCCGGTCCACGGGTGGCCCATGTGGCTCTATGGTTGCGATTGTCTTGCATTAATACTATCCTTAAGCATTATAATTATATTAATATATGAACTATGAAAATTACATTTAAAACAAAGTACAAACACTATAAAGAACTAACTTTGCGTAAAATCATTATATTCAATTTAACTATAGTCGATTCGCGTTCAGTAATAAGTCATTGCTGTCCACTGGCCTTGCTATGCCCCAATCCAATGAGGTCAGGCAAAAAAATCTGAAAATCAAGTCTACAGTATCAATTTTTGTACGTAACAATTGTGTCCTTTTTGCATTGCCTATTTAAGTTATATTATATTTTGCGCGACGTGGTCCTTCACTGCTGGCCGTATGAGGAAGCTCAAGGTCGCTCAGCGAGCTATGGAGAGGGCTATGCTCGGAGTTTCTCTGCGTGATAAACTTAGGAATAAGGATATCCGCAGTAGAACCAGAGTAACCGACATAGCCCAACGGATTAGTAAGCTGAAGTGGCAGTGGGCCGGCCATATAGCTCGAAGAACCGACAACCGATGGGGAAGAAAGGTTCTCGAGTGGCAGCCTCGTACCGGTAGGCGAAGTGTAGGGCGTCCCCCCACAAGATGGAGTGACGACCTGGTAAGACATGCAGGAAGTCGATGGATGCAGGTGGCTCAGGACCGTGCTTTGTGGCATTCCTTGGGGGAGGCCTATGTTCAGCAGTGGACTTGTGAAGGGCTGTAATGATGATGAATGATGATATTTTGCGCGAAACCCTAATTCTTTTTATGAAATAAAAATAACCTTAGTTACTCCTTATTACATCAACTATCTGCCTGTGAAAGCCCCGTCAAAATCGGTCCAGCCCTTTCGGAAATTAGCCGGAATGAACATTTTAAAAATTGTTTTTTGTTATAAGTACCTTATATGTACTTACATATGCATTTAATCAAAAGATGTTAATTTATTCATTTGTCATTGCAAACAGTCTCTTCAATTTTATTTATTTGTACAGGGTGGGCCAGAATAAAGTTCACTTTTGAAACCCATATAAAAAAAGACTGATAATACTTAGAGAGGTTATTCAAAAAGTAACTTAATTTAACATTAATTTAATTTACTTCTTGAAAATAACATTGTCTAGGTGTTCCCCGTCTCGCCGCAAACTCTTCTAAGTGGGACTTTAAATTTTCAAAAACACACCGGCACGTTGCTGTCGATATGGCCGCCATTTCTGCTCGAATGTTCGCTTTTAAGGCAGTGATTGTCCTCGGTTTATTGGAAATAGACCTTATTCTTGAGAAATCCCCACAAAAAGAAATCCGGTGGGGACAAGTCTAGGCTTCGTGGTGGCCACTCAATGTTACTTCTCTTTGAGATGACTTCACCGGGGAACAGCTCCTGTACGACCTCCATTCTGGCATTAGACGTGTGGCAGGTGGCCCCATTCTGCTGGAACCAGGTTAGGGAGTTGTACTCTTGCAGCCCAGCAAGGCTTGGCCTTAAAAACTTTTGAAGCATTTCCACATAACGGTCTGTATTAACGGCTACTGCGTGACCTCGAGAATTTTCAAAGAAATAAGGCCCAATCAGCCCTTTGGCTGAAATGGCAGCCCAAACCGTCACTTTTTGGCAGTGGAGTGGCTTTTGATGCTTGCGCAAAGGCTGTTCAGCACTCCAGAAACGGCAATTCTGCTTGTTGACAAATCCGTTCAGGTGAAAGTGGGCTTCGTCCGAGAAAAGGATGTTCCCGAAGTTGGAAAACCGCTCTAACATCAAGGTGGAAAATGACGCCCTTTTTGTATGGTCATCATGGGAAAGTGCTTGCACCAACTGGATCTTATAAGGATGAAGCTTCAAATCTTGTCTCAAAATTCGTCTTAAGCTGCTTCGCAAAATCCCCAAAGTCGCTGAACGTCGTCAGCGTAGAGAGTTCCGCATTTTATTGAACAGATCGATTAACCTCCTGAATCGCTTGCTCCGTGCGTAAAGTACGGGGGCGACATTGACATCTCATTGGTAGCGTCGAACCAGTTTCTTGGAACCTCTTCAGCCATTGTTTTAGCAACTGAGTACTAGGACACTGCCGGATACTCCGTAAATTGAATTTAACTCTGAACATACGCCGCACAACAATGTAAGAATGACCATTTTCGTAAAACACTTGAACCGCGAACGCGCGCTGCTCCCCCGTGAACTGACTCATGGCGACTAAAATTGCGTAAAGCCGGCTACTGACCTGCCTGCCGCAGGGGCAATCAAGGAAGCACAGCGATCGGAGCAATATCGAAGACCGCAGGGCCGACTTAAAAAATTGCCCCTGCTTGCCTACACACATCACAATTAAGGAGGCAATTAAGGGTCATCCCCACTCCTACACCCTAGATTGCCCCTGCGGCAGGCAGGTCAGTAGCCACCTTAAGACGCGTGACCCGATCACACCCCGCGCACCCCGCTACTTCCCACGTATGACGATCTATTTCTACGTATGACGAACAGTGGTAGAGCCACGCGGCAGCTTTTGCTGTTGCACGGATGGGCTGGCTCGAACCGGGGTGGTACCACGACCTCACAGAATACCAGCGTGAAGTAGAGGTTTACCTCTGCGTTTCGCTTGGTGAGTGCAGGTGGCCGGAGGCCCTTTTTACTGGAAATGAGGCATTCGATCTTAGTCCTCTCGGGTGACAACGCATCTGCATTTTAATTTGTAATAGAGGATAGATGTAGATGTCTATGGGTCGCAACAACCACTTACCATCAGGTGGACTGTGTGCTCGTTTGTCACCCTTATCCTATAAAAAAAAAAGTGAACTTTATTCTGGCCCACCCGTTATTATACAATAAAATTGTAGTGCATAGTTAAATAATATAACATTTTAATTTTAAATTATGTTATTGCGAATGGACTATAATTAGGCAGTCCGGTAGGCATTAATTTAGGCATGGACAGTTTGTGTGTGTATTTCTTCTTTACTTAAGTGTTATGTTAAGAATTGTTTATTTTTCATTAGAATTTAACTCACTTACATTACATTTAAATATTGTTTTACACAGATTGTAGGACAGCAAACAAAACATGATTTACAATTTAAAAAAAAATAAACATCCATTTATTTCTTTCTCAAGGCATACTAAGTAATAAAGTAATTGGAGCCTCCTAGTAAGTATAAAAGAATACCTGTGTCAGGAGGCATCGCTCTTCCTAATAACATTAAATATTGAGACAATATCATAATATTTTTTAAAAATATGTTACTCCTACCTGTATTTTATAGGCAGTTTACAAACATAAATTGCACAAGGACAAATATAGACACGGAACAGTTATTTGTAGGTCATACAAATACATGTTCTGTGCGGGTTGCGAACCCGCGGCCCTCAACGCCGCAACTCAAATTTAAATCGCAGATTAGAATTGAGAATTAAACAAAGAATAATAAGGTACTTAGAAACAGCATCTCCCTAATAAAACTCAAAAAAATAAAACACTACAGTTGCACTGCCAAGCGTAACAACTACTGTAAATATCACCCTTTACAGGTTCTCTGTATAAGAAGAAAGAAGCACTTAGTGCCCAAATGCGCCAAACAACCCAGCGCACAAATGCGCCTGTACACACACATTTAATGGTTTTATAGAGATAAAGTACAAACTTATCGCAAATTTTCTTAACATGTTTTTTATACTTCATGCATTTATTCAAATAAGACTTACCTAGATTTACCCAACTGAATCTCTAGCGTGTCACGGTAATCTGTTCTACAAGAGACATTTTGTTTTTATAATTGAATAATATTTATTAATATTTACGTGGTAGAGCCATGATGCAGCTATGATTGTAGTACGAATGGGTCGGCTAGACCAGGGAATAACCACGCTTTCACAGAATACCAGCGTAAAATAGCAGCTTGATGCTGCTGTGTTTCGTCTGGTGAGTGTAGAGAACTGGAAACCCTTTTTACTGGATACGAGTCATTCCCTCTTCCTCAAGGGCGACAATGGATCTGCATTTTGATTCTTTATCGAGGATAAATGTAAAATGTCTATGGGCCATAGTATCAACTTGCCATCATGTGGACTTTGTGCTCGTAGGTCACCGTTATTCTATAAAAATAAACTGCAGCTGCCAAGCGTAGCAATTATGGTAGGAAAATTACATAATTTGTGTCAATCTTGCCAATCCCCAGGCTATTGGTAATGCAGCAGCAATCCTCACCGACCCTGAGAAGCGAAAGCAGTATGATCTGCGTGGTGAGGAACCGGTGCACTCGCCCCACGCACACCACCAGACGTATTACGCTCGTGGGTTCGAATCTGACCTTACCGCTGAAGAGTTGTTCAACATGTTCTTTGGGGCGACTGGTGAGTGAATGGATATAAGCTACTAATATATTTTCCTTTAGGTGTATGGTGGTGACGTACAAGAATTAACCATCTTATGTAACATATTGTTTTTTTTATTTTTATAAAGAATATTAGCTGCCCCGGCAAACATTGTTTTGCCCTTTTTGGTAGGTGGCGCGACACGTTTCACTAGTTCATTGCGGCTTCACTCTAAACTTTTTGCAGTGTAAATATAAAATTTAAATAACTGTCATCCTAACTGATTGCTGATTGGACCCACAATGCGCAAATTTAACACTCATCTGGGAAACAACGTATTTAGGCGAGAAGAAGTGAAAATGCTCACGGCTAATCAACTTCTTTAACTCTGGAAAAATTAAACAGTAAACCATTGTGGCACTGTTTTACGTATTTACATAATACTCGAAACCTATAAATTTATCGCTTTCTTAGTATTACAACGCTACGCTAGGAACTCTATCCGCGACTGGTCGTTGCTGCTGATAAGGGCTGGTTCAAAACGCTAAAGAATTATAACTTCCTACGTGCGTACATAAGTACACACACATTTTTTTTACCTACTTCTTTATCAACTTAGCTGACGGATAGTCATTATTATTATTTGAATCAAACACTTTTTTTTTTGGGCGATTTTGCGATTTACCTGTATGCTTACCTGATTCATTTACCTGATTATTGAATGGACTGATAGTTTTCAACAAAGTTTCATGATGCATCAAACACTTCACGAAAAATGCGTCATGAGCACCATTTTCATGTAGAGCCTAAAGCATTGTTCAGTGGTCTAAAACCATTTTCGCATTATTGCCTTTCTAATAAAACCATTTTGGGGCACATTAGTTGGATGGAAGAAAAGTCTATAACGGACATAGGTAGAAAAACATTTTTTGTGTTTTATATATTATATTATATGTATATAAAAATTACGTGTCACATTTTTTGTCCGCAATGAACGAACTGATTTCAATGAAATTTGCACACTCTGTGCAGTTTGGTCCAACTTTAGAGATAGGATAGTTTTTATCCCGATAAGTGACACTCAGTTTTTTTTTATTACGAATTTAAGGATTTTTTTATGTGAAGGGTCGTCGAAAAGGGCAGAAGAACGTCTGCCTGGCCAGCTAGTATTATATAGATTGTGTTACATTTAAGTTGACCTCAGTCCCAAATAGCGAAATATTGTGGGCGAAGATTATTAGTCCTCATTGGGTTGTGTCATGGAGGGTGTGTGTGTGGGGGGGAGGGCATGGTGTACGGTCGACGACAACTAAGTGGCGGTTGGTGGTAGCGTTCCCGGGCGGGGGGCCCACGGTGTACAGCCGGCGGCGCGCGCGCGAGCCGGAGCCGCGCGAGGCGGCGGGCGGGCTGGTGCAGCTGCTGCCGGTGCTGGTGCTGGTGCTGCTCTCCATGATGTCCGGCTTCTTCATCAGCGAGCCTGTTTTCAGCCTCACGCCCAGCTCCAAGTACCCGGTGCCCAGAGAGACCGTCAACTTGAAGGTGGCCATATTTTCTTTCTTTATAATCAACATACCACACACTTTACAGATTATTTACTTACAGCTTCATTAGGTTGTGAATAATATTTATTTTCACTTTTACCACTGTCAATATTTATTGACATTGTCAAAAAATATTAATGCCAAGTTATGCAGGCGGAAAGTAGCCGTGATATCATAACAACCTTTTGATTCTAAATTGTCCTGACTAAGCTTAGGCGAAAAAAAGTGTAAGATTTTTCCGTTAGAACCCCTTTCTATAGTGCGAGCGAGATGGAATAAACCTAGCAAGCTAACAGCATAGCAAAGTGGCGACGCAATCAGCGGCAATTGTAGCGGTTTCTAACGGTTGCCCTTGAGCAATCAGTTTCAAAATAGGAGGTTCAGATGCGTGGGTGATCAGTAACCGATTGCTGAAAACAGAATTTGAAAATTCGAAACCATTCTCGAGATAATCGTGGGACAGACGGACAGACATCGTGAAATCAATAAGTGTCTTCGCAAGCTTCGCCACTTAATAATAGCACTCGCACTTTTTCTTATCATGCCATGAAAGATATTTTATTTTATTTTAAATGACGCTTCATTTTAATAGACGTTAATAATTCATTTATTTGTATTTGTTAATCAATAATAATATACTACGAAAGGAACTTTGTTCCAACCTAGTGTTACACGACAATCACGCATTTTTCTGTTATTTTGAATAATATGTGAGTACTTCTTAATAAATGACATCATCAATCATTTGTCAATCATTTGTATCTCACATAAATGTACCAAAGAAATCGTAACCGCGTTATAATATTAGTTTCAACTAGTCGAAGCAACTATCACATTCATTTATAATAAGTAGCAAAAAGCCTATTCGCATAATACTATTGCGCAAATTCACAAATCGCGCAAAACACCCGAACAGTCAATCACAGGTTACAGGTTAAAAAGTATTGTCAATCTTTTGTACCGGATCATTTAAAAGATATTATTGCAATCATCAATACCTTTGCGTGACCCGGTTCACGCGATCGAATCGTTCACGATTGAAATATGTACCTACCTAACCCTTTTTATACAACCTACAACTAGCACAATAAATGACTTAGTTCATTCAATTTTATCAGGAAGGTGCTCTTTACAATGCCCACGAAATTATATGGGTTAGTAGATTCTCTACGACGCCTCCACACGGCATTTACTTAACTTTACTAATTAAGTTTACAAACTGTTCACTCATTATATAAATTTAATGAAGCTTATAATTTCAATGTAAATTATGCTTTTTAGTAAACTGAATCGTAGATTTACCGGCGTGATGGCGATGTAAGAATATCCACTGCCCCATATTATCCCGTGGGTGTCGTTAGAGGCTACAGTGGGGAACAAAATTTTATACGTGGTACAGCCATGCTGCAGCTATATTAGTAGTATAGTTGTAGCACGAATGGGTCGGCTCGACCAGGGAAGGCCCACGCTCTCACAGAATACCAACGTTAAATAGCAGCTTAACACTCCTGTATTTCGTATGGTGAGTGTAGAGAACCGGAGACCCTTTTTACTGGAAAAGAGGCATTCCATCTTAGTCTTCACGGGTGACAACGCATCTGCATTTTGATTCGCAAACGAGGATAGATGTAGATGTCTATCGGACACAGCAACCATTTATCACGAGGAAGATAATCTTCTTAATTGTGTGCCCGTTTGTCACCCTATTCTATAAAAAAATCAGGAGATGGGCGTCTTCCTAATAACGATTAAAAATAAAAAACTGCGGTGGTCAATCGCTTCCCAAGCGTGACAGCTATGGCAAATATCCCCCCTATTAGACGTGTGTCAATCGTGAATGATTTGTTATTTTGTACCGGGACGTATTTCGGATCAAACGATTGACAGGTAACAACCACAGAGTATAGTAATGTCTGACAACCGACATTATCGAGCGGGTCTCACATATCGCAGAGTAATGAAACTTAAAACGATCCATTTGAACTAACGACCCGAATGACCCGGTTCGTAAAACGAATCAATACTTGAATGATCGGGTCACTAGAAATGAATAAATGTCTACCGCCTATGAGGCAATCTATGAGGGAGACCCATGTTCAGCAGTTGACATTAATAAGCTGTAATGGTAATAGACCAATGACTGAATAGTATCCCTTAAGCATTAGCCAGTAGCGTAGTTAGCAAGTTTTTTTTATAAAAAATTACTAGCAATGCTATTAACTTTATTAATATTTCCTTTAACCACTCCAGCACGGCTAGCATGGGCTGGGGACAAAAAATTTATTCCCCGATTATATCCACTGACAAGATAAAACTATCTTGTCCTTATGCGAAAGCACGGCAATGGGGAGAAGTATATCCTCGTTTGAAATAACGAGTAGACATATATCCCCGTCCGTAGCATGGAGCCAAATGAAAGATAAAAAATTATGCTTTTTTGACATTTGAAAGGGACAATTCTATCCTAGTTTAGACGTGGGTTTAATATAAAATCATACAAAAAAATATAAGTCTATCTCCCATTTTATCTACTGTGGATATTATTTCCACCGGTGTGCCCAACACTAAGCGAGGGGATAAACATTTTTACCTTCCCCGGGGATAAAATTGTCTCCTGCCCATGCTAGCCCGGCTGGTAAGCTTAAAATGCTTAAGCTTTAAAATAAAGTTACCTATTGTAATTTGTAATTACTTATAAATGTCCTGTTAAGTTACATAATATTTTACGCACAGATCTTGTAATGAATATAATTTGTTTAATTTTACCCTCTCGAAATCCTATTTGAATTTTATAAAAATAATCCGAACTGCGAATCTATTAAAGTTAAAAAAAGTTAAAATTTACTGCCTGTATACGTCCCACTGCTGGGCACAGGTCTCCTCTCATTTCTGAGAGGGTTTTAGGGCATGGAAGTGTCCGCTGCGCTGCCCCAAAGCGTGTTAGCGAACTTCACATGACTTCGAAATATTTTTTTTCTTATTTCTCAGATATAAAGGTTTCTTCGCGATGTTTTCCTTCACCGCCGAGCACGTGGTAAATCATCACTTAAAATTGCAATTAACAATTTCATTGGTGGCGGCAGGAAACGAACCCGGGTTGCTCACTTACTGTAAAACTTACAGCGAGCGCTAACCATCTGAGCTACCATGGCTAAGCTGTTAACTAAATATAATAATAACTAAAAAACTAACCTATTAACCAATATTTAAAACGATTTATCATATTGTCATGTAAATGCCAGGTACCATACTATGTGAAGGAGAACTTCCACACCGACTACCAAGGATCCTTAAGGCGACTCGAAATGGCCATAGAAGAGGAGTATATAGGTAAATATATATAATTATTTTTTACATTGCCAATTTGCAGTGACGCTAGTTATACATATCTGCAGCAAGAAAAACTCTGCTCCACCGAGATAGAACTATGCTCGCAAAGAATACAGCGTAAAGCAGCAGAATAAAACAATAACTTACATTAAACATTTAAAAAACCCTCTAAATAAAACAAAGACAGCTGATGATCTTCAAACGGCTGAACAGCTTTTCTTGAAACATATTTTTTCAGTATATAATAAGGGTGACAAACGAGCACACATTTCACCTGTTGGTAAGTGAATGTTGGGGCCCATAGACATTAGACATCTACATCGATCGATCGATCCATGCTACAGCTATATTATGGTTCATGCATGCTACATGAATGGGTCGGTTCGACCTGGGAAGGACCACACTCTCACAGAATATCAGCGTTTTTACACTGGTATTCTGTGAGAGCGTGGTCATCAGCTTAATGCTGTTCAGTACCATATAATAAGTGTAGAGAAACGGTAGCCCTTTTTTACTGAAACCGAGGCATTTTCATCTCAGTCGACAGGGGTAACAACGCAGCGCAATTGAACGCAATGCATTTTGATTCTTAAGGTAAAAGCACCAGGGTGGCTCGTGAAGTTCCAATTTTCTTACGCTTTTTGCAATTTGCAGATCAGTGTTAAGTTCATATAATCCCATCGTATGGCTATTTCCAGAAACACTCATTCAAAGGGATTATATGAACTTAGAGGGTTGTATTGGTGATTTTAATGATAATAATTCTGGAAACACATTCTCGTTACGGTCGCGAATTATATTTTGTCACAAATGAACCTGACCCTGACCTGAAAATTCCAAAGGACTTAAAAAAATTTGAACTTCGCGGGCCACCCTGGCACTTTCACCTTAAGAATCAAAATGCATTGAGTTCAATTGCAATGCGTTATTACCCCCGTCGACTGAGATGAAATGCCTCGTTTCCAGTAAAAAGGGCCTCCGTTTCTCTGCGCTCACCATATGGAACAGAACAGCATTAAGCTGCTATTTTACGCTGGTATTCTGTAGGAACGTGGTGCTTCCCTGGTCGAGCCGACCCATTCGTGCTACACTATACCAGTAATATAGCTGCAGCATGGCTCTACCACATGCAACAATGGATGCTGATAGCACAGGACTGTTTTTGTGGCATTTCATTTTTAATTTCTTGGTGTAGGCATATGTTCACCAGTAGACTTACGATAAACTGTAATTATGATGATGATGATGAATCCATCACCCATCAAAATAAGGGTATCTGTAGCCTTCTTTGTATGCAGTTGATTGTAGTTCTCCATGAGTTACAGTGTCCATTGACCATTCGATGAAATGTAATCTCGTTTGTCACTTTATTATTTTATAAAAATAACTTAACTGTGTTGCCAGTGGGTCTGCGTCATGCGTGTCAGCGTGAGCGGAACTATCGCGACAGCATGGCGTGGAAAGCTCGAAACTTTGGTGATTCCAAACAGTACGCCGATGCGCAGAGACTGCGAACGCCCAGCTGCGAGAAACTGCAGAACCTGCAGCGATAAGAACTCAAGTGTACGTCGTCACTCAGAATGCAACACGTGTTTTAAATATTGCAAATGTATCCCATAATGATTTTTTTATGTTTACGCGAACACTACACACATTTAAATGATACTTTTTTTTACGGAATTTATCGCGTATATTAACTTATTTCAAATTACCGACTTTTCGAGTACTTTACAACAACCATGGTTACGGGAGGGGATTGAGGTGTACGTCGTCCCAATTCAGATAAAATCCGTAAAAAAAAAATAGTTTCATTTAAATGTATTCTATGTTTAATTTCTATTTTAATATACCTTCGGTGTAGGTTTCCTGTTTAGTCGATGTCGTTGCAAAATTTACCACATCTATCAATCATTTGGTAGATTTATTTCTGTAACATTGTAGCGCCGACGAAAATATGGCACGTAATTAGCCTCAAAACGGGGCCACAACGGATCATACAAACCGTGATAGGCGAATGCAGACAGTAGGAAAAACTCAACATACTGTTAATACTAGATTAATGATTAATGATAATGAGTTATACACATTCGCAATAGGAAACTGGGCAGTAGGAAGTACGTATCACCTACGTAAATACGACACCTGTTTCGCCCCATACCGAGGCATCATCACGATCTCACAGATTTAACACATTTTATATGGTACAATTGCAGGGTCAGTGGAATATACTAAATAAAGCATCTTTTCTCAAAGTTAAAAATTCATGCAATAAAATATATAAAAAAAACATGCGTGAGTGTCGTGGAACACTCGGTTGGAACGAAGTTTCTTTCGTAGATCGTAGTATACTATTATTGATAAACGTATTATATAATTGAAAAACAAACACAAATAAATTAATTACTAGTGTCTATTGAAATGAAGCTTCAGTTAAAATAAAATCATATTTCGAGTGCGAGGGAGATGGATATTGGTCCATCTCGCTTCCTTATAGCCGCCATGGCCGTCAACACTACATCAGAAGGGATCCTGACGGAAAAATCTTACACTTTTTGTCGCCTAGTCCCCATCCACCAAATCCGTACCGTGCGATAAGGAACTTCGTTCCAAAAAGTACTTTGTGAAATATATTTCCACTGTACTGATTAATACTGAAAAGTGAAATCAAACTTGTTTTAAAAACCTTTACATTAAGCACTGTACTATAGTTTATTGATATAATTTAAACTAGGGTTGCCATCCCCAAATTTTGAAAGCCAGAATATTTCGGTTTGAGAAGTGGACGCAATATATAACTGTTCTCAGTGTGTTAATAGGAATAATCAATGAAAGCAAGATTAATGAAAATCGATTAATAGTCTACTTTTTTTGTGAAAATAAAGTAGTTTCAAATAAAATATAATGTAAACGATACTGATATCATAAACAAAATTAATGAAATTAATTATTATATAATGAAAAATAATTAAAATAAAACATTATATTGATAAATAATTTAATTTGATAACATTTTCGACTCCACCGCGGCTTCAAAATCTCGAGACGGTACATATAAAACCGTCAAGGACTTTGCAGACCCCCCTAAAAATCAAGATATGTACATCATGAGCAATTTGAGAAACAAATATTATCTGTAGATCAAAATAATGTTACATTCCTGATCACAGCCCATAGAGAAATATGAAGAAAATTGCTTGAGGTAGGTTTCGTAAGCTAGAAGTAATATGGTATTGTTACTAATATGAAAAATTATTAGAACAAGTTGATTTTGATTATTAATAAAAATCACCAAATAATTATATCAATATTGAAACTCTGTTTTACATTCTTAATGTCGACTCACTGCGGTGGTCTTTATTTGCACTCACACAATTTTGATAAATATACATTTCATTGTGTTTAATTTCACATTTTTCTATAATTAAATTCTTATAACACGTCACATAAATAAATGAACCCTTTTCTTTGTGAATATAATATGGAATTCAATGAGAATACGGGCGAGATGCGTACACCAAAAATGTCTTTGATTTTTTTAAGGTGATTATATTATGATGATGTAATGTTTACTTTAAAGACAAAAGAGTTTAAACCTTCTGTTGTGATAGAGTCTGAATTGTCTGGCATTTTAGACCTAAGTATATTGCGACACAGATTTAACTTTTCAGCATTTGCAGTAATTTTTTTTTTGTTTATTATTTATTTAATATAGTTTGATGGGACTGTTGTTTTTTAATTACAGCAATATATTGTTATAGTTAAACGAAAACCCAATAAATATATTATTTAAAACTGTCAGTTGTTTTATTTATGATATTCTTGAACGTTATTTACCTCTGTTTTTATATATATACTAGCTGGCCAGGCAGACGTTGTTCTGTCCTTTCCGACGACCCTACCTATGAAAAAATCCTTAAATTCACAATAAAAAAATATTGAAGTTCACTTATCGGGATAAAAAGTATCCTATCTCTCAAGTTGGATCACACAGTGTGCAAAATTTCATTGAAATCAGTTCAATCGTTTAGTAGTTCATCGCGGACAAAGAACGTGACACGTAATTTTTATATATAAAGATTTACTATTTATTTGTATATACAGGGTATTTTTGGAACGCTCCCGAAAACTAAGACAGGCGACAGCACCAAGTATACCTTTGATCATGGGTCACAAATAAATTTGATCCTGATAAAAAAAATCATATTTTTACAACGTTTTATTAGCTTTATTCACGCGGATGGAAAATGTTTACTTGAGCATTATTTGTTATTTCTATCGTAAAATATAAAGTAGTTTGTAACAAGAAAACTTAAGGTAAGGGTGGCACGCCGTCCATTATGTCGTCTTGGTTCACATGGAAGCCAGATGTTGAAGGTGTGTTGGTGTTACTGGATGCTACTTCATCATCACTTTCATCTTCGCTTGAGCTTCCGTCATCAGGTCGATCACATGGTAATTTTTTCGGTATTCTTCCTCAACACTTTTAAATTTACTGCACAATTTTCCCCATTCACCTTCTCCTATCATATTTACCTTTTCGTTCACTAGTTTAGTCATAAAACAATAGATATAAATAATTTTTCTTTCCTTCCTTTTTAAAACATCGTCGCGAGTCGCAAAGTAAGCTGTGTATGCGACTACCCTATATAGTATATTATCTATGTATGCGACTGTATTTTTGGAGCGAACAAAGCGCAGGAACCAATAGCATGCAGGCACAGTAATACTGGCGGATTGTTCCCCCGTCGCGCCCCCTTCGTACCAATATGTGATAAATCGCTCAGTGCCCAAGTTCAAGGCCAGCGTTCTTTTTTCACCGTTCGCGCGTACATTGACCTTTAATCAGCTGATATGAATTCAGTTATTCCACTGCTGGTTTTAGGTTTCAGTATTTTCATGATTTTTTTTATGAAATTATCGTTTCATTTAGCTGTACTAATATGATGGCGCGTGAATAAAGCTAATAAAACGTTGTAAAAAGATGTTTTTTTTTCATCAGGATCGATTTTATTTGTGACCCATGATCAAAGGTATACTTGGTGCTGTCGCCTGTCTTAGTTTTCGGGAGCGTTCCAAAAATACCCTGTATATACCGGGTGTTAGTGAGACGCTCCCGAAAACGAAGACAGACGATAGTACTAGCGATACCTTTGATAATGGTTCGAGAAAGAAAATCGATCCCCAGGAAAAAAAATCTTCTTTTCACAACGTTTTTTTAGCTTTTTCACTCTTCATCATTTTAGTACAGCTAAGTGAAACGATAATTTCAAAATATATATGTATAATATACATAATGATAAAATTATTTAATGTTATTTTTCTTTCGTTTAAATAATCATCATACCCTCAACCGACACTCATAGGGTTGGCAGAGACTATGGAGTTTCATTTGGCACGATCTTGACACACTACTCTCGCTTCTTTAACATTATATAGAGGTCGCTTTAACGTTTTACGTTATTATCTAATCTATATAATATATAAAAATTATTTTTGTTCGTATTTTATGCGCTGCCTTACTGTTCATCTGCTAAAAATTTGTCAACTTATTGCTTGCACTCGCGGGAAGGTTATAGGCATAATACAATTAACTTACAGTAGATGGTGCGCGTATCGTACCGACAAATTTATTTGAAAGTTATAATATACTAGCTGTGCCCCGCGACTTCGCCCGCATGGAATTTACTACGATTTCATGGATATCAATTTTTTTGTGCTGACCCTTAATTTTATTTTTGAGTAATGTTACCATCGTATAAATATTGACAGTAATATTTATACGATACTAACGTCACTCAATTGTTTTGCCTTCCCGGAACCCCTCCACTAACACTTAAACTTTATGGTATGGTATTAAAGTTCAAATTGACTTTTAAGTATTATTACATTTTGTATGGGAATATAGAAAAGTGTTGTTTTTAGACATTTTCAGGCAATTTTTTAAACTTTTCTCTCCGTAAGAACCATCTTCGTACTTCAAGGAATATTATAAAGAAAGAATTAGCGAAATCGGTTGAGCTGCTCTCGAGATTTGCGCTTAGCAACACATTCAGCGAGTCATTTTTATATTATAGATTATTCAATTTCAATGAATGTATTATCAATCCTAATTACAGAATATGCTGCGGCAGCAATGCACCAGGTACCAGCTAGCAGTATAATTAATTTTGTTATTTATAATAAATCATGTTCCAAAATCATTCACTTATTTGGATTTACTCGTTATGACTCAGTAAGGTACGAGCCTAAAGTAAATTAAATCTGATAAATCTACGCATACATGCTCGTTGACTAGAGGTGCTTTCAATTTGGTTCTCATTGATTCGTGCATTTTAGCGATGACAATTTCCGTCCCAACCAAAGTGAGCTCCACAGATTACTGTATACTAGTCTTCGGTGAGCTCCTTGCCCTTCTCAAACGTAACTCGGCTGATCTCGCAAGTAATTACTGATTATTATCAGTAACTTCACCTGATAATATGTCAATGAGGACTAATCACGGAGCAAATTGAGAAATTACTTTTAAATAATAATTTATCAGTTTCTAAAGTGCAGAACATGCACCGTCTACAACGACATTGATGCTCCGATCTGCAAGGAAGCTGGTGATCCAATTGCACAATTTCTCGGGAAGCCCTATTATATAACTATTTTTAATTGAGTCGTACGCTCCCTCACTCGCGGTACGATTCGTATTATAGATTCGTATTGTTGTCACTTATCACAGTCGCGTGAACGAGTGAGTGATGTGTTTCAATGTTAAAATTCGAGTAACTCTTTCAATTCGCCGTCACGAGGACCTCACACGAGGTAACTCACGAGTGAGGTACACATCTGTTCGCGCAAAAGCGTTAGTGTCAATAATAGACGTCAGAGGGCGTGCGTGCCTCTACGATACCGGTTTTGGACGTCCGGTCGTTTCGAGGGCACGTTAGAACAAGTAGTCCAGATTCGTCGCGCCGAGAGATCGCACGCGTTCTTTTTTGTCGGGAGCTCGTTGATGATAGGCGCGTATAGTAAATATACCACTGGGAATGGTAGCGCGTATCCCTTGCTGAGAGTTTTACCCGGGACTTTTAGGTTTAACGCAGAATCTGTATAAGTGGATTCGACTGTATTAGTTACTAGTGCGGTAGTTGATATTCTAGAAATAACGGTGACCTTTGATCCGTACGTTCTGTGTTCATTTTCGCGAGTCAAGCGTTATAACAAACGAAGAAAGTGACTGCGGAAGGAGACCGTAGTTTGGAGAGGAGCTGAGGGCCGAACTGCTGCAGAGGGAACGGTCTAATAAGGTCAATAACACTACCAGCCCAACCCAGATACACATCACTGACCCTTACTTTCCTAGCACTATACATCCACACGCGACCTGACCGAATCCTGAGGGACCAGTCGCCTTGGATAGAGGTAAGTAAGCCCCCTTTTATTATAGTGTAACGCTCCCCCCGAATCGTTTAATGTAATTAGAAACATTTAACCCTTGGCGTTAGGACGCCCGACCTAGCATCTGCCTGTAGCTTCTCCGTCTATGGGCCGCGGAGGATTCTACTCCTGGGATAGGCAGCTGTTGGCCGTAACAACATCACTACTGTGTATTCATCTCACAAGGCGAGTCGCCTCCTTCCAAAAGTTTTTTGAAAGGAGGAAATATTGTTACCTTATTCATTATATTTATAATATTATTATGTTACAACAGGCCTTATCAGTGCACGCAAATAAAATTACAGATCACAAAAAAGTGCGCATGATTTTATATTCACACTCATATATGTGATTTGATTGTTTCAAATTCCATTACTGAAAAATTATTTTTGTTGTTTATCAATCTTTTGCCTCAATATCGACACCTCACTCATTTAGTTTTGCTGCAAAATACATAATCTCGATACCTACTTGAACTATTTTTGCCTACTTTTGCCTGGTCGGTCATTTTAAAGATCGTTCCGTACTAGTAGGTACATTACGGACAGTGAACTAGTTCGTTCTATTAGTTCAATTCGGTCATCAGTACTACTAACCTGTTTAAATTGTATCTATCTTTATGGAATGATTATCTCAGTTAATCACTGACTGAATCAGTTAACAGTCAGACTGATAGATGCAATTTAAACAGGTTAATGCAGTCAGTCTCAGTCGGGCGATATTTGCTCGAGTCGTAACGTTGTGTGATAAAAAATATTATTAAGTTAAAATTTGACATAATATTTGATTTCCCTTCATACTTGAACAGTCTTAGGACTGTCATTCTAGTCAATAGCATAAAGACAATATTATACCATTTATATGTATTGCAATAAAATATTTATCTATACCTCATCATCATCATTACAGCCCTTCACAAGTCCACTGCTGAACATAGGCCTCCCCCAAAGAATGCCACAAAGCACGGTCCTGAGCCACCTGCATCCATCGAGTTCCTGCATGTCTTACCAGGTCGTCACTCCATCTCGTGGGGGGACGCCCTACACTTCGCCTACCGGTACGAGGCTGCCACTCGAGAACCTTTCTTCCCCATCGGTTGTCGGTTCTTCTAGCTATATGGCCGGCCCACTGCCACTTCAGCTTACTAATCCGTTGGGCTATGTCGGTTACTCTGGTTCTACTGCGGATATCCTTATTCCTAAGTTTATCACGCAGAGAAACTCCGAGCATAGCCCTCTCCATAGCTCGCTGAGTGACCTTGAGCTTCCTCATACGGCCAGCAGTGAAGGACCACGTCTCAGTTCCGTAAGTCATCACTGGCAACACGCACTGGTTGTACAATTTCGTTTTAAGGTTTTGAGGTATGTCTGACGAGAAGATGTGTCGTAGCTTTCCGAAAGCTGCCCAGCCGAGTTGAATCCGTCGATTGACCTCTCGGTCGAAGTTGGACTTACCTAGTCGGACTATTTGTCCCAGGTAAACATACTCGTCAACAACTTCGAGCTTAGTGCTGCCAACAACTACCGGCATAGGTGTGACATGGACATTAAACATAATCTTTGTTTTGTCCATGTTCATCTTAAGACCTATCCGTTGGGAGACACTATTGAGGTCATTGAGCATAGTGCTTAGGTCCTCCAGCGATTCTGCCATAAGGACTATATCGAAGGTGAGTGATGTACTCGCCATTGATGTTAATACCGCATCCTTTCCAGTCCAGAAGCTTGAAAACGTCCTCCAATGCAGCGGTGAAGAGTTTCGGGGATATAACATCACCCTGTCTTACACCTCTCTGCAATTGGATGGGTTTCGTACTCTGGTTCTGTGCTCGGATAGCCATCGTAGCCCTACTGTACAAACACTTCAGCACTTCGATATACCGACAGTCAACTTGGCACCGCTGAAGGGACTGTAGCACCGCCCAAATTTCGACGGAATCAAAGGCTTTCTCATAGTCCACATACGCCAGACATAGTGGCAAATTGTACTCTTCGGACTTCTGTACAATTTGCCGTAGGGTATGTATGTGGTCTATGGTGCTAAAGCCCTTTCGGAAACCGGCTTGTTCGGGAGGCTGGAAGTCGTCAAGTCTGCGCGCGAGACGATTCGTAATGACTCTCGAAAACAGCACGTAGACGCGGCTCAGAAGGGAAATCGGTCTGTAGTTCTTCAAGACAGCGTTGTCATCTTTCTTGAAGAACAAGACCACCGCACTTCCGCTCCACGCCTCCGGTGTAATGCCACCATGGAGGACGGAATTAAAGAGCTTCTGAAGGACTTCAAGTACCGGTTTTCCACCCGCTTTCAGAAGCTCCGCTGTAATTCCATCCTCGCCTGGGGCCTTGCCGTTTTTAAGGTGCTGGAGAGCCATTCTAATCTCACTCAGACTGACGTCCGGGATATCTTCGGAATAGTGTCGGATAAGACTCGCTCTTGGATCGTTACTCACACTTGCGTGTGGCTCCAACGAAGACGTGTACAGCTGCCCATAGAACCTCTCAATCTCACTCAAAATCTCAGGTGCCCCGGAAACGATGCTGCCACATTCTGTCTTCAGCTTTGACAGTTGGCTCTTTCTGGCAGACAGGTCTCTGTCAAAGACTTTGGAGCCTTGGTTCCGCTCGATCGCTTCTTCAATACGAGCTGTATTGAAGTTGCGTAAGTCCCGCCGCATGCATTTGGAGATCTGTCTGTTCAGTTGCCTGTATGCTGTCAAATCTGTTGAAGAATGTAGCCTCATCTCCCGTCTAACAGCCATGAGATTAAGAGTGTGATCGGAGAGTTTTTGTGTTCTTCTGCGGCGGGTCTTGCAGAACTTAGCTCCGACCGCATGGACAGTTTCCACGAGCTTGTCATTCATATCGTCCACTTCATTGCAGTCTTCTAGGCACTGAAAACGGTTTCGTAACTCGAGCTGAAAGGTTTCGTTACTTTGGATTAGAGCACGAGGGGGACGGAGCGTTGACTTCATCAGACGAGACCTCTCCATCTTAACATTTAGGTTCAGTGTGCCTCTAACCATTCGGTGATCGCTGCTGGTTTTCACCCTCGCGATCACTGAGACATCACTGAACAGTTGTCGTCTGGTCGTCATAATGAAGTCAATCTCATTTTTTATCGAACCGTCGGGGCTCAACCAGGTCCACTTCCTGTGGGGCCGCTTCTTGAAGAAAGAGTTCATCATAAAAGTCCCTCTTTCTCCATGAAGTCGGCCAACTGCTGGCCCCTTGGGTTCCGTTGCCCTATTCCAAATTTCCCTACTTTCTGCTCACCGTTCTCTCTTGCTTGCTTGCTTGCTTGTTGCTCTCTTTGTTTTGCATTGAAGTCTCCCATTAACACCGTATATTGGGTTTTGGAGGAATGCATGGCTCTAGAGATATCCTCATACATTTCCTCCACCTCCTCATCGGGGTGTGCCGAGGTTGGTGCGTAAACCTGTATGATCTTCAGCGAATACCGTTTGGTGATTCTGAGTATAAGGTACGCAACCCTCGTTGACACACTCCCGATCTTTACAACGTTGTTAACGAGAGACTTGTGGACGATAAATCCGACACCTCCTTGGGACAGATGGTCGCCCTCCCGGTGATAGAGCAAGTTGCCGGATTCGAGGATTACCGTGTCCTCCCCCTCTCTTCGGACTTCGGATAATCCTATAATATGCCAGCGCAACTTGTCTATCTCTTCTTCCAGCTCCATGATCTTCTCGTCAGTCCTCAGGGTGCGTGCGTTGTATGTTGCCAGGTCGAGTCGTCGTAGGTGGCAACCGAACCTCCACCGGAGATTCTTAGCACCCCCTGCCCCCTCCGTTGGTCATGGTCGCCACCGTAGCCAGGAATAGCGGGGCCGCCGGGGACTGGGGGCCGTCTCTTTGTTACTCTCGTCATTGGGGGGTATTTGCCATAGTTGCCACGCTTGGCGAGCCGCAGTTTTTTTTTATTATAATTTTGGCTATTATCAGGAAGATGCTGCTGCCCATCTCCCGCCTGTTTCCCTTTGTCGCCTTTTACGACACCCACGGGAGGATATGGGGTAGTGGATATTCTTGACCGCCACTACACGGCAATCTATCTATACCTACATACATTTATTGGCCACTGCGTATTATGGTAAAAGGCTAAGCAGACAGCAGGGATTTGTTGTAAACTTACTAGGTGATTTGGGTAGCTAGCTACAGAGAGGCATTCATCGGCTCTTATCCTGAAATAAAGATGGTTAATATATATTTTAACTGTTAAAATAATCAGTTTAAAAAATAACAATTTTATTAAATAAATAAAATTAACCATAATAAATAAAATTATCACATTTCAGTCCATTCAAAACAATCTGCGATCAATTTCTTACCTTAGTGATTTATAATTTTATATTAAATTTTATATTTATGCCATCTAGCGTCTTCTTTACGTGCCACCTTGAGAATTAATTAACTTTCGTTTGACAAAATGGCTTTAATACCTGTTGATTGGAGTGGATGGCGGTGTATAAAGCAGTGTTATTCCAATGAAAATATTCCTGTAAGATTACATGTATTGATGTTTTTACATCAATACATGTAATCTTTTGATATATGACATTAAAACTGTGGCTTCACATGTCTAAAAATAAGCACTGTAGGTAATAATTATTTGCTATAAAATTAACCTTATATCCTATACCGTTTCTGGGATGGTCTGTTTGCGTGCGTCGTTCTTTGCTTCATACCTTCATAGTTCCCACCATAGTTCCCACTTCCCACTAGTTCGTAGTTCGCACGCACGGTTTAGCGTTGGCGTCTTACGAGTGTAGGTGAACGAAAAGAACTGTTAGACTGATTAACAATCGGCATTCGGAAACGTTTCTTATAGTACGGTAGCAAGATACGTTTCCTAATCGTTCATCGTTCGTGAACTACACAAGACTAATGAGTGATTGAGTGAGAGTGAGGGACACATCACTAAAGCACACCCATCACATGACTAGGGATGTTCCGATACTATCAAAGTATCGATACCTACTCATATCAGTAGTACTCAAATCATATTTCGATACTACTCATACAAATACTCCTAAAATATCGATACTTACTCATATCGATACTTTTAGATTTTATAATGAAATTAACGTAGCAAATGTTTCAAGTCCCACAACGATCTATTCTGCCCTGCTACTTTAGACAACATCGCATTGTCCAAATCAATGAACTAACGAACTATTATGAACCAAACCTAAGTACCTAACCTACGAAATTAATTAGTGAAAAGTTAAAGATCCTACCTTTCGTTTGTCCCTTTAACTGCTTTTTTCTGTAATTTGCCTTTATCCACAATAATTCCATGAGTTTTGGAATGCTTGAATAAATTAGGCGTATTGCCACAATATTTCACTGACTTTAAACATTGCTTACATTTTGCAGTTGTTTCGTTTGTTTTGGCATATTAATGATTTTGGTGATGCCATGATAACATTGGAACAATAAGCCGATGACTAGGTACAATAACTTAAATTACTCGTAACATAATCGTAAACAATCACTTGTGGAATGCTGGACACTGGTAGTCCTGACTGGACCAGTGACAATTTTAGTGTAATGGCGGCTTTCTCTCTCGGTCTCGGCTCGGGTGAATTCGGACAGGTTCGGCTCGCCTGATTCGATACCAAGTACTTTTGTTTCGATACCGAGTAAGTATCGCAAGATTGATTCGATGCTATTAGTACTTGGTATGGAATCAAAAGTATCGAGTACCTACTCGTATTTACTAGTATCGGAATGTCCCTGATCACATCACCCAAACACCCAAACAAAAACAAATCTTTGGAAAATATATATTCAAACTTTTTTATTGGTTTACTTAAAATTCATGAATACTATAAATGTTTTTAAATAGTAAGCATGTACCCGTGGAACTGTTGCAGAACTTGCCTTAACGAGCAATCTCTACATCCAATATTTGCAGTTCCTGAGCATAGTGATAAATATTCTAAATTGATACAATTAACTACTGGTGTAAAGGTAAAAGTAACTATAATTCCTTATTATTATAATAGAGCATCAATAGATTGTGTCGTATCGTTTTCTTGTAAAAGTAGTTATCCAACTTACACCAGCCACTTTTTATGCTCCCAATGGTTTTCAAAAGATTTGTTGCGATAGTTTTAATCGGCCTGAAAAACATCGTTAAAATAAATTAAAATGATCAAGACGTATATCATAAATCATGATATTTTGCTGTATTACATGCACTACATGTCATTTTGAAAAAAATGCTATTATCATAATAGCTTTTTTTTTTAAATCTCGCATTAGGATTGTCTTCTGTATCGTAGGGGCAGCTTACAAACATAAATTGCACAAGAACAAACAGCCAGACCCATAACAATTATTTTTAGCCATACAAATACTTGTTCCATGAGCGATGCAAACCCAAGGCCGCCAGCGCTGCTACTTATTGCTAAGCTACTGTACCCACGGAGCCAACAAAATTAAAGCTATTAAAAACGATTAAAGTTTTTCTATATATAATAGCCATAACTTTTTTTAAATACTGGAAATTCTATTAATATCTATAATACTAGGGGCGCAGTTCACTCCCTAAGTGTGACAACTAAGGCAAATAATATAAATCTTAAGACCAAGTTTTGGTTACGGCAGCCTGTTTCAACGAAGACTAGTCATCTATGCAAGGTAGAATTTGAGTGCCCAAGTATATTCACAAGTGCACTCTATTCTCTTACTCTAAAAGTCCAATAGCATAGCAATCTGACAGAAACGAAGAGGGATCAGATGCAAGACCAATAGGTTTATCTGCCTACCGAGGTGCAGGGGTGAAACACTGCCCACTTCCTGACTCCAGGCTGCTACTAGGAATTTATTGACTTTTTTTTATCTGAAATGAGACAGTCAGACAAATATCCCCTTATGAGACAGTCAATGGGGGAGGCATGTGTTCAACAGTGGACTTTTGGTAGGCAGTAATTAATTAATATATACAATCAACTTGGAGACCTTAAAGTAGCCCCACATGATAGAGCCATGTTGCAGCTATATTAGTAGTATTGTTGTAGCACAAATGGGTCATCTCAACCGGGAAAGGACCATACTCTCACAGAATACCAGTGTAAAATAGTAGCTTAACACTGCAGTGTTTCATATGGTGAGTGTAGAGAACCGGAGACCCTTTTTACTGGAAAAGAGGCATTTCATCTTAGTCCTCACGGGTGACAACACATCTGCATTTCGATTTGTAAACGAGGATGGATGTAGATGTCTATTGGCTACAACAACCACTTACCATCAGGTGGACTGTGTGCTCATTTGTCACCCTATTATATTTAAAAAAAAAGAAACAAGCATTCTCCTCCAGGAACACGCCTGCAATTCCCATGGTGTGGTCGGCACTTCCCATCGAGTTAGCCTTGTGAAACTTGTTTGCCCCATCTTCTATAAAAGTAAGTAAATAAATGAAATATAATGGTTTAAATTTTTAGGTTGAAGTAAACGACACACTTCCACAAGAAATGTGCTCCACATGCATTGCATTTATAAATGAGTCAATTAAATTTCGTAAATGCTGTGAAGATACTCAGAAATCTTTATTAGATCACAAGATTCATGATATTAAATCTGATACACCACACATTTTAAAAATAGAATATGAAAAGGCAGTGACAATAGATATATCTGCATTTTTATCACCTGATGATGATTTTAAAGATTATGACGATAACATTACACTAGATAACTTGCAGTACAGTAATTATGAAATTCCTGAACACAAAATCTGTAATACCCCAGATAAAACATTGCAAAAAGAATTTGAACCCAGAATATTAGACGTAGTAGAAAAACCAGAAGAAATATTTTTTAACAATGAAACAAATAAAAAAGACGATGTTAAAATTAAACCTAGGAGAACAGGAAAGAATAAAATTGAGAAGCGTGAAAAGGAGACAGAGTCAAAGAAAGAAAAGGCTGAAAGAGTGAAAGAGGAGATTGAATGTGAATATTGTCATAAAATATTAACATCAAGGTTATCATTACGTAACCATTATAAGATACACACAGGTTTTGATGTAGTTTGTGAGGTAAGCATTAAATTTATTTATTTCCTATTGTGTAAAACTAGTATTGTATCTAGTAAATATTAACCATTTAATTTAATTGGTTCATTTTATATGGATAAACCATTTTTGTTCACTTTATTTTACCTGTTTAATGGCAACATACACATATGTTTTCTTATACATATCTATGACACAGTAAAAATACTATGAAAATGATTTGTTCCATTTCTATTCTTCTATATTAATAAAAATCAGTTGCCCCATGTATAAAAGATCATCACTTCAGAATGGCTAAACCGATACTGATTTAAACTTTTAAGGTGTGTTTGAGTGGGTGCCTGAATAGTTAACATTCACACTCGGACCCAGTATGTGATGCTGTTGTCGAGATCCAAAAATCAACCGTGCAAAGCCTGGGCGAATCGATAGTTAATAAATACTAAAAAATACGACACTTTTGGACTTTCATTTAAAAATAAAATAATGCTTAAATAAAAGTTTTTTTATGCCCTTGTATTCAAAGTGGCAATGGTCGAGTATAGTCTTAAGTATAATATGGGTTCAATTCTATGCTGGGGATAGTATTTTGTGCAAATAAAAGTTATTGGGAGACACTTAGACTCGCTTAACTTCATTCCACAGTGACCATTTGGCTTTAGATCAAGACATATTATACTGTCTGTGACACTTTTTTTGTTCATTGACCTAAAAAGGCCTTTGGTACCATTAATTATGAACTATTGCTAAAACAATTTTTTTAAATAATTGGCATCAATGGCAATGTTCTTTAATAATTACATCCTATCTTACTGGCTGTTCCGCTAGATTCCAACGACCGAAATGTCGCTGACCAGTCGTACAGAAATACTACACAATCACCCAGTGCCACAAATACAGTTAGGACAACAACGGATTGGACGCAGCGAGTCCGCAGACGGGCGCGCCGCACATCTCTTCACACCGCGTACAAACCGTACACCCGCGTCGAACGATACGAGTTAGCCGTCAGACCCAGCTCTGCCTGCCCGCCACCCTTGTTCGGACGGTGGTTAGACAACTCACACATGTCATGTTGTGGTTTTCGGCGACATCAAGGATTAATTGATGTACGAGGGTGGATTGAAAAGTACTCGGCCTAACCAAGAAAATAAACACATACTAAATCAGTTATATTTTTATTTTTCTACATAATCACCATCAAGTTCAATACACTTTTGCCACCTCCCCTTCCAAGCATTTAGACCGTTGAAAAAAATGATTCTTCCTTAGAGTCAAAATATGCGTCTACAGCAGCTTTGACCTCGTCGTTTGTCGAAAATCTTTGACCTCCCAAGTGCTTTTTTAGGTTAGGGAACAGAAAGAAGTCTGATGGTGCCAGATCAGGTGAATACGGCGGATGCGGTAACAGTTCAAAGCCACAGTTGTGAATTTCAGCCATTGACTGTACTGACGTATGAACACGGGCGTTATCTTGATGAAACAGGACTTTTCTTCTGAGCATTCCTCGACGTTTTTCTTTTATTTCCTCTCGTAAACGACGTAGTAAGGTGCAGTAGTAATCAGAGTTTATAGTCTGACCCCTTTCAAGATAATCAATCATAATCACACCTTTCGAGTCCCAGAATACTGAAGCTATCACCTTATTTGCCGACAAAATCGACTTAGCCTTTTTAGGGGGTGGTGAACCAGGTCTTCTCCACTGTTTTGATTGTTGTTTTGTTTCCGGTGTACAGTAATGAACCCATGTTTCGTCTATAGTAACAAAACGATTCAAAAAATCATCTGCATCGGCTTCAAATAACTCCAAACAGTCGCGTGAAATAGTCAATCGCGTCCTTTTTTGTTCAACTGAAAGCAGTCGCGGAACCCACCTCGCAGACACCTTGTGGAAACCCAACTCGTTGACAATGATGTTTTGAGTTCGTTCATAAGAGATGCCTATAATCTCGGCTATCTCTTTAATTTTTAAACTGCGGTCTCCCATTATGAAATCAAGTACTTTTTTAATATTTTCGTCAGTAGTTGACGTCGAAGGCCTTCCAGAGCGGGGTTCATCTTTCACACTCTCTCTACCACGCTTAAATTCTGCTATCCATTTTTTGACGGATGAATATGACAGAGCACAATCGCCTAATGTACTGACCATGTCATCATGGATGGCTTTTGATGATAGCCCCTTCTTATGGAGGTACTTAATGACGGCACGCTGCTCGATTTGCTCCATTCGCGGAAATTATGTCCGATTACTTTGTTAATAAATTTATAAAATCACAACTAATTATCGCACACGTTTTGAACTTCACACAATGAACTAGTCTGAACTGAACTAAATAATGTGGGTAGATTTGATTTTTAGAATTGAATGGATCTGTGTTAGGCCGAGTACTTTTCAATCCACCCTCGTAGATGTAATAATGATGTGATCACTGAACACAATAAACCCTACCCCCATATTATCGATTTTAGTGCAAAGTCACTTTTGCAATGTTGCACTAAAATAAATAATCTTCCCCCCTTTCTTATAGCTCGTGGTCTAAAAGCCGTGAGTCCTGAGTCCAATGAAGCTGTGAGAGCCGCATAGGCATTAACAGCATTAACATCACAGAAACCAGACCTTACTAGCAGACAGCAAGTAGTTGTGAAAATTGAGAAAAATATGAAAGTACACAACTTCCAATGCGCCATGGCATTCCACAAGGATCCATACTGGGTCCACTGATGTTATTAATTTATAACAGACTAGCAACACGCCCCTGTTTCGCCTGGGTTAGATCCATTAATGTGTTGCCATTCAGATTTAAGATTATCATTGTAGGCCATTTATATTTTAAATTTTTTGTCTCCACAAAATGTATCTGAGTTTTTTTGCATAAAATGTTCAGTAATTACGAAGACAAGCCCAAATAGTAAATTTTGAAAATAGTTATTTATGGCATGTAAATAACCCCCTGAGCTCTATAATGGGCTGTTATTTAGATATTAATGACAGACACTTCAATATTATTTATATGTATAGATAAAATAGATTACATTTCCACATCACTTTGTATGCAGATGCTTGTTTCATTTTGGATCATTCATATATAAACATGATTTTGCTAGTTCAATAGAATCTTGACACTCTTTATATCTGATTACAGTTAAATCTTTTAACAATGAACTACCAATCAATGTCGCAATAACCTTGTATTATAAGTGGTGAGTCACATTCCAGCTATATTATGGTTGTAGCAAGAATAGGTTGGCTTGATCGGGGAAGACCACACTTTCACAGAATACCAGTGTAAAATAGCTGTGTTTCTATTAATACTGCGGTGTTTCGTATGGTATAGAACTGGAGACCCGTTATACTGTGTGGCGGCGCTGTCGTCGCGTCACAAGCGAAGCACATCGAAGCCTAAATCGCGCTAACAAAGTTCCGAAGTTAAAACAGTATATATAGAATAGCTCCGAACTACCACTTGGAGCGTTGGCCGCTCCCCGGGCAGAACACCTTGCCCGGCGGGAGATCTCCTCTTTTCCTTCCACCCGCCACAACTGTTTACTGAGGGTGACAACACATCTGTATTTCAATTTTTAATCGGGGATATATGTAGATGTCTATGGGTCACACCACTGTCAGATTCAGTGTGTGCTTATTTTTTACTATTATTCTATGAAAAAAATAACCTAACACAAGCACTCTGTTCCAGCACTGTGGCAAAAAATTTATCACGCGTCGCCTCCTGTTGATGCACTGCCGAGCGAAACACGGCTATGAGAAAACGGACAAGTGTTCCTACTGCGACTACAGGGCCTCTAATGCTGAACAGGTGAAGGTAGGTTTATACGTGGTAGAGCCATGATGCAGGTGTGTTATAATTATTGCACGAATGGGTCTGCTCGACCGCGTAAGAACCACGCTCTTACAGAATACCAGTATGAAATAGTAGATCAATGCTGCTGTGTTTCATATGGTGAGTGTGGAGAACCGGGGACCCTTTATACTGGAAACGAGGTATTCTATCTTAGTCCTCAGGGGTACAACACATCTGCATTTTGATTCTTTCTTGTAGATGGCAATGGACCACAGCATCGACTTACCATCAGGTAGATTGTGTGCTCGTTTGTCACCCTTATTCTATAAAAAAAAGATAAGTTATGCATTCCATACAAAATCTGACTTCTGCCAAGTTTAAAAACTATTAAACAAAGATTATATAAAAAGGATTATTATAATATGAAGGAATTTATGGATGACTGGCAATCCGCCCCGTCATTGCACGGGTGATTTCTAGATCTCGACAACAGCGCTATTTACCTGGTCCAATTATAAATCCGAACCATCCAGGGACCCAAAACCTCAAACCGAACACAATAAAAATTTTGAACAATTGAACAAGCCATTTTCGAGTTTTAGCGAGACTAATGGACAGCACTTGATTTTTATATTATATGGATAATAACACCTTTGAATGAGGTGAACGCTACCAAGCTATTTGTAATTTGTTTTGTGTTGTTAATTGTTTTGTAATTTTAATTATTATAAACTGTTCCTTAATTAAAAAAAAATCTGTAAATCCGCTTAGACATAATCTTTTATTAATACTGCATGGCATTGACCAGCCTAAATAGCTTGGCTCGACCGCGGAAGGACCACGCTGTCACAGAATACCAGCGTGAAATAGCAGCTTATTGCTGCTGTGTTTCATATGGTATAGAACTGCAGACCCATTTTATTGGAATCGAGGCATTCCATCATAGTCCTCCCGGGTGACAGTGCATCTGCGTTTTGGTTCGTAATAGAGGATAGATGTAGATGTCTATGGGCTACAGCAATCACTTACTATTAGGTGGACTGTGTCCTCGTTTGTCACCCTTATCCTATAAAAAAATGAAGCCCGGATTTATTCTACTCAATCAACAAATACATCTGGCGATACCGGTCCACAGATCCATGAACGCTTGCATACGGGTGAGAAGCCCTACGTTTGCAAGGAGTGTGGTGCTGGATTCCATCGGAAGAGTAGCTATCTACAGCATATCGCCATACACCTTCCTGAGAAAACAGTGCAGGTAATTTTTTTTTTACTAAATATTATTTTTGTATTTTTCAAATGTAAAACTAAGGTTTTCTTCTATATCATAGTTTTTTTTTATTAAGGATTACAAATGAGCAAGATATTGTGGCCGATTAAGAATTAAAAAAGTAGATGCGTTGTCATCCCTGAGGATGAAGATGGAATGCCTCGTTTCCAGTAAAAAGGCTTACCGGCTATTTACAGAGCTCCGGTTATCTATAAACGCAAAACAGCTTAATGCCGCTGTGTGCTCGGTTGTCACTCTTCTATATAATGTACTGATCTGTTTGTATTCCGGGATGTAGTGTACACAATGCCCAGCTCGCTTCAAATCTGCGACTCTGATGCGCATCCATGCCAGTCGTCACCGAGCCGCCCGGTACTCGTTCAAATGCCGCGTGTGCGACGGTAGTTTCGCGAGGCGGCGCAACGTTGCGCGACACTTGCAGAGGGTACACGCTTTACAACCCCAACAGGAGCACATCGAGCGTCTAGTCTTGACCTGAACCTAAAGATTGTTTCCTTTTAAGATAATTAATAGAATGAGGCGTTACTTTATGGAAATCCATTATGTTAAAGATGTTAAAAATTAATTAGCTTAAGATGCGCATAATAAAATAATTTAAAAGTTAAAAATTTCGTACACCCGACTTTAATATAAATTATTAAGAATAACTCTAAAATTATTGGGTTGGTTAAAAAATTATATGGGACTACATGAGCGGGGGAGGGGGGGGGGTCTATCTCAATCTAGTTAAGACACATCATTTTATTACGCGGGTCTTATAAAATTATATAATTAGCCATTTTTTATTTAACTAGATAATTAGCTAACATTTTTAACAATTGTTTCTAATAAAGAATCGAATATATCGACATTTGTTTGTCGGTCTTTTTGTAAAACTGACAATTGGTAGGTGTGAAAGTGTGCCTATTTGTCTGATTTTGTAATGGGAGTTACTGCAACCAATCATATCTATATCCTTATTTAAATAATGCATAATAACTGTTATTTCAGCACTTAAAATGATTTACCACATGCTCAGCGGTGAAGGAAAACATCCTGAGGAAACCTGCATGTCTGAGAAATAAGAAAAAAATTATTTCTAAGACATGTGAAGAAGAAGTCTCAGAAATGAGAGGAGGCCTGTACCCAGCAGTGGGACGTAAATAGGCTGCAACTTTACTTTACTTAACACTTATTTCACCCTGCTCGGATTTCAATAGACACTTCATTTGCTCTGAGAGGAGAGACCTATGTGCTGCATCTTGTGAGGAGTTTTGTGCTAAGTTTACACATTTGTCAAGTCTTAGCAAGTATCCATAAGTGGATAGGTGAGAGAACCGATACTGTTCTGCTCAGTGGGTTCACTGAACACTATGTGTTGAAGACCGGTGAGCCTACTGTTGTAGGGGTAGACGGAGTATTTAGTTTCTTTCTCTTTATGTTTTTTACATTTAATCACTGACATTAGTTGTAAGCAAATTGTCACTATCAACCTTGTCTTGCCTTTATGGACTTTCTTGTATAAGAACAATTTTCAGGTGCAGTTCGCACACCAGATTAAGCAATTCAGCTGCGGCGAGCTTCCCCCAACCCCAGTTTATCTGCCCTATTCTTAGTGGTGTGCTGTTTTCCAAACCGTTCTTGTCGTTCTTTATTTCTGTAGGGCCGTACTTACCGGCAATATTGAGTGGTGGCCACAGATTTTTGCTCTGCGTATATTCTTGCAAGACAGTGCACGTGCGAGCCAGGGTAGGGTCTACGTAATCGTTTGCATGTGGCGCACTTCTCCTCCGTCGACTTGCAGGCCCCTCGTTCGTGTCCCACCTCCCCACACGTTCCACATACAACTTTCTTCGAGCGGCAGTATTTGGCTGGATGCCCATATTGTTGGCACTTGGCAGCACGGGACAGCCATGTAGTCACACGGCTCCACCACGTCCCAGCCGAACGTATAGCCGATTGTGCCCGATCAGTACGTTCCGAGCATTGCAGGATGACAGTTGTCCGCGTACTTACTCTCCAGGACTTTTTGAACGCAATTTTGCAATTCTCTTTATCTTTTTGCTCTCTACAACCACAAGCAGCAATATTTGGTTCAAAGAGGGCGCTTAATACGTTCTAATTTTTTGGATCCTTCTTAAAACAACTAAGGACAGGTGCTGCTTGGGCTCAAATACCCTCAACGATGGAGGTGCCGCAGTCTTCAACTTTTTTGCTGCATCCTGGGAAGTGGTCTGGACCACGACATCTGCATTCCCACCTTCCTCTATTTATCACTTTGCAGTCCGCTGTTCTTAGGGTTTACTGCCTTCTTAAGTTTAGTTTTGGTATCGTCCGCAATTTTGAGTGGCCCTTCCAGTCTCAGCCGGACAGAAGGCGACGACAGGGCCTTGCTCATAACTTGGTCGGCCTCCTTTGGTCCCTAACCTAAAACACGTGCTTGTCTCTATGAATGTATGGGAGGCCGGGGTGGCAAAATAAACCATTCTTCGTCATTTTGTCCTGTGCATGTATGTTGCCCAATGTGGTCGGGGTGCGGTTCTGACCGAAGTCAGCGGTCCGACTTGGCTGGCACGAATGCCTGCCCGATGGGACTATTCGAAGAATCTCACCCCGAACTTACGCTCGCATTACGTTCAAAGATTGAGAACGCTGCGCATACTAGACGAATCTAGCGAATTCTGTCACAAGCCTGCCAATAGTCTCCCGTTCGATCGCCAACAACGCGACTGAAATCCGCTAAGGGACAACCGACCGGCAGACTATAGCGGAAACGAGCTTTGCCTTGCAGAATTAGCAATGACCCAAGTTGACGGTCACCCTGCAACAGCCGCCTCCGGGGCATACTAATTTATATTATAATTGCAGATCTTAATACCGGCCTGCGGTCCCTCGTCGATCTGCACAACTCCCTGCACCAGCGGCCATTGTTCCTGGACTAGGACAAGGTCCAAGCCAGGTCCCCCACAAGTGCTGGGAGCTCCTTAGTGGCCATCTCGCCACGTCCCAAATTGAGCTGTCCGATCGCTAAGTTATTTTTACTCGCCATATTGCGTGGTGTTGACCGCCCTCCTCTGCGTACGTACATACACCCTAGCCGGGTACGTCTTCGTCATCGTGGTATGGGATTTAGCACCCGGCTTGCCAAATTTGCGGCAAGTGGCACAGCACACGTCTGCTAAATTATACTCATCCCTGGCATGGCCCTCCTCACCACATTTGCCGCATGTTGCCTCTTTAGCTCTGCAATACTTTGCAAGGTAGCCGTACTGCTGACATCGCTGGCGGCAGGTGACGTCGACAAAGTCACAGGGCTCGACCACGTCTCACCCTATATATAGCCTCCTTCGGGCCGTCAGTGTGTCCCTCAGAGCAGGGGGATACTGCAGCACCACTAGTCCTGCGACTGCCCCTCCACGACTTCTTAAATGCTATCTTCAGTTCTTTCCTAGTTCTTCGAGCGTCCATTTCTCATTTCCTCCAAAGTTTTGATCGTGGAGGGCAGGCAGTAGTTCCTCGTTCCTTGTATCTTCGTCGAAGCAGGAGCTAGCAATAAGTGGCAAACGCTGCTTGGGCTCAGTAACTCTGAGCGTTGGTGGCGCAGCTGATTTCAGTTTATGTGCTGACTCATGGGACGTGGTCTGGACCACTTCCACCGCATTTGCAATCTTCCTGAGTTTTAGCCACCTGTATGTTTATATCTGAAGACTTTACTGCTTTTTTCACCTATGTCTTAGTATCTTCTGCCGTCTTCAAATTCTCCTGCTCTCCGGCTGGGTATAATACCAAGACCAGACTGGACTTCTCTGGAATATGCATTGCAGCAGTGCCTTTTGGCATCCTCAACACCGACGCAAATGTTTGCCCAGTTGCAGGGGCGTGGTCCCCATTACCTGGTGGTTCAGAGGTGATGATCCCTGCGACTGGGGCCACAGTCCCACCTTTCTTCTTTTCTTTATCTATCTTCTGACGCTGCGTCAAGGGCTGCTGCAGATCCGGAGACGTAAGTGGCCATTTTTCCACCATAGCCTCCCTTTGGGTTCTGTGTGCTGAGGCCTGCAGGCCTCGCTATGGTATCCCCTGGGGGCGTACGTCAGACTTCCGCGGAATGAATAGGGGTGTTCGTCCTCCATTACAATTGTCTAAATACCGGCTTACACAAGTGTTTTACACGATTATATACACAAAAAATGAGGAATATAGAAGAATCTCAATTTGCCGGAGGGGCATACCCAAAGTCTCACTAATACGGGGTACAGTCTCACCAGCAAAATTTTTGAATACTTTCAAAAAAGTTTTCCATAACATATGTCGTCGACCTGGAGTGCCGATTAACAATCGAACCACAAAATAACCCTATTAGCATCTAGCGGCACAAGATGCAAATTATATAAAAAAAGTTCAATAATTATAAATACTTAAAGTGTCAATGTCACAGGTCTAAATAAAAAGATGTAGCCAGTTTCAGTGCCTATTGTGGCGCGATTTAGCGACATCAACCTAAACTAATTAAATAAAGGCTAAACTGTAAAACAAAGTGTCACTGTCACAAAATAGTACAAGGAAGTTAAAGGTAGTGGAAAAAAGTGCACTTAGACGCTGAGGCGCGAACAGTCACACCTAGCGCCACTCAGCGGCGCGTGGCGCAACGATCACGCCTTGCTGCATTGTCAGGCACAGATAATATTGTGGGCACGGTGCCTGCAAAGGGCGTCACAGTGCCGGAAGCGCACACTATCGCCACCTGGTGGTGAGTGGCTTCGGAAAGTTCAAGAAGATTCTCGAACAACCTGTCAAACTCGAATTTCAATTTGACAGCCACGTGGTAGCACTATCCACTGAGGCCACAACGTATGCATAAATCAAAACACTCTTATTTAGCGTCAATTCGCATCAATAATCACTTCAAAGTACACTATATACTAAAATACTAACATCTACGAGCACTCGTATAGCACCAAAATATCAAAAACACAATAAATAAACTATTAAAACTAATTAAAAAAACGAGTACACGTCCGATCAACACGACGACCGGAACCGTAGTAGATAGGGACAATGGGAATCTCGTTAATCCATTCATGCGCGTCACTAATTACATGACGAGTCTGTTGGCTATTTCCGCCGATCATCATGCCATCGTCTTAGTGAACGAATTCACTTATAATTATGGGTGCCACGCCACTAGTCCCCATCTCCAGTCCAAGAGGCTTGGCAGATCAGCATTTTGTCGATTGCTGTTGCAGTGGTGGTAGCTGGATGTTCGGGGAAAGTGGCCTTTAATTGCCATCAAAGGCACATGGATGCGACCGCCTAGGGTTCGGCAGGAGTCCAAGAGTCCCATAAGACCCCGGGCACTCACACTAGGCCTCCAGCTGCAGTCCTGGTCATCTGACTGAAACGTGTCCAGTTCATGTGCGAGCCGCGCAATATCATTACTGGTATACCTCGGAACAGACTCCTTCAGCCCTTGGAGTCTCTTCAACTCCTTATATGAGAAGTGACTCCAAATACCTCTCCAGGAGATCGTACAAGAGGTCGCGTGGACGAAATCCTTGTTGGGTAGTCCTAGTATAACAGCAACCTTCTCAACTAGCTCCTCGTGAGTCCCGTAATTACTACGTTTCTCACGGTAAGCATCATCGAGGGGCCGCTGGCCCGAGACTACCTGGACGTACACAATCACACCTAACCACCTTTAGCGGCTACTATATCGGGCTTCCGAAGGCCTTCCGAGGTCTTAACATGTGGCTCCGTCACCACCGACCATTGGTCTGAAGCCACCGCTTCCGCTACTAGCCTCACTATAAGGTCATGGCGCATGATCCGACTTCCGTGCGTCCGCCAAAATTACTGGATGGTGTGAGCCTTCGTTTCCCTTACACGCACCCGGCGCGGCAGTTCAGCTCCGCCTCACGACCAATCCTGCGCCCTCTTGATGTCCGAACCTTTGACGGGAGGGCATTAATATGTGTATGGACGAACTGTACGAAGTTCCGACCAGAGGCATATGAAGACTCCTCCCGAATCCACTTCGTGGACGCGGGAGTGCGGGCGGATCCGCGTAACTCGAACCCGTCCACTGAGCTCCACAGTTTCTCACGCCAAAACCGTGAGACGAATTTAACGCCCGCGACCGGATCCCCTTTAGTGAACTTTCTGAATTGTCTGTCGGCACCGCTCAACTTCTTTCGGATCTGGCGGCAGCCTTTGCCACTGGCCAACTCGACGAGTCGAGCTGCCCGTACCTCTTGAGTATGGGATCCCGATGAGATAGCTAGGGCCGCCGTCCTTGATGTTGGCATGGAAGTACCCGACAAGCACATCCTTCGGGAGCCTCAGCCAATTCCTAACCGCATCCCGGATCTGCACGTCGAGCATGCACAATCTATCATCCGAGATATTATCCAGCACAAGGCCGTGCAAAAATCTCGGAATAAGGTGTCCCCTCATCATTTCGAGTCGCTGCTGTGGCTTGAGAGGTGCCTTTGAGATGTTGGTCAAGGCAACTTTCATATCATGCTTTAACGTCACGCATCCAGACGCCTAGAAGTCGATGCCAAGATAACGCCAGCGTTGCACACAGGAGATTTGAGGCAGTCACTTACGACGTATCCGGAAATTCTTCTCGTTTAGATAGTGGTGCTTCTTGCGCTTCCCGTCAGGCGCCATCGACAAAATGGAGCTTTTGTTATGATTAACCGTGAGGCCTGAGCAATCCAGAAGTCACCTCGTCAGGACCGAGTGCATGTACCAAAGCGGTATCGATGCGATCGAAATCGGTCGATAGTCGCCCGGTACAGCAGGATCGTCCGTTTTCGGCACAAACATCGTCCGGAATTGCCACAGGGGCTCTGGTATTACGCCAGTGGTCAACCAAGAGTTGAAAATGGGGCTGTCTGCCAGTCGAACTTGGATGCCTTCACTTCGTCGGTCGTGAAAGGCACCCACAGCCGAGAGTAATTCCATGCGCCCCCGCAGTAGCGGGAGGAGCAGTAGCTCCTCCCGCCATGAGGCCGGACATGCCGAGAGTGCCGGACGCTCCTGTGCACGCCATCGAACACTTCGGCTGCGACACTTCTGAAAGAGCTTCTGCACCCTGGCGTACTCAATTCGCCTCCGCTTGCGGCTCGACAAACCCGCCAATGAGGTTTCGACCCGAGTCACGTTCGAGGTGCGGTGCCGCCTCGTACTACGGGAACTCATTCCGTGTCGCGATCTCCTCACCGCGGCCCTCTCAAGTAGTTCCGCGACAACTTGATCTACACACGTATTCTCTGGGACACCACCTAAGTGCGGTGATAGGTCATCAGCGGCAGGCGGTGCGCCTTCTGCTGGCAGTGCCTGGACAGCATGCTCATCACTTGGATTTCGGCCGTGTCGAAACCCTGCTCTCTGGCGCTTGGATGCTCGTTTTTGGGGATGGATTTTTGAATCTTCCCGGCACGCTCGTACCAGGAGTTTATACTCCCCACAGCGTCTTTTTCCTTTAATGGCCTCTGACAGGCTTTTGAGTAGGTCTGCGTTCGCACAGCGACCGGTCTCCTCAAGTAATCGCGCCTCTGTACGCGCCATCAATGCCAGCTCCTCATCGCGCCACCAGCGCTTCACCATGTTTGGAGCGGCTCTCGCATTTGCTTCTTCGGGGTGGGCCCTACGCTTGTGAACCCCCAACCCCGTTTTGGTGGTGAAGGCACGTTCATACTCAGGACATTTTCAGTCTAAAACGACCGCGGAAACTGTGGCCGGTGCCCCAGTCTGAGTGGCCAAGACTGTGGGAGGCCGGGGTGGCAATATAACCTCCTCAGTCCCGACCTTTAAAAATATGATATATCTTGAAAGTTTTGATTAATTTACGTTCTTATAGATAAAATAAAGAATAAATAAAAAAAATCTTTAAGTGTAATTTTAGGAATTAAGGTAGGTATCACTATTGATACCTTGGGACTCAAGCACGTCAAACCAATTAAAATTCTTAAGCTTTTATTTCAGACTGTCATTACAATAAAATCGAATGAAATCTCTTGAAACAATTTCTCTCCCTGGTGAAACACAAAAACACCTTACAAGTGTCACAACGAACAAATGTTAAACTTTTGCATCCTTCAGCACGACATTTAGACCTACTTGCCTGTTCATCATGACACATTTCGGGCAAATGTTTGGTCTTCCTTGCAACCTTGGGTGGTAGAGGGACCGTTCTACGCTGTTTAGCTTGCGGTTCATCATCAGAATCTGATTCAGTCTGGTCATCATCGGTATTGCTGTAAATCAGGTGCTCTTGCTATATCTAATCTAAAGAAATATATGATAAAATTTGCTTTTTAGGCCACTGGTTCAATTGAGCTTGTTGCCTGTATTGAATCCAACAAGAAGCTGCAACAAAGTCAAAGAAATGGTGAAGGACCCTAATTGTCAATTTCTTTGTTCTTCCCCTCATGGCATACTTGGAAATACCTCGATCCAGTAGGTCTACCCCACCCATACATTGATTGTATTCTTTTATGGCGTGAGGTCTAGGTATTTCAATATATCTCTTGTCTTTTTTGACCAACGACGACAGTTTTCGGTGGGTTGTACCCCATGAGCAGTAGATAAAAAGTGAATAGGTTTATTATCAAACAACTTGACAAGGGATATCACTCCATCATTTCTTACCGTTTGGTCATAAGAACCTCTCTGTTTTCTGAGCTCTAAATCTTTTTTCAGTCTTACATTTTTAGGAATACGACTAGCCATAATGGTTGCGGAGGCTAAAATGCTACGATGTTTCAACAGTGCATCAAACAAAGCTGTTGAGGTGAAATAGCGATCCATATGGATATGCGTTTTCTCATGTAGGGTATCAGCTAAATTCAGCACAACTTTACCGCCAACATCCAGCTTTTCAGGCATAGGGACTTTGTTTGACTTTATCTCTCTACCTTGTCCTTCGTATAGTAAAAAGTCTAAAGGCAAGCCGTTTGTTGACGTCATAACGAAATTTTTTATGTCTACAGGATTAGGCTTGCCTTGACGTATTGTCTCATAGCAACATGTCCTTCAAAGGGAATAATTTGCTCATCGATACTGACACTGGCCAGTCTTTCATACTGCAAACATTTGCTGTGAATTTTATCACAGAGAGGCCTAACTTTCCAGGAACGATCTTTTTTCTTTACCTCTGTTGTAACAGTATTTTCATCTACCATTCTAAGATTGTTCCGAAGATGATAAAATCTGTCTCTTGCAATAGTACCATATATAATACGTGTAATAGTGGCCACAAGTGGATATCTTGTACGGGACTCCCAAGCCATTCTAAGTCGTGGAAAACCTAACAAGGACAGAATAGTACTGGCTCCAAAAAAATTCTTCACTTCTTTGGTAGAAGTCTGCAGATATTTTCCATTGCGGGACATGTAAGTAGTGTTAGAACTCAACGCGAGCTCTTCAAAGAAGGAGTCATCAAAATATTCACTAAAATATTCAAACGGTTTTCGAACAGTGGGTAATACGTCTTCAAGGTCTTCGTGGATTTCTTGAATAAGAGGTGGGTCGAAATCATCCTTGTGGCGTTCACGCAATTGGGAGAGTGGAATGTTACTCTCTTCATCATCATCATCATCAGATGACTGCTCCTCATCTGACAGTTGAGGAGTCCTGGAGGGGCCTGCTATGAGCTCTTCATCGTCGTTGTCGTCTTCGATGTCCAAATCAGAGTTTTCAGAATCAAAATTGACCAAATAGTTCTCAATTTCTCTTTCTGATAACGCTGGAATCCAAAACAAATAAAAGACTAATAAAACATTATTTGTATCAAAACGACGTCGGTGAATCCAAAGGTATCATATTGGATACACAACTAAAATGACCCCACAGACAAGTATTTCTTAGCCACAAACTTATTTCTGACGTCATAATAGGTAGATAGCTTAGTAATTATGTAAATACAATCAAAATACTGCCGAACCATCACGATGTCCCGACATTGTAACGGTTCACCATAGATAATACACTATATACCAGGAATTGATTTTTCTTAGAACTGCTAAATCATATCATATGTGATAGCTTCGGTTGTTACACGATCGCATAATATAGAGCGCAGAAAAAAAATTATAACCGTAGGTATCATATATCTTTTATTTCTTATTCTGTCCATTGCTTGTTTTGTGCCCAATATAGCCAGAGTGCAAGCCCAGTCATCTAGTTCGCCCGCCGCATCTTGTGGGAACTGATCTTTAATTGCCATTAAAGACAGTATTAATAGCCATGCCAAGGGCGTGGCAGTAGCCCTAGAGTCCCACAGGACCCAGACACTCATTCTGCCCTAGTCATTTGACCTATGTCGTTTTTTTCTTATTATCTATCACTTTACTTGAAGGTCCCTAAGTCATTGTAGTCGATTCTACAAGAAAGTTGTGCGAGAGAGAAAACTTCTTGTAAATCACACAGTGGTAGACCGCCAATCATCCAAGTGATATGGATGGTATCGCAAGTTTGCTTATCTAGTTGTTCCAGATTACCCACCGTTCGCAATTCGCCCACTCTCTCCTAACTGTTCTTCAGAGTCCAGTGAGCAGGAAATTTGTAGGCACTCTGAAAGATATCCACGAATTTTTTAAGTTAATGTTTTCATGGAAACTAAAAATCAGTGCGTTTCACTTGTTGCATTGCAACCACCGGCACTTTAGAGGCCCAACTATGATAGTCAATTATGGTAGTCACAAATAACAGAGAAGAATTTACGTTCAGGATCTTATATCAGCATAAATACGGGAACATACTCTTGTGCGTTCTTCTTCGTGGTTTGTTTCCCTCTATCGCCACTTATAACACCCATGGGACGATATGGGGTACCCAGTGGATATTCTTATCCTCTCCACATAGGGTTACCATATCTCAGGATTTGTCCTGAGATCTCAGGATTTTTGGACTCTTCTCAGGATTGCGGCCGGATTTTGCAAATCTCTGGAAATCTCAGGATTTTTAGAATTTTCAATAAAATACTGTTTACATTTTAAAAATTTCTTTAGTAAAAAATTAACAATTTAAAAATAATCTTCCTTTGGTAATAATTGCACAATTAAAATCAATACTTATTTATCTAAGTAGGTACTTATTCAGTTTTATCGTACTTAATGTGTGAAGATATCTTTTCAAGTAAGGTTTTTTCTCTAATAATGGATTTATAAAATGCTTCACATGTTAAACTCTTCAAATTATATTTAATTAAAAGTATAGCTCGAACTGAAGATACCGTTAGTCGGTTTCTTTCATTTGACCATTGAGCCCCCATGATAGAAAAAACTCTTTCTAAGTTTGCATTCTGAGCTGTAATTGCAAATATATATTGACAAATACGCATCATTTCTGGTAATCGTGAAATACCTATTGTCTTGAAAATGGTTGCCCATAACGCATGAAGCATTACGTCAAAAAACGTTTCTTCTTGTTTTGTTAAAAAACTATTGAGAACTGCAATTTCATCGAATAATTTTGCATCATCGATGTGTACTCCTTTTCCATTCAGATAATAAATTGATAACGCAATCTGATCAAAGTCAATCATTTCGCCCCTTTTCAGCTTCAACCAATTAAAGACTTTGAAATCATCTAAAGGCTTCATCCACTTGATCAGATATTCTATGCAAGTCTTATACATATTTTTAAGGTCTTGTTTGAAAACTTCTTGATTTTCCGCAGTGCACTTAGCCAGCAATTCTCGCACTTTTAGTGGCATGAAGTTTGCGTTCGCTCGTGCAACTAAAATTTCATGTGTGGATTCGAGGATTCTTTTAATATCTAGAACAGAATTACCTTCTCTTTCGATGTCTTCAATTCTTGCCTGAAAGATTGACATCAAGGAGTGAGCGAGAAATAAATAAATTTCGCTGAGTTCATTTTCAAAAAAATTCTTTAAAGTTATTGGTACACCAGGAGTAGACAAAAAGTACTGCTTCAACGGCTCATACATCTTCAATATTCTTTCGATCGCTGGAAAGAGACTAAGCCATCGTGTCTTGCTATGAAACAAAAGTTTCTGATAATTAACATCTATATACTCGCTGATATCCTTCAACGCCTCCGTGCGTAAGGTGTATACGGAAAAATAATTAAACAACTTCATTACTACAGATTCTATATCAATATGAAGATTATCAGTGCCGTGTTGAATACAATTGTGTAGAATGTGCGCTGGGCACCCAACTCCTACGATATCTTTTTCTAATATGTTTTTTAAATTAGTCAACACATTTTGCCCCGGTCGCCGATTAATTCCGCCAAAATTAACATTAGCGTTGTCTGCTGTAAATGATACACATTTTGTCAACAAGTCGTGCTTATGCAAGCTTGTTTTAATTATCTCTGTTATAGTGTCAGCAGTTTCATCGGGTGTGCTCAGCACATCCAGCAGTTTTGTTTTAATACCTTCTTGCCAGTCAAAAAATTGTATCATAATTGGAAATATTTTTTCTGCGCCGTGATTACTTGCATCTGTGGAAACGCCCAAGTAGTTAACGTTTTGTAATGATACTTTTACCTGTTCAATTACCCACGGAGATATCACGCCCGTAACAATGGCCTCAGTCTTCGTTCTTGCACAAGAAATACTATTCGCAGTGTTGGAATCGGCAAATATAGCCTTCACCAGTTGGCTGGTGCAATCCATAGATTTAAATGATTGGTGATGTTTCACTGTGTGAAAAGCTAAAGTGGCCTCAGCGGCGGATTTTTTGTCTGTCAATCCAGAACTTTGTGGATGAAATAAAGAGTCAATTTTCGTGTTACTTGAAACAGTTAAAACATTTTTCTTATGTTTTTCCGTTAGTATATGTTTTTCAATATCGGCAGCTCCCTTGAACTTAATTGAAACATAATTGTTGCATATTGAACAAAACACTTCGGTAGGTTCTCTACCATCTTTCATAATCGGAAATTTTTCTTTTAAAACATCTGTGAATGTACAGCTGTACCGTGGTCGCTTGGTACTTGAAGACATTTTTAACTCGTATCCGGTTGCGATTCTCGCTCTACCGTGGCGACACTCACTCAAAGCAGCGCAGTCCAATCTTCGCAATGGCGTGGAACTAAGTGAGTGAGCGTCACTGCACTGTTGCGGTACCCGCGTTTCGCGGCGAGGGGCGGTGCGTGGGAGGGGTGTGCCGCTACCTCCTCCCACCCCCCGCGCTTTGAATGCGATGTGCAACGCGTGAGCTAGATTCGCAGTGTATAAAAATGATAATATTACGACTTTTTTAAATTGTTAAGTACGTTTGAGAAAATATTCACAAACTATAAAATCTCAGGATTTTTCAATGGAAATCAGGCATTTTCTCCGGACTTTTGATTTTTTCATCTGGTAACCCTATCTCCACACACGAGATATCTCTTCACTACACGGTCCAGATCACTAATGGAAAAATAAATTGCTTACTAATTCTGAGAACTTTTATTATATCTCTATGATTGCTAAACAATAGAAGGTCAAGTCAAAATCAGAAATTGTAATAATAAAAAATGGATTTTTAAGTGTAGTAACTCCCAAGTGATGTACTTTTATAATGATATTTTATAGGTATTTTATAATGATAATGTGATATTAGGTCATAAGTAGATATGTACAAAGATATGAATGATTTTATTAAGTACTATTGTATGAACCCACCTATTTATAAGGTTAGAAAATGATGTAAATTATACTTGAAATAAAATTTATACAAAAGTAACCATGGTCTTTTCTTTCTTCATTAAGTTAGAGTTATTAAGTCTCTATAGCTGTACAAGTAGCAGCAGTTAAGGTATTATAGCTTATTTAGCAGTTAGGGTAGTGAATTGTTATTAAAAAAAATAACATGTAGGCGGAATATCTTTAAATTTGATTCGTTGCGGCACCAATTTTCGACAACTTTTAGCTGTGGCGGCGAAGAAATATTCCATGACACGCCGGGCGTGTCAAGCGCCACAGACAAAATGACACGCCTATTGTGCCTTCCGCCATGTGTAAAAGTAATGTTCTTTTTTATGCTTTTTTTACTTGTTTAGACCAAATTAAGTTTATTTGACATCAAACATAAGTTGCAAATGGAAGGATACTTGTTTTTAGTGGGTAACTACGTGTTTTTTTACGCGTTTTCTTTGAAATTGAGAGTAAGTGACTTTTTTATGAAGATATTACAATACAAACCTTTTGTACTATTTTTTGTTGTTATAAAAAAATCATTTATATAAGTAGGTACAGCTAAATCACCCTGGAAACCTTGGTTTTTAAAACAATGAAACAATGAAGAACCTTAATTTGAAAAAAAAATAGGGTATATCATTCATTGATATTTACAAATGTTAAATATTACATATTTAATGTTATACAAATGTAAAAGTAAAGTCCAAGAATAGCAAAACAAGTGTTTTCAAAAGGAAAAAAACGCCGGCGCTATACGGCGGCGGATTGACAAAAGACTATTTATTAGCGAACTTTTTTTTATGCGTGAACGGTTTCGAACTGTTTCAAGCAAAAATAAACCTTATACCATATCACAAGAGCACATGGTACTTCGTAGGTCTATTCGGCCATATGATAGTAATAAGACGGCAGTTCAACCATTTTAAGCAAAATTAAACAATAAGACAAACGCATTGTTTTTTTTAACAGGAGGCTTGTTTTCCAGAAATTTATTTACAACTTGAGTTTGTGAGCGATCGCAACGAGTGCTATTATTTGTTACTTATTAGACAATTTTTCCATAACATGATTAAAAACCCACAAAGTAAAAATAGTACCATGTACACGTTAAAAAAAGGTAGTCAACCCCTAAAAATTTCAAATTTTCAAAATATCCAGAAACGAAGCTGCATGCATGAACTACTTGAAAAATAATGAATATTTAGTTCTGGATAAATTTTCCAAAAAAGCAATTTGAACGAGTTATAACGATTTTTAAAAAGACACGACTCGCGTGTCATACGCCACAGACAAAAGTAATCGATGGCAATCCTGGCGTGTCAGCCGCACTGAACCGGTTAAATGAAGCTTTTTGCCAAGATTTTTAGAGGCAAATTAGGCCTTCTCTTCCAAGTGACCACGAAACTGCACGTTACTCGATATGTCAACGCCGAGAATGAGGACATCCACAACTTTTTCTGCCACCAGGGCAGCGCCACTTTACAGTGAGGTAAAATATTTGACAGATTTCATAGCGGAGAGGAAAATTTCTTAGGAAAATGTAATCTTTAAGGTTTATTTCTGTATTATTAGTTATATTTTACATTAGAAATGAATAAACCAAAATATAAATATAACTAAAAGCCGATTTTTAAAAAAAAGAGTTATAAAGTGCAAAAAATTAAAAATTAAAATTACTGACGCATTATGTTGTGTATTAATATAATACTCTAGATAATTATAAATTATTATTTAAAAGAAATTTCTCAATTAACTGACACTGTGTAACAAAAAAACTAGCGACATCTGGTGAGTGGAACATTATTAGCCCTCATTGCGATACTGGCTGAGGCAACACAGGGAATGCCTTGAAACTGAGGCGATACGACAAAGGGGTAATTTTTAGCGGTAAACGTGCAAACTTGTGTTTTCTGAGATTTATTCGCCACCAATCTAAGACTTTGTTCAGCAAAGACTCGACTTCAGACACAAGTTTGTGCCGGTACTCGGCGACGTTATCCCGAGAAATATTGGCACGGCCGGTGTATAGAGCATCACCGGTGCTGTCATTCACATAGCAATGAATGTTACCAGTTTGCAACATATCATCGACATGCAGAAGAAACAGCATTGGTGATAGCACGCAGCCTTGGAGAAGCCCATAGGAAGTAAGCTTCGAAAGAAGCGCTTTGTGCCAGTCTCGATCGAAGGCCTTCGCTATGTCCAAACTAACGGTCAATGCCTCCCCCTTGGACTCGATCGCCTACGCCCATCTATGTGTTAGGTGAACAAGAAGATCACCAGCTGAGCGACCCCGACGGAAACCGTATTGGCAGTCACTAATCAGCTGGTGCTCCTCAAGGTACCGTTTGAGCTGGCAGTTAATAATGGACTCCATTATTTTCGAGAACAAGGAGGTGATGGCGATAGGCCTGTATTTGGACGGATCAGAGCGGTTACCTTTTTTAGGGATCGGGTGCACGAAAGATGTCTTCCATGAATCCGGAACAACGCCTAGGGAGTAGGAGCACCGGAAAAGACGCGTTAGAACCGGTGATAACTCTGGAGCGCACGTCCTCAGCACAATTGGCGGGATTCCGTCAGGCCCACTCGACTTGTGTATGTCCAGGAAGAGGAGATCTTTGCGTACTGAAATGTGTTAATCGCACATTAGGCATAGAGCACTCACACTGCGTGATTGTCGGCGATGTATTCCCCCGTCATCACGAGTCGAGTTGGACGCAAAAAGGGAGCCTAAAAGGTCGGCTTTCTCTTTTGCGGCGTGAGCCAGTGAGTCATCATCCCTGTGCAGAGATGGTAGTGAAGGATTACAGAAATTCCCTTGGACAGCTTCGGCGAGAGACCAGAATCCACGGGTTCCCGAAGGAAGGCGAACTAGTTTCTCGCCAATTCTGCCTATGTGCTCTGACTTTGCCTTTGAAACAACTCCTTTGAAGGACACGGAGGCGAAGTTATACTTATTTTTAAGCATGCTGGTATTTACATCCCGAGCCGCCGAAGCCTCAGCCCAGGCCTGATAACACTCCATCTTACTGCGTAATGCAGTCTTACAGGAGCGACCAAACCAAGGCTGAGATCTGCCTCCGATGGGTATCACAGATAATGGAATAAATAGTTCCATTCACTGTAGCACCACATCAGTGACAGAGTCAGCAACTGCGTTGGGATTATCCGGCGAGAAGCAAACCTGCCCTCATGGGTAGGATGCAAAGAAACCACATTCCGTGCCAATCCACCGACCTGTAATGCCAAACACGGTGGGAACGTGCAGAACGCTACCGCGAGGCGAGCGTGAGTGCACCTGCACCACACGGATCAGACAATAGAATAGAATAGAATAATTTTTTATTCAATATAGACCACATGTGTAATTCTTATTGAAAGTCATTTTTTACTTTACCACTGGTTCGAAAAAAACCTCTGTCCTGGGAAGAACCAGCAAGAAATCCAGGGGGGGTTTTTTAAAGCATATTTTACATTAATGATTGGAAGATACAAAATTTATTTTAGAAACTGCTTGGCAGCGACCACCTCACTCCCAGGGGTTATTATCAACCATGTATTTATTTATAGTATAGTAACCCTTTTTATACAGTTTCAACTTAACCGGTTCAGTGCGGGTGACATGCCAGGCGTGCCATCGAATACTTATGACACGTGAGGCGTGTCTTTTTTTAAAATCAAATGGCTCAAATTGCTTTTTTGGAAAATTTATCCATAACAAAATAATCATTATTTTGCAAGTAGATCATGCCTTTTTTTTTTGCGGATGGAAAATCATCTAATGACGCCTTTCGCTGTGGGTGGAGCGGAAGGGAGTGTCAGACTTTTACTGACTAAAAACCATCCGTGTTCCTTCAGTGCCCTTACGTTCCGGAGCCGCGGTATCTCTTTCGAACAGCCCGCAGCCCCGGCAGGCGTCGGCCCTTGCGGGCCCCTTCACGCTGCTGACAGCTCTTTGAGGCGCGCGTGGAACAAAACGCGCCGTCGACACGGCCTGTCGTCGTTAGACGGATGGACGGTGAGCTACCCATTGCTCGCCGTCCACAGGCCCGCGCCTACGGTGGCCGGGGGCCACGACGTAGCCCCCGACGCCCGGGGCGTCTCCCGCGGCGGCCGGGAAGGAAAGCTGTTGCTCTTTCCTTCTCCCGCTCCGCCACCTCCTTCGCTAGCATCACTGCTTCGCAGAAGGTGGTGACGGCATCCCATTCCGTCTCGCTCCGGACCATGGCTGCGACCAGGGCCGGACGCGAGAGGTCGCCGCTACGAGGACACGGCGGTGCTCCGCCCAAGCAGGGCACACCTCCACGGTGTGCTCCACCGTGTCCTCCGGTCGATCCTCGCAGTGGGAGCACCCGGGCGTTTCCTCCCGCCCGATTCGGTGCAGGAACCTCCCGAACACACCGTGTCCGGTGAGGACCTGCGTCAGGCGGAAGGTGAGGACGCCGTGGCGTCTCTCAAGCCACTCCTCAAAGAGGGGTCTTATCGCCGCTATAGTGGCGTGCCCAGCACGGGGTTGCGACAGTCGCTCTCTCCATGTCGCCATGAGATCATGCCGGAAGTCTGTCCGCTGCGCGACAACTTGCCGCGGCAGCGGGGTTTCCCCCCGGCATAGTGCCTCCGCGCGCCATTCGTGCAGGCGCGCGAGGACTATCGCCTCCAGATCCCATGGCGGCAATCCGGCAAGGAGGCTCGCCGCCTCGCGGGAGATCGTGCGGTAGCCGCGAACCATCTTTACGGCAACCACCCTTTGGGGCGCGTTTAGGTGGTGGACGGCAAGCCGCGCCAAACCACGCGCCCACACCGGGGCCCCGTAAAGGGCCATGGACCTCACGATCCCCGCGTAGAGCCTCCGGCAGGAGGCGTTTGGCCCCCCCAGGTTCGGCAGGAGCCGCCTGAAGGCAGCCCCGGTCCGTTCCAGTTTGGGAGCCAAACGTCGGAAGTGCTCAACGAAGTTCCATCGGCCGTCGAGGACGAGTCCTAGGTACTTCAACGTCGACTCGACGCCGACGGATACCCCTCCTACCATCACTGAGGATCCCGGTGGTGGCCTGTTCCGAGGACCATGGAAGTGCATGGCCTCGGACTTGTGCAGAGCCACCTCGAGACCCAGTTGCCGGATCCTCTCAACGACTATCGCAACCCCGCGTGTCATAGTTTCCGCCGCCGCCTCGTACGACCCCCCTTGTGCCAGTACCAGCGTGTCGTCAGCGTAGCAAACTACGCTGACGCCGGTAGGGAGGTCGGCGCGCAGCACCCAGTCGTAACCGATGTTCCACAGGGGCGGCCCCAGAACCGAACCCTGTGGGACACCGCACGACATCTCTCGCCGGTTCCACTCACCGTTGCGACCGGGGTAGATGACGGCCCTGTCCGTCAGATAGTCCCCGACTATACGACGGAGATAGGTCGGCACCCGGTGATACCGGAGTGCCTCCCTAATGCAGCTCCAGGGCATGGAGTTGAAGGCGTTGGCGATGTCGAGAGACACCGCCAAGACAACCCCCCCCCCCTGGCCACTGCATCCCCCGTCGTGAGGGCTCTCACGCGCATGATGGCGTCCACCGTAGAGCGCCTCTTGCGGAAACCAATCTGGTGTTCCGTAAGATCCGGCCCCGTCCCCGCAAGGTGCTCGGCGAGGCGGTTTGCAATTACTCTTTCAAAGAGCTTGCCCATTTCGTCGAGCAGCACCACGGGCCGGTATGCGGACGGAGAGTCCGCAGGGCGCCCCGGCTTCCAAATGAGGACCAGCTTCCCCGTCTTCCAACGAAGCGGGAATTGGCCTCTCTCCAAGCATGCGCTTAGGAGCCCCTCCAGTCGGGGCCCGAGAGCCTCCGAGGCCAGGACCCAGGCTTTGCCAGGCAAGCCATCGGGTCCTGGGGCGGTATTCCTGGACTTGAGCCTACGTACCGCCACTCTCAGGTCTACCCCGGTCCCTTCCGGGATGTCGTCGTCGTCGTCCTGGTGGTCCGCATCCGGCACCGCAGGTGGCGGAGCCATAGGCGGGGGCGGATGTTCCCCTCGCGCAGGGAACAGAGCGCTCACCACGTCCTCCACGAGCTGAGGCCGGAGACTCTGCGTCAGCGGGGGGGCCCAGGTGCGGAGTTTATCCCGCACCATCTTGTAAGGGCGCCCCCACAGATCTCTGTCGAGAGTCTCCAGCATCTCCTCACGGGCCCGATCCCGGGCCCGCATGACAGCCTCCCGGAGGGCGGTCTTCGCCGCTCTGTATCCCTCGTACAGCTCCGCCTCAATGGCTGCCGCATTCGGTGGACGAATGCGGAGCCTGCGATGCCTGGCGTACAGGTGCCGCGCGGCGACACAAGCCTCGCGCAGACACGTCAGCTCACGCGACCACCAATACACCTGACGCCGGGCGCTTCCTGGCCGGACGCGGGGCATTGCCACGTCACATATCTCGGACATGGCCTCCTGGAACCACCCTGCCTCATCATTGACGTCAGCAGGCCTATCCGGTGATGACCCAGGCCTGCACGATCGAGGCTTCCAGGAGGAGCTCCCGGTCCAGCTGCTTCAGCGCCCAAGGCGGACCACTCGGGGCCTGTTGGACTGGCGCGCTCGAGGGCTGGGTGGAGACGTCAAACCGGATGTACCGGTGGTCGGAGTAGGTCTCCACCCCCTCCATGACTCGCCAGTCAATGGCACGCGGCGACAGAGCGGGGCTAGCGAATGAAATGTCCACCACCGACTCGCCCCGCATCCGCACACACGTGGGGACAGAACCCCGATTTAGGACGACCAGGCCTGTCTCCAGAGCCCAGTCTTCCACCATCCTACCCCGCACATCTGTACGACGAGAACCCCAAGCCAAGTTCTTGGCATTGAAGTCCCCGAGGACAAGTACGGGGAGGGGATAGCTTCCGACGACGACTGCTCTCAGCTCTGCAAGAGAGTTATGGAGCTCGGCGAGAGATCGGTTCGGAGAGAAGTACACCCCCACAACGACGAACTCCCCGAACCGTGCTGCTACGCACCCCTGACCCCTCCTGACACCTTCAAGGGTCGGGGTACCGGCGGCGGCCGAAGAAATGATGGCCACTGAGCCGTTAAGGTCCGCCACCCAGTCATCCCTAGGCCAGACAAAATACGGCTCAGCGACCACAGCGATGTTAATCGACCACTGCGCCATGCTCTGGAGCAATAGATCCTGAGCGCAGGCGCAGTGGTTGATATTCGCCTGGAGGAAGCTTAATGGGGCCGTTATAGGCATTCCATTTCAGCTTCCTCCACGGGGCGCCCCTCTGCGGGCGTCGGTGTCGCGGCGGCGGTGGCGGCAACAGTGACAGCGGCGGCGGCGGCAGTTGCGGCTGCGGCGGTGGCCATAGAGGCGGTGGCGGCGGAGGAAGGCCCTCCCCTACCCGCGGCCTTGGCCTTGGCGGGTGGCACGCAGGCCCTGCTTCCGGCCCAGTGATCGGCTGGCTTGCCGGTCGCCGCACATGCATCACAGTGCGGCGTGGCGCAGCAGGTCGCCGATTTGTGTCCGGGCTGACAGCAGCGAAAGCAAAGGCCACTGCGGTCAACCTCCGAGGCGCATTTCACTGACACGTGATGTCCCACGAGACAGCGGTAGCACCTCAGAGGTCTGGGCTCCAGCAGCTTAACCTGCGCTGAGACCCAGCCCACCAGAAGCCTTCGGCCCTCCACTATGGCTTTGGCCGCCGTAACAGGGCAGCACACCGTGGCGGCATGCATACCCTGTTGGTCCGGGCGTATAGCGCCTGTGCACCCCCCGGACCTGGCGACGGCGGCCACCAACTCCTCCTCCGATACCGAGTCGTCCAGACCCATGATGCGCAGGTCTGCGCATCTGACGGGCCTGGACACTCGGGCCTCGTCCGCGTCCAGGGATGCTCTGAGCTTCGCAGCCAGAGCGTCCGCGGTCGCGCCACTGGAGTCCCCGGGGATCTCCAGCATACGGGCCCCCGTCTGGGTGACTTTGAGCCGGAGGCCCCCGGTGATCCCGAGCTCCCCGAGATCCACCGCCTCTTTCGCCTTCGCGAGCAGATCGCGGTAGGTAACGCCCTTCTTTTCCGCGTCCGGCTGTAGTGTAATCACTACAGCTGCGGTCTTCGGGGCGCGGAGCCTAGCCGCGATCTTGCGCGCCCTGAACTGGCGCTGCCGCTCCTGCTCTTTGGCCTTTTTGGCTGCCTTCTTCCCCTTCTTTTTATCCCCGACCACCTGCCAACCGGCTTCAGCCGCGGGAGGTGTAGGGAGCCGGGGGGGCGGCGGCGGCGGCGGCAGCTGGCTTGCCGCTGGCGCTGGCACATTCGCCGCAGGCACTGAGGCTGGCGCAGCCACCCCCTGTGCTGCCGCCTTGCCCTTTTTCGCCTTCGCCTTGCCTCTCTTTCCCGTCGCCGGCTTAGCCGGAGCCGGTTCAGCCGGTACCGGTTTTGCCGGAGCCGGCTTTTCAGGGGAGGGGGGGGGCAACTGCAGCCCCGCCCGAGGGCTGGCTGGACGGCCCCGGCCTGGATGCGGCGGCTGTGGCCGCCGCGTACGAGACCGTTGCCGGCCTCGCCGCCGTCTTGTTTGCCCCTAGGGGGGGGGGGGGGGGGGGCGCAGGACGATACCCTCCTGCACGGAGAACCGGTGCTGGAAGGCAGCCAGCTCCTGCCGGACCAGGTTCAGAACCTGGTTCTCCACCGGCACGGGCTGGCTTGGGCGCTGCGTCTGGGGCGCCGCGCGACAGGCAGGCTCACGTAGACTGGCCAGGTCTGCGCGGAGCTTCTCGTTCTCCTTCTGGAGAGTCTCCATGGCGGACGTTAGGCGGGCTACGTCCGCCCGCAGCTTCGCTACCTCGTTCTCATTAGGCTCGGCCCCAACAAAGTTGGCCTCCGCAGCCGCCATGATGGAGGCGGAGGCCGCGGGAATGGCCTTTAACTTTGAGGAGGCCTTTTGTTTGTGGGCCACGACCTTGATCGCGGCCTCCACCTCCTTTACGAATCTGGCCTTACGCTCCACCTCGGAGCCGCCAGTCGCATCCGTCTCTTCGCCTGATACCCGAGCCGTATCGCCCGAGTGGCGCCCCTCCTCGGCATGCTTTGCCGCTTGTTCGGCCCTCTGATTGTCAGAGGGCCCCCTCCCCTTGCCTCTCAGCCCGCCCCGCCTGTTGGTGGGGATTTTCCGGGCCGAAGCCTCCTCTTCACCGGCTGACGACCCCTGGTCGCCATCCCGCCTGGACCGCTTGCGGAAGAACTTACTGGTCTCCGCGGTCCCAGGCTCCACGCGTCGGGAGCTCTCTGAGCCTCCCACGCTGCTCGATGCGGCGTCGGACTCTGTCCCCGAATCGCTCCTCCTCTCCTCTACGTTGCCGTTGCCGGCGGTTTTGTTTTTTTGTGTTTGATCCATTTTTGTACCCACGAGTATGGGAGTAATTAAAGGTCCACCTTGGCAGAGACCCCTTACCAAGGTAAGCAGATTTAGAGGATTTATTACTCGCCAGGGGGTCTGCAGGTACCCTGGCGAGGAGCGCACTAGCGACTGATTTGTTCATAGAACCCCGTCAGCCATCCATCCCCTCGCGGTGCGTCGCCGCTTGAGATTCGGAGTAACTTTTTATAGAGGTTTTCTCCCTCGCGGTCCGGGCGGTTAAGCCAAGACCCTCGGTCCCTATCAAAGCCGCGAGACATGATCCACGACACTTCGATGGGATTACGAGACCGGCGGTGACAGCAAAGGATGGATCCTTCACTGTCTGCCCGGAGGCAGGGTAAGTGCACACCGAGCCCGCCCTCACTTCTCTGCTATGCCCTCTGCTGATCAGAGGGTCACGCAGAGGAACGCACCGTTGGTCCAAGACGGACCCCACCCATGTCAGAATAATTAGCCGCGGCAGTAACATTCCCCAAGGAATAAGAATTTCTTCTCATTTCTCGAGGAAGATTACTGCCGCGCCCAGGGTGCACCGGCCCAGTAGCTGCTCTTCCCTCCAGACGTATCGAGAGGGACCCGCAACTACCAGGCACACGTGGAGGACTTCTGACTTCGCACCCCAAGTAGATCATGCCTGCGACTTCGTTTCTGGATATTTTGAAAAATTTAATATTTTAGGAGTTGACAACCTTTTTTAACTTGTACATGGTACAGTTTTTACTTTATAGGTTTTTAAAACACGTTGTGGAAAAATACTCTAATAAGAAACAAATGAACAAATAATAGCACTCATTGCGATCGCTCACAAACTCAAGTTGTAAACAAGTTTCTAGAAAACAACTCTCCTGTTAAAAAAAACAATGCCTTTATCTCTTTTGCTTAAAATGGTACTTATTACTATAATTTGGCCGAATGGACCTACGAAGTACCATGTGCTCTTGTGATATGGTATAAGGATTATTTTTGCTTGAAACAGTTCGAAACCGTTCATGCATAAAAAAAGTTCGCTAATAAATAGTCTTTTGTCAATCCGCAGGCGTTTTTTTTCCTTTTGAAAACACTTGTTTTGCTATTCTCACTAATTAGACGTTTTCTGATCGACTTTACTTTTACATTTGTATAACATTAAATAATATTTAACATTTGTAAATATCAATGAATGATATACCTTATTTTTTTCAAATTAAGGTTCTTCATTGTTTGATATTTACTAATGTTATTATTAGGTGAAAATTTGATTTAAAAAAACCAAGGTTTCCAGGATGATGTAGCTGTACCTACCTATATAATGATTTTTTTATAACAACAAAAAATCTCTTCATAAAAAAAGTCACTTTCTCTCAATTTTCAAAGAAAACGCGTAAAAAAACACGTAGTTACCGACTAAAAACAAGTATCCTTCCATTTGTAACTTATGTTTGATATCAAATAAACTTAATTAGGTCTAAACAAGTAAAAAAAAGCATAAAAAAGAACATTACTTTTACACATAGCTGATGGCACAAAAGGCGTGTCATGAAATATTTGTTCGCCGCCACAGCTAAAAGTTGTCGAAAATTGGTGCCGTAACGAATCGGTTAACAAAACATTTAATTTAGACATTTAGAGAGAGCCTGTACACTTTCCAGGACCCTGTTGTAATAGCGTATACATTGCCCCATGAATGAATTATTGACTCTGTGGAGTCGAGAAACTTGACTTGAAGCTTGTGTTTGTTCCTAGTGTTTACAGAATGTACATCACTTTTTTTACTAAAACTACATTTATTTTTGTGAACATACATTAAATTTTCGTAAATATACTGAGAGGCCAAAGTTAATATATTTATTTCTTTAAATTTATCTCTAAGAGACTCTCTCGGTTTTAGATTGTAAATAGCTCTAATGGCCCCTCTTCTATAAAACAAAAATAGTTTCTGAATCAAATGGTCCGAAGAGCCGAGAGAGGCAGGTTAGTGATTATGTTGCAGACAGTCTGCTCTATGCCGCATTGTGACTAGCGGTGTTGGTTTTAAAAACAGGCTAGGATTACGAAAAATAAAAATAAGGACAAGTTATCTTCATTTAATAACAACAGATTCCGCGATATTGCATTGTAAGAAAACACAGGCTGTACAGTTTTTTTTAGTAATCAGTCTTATTCTAAAATTACTCAATATACTGCATATTTTTTTATTATCTATAAAAATACGTACACAATACTGATAGTTACAATTATATTTTAACCTTAGTAATCGTAAGTGTCTTGAAGAATGGGCACACAGTCCACCTGATGGTACGTGGATGATGTGCCCATAGACATCTTCTACATTGTTAAGAATCAAAATGCAGATGCATTGTCACCCCTGAGGACTGAGATGGAATGAATCATAGCCTTTAATAATACGGGCTTTATATCTTTCAGCTGCCAAACAGCAGTGCTTGAAAATGGTAAGAGGATGGCACGTACTTGTACAGAAAATACAGGCTATACAGTTGTTTCAATAATTAGTCCACTCTAAAATTACTCAATATTGTTACTAATGGAGTTTAAATCACCGAGACCTATATAATAAATTGACGTAATAAATCATAAAACCATTAAGCAAGATACCTAGGTTCAGGAGCTAAGCGCTCGCTGTAAATTTCACAGTACGCGAGGAACCTGAGTTCGATCCCCGCCGGCACCAAAGAAATTGTTAATTGCAATTTGAACTGCTGATTTACCACGTGCTCGGCGGTGAAAGAAAAAACGTGAGGAAACCTGCATGTCTGAGAAATAAGAAAAAAAAATATTTTTTGACATTTCCTTGCCCTAAAATGCTGTCTGAAAGGCGGAGCCTATGCCCAGCAGTGCGACGTATATATGCTGGAACTTTAATAAGATTTGTGGGTAACGGTAACAGCGTTGTAAACTATAAAAGGCGCTGCTACATCTTATTGGTGGTTCAGTCGTGAGTTCACTCTCTACAAGTCACTACGCTCACTCTGCTAATAGCTGTATGTACTTTAAGTGAATTAAAATTATAGTGTTCATCAAGTAAATAAAAAGTTAAACTGGTGGAAAACAATTTAACAGTGGTAGAGCCACGCGGCAGCTTTTGCTGTCGCACGGATGGGCCGGCTCGAACCGGGGTGGTACCACGACCTCACAGAATACCAGCGTGAAGTAGAGGTTTACGTCTGCGTTTCGCTTGGTGAGTGCAGGTGGCCGGAGGCCCTTTTTACCGGAAATGAGGCATTCCATCTTAGTCGTCACGGGTGAAAACGCATCTGCATTTTGATTCGCAAACGAGGATAGATGTAGATGTCTATGGGCCGCAGCAACCACTTACCATCAGGTGGACTGTGTGCTCGTTTTTCACCCTTATCCTATAAAAAAAAAATTTGATGACAGTGTCTTGACCCAGCGCCATTTTGACATTACTTCATACAAGGGAATGCGATAAAATGGCGGTCACAAGGTCACAACTTAAATATAAATCAATTATTTATTAAATCTATTGTATAATTTTTTGCGCACTACAATGTGCTTAAAGTTAGTGGTGTATTTGGACGCAAAATAATTCTCAGCTCATTGGCACCACATCAGGAATCAATTTGATGTTGTCGGTGACTCCTAGAAGATGCCAAGTTGCGTTGTCAAACGCTCTCGACGGCAATAGGATCTTCGGTTCTCATCAGCACATGAATGCTGCATTTTACACTGGTTTTCCACGAGTAGTGATTAAATCCTACGCCCAGCTTGGAATTGCAGCCATGTTCAATTCTTCCATATGTCATTATCCTGACGTCACTTCTAGCTGTAATAAAGTAAATAAATAAAATTATTTACCTGCTTGTTAAGTACAAGTACATCCTTAGAGGTATAAGTTTTGACGGCTCAGTGGCGCAGTGGCTACCTAAAGATTTGCAGCGGTAAAGGTCGCGGGTTCGAATACCGCACGGAATATTTTTTTTATAGAATACGGCTGACAAGCGATCACAGTCGACCTGATAGTAAGTGGTTGCTGCGGCCCATAGATATCTACATATATCCTCGATGACAAATCTAAATGCAGATGCGTCGTCACCCGTGAGGACTAAGATGGAATGCCTCGTTTCCAGTAAAAAGGGTCTCCGGTTCTCTACACTCACCATACGAAACACAGCAATGTTAAGCTGCTATTTTACGCTGGTATTATGTGAGTGTGGTCCTTCCTCGGTCGAGCCGACTCATTCGTACTACAATTACACTACTAATATAGCTACACCATGGCTCTGCCACGTAAATAAGTTGAAGTAAATGAGTTTTAAGTTGAAGTAATTTGATTTTTTTTATTCTACCCTGAGGCCGAAAGAAATTGGAATGGGTATCTCATCAGTACCAAGTGATATCCTCGCCATTACAATTCTTCTAAAAAAGCATTTCACCTTTCGCTAGAACGCGAAATATAATGAAATATCTCAAGCCACACCTGGCATCGAAATATACTACAACTCTACCCAAGCAGCACACATGCGTTATGGACATCAATTTACCAGCCTACATAAACTAAGGAGTTCTTTTAGAGTATTGAAAAGAGGTTGTATAAAGTCTGTATTATGTGATCTAAGTAAGCTTAGGGTTCTTAATCAGAATATGAAATCTTTAGTATACAACTTTAAATATTTTCTACGGAGTTCAAACAGGATGAGGATACTCAATTCGATGTTTTTTTATGTGTGTTACCTCATAACTTTTTACTGGGTGAACCAATTTCGATGATTCTTTTTTATTTGAAAGCTGATGCTTCACATGTGGTCTCACATAAATTTGATCAAGGTCTAACCAGTTTTTGAGTTATTCTTAATAATTTATATTGAAGTCGGTAGTACAAATTTTTTAATTTTTAATTATGTAACATTTTAATCTGATTATACCATTAAAGCTGTATGGAAGCTGTTTTCTGCATGCTATCACTTGCTTATACAGCTCTAAGTGTTATTAGTATGTAATTATTTTCTATACAATGGTGTATGCAAACTCCCTTCTAATACTTATTTTTATAGAGTAATTGTACACTCTTGTAAATACAGTAGTTTTATGACTTCTGTCTATGAGGGTGATATAAAACTATAAAAATAAATAACAGCCATGGTACAAATTAAATGTGTATAAGGGATTAGAGTATATCCATTTTGCATGCGTTGCGTGTTTATATTGTGTTAGTGAAGAATATTAATTTGTTAATCAATATATATGTGTAAAGAAAGATAAAAGATTTGGTGCAGTTAGAAAATCATGTTAAATCTAAATAAAATTTATCCCACACTGTTCCCAAGACAAGAATTATATGTTATGTTGAAAAAACATGAAAAACAAATACAGCGTGAGTAATAAATATATTCTATTATAGAACAGATTAAAAACCAATGGTTGCATGATAGAATCCATTACATACATAGTACAGCTAACTAATCAAGACCCTTGAAATATCGTTTTGGCAGTTTTGGCTGTTTAGCAAATTGTCGCCATTTTAGGACCCATAAAAACAAAATTAAAAATATAATTTAAAAATTTAAATATAGTTCAAAACTACAGTTTGACTAATGATCACTGTGTCCCAATGTGCCTTCATATCTATTAATTTATTATACGTTTTTATTCTAACCTATAAACCCTATATTTAGTTACCGTATTTAATTGCAATTTTTTATAGAAAAAATATACAAGTTTACCGTAAATCACTAATTATCACCGTCAAATCTCAACTCCAATTCCAAAATAATATTAAAATGTTAAATATATTTTTTTTACTCTGACATAAAATGTCGCCAACATTCAATAAAGTATACAATCTAGTCATCTGAAATAAAGTTCATTTTGTTTTAATTTCATTTGTAATTCCGTTCAAGAACGATTATCTTTAAAAATTACTTATAAGTCAATATATGTAGTGTAATAGTTTCCTCGCACGCCAAATAACAGCTATAATACAGCAGTTATACAGCCTCTTTTAAGCTTGTACAAATACTAAACAGCGCGACTAATCCATAAAGCTGTATAATTTGTGCCAATATAAGCGCTTATACAGCCTTTATACACGCAGAAAATACAGTCTCTAATATAAAAACGAACTTCAATACAGATCGTATACAGCTTGCATGCTGCTTGGGTTATGCTGTCTTTAAATAATTTAACATTAAAAATTTTGTACAACCGACTTCAATATAAATTATTAAGAATAACTCAAAAACTATTGGCTAGACCTTGATCAAGTTTATATAGGACCACATGTGCAGAATTATCGAAATCGATTCACCCAGTAAAAAGTTATGAGGTAACACACATTAAAAAAAAAACATACAGTCGAATTGTGTACCGGCTCCTTTTTGAAGTCGGTAGAAAAAAGATACCGATCAGTTAGTCCTCATTTACATTGAAAAAATAATAATATATTTTTTTTCTTTTTTCCTTCTCAATGTTTACATGTATTTGTTGGTGAATGTTATGTACACTTGTTGTTGATATACATATCAATGCGTATTACTTTTCATACACAGTCAAACCTGAGTGAGTGAGAACTGGGTAAATGAGAAAACACAATGTAAACAGAAACGCAGAAGAAATTAAAGGATTTTTTTTTAAAGTAATTGACGTTAGTTTTTGTTTGTAAATATTATGTCCCAATATTATTCCAATAAATGATACCTATACAATAGATACATTACACAGGGGGGATTGTAATTAAGCACTAGCCTATAATAACTAAAAAAAATTATCACTACACATTTGCTGTATTTTTGAAGACCTCTATAAGTGTGGCAGACCTCTTCTGTACCTCTAAGCTAGAAACTCGGGTTAGTGGGAATCCTACATAAACGAAAAAGAGATCGCCGTCCCTTGAACTCTCACTTATCCAGGTTCGACTGTAATTCAGAAGTGTATTTATGAAATTAATAAAAAAAATTGATCACAGTTATAGTACGAGCATGGCAACACAAATGAAATGTCAGCTTACCCTCACAGTTGCACTCTGACGATGGGACCCTGCCTGTCGTCAGGCAGTCCGTGCACTCTTCTAGTGTGAGCACGCACCTTGTTGGGCTTCTCAAAGCGGTGCTCGCACACGGGACATAGGTATCCATATCGTTTCCCAGTGTGCGCGTTGTGCTTGTGGATCTGCAGGAACTTGCGAGACTTCAGCCGCTTCGGACACAGGTCGCACTGGACATGATTAAATGAAAGATCAGGGTGGCTGTGTCGTCTATACAGCTGTGGTAGGCATATTTCAATCGTGAATGATACGTTCATATGACCCGGGTCGCATAAAAGTATTATGATTGAATATATAATGCCTCGTTTCCAGTAAAAGGTCTCCGGTCATTTACACTCACCATACAAAACACAGCAGCATTAAGCTGCTATTTCACGTTGGTATTCTGTGAGAGCGTGGTCCTTCCCCGGTCGAGCCGATCCATTCGTGCTACAACTATACTAGTAATATAGCTACTGTAAAATAGCAACATGGCTCACGCATTATTAAGGATAAAGGTTGATTTACACGGGGACAGTAACAGGCGCCAGTGGTGGCGCTGACGACTGAATTGCACCATTTACACGTAGTCAGTAGTCGCGCAGACAGTGCTGTACTGACTTCAAATCAATTTACATTATACCAGTAACAGGTCAGAACTGACTTGCCTCGAATTCGGAGCCAGTTACTGTCCCTGTGTAAATCAGCCATAACTCGAAAACTAATGGTCAGACCTTGATCAAATTTATATGGGACCACATGAGAAGCACCAGCTTTCAAATAATAAAAAGTATCATCAAAATCGGTTCACTCAGTATAATGAGTGGATAATGGATGGATACATTGAATAAAAAAATTATCTATTGTATTCTATATGAGAGATGGTCTGTTCTTCAGTCGTTCATTACAGCCGTTCAAAGTCCACTGCTGAACAAAGGCCTCCCTATAGATTTCCTCATAAGGGAGATATTTTGTTTTATAGGAGAGGGGCCAAACGAGCATGCGGCTCACCATGAACAACTGCAACACCAGGGGAATTGCAGATGCGTTGCCGGCCTTTTAGAAAGGTGTAAGCTCTTTTCTTGAAAGTCCCTAAGTCATAGCGGATATTTGCAATATTGTCACGCTTGACAGGTGGGCTGGCAATTGCAGATTTTTAATTCGGTTTTGATATCTGAATTAACAATCTAATTAGTGTCGCGGCATCTGTAGGCGTCTTTTAAACAGTTCACGCCGACCCATCATATCGTAGTTCAAATTAGTTCTAACAGATGGCGCTACTTTCTCTAATACGGAAAACGCGTCAAACAAATGTCCGGACGACCGTATCTTTTAAATTAATGGAGGCATTTAAAACTGTGAAATCATTTACATCTGTCCTGCTCTATTACTCTGTAAGAAATGTGAGCTCTGCAGCGGGACTCACCTGGAAATTCTTTTCGGGCAGGTGTATAGCGATGTGCTGGACCAGGTTCGACCTCCTGTGGAAGGTGGCGCCACAGTGGTCGCACACGTAAGGCCTCTCCCCAGTGTGGCGTCTCTCGTGAATCTGCGGACGGTGATCTGCTGATACTGTGCCATATATTTTTATAGAATCATTATCAGCATCATCATCATCATTATTACAGCCAATTACTAGTTCACTGCTGAACTGATTTTCCCCAAAAAATATCACAAAGCATCGACTTCCTACATCTTACTGTATAATACCTGTAGTCTTATTGAGTGGTCGCTTAGCGGTACGAGGTTGCCACTCAAGAACATTTCTTCCCCATCGGTTGTCGGTTTTTCCAGCTATATGGCCGGCCCATTGACACTTCAGCTACTGATCCGGTGGGCTATGTCTGGTTTTACTGCGGATATGTTCATTAAGAAGCCTATCACGCAGGTAATCTATTAATATATAATTAATCATTATTAATCGTAATTAAAATATTAATCGTTGCTTAATGATTTTTTATATTTACGCGAATACTACACATTTAAATAAAACTAATTTTACGGATTTTATCGCATATATTAACTTACTTTATATTCCCGACGTTTCGGGTGCTTTCCAGCACCCGTGGTCCACGTGGTCGTGGTGATGGGAATATAAAATAAGTTAATATACGGGATAAAATCCGTAAAATTAGTTTTATTCAAATTAATCGTTGCTGCTTATTTGCGTCGTTTATGTATTTACTCAAAAAAAGACTACCTAGACCTTAGCAAATTGAATCTACAGCGTGTCAATTTAATCTGTACTACAGGAGACATTTTGTTTTTATAATTAAATAATATTTATTAATATCTATCTACGCAGTAGAGCCATGCTGTAGCTATCTTATGGCTGTAGTACGAATGGGTCGGCTCGACCGGGGAAGAACCACGCTCTCCAGAATACGAGCTTAAAATAGCAGCTTGATGTTGCTATGTTTCGTATGGTGAATGTATAGAAATGGAGACCCTTTTTACTGGATACGAGGCATTCCAACTTAGTCGTCAGGGGTGACAACGCATCTGCATTTTGATGCTTAATCGAGGATAAATGTAAATGTCTCTAAGGGCCACAGCATCCACTTACCATCAGGTGGACTTAGTGCTCAATTGTCACCTTTATTTTATCAAAAATAAAAATATTTAACACAGAAATGGTAACTTTTATTCAGATGTTTTTTTTAAATTGTATTATGATGCTAGATTTACCGTGAGGGCCTCCTTTGTGGCGGAGGTATAGTCGCAGTATACACACTTGTGTATACGTCCAAGGCCGTGTCTCGCGCGCTTGTGTTCTTGCAGCTGGTTGTTGTTCCGGCACCTCTTGCCGCAAGACTGCAGACAGATATGGACCTTCTTTATAATAATAATAATAATGTCCTCCACACCGTTTCCTACCAAGATGATTCGCGAGGCTATCGACAACTAAACTCAATAAAGAAGATGGCTAAGTGCTCCCATCTGCTTGGGGTCCCATCTAATATATAAAAAATAATATTTGTTTGTTCGTATTTTATGCGCTGCTTCGACAGTCGGATCGCGGTACAACTTTGTCAACTTATTGCTTGCACTTGCGCGAAGGTTATAGGCGTAGTAAAAGTAATTTACAGTAGGTGGCGCACGTTTCGCGTGCCGAAAAATGTATTTGAAAGTTGTATATCATCATTCAACTTCAAGGAATATATTATCATTCCCAATTAAATAATATAACTTCAGAAACAGATAGGAAGCAATGCCGGGAGTGATCTAGTCTATATTTTATCCGAAAAACTTAAATTTTTTTTACTTGGACATTTTTTGAAAAAAAAAAACGTAAAATTGATAAAATAAATAGTCCTTGATTATCTTAAATAACTCCATATTAATAGAACCTTCCCAGGTGAAGCCGGGTCACTAGTTTTATCTATACCTTTTACTGGTAACAAGCATATCTCAGTCCCGAGGGATGGCAACGCATCTGTACTTTGATTCTTAATCGAGGATAAATATAGATGTGTATGGGCCACAGCACCCACTTATCATCAGGTGGACTGTGTGCTCTCTTGTGGCTCTTCATTTGTTACAGGCTATCTACAGTCTACTGCTGAATGTAGGCCTACCCTATAGATTTCTTCATAAGTAAGATACATGTTATAGTTGCCAGGCTTGGCAAGCTGTAAATTTAACCGTAGGTACGCGAGCCATCCGAGTTCGATCCCGCCGGCACCGATTTTCAACAACTTTTAGCTGTGGCGGCGAACAAATATATAATGACACGAATGGCGTGTCAATCGCCACATACGCCTATTGTGCCATCAGCCATGTGTAAAAATAATTGTCTTTTTGACCTAATTAAGTTTAGTTGACATCAAACATCAGTTACAAATGGAAGGATACTTTTTTTAGTGGGTAACTACGTGTTTTCTTTGAAATTGAGAGTAAGGGACTTTTTTTATGCAGAGATTACAAACATTTTGTACTATTTTTTGTTTTATAAAAAATCATTTATATAAGTTTCTATTAGTGAGAACCTGTTATTGGCTTTTTTGTAAATTTAACATGTTATTTACTTAAGATTTGTAAGGCTGTTGGTTTTCCATAACATAAAAATAAAATAAAATAAAATAAGTAGGTACAGCTAAATCACTCTGGAAATCCTTGGTTTTTATTAAATTAAATTTTCACCTAATAATAATATTTGTAAATATCAAACAATCAGGAACCTTAATTTGGAAAAAATAAGGTTTATTATTCATTAAAATTTACAAATGTTAAATATTATTTAATGTTATACAAATGTAAAAGTAAAGTCGATTTGAAAACTTCTAATTAGTAAGAATAGCAAAACAAGTGTTTTCAAAAGGAAAAAAACACCGGCGCTATACGGCGGCGGAATGACAAAAGACTATTTATTAGCGAACTTTTTTTAAGCATGAACGGTTTCAAACTCTTTCAAGCAAAAATAAACCTTATACCATATCACAAGAGCACATGGTACTTCGTAGGTCTATTCGGCCATATGATAGTAATAAGACGGCAGTTTAACGCATTGTTTTTTTTTTAACAGTACTCTTGTTTATCAGAAATTTATTTACAACTTGAGTTTGTGAGCGATCGTAATGAGTGCTATTATTTGTTACTTATTAGACTATTTTTCCACAACATGATTGAAAACCCACAAAGTAAAAAGAGTACCATGAACAAGTTAAAAAAAGGTTGCCAACCCCTAAAAATTTCAAATTTTCAAAATATCCAGAAACGAAGCCGCAGGCATGAACTACTTGCAAAATAATGAATATTTTGTTCTGAATAAATTTTCCATAAACGCAATTTGAGCGAGTTATAACGATTTTTAAAAAGACACGACTCGTGTGTCATACGCCACACCTAAAAATAATCGATGGCACGCCTGGCGTGCCATCCGCATTGGACCGGTTAATTGCAATTTCAATTGCTGATTCACCACGTTCTCAGCGCTGAAAGAAAATATCGTGAGGAAGCCGGCACGTCTGAGTAATAAAAACAAAAAAAATATTTCGAAAACATGTGAAGTTCGCCAACACGCATTGGGTCCGCGCGGCGGACACTTCATTGAGAGGAGGCCTGCGGCCAGCAGTGGGACGTATATAGGCTGTAACGTGAACTTTTGGCAAGCAGGTCAACAACTGCAGTTTTGAAGATGCTGCTGCCCATCTCCTGTTTCAGTTTCCCTTTGTCGCTTCTGTTACACAGTCACCATACAACATTATTCTGGATTCATCATCATCATCATCATTACAGCCCTTTACAAATCCATTGGTGAACATAAACATCCCCCAAGAAATGCAACAATGCACATTCCCGAGCCACCTGCATGTCTTATCAGGTCGTCACTTCATCTAGTGGGCTACCACTCGAGAACCTTTCTTCCCCATCTGTTGTCGGTTCTTCAGTTCTGGATTAAAGCAATAATAATTTAGACTACAGACCAACCTCACACACACAGTAATTAGTGTGGAACCTCATATGGGCCTTGTACGTCGCCTTCATGCGGAACTCCTTGCTGCAGAACCCACACTGGTATGCGGACGCATTGGCCGCCGAGCCATTCTTCAATTTAGTGATCGCTGCTTTTGACTGAAAATCAGAATGCTAATTACAATGTCAAAGGAGGATAGCAATCTCCGCAGGACAGAACTATAGTGCACGAGTAAGTGAACAAGTGCACTCTCTATTCCCTCACTCTCGTAGTCCGATGGGATGGCAGTCCGACACGAACGGAGAGAAATCAGGCGCAGGACCAACGGCTTTACGTGCTTTCTGATGCTGGGGCCACAGTAACAGGAAACGTCAATGCCCATAAAAGCAACTATTATTGTTTTAATTTTAACACCATTAAGTGAGTGGCTACACTTGAACGGTCAACATCATTTCAATTTCAATGCCATTGTTCCTTGAATTTCAAGCAAGATGGACGTTGACGCTGCTACTCTAAATTTGATGTGTAAATTTTTATTATATAACTAATGTTCATCCCGTGCCTCAGATAGCATGTAAAGCCCATTAGTCTTGTGCCCAATCTCTCCGTGGTCATCCACGGACGGCAATCCGATACCGACCCATTGGGCTGAGAGAGTGTGAGAATAGAAAGTGCACCTGTGACTAAGAACTAATTTGTGCACTGTAGTTCTGTTTTGTGCAAATGACAAGCCTCTGTTGAGACTGGTTGTCTTGACCAAAATTCAGTCTGGAGGACATTATTAAAAACTGGGTGACAGGCGTGTTTATGTTTACACGCCTCTCACCCAGAGGGGTAGGCAGAGACTACACTTCTCAACAGACTTCCATTTGGTATGATCCTGACAGACCTCTCTCACCTCCTTTACATCCATATATCTACACATACACGCTCGTCGGTTAAGGGTACTCCTAATCTGGTCCATTTTCAATATATCTCCAATTTGGTCGATAAACTTTCGTCTAAGGCGACCCTTCCCAACTCTGCCGTTCACTTCTGCACTGTCACTCTTGTCACTCTTCCCTCGTTCATTCTTTCTACATGACCAAACCGCCGTAGCATTCCTTTCTTATTCCTGGTCACAACGCCATCATGCAAATCACACTTCTCTTATCACACAATTATTAAAAACAGCAGTAAGCAAACTTACCTCTTTCACTTTTGGTTTAACCTCATCCTCGACCGCAGAACAATCAAAATCCATTGAATAATCAGCATCAAAGAAATCATAAGAACAGTCTTCTACAAGCTCTTCTGTTTTATTTTTCTCAATTCTCGGACTTTTTCTTGGACTGTGTTTCCGTTTGGAGTATTTCTTTTTCACTTTCACACCCGATGTCATGTTAACAAGGGCTTTTTCTGCCTTCCTGCTCCTCTTCCTAAACTGTAATGCCGCTTGCATGGATTCAATGCACTGATTACAGATTTTCTGCGACAAGCCATCATTTAACTTAATCTGAAATAAATAAAAGAATTTTCTTAAATATTTTGGGTCGGAAACTTTTCAGACCACCCATGTATATGTAAAATAAAATTATAATTATAACAATGTATCTTGTTCTTCCTCGTGAACATATTAAAGCTCATAGCTGGCCATGTGTCTCTTCCACTGTAGAGGGTTTGCCACAATTGTCCTGCTTTACAGGCCTTTTCACCTTTCCACCTTTTGTATATGTGTCCAAAAATTCAACGTTAAACGGGCACCAGAGAGTGGACAAATTGATGACTAAACTTCTTTGTTTTGGATGGCCTCTTCAATGCTAGTTATTACCTGGAAAAGTGCCGATTCTTTCAATTTGCCTAAGCTGTAGGCATGTTGCACATCGTGTAGCGATCAGTTCATTTGTGCTGACTCCATTGTCTTTAAGACAAAAGATGTGAGGCTTAATGTGTCCATAGGATTTTGAGTCCTTACAACTCTCTGTGCTAAATTTCTTCCATTGTTGGAATCAGTATATCTTCATGCCATTTCACAAGAAGTGACATTAGGTGCCATTAGATTCAAGAGCCTAAAACTTTGGAGTAAGAGTAGTCCCTAACATATTGATAGAATTAACACCAAAATTCCTATCCTATAAGTCAAGTACAACGAGATTCCCGAAAAATTTATATTTGATAAGAAATATAAAATACAATTAAATGAAACTAACCAGCTGGAGGAATTAACCCAATAGAACTTAGAATTTTCACAGATGGTTCTAAAAGAAATTAAAATGCAGGATCCGGAACTTTTTCGGAAGACCTCAACATCTATATATATTTAATGTAAGTCATAGTTTACATACTTATGATAGATAGTTGTATTTTTTACCTAATTCTTCACTGATACTCGTAAGTACCATTAATGTGATATAGAATAATATGGCTCCCTCTGACAGAGATGCAAATGCACTTAAAAGAATGAGGCAACCTATGTTCTAGATTTAAGACAAACCTTGTTAAATAAATAAACTTTTTTTTTTTTTATATATGTACACCGCTGGACACTCTCAACACAGTCTTTCAGATTGAATGTATGGGTATTATTCAAGCAGCCATAGCAATGGATGCCTGGAAGATAAAAGGCTTCTCCACCAGAATACTGAACTACAGCATGGCGGTACTACAAGCTCTGAGTTGCAATGTGGTGAACTTGAGACTAATGTATGAATGCCATCAACAACTAAATGAGGTATATAAATACAACAATGTGACTCTGTAATGTATCAAGGGACACAGTGGATCCAGAAGCAACAATGCAGCAGACAACTTAGAAAGGAGAGGATCGGCTCTGGCTGCTATAAGGCTGGAACTGATCATACCAATTCCTTTTGGTAACATTTTTTACTGGTACATAAACACTTCTCTAATCAACACGCTCAGCTTTAGAAAAATCTATAAGACAGTCTTATATGCAAGCTAGGTAGGCTCTGCCAGAAAATAACAGTTGTTTAGCCAATGTCATAATGAGATAGAACAAGCCACAGATCAAGATCACAGTTCTTTTAATAAACATTTACCATAAGTGTTACAGATAGTCCCCTGTGCAGATGTGCAGGGCATGTATGGGGGAGGAGGAAACGGCGGCACACATATTGCTGGCATGTCCAGAGGTTGCTGCATACATCTTGGCACACTGGAATCACTCCCTAAAGTTGTAAGTCACTGGTGAAATAGTTTCTATTTCATACAATTATATTAATTTGTTTATGCTTATTAAAAAAAAGAAAAACATCTTTATCTATCTTTATTCTGTGATGCTTTTTATCAATATGGCCCATGGTCTTGTGATTATGTCACAATAATTCTGCCAATGTCCGGTCCTTGGTGTGTCCCACCTAGTCTTGAGGCTTCTCGTGGCAAAGGAGTTGGCGGTTATTAGGTGAAAATGTGAATAAAAACAAAACAACTATATACATTGTGGACAACACAATAAAATCTAGTTATAGCAGGAGATTAGCCTGAGCAGGGAAGAGAGAATTAGGTTAAGCTAAATTTAGTACACAATAATTAGAGTTTAATATTACACATTTGAATATATTTTGAGATTATATTGACATATTATATGGAATCAGGGATAGTTAAGAGGGAATTCATATTCACGGGTCAAGGGATTGTTTTGGGAAGGATGTCATATAAAGAATTTGAGTGATTTTGACAATTGAAGAAAAGGTGGTCTGGAGTACCTTCATCCAGATCACATTCACAGAGGGAATGACCTTTGATTCTAATTTTGGCTAGAAATACAGGAGTGCAGACTTGCCCTAGCCTTAAACGGCAGATTGTATATGTGATTTATTTGTTCAAAAAGCTGAATTTAAAAAATCAAGGTTTTGGAGGAATTTGGGGTTGGATTTTACCAAAGTGGCAACCTTTAATATGTCCGGATATACTCCATTCTCTGTCCCAAGAATTCTTGAATTCAATTTGAGCTAATGACATTAGATCATGAGAGTAATTCATTAAATGAGACGGACACCCAGTATCTACAGCTCCTGTGGCCCAGGAGTCAGCCTGTTCATTTCTTTCTATGCCACAATGACTAGAAATCCACACAACCTCTACCTTGAGCCCACTCTTATCACAACTTAGTATGAGTTCTTTAATTCTCAGTATTAATGGAGAGATGGATTTAATTTTAAATATATTGCTCTGTAAGGACATTAGGCAGCTTTTTGAGTCAGTAAATATAACTGATTTAGGGAAAATTATAATTAGAAAATTATATTGATAACGGATTTATGGAAAAGCATATAGTACATAGCCTCATATCCTCCGCAGTAAAAACAGAGGCCTGAGAAGGACATCTATAATTAAGGACAATTTTATATTTGAAGGGCACAGGAAAAGAAGGAGCTCATTAACATTCTCATTGTTTCGAGTAATTAAAGAATTAAACCTAAAATTTCAATTTCTACACTTACAACTCTACTAGAATATGATTTGTACCCATATAAAAAAGGAACAGTGTATATTTAACATACTATATTGTTAATTTAAAAGGTTGGGTTGGTAAATAAGCAATAGTTTGTAATTTAATTACCTAACTCCCAAATGTAAAAGGCAAGAAGGTGCTCATTGTCACAATGATCTCCTTTTTACATTTTACAAATTAATTGGTGATCATAAACAATGTCTAATTACATAAACACACTAATGAAATAAAATACATGTTAATTAGCATGAAATTTATTTGTTGGGTAAGGTAATACATTCAGGTAAAATTAATTTTAAAGATGAAAATAGAACCGGGGCCCTACAAACAGCAGTAACGGCAGAAAATGTATGAACTACTGAAATGTTGGTGCGAGAAGACCCAGAAATCACATATACGGACATCGAAAAGATTGTAGCCATTAGTTCGGGCAGCATTCATACCATCCTACATCAACATCTTGGAGTGAGGAAGCTTTGTTGTCGACGGACCCCTCGTTTACTCTCCGAAAGCGAAAAACAGACTCGTGTGGATTGGTGCCATGAAATGCGTCTACGTTTTGAAAACGGGGCCTCTAGACGTGTTTCAGAAGTCGTTACTGGTGACGAGACATGTATCTATCAATATGATCCGGAAAATGAAAGGCAATCATCGGTATAGGTCTACTCAGAAGGACAGTTACTGACAATACTGCAAAGACCTCGCAACGTCGGCAAAAAAATGGTGGCTAGTTTTTTTTCGCGGAGCGGACATTTGTCGACGTCAATGCTGGAAAATTGTAGGTCAGTTAACTTTGAATGGTATACTACAGTTGCATTACCCAAAGCTTTTCAAGATGTGCGGGAGAGAAGACCAAAGACTGGGCTTCGGGGAATCATGCTGCATCACGTTAACGCCTCTTCACATACCTCCCTTCGAACAAAAGCATTTATTGAGGAATCTGGTGTTGAAGCCGTGGCTGCCTACGAAGAAGCGATTTCCGACCTGTCAGATCAAGACTGACAAAAGTGTTTTGAGAGTTGACTTAGGCGAATGGAACTTTGTATAGAGCATGATGGAGAATATTTTGAAAAGATGTAAAATAAATATTAATAATATCTACAATACTTTTCGTATATCTTAAAACTTATTGAGTGTCCTACGTATTAAAGTCAATTTTGAGATAATAAGCAAAAATTTTTAAAAACCTAACGTACACTAAAGAAGTCGTAAAATTTATGCAAGGAAGCTTATCTGGCAGCAGTCATTTGTATGACAAAATAATACAGATGGCCGACTATGAGCGCGTTTTCTGTTACAATCGCTGCGATCAGCCCGTTCTAGCATGGTTTCATAGACAATGGGCACCTTTTTACACGGTATAGAATGCAATGAGCGCGTTTTATCCTAAAGTACAATTTTTTTAAATTCACTTTACACAAAATCAGCGCCTTTTATCGTTTTTAAAACAACATGCTCTGATTGGCCATAGAAAACGAAGTAAAATGGTATAGTTCATTCCAAAAACGTAAATTGTCAATGAGCTCCTTATTTCCCTGTGCCCTTCATTTGGGAATCCAGACTGCAGAACCGACACATTTCAACGAAGCCAATTTGGAAGCATCAGTAAAAATATATAGTCAATCAGGCCATTCTTTTGCTACAAGGTTGTAGAAAGTTCTGTTTGCAGTGGGGGAATTTTTATTAATGTTTAAATTCAGTGTGATCTTAGGAATTAATAATAGAGCTTCATAACTGATTTCAAAATAGGGTAGCATTAGGGATATTACACAAGGATAACTAATATTTTTAATCTATTTAGAGATTTAAGAATAGGAGGCCAGCTTTTATTAGACCAATAGGAATTGTTTACAATAATAGTATTAGCAAAGATTCTGATTTACAATGTAAGGGGTGAGACGTTAGTTGTAGTGTTTTTGACAGAAATCTATCAGCTAGAAACTGTCTTCTTAAAGAGAGAGGGAGATCAACACATTCTACTTGTAAAGCATTTTTAAGAGTTGATTTCATTGCACCTGTGATAACATACAAACATTTCTGTGATGTTAGGGCTGTTAGCCAATTTGGCTTTAACAGCTTCATCTGATACAGGGCTTGCGGTCTGAAAAACGAAGAACGGAAAGGCAATGATGATGATGATGGTTTATGATTTGGTTTTATTATGCATGTCCCTTTTGTGGGTTTTTTTGAGCTATTTGACCACTGTCTGAGTGAGGGAGTGCTGACCCCCGCCCCTGACTGCTTAGCTCGTGTTGATCAATGTTCTGCATGGTGAGAATCGTCTAGGTATGCAGATGTACTGTGTGTGCTCATTGAAGTAGATGTGGGTGTAGTGTCATTGTTTGATGTACCTGCGACGTTTGGGTCGAGGATCAAACAAGGGTGGTTGTTCTATGAGTATGTTATGCAGTCTAGGGTGAGTAGGCACAACATTTGTTATTGGGATGTAGTTGGCTGGATTCACCACTTGCGGGTTTAATGGGTATCGGCACTATCAAAGTAGCGCTGCGACATCTTAAAATATTCAGAGATAGAGGAGGAATGGAATATTAATTATTTTCATTGATGTTGTTTTGAGCACACTATCTTACACAATAAAGATATATAAACCCTCAAAGCATTTAATTTAGTATAACTGTAAAAAAAGAAAATAAAATTGCGAGAAACTGGTTCTTAAGTACTTCATTGAATTCATAAATTACCTCCAAGCCTGTTACCAGCCGTAAATCCTCCGATCTCTTTTCTTCCATTTCTTCACTTTCAAAAATTGGAACTAGGTTTTCAGTGCTCAAACAAGTCCTACATATCGAAACCTCAGGTTCTTTTTTCTCCGATATTTTTGGTTTCGTCAGTCGTCGGGTGGCCCTTCGCCGCATACTCATACGATTTATTAATAGAACAGCTAGCATCCTTGTAACACATATTTTTTTATTTTAAAAATACATGATATAAATAATTAACCAATGAGCCTGCAGAGTTATGTACACAATATAGTTTCTCTTGGTTTCCCTTTCCAGCTGTTTATGAACTTCAATTTCAATCGATAATAACAATAAACCAGGGCTCGGAAACCGGTTCAAATTCTAAACCGGTTTTGGGGTCAATGACCGAAACCGGTTTAAGCGGAATACCGGTTTTTCACAAATTTGGGTTTAGGTGGTAAGAATTAACCGGTTAAATCCAAGTTTTGTAATGTCCCCCCTCTCCCTTACCCCGCTTGTAGCCTGTTTTATACGGCTGCGCTCTGTTAGTAAAAAATCGACGTGAACTATGGTTTTACTTGTTTTTAAACAGAATGTAACGTTCACTGAGTGGGTGCAAAGTGTTCTACGCGAGTGTTCATGCGTTTTTAGAATAAATATTACTTTAATTGATTAATAACGAGCGAAATAATAATGCAGTGTCAAGGTGAGCTACTTATTAATGTATTATAGAATATTATTTTGTAAATATTTATATTAAATATATTCCAATTTTTTTCCAAGTCAAATGCTGTGAAATATACCAGAAAACAAACACTATTACGTCTTTTTTTAAACTGTTATTATTCAATTTTATTAGTTAACTATATATACATATTTATTTTCAGACCAAGATTCGATTCTGGAAAAACTTAACGGTTATCTCTCTTCTGTTTTCAGAGTATGAATCTGGTATTCTTGATATAGGAGATATGAAAGTCATAATCAAAAGAATCATTATAAAGAATAAGCTGTATTGAAATAAAATAAACTTCATTTAATTATATGGTTTTTTTCTCGTTGGTATAATAATTGTAGATATAAAGTAAATGGCCACTGTTAATATATTTTTCCATTAACAAGTGGGATGCGGGAAGTAAAGACTGTGCAAGAACCTCCGAAGGAGGCGGAGTTATAGCCGAAATAAGAATTTTTTATTTTTTGGTTTTTTGTCATTTTGATCCCCTAGGAGGAACTATAGAGAACTTTTTGCCCCTATTCAACCATGACCCCCATGACATCCTCTACATTATAGGCTATTCAAACTGACTATGCTTAAAGTTCGAGCCAGCCCCCAATTTTTTGGTTTTTTGCCTATTTTGACCCCTAGGAGTGTAATGAGAACTTTTTACCCCTATTCAACCATGACCTCCATGACATACCCTTTGGATACGGAACCCTAATATCAGTTAATTCCGTAGAAAATAAAATCTTGTTTAGTCACGTCGCATGAATGTGTGAACAGATCATATCAGTAATTAGTTATTACTGCTAAACTGCAGGCAAATATTGTATTACATAATTTGCGAAGGCAAATATTGTGTTAAATACTCGATTCGAGAGTGACTTTAAATAAAGCATGGCTTAGAATTTGCTTTGCTTTTAATTTACCGAAAATGTTTACAACCGTATCACGTAAATATATACTTCAAGTATGAGAAAATGATTTATTTAAATGCATTGCAACCTTATAGGGTATGATTATAAAGTACATATTTCAAGGATATTCGTTACTTTATCGAAAGAAAATGTTTCCATTAGGTTACAGATGATGTTAGATGTTCATCTATTAAATTTAGTGTAAACTGTAAAATTACCACTAGATGGACTTACGTCAAACAGTAAGGAAAGTTCGTCTAAACGCCGATTTTTAAAAAAATTGCCTCAATTTACGCGTTATTTGACATTAAAGCAATTAAAGTGTTTTTAAAATAGTCAAAACAATATTTTTCATCATTTGTAAGTATTACCTACCTTAGCACGTATAGTTCCATTAGTTTGGATCAATCAAAGTTAACAACTATTAAAGTATGCCGGTTTCCCAACATTCACCTTACACAAAAATAACTTAGGCGATTGTCAACATAAACAACAAAAGTTTCACTTAATTGTGCTTAATGTAAATGTAGAAATATGACACGACAAACTTTTTTAATTTATATATATAAAAATTTCGATAAATGAAACCCCGACTGTCTCATGGTTTAGTTGTCATAAGCGCGACTGTCGATTATGATGTGGTCCCGGGTTTGAATTCCGGGTCGTGACAAAGTACCTTTATTGGATTATATTGGGTACTAGCTGTTCTACGCGACTTCACCCGCGTGTAATTTAGGGTTTTAATTATATTGCTCAGAACCCTAATTCTTTTTCTCAAATATAAGTTAGCCTAAGTTACTTCTTAGGGCATCAGCTATCTGCCAGTGAAAGTCCCGTCGAAATCTAAGGAAGGTAAGGAAAAGGTAGAGCTAAGCGGCAGCTTTTGCTGTCGCACGGATGGGCCAGCTCGAACCGGGGTGGAGAAAACAGAAAACCGGCCCCCCCCCCCATCAACATGGTAGTGGAATTGAACAGAAAACTACCCCAGGAGGGTACCAGCACCCTTGGAGAATCCCTCGCTGAGCATCCACGACCAAACCACTCCACTACTGGGCGTGGGTGCTCAGGCTGCCCCGCGTATTCTGGGGGGGGGGGGGGGGGGCAAAATTCCGCTCGCGACTAATACTGCTCGGGGCAAGCTGAGCAATAAGACCAAGGCGACCCCTTTCACGCTATCCGTGAATTTTTGCAATATCAGGGGACTTCATTCCAACCTTAACGCTGTCCATTACCATCTAGAGACGGCGAAGCCGGCCTTGCTCTTTTTAACTGAGACTCAGGTGTCCTCTCCGGCTGATACTTCATATCTCTCTTACCCGTGGTACAAATTTGAACACTCCTTTGTGCCCCGGGCTGGAGTTTGCGTATACGTCAGGGAGGGCAACTGTTTTCGACGCCTCGGCAGTCTTGAAGGTACGGACCTGTCCATCCCATGGCTGCGCGTAGACAGCGACGACCATCCCCGCGTCTACGGGTGCCTCTATAGGTCCCATAGCGGTAATGCCGACACAGACCGACTCATCGACCAATTCCAAATGGCTGCAGACTCCGTGCTACAACAGGTCCCATCCGCATATCGTGATACTCGGTGATTTTAACGCCCACCACGCTGAATGGCTTGGTTCTCGTTTAACCGATCATGCGGGTAGATCTGTCTATGACTTTGCTTTGGCATATGGTCTAACACAACTGGTTACTTCGCCTACGCGGATCCCAGATGTGGAGGATCATGTACCTTCCCTGTTGGACCTTCTGTTGACCTCTCATCCGGACGGATATCAGGTCTCCGTCGATGCCCCACTAGGCTCTTCGGACCATTGTCTGATCCGGAGTACGGTGCCACTCACGCTCCCATCGCAGTTGCGATCTGCAGCTTGCCGCCGTGTTTGGCACTATAGGTCGGCCGATTGGGACCGGATGCGGTCTTTTTTTGCATCCTACCCTTGGGGGCGGGTTTGCTTCTCACCGGAAGATCCCAGCGTTGTTGCCGATTCTGTTGCTGATGTGGTACTTCAGGGTATGGAACTTTTTATTCCATCCTCTGTGGTGCCCATCGGAGGCAGATCCCAGCCATGGTTTGGTCGCTCCTGTAAACTAGCATCACGCTATAAGCAGGAGTGCTACCAGGCCTGGGCGGACGCATCAACGTCCCGGGATGTAAACACCAGCGCTCTTAAAAAGAAGTACAATTCCGCCTCCAGGTCCTTCAAAAGTGTCATTGCCAAGGCAAAGTCAGAACACATCGGCAGAATTGGCGAGAAACTAGTTCGCCTCCCTTCGTGAACACGTGCATTCTGGTCTCTCGCCAAGGCTGTCCAAGGGAACTTCTGTCAGCCATCTCTGCCATCTCTGCACAGGGTGGACGACTCACTGGCCCATGACGCAAAGGAGAAAGCCGATCTGCTAGGCTCTCTTTTTGCTTCCAACTCGACTCTAGATGACGGGGAGAACACACCGCCGAACATCCCGCGGTGTGAGTGCTCCGTGCGGGAAGTGCTGTTTACACAGCGCTTGGTGCATAAAGCACTCCTCTCCCTGGACGTGATCAAGTCCAGTGGGCCTGATGGAGTCCCACCTATTATGCTGAAGACGTGTGCTCCGGAGTTGGCACCGGTTTTAACGCGTCTATTTCGGTACTCCTACTCCCTAGGCGTAGTCCCGGACTCATGGAAGACAACTTTGGTGCACCCGATCCCTAAAAAAGGCGACCGCTCAGATCCGTCCAACTACAGGCCTATCGCCATCACCTCCTTGTTCTCCAAAGTAATGGAAACGATTATTAACAGCCAGCTCATGCGGTACCTTGAGGATCACCAGCTGATTAGTGACCGCCAGTACGGTTTCCGTCGAGGTCGCTCAGCTGGTGATCTTCTGGTCTACCTGACCCAAAGATGGGCGGAGGCAGTGGAGTCCAAGGGGGAGGCGTTGGCCGTTAGTTTGGACATAGCGAAGGCTTTCGATCGGGTTTGGCATAAAGCGCTTCTTTCGAAGCTGCCTTCCTATGGGCTTCCCGAGAAATTGTGCAATTGGATCACCAGCTTTCTTGCAGATCGGAGCATCAAGGTCGTAGTAGACGGTGCATGCTCCGATTACAAGCCCATTAACGCTGGTGTTCCACAAGGCTGCGTGCTATCACCAACGCTGTTTCTTCTGCATATCAATGATATGTTGCAAACCAGTAACATTCATTGCTATGCAGACGACAGCACTGGTGATGCTTTATACACCGGCCGTGCCAATATTTCTCGGGAAAAGTCGCCGAGTACCGGAACAAACTTGTGCCTGAAGTCGAGACTTTGTTGAACAAAATCTCAGACTGGGGGCGACTAAATCTAGTCCAGTTCAATCCCCAGAAGACACAAGTTTGCGCGTTTACCGCTATAAAGATTCCCTTTGTCGTATCTCCTCAGTTTCAAGGCACTCCCCTTGTTGCCTCAGCCAGTATCGGAATCCTCGGTGTCGACATATCGAGTGACGTGCAGTTTCGTGGTCACTTGGAAGAGAAGGCCAAATTGGCCTCTAAAAAGCTTGGCGTGCTCAGCAGAGCGGGACAGTATTTCATGCGGGCACACCGCTTGCAACTTTACAAGGCGCAGGTTCGGCCTCACATGGAATACTGTTCCCATCTCTGGGCAGGGGCCCCCCAGTGCCAGCTCTTTCCACTTGACCGCATCCAGCGCAGAGCGGTTCGAATCATCGACGACCGAGTTCTTTCCGATCGGCTTGACTCACTGGCACTGCGTAGAGAGGTTGCATCTCTTTGCGTATTTTATCGCATCTACCACGGGGAGTGCTCTGAGGAATTGTTTGGACTAATTCCAGCCGCTCAATTTCACCATCGCACATCGCGACAGAACTTGCGATACCATCCATATCATCTAGATGATTGGCGGTCCACCACTGTGCGATTCAGAAGAAGTTTTCTCCCTCGCACAACTTCCTTGTGGAATCGATTACCACTAGCGATTTTTCCGGACCGATACGACTTAGGGACCTTCAAGAAAAGAGCCTACTCCTTTTTAAAAGGCCGGCAACGCATCTGCGATTCCCCTGGTGTTGCAGTTGTTCATGGGCGGCGGTAGTCACTTACTATCAGGTGAGCCGCGTGCTCGTTTGCCCCTCTATTATAAAAAAAAATCCGTCTAGCCGTTTCGGAGATTAGCCGGAACAAACTGACAGACGGACAGACCGACAGACAGACATACTAAAATTTTTAAAATTGTGTTTTTGTTATAAGTACCATATATACATTAATATGAATTTATTAACAAGCTTTTATTTTAACATTACAAACAGACACCTCAATTTTATTTATTTGTATAGATATAGATAAAGAGTGTTATTCTCTATTAAATAGAGAATACCACTTGCCTTGATAGTCGTATCACAGCCCTCCATCAAACACTTAGATTATTGGGTTTCCTCGTCGTACGCAAACATGGAATAAATTCTATTTACTTTTTTTCTCCCCATTATAAATAGCAACAAATACAAAAGAATAAATTATTTTCTTCGATATAAGTCCAGTCATAAAGAATACACCAAAATACAAAAATAGTCTTTTCTTTTTTTGCGAAAACTAAAATAATTTCACGTTTTTCGTAAAAGCCAAACTCCCAGTAGGCACCCTAATCGCGAGTGAAAGAAAAAGAACGTGTCGCATAGGCAGATAGTTGACGAAAAGTAGCTCGCACACGGTGATGCGGCATAAACACGTCACAAAGTGAATCTACCTGTCCCACTCAGTCTTTACGTTTTACGGAATTAACCGGTTAATTTTGGTGTCAAAACCGGTTCGTAACCGGTTACCTTTATCGCTTAGGTTTCATAAAAACCGGTTAATTTTTTAACCGGTAATTGAAGGAGCGATAAATTTACCGGTAATTAATCGAAATTAACCGCTCTTTTTAAACCGGTTCCGAGCCCTGCAATAAACAATCACTGAACGAGTGTTGCCATCGTAAAAATCTAAGTGTCACAGTCTGCTTTGCCGTATTTAAGGGAAAAAAGTAGTAAACTGCCTTATTTTTAATTATTTATTTTTAAAATGTCTATTCCTTATTTTTTCTTCACAGTAAATGCTCCCTGTCGTTTCTAACACTTCAGTTTCATGTTTACCTAGTGAGTATTTGTCCTCCGTTTTAATTTTTTTACAAACTACTACAATTCTTACTAACTACTAAATATTTTATTCCCATATTTTTGTTTTACATTATTAGTGATAAGCCGGACTGTCCAGTCATGAGGCACTGGGTATTCACACGTCTATAACTGGTGTCACAAACTGGCCCGGAAAATATTTAAATTAATATAATAGTGTACCGTAAAATGGGGTGAATAGAAATCGCGGGGTGAATAGACACAAGTCTGGTTATTTGATAAAGTTGTCTCTAGGTTTTTCTATCTAGTAGGTAAATATATCATTTATTATATTTGTATTTTATTGTTTAACAAAAAAGCTCGGTATACGAGTTAAAAAAGTATCTAAGCGGTGCGGAATAGGTGTGACGCGAGTTATCAGCTTCAAGTCGCGATATTATGTAAATTTACAATTATGTTTAGTACTTACATAATTTTATAAATAAGTAATAGTGATTTTTAATCTCGTCTTGTTACCTACAACTTAAAATAACCAAAGGTTATTAATCAAAACACGTAGTGTTATAATTAGTGTTATATAGTTTAACAAACTTTGAAACATTTTTTTTGTTTTTATTATCATTACTTAAAAAAATACGTTAAAAACTATGTAAGCAGTTGCCTATTTATCTAATGGCTTTATGTTGGAAATGCTTACGCTGCAAAGCGGTTAAATTACATTACTCTGGTATTTTTAATTGATATAATATGGAATTGTATAAATATCCGATTTATTAACTAATTATTTTTTATAATAACAATTTTGATGTAGTTATGTTTTCTTTCATTTGACTCACAAGCTCACAGCCTACATACTACAACAAAAGTAAATTTGACAACCCTGGCATTTTTTCTCCATTCACCCCTATGTCGTATCTATTAACCCCGGATTCTCGGTGTATAGAAACGGACTACTTTTTTCTAAAATCCAACGAATTTGCATGTTTTTATTCGTTTGAAGCATTAGTATTCGATAAACAACAACAAGACATTAAAGTGTTTTTTTTTGCGCCCGAAGCAATTGGAAAAGGGCTACCACAGAGGGAGGCGGAAAATGCATTACGCATACCACGATAGCCGGTCTATCGTGGTTATGGGGGACTCACTGTCTAAAAGGGGAACCTAAGTGATACCCCCTAAAAACCGCCTTTAGGGACTGGCAACCAGCTGTTTAAAGCTTCTTATGCCGTATCTATAGCGACCTTCTTTTGGGAAAAGAGGGCGCAGACGGCTAAATGCCGTTTAGGGAGTGCCTACGAAGGCATATTAATTTTAAATAATTTTTAATTTAATTAGAATTGGCCTGAGCCGCCAGGAGGCAGTTCAGGTCGTTTGACAATTTATTAGGCGGGTCCGAGAGAGTGTTTCTCGGCCTGCGGACGCTATAATGGGAGGGGAGTGGGGCTGTTTAAGTAACTGCCTCACGAATTAATGTGTTATTATGCGACTCTGAGACTTTAAAAAAGTTTTCAGAGAGTTATTTTAATAAATTGTTAGATTGTTGGGATTTCTAAGTCCCGATGTAGGTCGGCATTACGGACGTACCAAGGTGCGTTCGTAGCTCGACGACAGAAGTGATTTTGAACTACTTGTAATTCGTTAATAATTTTAGAGTCTGCGTGTGCAAATATAGGGGCAGCGTATGACATTACTGGTCGTATACAAACCTTATAAAGTGTTCGCTTATTTCTTAATGACATTTTACTATGTCGGCCTAACATACTGTTAAGCCTACCTAGATAAAAACGAGCTAAACGTGTTACTCTTTTGACATGAGGCTCGAAAGTGAGCCTACAGTCATGGGTGACACCTAAATATTTAATTGACATATGCCAGGGAACAGGGGTCCCTAACATACGTATTGGTGGAGTATTTTTCTTGTTTTTATTACGGCGTCTTTTAATATCGAATTGAACTGCGGAGCTCTTCTCCGGGTTCACATCGATACGCCATTTTTGGAACCAATCTCTTAGGTCATCGACTGACTTTTGGATCTTGTTCCTTGCGGAAGATAGCATATGACTTTTGCAGTATAGAGCAGTGTCATCTGCGAAGAGTGAGAGCTGTACACCATTCGACGGGATTGGGATGTCGTTGGTGTACAAGATGTACAGGAGGGGAGCTAGTACTGATCCCTGAGGAACACCAGCTTTAATGGGGCGCTGAGAGGATAACGTGCCTTCGTATCTAAAACGAAAGGTACGATGTTGTAAGTAAGAGGCCACGAGACGTACTAGACGATCGGAGAGTCCTACTCTATATAATTTGAATATAAGGCCTTCGTGCCAGACTCGGTCGAAGGCTTTGGCAATGTCGAAAAAGACCGCGATTGTCTTTTGTCGACGTGGATAAAAACCGCTGAGGATATATTCCACAATGCGGTGAACTTGTTGGGGACAGGAGTGTTTCGCTCGGAAACCAAATTGATGGGGAATGATAAGAGGGTCACCCTCTGTGGGAAACAGATGGCGCTTCATGCGATTTTGGATGACTCTTTCAAAGAGTTTGCCCATGGCCCTGAGGAGGCTAATGGGACGATGACTAGAGGGGAGGTTAAGAGGCTTGCCTGGCTTGGGAATACCAATGACAGTTGCCTCTTTTCACGTAGTGGGAAAGTGACTAAGATTGAAGCAAGCGTTAAAAATAATAGATAAGAGGGTTAACACCTGCTCTGGGAAGTATTTAAGGGCTTGGTTGGATATGCCATCCGCGCCCGGAGCCTTTTTGGTCTTAAGTCCTTTGATGAGGGATGAGATCTCATCATTGGACACAGTGATAGTGTCAGAGGTGGTGTAGGATGAGTTCCGGCGGCGGACCTCATCCTCCACTTCCTGAATATGTGAGGGGTTGACAGGTTGAGAGCTAGGAGAGCATTGTGCGGCAATGCTGTCTGCAAAGCACTCAGCCTTTTCGTCGTCCTCGAACGCAACCATACCGTCGGGGCGGGAGAGAGAGGGAGTAGCATTAAAGTGTTTTATTATCAGCTTATATACAATATATGTAAGAAAAACAGTGTAGAAGTTGAAAATTGTGTCTATTCACCCCATTTTACGGTAGTTTTTTTTTATTCCGTTTTACTAACATAATTTGTAAGTTCATAATTTGTACTAACCCTCTTATGGACCAAAAGTTTGAAATAAATTCATTTTATTTTATTTTTATTTATATATTTTATATATTGTGCCTTTTAGTCATAGTACAAAGACACCAAGTAGGCTATCTCCGGCCAATCCGCGATATAATTGCCTACTGTCTCAGGGTTATCACTGTCACCAAATCATTAGTTTAAAGCCCGGCCCTTGCCAAAAATAATACATCTCTGTATAACTAATTCAGTGATCATTAGTCGATAAAGTTCAACAATGGTTTTCCTAACAAATACAGAAATGTATTAAGATTCAGAGCAGTATTATTTATAAAAAAGGGATAAAATAAACCGGCGGGGCGGTGTGTGAGCTCGTGTTTAAATTATTTACTTAGTATATACTAGTTACTTTTTATTTTTAATAGGCATAATACAGTATTTGCACACATAAAGGACCATATTAATTTTTATTTTTAATTAATACAAGCATATATACATTGAATCACACATTTATTACAAAATTACAAATTAGCTACAGAAAAATACTTTCTTCGGTTTCGACTATTACGAAACGACTTGTTATTAAACTTTAATGTGTAATATATCCGCATCCTTATAAATAACTTTTGCAAATATAATTAATTACGATTTTATAACCGTAAGTAGGTACTTAGTTACTATTCTTCCTCTGTCTGATAGACAGCTAATACAACAAAAATATGTAAGTAGGTATCTCATCGTCAAGTAAAAATTATATGCTATAATAAGTGACTCGCTTATCTGTCCTGTTCAATAGGTAATCTGAACAGAGACAATTCTGGAATCGATGAATTATTAAGACACCCAAACATACAGCAATACGTTCTCCTGCGATTATCACACATTTTTCATTCATTTAGCGGTGCCAAAAGCCGTGACGCGCGAACCTCGTGCGGTGTTAGTCCCGACTGGCGCATTGAGAAACATTTCGAGATTGTGTTTAAGTGTGCGTGCGGCGCCTCATAGATACTATGGCGCACACATACAAGGCGCGCGCAGTGCGTTTGTATGAAGATAACGTACTTCCCTCTCTTTATACTATGTTTTAGTTGAATAGTAAATGTAAAGCGTATTTTTTCTTCCTTTTTAAATAATGTAATAGAAATTACTCACTTGACATATACGTTCTTTCATCACACGTTTTAATACATCAATATCAAAATAAAAATATTCACGATATTTTTCTATCTCCCACATTAAAGTAATATTTATAATCATTTACCAATAACATTGGACAAGACGTGTACCTATCATACGAAGAGCAGTTGTATGAAGCTTTTGTCTCTGTTCTGTTTCTTTACTCGTGTGTATGGAGTGTAGAGTACAAGGAGAACCATCTTTTAAGGGGCGAAAGTTCAGAAAAAGTGCCCTACTATTTACTGAAAATAGAGGTTCCAAAACCTACCACAATAGCGCCTGCGTCTGAAAACTACGATATGAAGATAGCTGTTGTGAACGGAGTGAAGTCAGCTGAATTGAAATATTTAAAAAATTTCATGACTGATATGACATGAATGATATTTAATAAAATGCCAGTATACAAAATCTCAACTATTTAATTTAAACTATTTACGTAGTACAAAACCAAGCAGATTGGTCGGTCCTTGTTTATTTCTCCATCTTATTCTAATTACTTTTGGCGCTTTTTTTAATTTATCCTATGCTACTGCAGCGCCACCCTTATTGGACACGTTTTTAGGGACACTTTTTATATACATATAAAGATGGTCCTCCTTCTACTCTACTCTCCATACTCGTGTGTATTTCAGCCTTGTAATTTTTAGGGTTACCTACGTCCCGGATCTTAGGCCTTTTCCTAATGATGATGTTTCTTGTTCTGTCCGCCTCCTTGACTCCTGGCATGCTCCTTTCCATTGCTCGTTGGTAAATGGCAAGTTTATTGTGTTCCTAGAGAAAACATATGTTTGGCTCCCATACATTAGAATTTGTAAAATGCAGGTATTGAACAGTTTACTCTTTGCTGCTATATGTAGCTTTTTGCCTTCCATTAATTCTTTCAGGACCCAGAATCTCTTCCAACTATTTCTTATTCCTCTGTCGATTTCTTTGTTTAGGTGGTATCAGATGCCCTAAATATATGTATTCCTCGACATAACTAATTTAAGACTCGCCTACGTTTATGATGATTTCATTTGCATTGGTCATTATTTTGATTTTTCAGTATTCAGTTTTAGTCCTACCTTTTCACTCTCTGATGATAGTTCGTTTAACATCCTGTCTAAGTCTTCTGGCGTTTTTGCAAATAACACAATGTCAACACATCTTAATTGTGTTAGTATGCGCACATCGATATTTAACCCCAGATTTGTTAAAATTTATTAAAATGAATATAATATAATACAATTTATTAAATTGAATATTGAAGTGCTAACAACGACTGCGATTTCTTTATTCATAACATATCGCCACTACGTGAATGTGTATAAGAAAAGGGTGATTATAAAGAAATGGAAAAAGAGAAATTTTATTTCTTGTGTTCCACAAACAATCTTCGGCTTGGTAGAGCTCTGCAAAGCGAAAAGTTTCTTCATTGGTCATTGTTACTGCCATTTTGTAGACACTAGTTACGATGCGCGAATATAAAATTTAAATCAGGTGCGTGTGGGACTGTGGGAGCTCGTAGTCAACTAAACGTGCGCCCAACGTGTGGACGCGGCGGCCATAAGTCTGCCACAACCCTTTGATCTTTAAAAACCGACACCACACGGATCTCTGGCCAATTTGTGGCCCATCTTTCCAATACATACCAAGTGAAGCACAAACACCCACTCTACACGATAGCGATCGATATTGGCCACAAAATTCGCCACAACGTTCGCAAATGTGAAGAGCCGCCTTAATGCAAACACTGAACGTAAGGGGCGCGGATCAGAGAGCACAATACGGAATTATCATTTTCTACTCGAAATAAACTGTCCGATCACACTCTTAATCTCATGGCTGCGGGAAATGAAGCTGCAGTCTTCAACAGATTTGACACCATACAGGCAACTGAACAAAAAGATCTTCAAATGCATACGGCGGGACTTACGCAACTTCAATACAACTTGTAATGAAGAAGCGATCGAGCGGAACTAAGGCTCCAAAGTCTTTGCCAGAGATCTGTCTGCCAGAAAGAGCCAACTGTCAAAACTGAAGACCGAGTGTAGCAGAATCGTTTCCGGGACACCTGAGATTTTGAGTGAGATTGAGAGGTTCTAGAGGCAGCAGTACACGTCACCGTTGGAGACACACGCAAGTTTGAGTAACGATCCAAGAGCGAGTCTTACCCGACACTATTCCGAAGGCGAGGATGGAATTACAGCGGAACTTTTGAATGCGGGTGGAAAACCGGTACTAGAAGTCAATTAGAAGCTCTTTAATTTCGTCCTCCATGGTTGCACTACTCCGGAGGCGTGGAGCAGAACTGCGGTGATCTTGTTCTTCAAGAAAGGCGACAACGCTCTCTTGAAGAACTACAGACCGATTTCCCTTCCGAGCCGCGTCTACATGCTGTTTTTGAGAGTCATTACGAATCGTCTCGCACGCAGACTTGACTACTTCCAGCCTCGCGAACAAATCGGTTTCAGAAAAGGCTTTAGTACCATAGACCACATACTTACCCTGTGGCAAATTGTACAGAAGACCGAGGAGTATAATCTGCCACTTTGCCTTGCGTATGTGGACTATGAGAAAGCCTTTGATTCCGTCGAAATTTGGGCGGTGCTACAGTCCCTTCAGCGGTGCCAAATTGACTGTCGGTATATCGAAGTGCTGAAGTGTTTGTACAGTAGAGCTACGATGGCTATCCGAGTACAGAATCAGAGTACGAAACCTATCCAACTGCAGAGAGGTGTAAGACAGGGTGACGTTATATCCCGAAACTCTTCACCGCTGCATTGGAAGACGTTTTCAAGCTACTGGACTGGAAAGGACGCGGTATTAACATTAATAGCGAGTATATCACTCACCTTCGATTTGCCGACGATATAGTCCTTATGGCAGAATCGCTGGAGGACCTAAGCACTATGCTCAATGACCTCAATAGTGTCTCCCAACGGATAGGTCTTAAGATGAACATGGACAAAACAAAGATCATGTTTAACGTCCATGTCACACCTATGCCGGTAGTTGTTGGGAGCACTAAGCTCAAAGTTGTTGACGAGTATGTTTACCTGGGACAAATAGTCCGACTAAGTAAGTCCAACTTCGACCGAGAGGTCAATCGACGGATTCAACTCGGCTGGGCAGCGTTTGGGAAACTACGACACATCTTCTCGTTAGGCATACCTCAAAACCTGAAAACGAAATTGTACAACTAGTGCGTGTTGCCAGTGATGACTTACGGATCTGAGACGTGGTCCTTCACTGCTGGCCGTATGGGAAGCTCAAGGTCGTTCAGCGAGCTATGGAGAGGGCTACGCTCGGGGTTTCTCTGCGTGATAAACTTAGAAATAAGGATATCCGCAGTAGAACCAGAGTAACCGACGTAGCCCAACGGATTAGTAAGCTGAAGTGGCAGTGGGCCGGCCATATAACTCGAAGAACCGACAACCGATGGGGAAGAAAGGTTACAAATATATTAGAATATTTTAGCAAAATAAAGTCCCGTTAACATGTATAGCATTTTTTGTTTTATTTTAGGGGGTGCTTTATTCCATTTTATTTTATTTATTAAGGAACAGCAAACAGCTACAAAATACAGTTATATCTAAAATACAATAATATGATGTATTCACAATGATGTAGCCCACAACGCTATCCACATATTACTTGCAATGTTAAATTAAATTCTCGTGCTTGATAGAAAACCGCCCTGGGTGTCAACCCACGCTAAGCCGCCACTAGTTACCGTAAGATTTGATACTGTAGCGAAGCAATCATGTAATCAAAATATTAAACGGAGTTTAATTATAACACTATTCAGCACTTTCCATGTTAAAAAAAATACGCATTTCGTTTTCCGTAATGTTGTATATACTATTAATATCCTCAAAATATTGTATGATGGACACTCCATTAGAAAGAAATGGAACGCTTAACTCGGTGCCTTTTATTCATTTCAAGGTCACAGATTTAGGAACGTTTCTCTAGTATGAAGTGCGCACTCCCTATATTTTACAATCTCCTTGGACTACACATCATGCAAAGGGATTTTTAGTTTATACAAGTACACGTATGTAGGATATTTAAAAACATAAATAATAACATTTTTGAACAGCAAAATCAATTTTATTAACAATCTATCATTATTTATTGCATAATTTCTTGACGACAATTTACACTAATGTGAATTGTGAAAGGAAAATATGGCAGAAAAAAGTTATCACTTTTTTACATAATAATAAATACGAATACGAATAATAACTAAAAAAAAAAATGTAAATAGTAATTTCTTCTCGATAAGGACCTCCACAAATCTGTTACACTAAGGTGACGCCATTTTGGAATGAGGTTAAATAATTGACATTTTCGTGGTGGGAAAGTTAATTTATTAGAAAAGTGTAAAGATAAATGTATCTTTCTGAATATTTTATACTAATTAGATTAAAAATGTCCTAAAATTAAAGAAAACAACATTGACGCATTGTATTGTACATAAATTAGAGACCGAAAGAATTTTATTTAAAACACAACTTTTTATGGATAAATGATGACACTGATTGTCGTCAAATGATTTCACCTCAGTCTCAACTAGCGACATCTGGTGAGCATAAGATTATTATTAGATCCCATTTTTACGAAACACCTACTTTACATTTAAATTAAAAACTGTAACTACAAAATAGATGTGCACTAAAAAAGTTAATAACTTTTTGTGCAATTCGACACTGAACAAAACGATTGATTGACGAAGTGAACCATATTTCATAAATATTACACAAAATAACATGTGTGAGTGTCGTGGAACACTCGGTTGGAACGAAGTTACATTCGTAATATATTATTATTGATAAACGTATTACAAGAAATACAAATAAATGAATTACTAGAGTGTATTAAAATGAAGCGTTATTTAAAATAAAACATTTCTTTCATGGCAAGATGAGAAAAAGTGCGAGGGAGATGGATATTATAATATTAATCCATATCGCTTCATTATAACCGCCAAGGCCGTCTACACTGCGTCAGAAGGGGTCGTGACGCAAAAATCTTACACTTTTTGTCGCCCAGCCATCCGCCAAATTCATATAATCGTATAAGGAACTTCGTTTCAATAATCAATAACCATCGTTATAAAAAAAGCCATAATGATTATAATTTGTTTTTATAATGTTGGTAATAATAAGACTATGAACCTACTTCAGTTTGCTGTAAGCTGACAGGCTGAGCGCTGCCTGCACTTCAAGTGACGCAGAAACCATGCTCAGCTTCTTACACACACTGACTCACACATCTATTTTCTTTCTCTCTTTATAATCCTGATACGTCGACGGCTGGTCTCACAATATACACCTAAACCATGTTGTTGGTTGTATTGACATACTACTAAATGAACCTCAAGTGTCCGAGCCGAAAGAGTTCCCAAATGCAAAAAGAGTCCCAATCGCGCGCCACTTGTTATGTCGACCAACTTAATACACGTCCAAAATGCCACACTGGATTGTAAAAACGTGCAAAAACCACTTAAGTAGAATGAGAAAAGAGGAAGGCATATCAAATTTTCGGCAAGGACTATTAATATTGAATCATTTAAAGCTAATATTCTGCTTGGAGACATATTATTTCATTTTAATATTAATTGCAAAAACAATTTAACGTAATTTTCATTCGTTCGAGAAGCTTCACAAGGTCACTATAATGCGAAATCTAGTCAAAGTTAAAGAAGGTGATAAATTGTCGCAAGCAAAATTGAGCAGTTTTCTAATGTCTCTATGGTTTGAATTATGATGTTATAGCTTTTTTATATTTCTATACATGTACCTACGCTTATATAGGCTGACTCGGGACACATTTTCGTGAATTTGGTTCTAGACCTACAATCCATTTAGTAGTTGCTCAATGGTTAGTTGCAAATTATTTTAGCTGCATATGCGTGAGTTTTAATTCTACTTATTTTATTTTAATAGTAATACCTAGATAACAAAGTTACAAAACAAAGTTAATTATTTATTTAAATTGAATTGCTGCATTTATTTTTTAAATAAAAATACTGTAATATGTTGAATGTAATAAAACGCTTTATTTTTCTTTTACTTATTTACGTACATACATGAGTGCGTGTTCTTACAATAAGACGTGCATATTTGTGACCTAGTTGTGACGTCTGAGTTCCGTCTATTTTTCTTTGTTAGTCAGAGGTACCAGTATAAATGGCAGATGGCACGAAATATTCTTTGGTGAGCTTCTTAGAAATATAGGTAATTAACAATAGAGATGTGCGTTGTGTATGTCTAATATTTATACATATGCTTTTTTATTATTTAGTTTATCGAGTTAAACTATTAAATCTAGTATTTATAGTCTAACAACAAAATTTTAAATAATTTAAATATGTTTTATTTTTGGGTTAATTAAAAACCTGTAGAAGTTCATTTGTCGATTATTCTTCGGTCAGAGGAACCTCATTTTGATATTAGATTGTTAGATTGACGCTGGACCAACTAAATTTAATTTTTTTACACCGAAAATGAAATAAACTATATAATTCTATGAATTATCAGCCTTTATATATTCTAGACCATTACAGGGCAGGGTTCCTTATTGAAATTAAATTATTCACACATCTATATAAATTAAATGATAGAGGTTTGCAGTCGTATCACGCGCGTATCACGAAAAAACTACTGGATAGATTTCAATTAGGTTTTGCTAAGTTTTATTTCTTAGACACTAGGCCCTTACCTTTAAAAAAATATTGCAATATCTTCATTTAATATAAAGTTATTAAAGTTTTAAGAAACAACGATTTTTATACGGGGTTTTCCACACGGTCAACTGTACGTCGCTTGCTCTCGCGTTATTAACCCAGATAATTTATATATTTTAGCTACAAACGGTGCAACGAATAACATTTCTTTACAATGATATTTTGTCTTTTTGATGTATTTTCCTTCGCACATACTAAAATTTTGTTATTATGTCATGCAACGCGGACGAAGACGCGGGTATCAGCTAGTTGTTATATAAAAATTTCAGAAATACAAATAACTATCGATTCGCCCCGACTTTGCACGTGATTTATGAATTTCGACAACACCGTCACTTATATTCGTTTGGGAACCACCCAAACCCAAACATTTTCATCAAAATCGGTCCAGCCGTTTAGGAGTTCAGTAACAAACACACGTGTAAAATAATTATATTATATATAGAGATAATATATAATAACTACCCACAATAATTTAAAACTTTGTTTTACAGCATTTCGCAGCTGGTTCAACAGAAGTGATAAACATAACCAACTTAAAGTAATCAATTCTTTGGTGTCATTGAGACAAAAAATTAGGAACAAACTTCTTCAGACTTCCGCTGCTTGGCTCCTGGAACAAACTCTTGACGAACACCACCTGGAAGTGTTTTTATTTATTTATACTTTAATGCACAAAGTAGTACTTATTATGGCGGACTTAAAGTCATAAAGCATTCTGTCTCTATAGACATATAAGAGGCGGTGCAGCGAAAATAGAAATAATTAAAAATTTTGTACAACTGATTTCAATATAAATTATTAAGAATAACTCTACAGCTACTAGTCAGACCTTGATCAAATTTATATGGGACCACGTGAGAAGCACCAGCTTTCAAATAAAAAAGAATTATCGAAATCGGTTCACAAAAAAAAGTTATGAGGAAATACATAAAAAAATATACAGTCAAACAGTAAGCAGTTGACTGTGGGACATAAATTGACCTTAATCAATTGAACTGTCTTTACCACTCGGTAATTTACCGAATGTTGAGTTTAAAGAACCGGAAACCCTTTTAATTGTAAACAATGCATTATTTCTTAATTCTCAGGCGTGACAATGTATCTACATTTTCAAATAGATGTAGAGTGCCACCAACTTATCTGTTCAGGTGGACAAAATTGGAACTAAAGCCGCCATTTTGTAAATGACATTTCGCTGTCAGCTATTATTTATTCTGAGCTATCAGGTGAGTGTTCTTAAAAAGTGAATAAAATGCCTAAAGGTCTTAAAAGTGATGCGCGATAGATGATCCTAAAAGTTTTATCTTTTATGAAAGAAGAGAAACGTGTACAAGTCTCAACTATACCATTTGAAAAGCTGTATAAACGCGTTGCTGCCGCGAGAGGTTAGTATTGCCAGATATGGAAAATTAAATTATCAAATAATGTACTTGTGAAACATAGTAAAAAAATTATCTCAATTTACTGCAGTTCATCTAAGTATCTAGCTTTGTGGTTTGTGTTGCTAATGTTTCTAATGCCCCAATTAATTGAAGATTCATTTCATAAAATTACACCGGTGCAGTGGAAAAACATTTGTAATAATGTAAAAAAAATTGAAAATGAATACAGACTCAAAGACGCGTATTTAAATGAACCCTTTATTATAGTGTCAGAGCGATAGTGAAAGCGATTCCAGTGACTCAGTAGATGAATTATTGGAACCAGTAGCTAACGCGGGTACATTTTTCAAAACAGAAATATCTGGAATTCGGTCGCTTGAACACCGAGATCACGACCACAATTATTTTTATAAAATATAATAAATCTTTATATATAAAAATTACGTGTCACATTCTTTGTCCGCAATGAACTCCGAAACTATTGAACTGATTTCAATGAAATTTTGCACACTGCGTGCAGTTTGGTCCAACTTGAGAGATAGGATACTTTGTATCCCGATAAGTGACCTTCAATATTTTTTTTATTGCGTAGAATATTCATAGGAAGGGTCATAGGAAAGGGCAGAATAACGTCTGCCTGGCCAACTAGTAATATATATAATAACACTACTTCTCACTAGTTTTAATATATTAACAAGAAATTTGTTTTATTTTATATTATGTGTAATGAATATGTAGTTACCTATTTCCTCGGTGAATTTCTTAAATGGCAATAATAAGCACTCCACTAGCGACGCTGTCAACTGAACAGATAAGTTGGTGGCACTATAGGTATCTATGGGCCTCAGCATGCACTTACAATCAGGTGGACTGTGTGCTCGTTTGTCATCCTTATAAAGTCAAAAATCTGTCAAACTTATATGTACTTAAAAAAAGGTCATGCATGTCGTGTTCTGCTAATAACCACAAACTGGTATTTTAAAGTGGTAGAGTCATGCTGCAGGTTTACTATGGTTGTGGCACGAATGGGTCGGCTACAACCACAATATAGCATTCAAAGCTACGAAATCCCATAGACTGGTGATGATGGAGCGGCGTTACTAGTGCGGGAGTATCAGGACTATATCTATCTCATCATGAGACCGTGAAAGACCACAGATGGACATAGACCTCAAATTCAATATAGCGATGGGTTGCAGCACTACCTGTGTGAGGACAATTTTTTTTTATAGAATATGGGTGACAAACGAGCACAGAATCCACGTGATGGTAAGTGGATCAAAATGCAGATGCGTTGTCACCCCTGAGGACTGAGATGGAATGCCTCGTTTCCAGTAAAATGGGTCTCCAGTTCTATACACTCACCATACGAAGCACAGCAACGTCAAGCTGCCATTTTAAGCTGGTATTCTGTGAGAGCGTGGTCATACCGCGGTCGAGCTGTGCCATTCGTGCTACAACCATAGTATAGCTGCAGCGTGACTCTACCACGGGAATCACATCGGTATCACCAATCCACCTTGGCTGCTCAGCTATTGCCAGCCAATATCTATCATATATTTGAAAAGGTGAACAATTAATACAAACCTGAGTTATACCAACTATAAGCATCACAGCAATCTGCCACAGCGACCACCTCATGACCCTGGAACGAATTATTATAAATTGCAAATTGAAGTAACTTTTTAATACTTATCATAAAGGAGAGGAATATAATTTAAATTGAACATTTTAAAAACCGCCGAAAAGAACTCTACCGCAGCTAACAAAACAGCTGATGACCTTGGAACGGCCGAAACGATTTTTATAAAACATGTTTTTTTATAAGATAAGGGTAAGAAACGAGCACTCAGTCCACCCGGTAGTAAGTGGTTGCTGTGGCCCATAGACATCTTCATCTATCCTCGATTACAAAATGTACATGCGTTGTCACAAGTGAGGACTAAGATGGAATGCCTCATTTCCAGTAAAAAGGGCCTCCGGCCACCTGCACTCACCAAGCGAAACGCAGAGGTAAACCTCTACTTCACGCTGGTTTTCTGTGAGGTCGTGGTACCACCCCGGTTCGAGCCGGCCCATATAAGCGACAGCAAAAGCTGCCGCGTGGCTCTACCACTGTTAACGATTCTAAAGAAGTTTGAAGGGGCTGCAGCCTAACGGCAGTGAATCGCAAACTCAAAAGGTCTTGGGTTCGAATCTAACGTTTGACTCCTGTCGTGAACCATCCCTAACACCAGCATTTTAAACTTACCGGAGTCGTTAAAGAGACTATTAGTAAAGTTAAAAGCTAGTAAAAATCACTTAAAAAAAAACAAAAATAAAATTGATAATAAACCTCCTTGTGTGATTTCGAGTAAAAATGCAATAAATATTTTCGTTCCTCACCTGGAGCACATCTCCTCGGCCAGGTTTCTATCCCTGGCCTCATGTGCTGACAGTAACTCTTGCAGTCTTCTAGCTGCTGTCACATGGTCTTTGACTTTGGCCACAGACTCTGATATGTCTTTAACTTTCATCATGTAGGTTTCCGCGGAGTTGCCTGTCAAATCAAATAACTTTTTGATTCCTGAGATTTCGAGTGGTACTGTTGTGGCGGCGCTGTCGTCGCGCCACAAGCGAAACACATCGAAGCCTAAATCAAGCTATCAAAGTTCCGAAGTAAAGCAGTATATTATATAGAACAGCTCCGAACTACCACTCGGAGCGTTGGCTGCTTCCCGGGCTGACCTTGCCTGGGGGGGGGGGGGGTCCCTTTCCCCTTTTCCTTCCACGGACAAACTGTACTATGTAGCACTCATGGTACCGGGTGATTGATGTGATTGACATCCTGATGTCATAGTTAATCTGAGATTTAGAGAGTTTTACGTGGTAGACCCATGCTGCAGCTATATTATGGTTTTAGTACGAATAGGTCGGCTCGACCAGGGTAGGAACATGCTCCAGAGTAAAATAAATAGCAGCTTAACGCTACTGTGTTTCGTATAGCGAGTGTAGAGAACGGGAGACCCTTTTCACTGGAAACGAGGCATTCCATCTTAAGTCCTCATGGGTGACAAGGCACCTGCATTTTGATTCTTAATAGAGGATAGATGTAAATGTCTATGGGTCACGGCATCCACTTACCATCAGGTGGATTGTGTGCTCATTTGTCACCCCTATTCTATAATAATTTATAATTTAAAATTAAAAATTTTGTACAGCCGACTTCAATATAAGTTATTTAAGAATAACTCAAAAACTATTGGTCTGAGGTTCACCCAGTACAAAGTTATGAGGTAACACACATAAAAAAGCTTAGCTTGCTTAATAAACAAACTTTAAAATTTAATCAATTTAGGTCAAATAATAAAAAGCTGAAGATATCTTCTTTTTTCTGCCGACTTCCAAAAAGGAGACGGTACTCATTTCGACTGTATGTTTTTTTTATGTGTGTTACCTCAAAAATTTTTTACTGGGTGAACAGATTCCGATGATTCTTTTTTTATTTGAACGCTGGTACTTCACATGTGGTCCCATATGAATTTGATCAAGGTCTAGCCAATAGTTTTTGAGTTATTCTTAGAAATTTATATTGAAGTCGGCTGTACAAAATTTTTAATTTTAAGTTATTATTACTACAAGAAATATTTTCGTGATACTTTCTATTTATAGATGTTTTCAGATTTCGATTATTAAATTTAATAATTACATTCGGATAAGCAATTTTTATCAAAAAAAAAATGAGGGAAACATAAGCATGTCCGTCATTTGAACAGCAACCTAACAGTAATTCCCCATAATAGACATTATATTTTTCAAAAACTGCACATAAAATTAGTTCAATAAGTACTATAAAACACTCTCGCGACAACAGCATGTATTGTCTATCAGACACAGTGCAGTGCGCTAGCTTAAGGTCGGCCGGTCCCCTGCTCTGCAATACCCCATCGTCGCTCTGCGTAAGTACATTCGTTTCCCAACTGTAAGGTCTTTAAACTGTGATATTACTGTGGTCCTCAGAGGAACGCACCAGTAGCTTTTTTTGTTCTTTTTGCATCAGGTGGACTGTATGTTTGCTTGTCACTTTTTTTTAAATTAGAAAGCACGAGAAATTCTTCCGATCCTAAAAACGGATAGGAAAACTAACCCATCTCCATTTCTTTGTCGTCGTCGTAGTCTTTGTATGGGGCGTCCTCCGTTTCCACCATCAGGTCGAAGAAAACCTGCAAAATGTCCTTTTAATTTAGCAAGACTAAAAATATAATACGTATTATCGATTTTCAAAATCCCCGCGTTTTCTATTCTACTAACCCCCATAAAATCCCCAACCAACTTTAAATTCCTCGCAATTTGGGGAATTCCCCACATGTTGACGTCGTTGAAATGTGTGTTGAAAGGAAGGATAGAATACTCACTCTACCCTTCCCTTACTATTCGTAATACCTAATGCATTGTTTCGTCAGTTTCGTACCGAGCTAGATAAAAGAGTTCGACGTCCGCGCGAATATTCACCGTAGTCAGCTGATTTCAATTATACTGCTGGTTTTATGTTTGAGTATTATCATGATTTTTCTGCCGACTTCCAAAAAGGAGACGGTACTCAATTCTAGTGTATGTTTTTTTTTTTGCTTTTTTTATGTGTGTTACCTCATAACTTTGTACTGGGCGAACCGATTTCGATGATTCTTTTTTTATACGAAAGCTGATAGTTCTCGTGTGGTTATTGAGTTATTCTTAAATAACCTATATTGAAGTCGGCTGTACAAAATTTTTAATTATTTAATGATATTATCGTTTCATTTAGGTGTACTAACATGATGGAGCGTGAATAAAGCTAATAAAAAAGATGTGTAAAAAGATGATTTTTTTTCCTCGGGATCGATTTTCTTTCTGACCCATCATCAAAGGTATCGTTAGCTATCATCTGTCTTCGTTTTCAGGAGCATTTCACAAATATCCTGTATACCAACCTTAGCTGAAATCATTTCCGATTTTTCTTTATTTTTTATAAAATAAGGGTGACAAGGTAAGAGCACAATGTTGTGGCTCATAAACATCTACATTTATCCTCAATAAAGAATCAAAATATAGTTGCGATGTCACCACCCCTGAGGACTAAGATGGAATGCCTCATTTCCAGTAAAAAGGTCTCCAGTTTTATACACTCGCCATACGAACGCTATACAGCAGCTATTTTACACTGCTATTTTATGGGAGCGTGGTCCTACCGCGGTCGAGCCGAGCCATTCGTATTACAGCATAGCTCTACCACGTACAAAAACACGTCTCTACAACTGTGCCAAATTACACATTTGTAACATCTAGGGTCTCTGAGCAAAACCGCGGACGGACGGCCATGGCGAAACTATAGGGGTTCCTTGTTCCGTTAACTTCGAAACCGTAAAAATGTCCTCCAAACCGAATTTCGGTCAAGACGGCCATTATTATTACATATTTCTTCAATGGATACATCGTTTAATGGCGGCGTAAGACAATTCATTATCCCACATCATCCCCGTGGGTGTTGTAAGAGTCGACAAAGGGAAACTGAAACTGGAAATAAGCAACTGTCTTCTTGACAACAACTTTAAGTTGAGAGTAATCAAAAAAAAACTAGTTTCCCACCTGTGGTAACTATGGCAGACGGACCACCACTACACGGTACACACACGTATAATGTAATTAATTATTATAGTACTAGCTGTTCTCCGCGACTTCACCCGCGTGTAATTTAGGGTTTTAATTATGTTGCGCGGAACCCTAATTCTTTTTCTAAATAAGTAGCCTAAGTTACTCCTTATAACATCAGCTATCTGCCAGTGAAAGTCCAGTCGAAATCGGTCCAGCCGTTTCGGAGATTAGCCGGAACAAACAGACAAACAGACAAAAATTTTAATAATTGTGTTTTTGTTATAAGTACCGTATATACTTTCATATGCATTTAGTAAAAAGCTGGTATTATAACATTACAAACAGACACTTCAATTTTATTTATTTGTATAGATATATTAGTTAAATTGTTGTACCTGATGAAACTGTACTTACAGTTTTCTGGCTGAATGTACTGAAACTATTGTCGAAACAAAATCTGTAGTCGCCATTGAGTGTGGCGGTGTGACGGTGGGCGTTCTCCGGCTTCTTGTAATCGGCGACAATGACCCTGCCAACTGGATCAGCGAGTTGGAACGAGATGTCCAACTCCCCATGCGTAGAGTCTATCACCTAAGGAGGAAATGATTGGTAAATACAACACCAGAATGTAAGTCGGCTTTAGGAGATAGAAATTGAATGAAATGAAAAAAAAATTTCGATGTGAGAAATTAAAATTTCGTTTGTCAAATGTCTACATGTTATTTAATCTACTAGAAGAAATTGACAACCCTGGCGAAAATTTAACAACCCTCACACATATTTTCAAGTTTGTATAAAAATTTAATAATGGGTGAATAACTTCGTCACTAGCGTAAACTTTGTTACTTTGAACACAATTAAAAGATCAAATCATAGATCTGAGTGTTGTGTAAGTTAGGTTGAATAGAATAGAATAGAATAGAATCATTTTTTATTCAATATAGATCACATTTGTAATACTTATTGAAAGTCATTTTTTACTTTACCACTGGTTCGAAAAAAAAAACCTCTGTCCTGGGAAGAACCAGCAAGAAACCCAGCGGGACTTTTTTTTTAAAGCAAATTTTACAATAATGGTTGTACTAACTATATAAGTACAAAATTTATTTTAGAAACAGCTTGGAAGCGATCACCTCATTCCCAGGGGTTATTATCAACCATGTATTCATTTATACTATAATAACCCTGTTGTAAAAGTACTGGTAGTAGTAAGTAAGTAAGTTTAGCAAATAATATAATATTATTTGCTAAACTTACTTTTATCCTTGAAGTCAAATCCTATTATTTTCATTAAAAACAGTACAGATGTCTTATGGTTTTTATTTAGATTTCATTTTCAGTTCTGCTATTGTCTCTGATAGTATCAGAACTACAAAAAATTTGGATATTTTTAAAAATAAATCTCGGTCTATGATATCCTCATCCATGTATAGTTAGTATATTTAGCTTTTAGCTATAGTATAGTTAGCTCTAACTTGTGTAAAATCATCATTACAACCTAATAGTACACTGCTGAACATATGCCATATATATGTTACTGTAAAAGCCCGAATTTTGGTGAATCTTAGGTTTTACTTTTAAATCCTAGGATTTACCAACATGAGCTGGTAATAAAACACGACGATTTTTTTTTGCTTTTACCGTTAGAGTTTGGTACATCCTAGGTTTAACCAAAGATTACCAGTAAGTGTTGGTTTTGGAAATTAAACAATATATTTATATAAGTAGAAAGTATTTATTAAACATTGAATCATATTACCTACATAATTTTAAAACATTTTATGGTGATTTTGAAAGTAGAATATAGAAAAATAAAGCTTTCCATTGACGTCCGTAGAGTTGGGGGGTTGATATTTTTTTTTACATAAAGGTTACATTATTTAAAGCACTCAGGCAAAGTTTCAACATGCGGAAACGCGTATTTTTTGAGAAAATCAATTATTTTTGCAATATTTATGTCAATTGCTACCGTAAAACTGACGCTATTTTGTATTGTCATTGTCTTCGTCAGTAGGGATGTCGATTCTTTCCGAAGAAGATATTTTCGAAGAATTAATTATTAAAGCAATACAATATGTGTATAAAATGGATTAATAAATTATGTCAAAGAACCGAATTGATTGACCCCGACTCCACCTGGTACGAGTCTGTCCTACCCCTAGTGTTTTTATAAAGCCGGAGGCGCGTAGGGGGAGCAGCTTCCACCTGCTGTAACAAATCGCCGAAGGCTACCAACAAGCCGAAGCTGCGCATGCGAGGAGGGATGCCTTCGATTTGTTACGCAAAGGCGTAGAGGCTGTTCTTCCCGCCAGCGCCGGAAACGTTGCAGTCTCAAAATAATAACAGAAGGTGACACAGGTAACGGAGGGCTGCACACTGTTCGCAAGAACGATAATGCGTCGAACACGTCTAGACATGACTATCTTTCAACATTTACCGTGTCGTAAAGGTGAAAACTAAGATTTACTGAGTGAATGCTTGTAAAAGTCCGAACCTTATGTACTTGGTAAATCTTAAGTTTTACTGCAAAATCTTAGAATTTACCGTAGTTCTAGCTTTTACAGTAACACATATATATACACTAGCTCGCCAGGCAGACGTTGTTCTGCCCTTTTCGACGAACCTTCAGATAAAAAATCCTTAAATTCGTAATAAAAAATATTGAGCGTCACTTATCAGGATAAAACTATCCTATCTCTCAAGTTGGACCAAACTGCACAGAGTGTGCTAAATTTCACTGAAATCAGTTCAGTAGTTAGGAGTTCATTGCGGACAAACAACGTGACACGTAATTTTTATATATAAAGAGATTATATATATATATATATATATATATATATATATATATATATAACATATCCCAAAATTCAACGATAAACGTAAATAGTTATTTCAACTTTTTACAAAACGACTTGCCAGAATTATTAGAAGGCGTGCCTTTGCGTGACTTACAAAACATGTGGTTTCAAAATGATGGTTGCCAGCTCACTATGCCCGTCTTGTGCGAGAATATTTAAACCAAGAGTACCCAGGACGGATCTTATGGCCACCCCGTTCACCCGACCTAAACCCCCTGGACTTCTTCTACTGGGGTTGTCTCAAAGACAGGGTTTACTCAAAACCCATTTCAACATTGGATGAGCTTCGCCAAAACATTTATTTATTTATTCTTTATTGCATTCCTTAAAACAAAAGAAGACAAAGGCGGACTTAATGCCTTGAAGCATTCTCTACCAGTCAACCCATATAATATCACTCAGGCTACGGATCATATCAATGGTAGAAGATATGTACGACGAATAAAAAGATCTTTTTTAAGGCGATGCCATGCCTGTATTAATGCCGGTGGCCAACAATTCGAACATTTACTGTAATATTAATAATGCAAAAAAATAAAATATAAATGGAAATATTTGTACCCTTTGTTTTGATTCATGCAACATTTTGCAGCAAAATCCTGTGCCACACAGAAGTTTTTCTAGAGTATTATACCATTTTAGAATGTTGGTTAGTTGCGTCAATTTTTAAAAAAACTTGCCATAGTAGTGTCAGTACTTTTTTTACACCACGATGAGTGAAAGTGGACTGAAAGTAAAAATCTTTCAAAATTTTAGGGGAAAAAATAATTTTGATTGATTTTTGTGTAAAAACTACATGTATTCTGGGATTTATATGTGTTGTGGTAGATAGCAGTACTACTAAGGTTGCCGATACAAAAAAAAATACAAAATAAATTTAAAAATGTGCTCATGGTAGTTAAAAATACCATATCGGGGTATCGATTTTCGAAGAATTTCATTTTTTTTTGTAATTTCAAAAACGATTTAGATTTTTTTTCTTTTTTTTTTCTCGAGTAGTCATGAGCAGGTCCACCCTCTGGTGCCCGTTTATAAAAAGTACGTGTCACGTTGTTTGTCTGTGATGGACTCCTAAACTACTGAACTGATTTCAATGAAATTTTTGGTCAATGTGCAGTTTGGTCCAACTTAAAAGATAGGATAGCTTACATCTCAATTTATAGTCGCAATACAATATTATTCTATTGAAAATTATTTGTCTATTATTTGACAGTCACAATTATCTGTTAGCTCCAAACGATTCTGTCAGATGACGATATCTATTGACTGGATTGAGTAAATATTCAATAGATGGCGCTATGTTAAAAATGCAAACGTTTAATATAAGCTACAATTTAGTAGTATAACCACCACGTGTTGCTGTAAGTATTCACCAAATAGAACCGATTTCAAAAAAAAATTGCAGACTGTGTGCAGTTTGGTCCAACTTGAGAGATAGGATAGTTTTTATCCCGATAAGTGACCCTCAATTTTTTTATTGCTAATTTCAGGAGCTTTTTTGGGAAAGCAAATGGTCGTTCGGAAAGGGCAGAACAAGGTTGGCTCAAAGGGGGATAATTGCCATAGTTGCCACACTTGGCAAGCAGGTTGGCAACCACAGATTTTGGAACGAAGTCCCTTATCGCATGGTACGAATTTTACGGATGGGGGCTAGGCGAGAAAAGTGTAAGATTTTTCCATTACGACCCCTTTCAGTGCGAAACAGTAGTGCAAACAAGTTGGAATAATATCTGTCACCCTCGCACTTTTTCTTATCTTGCCATGAAAGAAATATTATTTTAAATGACGCTTCATTTTAATAGACGCTAGTAATTCATTTATTTGTATTTGTTAATCAATAATATAATACGTTTATCAATAATAATATACTACGGAAGGAACTTCGTTCCAACCGAGTGTTCCACGACACTCACGCAAGTTTTTTTTTATTTTCTTAATGTTATTAGGAAGACTCTGCTGCTCATCTCTTGATTCAGTTTCCTCTCGGTCGCCTCTTACGACACCCATGGAACAATATGGGGTAGTGGAATTTCTTACACCGTCACTACATGGTGTACACAGCTTACACAGTTTTGTGTAAAATACTCAATATTATCTCAAATTAGATCATATTTCATGTGAGGTCTGATAAAAATGTTTGAGAATGAGTATAATATCAAGGTCATATATGTAACTAGCAACTGCTTTCAGTGTTTAATTACAAAGATAAGAGAGCTGTGAAACAATAAAAATTTATTATTTTTACAGAACTAACATTCATAAAATTATATACAACTCCTTATCAGGAAACTATTATGTAAACCATTATTTAGAACATGTTTTTAAGACCACGACCACAACTTTGAACTTTGAACAGTTTTAATACTGTCAACTGATAAGTTATGATAGCTGTCACCTACACCTTGTGATATTCTATAGTACACTTAAAAGGGCCATAAACTATAATAGTAATAATAAAAGTCTATTTTAAAGAATTAAAAAGAAAAAAAATAATTTCGATAGTGAATATGGTGACTGCTACCAAACAATATCTAAATTGTTTTATGTTATTAATTTTTTGCAACGAAGTTTCTTATGGCACAATATGAATTAGATGAATGAGGGCTAGGCAAGAAAAAGTGTAATAGACGCTAGTAATTTCTTTATTTGTATTAGTTAATCAATAATATAACATGTTTATCAATAATAATAAGTATATTTATCGTAGTAACGAAAGGAACTTCATTCCAACTGAATGTTCCACGACACGCATGTTTTGTTTTGTTTAAAAGTGTTACCTCCACACTAGGATTTTCTCCTGTATCATATTTTACATACATAAATTTCACAAAGACAAATAACCAGACCCGGAATAATCATTTGTAGGCCATACAAATACTTGTTCTGTTGGAGATTAGAACCCGTGGCCCTTAGCACTACAACTTATTGCTAAGCCTCTGTACCACAGAACCACCAGTAATTATTTTATAACATATTAAAAATAATGGTACTATTTTTTTTTAAATATCCAACTGGGTTTCTTGGTGATTGTTCTGGCCAGAACAGGGGTATTATACAAGCCAGTGATAAATTAAACATAAGAATGACTTTCAATAAGTATTATTTATAATCTATATTAAATATAAAGTTTCTATTTCTATTTCTTTTTCCACTCAAAAGCTCCTGAAGTTGGGGTTCCAATTATAGGACGATTTAGAGTTTTTTGAAGTTGGTGTATGTGGCATAGAATTCATTTTTGCATATGCATTTATTAGAAGTGAAGTTATCATTTGTGCACCTTATTATAGACAGTTGCAAATAAAACATATTCAAGAAAGGACGTATTTCATTGCTCTATTTAACCGATTCGTTGCGGCACCAATTTCCGCTAACTTTTAGCTGTGGCGGCGAACAAATATTTCCTGACACGCCGGGCGTGTCAAGCTGCACAGACAATGCCATCCGCCATGTGTAAAAGTAATGTTCTTTTTTATGCTTTTTTACTTGTTTAGACCTAATTATGTTTATTTGACATCAAACATAAGTTACAAATGGAAGGATACTTGTTTTTAGTGGGTAACTACGTGTTTTTTTTACGCGTTTTCTTTGAAATTGAGAGTAAGTGACTTTTTTGACGTGACAACGTCTTATAAATCGATGAAGCTCGCTGCACGAACGAAAAAACATGACTCATGCGGCGTTACCTAGGCGTTCCATTTAAAGTGCAAGCGAGAGCGCGGAACGAGCGACTGTGTGAGCAAATGTGGTGTCAATTGTTTATAGCAACGATAATTGCGGCGATAAAGGTAATGATTCTTTCGATATTAAATATTTCTTATGACGTTGTCACGTTCAACTATCGTCAGTAAACCGACTTTACAGACAACCGATTTTTTTTTATGAAGATATTATAAACCTTTTGTACTATTTTTTGTTGTTATAAAAAAATCATTTATTAAAGTAGGTACAGCTAAATCACCCTGGAAACCTTGGTTTTTATTAAATTAAATTTTCACCGAATAATAACATTTGTAAATATCAAACAATGAAGACCTTAGACCTTAATTGAAAAAAAAAAGGTATATCATTCATTGATATTTACAAATGTTAAATATTATTTAATGTTATACAAATGTAAAAGTAAAGTCGATCTGAAAACGTCTAATTAGTAAGAATAGCAAAACAAGTGTTTTCAAAAGGAAAAAAAACGCTGGCGCTATACGGCGGCGGATTGACAAAAGACTATTTATTAGCAAACTTTTTTATGCATGAACGGTTTCGATCTGTTTCAAGCAAAAATAAACCTTATATCATATCACAAGAGCACATGGTACTTCGTAGGTCTATTCGGCTATATGATAGTAATACGATGGCAGTTCAACCATTTTAAGCAAAATTAAACAATAAGACAAAGGCATTGTTTTTTTTAACAGGAGACTTGTTTTCTAGAAATTTATTTACAACTTGAGTTTGTGAGCGATCGCAATGAGTGCTATTATTTGTTACTTATTAGACAATTTTTCCATCATCATCATCATCATCATTACAGCCTTTCATAAGTCCACTGCTGAACATAGGCCTCCCCCAAGGAATGCCACAAAGCACGGTCCTGAGCCACCTGCATCCATCGACTTCCTACATGTCTTACCAGGCCGTCACTCCATCTCGTGGGGGGATTTAAAACCCACAAAGTAAAAATAGTACCATGTACACTTTAAAAAAAGGTTGTCAAAACCCCTAAAAATTTCAAATTTTCAAAATATCCAGAAACGAAGCTGCATGCATGACTTTGACTACTCGCAAAATAATGAATATTTTGTTCTGGATAAATTTTCCAAAAAAGCAATTTGAGCGAATTAAAACGAGTTTTAAAAAGACACGACTCGCGTGTCATAAGCCACACGTAAAATTAAGCAATGGCACGCCTGGCGTATCACCCGCACTGAACCTGTTAAACCCCAATCAAAAAACAACTCTATTACAAGTACAGTTGCCTTATAGTTTACATTGGAATTATATTATTTTATTAGAATTTCTTAACTTTATATTTAAAAGCTGATAGCCTAATATTGCTCAATAGATGTTTTAATATTTTGAAAAAGTTTATAGAAGTCATAATTGTTTTAAACATTATATGAACTTCACTAGACCAAGTTGAAGCTGAAAACAACTGGCTACACTTACTTTTAAACACAAATAAATCAAATACATGTAGATTTATAGTTTGAAACAAAATTTCCTTTACAGAGGTTTGTCTCAACGGATCTCCATTTAGCTGCTAGTCTTAGCCATTGGTACAGGTCAGGATTGTAGTGCCTGAGTATATGTACAAAAACAGGTGAACTCTCTATTCCCTCATTCTCATATTCCAATGGGAAGGTAATCTGACAAAACCTGAGGGAGATTAGGTGCAGAACAAATGGTTTTGCATGCTTTCTGCTGAAACACTGCTTTTTTAACACAATAAGAACTATTTGTCGTAAAAATCAAATAATTAATTTTGCAGTAGTAGAGTTGATTAGCAGTAAGTAGAGTTTACAACCTCTAGAACAAAGAAGCCTAGTCAAAATTTAATAAAACCCTGAAAGCTAGATACCATACATACTTGCAGCTCAGAAGCAGAATGGCACTGTAGGGCCACCACGGTTTCAGATTCCATACAGAATGAGTATTTGTATGGCCTACAAATAATTGTTCCAGATTTGGATGTTTGATTGTTTAAGTATGTAAACTGCCCACAAGGTACAGGAGAAAATACCACCATGGGGGGAAGTTTTATTACGGCATATAGAACTAGCCTACGTGCACTCACGGATAAAAATAGTTTTAAAATGAGTGCTTATCCCCTGAGTGACCACGGCAATTCTTTCTCTTGGTACGTAAAACTTTAAGTACGAATTTAATCGTAGATTTATATTTTTTTTTTTTATAGGATAAGGGTGACAAACGAGCACACAGTCCACCTGATGGTAAGTGGTTGCTGCGGCCCATAGACATCTACATCTATCCTTGTTTGCGAATCAAAATGCAGATGCGTTGTCACCCGTGAGGACTAAGATGGAATGCCTCATTTCCAGTAAAAAGGGCCGTTATCGTTCCTATATAATAACGCTAGGCGGCAAAATAAACTTACATACCTGGTACTCTATGTCGATTATTTCATTTGGTAGCACTTTTTGATAGAAGCACTCCGTATTACCAGCTGGAACGGTAAATGTCATATCCTTTTCATAGGCAAAAACAACACTAAATATCGTCGTGACAAATAAATATCGCATTTTTAAATAAAAACGTCGTTACCGTCGTACAAATTTTAAGTAATGACGCTGGCTCTGTATTCGAAGTTTATTTATAGAATCTATATGACGTGCTTGTTTTTATAGAGAGATTTGTGTATAAAATTATTTATAGACAAATATTTAACAAATCAAATAATAAATAAACGATATATCGGCGTCGGCTGTAGTCTATAAATATAATTATAATATCTAATCTAATGTCAGAAATCAGCATAGTTTGATTTTGATCAGTGTCACTGTCAGTGTCACTTACAGTGTCAAAATTTGGTCAAAATTAATTTTAATCGGTTTTTTGGAGTTTATGGCCTGGTATCTAGACCTTTAGGCCATTTAATCGGTTTAATAAAGTATTAGTGCTACCAAAACAAAAAAACAAATCAATGCTCACGGCGATACAAAAGGCGCTATAGTAAAGTTTTTTTAATACATAGATACCTAATTTATAATTAATTTTAAATGATTATTATTTTTATTTTAATAAATACGTTGTTTTATCTATTTTTTTTTCATTTTTATCACTAACCCACATAATAACAAAACTAAATATACTATCGATAACGCTTATCGACAACAATAATGCGCATCACTAAGCTCGCCCCTAAGGCCCGTGAGTGGGAGGGAGAGTGGAATACTCCGATGATTTATGACCCAAACTGCACGCACAAAATAATTATAGTATAGATTCGATGACATTGGGCGTTTTTCCAATTATCGCCACGGCACCGGCACGGCGTCACCGCTGGCACCGACCCGACTGCCGGGGAAGCAAAAGTGTACTAAATGTATGGAATATGCAGGAAGTGTTTCCACCGGCACGGCGAAGACTCACCGGTTCCCTTGCTGGTGCCGGGACAGCAAGCTTCTTGGTAGGTGCCGGCCGGTAAAATTGCATGTATATTGCTGTACGTATTGTAACGTGTGTGTGTGTGCGTGTGTTTGTGCGTGTGTTTGTGTGTGTGTGTGTGTGTGTGTGTGTGTGTGTGTGTGTGTGTGTGTGTGTGTGTGTGCGTGTGCACAAGCCGAGGTAGAAGGAACCCATTGAGATTGAAACTAGAAATTAACTTGTGAAATGATGAAATGTTTCCCAACGAATACATACTACAAAAACAAGTAAATTAAAAGGCATGTGTGCAGTTTATAGGGCACACAAGTTAAACCTGCAGAAAGGTAAACTTTGGGTGAATGCGTATATATCAGGAGTAGGATAATTGTAGGGTATATTTATTATAATATTGTTACACATTTATTGTAATATTGATATAAAAATCCATGCAGATAAAATAACAACCTTGATGGAATTTTAATTAATAGATAAGAAGGCTCAATTATATATAAAAGTAGGAAAAAGGATTATAGGACAGTATTACCCCAAGTATGGTCTCTTAATAAAAAAAAGGAGTCCAGGTTACTTTTTACCCTACTACATTTATTAAAAACTTAAAGCTTGTGATAAAACTTGGAAAACTAAAAGTTGAAGACTATACGAACAGAATTCTTAATTTAAAAGTCATAAACTCTCGCGTTCATTTTATTACACCATATGATTAGAAATATTTTAATAACCTCTCGAGCGCCCAAACGTCAAACGTCATAACATCGACAAGCGCCCAGCCCAAATTTAGCGTATGAAAGTAAGTTGGCGGTCAACGTTTAAATGCTGATTTTGACGTAAAATCATTTATGAGCACTAATAAATAATCATATATTCAGAATTCTACATGAAATTTGCGTTTTTATGTATATAAAATTATCTTATTCTTATAGCAAGTGGAAATATTTTAAACGGTCTGATCACACAAATGTGTAAATGTATACACATAATTGTAGAAAAATGCATTTAAATATTAATATGAATCCTTAATAGCATGATAAAAGGCCTTATAATATTATATATTAGTTATTTTATTAATATAAATAGATAAAATCACCCTCTTCTCATAAAATTAGTCAAAGAAATATATTTGAAAACGAAGTAGTTAAAGCAAAATAATATCTTAGCAACAGCTTTGAGTTCAAAGCCCTTTTTGGACTTAATTTCCACATAAAATATTTTTTTGTGGTCCCCTATTACGCTTAACTTGTTACCGAGTTTCTTTTATAATATATCATGTGTTTGAAGTAGTCAGATCTTATAGAATCTTACGAAACAAAAAAAGATCCACAAAAAATACTACTACTAAAGATAAGGCTGTAAAAAATAAACTGTTTCATAATTTTATAAATGAGTTGTTTGGTCAAATACTATACTGAATATGGAACAAATAAAGATAAACACATATTTCTAATAATATGATAGAGTTATTAAAAACAATTAAAAACATTGACAAAATTTCGAACCAAACTGACAATATAGGACAAAAAATGTATAGACTCGTCTTTTGTCGAAAATTTAAATTTATTTTTAAAGGTATATCTAATATTATGTTAAATTCATCGGTGTTTTTATTTTTTTACATTTTTATGTTTAATTTATTTTGTTAATAGCAAAAAATATTTCTTAAATTTTTTTAAAATGATTTTTGTAGGTCGACTTGTGGAAAATGAAACTATGGAAAAGTTGGATTAGTTGTATAATAACAATAATAATAATAAAATTGAGAACCTCCTCCTTTTTTAGAAGTCGGTTAAAAAGTTTAAATTATTATTTAGTGGCGTGATGTTGCGCAAAACAAGCAAACAGGCACAGAGTCACGTTGCAACCAGGGCAGTAAACGTGGGTTTACGGCATACAACGCAAACCCTGCGCAATACTTCCCGCCTGGGCCTGGAATAGTCTGGGTCTGGTCTGGTCTATTCTTTGGTTAGCTGTAAAAAATAATCTTCTGAGAAAGAAGTGGTGCTATCATGTAAGATAAATGCGTCAATTGGAGGTTGCACTTTCTTTTTTAACAAATCTGAAAAATAATTAAAAAAATTTAGTAGTTAATCGTTACGTAAAATAAAATAATATAGGTACATAAAATAGGTATCCTTACAGTAGGTGTGTAGTCGAAAATTATGCCTATTACGCCTAATTTGTAACCACACCTAAATTAATAAACAAACAATTAGCAAACAGTTATATATCATTAAATCAAATATCAACATTAAATCAAAATATATCTTAACCAAACAAAATAAATACCAAAATAAATACAACTAAAACAAAACTAAAAATAAATACCAACTTATTAGACTAAAAATATTTTTAGGCGTTTCCACGACTTCTATGTTCATTTCTAAATTTATATTTCGCCGCCATTATGAATTCAGAATTCGGGGCGTCCCGCCACCGTATCACGGTTAAACTAGACATCGTCTTATAATTTTGTTATTTAGATTTATTTAAAGTACTTTCTATATCTTTTTTTGTAATATAACAATATTTCATGATATTTTTTCCCAGTAAAAGAAAAAATTTTGCAGAAATATTTCTTATTTTTTAAAATCTAGAACGATTTTTGCAACGGTTTTGTTTGGCTAGGCACATGGACTAATCTAAATATTGTACAACAAGTTCATAGTAGCAAAACTATAATGAAAATAATATTACCATATATTATGAATAACATTAGCTACTTACCAAAAATTTTGTTCTCACGATACTCAAATCGCAACACAATAAATTCACACTTCAAAGTTGACCAAACGTTCAAAACGATATGACTTCGCATACTGATAAGTTTATTTGACTGTTTGTTTTAACAATTGTCGAAACTACACGTGTTTGTGTATAAGATCTGTTAAACGTTTCATTACCTTCAAAATAGTATACATTATAAAGAGATAAACATTGTTTTCGCGTTTTATTTAAGTATTATTTGGGACAACTACGTGACCACCGTATAACGGTCGATGGGCGCTTATCGGGGGTAAAACAGTCCACCGTAAAACGGTGGCTGGGCGCTCGAGAGGATAAACTTTGTAACCACAGACTAATATTAAGCTTACGCATTTTGTAACAATATTATAATAAATATACCCTACAATTATCCTACTCCTGGTATATCCGCATTTGTCTCATTCACCCGAAGTTTTCCTTTCTGCAGGTTTCACTTGCGTGACTTGTGAACTGCACACATGCCTTTTAATTTACTTGTTTTTGTAGTCTATATTCGTTGGAAACGGTGTTGTGGCGGGAACTTGACCTACGACTTATTGTTGCTCCTGTTTTATTGTTTAAATAATGGTTTGAAGTGAATTTTGATACGTGAAAGTGATGCTATTTTGTGTATTGTCTGCTCACGTGAACAATTAGAGAAAACGACGAAACAAGTGATTTGATGTTGATATAAACTTCAAGTTATTTTATCCGCTGGGTTGAGCTGTCGTCAGGAGCTCCCAAAAACATCGTAATGTGATGAATCACCATTTTGCATTTTTGTGAAGAAAACCTCTATAAAAACGAAGATCCCGAATGAAATGATAACATGGCTTAAAAGACAAGTATCCAAGCCAAAATTTTTAATTAAGAAAATAGTTGAGGATCAAAGAAATAAAACGGTTTATTTACCATAGAAGAAGTAATAAGTATGTATGGTTTTTATTGCTATATTTAGCAAAAGTTATTAAATTAAAATGTCGGGAACTAACAGCTTAACACCTCCATCGGGAGTTGTACGGAATAGCGCCCTATCTTTTGTTGCGCCTGCGCAGCCTCCGATGAATTTACCTGTTCAGCCAGGGATCGTACAAGATTCGGAATCAAGAGGTAAATTTTTTAAACAAGATTTTATGATTTAATCAGCAAAAGTTTATGTCGAATATCCCTAAGTTATTTAATATATATATACATATATATGTATAACCAACTGCCTGACAGTCCGCCTGAGTACAATTACTCAGCTCTGGGACACTTGTAACCAACCAAGTAAAGAAGGCCCCGTTTGCATTGACAGATGTCGCACAGCTTGTATTAATTGTTCCTTTCTTACCTTTCAAAATAAGTAAATAATAAAGTGGTTTGGTCTGGTTTTAATGATGCTTTTTACTTCATACAAGCACCCAGTGCCTTTGCCATCGATGACGGACAAAATCAATTTGTGGGATGTTTAATGATCACACACACAGTCAGGATGAAATTTTTCTCCTTGGCCATGACAGACAAACAAGAAAATTTCTAAAGTGCTTTCATCACTCAAGTAGACCTGTGAAAAATTAAAAAAAATATAAACTCTAAGAATCAATGGTACATCATAATAAGAGAGTAAATAATAAATTTAATAGATAATTATAAATCCTCAGAAGTCCAAATTTTTATCACACATCTGTTTGGCCTACTTCAGAAGATTTGCTTTCATTACAGCTGATGACTTGGACTTTTTGGAAGGTGGCATATTAAATCTATTACTATAAAAAATCTATACTGCATCTTAATAATTTAGCCAGGCACTACATTATAATTTAAAGATTAGCCTAATATCAATATTCCACATGTAGACTATGTCTATTAATTAAAACATTGTCAATATAGGCAATAAAGAATATATAAGTAAAAGTTTTCATGGAGTGTAATTGTAAAAAAATAATTTTTCAGAAAGAAATAAGACATGATATTACAATATTGTCTACATTTAGGCATAAACAAGAATGATAAATGCAAATAAATTTTTATTAAGCACATATTATTGTATATAGGAGGAATGGGTGAGCTTGTCTGAGGCAGCATCATGCTTTGAACCACTCTTTCAGATTATACCAGTATAATATAGTAGTTTAACACGTTAAACGCCATGGGGGGCACCGGTGACCTCATGTATGTTGCTTTATTGCGCCATGGGGGACACCGGTGACCACATGCAAGATCTAAATTTAAAGTGCTTTTTTGCGCCACCGGTCACGCGTGTCGTTTATTTCGCCTATGTGAGTGACCGGCGCGGCGCTTGAGAGCAATCCTTTGCAGTGGGACACACCTGCCTAGTAAAATTTAGAAAATAGGTACTAAATTATGAGAAGTAGGGAAAAATATGCAAAAAAAATGTTTCATATAAAATTTGGTTTTAAATATCGTAGTTTTAAGATTCAAAAGATACAAAAATCTTTTACAGTATTAATGTTTTAATAACATAATAATATATCAATCACAAAGAAATATCAATATTTTACACGTGGTCATAGAAAGGCTCACAAAACAATTTAGATAGTAATTTAAAAGTTATTATATTGAAAATATTACAAACAAAAATTATTGTCCAAATTACGTTCGATGCTCTCTATTAAAACATGGCAGGCAATAATGTGGCTGATAATCACACTGCAAACAATAGGTAGGCACTTTCAGGGTCTTATTTTTTGCGTCTTTTCTCGACATCTTTTCTAACAGCCGACACAAAATCGTCTCATTTTGCATACAGGTCCCTCTTTTTTGACAAGTTCATGTTTTCGTCGTTTTGGACGTAATTCAAGTGCCAAGTTACTTGTTTCTGGACGTCCTGATTTAGTGAGATATTGAACGAGATTTTTTCTATAATCTACTACTGAAATATTTTTCTTAGTGGTTTCCTTATACATTATCAACGCATTTACCACAGCTGTATTCAAGAGCAATTCTATGGCCAATTTTCTATACCATTTGACAGTTTTTCTCAGTGGAGTTGAATAAGCTGTCATCTGATCACTCATGTCGACTGAAGCTTTACATTTGTTATAATCAATAACCATTGCTGGTTTTTGCACCGCCTTGCCTCTGACATTTAATCGAGTAAATTTGTCCGTGTGCTTTGTAGACAGCATTAAAACATCTCTTTTATCTTTCCATTTTAATACTGTGATGCCACAATCGTTTTCTTGTGCTACGAATTCACCTCGTTTTAAATTAGTTTCTACTACTTTCCTAGGCAAGTACTTTCTGTTCTTTCTCACTGTCCCCAGGAAATGTGTATCGTTTTTTAGTAATTCGTACGCCAGTTCCAAGCTGGTGTACCAGTTATCAGTGGCAATGGTGTGGCCTTTATTCAAGAGTTCATCGCACAGGGATAATACTATTTTTGTAGGGGTATTATTCTCAATATCAATATTTTTTCCACTGTATACCTGTATTTTTAAAGTATAACCAGGATTTGTACAAACTTTAAACAATTTTATACCGTATTTGTGCCTTTTAGATTTGTTATATTGTCGAAAAGTGACTCGACCTCTAAAAGGAATCATACTTTCGTCGACACACAGTTCTTCTTTAGGGGCATAGTAGGCTTTAAATTTATCATTTAACAAATTCACAAGATACCTGATTTTTCCAATGCGATCGTTCGGATTCAAGTTGTAATTGTCGGCAAAGTGTAGGTACTGTAAAAGTAATTCAAATCTGTTCCTAGTCATCACTGTGCGAGGAAACGGTTGTTGAAATATGTCATCTGTACTCCAGTAATCACTAATTGATGGCAATTTCACAAGGCCCATGAATAAAATTAGTCCAAAAAATCGTTTTATTTCATGCTTATCGGTTGGCTACCATGTATGTGAGCGAGAACATGGCTTGAAATCTTTATCTCCAAAGCTTTGCGTAGCAAACAGGTTACTTTGTTCAGCAATTATTTCAAACAAGGAATCGTCAACTAACAAAGAATAAAAATCCTCTGGATCTCCTTGACTTAAGTCTCTTGAAAAAGGAAACTTCATACCTGTGGGCTCAGTGAAGGGTATCACTCGAGCAGTGCATCCAGTAGGGTTCTTCCATTTTGTGTACGTGTTTGAAGAAGTAGGTAAATTTTGTAGGACAAAATCTTTTACTGAATCGCTTTCACTGTCCGAATTGATAACCATACGTCTTCTTTTCTTCGGAACATGTAAATTTTCAGACTCATCGTCGCTACTGATGTCCCTGAACGATGTCTGAAGTGCGTTGAACTCCAAAGTCTCAATCTCTTGCAAATCTTCTTGCGACAATTCAAAGTCCGCCAAATCCATTTGAAATTCGCAAAAATCGCGTTCCTCATTATTAGGTACTATATTATTTTCCATCGCAATGAATTACTAAACATAACTAACATGAAATATGCTTTAGACGTATTCTAATTAGCCAAAAACCAAACGAACATAACCTCTCCGCGCAAGCGCCGGCGATAGACTGGAGCGCGGGGTGACCGGCGGGGTGGGCGGCGTGGCGCATGCAAACGAAAAATAACTTTTTTGCTTTTGAGCGCCATGGGGGTCACAGGTGCCCGCGGCTAGTTTTTCAGCAATAACTTGAAAACTGTATTTTTGATTTCGATAAAAACTGATTTCTATACATATATCATGATTATTAACAAAATGACTACAAAAAATTTTTGGAGTAAAATCACATTTCTTACATGGCGTTTAACGTGTTAATGCTGCTGAGTTTCATTTAGTGGGTGCAGAGAACTGGAGACTATTTTTACTCCAACAACCTAACATCCAAGTCCAACATATCTGCATATTGATTCTTAATTTTTATCTGTATTTAATGACAGTAGAACAGTAGCTAAGCTAGTATATGCAATTTCTGAATGGACCGTTGTTAAGCTACAGCTTATTGCACTGCTGGGCACAGGCCTTCTCTCATTTCTGCGAGGGTTTTTAGAGCAAGGAAGTGTCCGCCGCACAGCCCCAATGCATGTTGATGGAACTTCGCATGTCTTGGAAATATAATTTTTTCTTGTTTCTCAGACATGAAGGTTTCCTCAAAGTAAATCAGCACTAAAAATTGCAATTAACAATTTTATTTGTGCCACCGGAAACAGAACCTGCATACTGTGATATTTACAGAGAAAGCTAACCATCTGAGCTACCATAGTTCGATGGGTCTAATGGACCAGTGGCCTAAAAATAATTGTTTTAGGTCAGACATAATAGAATTATTAATGTCTTTTTTTATTACTAACTAAACTGACATCAAACTTACAGGCCACCTGATAGTAAATGGCTACTGCGGTCTATGAACACCAACAGCCTCCTTCAAAGAAGACTACAGAAGTATTGTCATCCCTATAGACTAAGAAATAAAAAGAAGACTAAGAATACCTCGTAGCTTATACTGGCTCTCCCTCCACATCAGAACACAGGCATATCTCTAAAGATAAAAGACCACAAAAAAGTAGAAAAAAATTGTTTGGGTAACTTCCATCCAAGTCATCTCTTGCTAACTCTGCTACTAAATTCTCATATCAAGTAATTTTTATTTTATAAAAGTTACCTCTACACTACAATTTTCTCCTGTATTGTGGAGGCAGTTTAACAACAAAAATCGATACCCGAAAGAATTATATGTAGACTATACAAATACTTGTTCCGTGCGGGGTTCGAACTCGCGGCCCTCAGCACCGCAACTCATTGCTAACCACTGCACCACGGAGCTGTTAAAATACTCTGTAATGTAAATTAAAATTGATTTATTTCTTACAGAGAGATTGGTGCCAGCGGGACTGAAGGCGTTGTGTGATGCATATTCACGATTATACCCTGACCAGCCTAACCCATTGCAAGTTACCACTAGACTTAAGTATTGGTAAGTTTTTACTGATCTGTACTGAGTAAATAGTAACTAGTTGTTGCTGTTGGTGATAAGAGGGCTGGTTCTTTTCTCGTTCAAAGGTTAAGTATAGCCATTCATCGAGGAAAACAGCCGGCGTTCTTGGCACGATACCACGGTGCGTAGGACTGTACTTTAATTTAAGTTTTAGTTTTTCCTTATTATAGTTTTTTAAATAATGTATATTGCCCGCCGCACAACGCACGATTGTGTGGGAGTGTTCTACTGAAATTGTTCGTATGTGTCAATTTAGACACAAAATCAAATTGATAAATATTTCTGAATAAGTTTCCATTTATTCTCAGGATAATTGGATGTTGGTGGTTGCTTTTTGATGAAAAAAATAAAAACACTCATGAGGCATGCACTTTTGTTTTTTTTTATTTCGTCGTTTTTGGTCAATAGCAAAGTTACAGACTAGTTAGTGTTAAAACAAACCAGGAGATGGGATTTTTAGTCATCACAATAACTAAGAATAAAAAAATCTGCCAAATCATCAAAGCCTGCCAAGTGTGGCAGCTATGGCAAATATGGGGATATTTTAACAGTGGTAGAGCCACGCGGCAGCTTTTGCTGTCGCACGGATGGACCGGCTCGAACCGGGGTGGTACCACGACCTCACAGAAAACCAACGTGAAGTAGAAGTTTACCTCTGCGTTTCGCTTGGTGAGTGCAGGTGGCCGGAGGCCCTTTTTACTGGAAATGAGGCATTCCATCTTATTCCTCACGGGTGGCAACGCATCTACACTTTGATTAGTAATAGAGGATAGATGTAGATGTCTATAAGCCTCAGCAACCACTTACCATCAGGTGGACTGTGTGCTCGCTTGTCACCCTAATCCTATAAAAAAAAAATATTTACTAGTTATAAGGCAATCTATGGGGAAGGCCTATGTTCATCATTTTAATAGACTGCAATGGTGTCATATATTTCTCATTGTTGTCACGGTTGACGGGCGGCTCTGCAACCACAACTTTTTATTATTTTGGATTGTTATCAAAATGACAAAAGAGAATAAAATCTATAGGTGGAGAAATATAATGGGGAAGGTAGTCATAGAGGGAGGAGGATAGTTTGGGACAGTTAAAAAAAATATGGTTTGTGGAACTTTCATCTAAGCCTCATACACACAATGAGCTAGATGTTGGTAGAGCAATGTTGCAGCTATATTAGTAGTATAGTTATAGCACGAATGCGTCGGCTCGACCTGGGAAGGACCATGCTCTCACAGAATACCAGTGTAAAATGGCAACTTGACACTGCTGTGTTTCATATGGTGAGTGTAGAGAACCGGAGACCCATTTTACTGTAAAAGAGGCATTCCAATTAGTCCTCACGGGTGACAACGCATCTGCATTTTGATTCTTTATTGAGGATATTTGTGAATGTCTATGGGTCACAGCAACCACTTACCATTAGGTGACTCGTTTGTCACCCTATAAAAAGATATACAAAAGAAGTACTTGTATATGTCAAAAGAGAATTAAAATCTATAGGTGGACGCATATAAGGGGGAAGATAGTCATAGAGAGAGGAGGATAGTTTGGGACACTTGAAAAAAATAAATGGTTTGTGGTACTTTCATCTAAGCCTCATTCACACAATGAGCTATCTCTAACTTTAATTTTTGCCAGATGTACATGTGTACAAGCATGTCCAATTCTCAATATACAGATAATTGAAGTTGCATGTTTATTTGCTTTGTGAAATTTAAAAAAGCATGGCTTGGGAGCAATAATCTCTTGAATGCTTACCCTTAACATTTTTGGATACTTCCCGCAATTACTGATTCCAAACGAATGTAAACGTGGGCATATGTATGGTTCCTTATTTTTATTTAAACAAAAATTTGTGTTACCTCATAACTTTTTACTGGGTGAACGGATTTCGATAATTCTTTTTTTATTTGAAAGCTGGTGCTTCACATGTCATTTTCATTTAAATTATATGCTGATATTATGTAAAAGCGTGGTCCTTCCCTGCTTGAGCCGAGCCATTCGTGCTACAACCATAATATACATAGGTGCGCCATGGCTCTACCATATACTTGCAAGCAAATATGTGTAAATATAAAGCTGGCAAGCTGATAAAAGATGGTATTCCCTTCCTGAAACTAGTTACTGTATACTATACAAAACTTATTCACTTTCACAGGTTAGGAGGTCAAGACCCTCTTGACTACATCAGCATGTATTGGAACCCTGGAAAGCCTGAGGAGCACATACCACCGCATTGGCACTACGTAAGGTAAAATTGATTCTCCCCACATGTGGAAACCTTATCCACAACATATCAACTCCATATTTCAGATTTGTTTTACTTATTTATTGATTTACTGGCTGTTCCTCGCGACTTCGCCCGCGTGCAATTTAGGGTTTAATTTTTTTTTGCGCGGAGCTCTAATTGTGTTTCTAAAATAAAAGTGGCGTAAGTAACTCCTTATAACATCAGCTATCTGCCAGTGAAAGTCCCGTTAAAATCGGTCCAGCCGTTTCGGAGATAAGCCGGAACAAACAGCCTGACAGACACAAAAATTTTAAAAATTGTGTTTTAGTTATAAGTACTTATATACGTTCATAATATGCTGTTATATTGACATTACAAACACACTTCAATTTTGGAACGAAGTTCTTTATCGGACGGTACGAGTTTGGCGGATGAGGGCTAGGCGACAAAAGGTGTAAGATTTTTCCGTCACGACCCCGAACGAGATGGAATAATATCCATCTCCATCGCACTTTTTTATCTTGCCATGAATGAATATTAAGAATTATTATTATCTACTTGTATTTGTTAATGAATAATATAATACATTTATCAATAATAACATACTACGAAAGGAACTTGGTACCAAGCGAGTTTTTTTTTTTTTTATATAGGAGAGGAGGCAAACGAGCATGCGGCTCACTTGTTGGTAAGTGACTACCGCTGCCTATGAACAACCGCAACACCAGGGGATTTGCACATGATTTTTTTTAACAGTGGAAGAGCCAGGCGGCAGCTTTTGCTGTCGCATGGATGGGCCGGCTCGAACCGGGGTGGTACCACGACCTCACAGAATACCAGCGTGAAGTAGAGGTTTACCTCTGCGTTTCGCTTGGTGAGCGCAGGTGGCCGGAGGCCCTCTTTACTGGAAATGAGGCAGTCCATCCTAGTCCTCACGGGTGAAAACGCATCTGCATTTTGATCTGTAACAGAGGATAGATGTAGATGTCTATGGGCCGCAGCAACGACTTACCATCAGGTGGACTGTGTGCTCGTTTTTCACCCTTATCGTATAAAAAAAAAAAGAAAAAAAAGATGCGTTGCCGGCCTTAAAAGAGTGTTCCACAGTCGCGCATGTTTATATTTATTTGTATACCTACATATAAATGAAGTGACAAGGGAACTTACAATCTACCTGAAGGTAAGTGGCTACTGCGGTCGCTGGACACCTGCAGCCAGCTTCAAGCACAGAAGGGCTACATATGCGTTGTCACCTCCGTGGTCTAACACGGAAGGCCTCACAGCGTCTGATTTAACTGGCTCGCTATACACTTCAGACCGGAAAACAACAGTGCAAGCACTGCTGCTTGGTGACAAAAATAGGTAAGAGGGTAGTTAGTAACTACCCAGAAAGACTTGTAGACAAAGAAGAGTGCTCCTTCGTACCACAAGTACAAATATTATATACTAACTGTTCCCCGCGACCTCGCCCGCGTGTAATTTAGCGTTTTAGTTTTGTTGCGCGGAACCATAATTATTTTTCTAAAAATATAAGTAGCCTAAGTTACTCCTTATAACATCAGCTATCTGCCAGTGAAAATCCCGTTAAAATCGATGCAGCCGTTTCGGAGATAAGCCTGAACAAACAGCCAGACAAAAACTTTTAAAATTGTTTTTTTTTACAAGTATCGTATATACTTTTATTTGCATTTAGTAAAAAGCGGTATTTTTGACATTACATACAGACATTTGAATTTCTTTTTTTTTGTATAGATTCACTGGAGCCTACCGAAAATCCAATGATATATGCCTCCATCATAGATTACCCTACTGTCCATTTCCTGTTTCAGTTTCCTTCTGTCATCTCTTACGAAGAAAACTTAGTATCAATTATCTCATTTCGTCCTGTGGGTGTCTTGGAGGTTACCATGGAAAATGCAAGAAATATATGGCTTAACCATCTTAGCTTAGCTGATATAACCATCTCACATATGCTAGATGTAAAGTATCCTAGCCGGTATCGGCAGGGACAAAGGTGCTCACGTTTGGTACTGTGATCTGCAGTATGCCTTCCAAGCATAGTGATTGAAACAAATTCTGTATAACACAACACAACTATAGTAAACCACAATAAAGTCATTATTAACATAAATCAAAAGAAAGGTATCTCTTTATATAAAAAAAAAAAATCATGCACGAGTGTCGTGGAACACTCAGTTGGAACAAAGTTCCTTTCGTAGTATATTATTATTGATAAATGTATTATATTATTGATTAACAAATACAAATAAATGAATTACTAGCGTCTATTAAAATGAAGCGTGATTTGTAATATAATAATATTTCTTTTATGGCATGATAAGAAAAAGTGCGAGGGAGATGGATTTTATTCCATCTCGCTTCCCTGTAGCCGCCAAGGCCGTCTACACTACGTCAAAAGGGGTCGTGACGCAAAAATCTTACACATTTTGTCGCCTAGTTCCCATCCGCCAAATCCGTACCGTCCGATAAAGAACTTCGTTCCAAAAACAATTGCTGTCCTTTAGTCTCGCAGAAACACGAAAATGGCTCGATCGATTTTGCTGAATTTTTTGTGCGTGTTTGAATGCGTCCCTGGATGATTTTAAAACTCAATTGGAGCTGGTAGGCTGCTCTGTTGTCGAGATATAGTATCCGTGCAAAGCCGGGACGGATCGCTAGCTAATAATACATTTGAATCAGTACTAGAGTGTTCCTTGGTATTTATCATAGAAGATTTTTCTTCTGCAAGTTCCCTGACATCATTATATCAAATACTTGAGACAAATATTTGAGGTATTCGTTTTTAAAATTTAATGTGAGTAATGCACAAAGAACACTACCGTCGTGTATGAAGGTCTGCTGGTCCGCTGCTGGTCAACTGCTCACTGTAAACTTGACTTTCTAATTTATTGCTTCCTCATTGGTCAAGGGGCGTGGCTAGACCGGCGGATAATTATAACTTAATGTGAATAGTCTATAAATTGAACAAACTGTGCAATGTGAAGCAAAATAGAAGCATGACAGTTTTTTTTAATACAAGAAGGGGCAAATGAGTATGCAACTCACCTGAAGGTAAGCGACTACTGCCGCCGATGAACAACTGCAACACCAGGGGGATTGCAGGTACGAGTCTCACTTTATCATATTTTATCTGGAATAAAAGTGGCAAATGAGTACATAGTTCACCTGATAGTAAGTGGCTGTTGTAACCCATGAATATCTACATATATCCTCGATTAACAATCATAATGCACACATATCAATCCTGAGCACTGTAATGGAATGCTTCGTTTTCAATAAAACGGATCATACATTTTTTATCGTGCGTGTTTTATTAACATGATTCTATGCGTGTATATGAGCAAACATGGCATTGTGTTTTATACGTAGTAGGACCTCGCTGCAGCTATATTATGGTGGCACGAATACGTCGTCTCGACCAGGGAATGTTCAAACTCTTACAGAATATCAGCGAGAAATAGTAGTTTAATGTTGCCGCGTTTCGTATGGTGATTGTAAGTAAGACCCATTTTATTGGAAATGGAGCATTCTATCCTAGTCTACTGACAATACATCTGCATTTTGTTTCTTAATTGTGAATAGGTGTATAATGTCTATGAACGGCAGCAACCATTTGCCCAAGTAATGAAACTAATTTTACGGATTTTATCGCGATTTGTATTAACTTTTTTAATTCCCATAAATCTTTAGATACATTCATTTACTCCCATCCCAGTTTCGGTCTGTCAGACCTGCACGGGGACGGACGAGTGCACGCGGTGGGCACGAACGAGTCTGGCCTCGGGCTGGAGCTGTCGCTGCGACTCGCAGCCGATGCATCGGGGCCATCCGGTACTTCCGGTGCTTCCGGTGCACTCGGTGCAGCCGGTGCAGGGGATCCGGGGCCTTCGATCGCAGCGCCGCCGCTGTGGCCCGCTGCCTTGCTGCAGGCTCTCGCGCGGTACCTCCTCCTCACCGGTCACTCATTGTTCCTTGCTCTTTTTTATTTATTTATTGCAATGGCAGCAATGGCTACGGACCATCGGATAAAAGAAAAAAACAAGCGCCAGTGTCGTTGAATACTCTGTTGGTACGAAGTTCCTTCCGTAGTATATTAGTATTGATAAACGTATTATATTATTGATTAACAAATACAATTAAATGAATTACTAGCGTTTATTAAAATGAAGCGTCATTTAAAATAATATTTCTTTAATGGCAAGATAAAAAAGAGCGAGGCAGATGGATATTATTCCATCTCGCTCGCACTTAGAAAGGTCGTGATGGAAAAATCTCCTATCTAAGGAACTTCGTTCCAATATGTTAATACATTTGTTTAAAATATGTTGATGTGTCATTCATACAGGTGACTTAAGACTGCTTTGTGGCATAATTTTGTGGAGGTATATGTTCTAACGTAGACTTGTCAATGTGAGGGGCTGTAAAAAAAAGTTAGCAAAATTCTGTGGATAGTGTATTGAAATAAAGGGAGATAAAAGTGAAATAAATAATTATAGTGGCTTGAGATTTATTCTTCATTTTATAGTTCAGTTAGTTTCAAGTAGTTGACCTTACTATATAACTTAATTTTAAATGACTTAATGCATGTAAACAATGAGTTTTGTAATAAGTTGCAAGTTCAAATTTAGCGTGCAAGTAATATGTATATATTTAATGTATGTATTTATTATATTATGGCTGTAGCACGAATAGCTCGGCTCGACCGGGGTAGTACCACGCTCTCACAGAATACCAGCGTGAAATATTGTTTCGTATGGTCAGTGTAGAGAACTGGAGACCGTTTTTACCGGGAACGAGGTATTCCATCTTGGTCCTCAAGGGTGACCACGCAACTGAATTTAGATTCTTGATTGACGATAAATGTATTTGTCTATGGGCCACAGCATCCACTTACACTGATATTGTGCTGGTTTGTCACTCGCATTCCATAAAAAAAATCAAATAGAATGAAATTTATTCATGCAGGCAACAAGTTCTGTGCGGGCGACCACATCTCGTGGCACGCGCCGTTGGATGGTGACAGTGGGTCTCGGGTGCGACATCTGCTGGTGGTAGATGACCCGCAGCTGCCCACCATACACACTCCCCATGGCACCGTCCACTTTGTGCAGGTACCATAATCTATACATCTATACTATTCTTGCATAATAACATGAGACTAGAGTCCGATGACGTCACAGAGTCGTGCTTGTACAGTGTGCTAAAAAATCTTACAATGTATATTGTTACTGTCAAAACCACTTTTTTTTATAGGATAAGGGTGACAAACGAGCACACAGTCCACCTGATGGTAAGTGGTTGCTGTGGCCCATAGACATCTACATCTATCCTCTATTACAATTCAAAATGTAGATGCGTTATCACCCGTGAGGACTAAGACGAATGCCTCATTTCCAGTAAAAAGGGCCTCCTGCCACCTGCACTCACTTGACTGCGAATATCAGGCAAAAATGGTTTTGACCAATGCCCTTGGTCAAAAACAGTTGAAGGGCCACCGTAGCCGGCGTACATTATAACGATATAAAATATAATATATTATTTAAATTATAGAATCTTTAATTTTATAAATAAAAAAAAAAGTTAATAGTAGTTTTGATTAACATTCTTGGTCAAAATCACTATAACCCAATATTTTTGGTTTTGACCAATGTCCAAAGGCAAAACTACTTTTACTTGATTTTTGCAGTCAAAAGTAGTTTTGACCAGTTATGAGTTATAACTGTAACACACATATACAACGTGTCCCAAAATTCAACGATAAGCCAACACCGGAGGATAGACCTGCCCCGGACTAATCGGGGAAAAAAAGAAAAAAAATATATCCCAATTATATTTTAAGTTATATAAAAAAAATGAAATTCTTCAGAAATTGAGACCGTTTATGATATTTTTCACTACCATGACCACAATTTTTTAAATATTTTTTCTTTTTTTTTATAGGGAACCTGAATAGTACTGCTATCTACCACAATTCTTAAAAACTCCAGAATAACTCTTGTTTTATCACGAAAATTAATGAAACTTATTTTATTCCCTAAATTTTTTGAAGACTTACTTTTAACCAAATTTAACGTATCGTGGTGTAAAAAAAAGTATGAACACTAAGTATGGCAAGTTTTTTTAAAAATTGACGCAACTAACCAACATTCCAAAATGGTATTAATTAATTAATGTCCTCCAGACCGAATTTCGGCCACGGCGGCCAGTCTCAACCGAGACTAGCCATCGGCGCAGGACAGGATTATAGTGCCCAAGTGTATGCGCAAACACAGGTGCACTCTCTATTCCCTCACTCTCATAGCCCGATGGGACGGTAAACCGACACGACCGGAGAGAGATCAGGCGCAGGACCAACGGCTTTACGTGCTTTCCGAGGCACGGGGGTGAAACACCGCCAACTTCCTGACTCCGGGCAGCTACTGAGAATTTCTTGATGGAAAAACTCAATAACTGATTGTTTGCCCGACCCGGGATTCGAACCCGGGACCTCATGATCAGCAGTCGCACTACTACAACCACTAGACCAACGAGGCAGTCAAAATGCAGTCAAAAATGGTATAATACTCTAGGAAAACAAGTTATAAAAAAATATGGGCCTATTATTTCTTAACAGGGGCCAAATGACGGTCGGGTGTAATAAAAGTATTAGTTCTTGAAAAATGTTTAATATTTCAAAACAAATGGTACAAACAGTTTCACGTGTAATTTATTAAGTTATTAACATTATAGCAAATGTTCGAACTGTTTGCCACCAGCATTAATACATGCACGACATCGCCTTAAAAATGATCGTTTTATTTGTCTTGCATATCTTCTGCTATTAATGTAATCAGCAGCCTGAGTGATATTTCGACGAAGTTCGTCCAATGTCACAATGGGTTTTGAGTAGACCCTGTTTTTAAGACAACCCCAATAGAAGAAGTCCAGGGGGTTCAAATCGGGCGAACGGGGTGGCCATAAGATAGGACCAAGTCGCCCGATCCAACACCCTGGATACTCTTGATTTAAATATTCTCGCACAGGATGGGCATAATGTGCTGGGCAACCATCATTTAGGAACCACATGTTTTAAAGATCACTTAAGGGCACGTCGTTTAACAATTCTTGCAAGTCATTTTGTAAAAAGTTTAAATAACTATTGCCATCTAAGTTTCCTTGTAACTCAAAGGGCCCAATTACTTTTCCATTTAATATGCCGGTCCATCGGTTAACCTTGAATTGATATTGGGATTTGTCTTGTCTCATCAAGTGTGGATTTTCATTACTCCAACTATGTAGGTTGTGAAGATTTAAATACCCATCTTTCTTGCACGTTGTTTCATCCGACCATAGAATTTTGTCTAGGAAGTGGGGATCTTCACTGTGCCTTTGCAGCATTACACGGCAAAATGTGACCCGTAGCGGATAGTCCCGCGGTAATAACGTCTGCACACGCCTGTAGTGATATGGGTGAAGCTTGTGACGTTTTAATATTCGATGTGCAGAACTTTTCGGGATTCCTGTAGCTTCTTCTATGGCACGTACCGAAGTAGTCGAGTCATTTTCTATCTCATTGAGAACTTCTTCATCACGATCCAATCTAGGTCTTCCAGCGCTTCTCCTATTGGATGGCATACGACCCTCCGAAAACGCTTGATGCACATTAATAAACACTCGATAATCAGGATATTTTTGAGCATTTGGGTATCTTTCTCGATACAGTCTGCTAGCAGCGTTAGCATTACATCGGCATTCTCCATAGATTAAATGCATATTAGCGTATTCCTGTGGTGTATACGGTTGCGGCATGTTAAACGCCAAACAGTCCAAAATGCGCCAGAACTCTAAATCACAAAACACACAATCGTAGTCCAAGATAATGCCAGGTCAGTTCAGTTTGCAGATCACTTCCAGTCCAAATAATGCCAGGTCAGTTAAGTTTGCAGGTCGATTCCAGTCCAAAAAGCCAAGCCAAAAGTCGGTAGTATGTACGAGGGTCACGTAAGTTGAATTGGGAACGGTGCGCAGTAAACAAAGGAGCAGAGCGTACTGAACCGACTTGCTGAAAATAATAACAGCTTCTCTACCTGCCCTGTTGTTGTCTCATTTTAAACGTAAATATCTCTATCTATCTATCTATCTCTCTATAACATCTAAGGTATTAATGCCCCATTCGAATTCCTAGAAATTGTAACAGTAACCCATTTTGGGCATGTAGTAAAAGTGATTACTGACAATTACAATTTAAGGAATTTGGCCCCTGTTTAGAAATAATAGGCCCATATTTTTTTATAACTTGTTTTCCTAGAGTATTATACCATTTTGGAATGTTGGTTAGTTGCATCAATTTTTAAAAAAACTTGCCATACTAGTGTTCGTACTTCAAAAAATTTAGGGAATAAAATAAGTTTCATTAATTTTCGTGATAAAACAAGAATTATTCTGGAGTTTTTAAGAATTGTGGTAGATAGCAGTACTATTCAGGTTGCCTATAAAAAAAAAGAAAAAAATATTTAAAAAATTGTGGTCATGGTAGTGAAAAATATCATAAACGGTCTCAATTTCTGAAGAATTTCATTTTTTTTATATAACTTTGGGATATATATTTTTTTCTTTTTTTCCCCGATTAGTCCGGGGCAGGTCTATCCTCCGGTGTTGGCTTATCGTTGAATTTTTTGGACACGTTGTATATATATACAGGTTGTCCCAGTAATGGTGGATAATTTGGTACGTACGTGTTCGGGCAGGAGGGGGTGGCATCGGTTCCCTAAAAAAAAAATCTATCCCGAACGGTTCGGGGTCTACGCCATGTTTTATAAAATTCTGAAAATTCGTAATTCTGCTCACATTTGTGGTTATCACGTCCGCAGTTTAATGGCTACATCGGATTTTTTCTTTTAATGTGTTCCCTAATAATGTTGTTTCTAAATTACCCTTAAAAGTTTTCAACTACTATGGGTAGTATTTTACACGACTGCACTAAACATAAGTTTAAATTTTTTACTTTATTTAACTGCTAAGTTTGAGCACCTGTGGTGAAAAAAAAACGTACAGGATCTGTGTGGCTAACCATTTAAAAAGTTTGCCTATATCATAAGGATTCTAAAACATTAGCATACTATGTACTTAATGTCATTACTTACTGAGCTATAGCCTATAGAGCTATATATCATACAATGGAGTATTTGTCGATCATTTTTACTCACATTATCCTAAGCACCGTTTGTCTCGCTCACACAGATTAGAATTGGTTCAAACAAGGCGAGCAGGTAGTAAAGTAAAATTTTCAAGGGCGACAAATGTACTTACCTAATAAAGACATGCAATGTTAAAAAAAACTATCTGCCAATAATTTTGTAATGAAATGCCTACTTTTACACATTAACGGCTATAGCTCAGTAAGTAATGACATTAAATACATAGTATGCTAATGTTTTAGAATCCTTATGATTAGGCAAACTTTTTAAATGGTTAGCCACACAGATCCTGTACGTTTTTTTTTACCACAGGTGCTCAAACTTAGCAGTTAAATAAAGTAAAAAATTTGAACTTATGTTTAGTGCAGTCCTGTAAAATACTACCCATAGTAGTTGAAAACTTTTAAGGGTAATTTAGAAACACCATTATTAGGGAACACATTAAAAGAAAAAAATCCGATCTAGACATTAACTGCGGACGTGATGACCACAAATGTGAGCAGAAGTACGAATTTTCAGAATTTTATAAGACTAACTAACTAACTAAAAGAATTTTTTTTTAGGGAACCGAGGCCACCTCCCCTCTGCCCGAACACGTACGTACCAGATTATCCACCATTACTGGGATAACCTGTATATATATATATAACGTCATGATGTAATCTAATGAGATTAATGGACTGTGACTTTATATAAATCGCAAGTCCGGTCGTGTATGGAGTATTGTTGTCATATATGGGCTGGTGCTGCAAAATGCCACCTAGCAGCTTTGAAAAGGCGTGCTAAGAGGCTTATTGGTGACCCGAATTTGGTTAAACCAGTCTTACTAGTCTTGAACACAGGCGTAAAGTAGCCAGCGTTTCGGTTTTCTACAGGATGCATTTCAGAGAGTGTGCGCAGAAATTGCATAATTAAATCCCTCCCTCTCCCTTCCACCATCGGACAACCAGGCGTTCGGCCAGGCTCCACCTCTTCGTTGTTAACTTACCACGCATTCGAACCAAACGGTTTGCTACATCGTCCATCATGCGTACAGCAAAGGAGTGGAATAAATTGCCAGCATCTGTTTTCATCCGATTACAATGTGTTTTCAAGGCAAGAGTGAATATGCTTTTGTTAAGTCAGTGCGGTTCACCGTCTTAGGCTACATCACCGCTTACCATCAGGTGGGATTGTAGTTAAACGCTGACTTAGAATAATATAAAAAAAATTATAACCATGTAGTAGTGGAAGCCATATAGAATAGGTTCAATTACCCTCTGGTGTCGTTACATGTGTGTTATTATGAATATCCACTTCCCCATATAATCCCGTGGGTGTCGTAACAGGCGACAGAGGGAAACAAATCAGAAGATAGGCAATAGCGTCTTCCTAATAACGACTAAAAATAAAACCTGTGGTTGCCAGTCCGCTTGCAGGTGGCTTGGAGGAGGCCTATGTTCAATAGTGGACTTTTAGACTATAACGGTAACGGTAGATATCCCAATTTATGATTAAGGATATAGTTTGAAATTTTTAGATGGTGGGCTGCACCAGTAGAGAGTTGAAGGCAGCTCAAAGGGGCTCTGGATTTGATGTGCTCAAACTTATCGCTGAAGATCCGAGGTAAGAAGCTGTATAAGATTTTGATATAATTTTTTTATAGAATAAGTGTCACCAACGAGCACTCATTCCGGTACTCTACACTGACCATACGAAAAACAGCTGAATTCTTACATAAACTATATCCTATGTCATTTCGGTCTTGTTGTAAGAGGCGGCTGAATGAACACCAATCTCTTCCTGATTAAAACTCAATAAAAAAAACTGTAGTTGCCTATCCGCCTGCCAAGCATATCCGCATGGTAACCGGCAAACATCCCGCGTATGAAACAGTATATGGGGAGGCCTATGTTCAGCCAAGAACATTTATAAACTGTTATAAATGGATGGATAAACATATCGCTTGCTTGTGTGCGAATTGTTCGAAATAATTCCAGTCACTAAATTGCACCAACGGACATCACGATAAAACTCACAATACCATCCACACTATCTGGATGTGCCACTGTGCTATTTATTAGGAGTTTTCTTCCCCATACTACTTTTATTAGGTGTAGCTTCGGTGTGGAGTCGAGATAGTGTATAGAGAGATGAGTTGTTGAGTGCAAGTGTACTGAATAACTAACTATATCTCTTGAAGAGAAATTTACTTCGATAGCTTTATTACTTTATTAAATTGACTTGATTGAGTACTAAGGGGACTGTATAAATAAAGGTGGGATAATTTAACAACTATTTATTACACTATTTACGACAATTATGCGGCAGTACAATGAATTATTAAATCTAACTAATTAGTGAAACACTAGAGGGAGATTTCTTCTTTTCTTGAGAGTCTTCTTTCTTCACTGCCGCTTGGGAATCAAACACTTACTTCATTTGCGCGGGCGGGGGTTGCACTGGTGTTGTTCCCACGCGGCGTCGCAGGCATCACGTGACGTCCGGCAAGGTGCGGGGTGCGGGGCGCGCGGGGCGGCCGACAGAGTAAAGAGTAAGGACCAGAGGGGAAGCTTCTTAACAACGTCGAAAATGTATACCTATTCTGATAGGGTTGTCACATGGTGCATGTGAAAAATTTAAGGAAAAAATTAAAATATTGTATAACATAAGACAACGTGTGTATTAATTATAACTAATATTAATGTAACAAGATATCTATTAATTATACGAAATCAAGAGCTGTTTCGCATCGATTAATTTTAAACAATAAGGAAAAAATTAAAGTATTATATAGTGTATAAAACAGCATACGTATTAATTATTATTTATATTACATAATGTAACAACATAATATCTATTAATTGTTCGAAATCAAGAGCTGTTTCGTATCGATTAATTTTAAACAATAAGGAAAAAATCAAAATAAAATATAGTGTATATAATACGTAAAAAGTTATTTCCTTCACTTGATCTCTCGGGTACAAAAAAAGGAAATATCCTTATTTTCTCTAGAATAATTCATGCATACTGTACAACTATTAGGCATTTTTGCTTATTCAGAACACTTATTATTTACCTATATAAATTTATAATAACTTAATTCTTAATTATTTTAATTAAAATACTTAAATCTAATTATTTAATAATTGCAAAAGAACTTAATAAATTAATTGATGTATAAAATTTCGAAATATTGTTGGTCTATTTATTTAAATGCGCACGAAGCCCTATCATGAATACTCTGACTGAGCCGGCACAAACCGGTTTGTACCCCAACGGAGCGTCGGTGAACCTGTCGGTGAGAGCTCACGCACACGTCGCTGTGCTATGTATGGGTGTATTCGCAGCGAGCCGTTTGTATGTAGCTTCCCCTCTGGTCGGTTTCTTTACTCATGTGCCCGTGCCGTCAGTAACAACTTCTTTGTTTCCACAAATGTATAACAGTAGCGTATGTAAGCTTTGCCTTTAAATTTGTATAAATAAAACAAGCTTTTATACGTAACAGAACCATGCTGCAGCTATATTAGTAGTATAGTTGTAGCACGAATGAGTCGGCTCGACCAAGGAGGAACCGCGCTCTCACAGAATAGCAGCTCAACACTGCTGTGTTTCGTATGGTGAGTGTAGAGAACCGGAGACCCTATTTACTGGAAAAGAGGCATTTCATCTTAGTCCTCACGGATGACAACGCATCTGCATTTTGATTCACAAACGAGGATATATTATGTCGACGTCTATGGGTTACAGCAACCAATTACCATCAGGTGGACTGTGTGCTCGTTTGTCACCCTATACTATAAAAAAAGCGGAACTACTCATTGACTGATTAGCTGACACTACGCACAGCATTATTTGTTGTTGTTTTTGAGAGCCATTATTTTCTTTGTTTGCATTTTATATTTCGCTTTGCTTGAATATGGTATAGGTGACATGTCATATTAACACAGTTGAAAATCTATTGTTTGCGATTGATTGCAACAATGTTTTATTATTTAAATTTATTAAAACAATGTTTTATTACGGCCGCTTTGCCGGTGGCGAAGTTCCTTATCGGACGGTACGAATTCCGCGGATGGGGGCTAGGCGACAAAAGTGTAAGATTTTTCCGTCACGACCCCTTCTGACGTAGTGTAGACGGTCTTGGCGGCTATAAGAAAGCAGGATAGAATAATATCCATCTCCCTCGCACTTTTTCTTATCTTGCCATGAAATAAATGTTATTATTATTACTTACTATATTTATGTATAGTACATTTATTTATATACTAGATATATTTATTTATATTAATTATAATATAATTTATATTCACCAAAACACATTGCATAGTCATGGAGACGTAAACAAGCGTTTACGTTTCTAATACTATGTTGTGTAGTTCCTTGGGATTTTACTCCTCCGAGCGTAAGCACATGATTGCCTCAAGCAGCACTTCTTTGGGATTATATCGAACTGAACCTGCTGAGATTCAGCCCGAGCAAACTTCGATTAATCCTAGATATGTAGACTCTATGCAAGTATTCATTACATCAACGACTCCTCGTTTACCACCGGCGATTTTTCCGGACCGATACTATTTAGCGATCTTCAAGAATCTAATTTACTCCTTTCTAAAAGGACTGCAACGCATCTGCAATTCACCTGTTGTTGCAGTTATTCATAGGCGGCGGTTGACACTTACCTTTAGGTGAGCCGCTTGCTCGTTTACCCCCTTTTCTATAAAAAAATGTGGTGTACATATGTAGGGTGAGGCAGGGGCTCGTTGTAAATGCAGATGCGGGGGAGCATGGTGGGTGACGCGTGCAGGCCGGCGAAGAAGCGTGAGGGGTGTGCTCCGCCCCCGCCTGCGGCCGGGCTCCGGGCTGCCCGCCGCCCCACTGGCCGGTGTCTCAGCGAAACTGCGGTGGCTTCCGCTCACCTCGGTACGAAACCTCTATGTTTACGGGAACACTACACATTTAAATGAAACTAGTGTTTACGGATTTTATCGCATTTAATTAATTATTTATCTCCTCGACATTTCGAGTACTTTACAGCACCCATGTTCATGAGGGACGTCCCAATGTCATACTTAACCACGACTATCTCCAGTATAAAATTAAAAAATTATACGTTAAAAAAAACTAAAAAAATAAACACGATTTAATGGTAAGCCTAACTAAAAAGGTAAAAATATTTTTTTTTTGAAATAAGATAAATATAATTAACAAGGATAAATATTATTGTAAAAAGCGTGTGTTGCTCGATATATTATATGCCGTTAAATTAATATTTCATCTGTGCGATGTTATATATATGTAGATATTGTGAAATAAAGCACCCCACGCTTTTTGGAACGAAGTTACTTATCGGACGATACGAATTTGGCGGATGGAGGCTAGGCGACAAAAATTGTAAGAATTTTCCGTCACGACCCCTTCGGACGTAGTGTAGACGGCCTTGGCGGCTATAAGGAAGCGAGATGGAATAACATCCATCTCTCTCGCACTTTTTCTTGTCTTGCCATGAAAGAAATATTATTTTATTTTAAAAACGCTTCATTTTTATAGACGCTAGTAATTCATTTATTTGTATTTGTTAATCAATAATATAATACGTTTATCAATAATAAAATACTACGAAAGAAACTTCGTTCCAATCGAATGTTCCACGGCACTCATGTATGTTTTTTTGCAATAATATTTATCCTCGTCAATTACATTATTCTTATTTCTAAAAAAAATATTTTTATATTTTTATTTCGGCTTACCATTACGGCGTGTTTTTAAATATAATTTATTTTTCACTTTTTAGTAATCCTGGCAATCCTGTTCAGGATAAATGGGACGAGCTTATCAAATTATTGTATTGTCATCGGTCCTTGATAAGTATGCAAAGTTTCAATTTAATCTGACGTTAACAGTGGTAGAGCCACGCGGCAGCTTTTGCTGTCGCACGTATGGGCCGGCTCGAACCGGGGTGGTACCACGACCTCACAGAAAACCAGAGTGAAGTAGAAGTTTACCTCTGCGTTTTGCTTGGTGAGTGCAGGTGGCCGGAGGCCCTTTTTACTGGAAATGAGGCATTCCATCTTGGTTCTCACGGGTGACAACGCATTTGCATTTTGATTCGTAATAGAGAATACATGTTGATGTCTATGGGCCGCAGGAACCATTTACCATCAGGTGGACTGTGTTCGTTTGTCACCCTTATCCTATAAAAAAAAATTTAAAAGCGGGGAAAATCAAATTTAGAAGAGTCGGCTACAAACAAACACACAAGTGAAGCTCATTGTAAAGCGTGTTAAAAAAGTAAAATTTTTGTAAAAAAAAAAATAAAAGCGTATGTATAGTACTCGAAACGTCGGGAATGTAATATATGTTAATATACGCGAATAATCAACAGCTGTACTATCCCAGGACAGCGAGGAGCTGACCGCGTCACCCGGGAAGCTCAGTCCGAGTGTTGAGCAACAGATCAAGGACACTTTGCAACGGGGACTTAGCTGCATGGGGTCCAGCACGGAGAGGACAGACGCTGAAGGTCAGAATCTTCTCTTTTACGTTACAGAACTAGGTCTTCAACTGGACATTGTTATATTAATACGTGTACATTGCTATCTATTGGAATTTAAAAAAAACTCGTCAAAGCGCACTTCTTTCCAATTCCTTTATCTCTTCTTAATCCCACGTCATTTATTTAAAACTGTCTAAGAAATAAAACCTGATTGAAATATATCCAGTAGTTTTTTCGCGATGCGCGCACAACTGCAAACCTCATCATTTTATTTATATAGATTTAATTTATTATGTTATGTATGTATTTATTGAGCATATAATTATTTATGTATGTATTGTGTATTTTCTAACAACTTGCGTAACCTTTCTCACAGGTCATTACATGATTATATCCTCTGTAATGTGGTTGATTGGTATAGATTGCTTCTAAGCCAGTTGTACCTTTATATAATTTGTTTTTTTTTTTCTCTTACATTTCGGTGTGCCATAAAGTTTATTTTATTCCATCGTTTCATTTCAAATTGTCGAAGTTTTGTAGATCGTTTAGGGAAATGAAATTTATATCATTATCACAGTATAAACGAGGATGTCCTGAGTAACTAATTCATCAATCAACGCACTCCGTCACGCACACACGCACACACACTCGCACGCACAAGTCCAAACCTCTGTACGTAAAAATCTAAAATTTGGACAGCTGCCTTTTATAACGTGAAAAATTCAACTTTTTATTTAATGGGGTGATTGACTCTATACTTATTAAAGGTGCTGTGTAAATTAAATAAATTCGGATTTACCATTTTTCAAAATAGTTGGTGTTTAAACTTATATAGTATATAGTAATACATTTGAAAAACTGCTTCGACAAAATTATCTAGGGGATGACAACATCCGATTTTTATTTCTATTTTGATGTGAAACATATTTTGCCGTCACGCCCCTTCTACCCCACCGTTTTCTACTCCCTTGTATGTGTGTGCACGTATACTGTACATGTACACTGCGTTGCTTCTCAATGTGAGCTATGTACTGCGTGTGCCTTTCTTTTCGACTTTAATATACTTGCCGCTTGTATACACATTTTGTATTACTTTTTATATTTATTTTTTATTTATTTTACTCCATATTTCTTTATTGATTTTCATTATTATTATTAATAACAATAATAATTTTTGCAAGATTATGGTTGTACATCGTTGTTCAAATATAATAAGTTGTACATATTCTTTCTTACCGGTGTGCAAATATTAATGGTCAAATAACTAGCATGGCAATATTTATCGAATTTTTAACAATACACAAATTATTTAATATTATTCATTCAATTGATTTGATAATTAATTATGTAAAATTATTATTATAGAACAATGTCAAATATTAATATTCAATTGTTAATATTTTTACAGTTACATCTTTATCTATACAAATAAATAAAATTGAAGTATCTGTTTGTAATGTCAAAATAACAGCTTTTTACTAAATGCATATGAAATTATATACGGTACATATAACAAAAACACAATTATTAAAATTTTTGTCTGTCTGTCTGTTTGTTTCTAATCCTAATATCTATAAATCCTTTTAATCTCCGAAACGGCTGGACTGATTTTAACGGGACTTTCACTAGCAGATAGCTAATGTTATAAGAACTAACTTCTTAGGCTAATTTTATTTTAGAAAAAATATTAGGGTTCCGCGCAATAAAATTAAAATCCATAAAATTTGATCGTAATAGATTCCACGCGGGCGACGTCGCTAGGCATAGCTAAAGACCGATTTTGATGAAATTTTGCGTGTGTGATTAAGTTGATCCGAGAATGGTTTAGATTCATAATTGGATCCGTTGGTGGCACTGTTATCGAGGTCCCGAAATCACCCGTTCGAAGCCGGGGCGGATAGCTAGTTGTTCTACCATCAACTATGATGTGCCGTCGAATTGAGAACCTTCTCCTTTTTTTATTAAATCGGTTGAGAAAGAGAATATACAGAAAGGAATGCTTTGGTAATTTGGACACGTAGAAACAATGAATGTCAAGCAAATCTATGTTGCGGAAGTGAGTGGCAGAGTCTGCCAGGGAGTTTAGCGAGACTAACGGACAGCAATTATTGATTGTTATAATATATATAGAGTATAAATAAAGTTCACAATTTCAGGTCACATGTCGACTGACAGCTTCGAGATGTCGAGCATGGAGCGAGCGCTGCCGCAGATCCCCGACTTGATGCAGGTATATGACAAATCGCAACCAGGATCTTTTAAGTAAAATTAAACGCGATAAAATAATTTTTACTTGAATAAAACGTAAACATTTTTATCAAATACTAGTCGGTACCAAGCAAGTAACTGCGCCAGAAGAAAAATTTGGAAGAGTTATACTGGGTTATTTTTCAAAGTGTAGCCAAATTTTAAACTTAAGTTCAAATATGTAGATAAATAATGATATATCATTATTGCAGTTTTTGAAAATACGAGTAAATAAGGCTTCTACTTTTATATGAAACTAGCTGTACCCCGCGACTTTTTCCGCGCGTAATTTATTACCCTAATTCTTTTTCTAAAATAAAAGTAACCTAAGTTTCTTCTTATAACATCAGATATCTGCCAGTGAAAGTCCAGTCAAAATCGGACCAGCCGTTTCGGAGATTAGCCGGAACAAACAGACAGACAGACCAAAATTTAAAAAATGGTGTTTTATGTTATAAGTACCGTATATTAGCAATGTGCGATTGTTGCAAAAAAACAATCGACTGAATGGAAAATTCTGCTATTGCGCATTCGATTGTCGATTTAGTAGTTCCTCACCATAATTATTCGAATAACAATCGACAAACTACTAATTGTACGCACATCGCACACTCCAATCCGCCGCTATGTAACGCATGACAGCGACAGCGTTGAATGCGTCGATTGTTTTTAAATATTACTTAATACGTATTTTAATTTGTTTACTTTAGTTGGTTATTGACTTTTTTAGAGGAAGGTCACGCGCGGGTTATTTGCTTGACGCCATGCCTAAAAATCATAAAATAATGTAAATGTTGAATTAATAAACTTAAATACGCTTAGCTTTATAAGACTTTTTAAAACTAGAGAGTTCTGTACCTACTATAGCATGAAGAAATATTTATTGAATTAAAATTAATATCAACAATTTAAAAATAAAAATTAAATACAAAAGTAAGTAATATTTTAACTGTTAATTTTATCTGTTATAAAAAATTAACAAATAACGTTTAAAAAATGAATAAATTTAACCATTAACACCATGTCTAGAATGGATGTTCCCTCAATCGATGGTTTGATTACAATACAAACCAAAAAATTGAATAATCTATTGGCGCCTATCGCATACCTAATAACTGCAGTCGTAACGTAAGTGGTGGCGCACAGACAGCGCAAGGGTACCGCAAGCCCGCCGCACCATCTTTTGTAACAACTTATTTAGTAGTACGCATAATGGGTGTGCTGCGCTTCAAATTAGTAGTTAGAGTTGACACAGTAACTGTGTCAGTCATTGTCGCCCGCCGCACACTGTCGATAACAATCGGCTAACATGGATAGTTATCGAATTTTATCGACTAAACTGAACAATCGACTAATTCGATTACTTTTAATAATAATCGCCCGTCGTTACCGTATATACTTTCATGTGCATATAGTAAAAAGCAGTTATTTCGACATTACAAACAGACACTTCAATTTTATTTATTTGTATAGATTATCCCAAATTGAATGTGATTTATGGGCAACAACGTTTTTGCCTACCGATCGACCCTTAAGAATGCGTGTGTGTGCGCAGTAAAATCAGTTAAACTAACGCATTACCACGTATTTTGATTTTCAAATATATAATAAATGAAAATCAAAAATTTTGTACACCCGACTTCAATATAAATTATTAAGAATAACTCAAAAACTATTGGTCAGACCTTGATCACATTTATATGGGACCACATGTGAAGGGGTGCTAAGAATCTCCATACAACATACAACGCACGCACCCTGAGGACTGACGAGAGATCGTGGAGCTGGAAGAAGAGATAGACAAGTTGCGCTGGCATATTATAGGATTATCCGAAGTCCGAAGAGAGGGGGAGGACACGGTAATCCTTGAATCCGGCAACTTGCTCTATCACCGGGAGGGCGACCATCTGTCCCAAGGAGGTGTCGGATTTATCGTCCACAAGTCTCTCGTTAACAACGTTGTAAAGATCGGGAGTGTGTCGACGAGGGTTGCGTACCTTATACTCAGAATCACCAAACGGTATTCGCTGAAGGTCATACAGGTTTACGCACCAACCTCGGCACACCCCGATGAGGAGGTGGAGGAAATGTATGAGGATATCTCTAGAGCCATGCATTCCTCCAAATCCCAATATACGGTGTTAATGGGAGACTTCAATGCAAAACTAGGCACAAGAGAGAACGGTGAGCTGAAAGTAGGGAAATTTGGAATAGGGCAACGGAACCCAAAGGGCCAGCAGCTGGCCGACTTCATGGAGAAAGAGGGACTCTTTATGATGAACTCTTTCTTCCAGAAGCGGCCCCACAGGAAGTGGACCTGGTCGAGCCCCGACGGTTCGACAAAAAATGAGATTGACTTCATTATGACGACCAGACGACAACTGTTCAGTGATGTCTCAGTGATCGCGAGGGTGAAAACCGGCAGCGATCACCGAATGGTTAGAGGCACACTGAACCTAAATGTTAAGTTGGAGAGGTCTCGTCTGATGAAGTCAACGCTCCGTCCCCCTCGTGCTCTAATCCAAAGTCCCGAAACCTTTCAGCTCGAGTTACAAAACCGTTTTCAGTGCCTAGAAGACTGCAATGAAGTGGACGATATGAATGACAAGCTCGTGGAAACTGTCCATGCGGTCGGAGCTAAGTTCTGCAAGACCCGCCGCAGAAGAACACAAAAACTCTCCGATCACACTCTTAATCTCATGGCTGTTAGACGGGAGATGAGGCTACATTCTTCAACAGATTTGACAGCATACAGGCAACTGAACAGACAGATCTCCAAATGCATGCGGCGAGACTTACGCAACTTCAATACAGCTCGTATTGAAGAAGCGATCGAGCGGAACCAAGGCTCCAAAGTCTTTGCCAGAGATCTGTCTGCCAGAAAGAGCCAACTGTCAAGGCTGAAGACCGAATGTGGCAGCATCGTTTCCGGGGCACCTGAGATTTTGAGTGAGATTGAGAGGTTCTATGGGCAGCTGTACACGTCATCGTTGGAGCCACACGCAAGTGTGAGTAACGATCCAAGAGCGAGTCTTATTCGACACTATTCCGAAGATATCCCGGACGTCAGTCTGAGCGAGATTAGAATGGCTCTCCAGCAAATTAAAAACCACAAGGCCCCAGGCGAGGATGGAATTACAGCGGAGTTTCTGAAAGCGGGTGGAAGACCGGTACTTGAAGTCCTTCAGAAGCTCTTTAATTCCGTCCTCCATGGTGGCATTACACCGGAGGCGTGGAGCAGAAGTGCGGTGGTCTTGTTCTTCAAGAAAGTTGACAACGCTCTCTTGAAGAACTACAGACCGATTTCCCTTCTGAGCCGCGTCTACGTGCTGTTTTCGAGAGTCATTACGAATCGTCTCGCGCGCAGACTTGACGACTTCCAGCCTCCCGAACAAGCCGGTTTCCGAAAGGGCTTTAGCACCATAGACCACATACATACCCTACGGCAAATTGTACAGAAGTCCGAAGAGTACAATTTGCCACTATGTCTGGCGTATTTGGACTATGAGAAAGCCTTTGATTCCGTCGAAATTTGGGCGGTGCTGCAGTCCCTTCAGCGGTGCCAAGTTGACTGTCGGTATATCGAAGTGCTGAAGTCTTTGTACAGTAGGGCTACGATGGCTATCCGAGTACAGAACCAGAGTACGAAACCTATCCAATTGCAGAGAGGTGTAATACAGGGTGATGTTATATCCCCGAAACTCTTCACCGCTGCATTGGAAGACGTTTTCAAGCTTCTGGACTGGAAAGGATGCGATATTAACATCAATGGCGAGTACATCACTCACCTTCGATTTGCCGACGATATAGTCCTTATGGCAGAATCGCTGGAGGACCTAAGCACTATGCTCAATCACCTCAATAGTGTCTCCCAACGGATAGGTCTTAATATGAACATGGACAAAACAAAGATCATGTTTAATGTCCATGTCACACCTATGCCGGTAGTTGTTGGGAGCACTAAGCTCGAAGTTGTTGACGAGTATGTTTACCTGGGACAAATAGTCCGACTAGGTAAGTCCAACTTCGACCGAGAGGTCAATCGACGGATTCAACTCGGCTGGGCAGCGTTCGGGAAGCTACGACACATCTTCTCGTCAGACATACCTCAAAACCTTAAAACGAAATTGTACAACCAGTGCGTGTTGCCAGTGATGACTTACGGAACTGAGACGTGGTCCTTCACTTCTGGCCGTATGAGGAAGCCCAAGGTCGCTCAGCGAGCTATGGAGAGGGCTATGCTCGGAGTTTCTCTGCGTGATAAACTTAGGAATAAGGATATCCGCAGTAGAACCAGAGTAACCGACATAGCCCAACGGATTAGTAAGCTGAAGTGGCAGTGGGCCGGCCATATAGCTCGAAGAACCGACAAACGATGGGGAAGAAAGGTTCTCGAGTGGCAGCCTCGTACCGGTAGGCGAAATGTAGGACGTCCCCCCACGAGATGGAGTGACGACCTGGTAAGACATGCAGGAAGTCGATGGATGCAGGTGGCTCAGGACCGTGCTTTGTGGCATTCTTTGGGGGAGGCCTATGTTCAGCAGTGGACTTGTGAAGGGCTGTAGTGATGATGATGATGACATGTGAAGCACCAGCTTTCAAATAAAAAAAAATAATCAAAATCGGTTCACCCAAAAAAAATTATGAGGTAACACATAAAAAAGGATATACAGTCGACCTGAGTATCGTCTCCTTTTTGAAAACTGTTTAAAATGTTTGAGATTATTTTAATTAATGTTTCTTCACCATTTCCCTGTATTACTTATTCTGAACTTTCTCTGCAAAGGAGAAGGAGACATCTCCATACATTTTTGGGCCCAAAGTCAGACCATTTGAAAGCTTATATATAAACAATTCATACCTGAAAATCTGGCTAGATTTGTCAATCTAGGAGCTGAGTTATTGAAGAATAAATAAAAGTGATTTTATATATTACCTACACTGTAACAGGTGATTTTTCACTGTAATAACACTGTAACAGGTTATTTTTCACTATAATTACTTAAAGATATAAAAGCCGGATCAGTATAAAATCACCAAAGAAAAGCTGTGGTTATCTAGAAAACAAAATAGTGAAACGATTAACGAAAATTAAAACAACAACAACTAATTGAAATGAATATTAGAAATATCGATGTGAGATCGATTACTTGAACTATTGTTGTTACTGTTATTTGTTGGCATGTTGATACTTTGTATTTTTTCATATTATTTTGTAGATATGTTTTTTTATCTGCCTAGTTAACACAGATAAATAATTAAAAATAGATATTAAAATGCTGGATTTAATCGAGAATCGATTATATTGCACTCGTTTCAAATCAAATCGAATATTAGTCTTTTTCTTTTTTCTTTTAAGTGAATAGTTTTGAAGTTTGACTTGTCAAAACAAACTAATAGAAATTACTAGTGGTAAGTAGTGAACAGAAAAGAGAATTTAAAAAGTGTATTCTTTATGGTAATCGATTTATTTCCATAAAATGTTTATTTCTTTTTTCCTTATGCGAATAATAATATACTTTATTTCCAAATGAATATATCATATCAATATATCAGCTTTATCATTGATTTTTTTTTGGATCTGAATAAATATAAATCGATTGCATCAATACAATCGATTTTCTAACTTATTTATTATTTTATTGTTTTTTCGAAATCTAGATTGTAAAATGAGCTAGTTTTTTGTATTTAACTTTAGATAATTTAAAATTAAAAATTTTGTACAGCCGACTTCAATATAAGCGACTTCAATATAGGTTATTTAAGAATAACTCAATAACCATTGGTCTGACCTTGATCAAATTCATATGGGACCACACGAGAACTATCAGCTTTCATATAAAAAAAGAATCATCCAAATCGGTTCGCCCAGTACAAAGTTATGAGGTAACTAACACACATAAAAAAAAACACACTCGAATTGAGTACCGTCTCCTTTTTGGAAGTCGGCAGAAAAATATAGCCAATTTTTTGAAGTATAAACCAATTAGTTAACTTCAGGCCCAAAAATCCCATTCTACTTTGGCCGGTTGTTGCAAAATAATCCTATATAATTTAATTAGGTATAATAGTAAATACATTCATTCGTTTCGTTTCAGTTTTTTTTTAAAAACGTTACCCCCACACTAGGTTTTTCTCCTGTATCGTGGAGGCAGTTTACAAACACAAATTGCACAAGGACAAACATCCAGCGATTTTTCCGGACCGATACGATTTAGGGAACCTTCAAGAAAAGAGCGTACTCCTTTTTAAAAGGCCGGCAACGCATCTGCAATTCTCTCCCTGGTGTTGCAGTTGTTCATGGGCGGCAGTAGTCACTTACCATCAGGTGAGCCGCATGCTCGTTTGCCCCCTCTCCTATAAAAAAAAATCCAGACCAGGAACAATTATTTGTAGGCCATACAAATACTTATTCCGTGCGGGATTCGAACCCGCGCCCCCCAGCGCAGCAACTCATTGCTAAGCCACTACGCCACGGAGCCGTGATACATACATTCATTGAAGTTAAATTTTTTTTATAGGATAAGGGTGACAAACGAGCTCACAGTCCACCTGATGGTAAGAGGTTGCTGTGGTCCATAGACATCTACATCTATCTTCGATTACGAATCATTATGCAGATGCGTTGTCACCCGTCAGGACTAAGATAGAATGCCTCTTTTCCAGTAAAATGTGTCTCCGGTTCTCTACACTCACCATACGAAACACAGCAGTGTGAAGCTGCCATTTTACGCTGTAATTCTGTGAGAGCGTGGTCCTCCCCCGGTCGAGCCGACCCATTCGTGCTACAACTATACTATTAATATAGCTGTACCATGGCTCTACCACGTATAAAAATATTAATGGTTGAAAGATACTTGAAAACTTTCAAACAGGGGCTAAGTGCTCGTTGTTAATTTCACAGAATAGAATAGAATAGAATAATTTTTTATTCAATATAGATCACATGTGTAATACTTATTGAAAGTCATTTTTTACTTTACCACTGGTTCGAAAAATAAAACCTCTGTCCTGGGAAGAACCAGCAAGAAACCCAGCGGGACTTTTTTTTAAAGCAAATTTTACAATAATGGTTGTACTAACTATATAAGTACAAAATTTATTTTAGAAACAGCTTGGAAGCGATCACCTCATTCCCAGGGGTTATTATCAACCATGTATTCATTTATACTATAATAACCCTTTTTATACAGTTTCAACTTAACAAAACATTTAAACTTGCTAATGGAGAGAGCCTGTACACTTTCCGGGACCTTGTTGTAATAGCCAGTGGCGTAGCGTGCCTTCGAGGGGCCCTGTATCAAAATTTGTTGGGGGGCCCCAATGAAGAGTAAAGATTTCATAAAAGGAACAAAAACGCTTGCATTGAATTCAAATTATTATATATTGATTTTAAGTTATTCATCATCATCGTTACAGCCCTTCATAAGTCCAAGGAATGAAAAAACGAATAAAGGAATAAAAAACATATACATAAAAATGGTCTTCAGTTCTCTATGTACACATAAATTATCGTCAATTATCACGACAACGGCAAAAGTACTAATTCCACTAGTTCATCATCATCATCATCATCATAACAGCCCTTCATAAGTCCATTAAAGAGCATAGGCCTCACCCAAGGAATGCCACAAAGCACGGTCCTGAACCACCTGCATCCATCGACTTCCTGCATGTCTTACCAGGTCGTCACTCCATATAGTGGGGGGACGCCCTACACTTCATCCGCCGGTACGAGGCCGCCACTCGAGAACCTTTTTCCCTATCGGTTGCCGGTTCTTCGAGCTATATGTCCGGCCCATGGCCACTTCAGCTTACTAATTCGTTGGGCCATGTCGGTGACTCTGGTTCTACTGCGCATATCCTCATTTCTAAGTTTATCACGCAGAGAAACTCCGAGCATAGCCCTCTCCATAGCTCGCTGAGCAACCTTGAGCTTCCTCATCCGGCCAGCAGTGAAGGACCACGTCTCAGTTCCGTATGTCATCACTGGCAACACGCACTGGTTGCACAATTTCGTTTTCAAGTTTTGAGGTATACCTGACTAGAAGATGTGCCGTTATTTCCCGAACGCTACCCAGTCGAGTCGAATCCCTCGATTGACCTCTCGGTCGAAGTTGGACTTACTTAGTCGGACTATTTGTCCCAGGTAAACATAAACGTCAACAACTTCGAGCTTAGAGCTACCAACAACTACCGACATAGGTGTGACATGGACATTAAACATGATCTTTGTTTTGTCCATGTTCATCTTAAGACCTATCCGTTGGGAAAAACTATTGAGGTCATTAAGCATAGTGCTTAGGTCCTCCAGCGATTCTGCCATAAGGACTATATCGTCGGCAAATCGAAGGTGAGTGATGTACTCGCCATTGATGTTAACACCGTATCCTTACCAGTCCAGAAGCTTGAAAACGTCTTCCAATGCAGCGGTGAAGAGTATCGGGGATATAACGTCACCCTGTCTTGCACCTCTCTGCAATTGGATAGGTTTCGTACTCTGGTTCTGTACTCGGATAGCCATCGTAGCCCTACTGTACAAGCACTTCAGCACTTCGATATACCGACAGTCAACTTGGCATCGCTGAAGGGACTGCAGCACCGCCCGAATTTCGACGTAATTTTGATTGAAAGTCTTTGGGCTTTCTCATAGTCCACATACGCCAGAAATAGTGGTAAATTGTACTCCTCGGACTTCTGTACAATTTGCCGAAGGGTATGTATGTGGTATATGGTGCTAAAGCCTTTTTGGAAACCGGCTTGTTCGGGAGTAATGACTCTCGAAAACAGCATGTAGACGCGGCTCAAAAGGGAACTCGGTCTGTAGTTCTTCAAGAGAGCGTTGTCACCTTTCCGGAGTAGTGCCACCATGGAGGACGGAATTAAAGAGCTTCTGAAGGACATCAAGTATCGGTTTTCCACCCGCTTTCAGAAGCTCCACTGTAATTCCATCCAGCCTGGGATCTTGCCGTTTTTAAGATGCTGGAGAGCCATTCTAATCTCGCTCAGACTGACGTCCGAGATATCATCGGAATAGTGTCGGATAAGACTCGCTCTTGGATCGTTACTCACACTTACGTGTGGCTCCAACGATGATGTGTACAGCTGCCAATAGAACCTCTCAATCTCACTCAAAACCTCAGGTGTCCCGGAAACGACGCTGCCATACTCGGTCTTCAGCTTCGACAGTTGGCTCTTTCTGGCAGACAGATCTCTTGCAAAGACTTGGGAGCCCTGGTTCTGCTCGATCTTTTCTTTAATACGAGCAGAATTAAAGTTGCACAAGTCCCGCCGCATGCATTTGGAGATCTGTATGTTCAGTTGCCTGTACGCTGTCAAATCTACTGAAGACTGCAGCTATATACCCCGTCTAAAAGCCATTGAGATTAGAGTGTGATCGGAGACTTTTTGTTTCTTCTGCGGCGGGTCTTGCAAAACTTAGCTCAGACCGCATGGACAGTTTCCACGAGCTTGTCATTCATATCGTCCATTGTATTGCAATCTTCTAGGCACTGAAAACGGTTTCGTAGCTCGAGCTGAAAGGTTTCTGGACTTTGGATTAGAGCACGAGAAGGACGGAGCGTTGACTTCATTAGACGTGACTTCTCCAACTTAACGTTTAGGTTCAGTGTGCCTCTCACCATTCGGTGATCGCTGCCGGTTTTCACCCTCGCGATCACTGAGACATCACTGAATAGTTGTCGTCTGGTCGTCATAATAAAGTTAATCTCATTTTTTGTCGAACCGTCGTGGCTCGACCAGGTCCACTTCCTGTGGGGCCGCTTCTGGAAGAAAGAGTTCATCATAAAGAGTCCTTCTTTCTCCATGAAGTTCGCCAGCTGCTGGCCCTTTGGGTTCCGTTGCCCTATTCCGAATTTCCCTACTTTCAGCTCACCGTTCTCTCTTGTGCCTAGTTTTGCGTTGAAGTCTCCCATTAACACCGTATAGTGGGTTTTGGAGGAATGCATTGTTCTAGAGATATCCTCATACATTTCTTCCACCTCCTCATCGGCGTGTACCGAGGTTGATGCGTAAACCTGTATAACCTTCAGCGATTACCGTTCGGTGATTCTGAGTATAAGGTCCGCAACCCTCGTCGACACACTCCCAATCTTTACATTGTTGTTAACGAGAGACTTGTGGACGATAAATCCGACACCTCCTTGGGACAGATGGTCGCCCTCCTGGTGATAGAACAAATTGCCGGATTCGAGGATTACCGTGACCTCCCCCTCTCTTCAGACTTCGGATAATCCTATGACATTCCAGTGCAACTTGTCTATCTCTTCTTCTAGCTCCAGGACCTTCTCGTCAGTCCTCAGGGTGCGTGCGTTATAAGTTGCCATGTCGAGTCGTCGTAGGTGGCAACAGAACCTCCACCGGAGACTCTTAGCACCCCCTGCCTCGCTGTTACCATGGTCGCCACCTTAGCCAGGAATAGCGGGGCTGCCGGGGACTGGGGGCCATCTCTTCGTTACTTTCATGGGGGTATATTGCCATAGTTGCCACGCTTGGCGAGCGGGTTGGCAAGCGCAGTTTTTTTATTGTTGTTTTGCTGTTATCAGAAAGATGCTGCTGCCCATCCTCTGCCTCAGTTTCCGTCTGTCGCCTTTTACGACACCCACGGGAAGATATGGGGTTGTGAGTATTCTTACCCGCCACTACACGGGCTTATGAGTTATTACTTACAATAAATACTCCTAGGAACTAAGCTAGCCAAACAATTTAATTTTCGTGCCTTTTGTTCGGCGAACATAGCTGAAGACGATTTCAGTTTTACTAAATTCTTTACTTCTTTAGAGAATAGTGATAGCCTTTCCTGTCCCATTAGAAGTCCTTGGAGTTTTTGCTTACACACGTTGGGGGCCCCTGTAGCCCGGGGGCCCCGTATCATTGATACGGCTGATACGGCGGTAGCTACGCCCCTGGTAATAGCGTATACATTGCCCCAAGAATGAATTACTGACTCTGTGGAGTCGAGAAACTGGTATCACTAGCTTGTGTTTGTTCCTAGTGTTTACAGAATGCACATCACTTTTTTTACTAAAACTACCTTTGTTTTTGTGAACATACATTAAATTTTCGTAAATATACTGAGAGGCCAAAGTTAATATATTTATTTCTTTAAATTTATCTCTAAGAGACTCTCTCAGTTTTAGGTTGTAAATAGCTCTAATGGCCCTCTTCTGTAAAACAAAAATAGTTTCTGAATCAGCCGCATGTCCCCATAACAAAATCCCATAAGACATTATGCTATGGAAATAACTGAAATAAACTAATCTAGCTGTCTCGACACTAGTGAGAGCTCTAATCTTTTTTACAGCATAGGCTGCAGAACTTAGTCTGCTTGCTAGTTTGGATATATGGGGGCCCCACTGAAGCTTTGCGTCGAGAGTGATGCCAAGAAAAACAGTGGATTCAACAGGGCTCAGTTCTTCCCCATTTAAAAACACATTGGTACTCAGATTTCTATCATTCGTTGTTGTAAATTTAATACATTTAGTTTTATTTCCGTTTAAATGTAAATTATTAACGTTAAACCAATGCACTAATTTTGATATAGCATTATTCACTTCGTACACAGTAGACGAGTAACCCGGGTTCGATCCCCGCCGGCACCAATGAAATAGCTAGTTGCAATTTTAAGTGCTGATGTACCACGTGCTCGGCGGTGAAGGAAAACATTGTGAGGAAACCTGCATGTCTGAGAAATTAAAAAAATATATTTTGAAACGAGAAGTTCGCCGACACGTATTAGGGCAGCGCGGCGGACATTTCTTTGCCATGAAACCCTCTCAGAAGTGAGAAGAGGCCTGTGCCCAGCAGTGGGACGTATATAGGCTCTAACTTTACTTATTAAACTTTACTTTTATAATCTTCGCGTAAGTGCCAGCAATAAGTTTACAAAGTTTTACCGCAATCTGATAAACTTATTAAAAGTCATTTAAATTTTACCACTGGTTCGGAAAAAAACCTCTTTCCTGGGGAGAACCGGAATAAAACATACATTTAATTTACAATATTAAAGTTTTCTTAATGTTATTTGATCTTGATTATTATTTTACTTTTACACCTACTTAACTACCATTATTTTTCACTACGGCCGGGGTTTACTGGAAGAGAATGCATTGTTGATAATAAACCCTCGGAATGAGGTGGTCGCTTCCAAGCTGTTTCTAAAATAAGTTTCATAAATAGTTTGTAGAACCTTTATGGGGTTCTGTATCTGAAGGGTAATCAATAAATGGGACCTTATTACTAAGCCTCCGCTGTCCGTCTGTCCGTCCGTCTGTCAACGGGCTTTATCTCATGATCCGTAGTAGGTAAACAGTGGAAATTTTCACAGAATGTGTATTTCTGTTGCCGCTATATCAACAAATAATAAAACTCAGACAAAATAAAAAGTCAAGACAGAGCGCTGTCAACAATGAAATGAGGTCGGGTTTTTGAAACAGAAACAGAAACTTTTTTATTCAATATAGATTATAAATAATACTTATTGAAAGTCACTCTTTTGTATAATTACCACTGGTTCGAAAAAAACCTCTGTCCTGGGAAGAACCAGCAAGAAACCCAGCGGGACTTTTTTTTTTAAATAACAGCTTACAATCATGTATGTTACACAAATTAACAACACAACAAATTAGAAATAGCTTGGGAGCGATCACCTCACTTCCAGGGGTTATTATCATCTATAAATTCTTTAATATTATAATAACCCTTTTTATACAAACTTAGTTTAATAAAGTTTTTGAACTTTGAGCAGGTCAAATTTTGTGGTTCGTTAACATGTGTGCACTTAGCGAGTGTTGCCGTGCAGTAAAAACTTACTACCTTAATATGCTATTGTCTATGTACTAGCAGGATAAATGGATAAGTAAATAGATAAGTTGGGAATTTTTTTAATTGCATATCTCACTTTTAAAAGGTAGTATGTTTATTCCGACTAGATAGGGGGAAAATAAAACAATAGTAATATGAAACATTGTTTTTATTTTAATAGCCTTTTTGTTGGATCAATTTTTTGAAGTATTGCCGTTTACTGTCGACCGTTTTGGAAATTGTTTCCAATTTAGAAATATGGTGGAAACGAATAGATAAATAATTTTCAATTATGCATCTTATTAAAATTATTTTAAGCTCTTGCACAGCATAATTGTGCTCAGTCTCCAAGTTAGAGAAAACGTTATCAGTACTAATAAATCGTTTTAAAATATTAATAGCAAATGATTTGCGTTGGTTTTCAGTAACTATCACTATGATTTCATTACATAATTTACACTCAACAGTTTTACAAATTACGCAAATTTCAAAAAGGTCTTTCGACGGAAAGATTAAGCCACCTTTATTTTCATTTACAGCTTGTGAAGGTGCAGAAAGAAGAAACGGGTAAAAATACTTACAGCATATACACTATTAGGTACACTCAGATCCATATTCGCTGATTGATTTGGTGCAGCAGGTGGATGCTAAACATGAAATAAATAATATACAAATTATACATATACTAGCTGACCAGGCAGACGTTGTTCTCCCTTTCCGACTACCATGAGTCCTAAAAATCATTAAGTTCACAATAAAAAAATTGAAGGCCACTTATCGGGAACATTGTGAAACATTTCATTGAAATCAGTTCAGTAGTTTAGGAGTTCATCGCGGACAAACAATGTGACACGTAATTTTTATATATAAAGATATATAAAAATCTATCTATAATGAGTAATTTGTAAATATGCAAAACTTATGACGTTTGGAGGTTGGTTTGATATTTACGAGATATGGTGAATATGGTTGATATTCTAGAATAGAATAGAATATGTGTAATTCTTATTGAAAGTAATTTTTTACTTTACCTCTGGTTCGAAAAACACCTCTGTCCTGGGAAGAACCAGCAATAAACCCAGCGGGACTTTCTTTTAAAAGCATATTTTACATTAATGGTCGGTTAATGGTTGGATTGTTTAAATTAATATAAGTAATAGAAGTTGAATTCTTATGATAGCCTGTTTATTTCACCATTTTGTAAAGAAATGTCATTAATTGTCAGTGCTACATGGAAAATATCGATAATAAACGATATTTTTAAATTTATTACTGAAAATAATATTATAGAAAAATTGTAAATAACCTTGGGATATCCGTTTCGTACCACGCGGCGAAGTCCTTTATTTGTGTTATATAAATCGTCCATCTTCAAAATGTGTTGAACAAACTACGCTGCGCACCGTTGGATTCCACGATGGCTCATTCCGGCTAACTTGAATCACTTCAATCCATTTTTCTTTAATGTCTTCATTTCGGATGAGGAACCTTAAAAATATAGGTTTTTAAGTGATGATAAAACATGGAAATACAAAAAAAATTAACGCTTATTTACACTTACATTAATGGTATGAACATTAAAAGTAAAAATAGAAATAATTAAATGAACGTGTGTAAATGAAATGAATGAACATTCCGTTTCGCGTCACATTAACAACTTACTCAATAAACGGAGACTATTGTGATGCTTACTAGTGGCAACACTTGTGGAGATTTGTTCCAAGCTGTCATAATAAAATTGTTTTATTAAAATATTGATTTTTATGTTTACTTACGTGTGAAATGTGATTCAATCCTGCTTTTTATTTTTCGAAGATTGGTTTTTACACCCTTTCACTACACAATTTGGCATTTTTTCTTTAAAAATTGCGAATTATTAGAGCGTAACACTCTGCGCGCTGGAATAGCTCGACTGACAAGGTAAGGCGTAGTTTCGTTATACGTGTGTGCGTGTAACTGTGTATGTATAAGGCGAGGCGTAGTTTTACCGGCCTCAGTGCGTTGTTCGGCGGGGCTCTGTCTTGACTTTTTATTTTATCTAAGTAATAAAAATCAAAATAAATTAAAAATTAAAGAGGGTTAGTAGAAACGTGTTTTACGCTAATACGTGACCCCTCAATGCGCGAGTGCGATTCGCACTTGGCCGGTTTTTATTTATTGTATATTTTATTTTGAAAAATTATCCCGCTAGGTTTCTTGTTGGTTCTTTCTGGGGTGGAGGTTTTCCGAACCAGTGGTAAAAGTGAAAATAACTATATATAAATAATAAAATATATATAATAAAATATGCAATCTATATTGAATAAAACATATAAACTATTCTATGCCAAAAGGCATTGAGTCCGCCCTTTGTAACCCATTTATTTAAGGTGAACAATAAAGCATAAACAAATAAAATCCGTGAAAATATGTAGTGTTATGGTACTTACATATCATTTTACACTATTTTAAATTTATTTTTCCATTATGTTTTTGATTTTCTACATTCATATTTTGCATCACCTTTATTTCCATAGGATCCTGTAACGTTTTTACACAATAACAAATCATTTTCACTTCGTATTTTCACGCTAACAGCACTTTTTAAATCGGTGTCGATGAAGTCTTACCTTTTTCGATCTTTTATTTAGTTCTCCGTAACTCTGCAATTTCGGGTTTCGTGCGCGCTGTTGCGCTACTTTTTTTTTCCTATATCAATAATATCTCATTTCTTACTTAAATCTTGTCGTTTTTTAATTATAAGCCTGTAACCAACAATTGTTAGTTTTTGACATCGTTATTTATTTGGTTGTCATGGCAATTTTTATTCAAATTCGTTACCGGTCTGATGTTTTTATTTCAATATTTCCACATAAATACTCTTTTGCTCTGGGTCATTTACAAAAATTTCCTTTTAATTTAAATAATTTCCCGTTCTCTCTAAAAAGGTATAAAAGCCGAACCATCGGTGAATACAGACAGTCTCGCTTCAGCTTCCAAACTTGAAGCATCTCCTAAAGGCCTTATCCCGGGGCCGCACTGCCCCAGGATCCTGCAAGCTTCTATCTACACCTGAAGTCGTCGGCGTAGTCTACTCCATGCGCGGAGCCGCACTGCTCCGGGATCCTGCAAGCCTCTGTCTTCACCTGAAGTCGTCGGCGTAGCCTACTCCAAGTGCGGGGCCGCACTACTCCGGAATTCTGCAAGCCTTCCTTCATCTGGAGTCGTCGCCTGCACCTCCACCTACTAGTGCCCGTGCTATCTTTAGGCGCTGTGACTGTTTACTCCAGGCGCTGAGAGCGCCTACTCCAAGCGCTACGTGTGCCAACTCCAGACGCTGCGTGTGCCTTGACCAGGCGCTGCGTGCCATCACCGCCAAGAAACTCCAAGATCAGCGTGTGCCTACTCCTACTCCAAGCGCAGCGTGTGCCACTTTGACCTTCAGGCTCCGCTTCAATATTTTTCTATCTAATTGTAATTTCACGTCACCCATCACCATCATCATACTTCATTTTTTTATATAAAATTGTAAATATTTTTTTAAAATTTTAAATATATTATTTTCTTGTTCTACTTTTGTTGTTTTGTTGTTCTCAGGTTAGGTTCTTTTTTTTTTAATTGTCGCTTCACGACAAATAATTTTATTCAAGTGTAGTGTTTACGTAAATATAAGAAATAGTTAACCAGTCTCCATTAGAGAATCTATCACCATTTTATCCCATGGAAGTCATGTGAGGCAACAAAGTTATACTTAGTCGAAAAATTGGCAGCATACTCTTTTTTTATAGGATAACAGTAACAAACGAGCACACAGTCCACCTGATGGTAAGTGGATGCTGTGCCCCATAGACATCTACACCTATCCTCGATTACGAGTCATAATGCAGATGCCTTGTCACCCGTCAGGATTGAGATGGAATGCTTCGTTTCCAGTAAAAAGGGTCTCCGGTTCTCTACACTCACCATACGAAATCCAGCAGTGTTAAGCTGCTATTTCACGCTGGTATTCTGTGAGAGCGTGGTCCTTTCCCCGGTCGAGCCCACCCATTCGTGCTACAACTATACTACTAATATAGCTGCAACATATGGCTATACCATCCTGATAAAACTCAATTAAAATAAGAAGGCTGTTGTGAACCCGCCTGCTAAGCAAAAAACCCATAGAGCAACACGAGCCACCGGCGAAACCGAAGGGTGTATGTAGCCATAGCGTTTTTCCCCGATACAGAACTGTCTGTCATTACCTGCCAAGCGTGGCAACTTAAGTAGGCTGTAACGATAACGGAGGGCTATGTCCACTAGTGGACTATTAAATGTTATCAACCAACTTCAAAAAGGAGGTGATTCTCAATTCGACTGTATTTTTGAAGTTATACCTCTTTTAGGGCGTTTGGGAAAAATATGAGAGTGATTTTTATACGATACGCGCGCACACCGACAGCTAAAAACGACATTATGAAGTTGTTACGATGCGCGCGCACACTGACACCTCAAAGCGACAACTTCATTGGGTAAATGTCACTCAAGTTTTCGTGGGAACTGATTACTATATTTAAGGTTGTTTGTTTTTTTTATTTTGTTTTGTTATGCTAAAAAGTATAACATCCTACGTGCGTACATAAGTAAACACACGCGTTTTTTACGTGTGTTACCTCATAACTTTTTTCTAGGTGAACCGATTTTGATGTTTTTTTGTTTGTTTGAAAGCTGGTGGTTCTCATGTGGTCCCCTTGGTCAAAGTCTGACCAGTAGTTTTTGAGTTATCCTTAATAATTTATATTGAAGTCGGTTGTACAATTTTTAATTTTACCTCTATTTCAATTCACTTTGAACACTGACAATAAAAATGCATATTTTGTTCTAGGGCTCGTGGTCTAGCGATGATACAATAGAGTACTTGGATGGAGTCCATCTTATACTCAATGCTGAGGGAGCGAGCTTGCTGCCGTTGGCTATTGAGTAAGATTTCATATATAATTGGTCTTTGAGTGTTTTTTTAAACTAAATTAGTCTGTCAAATAAGTTTATAGTCCAACAGAGGGGAAGTATGTCCTTCAGACAGATTTATGGTCACGGCGGCCATTCTATCTGCTCAGGACACAATTACAGTGCCTAAGTGTCGGAGAGAGATCAAGCGTCAGGAGCAACGGTTTTGTGCTTTCCGATGCATGGGGCTGAAACACTGTCAATTTCCTGACTCTCAAGTGCTATAAAGAATTTGGGTACGTTAAGAAACAATGAAAGTACTCGCAGGTACTTTTAATATAAATCGAACAAAAGGGTTTAACTTTTGGTTTAAAACATATCATTTTATACTTTTACTTTACACTTTAAATAATACGTCAATATCGAAAATGGGACAGCAAATTGCAGCAAAACGCAAGGCGCATTATAGTTTTTCACGAATGTAATAACCCTCACACTATTCTAAGAGTATGTGGACGGTAACAGGGATCTTTATCCCACTTCTGATGTAAGAAACTATTCTACTTCTGATGTTAGGAAATATTCTCAAAAGTATTTAAATAAAAGAACACTACTCGGTAACAAGCCCTGCTTATTATCAGGACCCCAGTTACATGATATGTATGATATTATTATTTTATTGTAAATACTATAATATTTTAATATTTTTATTGTAAATAGCCAGATGTATAAAAGTCCTCAGTAGCTGGCTTTTACGTTGATACTAGCGCCGTCTCACAGTCATTACGAGGGTGACACTGAAAGTTCTTAGAAAATCAAAAACTGAACAAACTAGCAACTTATTAGTTTTATTATATCTTTTCAAAATTGTATCCATTTACATCAATATATCACTGCATCTAATGGAACCACTGAGAAAAGTACTTTGCCCACTCGTTCTTTGACGGCATTTTCCTCTTCGACGGCATTTTGAAACGCAGCCACTGCTTCCTCGGCGTCCATAAAACATTTTCCTCGAAGTTTTTCTTTTATTTTCATAAATAAATAAAAATCGTAAGGTGCGAGGTCGGGGCTATAGGGCGGGTGACCCAGTAATTCCACATTTGACGTCGCCAAGTAGTCGATTGTTTGCTTGGAGGTGTGCGACGAGGTTTTGTCTCGGTGAAGGAGGATCCTACTGCGAGGTCGTTTCTCCCGAACTTTTTCCAAGACAAGTGGCAAACAATTGTTAGTGTACCACTCTGCAGTAACTGTTTTTCGATCCTCTAAAACTGTTTTATACGTAGTAGAGTCATGCTGCAGCTATATTAGTAGTATAGTTGTAGCAAAAATGTGTCGGCTCGACTGGGGAAGGACCACGCTCTCACAGAACACCAGCGTAAAATAGCAACTTAACACTGCTGTGTTTCGTATGGTGAGTGTAGAGAACCGGAGACCTTTTTTACTGGATAAGAGGCATTTAATCTTAGTCCTCATGAGTCACAACGCACCTCCATTTTGATTCGCAAACGAGGATAGATGTAGATGTCTATGGGCCACAGCAACCACTTACCATCTGGTGGACTGTGTGCTAGTTTATCACTCGATCCTATAAAAAAAAATTGTTGCGTAATGAACTGTCCTTCCGAAGAACAAGGCCACCATCTTTTTTCACGCGGTTCGACTTTTCTTCACTTTAGTTGGCAGCTCCTCGGAAGGAAACACCCAGACTGCCTCTTAGTTTCAGGATCATAACAATAAATCCACCTTTCGTCATCCGTAGGTATATCGAACTCAGCATTTGAGTCACCTCCGTTAAATATTTGAACCATTTCACGACACCAATGAACACGACGGCGTTTTTGGGTCTCTGTCAAATTATGATGTATCCACCAGGCACAAAGTTTCCTGACCGCTAAATGTTCATGGAGGATTTTGTGCACTTGACTCATACCGATGCCTAAGCTTGTCCGAATCTGCTGATAAGTTACTCTTTTGTCAGTCTCTATCATACGCCGCACAACACTGTTGTTATCTTCAGTCGTCGCCGTAAAAAGCCATTCCTCACGTAGATCATCGGTGAAATTAGTGCGACCACGTTTAAACTCATTAAAACAGTTGTAAACAGTGGCACGAGATGGAGCTTCATCGTGAAAGGCCAATCGAAGTCTATTATAACTTTCTTGTTGACTTAAATGACATTGAAAGTCATAAAAAATCATTGTACGAAAATTTTCTCGTGTTAATATCATGCTGACGTGACAGACAATTTTCAATTTGCCGCCAAATCGTAAACAAATGACAAATTAATAAAATACATACACAATAATATTGACAGAGTTCCATTTTTAAAATTTGAACTTATTTTTTTATTATATTGTTTACAGGTGGCCGGTTCTAAAAACTTTCAGTGTCACCCTCGTAACAGCACTATTTTCCCCAATATTTTTATTCATTTTATTAAAAAGATGGCGTTTATTATTTATACCGAAGCCTAAATCATAATCATATTTTAGTTGTTAATTTTTCAGTATTTCCGTTAGATACGGTAAAACTAATATTAATTTTGCAATCGATAGGTTATAAGGAATAAATCAACATGTATTTCATTAAGTTATGCCACAATTTGTGGTAGGCATCCATACAAAAAGAAATTGTCTTATTTGGGCGGTTATTGCAAAATAAGCGTGCATACATATGTTCGGTTGCAGCGGGCGCTTAGCTCATGGGCGGCACTTCACGTGGCGCTGGGCGGGCGCGGCTGCCACGCTGCTGCCGTGCGGCATCGCCGCCGCGCTGCCCAGCCTCGCCGCGCCTTACGCGCGCCGCGGACTTTGGCTGCAGGTATGCTATCTCCTGTGTATACTACTCTCGTACGCTCACAGTTATCAGTACCCTACACCGGACACTCGACAGGTGCTGATACCCGAGCAGCTGGCGCGCGAGATGTCGCCTCGAGTCGCGCCGCTGGCCTCGCTGGCGCTAGCGGACTCTGAGTCGGACGCGGAGGGCGAGGGCGAGCCGCAGCCTCCGAAGCTTCCTCTCGCGCTGCACTGGCCCCGCTACCGTCTCAAGATCACCGTGTTGCCGGACGACGAGCTCTTCTAGCGGTCTAGCGAGCGATGTGTCGTGTGAGCTCTGGTGCTGTGTAGTGTTTAGTGTGTGCGTAGGCTGGTTGTGGCCGTGCGCCCGCACCCTACGCACACTAAACAATGTGTGTATGCACAACTAACAACAACCAAAGTGAAAACTTCATCGTGAAATAGAATAACTATACCTAAATGCTACGTTCTGTTGCTTCTTTTATTTCAACTATATAATAGTATAGAGTTATGTCTTTTAATCAGAAACTGTAAATTATTAGACTATATCTATAAAGTTCACAGTATCCGACATTTTGGATCGTGAAATGATCTAAGTCATGGTAGTTCTTGACAAAATTTACATTTAATTAATACAAAATAATCTCACTGCCCTTATTATAGATAACGTCTTAACACTAAGCAATTAATATGTTCTGATAGATATGATGTACGTAACTTTGATATTTAAGTAAATAATTTTTTTCGTTATTTGAATATATATGTACGTCGAACGACTTGCTAACATATTGTGTTGATACCTATTCATGTGATGTGTGCAAACTGTTACGATGGCTTGCCTTAGATCCTTTTTTTAAAATACCCCTTTTACTGCTGCAAAACTAATTTAATTTAATAACACTACGGAATATTATAAATTATAAAAGAGTTGTGTACTTAACAAAGATTAAAGTTTGACTGCTTAAATTATATGAAAAATTGCTTTTATATACTTTTACATAATGCTTACAATAGTAATTACTAACTTGTACATCGGTAGGCGTATTACGTATCTTACAGAAGGCTAGCGATAGCGAAATTAGAACAATAATTGCTGATAAATCGCAGATTCGTATTATGTATCAGGGATAACAAAGCTAACTAGCGACAGCGCTGCCTTGTGGTCGCTAGTTCGCTAGGGCTTAATTATCGCTGGTACATAATAGGAACCTGCGATTTATCAGCAATTATTGTTCTAAATTCGCTATCGCTAGCCTACTGCAAGATACGTAATACGCTTACCATACATAACAGAACGTAACGTTGACCCTTTAAAAATACTTAGCGAGGACAGTAAATGTACCTACCTATACCTACATTCAGCTAATGTATGTATGTCATCGTTGCTTCTATATGAAAGAAAATTTTATAGAAATATTGGCGATGGTGTGATGTGAATACCACCATACTCATACATCATAATAATTCGTTTTATAAAAATCCATAGTAATTTTGCAAACAAACCATGTAAAATTCTGTTTAATTACTTTTAGTCATTGAAATAAAATAAACATTGAACTACTCAATAGGTTACTCTGTGTATGTCGAATGTAGATAATAACATGTTTTATCTTTCTCAAGTGTCATGGCATTAAAATTTCTTTTAGGATGTGATATCCATTACGACATAAAAAATATAATTTTTTTTTCAAAATTTCCAATTTATTGAAAATAGTGTTTTAACCCTTTAACGGCCACAACGATCTGACAGTGAAAAAATAAAACTAATATTGGTTTTACGCAGCTTAAGGTAAAAAGTAAAAAGTAAAATTCACTTTTGTTTTTTTATATATTTATTATTATTATATATTTCTTATATGTTTGTAAATATGTTCCCTTTGCCCGTCCCACTCCATAGAAGCTTACTATATATTAGTGTAATCTTCTTTGTAATAATAATAATAGTTTTGGAATTATATAGTCTTTATTATATAAAAGTACAAACCATGAAATTATTAACACGAACATAAAAACAGCACTACAAATATGCTACTGCTGCTGTTTCGATGAAAAACATAAAAACAAGGAACAATGCACAGAGGTACTTCGCACGTTTGGCACATTGTTTTTGAACGCTTGTCGTTCACTTTCGTGCTACAAAGGTACAAAGGCGGCATCGTTTATAAGTTGAGAGTGGGTATGGCAAGTTGTCTACCACATTTGTGTAACGCCGCTCTTCGGTAACTACACAGCCCTCGGCTGCAATAAAAGTATCGGGAATGGAATATTTCCACTGTTCCTGTCATATTAAAATCTTTTTAATTGAAAAGTCCTTGGTTTTAAAAATCGAATACCATTTATTTATTTAAAAAAAGATTCTCGGTCTTGTCACAAGGTTTTGTCAAACTTGTTTAGTCGTTGAGAAAATGGAATTGACTCGAGAAAATTCAAGAGCGATGATTTATTATGACTTTCGAAGTGGTTTAACACAAAAACAGTGTTGACCGGATGATTTCTGCATTTGGTGATGAAGCCCTATCCAAAACCACAATTTATCGCTGGTTTGCTGAATTTCAACGTGGACGTGTCAAGCTCAGTGATGATCCCCGTCAAGGTCGTCCAAAAACTGCAGTCACCCAAGAAAACGTTGATGCTGTGCGTAAGCTGATTGAGGAAGATCGACATGTGACATACCGCGAATTTCAGGCAACTTTAGACATTGGCATGAGTCAAATACAAATAATCTTGCATGAACAATTAGGTGTAAAAAGGTTGTTTTCCCGATGGATACTGCAATCGTTCTGTGAAGAACAAAAAGCGGCTCGCGTTGCTTGGTGCGTCAGAACTCTCGAAAGATTCCACGCAGGATCCTCAAATGCTGTATACAACATCGTATCAGGTGACGAATCCTGGATATACGCGTACGAACCCGAAACAAAAAACCAGTCACGAGTTTGGGTGTTCGAAAATGAGTTAAAGCCAACAAAAATTGTTCGTTCACGGAGTGTTGCAAAAAAAATGGTGGCAACGTTTGTCTCCAAAACCGGCCATGTTACGACTATTCCTCTTGAGGGACAAAGAACGGTTAATGCAGAAAGGTATGCTAGCATTTGTTTGCCACAGGTCGTTTCTGAACTCCGTAAAGAGAACTGCAACCGCCGCATCATCCTCCATCACGACAATGCGAGTTCTCACACCGCACACATAACAAAAGAGTTTTTAGAGCAAGAAAACATAGAATTATTAGACCATCCGCCGTACAGCCCCGACCTAAGCCCTTATGATTTCTATACTTTCCCTAAAATAAAGAATAAATTGCGTGGACAGAGATTTTCACCACCTGAAGAATCTGTGGACGCCTACAAAACGGCCATTTTGGAGACCCCAACTTCCGAATGGAATGGTTGCTTCAATGATTGGTTCCATCGTATGGAAAAATGTGTCAAATTTCGCGGAGAATACTTCGAAAAGCAATAAATACATTTTTAAATAGTAATGTCACTTCCTTGATTCCCGATATTTTCAGTGCCGCCCTCGTAGTCATCAGAATACGCTGTCAGTATCTGCATTTTGATTCTTAATTGAACATAAATGTATATGTCTTTGGGCCACTTACCATGAAGTAGACTATGTGCTCGTTTATTATCCTTATTCTATAAAAAAGTTACTACGAGTTGCAATAGTTTAAGGGTTAAGCACTTGCTGTAATTTTTACAGAACGCGAGTGACCCGGGTCCAATCGCCTTTATTTATGAGCTGATTTACCACGTGCTCGGCGGTATATATCTAGAAAAGGCCTATGATAGATAATTTTCAGTGCCGCCCTCGTATATGAATAACTTTTTGGCGCATTTTGTCTGCGAGGGCAACTTTCTTCTTGACTATATAATCAGCCATGGTGGAACGCTTTCTTCGGCTACTGTAGCCAGCCACAAATCCTCTTGCTAATGCTACCCGAGATTCGAAATGCGACAGTTTTATGCCATTTTTAGGGTTCCGTAGCCAAATAGCAAAAAACGAAACCTTTATGGATTCGTCATGCCTTATCTGCCCGTCCGTATGTCACAGCTACTTTTTCCGAAACTATAAGAACTATGCTGTTGAAACTTGGTATGTAGATGTATTCTGTGAACCGCATTAAGATTTTCACACAAAAATAGAAAAAAAAAGCAATACATTTTGGGGGTCTCCCATACTTAGAACTGAAACTCAAAAAATTTTTTCATCAAAACTATACGTGTGGGGTATCTATGGATAGGTCTTCAAAAATGATATTGATGTTTCTGATATCATTTTTTCCTAAACTGAATAGTTTGCACGAGAGACACTTCCAAAGTGGTAAAATGTGTGTCGAACGTGACATGCACATTCTTTGATTTATTTAGCTATAAGTTTTTCAGTCAATCTCTTTACTACCACATTAGATCCTAGTCCTTCTACAGAATTTCCAGTTTTACCAGTGTAACCATCAAACTCATAAAGTTTCTTTTGTTTTTTTTTTTAGTTTCAGGTTTTTTTTGTTACGCTAAAGAAGTATAACTTCCTACGTGAGTACGTAAGTATACATACCTACACTTATTTTTCTACCTGAACTTGCTGGAAGCGGAGTAGTCATGGTTTATTCACGATAAAATAACACAATAGCGACTAATTTTCGGTATCGATAAACGCGTGTCAAGGACAACACTCGACTGCAGTCAGAGATGGGTGAAGGCAGGGCGAGCTGCCGCCGCGCTTCGCCTCTGGCCCCGATGGACATGAACTCGCGCGCGTACTGTAAGGCCACATTCACACGGTCATATTTTCCCGTATACCGTACACTAGATTTTATCGAACATAGTAGTGGCAGTAAACAATATGTCAAACTGTTCATATGGAGTCCATACGGTAAAACGTCGCGTTCGAGATACTTTTTTTTTACCGTATACCGTACGCAGTTACCACATAGAATGCCGCGCCTCGAAACGATGTTATCGAATACGAGACGCAGTGGTACTTATGTTTATGTGTCTAGATCACACGACTCGCCCATTTGAAAACGTACCGTATGCACTCGCGCGCGTTCCCGCAGTTGCCGTTTGAATCACTCAATTATATAAAAAGGATGAACTCCTAGGACACTGCTTGCACCTCTGTCTATAAAACCAATGTAAAAGTAATGGAACACGTGGATCCATGATGGCGCGCACTATTCAACTGGATGCTTTTCAATCGATTTACCGTATACGAAAAAATCGAATCGTATGGTTGCTGTGTGAACGATTGCATCGTGAATTGTCGCCGTGTGAACGTGGCTTAAGTATGTTATTTTATGTGTAGATGTATAATATTTTGTAAATGAAGAAAAAGACGATGACGGTGAAATTAAACCAGAACCATACTATAGTTACGCATACTAAGAGTTCCGTTTTCTGTTTTCTTATCTGCCGACTCCCAAAAAGGAGCCCGTACTCAATTCGACTGTATGTTTTTTTTATGTGTGTTACCTCATAACTTTGTACTGGGCGAACCGATTTGGATGATTCTTTTTATTATATGAAAGCTGATAGTTCTCGTGTGGTCCCATATGAATTTGATCAAGGTCAGACCAATGGTTATTGAGTTATTCTTAAATAACTTATATTGAAGTCGCTTATATTGGTCGGCTGTACAAAATTTTTAATTTTAAATTATTAATAATCAAGAAACATGTTACCCAACAATGTTTTGATAAAACTATGTTAACTTTTATGGGCTTCTTGATAACATAATAAAATAATTAGTTAGAAGGGAAGTTTTCACTGCCCTGATAGGTAATACGTTTTGTCTCCGAACTACTATTATTACAATAGGTATATCGTTAACGTAACAGCTTACCAAAATTCCAATGCTGTAAATAAGCCTCCTTATTGATTTCCTCAGGAGGGATATATATATATATATATATATATATATATATATATATATATATATATATATATATATAGCAGGCGGTAGAAAATTAGATGGGCAGCGAAATCCAGTTTTATAACAAGTTATGTTATGTTACTTCCCCGCGCAACACATTCCTGAATCACGTGTATGGTAATACTCAATTCGACTGTATGTTTTTTTTTTTATGTGTGTTAACTCATAACTTTGTACTGGGCGAACCGATTTGGATGATTCTTTTTATTATATGAAAGCTGATAGTTCTCGTGTGGTCCCATATGAATTTGATCAAGGTCAGACCAATGGTTATTGAGTTATTCTTAAATAACCTATATTGAAGTCGGCTGTACAAAATTTTTAATTATTAAATGCTGGATTGAAATTTTATTAAGGTATGATATTGCATTACACATATAGATTTTTTATATAAAGCTATAATAAGATAGGATCGGATATAGGTACATATCAATTATGATTGCTATTCCAGGAAGAAAGAGAAAAAATTTAATAAGTCTCTCGCGCATATGACGCTATAAAGATTTTAGAAAATGCTTTTTTCCTTTCCTTATGCCTTGATATATCGATCGTTCCTCACTTCAAGGAATTCAGGTCAACAGTATTAACATATAGCTTAATAACATGACATAATTTTCGTTTCGGTCGATTTGGGTTACTGAACATTTTTTACAGTATTTGTGATACTCGTATTACAATCTGATTTAAACGTATTAGCTCGTTAGATTAAAGCACCACATTGTTCATGATAGTCTCTAATTACTGCAGGGGTAAGTCCCAGTTTATCGCGCAGACCTTGTGAAATAGCGCGTGCTGTTCTTGGAAACAGTGTGTAAGCTCTTAAATCAGAGCGATTGATCGGTGGAGCTGGTAAAGAAGCGATAACGGCCCTTCGGCAGCTTATATTGCGAAGAGTTTCAAGTAAAGATATCTGACAAGAGAATATAAAGATAGTACGTCTTGCGCTTGGGTCTATGTCGAAACGGAATTCAAATTTATTGAAATATTCTTTCACGTTTAAATTAAGAGTAAGACTAAACTCGTCAGCTAAAGCTCCGTAAGTTTTCTCGCTTACAAGATCTGTGTTGTTACTCCTGTATATTTCCAGAATTTTCATCAAAATATCAGATTCAAATCCCATGGCAGGTAATATTATTTCACCTAAAAAGGTGTTCTTACCTCTGTCGACTCCGTATTTATCTAATACGGTAACGATTTCTGCTGGGGTTTTTGTTACTTTAAGTATAGGGTCACGAGCGATTATCATTCGCAGTTTTTCCATAGATTGCGATATCCTGGGAACTCCCCAAGATTGCCCAAACATGGTCAATAATGCACTGATTTCCCCATAGAAAGCGTCCATGTGAGACGAGTTTGTTCTCAGAACATGAATATTTGAATTCATAATTCAGAACCCATTCATCCCGTACATTTTTGACAGGCTGAAATCCGCTACCCAATGAGTTGAGAAATCTTTCGGCGTGATACTCTCGATCGCCTTCGACTAAAGATTCCATAAAATCTTCCATCAATGATCCTTTTTTGATGATGTGTTTAGGAGCGTTGCGTCCATGATGACGGCCAGTGTCTATGTTCGAAAGCGCTTCTAATCTCCTATTGACTATTGGGTTAAAAATAAGCTCCTTCGTCAACGTTATATCCATATTCAACATACGCGTGCTACGCATATTCTTATATTTTGTGTCTCGATATATAGAACCATCATTGAGCGATTTTTTCTTTATAGGAGAGGGGGCAATCGAGCATGCGGCTCATCTCATGGTATGTGACTACCGCCGCCCATGAACAACCGCAACAGCAGGGGAATTGCAGATGCGTTGCCGGCCTTTTAAAAAAGAGTAGGCTCTTTTCTTGAAAGTCCCTAAGTTGTATCGGTCCGGAAAAATCGCTCGTGGTAAACTATTCCACAAGGAAGTTGTGCGAGGAAGAAAACATCTTCTAAATCGCACAGTGGGGGATCGCCAATCATCCAGATGGTGTGGATGGTATCGGGAGTTCTGCCGCGATATGCGTTCGTGAAATTTTGAAAATAGTAATATACTGAGATAAAAATCTGTTGAGTAGACTTTTGTCTTAGATAACATATATAGAAACAATGCTAGAGTACGCATCAGTAGAAGCGAATATGGATTATATCCTATTCCGTCTCCGTCGGGTGGGAGAAAGACACAAAAATCGGTTCACCCAGTAAAAAGTTACGAAATAACACACATAAAAAACATACAGTCGAATTGAGTACCGTCTCCTTTTTGAAGTCGGTAGAAATAACTTCGTTCCAACCGAGTGTTCCACAACACACACGCATGTTTTTTTTATTAAAGAAATATTGTGTACGATATAAGTTATTAGCATCTAAATATCTATATTTTTGTCTTAAAAAGGTCTTTGAGCGTTTTTACTTTTTTTAAATAAAGTCAACTGAATTACTAAAAACGTACAGACCTAGATTAAGGTGTACTGAATCTAATGAGACCATAATTGTTTCATTTCGTAAAAGTTTAGTTGAGTGAAAACGTTATCAACCGAAACAATATTTCATAAAGGAAATGTAGACCTCACCTCTAACTCTCTATCGCACGATACGGCAATATAGCGCAGCGGTATGAAACTGATAGTTTTTCTGTCGACTTCCAAAAAGGAGACGGTACTCAATTCGAGTGTATGTTTTTTTTTATGTGTGTTACCTCATAACTTTGTACTGGGCGAACCGAATTGGATGATTCTTTTTTATATAAAAGCTGATAGTTCTCGTGTGGTCCCATATGAATTTGATCAAGGTCAGACCAATGGTTATTGAGTTATTCTTAAATAACCTATATTAAAGTCGCTTATATTGAAGTCGGCTGTACAAAATTTTTAATTTTAAATTATTGAAAATACCTTCTCGTGCTGGGATTCATCACTTCACAATCCTCTTAAGAACAACAAATTCTACCTTTTTATAAAAAAAATATCGACAAAAAAAATAACACCACTTATATTCTAGCGATTCGTTGCGGCACCAATTTCCGACAACTTTTAGCTGTGGCGGCGAACAAATATTTAATGACACGCCGGGCGTGTCAAGTGCTACAGACAACGCCTATTGTGCCATCCGCTATGTGTAAAAGTAATGTTCTTTTTTATGCTTTTTTTACTTGTTTAGACCTAATTAAGTTTATTTGATATCAAACATAAGTTACAAATGGGAGGATACTTGTTTTTAGTCGGTAACTACGTGTTTTTTTACGCGTTTTCTTTGAAATTGAGAGAAAGTGACTTTTTTATGAAGAGGTTACAAACCTTTTGTACTATTTTTTGTTGTTATAAAAAATCATTTATATAAGTAGGTACAGCTAAATCACCCTGGAAACCTTGGTTTTTATTAAATTAAATTTTCACCTAATAATAACATTTGTAAATGTCAAACAATGAAGAACCTTAATTTGAAAAAAATAAGGTATATCATTCATTGATATTTACAAATGTTAAATATTATTTAATTATACAAATGTAAAAGTAAAGTCGATCTGAAAACGTCTAATTAGTAAGAATAGCAAAACAAGTGTTTTCAAAAGGAAAAAAACACCGGCGCTATACGGCGGCGGATTGACAAAAGACTATTTATTAGCGAACTTTTTTTATGCATGAACGGTTTCGAACTGTTTCAAGCAAAAATAAACCTTATACCATATCACAAGAGCACATGGTACTTCGTAGTTCCATTCGGCAAAATTATAGTAATAAGTCAGCACTTCAACCATTTTAAGCAAAAGAGATAAAGGCATTGTTTTTTTTTTAACAGGAGAGTTGTTTTCTAGAAACTTGTTTAAAACTTGAGTTTGTGAGCGATCGCAATGAGTGCTATTATTTGTTCATTTGTTTCTTATTAGAGTATTTTTCCACAACATGTTTTAAAAATCTATAAAGTAAAAACGGTACCATGTATAAGTTAAAAAAGGTTGTCAACTCCTAAAAATTTCAATTTTTCAAAATATCCAGAAACGAAGCAGCAGGCATGAACTACTTGCAAAATAATGAATATTTTGTTCTGGATAAATTTTCCAAAAAAGAAATTTGAACGAGTTAAAAAAAAAGTAAGTAAAAAAAAGTTAAAAATCGTTTTAACTCGCTCAAATTACGTTTTCAGATGATTTATCAAAACAAAATATTCATTAATTTGCAAGTAATTCATGCCTACAGCCTTCGTTTCTGGATATTTTGTTAATTTGAAATTTTTAGGAGTTGACAACCTTTTTTTAATTTGTGGATGGCACCCTTTCTGTATTTTTTTTTAATCTGCTTGTGGAAAATACTCTTAATAAGTAACAAATATAGCACTCAACACGATCGCCCACGAACTCAAGTTGTAAACAAGTTTCTGGAATATCTCCTTAAAAAAAAAACAATGCGTTTGTCTTATGGTTTAATGTTGCTTAAAATGTTTAAACTGCCGTCTTATTATTATCAGTTATCATGTGACCGAATGGGCCTACGAAGGACCATGTGCTCTTGTGGTATGGTCCTTTAAATTACCTCTTGTCTCATCTACTATATATTCTTCTATAATTTCTTCATCCATTAAAATTACCTATGTTTAAGTCAGGGCTTTCTTCATTTACAACTTCTATTCCCTGAATCATATCTTCTGCCATGACTTGATTTTCAAAAGCGTTGGTTACTTCACTAGCAGATTTCTTAGACAGTTTAGAAGGTTGATGAACTAAAGCTTCTACTACTATTACTTCTATATCTTCTACTTCTCCACTCTTAATCTGGATACTGAAAATCTTTATTTTTTCTTCTTCTATATCATTAGTAACCTTCTTCTTCTTTTTGTTCTTAGAACCCAGGGGTCGTCCTTGTTTCTTGGATTGCGCGCCGCTTTCATGTCCCTTATGTCCTTTACTTTTGTTTGTATTGTCTCTTTCTTCATAATATTTTTCGATCTCCTCAGCCGAAACACTTTTCCTCGCTGTGATAGGTAATTAAAATTGTCTTCCTTTCTTCACAAGCAAATCTCCTTGCCTCATTTCTTCTATATAGTGTATGAAACTTGTACCAACAGAATCGTCCAATCCAACATCTGCCTTAGACGTGTACATTGGTAATTTGTACAAAAAAGTAGAAAGTGAAATTGTTTGCAAGCCACAGGCTCCGAAACCCGGCTTTCACATTATCAAACGGCGTACCTTCAATATTATCTAGAGATTTTTTGAGCTGCTGGGCAAAGAGAAGATTTGGCTGTACATTTTTACTTTACTAGTCTGTCGATAATCATTGAGAACTTTCCTCCAAGCAATTTTTAAGGCAGAAATATAACCCTCATCTAGTGGTTGCAACAGGAGAGTTGAATTTGGTACTAGGCAAATGAACATGATGTTATTTTCATTGCAAAGACGTAATGCTTTTGGTGATATGTGGGCGTTGAGATTATCGCACAACAATACCTTCTTGCCATCTTGCTTATCACCGTGTGGAATTAAATGTCTTTCCAACATTTCCTTAAATATTGAAGAGTCTATCCATCCAGATTCAAATACAGCCATTCTTGAACCTGAAGAAAGTCATTTTTTATTTACCACTGGTTCGGAAAATACCTCTGGCCTGTGAAGAACCAGCAAGAAACCCAGCGAGACGTTTTTTTAAACATATTCCACTTAACAATAATTTTGTTTATACAATTTTTAAATGAATTTTCATAGAACCAGCATGGTGGCTTATACCCAGGGGTTAGTTTTCATTCATGTATTCTTTGATATTATAATAACCCTTTTAGTACAAGTTTTTCTAACTTGTTTATTGACAAACTTTGAACATGTTCTGGGATTTTGTTGTAAAAACGTATACATTGCCCCATAAATGAATTACTGATTCTATGGATTCTAGTAACTGACATTACAAACTTATGTTAGTTCTTAGTGTTTAAGATGTGAACATCCTTATTCTTATTAAAGCTATTTATGTTTTATATACATAAATTACATTTTCATAAATATATTGCGATGCCAAAGTTAACATGCTTATTTCTTTAAATTTTTCTGTGAAGGACTCTTTACAATTTAGGTTATAAATCGCCCGTACGGCTCTCTTTTGCAAAACAAATATAGCTTCAATATCAGTCGCATTACCCCATAGCAAAATTCTATAAGACATTACGCTATGAAAGTAACTAAAATACACTAATTTAGCTGTCTCTAAAATTAGGAGCTTGGAAAAGCCAATCTGGCCACAGTTTTTTTCCTTTAAATATAAAAAAGTGGTAAAACTTCGCCACCAGCATTTCTAGTAAAGACCGCAGTGTAACACGATTTACGGGTATTTTTTGGATGGAGCGAATTTTATAGAGAAATGTATGCGTGTGATGATCTTAGTGAGGGATCCGGGGGTGACGCCGTGACTGGTACGCCAGACACTGAGATCATCAGTATGAAAGAGATTGAACGTGCGATTCGAAGTTTGAAATGTGGTAAGGCTGCGTGACTAGACAGAGTTACTGCTGAAATGGTCCAGTATAGTGGGCCTCGCGTCTGGGACAGCTTTCATCTGCTGTGCAATTTGTGCTGGCGGACGGGGGATGTCCCGGATGATTGGCGATCCGCAGTCATTGTGCCTTTATATAAAGGTAAAGGTTCACATTTTGACTGCGGGTGCTATCGGGCGATCAGTTTGACCAGTTTAGCAAGTAAAGTTTACTCGAAGGTTTTGACACGTAGGATGCAAGAGAAATCGGAAAGATTTCTATGGGAGGCACAATGCGGATTTAGACCTGGAAGAGGGTGCACGGATCAAATGTTTTCTCTCCGCATGATCGCGGAGAAGCTTCTGGCTGCTAACCCGAAGATTTTCTGTGCTTTTGTGGATCTTGAGAAAGCATTTGATAAGGTTGTAAGGAAGCAAATGTGGGAACTGTTGCCGGGGTATGGTGTGGATGGTCGATTGCTAAGGGCTGTGCAGTCACTTTACTGTGACTGTAAATCCTGTGTGCGGGTAGGGCATGACCTGTCAGCCATGTTTAGCTTCCAAACGGGCGTAAAACAGGGTTGTGTCATATCTTCCTGGCTGTTCATACTGTATCTCGACAGCTGTTTACAGAAGCTGAAAGATAGCTGTTTCGGTGTGAAATTGGGTGATATTAAAGTAAATTATCTGCTGCCAACCATCAGAGGCAGAACTGCAGGCATTAGTCACGTGTATGAAAGAGGAATGTGAAATTAAAGGTCTCCGTTTGAATGCTAATAAAACTAAGGTTCTGGTATTTGAAAGGGACGGAGAGAGAACGAAGTGTGAAATATGGGTAAATCAGGAATCTCTAGAACAGGTAAATGAAATTGTATACTTGGGGCATAGTATAAATAGAGGGAAGTACGTTATCTTCAAACAAACGCACTGCGCGCGGCTTGTATGTGTGCGCCATAGTATCTATGTGGCGCCGCACGCACACTTAAACACAATCTCGAAATGTTTCTCAATGCGCCAGTCGGGACTAACACCGCACGAGGTTCGCGCGTCACTGCTTTTGGCACCGCTAAATGAATGAAAAATGTGTGATAATCGCAGGAGAACGTATTGCTGTGTGTTTGGGTGTCTTAATAATTCATCGATTCCAGAATTGTCTCTGTTCAGATTACCTATTGAACAGGACAGGTAAGCGAGTCACTTATTATAGCATATAATTTTTACTTGACGATGAGATACCTACTTACATATTTTTGTTGTATTAGTTGTCTATCAGACAGAGGAAGAATAGTAACTAAGTACCTACTTACGGTTATAAAATCGTAATTAATTATATTTGCAAAAGTTATTTATAAAGATGCGGATATATTACACATTAAAGTTTAATAACAAGTCGTTTCGTAATAGTCGAAACCGAAGAAAGTATTTTTCTGTAGCTAATTTGTAATTTTGTAATAAATGTGTGATTCAATATATATATGCTTGTATTAATTAAAAATAAAATTTAATATGGTCCTTTATGTGTGCAAATACTATATTATGTCTATTAAAAATAAAAAGTAACTAGTATATACTAAGTAAATAATTTAAACACGAGCTCACACACCGCCCCGCCGGTTTATTTTATCTCGTTTTTTATAAATAATACTGCTCTGAATCTTAATACATTTCTGTATTTGTTAGGAAAACCATTGTTGAACTTTATCGACTAATGATCACTGAATTAGTTATACAGAGATGTATTATTTTTGGCAAGTGCCGGGCTTTAAACTAATGATTTGGTGACAGTGACAACCCTGAGACAGTAGGCAATTATATCGCGGATTGGCCGGAGATAGCCTACTTGGTGTCTTTATACTATGCTTGGGGAGTGCTTTTAGCCGGGATGGAAGATGTGATTTAGATGTGAACAGGCGTGTCGCTGCCGGGAACAAAGTCAATGGTGCCCTGACTGCGTTAGTCAATAGGCAAGGCGTAGTCAAGAGTGCACGCCTTGCAATACATAACGCAGTGTTGGTACCGACTTTGTTATATGGCAGCGAAACCTGGGTATGCCAGAAGAAGCATAAAAGCAAGTTGAATGCAGGGGAGATACGATCTCTTCGTAAAATGTGCGGCGTTACCATGGCCGACCGAAAGCGAAACGAAGAGATTCGCAATATGGCAGGTTTGAAAGATGACCTTATCACAAAAATTAATAATGCGTGCTTCGATGGTTTGGGCACATTGAGCGAATGACCGAAGACCGAATGGTGAAGAAAATATATAGCGCGAAAGTTAATATTAAAAGGGGTCTATGTAGACCGAGACTAACTTTCAGAGACCATGTGAGCAAACTGCTCAAAGAGGGGAGGGTCAAGAGTACTCGGATACCTAGACGTGCATGTATGAAGAAGATAATGAATCTGAAAGAAGCGAAAGAGGTATGTAAGGATCGTGACACTTGGCGATCTGTTCTCTCTGGCTACCCCTTCAGGGATTGTGCGTGAAGATAAGTAAGTAAGTAAGTAATATACTACAAAAGGAACTTCGTTCCAACCGAGTGTTCCACGTCACTCACGCATGTTTTTTTACTATTATTTATTTTCTTTTTTTTAATGCGGCTAACTACAAAAGCGTGTTCATTTTAGAACGAAGTTCTTTTACGCGTGTTACAGTAGATTGAACTGGCAGAAATCGTAGTTGTTTTATGAATTATTCGTAAATTTTGAGGATCCTGGGGAGGCTAATGGGACAAACTATTTTAATTATTGCATTGTCATCGGTCCTTGATAAGTCTGCGAAGTTTAAATCAATCCGACGTTTTGAAGGGGATGAAAATCACATTCAAAAATTCCGTTACATAGATACATACCAAACTAATAAAAGCTTGTTAAAAACCCGTTTTAATAATAACTTTTGCAGAAAATTAAAAATAGTGCTTTAAGACGAGCAGGTGTTTTGTGTTTTAGTGGTTTAACCCATCTTAAAATTCTATTTTTATCGTACTCAAAAGTTTCTTACACCACACAATCTGTGAAACATGTTTATATATCTATCAACTATTATTTACTTACAAAATGTAATATGTTTCACATAATAATCAAAACCTACTATATAAACGTAACTGGTTTTACCTGAAAAGTTTTGGAAAATTGTAACTATAATCAGACTAAAACCAAGTCAATGTTTTACTAACATGCCTTTCAAAAACACATACAATACGAGTATATTTTAGTTGTGTTGTTTCGTAATATGAATCTGAGTCTATATCTATCTAACTTTCCTATTCACGCATTTGTGATACATGCATGAATCAGGAATGATTCATTTTTGATAAAACTTTACAAGATAGAAAGCAAAGAAAAATACAATTTACGCAATTATTTTGAGTAATTTAGTTAGTTAATAGTTTTTGGTTTTTTCTAGTAAACTTTGACGGACTCTTTTCTCAAACGCTAAGCCTCTTATATCATCATTATTATCATCATCGTTAAAGCCTAAGGAATGCCACAAAACACGATCCTAGGCCAACTGCATACATCGGCTTTCTGTGTCCCATACCTGGTCGTTACTCCATCCATTCCCGGCACTAGACTACCACTTGAATTGTACATTGATTGTCAGTGGCCGCTATAATGATGTGGCCAATTGCCACTTCAATTAACAGTTGAGCTACGTTGGTTACTTTGGTTATAGTACTGTGGATATCCTCATCACGATGTCTATCACCCAGAGAAACTCCGAGCATAGCCTTCATCATAGCAGTCTGATCCACCTTAAATTTCCTCATGGGGACAGTAATCCACAACATGGACAGAAAAACCAAGACATATGTTGTGTCTAATATAGTGATATTAGATATAACATACAACACGAACAGGTTGTACACTCTCCACGCTTCCCAAGTTTTGAGGTTTACGTTATCTCCCGAACGATGCCCAACCGAGTTATGTCTGTCAATTGACCTCTCGGTTAAAGTTTGACTTACCTAGTCAGACATTTTGTCCTAGGTTAACATACTTGATATCAACTTCAAGCGTAGTGATCCCGACAGCAGCTTAAGTGTGATGCGCATATTACAAATGATGCAATGGACCAATGCGTTGGGAAAAACTATTGAGATCATCGATAATAGTGCTTATCCTCCAGTGATTCTGCTATAAGGACTATATCATCTGAAAATCAAAGACGGTTTGCCGTTGGTGTTGATATCGTATCACATTTAATCCAGTAGCTTGAAAACGTCTTCCATTACAGCGGTGAAAAGTTTTAGGGTATAACGTCACCCTATCTTACAGCTCTCTGCATTTGCATAGGTTTCGAACTCTGGTTCAGTACTCACATCGCCATCGTAGGTCTACTGTATAGAAATTTCAGCATCGACATACCGACAATCGACTTAGCATCGCTGAAGGTAGTCTCCTTATGTAAGAAAAAGTGGCAGATTGTACTCTTAGGTCTGTCTCTTAGGCACTGACCTCTATATATACAAGAGGTCAGTGCTCTTAGGATATATTTGTGGTCTATGATACTATGTCTTTACGAAAACCGGCTTCTTCCGCGTGCAAGTAGTTCTTCAATAAAGCGTTGTTGCCCTTTTTTTTTAAATTAGACTACTGCATTTCAGCTTCACTCCTTCGGGATAGCCAGAAGTGCGGTGGTCTCTATAGTGCCACCATGGAGGATAAAATTGAAAAGCTTTTGAAGGACTTCAAGTACCGGTTTTTCACCCACATTTATAATCATCATCATCATCATCATTACATCCCTTTACAAGTCCACTGCTGGACATAGGCCTCCCCCAAGGAATGCTACAATGCATGGTCCTGAACCACCTGCATCCATCGACTTCCTGCATGTCTTACCAGGTTGTCACTCCATCTAGTGGGGGGACGCCCTATACTTCGTCCGCCGGTACGAGGCCGCAACTCGAGCACCTTTTATCCCCATCGCTTGTCGGTTCTTCGAAAGCTATATGGCCGGCCCATTGCCATTTCAGCTTACTAATCTGTTGGGCTATGTCGGTCACTGGTTCTACTGCAGATATCTTCATTTCTAAGTTTATCACGCAGAGAAACTCTGAACATAGCCCTCTCCATAGCTCGCTGAGTGACCTTGAGCTTCCTCATCCGGCCAGCAGTGAAGGACCACGTCTCAGTTCCATAAGTCATCACTGGTAACACGCACTGGTTGTACAGTCTCGTTTTTAAGTTTTGAGGTATACCTGATGAGAAGATCTGCCGTTATTTCTCGAACGCTGCCCAACCGAGTTGAATCCGTTGATTGACCTCTTGGTCGAAATTGGACTTACCTAGTCGGACTATTTGTCCCAGGTAAATATACTCATCAACAACTTCCAGCTTAGTGCTCCCAACAACTACCGGCATAGGTGTGACATGGACATTAAACATGATCTTTGTTTTCTCCATGTTCATCTTAAGACCTATCCGTTGGGAGACACTATTGAGGTCATTGAGCATAGTCCTTAGGTCCCCCAGCGATTCTGCCATAAGGACTATATCGTCGGCAAATCGAAGGTGAGTGATGTACTCGCCATTGATGTTAATGCATCAAAACATCTTTCAATGCAGCGGTGAAGTGTTTCGGGGATATAACGTCACCCTGTCTTACACCTCTCTGCAATTGGATAGGTTTCGTACTCTGGTTCTGTACTCGGATAGCCATCGTAGCCCTACTGTACAAGCACTTTAACACTTCGATATACCGACAGTCAACTTGGTACCGCTGAAGGGACTGCAGCACCGCCCAAATTTCGACGGAAACAAAGGCTTTCTCATAGTCCACATATGCCAGACATAGTGGCAAATTGTACTCCTCGGACTTCTGTACAATTTGCCGAAGGGTATGTATGTGGTCTATGGTGCTAAAGTCCTTTCGGAAACCGGCTTGTTCGGGAGGCTAGAAGTCGTCAAAACTGCGCGCGAAACGAATCGTAATGAATCTCGAAAACAGCATGTAGAAGCGGCTCAGAATGGAAATCGGTCTGTTGTTCTTCAAGAGAGCGTTGTCACCTTTCTTGAAGAACAAGACCACCGCATTCTGCTCATCGCCTCCGGTGTAATGCCACCATGGAGGACGGAATTAAAGAGCTTCTGAATTACTTCAAGTATCGGTTTTCCACCCGCTTTCAGAAGCTCCTACACTCATAAGCTTCGCTGTAATTCTATTCCCACAAGGGCTCTTACCGCTTTTAATGTGCTGAACAGTCATTGTAATTTTGCTTAGACTGACGCCTCGGATATCAACGGAATAAATTCAGAAGATATTTATTTAAAGATAGTTCTTGGATCGTTACTTACAGTTACGTGTTCTTCCAACCATGGTGTGTACAGTTGTACTTATAACCTCTCATTCTAACTTAAAATTTCACACTAAAACATCGGGGAACTGTTAGCGTATGGTCGTCATTATGAATTTTTCGTCGAAGAGTCGGGACTAGACCAGGTCCACTTTCTGTGGGTATGCTCCTGGAAGAAAGAGTTCGTCTTAAAGAGTTCCTCTTTCTCTATTAAATAATTTTAAGCAAACATCTGCTGAGCGCTCGCGTTGAACGGATTTGCATTCCTGCTGCGAATGTTACCATTTACGTAAAACATCTTAAAGAACAAAATCATGCTCTGTGCTGATAATTAAATAGTTCTTTTCAAAGCTGAATTTTTCTGATTCACAAGACGTCGAATGTAGCTACAAGTATATAGAAGAATTAAAACGGGAATATGTTAAAAAATTAAAAAACAGCACTAAGGTATTATTTTGTGTATAATATGTTACACTAGAAAGCAAAAAAACTATTGCTTAAAACGCAACTTTTTACAATGATAATACCGTGTGATAATTTTCGTGATAAATTTCTTCAGTCCCAACTAGCGACATCTTGTACGCGTAAGATTATAAGCCTTCATTACTTGACACTGGCAAAAAGACTAATCGTATCAGTCCATAGTAGAAAATAAAAAAAAACTAGGCTGCTTAATGCTGTATAATATCGCGTCACGCTATATTGTACTAATAAAATTAACCTTCCGTGAAAGGTTATATCGCGCTTATCTGCGAAAAATAGTATATTAGTTGTAATACAGTGTTGTTTATCTACTAAAGATTATTTTGGATTGTACTATTGTGTTAATACGATACTTTATAATCACACGATGTCAAGATCAGCGAAAGCTAGAATATGGAATTACTTCGAAAAAAATGACGACGGCAGCAAGACTGCTACTTGTCAATATTGCACCAAATTACTTTCATATAAAACGACTATAACGAACTTAAAGACGCATTTGAAGCAAAAACATCCGCTAGTGTATGAAGACCTTCTAAGCTCTTCGGAACAACCATCAGAGCTATCTGCGATTTTAAACGGTAAGATACAACATACACTATTATTTAACATGTTATTCACGAACTAATAAAAACAATAGCATGTTATTGTAAAGCCTCAGATAATATTGACAGTCAAAGTGAGTAGGTAGTAAATCTAAAATACCATAGATAAATAAATATGTAGCAATGCATACAATTTAGTCATGTTGATGGTTGATGTTGTTATCACAGAGTACTTTTGTTGTTATGTTACAATTTGAATTACAATCAGGGACCTCGGCTCGACTTTAAGAGTATTTTTAAGCCTCAACTTTCATTTGCGTGATGCTGATTTTGTTTTATATTTGGCTCTATCTATTAAAAAATAAGCATAATTTATCCTTAAATACTTAATTACATTATGAATATAATTTATTAAATGTTTTTGTTTCTGAACTATTTTATTTTTACTATTATTATAACTTAGAACTTCTAAGTATTATAAGTCAAGTTGTGAGAGTTAATACACTAAGTAGTAAGTAGGTACCATAAATTTTGATACATAATGATTAGAAAGAATATTATATTGAAATTCTTTTGCAGCGTGTTTAATTACTTTATCCATACTTAGATTTTTATTTTAAGAAATGTATCATTAAGGCAAAGAACTTATATTATTACTAAAGGCGCGTCTCCACCAAAAATGTTGACAACATTTATGTTTCCAACTGTTGACAAATCAACAAAAGTTGACGACATTTGTTTCCGAAAATGTTTCAAAATGTTGCAAGAAGCGTCTTCACCGAGGGAATAAATGTTGGCAACAAGCGTATCCCTTTGATGTTGCTTCCGAAAATGGAAACACGATCCCCGACATTGTTTCGTTTTGTTGCTAAAACTAGGTGATTACAGAAACATTTGTTGACAAAACGTGTTGGCAAATGTTGTGTTGACGACAAAACAATGGTGGAGACGCGCCATCAGTAATAATTGGCACATGTATTTTGTTCTATGAATAACTTTAAAACTTTACCAACAGATAGGACGCAAACCAGTGGGATCTACGCTATACGTATTTTATCCGAAACACTTAGATTTTTTTAAAACGTTAAATTATACGAAAACCATAGAATGGGGGCTAATAATCTTCCACTCACCAGATGTCGCTAGTTGTGACTGAGGTAAAGTTTATTGTTACACAGTGTCAGTTAATTGAGAAATTAGTTTTAAATAATAGTTTATCATTATCTAGAGTATTATATTCATACACAACACAATGCGTCAGTGGTTTGATTTTTAATTTTTTGCACATTATAACTTTTTTTTAAAGTCGTCTGTTAGTTATATTTATAGTTTGGTTTATTAATTTCTAATGTAATTAATATAAAATATAACTAATAATACAGAAAGAAACTTTAAGGATTACATTTTCCCAAGAAATTATCGTCCCCGCTATGAAATCTGTCAAATATTTTACCTCACTCTAAAGTGGCGCCGCCTTGGTGACAGAAAAAGTCGTGGATGCCCTCATTATTAAATTCTATGACGAAAACTATCCGTGGCGGTTCATGTCGACTGAAAAATCAGCCTTGAGACCTACAATCCTTTATGTACTTAACCAAAGGTAAACAAACGTAAAATTTATTAGAGCCGTTACGGTAAATATTTAAAACGTAGACAGAGAACATAGAATACACTGTCTACGGTTTTCAATAAATAAATACAGATAATTACACCAATCTATAAACTACCTATGACTGATCTAGCGTTATTGCTGGTTTGCTTGTACACCGTCATCAGCGTCGCCAGATACCTACCTATACCATTGAGATATTATGTACTACGTACGTAAGTACATTATACTTCAATGACCTATACGGATTTTAAGCATCTCGGAATTTAAGGCTTCATCTAGTTTTTCGATTATCATAACCAAAGAAAGATATTTTTCTACATCATATGTAGATACAAAGTATATTAAGTTTTGTTTTCAAACGTGATGGAACTGTTAGCAGGACTTGTTACTGCCACTTCTAATTGTGTTTTTCACTAGTCCATAATATTTGATGCACATACGTTTAGGAAAATACTCTTTCGACTGGTACGTTACTGTTACGTTTATAAGTTTACTTGTTGTCGTTAAAAACTTTTAAAGAGTTTAAATATCCAATCTAATGATTTCAGCTTTATAGCATTCCATTCTGTTATTTACTGAGCTGTGTAACATAATTGGAAATCAATGAAAACTCGTCAAAACTATTTTATTGGTTATAGTTTCATATCATATTCATGCCATCTAGCGTCTACTTTACGTAACAGTGTCATCTTGAGAGTCAAGTCAGCAACTTGGTTTGTTAAAATGACCTAATTGTAGTAGATGGCGCTTTTACTATACACGTGATTCAGGAATGTGTTGCGCGGGGAAGTAACATAACATAACTTGTTATAAAACTGGATTTCGCTGCCCATCTAATTTTGTACTGCCTGCTATATATATATATATATATATATATATATATATATATATATATATATATATATATATATATATATATCCCTCCTGAGGAAATCAATAAGGAGGCTTATTTACAGCATTGGACTTTTGGTAAGCTGTTACGTTAACGATATACCTATTGTAATAATAGTAGTTCGGAGACAAAACGTATTACCTATCAGGGCAGTGAAAACTTCCCTTCTAACTAATTATTTTATTATGTTATCAAGAAGCCCATAAAAGTTAACATAGTTTTATCAAAACATTGTTGGGTAACATGTTTCTTGATTATTAATAATTTAAAATTAAAAATTTTGTACAGCCGACCAATATAAGCGACTTCAATATAAGTTATTTAAGAATAACTCAATAACCATTGGTCTGACCTTGATCAAATTCATATGGGACCACACGAGAACTATCAGCTTTCATATAAAAAAAAGAATCATCGAAATCGGTTCACCCAGTACAAAGTTATGAGGTAACACACAAAAAAAACACAGTCGAATTGAGTACCGTCTCCTTTTTGGAAATCGGCAGAAAATATATTATCACTCTCTATGACTGGATACTCTTTTTTAATATATACGGCCATAGCCAAGGTTATAATTAATCCGAAGAGTATAATAATATAATTGGAATGAATCTCCAGAAATAACTAAAACTGAATAGTGATGGGAACGTTGACAGTTTTTCTGTCGACGCAATAACACCGTTTATTGTAATTTTTAAACTGGATTATCGGTAAATTTATTATATCGGCGGAACTGTCTTTGTAGCTGTCTTCTAGCACTCTGGCAGCGAATTTGTAACTATACTCTAATGCTCCACCAAATCTAAGCAATACCTGTTGACATTTCACAATCATTCCGCAATAAGTTTGTACAAGCGTACTCAAACGATTTACAATGAGAAGTAATTAAATGTTAAGCCGTAATAAAATTTGATTAGCCACAATAACAGCATTTAAATAATTTGGTTAGCATTCAAAGATTCTGTTTGCAACAAAAAAAACATTCTGCAATTTTTGTTTCGCAAATAATCTTGATAATGTTCAATAATTTAATCATAAATAAGCAGCTTACAATAATATGAGATCAGCAATATTCACGATTTGTTAGCAAAGAATATATATATATATATATATATATATATATATATATATATATATATATATATATATATATATAAGCGGCCAGCAGTAGTTGGTTAAATTTAGGTGTACTGTTAAATTTATAAAAATACGTTACGGCTAAAAGCCGAAGTACGGTTACACCTATCTCTAGCCGGCTAGAACTACGTGCGGCCAGCAGTAGTTGGTTAAATTTAGGTGTACTCTTTTTATAAAAATACAGAAATTTGTATCAAGTAATATCAGCGACAGTAGGTTAAGGTGTTCGTAGATTTTTTAATAATGATAATAATCTTTATTATTTTTTAGTTGCTTACGCTCTAAGTGCTTATCAAAATTTTATAAACATGAGTCACTCATTACAGCTCATATAATTAATATGCTGTACTAAAAACTTTACAACCGTCCAGAATGTCAAAAATTGCCGATTCATTTAATAATGTTTGCTAAAACCTTTTACGTAAATCTAAGTATTATGAAGTTATCTGTATTTCTTTACAACATGTTGTATAGTTCTAAATTATTAATTTATATTTCAATCAAAGCACAATATAAACAAACCAAAAACAACTTTTCTTCTTTACGTTGTTCAATAATACATCGTTAAGTACATTACCGTAGTGTTGGATGATTCAAATTCATGCTTATGCTAATAATCGGTAAAAATATTAAAAATAAGCAAAGCGTTACATTTTTTATTATTCATTTACTTTTTTATTTGTTTATTTTATATTCATAAGATAAGTATATTTTTTTTATAATTTCTGTGAAACCTACTGCGGCGAAAGCGCCAGTAAGTTTAGTAGATACAGTCTTGCACAATGGTAGTATAGAGCCATTGAAAACTATTTTAAAAGGAATTGGCTTCGAATACAAAAAAAAATTACAAACGCAAAATAATTTCCTATGGAGGCCAAGACATAAGTAGTCTTGTAAACAATAACATTTTTACGAGAACTTAAAAAATAACCAATTGGAACATGGACATGACTAAACGCCAACCACACTAGACAGCCGCAGACATGGTCAGATGACTCTGAAGTAACTTGCTCGAAGGTGTAAAAAGCTTGACGCTTCATAGGTTTCTAGAAAATTGTTTAGTAGCCTTCCTATAAAAGTGCACAAAAGAATGCACTGAGGAAATGGGCGCAGATAAGTTTTGTGTACTGAATTACCTGTTTCTAATTTATTCTCGTATTAATCTAGATATAACTGTAAATGATTACCAACTCTTAACAATCAATATCGATTTCTCGGTACCTTTTTTTATTGACATGCCTAGTCCAATAAATCTGACAGCTGTCAAACGGTATTTCTTAGATTTGGTGGAGGTATAGTCAAGTTTTATAACCAATTAAATTTTAGTTTCTATCAGGAATACTAAAAATATATTTTTAACTTGTAATAAATATAATCACGCAGAAACGTAATTTATTGATTATTAAAAATTGCAGTTATAAATTCAATATTAAAAACCGTAGCAAACAAAGTAACAAATTAGCTATGATTTAAGGGACTTCTATGCAATTTGGCAGCCGTTCGGATCTCGACTGTTATATCGGCGGACCATCTATACCGATCATCGTTTGTACCGAACTTGGCACCTTTTTTAAACACTTGTTTTAGGTGGGATTACATTTAGCTTAACACAAAAGAAAAATTAATATCAATAAATGTTTTTTTTTTTTTCATCTAAAGTGATTTTAGACTATATAATAAAATAAATATCTTTAGGTAACTTGGTGCCAATTTTCTAACGATTTCAACTTGACTAAGCTTGGCAACACTTGTAGAACGCAAACACTGAGCACAGACACACTCACGCCATGCCATTCCGCCATCTTGTTCGTTAACCGCGATCCGCGACGCGACGTCTCTAGAACATAAACGTTAACGGTTTATCATTAACGTTACTTTATACCGTTTAAAAACGATGAATGACGATAGTGAGTGTAAAATTTGGGATTACTTTCGCAAACTTGATTCTTATGATGGTGAGAAGAAAGCAGAATGTATGATTTGCGAAAAAGTCTTAAGTTACGCATCGACATCACATAACCTAAAATCGCATTTAATACGCGTTCATCAGAAAAAAGTGCCTTTAAAATCGCTTACAGCACCGAAACGGCTTGTTTCTAGTGTTGGTACACCGCGAAAAAATAACTCGCCCCTTTGGTCTTATTTTTCGAAATTACAAAACGAAGATAAAACAGCGCTTTGTAATATTTGCGAAAAGATTTGTTCATATAAAACAACAATAACGAATTTAAAAAGTCACTTGGCTAGAGCTCATCGTGACGCGTATGATTCACTTTTAAAAAAAATAGAAGAGGGTAATCAAGAGGATGACAACGTTGAAGAAATTTATTTGCAGTTTAATAATGGTAAGTTATTTGTAGGATAATACGATGCAAACTTAACTTTCAATGCCGCTTTTATTTATTTTGAACTCTTTTTATAATTATGTTAAGATTTATTTTAAACGGATTAAGGTAATATTCGTTATAATATTAGCTTTGATGTATAGTTACACTGGAGACCATTCACTATAACTTACCCTTACCTTACCTTAGAGTAATATAATGCTATATTTATAATAACCAGGTATGTATTTAAAAGACAAATGGACTTACTAGAATTTACACACTGTTTTTACCATATAATAATTAACTAATAATCACTGCCTAGATATCTAAAATAAAGTAACTTTAATTACAGCCTATATGCGTCCCACTGCTGGACTCTGGCCTTCTTTCACTTCTGAGAGGGTTTTAGGGCGAAGAAGTGTTTGCAGGGTTGCCTTCACATCTCTTCGAAATATTTTTTTCTTAGACACTGAGGTTTCCTCACGATGGTTTCATTCACCGCCGAGCACGTGGTAAACCAGCACTTAATTTGCAATTAACAGTTTCATTGGTGCCAGCCGGGATCGAACCCGAATTACTCGTGTACTATGAAATTATACAGCGAGCGCTAAGCCCCTGAGCTATCACGACTACCTAAGTATCTATGTTGAGTTTTTACCAGACGTATGTACTTAGTGATTATATCTATTTACTAGTACTTCTCAGTAAAATAGATCAGTTTATTATATTACATACCTACATACAGTTCAATAAATCAATTTATTGTATTAGTATAATCTGTGATAGTTTTTCTGAACTATTATTTATGAAGTTTAAATATAGCCGAGCAACTATAAATTAATTTTTCACTAGATGTCGTCACTGAATTATATCATCGTTCAATGACTATTTGAAAGTCGTTATAAAACTTGATAAGTAGGTTGAAATTTAACCTTTATTTTGAAAATGCAAGATATTGGCGTTTTGTGAACTAGTTTTAACCCTTATTTTATTTTCTACATTATACGCACTTACAATTTTTGTCGAAAGATGGCGCTACTAGACGCAAAATTTTGCGTGCCCCACACAAAGACGTATTAAAAAAGACATTAAAAACATCTTAGGCCCCACACGAAAAACTTAAATCAATAGAATAGAATCATTGTTATTCAATATAAATAATATATATTTCTTATTGAAAATTATTTTTTACTTTTACCACTAGTTGGAAAGAGCCTTTTTTAAATAATATTAATTTACAATATACCTAATATTTTATACAATTAGTATAAAAACATTCAGAAACAGCATGGTAGCGTGGTACGTCATCCCCAGGGGTTATTCATTATTATCAATCAGGTACCATTATATAAAACAAAATATATTTTAATGTTTTTGATAGAAAAGATTGCATATTTTCTTGGACGTTTTACAACAAAAGCGAATAGGTACATTGCCCCATGAACTAATTACTGACTGGGAGTCCCAGGGAGTCCAGTAACTGGTAATAACTAACTTGTACCTACTTGTTCATAGTATTTACAGAACTACACAAAAAATGTGATGTAGGTAGGTACCTAACCTACCTACATCACTGTTTTGAATACTTAAAAATGTTTTTGTTAAATTAAATTTACTAATTTATTAATTTGTTATAATTAAATTACTTAGTATTTTTACGAAATTAAAATTTCGTAAAAATACTGAGTGGTATTTATATACTAAAAATTTTGTCAACGATTTTAAATGTAAAGGTCATCGGAGCCTTGAGTTGATGTAAATGCTATATTTCTTTTTTATACTACCAACTCGAGAGACGGAGCCATTATTTAAAACCTAGTAAAACGTAGGTTTAGTTTATAGGTACTCACTACTCAATAAATCTTGGAACAAGGTTTAGAACCTTGTATACACAATCATAATATTTATATTAAATCTGTGCAACAAGTTCGAATCATACATTCTCACCCTACTATATTGATATAATGCTGAAAATAATTTACTAGACGCAAAATAAATTGTTGCGTCTAATATATTTAAAGAAAAAGCCATTGCTTTGTATCGAAGCTATGGAGTGTAGACTCCATAATCGAGGCCAACATGATAGTTAAGTGCTGGACGTCAATTTCTTTGGATGTTGTAGTAACCGGGCAACCAAAAATTGTACGCCGTTACAATTATAATAAAATTTTCTTCTGACACATATCTAGATAAATTTGGAAAGTAACTAATAATAATAATAATAATAATGTTTGACGGCTCCGTGGCGCAGTGGTTCGCGTAGTGTATATTTTCATTGGCAGTGGCGTAGCAATGAGTTGCAGCACTTAATGCCGCGGGTTCGAAATTCGAATCTCTCACGAAACAAATGAATATTTGTATGGCTTACAAATAATTGTTCCTGTCTGTTTGGGATGTTTGCCCTTGTAAAATTAATGTATGTTGACTGCCCTCACGATGCAGGAGAAAATCCTAGTGTGGGGTAACGTTTCTTTTATTTAAAAAGAAAAATTTGCCTCGTTTGGCAGGCGGGTTTGTTATCGCAATAGCAGTGCACGCAGCTTGGGGAAATGCAACAAGTGGTCAAATTACAAATTTTGTACAACCGACTTCAATACTCAGCTTCAATATAATATTTTTACGTGGTAGAGCCATGCTGCAGCTATATTAGTACTATAGATGTAGCACGGCCACGCTCTCACAGAATACGTAATATGTTAAAATATTTGTAGCAGTTTTGCCTATACTTACTTATATTTTTTTCAGAAGTACTTAGGGTTGCTACTTTTTTTAACAATTATAGTGTTTTCCCCAAAAAGATAAAAAATATAAAGAAGGGTGGATGCCCCTAATATCAGCCATGCCCCTAATTCCAGCCTTTTCGCCTTTTCACTTCGTAAATAAGATTTATATTAGTCTTAAATAAAAATATTGTCACCAAAAATATTATACGTAACTAGAGGAAAGTATATTTCAAATATTACCTCACAGTTTTAAACCTAACAGTATTAAATTAAAAATCAAAACACGTACGCCACGAAAAACGCCCATTTTCCTAATTTTTTGACAAGTTATGATCCCGATAAAATTATGCTTACTTTACATTATCTCATATATAGGCTTTTTTATTTGTATGAATATGACTATAGACATAGTAATGCAGTTATTTTTGTTAAAATTTACAAGTTATTTATTTTCTATTAGTGAAAATTAATGGGGCTGTAATTAGATGTACGAAATGTATGGAGTGCATAATGTCAGCCGTCCGGCTGTTATTTGGTTTGACGTGCCTAATAAGAAGTACCTGATTTCAGCCACGTAATATAAATCAGGGCTGTCATAAACTGGAATAAATACCATTAATTAGATCATAACTTATTTTATAGTTAAGGGAGTTATGATCAATTCCTCTGTTTTAAAATTGGTTTTAGATTTTAAAGTTTAGCAAAACATCGTCGCCGAATCATTACTTAAACAAAATTTAAATGTGTGTACAAAGAATACAAAGAATTTTACATTTTATAAAGTATTATCAAAAGACATTGTAAAATATTCTAAAACTATTGATGTTAAGAAAACTGCGGACCTGTGGGGGATTTTCGTTGAAGTTATTGCGTCTATATATAATTTTTAATACTAGTATCGAATCCTGTTTGTTGTGTGTGTGTGTTTCCTGTTTTAATGAAGCATAGTAAAGTAATACCTTTATTTAAATCTGGTAGGTAGTACATTAGATCCCGCCAATTTTAGGCCTATTTTTGTACTACCAACACTTAGTAATATTTTCTAAAACTATTCTTGATCAAATGTTAAATTTCTTTAATATAAATAATTTACTTTATAAAAATCAATTTGGTTTCACAAGGCGTCGCTGGACAACTGATGCCAGTGTTGAGCTGATTAAATATATCTTTAATGCATGGGAGAATTCACAGGATTCTTTGGGTATATTTTGTGACCTATCCAAGGCCTTCGATTGTGTTCACCATGAAACATTAATCAGGAAACTTCAACACTACAGTGTAAGAAGTGATTCTCTTAAATTAATTATTCCATATTTAAGTAAGAGAACGCAAAAAGTTGTCATTAACAGTATGAGCTCTTCCGGATCGATGGTACAAATGGACGTGCCTCAAGGCTCAATTCTCGGTCCCTTTCTGTTTCTTGTATACATTAATGACTAACTTTACGTTGTAGGGGATAACCATGATATAGTATTATTTGCAGATGACACTTCTAATTAATTTTTAAATTAATTAATTTTCAAATTAAGTCCACAATTACTAAAATATGACGGAGTAAATAATGCTATATCTAAATTAGTAAATTGGATCAATGTTAATAATTTGCATTTAAATGGCACTAAAATGAAATGTATGAAATTCATAACTCCAAATGTGAAACAATTAAATACTAATGTAATTTTAAATGGGGAGAAACTGAGTCTTGTAGATACCACCATTTTTCTTGGAATCACACTAGACGCGAAGCTTCAATAGAGCCCCCATATATCAAAACTAGCAAGCAGACTTAGTTCTGCAGCATATGCCGTGAAAAAGATTAGAAGTCTAACTAGTGTTGAAACAGCTAGACTAGTTTACTTTAGCTATTTCCATAGCATAATGTCGTATGGTATTTCGCTATGGGGACACGCAGCTGACACTGAAATTATATTTGTTTTACAAAAGAGAGCCATTAGAGCAATTTATGATTTAAAACCTAAAGAGTCGCTGCGACAAAAATTTAAGGAAATTAATATGTTAACTTTGGCCTCTCGATACATTTATGAAAATGTAATGTACGTACACAAAAATAAAAGTAGTTTTACAAAAATAAGTGATATTAATTCTGTAAATACTAGGAACAAACACAAGCTAGTAGTACCAGTTACTCGACTCCATCGAGTCAGTAATTCATTCTTGAGGCGATGTAAGGCGGATGCCCCTATTACCAGCCTTTTAGTGTCAATTTCAAATTTAAAAATTTCTACTATTTTAATTAGGGCACAATATTTTTAAACATTTGTTTTAATCGATAGGTTATTTATCTAAACATGTAATGAACATTTATTTGCAATCATATTATTTCAAGAACAATTTTAAAAATGACGATAAACAAAAAAAGGCGTTATGGCTCAAATGCCAGCCACCCTGTACCGAATATCGTCCTTTTGTGTACTTAATGCCAGCATAGCATAGGGTTGTGCCTTTTGAGTTTTTGGTAAGTACCTATTGTAGGTAAGTTTTAGAGGTACAGTAAAAAATTCGTAACAGCTTTTAATTTTGAATCTGTATGTGACAAGCATGGGATATGTATTAAGGCAGTATTTATCTTAATGTTTTACTACTTAACTTACTGTGTTTTAGCTTAAAGCAGTTCAATAAATTAAAGCAAATTATGATAAAATATTATGTAGTATATCGATTTCTAATAATTTCATCATCCAAGCTTTCAAATCATCATCGTCATTATAACCTTACACAAGTCCACTATTGAACATCCTCCTCCATAGACTGCCGCAAAGCCTAAGCCTGGTCCTAAACCTACCTACCTTAACCTAACCTACTTGTCATGAGTTTTTCATTATTTATGTTCCAAGTTGTAATTAGTATTACTAAGTTATAGTTTTTGCTATCTATGCAAATAAATAAAATTGAAGTGTCTGTTTGTAATGTCAAAATAACAACAGTGGTAGAGCCACGCGGCAGCTTTTGCTGTCGCACGGATGGGCCGGCTCGAACCGGGGTGGTACCACGACCTCACAGAATACCAGCGTGAAGTAGAGGTTTACCTCTGCGTTTCGCTTAGTGAGTGCAGGTGACCGGAGGCCCTTTTTACTGGAAATGAGGCATTCCATCTTAGTCCTCACGGGTGACAACGCATCTGCATTTTGATTCGCAAACGAGGATAAATGTAGATGTCTATGGGCCGCATAAACCACTATCCATCAGGTGGACTGTGTACTCGTTTGCCACCCTTATCCTATAAAAAAAAACCTTTTTACTAAATGTATATGAAAGTATTATACGGTACGTAGAACAAAAACACATTTTTTTTTAATTTTTGTCTGTCTGTCTATTTGTTCCGGCTAATCTCCAAAACGGCTGGACCGATTTCGATGGGACTTTCACTGAACGATAGTTGATGTTATAAGGAGTAACTTAAGCTACTTATATTTTAGAAAAAGAATTAGGGTTCCGCACAACATAATTAAAACCCTAAATTATACGCGATTGAAGTCGCGGGGAACAGCTAGTATATACTATATTTATTGCTTTTGCTTGTTTTTTCTTCTTTCTCAAAAAATTATTGAATACATAATCTGTTCTTAATATACACCGAATGTCAGATAGAAAAGCTGATACATCTTTTGCTACACTTAAAATTCTAAAACCAATTTTAAAACAGAGGAATTGATCATAACTCCCTTAACTATAAAATAAGTTATGATCTAATTAATGGTATTTATTCCAGTTTATGACAGCCCTGATATATATTACGTGGCTGAAATTAGGTACTTCTTATTAGGTACGTACGTCAAACCAAATAACAGCCGGGCGGCTGACATTATGCACTCCATACATTTCGTTTCCACATTTTTCACACGTTTTTCGGCATCCACCCTATACGCTTTTACAACAAAATTTGACCTGCTCAAAGTTCAAAAACTTTATTATACTAAGTTTTTATAAAAGGGTTATTATAATATAAAAGAATTTATGGATGATAATAACCCCTGGAAATGAGGTGGTCGCTTCCAAGCTGTTTCTAATTTGTTGTATTGTTAATTTGTGTAACATAGGTACATGATTGTAAGCTGTTATTTAAAAAAAGTCCCGCTGGATTTCTTGCTGATTCTTCCCAGGACACAAAGACGTATTAAAAAAAAATATCTTAGCCAGGACAGAGGTTTTTTTCGAACCAGTGGTAATCAAAAAAAAGAGTGACTTTCAATAACTTTTTTTTTTTTCGAATAGCTACCTACATATATTTTAAAGGAATTTGCTGATTGTAACATTATTTTATCGAATCCTCATTCCGATGAAACAAAATTATTGGCCAAATTATATAACATAATATTTTCCTCAGATCCGTCAATTTCATTTTTGTTTGCTTGTTAAATTGAATGTTATTTAGTTCTAAATCATGTCAAATAGAGCGACATAATCGCATTTTGATTAAGCTCATAAATAAAGATTTAAATAAATATTATATTCAGTTTTATTTTGTTTGTAATGTACCAAATAGATACCCAAATAATCAGAGTTATACAAGACACATAAGTGTAATATATAAATCAATTCAAATAATACTTATAATTAAAATTTTCCAGATGAAAACAACATAATGTACCTATGCGCAATAATATATACCTATGCCTAATATCATATTTAACATCTACGCATATTAAGCAATATGAAACCTATTTAGATGTAGTAAAACTGAGAACTGAACAGAAATTCTGCATGCATATGTCTATTATTTAGTTCAGCCTCAAAATAATACTTGATTCTGTATACGTGATTCCCTTCACGGTTCGTCCATGGCGCTATTCAAAATATCTCCTTTTAGTATCCAAACAAAATTTAACTTTATTTAACAATGTTTACCGTCGAAAATTGCGTGTTGAAAAATTTTGTTTACATTATTGTTCTATATCGAAACGGTTTATCTCTTAAATGACAGTACAGTATTCTAAATGTTATCTTGTTTTATATAAGACTCAGATTCGTTTGGTAAGATTACGGTAGTTGTACAATTTTGTTTGGATGAATAATAAAAAGCTCCAATGTTTTCAAACGTAAGAGCGGCAACGTCGCACTCTCTGGGATGCCATATTGATCTATTCTATAAATGGATGAAAGGGTACCTCGCGCTTACTGTTTGGCCTTTGTCGTTTTTATGTAATGTTTGTAGGGAGGCCCTTTTTACTGGAAATGAGGCATTCCATCTTAGTCCTCACGGGTGACAACGCATCTGCATTTTGATTCGCAAACGAGGATAGATGTAGATGTCTATGGGCCGCAGCAACCACTTACTATCAGGTGGACTGTGTGCTCGTTTGTCACCCTTATCCTATAAAAAAAAGGTACCTAGGGTAATTTACAATATTACGAGTTTCTAGACTGTTACCTATTTATTCTGTTTCTAGTCTATTATAACTAAGGTTACCTACCTACCTATATTTGGGAACTTATTCAAGTTTACAGCTATAGGTATTAAAGTTATTGCCAAAACAATCAACTCAGGCTTCATGAGCAACGTCATCTAGTTCATCACTGTATTTGCTAGAAGCATACTTCGTAAGTACATCTATTATAGTGTGTAAAAGTCCACTGCTAAACATAAGTAGGCCTCGTCCATAGATTGTCTCATAGGGAGGATTTTGCCAGAGTTGGCAACCGCAGTTTTGTTATTATTCGGAGGATGCTACTGTCCATTTCTTGTTTTAGTTTCCCTCTGTCGCCTCATGGACACCCGACACCCACAAAACGATATGAGGTCGTGGATTTTCTTACACCACCAATACACAGTTTATTTCGTTAGTAGATTCCATTAGTTATTCTGTGGTCTGAGCTAGTATCTATTACCTACCTACCATGGCTTAAAAGACAAGCATCCAAGGCAAAAAACTTATTTAAAAAAAACCTAGTACCTACATAAAAAGAACATACTGGCCATACATAGAAGAAGAGGTAAACGAACATGCGGCTTGCCTGATTGTTACCGCTGCTCATAAACAACTGCAAGTCTGCAACACGAGGCAAATTGCAAGAGCGTTGCTGGCCTTTTAAAATCACGCTTCATAAATATTCAACTATAATAAAGTAGCTTGTTGCGAAGCTCAGAATGGGATGACAATTTTTTTTCTTTTTATAATATATGGGTGACAAACGAGCACACAATGCACCTGATGGTAAGTAGATAGATACTGTGGTCTGTGGCCCATAGACGTCTACATCTCTCCGCGATTAAGAATCAAAATGCAGATGCGTTGTCACCCCGGAGGACTAAGATAGAATGCCTCGTTTCCATTAAAAAGGGTCTCTACACTCACCATACGAAACACAGCAGTATTACGGTGGTATTCTGTGATATTTGTTATTACTCTCCGTTTTGGCCATCAAAAGTAATTATAGGAATCTGAACAATTTAGATTCATATTAAAATTTGAATAATTACATTTATTTACATAACATAATATAGGTACAATATTTTTTTATAACACCTGCTGTCTATTAAGATAAAATTATAGGAATCTGAACAATTTAGATTCATATTAAAATTTGAATAATTACATTTATTTACATAACATAATATAGGTACAATATTTTATTATAACACCTGCTGTCTATTAAGATAAAAGTTACAGCCTATATACGCCCCACAGCTGGGCCCAGGCCTCCTTTCACTTCTGAGACCGCTGCGCTGCCGCAAAGCGTGTTGGCGAACTTCACTTCCTCAATTATTTTTTTTCACAGTTATGCAGATTTACTCACGATGCTTTCGGTCACCGCCGCGCACGCGGTAAATCAGCTTTTAAAATTAGAATTAAGTAACAATTTCATTGTTGCCAGCGGGGATTGAATCCGGGTTGCTAGCGTACTGTGCAATTTACAGCTAGCGCTGTAGCCCCTGAGTTACCACAGTTCTATAAAGCTGTCTGTTAGCAAATATTTAAGTTGTGTATCGCTAGCAACGCAAAGTCGGGAATTTGCATTTGGAAAAATCCAAAATTAGGTGCCAAGTTTAAAAATTAGGTGCTCTAAAATTTTCACCGCAACGAACTGTTGAAATTTGCGTTGCTAGCAAAACGTCTCGCTAGCAACGCAATGCAGTTATTACATATACGATAAATTTTAATAGCTAGGAATTAAGTGCTAATTAAGTGCTGAGCGATTATCGAAATCCGATACAGATTAAGATATTATTCTGGGAATTATAGGGTCCATGACCAGCATTACCTTATCATAAGGTATGAACGGCATTTTATGTTCTTTATCAGTGTCTAAAAATTAAGTGCTAATTAGGTGCCAAGTTTAAAAATTAGGTGTTATAAAATTTTCACTGCAACGAACTGTTGAAATTTGCGTTGCTGGTAAAACGTATCGCTATAAGCAAATGCAAAAATCAGGTCTTTGTGTTTGTGTCACCTAGCATCTATCGTACTTACCACCTTGAGAGTCCATCGATTTTGATTCGATAAAATGACTAGAACTATAGAACTTTGCAGATGGCGATATTTATTACAAAGCAATTTACTGGAAAGAAATAATCCTTTCGATTTAGTAGTACACTAAAGTTTAGGCTTCACATGTCTAAAAATAAGAATACAATTCTTATTTTTAGACATGTGATTTATTTGGTTGAAAATTATATTAAGTAATATTATAAATCTATAATATTATTTAATATAACTTTCAACCAATTTTCAGCCATTTTCAAATATAATCATATTAAATCTGAAAAACATAAAATGCCGTTCATACCTTATAGTAAGGTAATGGTGGTTTTAAATCCGATAATTTCCAGAATATTACCGTCATCTACATGCGACCTCAAGAATCTTTCAGCACCTAATTAGCACTTAATTTTTAGGCACTGATAAAGAACAAAAAATACCGTTCATACATTATGATAAGGTAATGGTGGTCGTGGACCCCATAATTCCCAGAATAATATCTTAATCCGTATCGGGTTTCAATAATTGTTCAGCACTTAATTAGCACTTAATTCCTCGCTATTAATATTTATCGTATATCTAATAACTTCATTGCGTTGCTAGCGATACGTTTTGCCAGCAACGCAAATTTGAATCGATCGTTGCTGTGAACATTTTAGAGCACCTAATTTTTAAACTTGGTACTTAATTAGGACCTAAAAAGCCTCTCATTCGGGCTTTTCCTAAAAGCATTTTTGATTCTTTTCTGATATTCAGAAAACCTGAATTTTGCGTCTGCTTTGTTCTGAATAACGATTTTATTTTTATTAAGGGCGCCTTGTCATTGCGTATACTTGCAGCACCTAATTAGCACTTAATTCCTTGCTATTAATATTTATCGTATATCTAATAACTTCATTGCGTTGCTAGCGAGACGTTTTTCTAGCAACGCAAATTTCAACGGTTCGTTGCGGTGAAAATTTTAGAGCAACAAATTTTTAAACTTGGTTCTTAATTAGCACCTAAAAAGCCCCTAATTTGGACTTTTTCTTAAAGCAATTTTGATTCTATTTTGATTTTAAGAAAATCTGAATTTTGCATCTGCTATGTTCTGAATAACGACTTTATTTTTATTAGGGGCACCTTGTTATTGCGTATACTTGCAGCACCTAATTAGCACTTAATTCCTTGCTATTAATATTTATCGTATATCTAATAACTTCATTGCGTTGCTAGCGAGACGTTTTGCTAGCAACACAAATTTCAACAGTTCGTTGCGGTGAAAATTTTAGAGCACCTAATTTTTAAACTTGGCACCTAATTAGCACCTAAAAGGCCCCTAATTTTGGATTTTTCCAAATGCAAATTCCCGACTTTGCGTTGCTAGCGATACACAACTAAATATTTATTTTTTAACGCCTTTAAAAAAGGGGGATGTTTTAATATTAGACGCGTGATTATGTTTTTTTTTTTTAATAAAATGAACAAAAGCAAATAAAATAATTTCCACATAATATCTGCTGAAGTCGGTAGGTACATAAGACATTGTTTATATAATAAAGCTCCGCTAGCGATTTGTCCCGGCTTCGCATGGATCTCGAGAACAGCGCTACCTACCAGATTCAATTGTGAGTCTAAACCATCCACCCACTCAACAAACAAACAAAAAATTTCATCAAAATCGATCGAGCTATTATCGAGTTTTTTTTTTCATTCTTTTAAATTCTTTGATGTGGGCGTTTACTTTATTAATGAAAGTTTAATTTTTGGATAATAAATACAAACATAATTGTAGACAGCATAACAGTCGCGAAGTCCTGTATAAAGGTCATGTAAAATTCTACCCTCGGGAACCACCCTCAGTTGCCACATCTAAAGGCCCGGCCTCCAGCTGCGAGGTTGTGAATCAATAAAATCGGGATTGCGCTCCGGGTTGCCCGGGAGAGTTTATTTCTGTACCCTCACACCGGACCGTTGGGAAAGGGCACGCAAACGCGCTGGAATCCTTTCACCCGAATATGAAATTACGTCCATATTGATATATCGTTGAAAACTGTTTTTTTTTTATATAAATAGAATAAAGGTGACAAACGAGCAAACATCTCACTTGATGACAAGTGAGTCCATAGACGTCTTCATATATCAACGATTAAGAATCATAATGCAAATGCATTGTAACGAAGACTAATATGGAATGCCTCGTTTCCAGTAAAAAGGATATCCGGTTCTCTACACTCACCATACGAAAAATATAGATGCAGCGTGGCTATACTTATGGTTGCAGTACGAATAGGACGGCTCGACCGGGGAAGGACCACGCTCTCACAGAATACCAGTGTGAAATAGCAGCTTAACACTGCTGTTTCGTATTGGTGAGTGTAGTTCCGAAAAATCTTTTGATCCCCAAGCGCGACAACGCACGTCTGCATTTTAATTCTTAATCATTTTGTAAATGTGTAATGCTTGCTCCAATTTCAAAGATAAGATAGCTTTTATTCCGATAAGTGACCCCTCAATAGTTTTACTGCGAATTTAAGGATTTTTATAGGACAAAGGGAGCTGACAAAGGGTCGTCTATGCGTAAAACTTAACCACGTTTTAGGTTTTTAGGTTCTTTTTTTATTGCGGCCGCCAAATAGCAATGTGTGCACTTTTGTTAGCAGGTAAGCATTATTTAATCTGTGCGTTTGTGTTCCAGTCTGAATGGTATAGCAAGCCAGAATAATTACAGGCTGTGAGGCATTCAAATTCCAATTCAATACCTCAGAGGTATTACAGATGCGCCTAGCATTTCTTGTTTGAAATTAGCTGCAAGGTGGCTATAGACTACAGTAGATACATCCTATGAGGTGGACCGTTTGTTCGATTTTCACTTCATATTTTATAAAACATGTTTCCCACTTCAAAGTCGATGTTTGTTTGTCAACGTTTGTGTTAGTGTAGTGCTAGCCAGACTCCCCCCCGAACGGCTTCCCGCCTTGTCGTGGGGGGGGGGGCTTAGTAGCCGTGGCTTGGTCAACCGCGGTGAATAAAGAGGAACCCCTTGGCTGGCCCGAGGTGTAGGGCCGGCCCGAGGTGGCCACTCCGAGTGGGCTTAACGAGCCCACTTCGGATGTGTGTCGGTGGGCTGCGGTGAGAGGGGTGTCCGCTCCCTTTACCGCTGCAGCCGAGGTGGAGTCGTGGAGGAAGAGGCGTGCTGGTATGGCGATGCGCCACTCGCCCTATCCTCCGTGACTCAGACGGGGCCGCACCGATAAATGATGCGGTGGTGGTGTGGCTGCGGGAGGAGAGGAGTGTCGGTATTGCGAGGCGCCGCTCTTCCTACCCTCCGCAGCCGAATCTTGGTTGGCGGCGGAACCATAGACCAGGTCCGCCGCTGGGGTTAGGAAGGCTGGTGCTTCTGAGTGCTAGTTTTTCCTGGCCCCATGGCATTCGCGCATCGGACACGGGGGCGTCCGTTGCGCATGTTAAGTTGGAGGCCGAGGAGGACGGCGCGCCATGTGTTCTGGTGCGCCTTGCCTGAGAAGGAGATGGGGGAGGAGTAGTCCTCTCCTGAGGAGAGGCCGCCATGGGGCGGCCAGCGCAGGTAGGGCCGCGGATGTGTGCAAAAGCGTTCCCGTGGCCCTGCCAATATGCGACGATGGTGGAACACCATGGGGTTTTAGTCGGTGCGAGTCCGACATAACCCGTCCTTGCCCCCGCGAGGCGGGTATGCGTAGGCCGCGTAGGCATTTCCCCATGTAAAAAAAAGGGCTAGCCAGACTATGTACTTGAAACGAGGCATTCCATTTTCCATGTTAGTCCTCAGGGGTGACAACGCATCTGCATTTTGATTCTTAAATGAATACCGATGTTTGATGATGAACTGTGTCCTCGTTTGTCAATCTTATTCTAAATATAAAATTTAATTCAAAATTAAATAGTAATATGTAATCGTAACAGTAGATACATCAAAATCAATTGTCTACAATAACAATTTATGAAGTAGGTATGAAACCTATTCCAAGCGACAAGCGTCCTATTTGACCGCCCGTCAACTCGTTTGCGTCACTTGTTTTGCTGCACGAAACGGCAACGTCGCCTTTCTCTTGTATTGGGGCCGGGCGCCCGCTTGGCTCGAAAATATCTTGTTTACTGCTTTTTGCTTTATACTCTTGAGATAGATAGTGGACTAAGAACTGTGCACTGCACTGTTATATTAGGACTAGACTAACTGTATTAGTAACAGGTATAGTTGTAGCGCGAATGGATCGGCTCGACCGGGGAACGTCCACGCTTTCACAGAATACCAACGTAAAATAGTAGCTTAACACTGCTGTGTTTCGTATGGTGAGTGTATAGAACGGCAGACCCTTTTTACTGGAAAGGAGGCATTCCATCTTAAGTACTCACGGGTGACAACGCATCTTTATTTTGATTCTCAAACGAGGATAAATGTAGATGTCTATGGGCCACAGCAACCACTTACCACCAGGTGTACCATGTGCTCATTTGTCACTCGATCCTATAAAAAAAAATATACTTACTACGAAAAAAGGAACTTCGTTCCAACCAACCGTGTATTCCACGACACTCACGCATGGTTTTTTTTTATGGAGAGGATTTTAAAGAAAACGAGAATACAGCTCACCTGATGGTAATTGATAACCGTCGCCCTACTCAGTTATCTGCAACTAGAGAATAGAGATACCTACCCTATGTCGGGACTTTTAGGCTCTTGTCAGAATTGCAGTCGGATTTTGGAATCCTCGGGCTTTTTCGATTTCTAAATAAAATAAAGTAACTGTTTTTGCGTAGGAGGGTTGTAACATACGACGTGGATATACAAAACGAAAAAAAATATACATTTTTGTTTCCACACTTGTTAATTACGTTTGCAACAAAATGTCGGGACTTTTCAATTTTTCATCTGGTAACCCTACGTTGCCGCCTTTTAGAAAGCATGCTCAAAATGTTTATTAAACAAAGATTGTATAAAAGGAGTTAAAAATAATATTAACGAATTTATGGATATAAGGTGATCGCTACAATGCTATTTCTATTAAAAAGATAGCTGTATAACTTATGACATGATTACAAATATGTAGTTCTTTTTTTAAATAGTGCCGGTTTCTTGCTGGTTTTTCCCAGGACAGAGGTATTTTTTGAACCAATAGCAAATTAAACATAAGAATGTCTTTCATTAATTATCTATTATTTATAATCTATATTAAATTAAAAAAAATCTATTTCTATTTCCAGTAAAAAGTACTTAATATCCAACAATAAACAATGCTATAGTATGTGCCAAATCGATTGAGAAAAACGGACAATGACCTTTCGGTCGTTTAACCAGGGGTTACAAACCTTCAATATATAGGCACATTTTATATGTAGTACTTTCTTTATTTATAATGATTTTTTTATAATGATTGATATAATATATATTTATTAACTATTATTAAAAAGTTATGTGAAAGATCGCTGTAGAAGAAAAATCATCTATTGTTATAAAGTACTTTATTCATTTAACAACAAAAAACATTAATTTATAACACATATAAAGATTCGAGTGATAACGACACCGAATAAGTACGTACTTATGCAAAAGATAAAACTTTATTTTTAATATTATATAAGAACTTTATTTTTATTCGGTGCAATCATCACTCGTATCTTCACTTGATGAACTATCTGTAACATTAATTATAAAGCGATCTGCAGTTTGGTCAATTCTATCATCCATGCCACGCATTTTTTGTTCAACCTTAAGGACATGCTGAACACAGTTTTTCCATTTATCTGGCGTGATTTGAGTTAAACCATCTTTAAGTAAATTTTTAACATCTTTTAACTTGAAAGTTGTATTTTTTCGTGCAACGTACCCTTTCACATCTGCCCACACAAGTTCAATGGGGTTAAGCTCACAGTGATAAGGAGGTAACCTTACCACTGTGATGCTTTTTTCTTTTGCCATCTCGTCGGTGACGTAACTTCGATAGTTATCTTTAACTGCCTTTATTTTTTCCATTAAGTGGGTCTTTGTGTCCGAGGGCACGTATGCGATCTGTTTAGATTCTAGCCATTCCTGCATATTTTGTTTCCGCCAAGACATTGTTGGGGTTTTTTCTAAACGTCTGGAGTGGTAACTAGCGTTATCCATAACTATGACATCGCCGCTTTGCAGTTTTTCTATTACTTTTCTAAACCAGTCCTCGAAATGGAGAGCGTCCATACTCTCATGGTAGTCACCAGTAGATGATGATTCAAATACCCAATCACATCCCTCCAAAAAGCCATTTTCATTGCCAACGTGTACAACTATTAATCGCTTTCCTTTACCCGAAGGGGCTTTCGCGCCAGTAGAGTAGCCTTCTAACCGTGATTGACGAGAAGATTCAATTGTGGTGTCTTCCCATACCTTTCCCATAGTATGACCTGCGTTAATCCATGTTTCGTCAAGGTAAAAAATGTTACGTCCCTCGTTTCTTAATATTTGTATTTCTCTCAAATATCTGGTACGCCACAGAACTATCTCTGGGCGATCTATTAGACCACTTTTTCTGTTTCTCTTTATATATTTGAATTTTAAATGGCGCAACACACGTCGCAGGGAAGTTTTGCTCAAGTTTGGCAACTGGTCATCTTGATTTATACTGAGCAAAATTTTGTCTAAAGTCGGTAATTCTCCTGCAAGAAAGAACTGATGCACTTTCGCTCTTATAGCCGATTTATCAAAATCGTCCAACTTGTCAATTACAGACTTTTTTCTTTTATTAATTATTCCCTTTTCTGGTATTTTATGGGAATCTCTATACACGCTTAATACGCGATATATAGTGCTCTTGCTGACTCCTGAGAGCTCCGAAACCTTTTCTACCATATTAACGTTTGAAGGATACACGTCTTCGGGCCAGGTGTTTTTGACATATTTGTATACATTAATGATAATCTCTTGTTCCCCGACCGACAAAGTGGTAGGTTTTCTCTTTTTTACTGGTGACGTTAAAGGTGCTCCAGAAGATGGGCCTGTAAATAAATGACAAAAATATACTACCATAGTACTACATCACATAAATACATATTGTTTTAGAAAATAAATACCACATGGTCACATAAAAAGAGCGCTTTAAGAAATAGAAAGGCTACGTCGTCGCATTTGTACCTATTTGTACGTACCTGCTACGTTTATTATGGGTCGGCGACGTCTCTTTCCACTTGATGTTGAAGGACCGGGTCCTTCACCAAATTCTCCTGAACTCATGTCGATTTAGTAACGACCGTCACAGTAAAACTAATATAACAGATTCAAAAAACAAAAACTTAACGATATAACAAATTTAACAGTAAAAACTCAACTAAAACAATGCAATGAATGCTATGAATTACCCGAGACGTACACACGCAAGCGCTATCCGAACACGAATGAAAACAAAATGGCGGACCGGCCCAAAAAAGGTGACGCATCTCTGGCTGCCATTGTCACGTTTCTTTTAGAACGAACTGACGTAACGCGCGTTTTGTTTATTTTAAAGGGATGAATTTGCAAAAGCTCAATATGGTGATTATATTGCTTCAAATATTTTTTTAATATGAAACTGTTATTAAATGAATTGCTGCGTTACTTACCATAAATTGAAATATAAAATATAACACATTTTTCGCGATGTACCGTAAGATTTTACTATGTTTATAGGAACCACAGACAATATTATTTAAGAAACAAAAAAACAAAACATATGTGCTGACCTAGAAGTGGGAATAATATCAATATTTAAATATTGTTATCACATCTAAATTGAGATTTTGTAAGTTACGCCTTTTGACACTCGGCTCATATCTGAGGTCATTGTCCGTTTTTCTCAATCGATATGGCACATACTATAGGTTCAATTTCATCGATGCCGCTGGGGATAGACCTCGATTCACTTCCGTCTGTACTGACTGGTAGTGTCCACATTTTAAGTTTTAAATTGGCGCGTAAAACATTTCGATTGCCCTCAGAAATGTCACCCGACTAGATGCAGCGCGAAAGGAAGTAACCGAACTCTCGGAGTGCGAATGGGATAGGGATAAAATTTCTACGAGGCGGTATAACTGGTTTTTTTTAACACGGCACCATTACATGCTAAAGGTCAAGAGATTGTTGGCTTTGGGAAATTGCTGGTTAGGTTTTCTTAAAGCATAAGGGTGAGGAACGAGCACACAGTCCACCTGATGGTAAGTTGATGCTGTGGCTAGGCTTGCCAACCGTCCCGGATTTTCCGGGACGTCCCGTTTCTGGGTCAATTTTGGACCGTCCCGCCGTAACCCCTTGCGGGACGCATTTTGTCCCGGAAATCACTGATTATATGATATTAGTATCTATCTCGTACCAACTACAGCTTAGCCGTAGCTTCGATACCACTTTCAAATGCATCAGCAGAGAGACTGATTTCTCTCTGTGGAAATTAATGGACAGACAGCAGAAATAAGCTGTTTGTTGACCACGTCAAGGCTGAATTACAAATTAACATTAATTTTCAAATCAAAATGCAGTGAATTTTATAACCAATGTGTTTTTTTTTACTAACCAATTTGTATGTGGTGTGTTGTGTCCCGCGTAATATACCCAAGTCCCGCATGTCGAGCTGGGTAATCCCGGAAATACCTTTTTTGGAGTTGGCAAGCCTAGCTGTGGCCCATTACATAGACATGTAATGCCACAGGCCAAATATACAACGTAAATTTGCCCGATACCTTTACAAACGTCAATATGGACAGGTACCTACTACCCGTTTCTTTATCCTTCCGCGTTCGTGTCAGGGATGGTCGGTCTTTATACTCTACAGTTCAGACGAGAATATACACAAATATATCATTATTATTTGTTACTAACCAATAAGGTGGACAATCCATCGGTGCGCGAATGTGTTCACTTTTATGTACTCGAACATTATATGCATGGAATTGGAAGGCGGCAACGCCGGCTTTTATCTGCCGACTTCCGAAAAGGAGACGGTACTAAATTCGACTGTATTTTTTATATGTGTTACCTCATAACTTTGTACTGGGTGAACCGATTTCGATGATTCTTTTTTTATATGAAAGCTGATACATCTCGTGTGGTCCCATATGAATGTGATCAAGATCAGACCAATAGTTTTTGAATTATTCTTCATAACTTATATTGAAGTCGGCTGTACAAAATTTTAAATTTTAAATTATGTTACCCCTCAACATGAACTTTACCTCAAGCTAGTAATAGCCCCACCGCTAAAGCCATAAATTTAATAAATAGATTTTTATAAAGCAACCCTGATGCCGATATATTTTTTGACAAAGTCGACGTAATTATAAATAATACTTACTTACTTACTTATCTTCACGCACAATCCCTGACGGGGTAGCCAGAGAGAACAGATCGCCAAGTGTCACGATCCTTACATACCTCTTTAGCTTCTTTCAGATTCATTAACTTCTTCATACATGCACGTCTAGGTATCCGAGTACTCTTGACCCTCCCCTCTTCGAGCAATTTGCTCACATGGTCTTCGAAAGTTAGTCTCGGTCTACCTCGACACCTTTTAATATTAACTTTCGCGCTATATATTTTCTTCACCATTCGGTCTTCACTCATTCGCTCAACTTGCCCAAACCATCGAAGCACGCCTTTATCATTTTTTGTGATAAGGTCGTCTTTCAAACCTACCATATTGCGAATCTCTTCGTTTCGCTTTCTGTCGGCCATGGTAACGCCGTACATTTTACGAAGATTCCACTGCATTCAACTTGCTTTTATGCTTCTTCTGGCATACCCAGGTTTCGCTGCCATATAACAAAGTCGGTACCAACACTGCGTTATGTATTGCAAGGCGTGCACTCTTCACTACGCCTTGCCTTTTGACTAACGCAGTCAGGGCACCATTGACTTTGTTCCCGGCAGCGACACGCCTGTCGACATCTAAATCACATCTTCCACCCCGGCTAAAAGCACTAAGTATACAATTTCATTTACCTGTTCTAGACATTCCTGATTTACCCATATTTCACACTTCGTTCTCTCTTCGTCCCTTTCAAATACCAGAACCTTAGTTTTATTAGTATTCAAACGGAGACCTTTAATTTCACATTCCTCTTTCATACACGTGACTAATGCCTGCAGTTCTCCCTCTGATGGTGCAATAAGCACTGCATCATCAGCATACAGCAGACAATTTACATTAATGTCACCCAATTTCACACCCAAACAGCTATCTTTCAGCTTCTGTAAACAGCTGTCGAGATACAGTATGAACAGCCAGGAAGACATGACACAACCCTGTTTTACGCCAGTTTGGACGCCAAACATGGTTGACAGGTCATGCCCTACCCGCACACAGGCTTTACAGTCACAGTAAAGTGACTGCACAGCCCTTAGCAATCGACCATCCACACCATACCCCGGCAACAGTTCCCACATTTTCTTCTTTACAACCTTATCAAATGCTTTCTCAAGATCCACAAAAGCACAGAAAATCTTTTGGTTAGCAGTCAGAAGCTTGCCGAAGCCGTGATCATGCGGAGAGAAAACATTTGATCCGTGCATCCTCTTCCAGGTCTAAATCCGCATTGTGCCTCCCATGGAAATCTATCCGATTTCTCTTGCATCCTACGTGTCAAAACTTTCGAGTAAAATTTACTTGCTAAACTGGTCAAGCTGATCGCTCGATAGCACCCGCAGTCAAAATGTGAACCTTTACCTTTATATAAAGGTACAATGACTGCGGATCGCCAATCATCCGGGACATCCCCCGTCCGCCAGCACAAATTGCACAGCAGATGAAAGCTGTCCCAGACGCGAGGCCCACCATACTTGACCATTTCAGCAGTAACTCTGTCTAGTCCCGCAGCCTTACCACATTTCAAACTTCGAATCGCACAATCAATCTCTTTCATACTGATGACCTCAGTGTCATCGAGGTCCGGGTCTGGCGTACCAGTCACGGCGTCACCCCCGGATCCCTCACTAAGATCATCATTTCTCTATAAAATTCGCTCCATCGCTGCATGACGTCCGATTTTTCAGAGAGGACGTCATTGGTTCTCGAAAGCACTTTGTTCATTCTTAAGGCCGTCGCACCAATTCGGGTCCTTCCAACCTCTTTCCAGAAGAGTTTGGAGTTCTCCTTAAAGTTGTGCGACAACCTTTCGTCCGCTTCTATTCTACACCTTTCACGCACTTCCTCAATCAATGCTTTCGTGTGAACTTTCTGCAGCTTATATCTTTCTTTCATCTTCTATCTCATATCCTTATCATTATTGGAGGCCAAGTAGTCTAACCATGCTTTCTTCTTCTTCTTTACAGCTTCTTTCACTTCATCATTCCACCATGCATCTCTTCTTTTACTACTGCCTCTTTTAATCGTTCCACACACTTCTTCCGCTGCACTTACCATACTTCTCTCATTCTTTCTTTATCTAGTATACATATGGATTTTCTTGTGATTAAACATAGTGTTTGTCACAAGAAGACCCTTTTCCTTGCATACAGCCAGTATAAGCTTGCCAGCATCATTAACCCTTTTATCGCCAAACTTTCCAAGCACCGACTCGTACCCTGGTCGAGCGGTACCAACCCATCCATTCAAATCACCACATACAACAATTCTTTTGTTTCCCCTAACCAAATCTAGAACTTCTCTTACATTCTCCCAAAACTCCTCCAGCTCAGCCCTGGACGACGAAGCTACCGGCGCATAAACAGCCAAAAAGAATAACTTCGTCAGTCCCAATTTAAAGCGAACCCAGAGAAGTCTTGAGTTCACAACCTTATATTCAGTCATAACATCGACCAACCGAGACGACAGCAGCACCCCCACTCCCTGGCAGGCACTCTCGCTCTCCGGGACTCCGGACCATAGAGCTAACGCCCCGCCAGGGAGCTCTTCAGTACCACTGCCCTTCCGTTTGGTCTCCGACATACACACGACATCTAATTCTCTTTCTTTCATTATTTCGATCAACTCATTCGTCTTATCTCTCATGCCTCCTCTAACATTCCACGTGCCAACTCTGCACTCTGTCCTCCACCTTCCGCCGTGTCGGGCTGTGCGTGACGGGTGGCGGTCCCCATCGCCGCTTTGCGCGCTGCATTCCACACCAACGGGGACGAGGTGGTGTGCGTCGCCTTGGGGGGACGCCCTAACCCTCGTTGGCATGGGTGCGCAGCTGTGTAGAATTGCAGCCCTGAAAAGGGCTGGCAGGGGTCGCGACGAGCACGCTTCTACAATGACCCCCTAATTTATTTATTATTATAAATAATAATAAATAAATAAATAATTATTTATTTATTTCTCACCACAAACGACATGGACATTGGATACATTAGTGTTACATCTCTATTTGTTTAATTTTGAAGTATGTATGTGTATTCTTATCTAAATATGTTAAATAATTGATTTCATAAAATGTAATATTATGTAAAATGTAATATCATATGAAATGTAATATCATACAAAATGTATTGTCTGAATAGGTTAAATAATTTAAAATTAAAAATTTTGTACAGCCGACTTCAATATAAGTTATTAAGAATAACTCAAAAACTATCGGTATGACCTTGATCAAATTCATATGGGACCACACGAGAATTATCAGCTTTCACATAAAAAAACATACAGTCGAATTGAGTACCGTCTCCTTTTTGGAAGTCGGCAGATAAGAGATCTCATTTAATTATAATTTAAAATTAAAAATTTTGTACAGCCGACTTCAATATAAGTTATTAAGAATAACTCAAAAACTATTTGTCTGACCGTGATCACATTCATATGGGACCACACGAGAAGTACCAGCTTTCAAATAAAAAGAGAATCATTGAAATCGGTTCACCTAGTAAAAAGTTATGAGGTACCTAACACACATAAGAAAAACATAAAATGGAATTGAGTACTGTTTCCTTTTTGGAAATTGGCAGAAAATGTAATAGTTTAGTATAAACACATAAGCGATTTAGTCTAGTACTATAAGCTTATATTGTTCTGTTGAATAAATCTTAGAGTATTCAAATACTCTAAGGAATAAATGTATCTTCGATTAAGAATCAAAATGCCCAAAATGCATTGATACCCATGAGGATTAAGATGGAATGCGTCGTTTTAGTTTCCAGTAAAAAGGGTCTCCGGTTGTCTACACTCACCATACGAAACACAGCAGTGTTAAGCTGCTACTTTATGCTGGTATTCTGTGAGAGTGTAGTCCTTCCCCGTTCAAGCCGACCTATTCGTGCTGCAACCATAATATAGCTGCAGTGTGGCTCAATACGGAATCGTAGACTGTCCTTCATTAGCCAGGTAGCTTGGTACCTTTCGCTTGCCTTCCGTGTTCAATGCCGCTACCGAACACGGAAGGGACAATTACTTCCTGTCCGAGTACCTCGCTGTGATTTTGAACAATCTTGTAAGTTGCGACGTATCCCTATTTCAACCGACTGCAAAAAGGAGGAGGTTTTCAATTCGACTGTATTTTTTTATGTGAGTTTCCTCAGGAACCTTTAATATAGGTGAACCGATTTTGATGATTCTTTTTTTATTTGTAAGCTGATGCCTCTCATATGGTTCCATATTGATCAAGTTCTGAGCAGTAGTTTTTGAGTTATCCTTAATAATACGTATTTAATAATTGACTTCGTCTACATTTTAATTTCTCATAAATACGCAATTTTGCTACTGTACTATTTTTTACGTTATTAACTTTTTGCCATAGATTTAGTATACTACTTACTTACTTACTGTGTATGTATACCATATCTATGCTTTTTGCAACATTACTCTGTGTTAGCTGTGGTTGCCTATAACTGGGTGAGCACATTTCATGTTTTTCACAATTCTTGTATTGTCTGCCGACTTCCAAAAAGGAGACGGTACTCAATTCGACTGTATGTTTTTTTATGTGAAAGCTGATAGTTCTCGTGTGGTCACATATGAATTTGATCAAGGCCAGACCAATAGTTTTTGAGTTATTCTTAAATAACTTATATTGATGTCGGCTGCACAAAATTTTAAATTTTAAATTATTGTTTTGAGTTTTTGTGTATCAACTGTCGGTGACCCTTATAAATAAATAAATACATTGATGATGTTCTCATTTCATTTATATTCAAGTGGGTTATACACAATTTTTAATTTTACCACTTGTGAAGTGAAACTTCTTTATGGAGTTCTTTATAGTTCCTTATAGAAGTGAAGAAATTTAGTAAAGTTTTCTTGTAATATTTTACCGCCGGAGATGCATGAGTATTAGATATATAGTATGAGAGATTTAGTATTTATTTAACCTAAAAAAAAAACCTGTAAAATATATAATTTAAAATTAAAAATTTTGTACAGCCGACTTTATTATAAGTTCTTAAGAATAACTCAAAAACTATTGGTATGACCTTGATCAAATTCATATGGGACCACACGAGAAGTACCAGCTTTCAATTAAAAAAAGAATCATCGAAATCGGTTCACTCAGTAAAATGTTATGAGGTAACACACATAAAAAAACATACAGTCGAATTGAGTACCGTTTCCTTTTTGGAAGTCGGCGGAAAATAGTTTGGAAAACCCAAAGTGCACGCCTCATGAGCGTTTCATTTAATTTATATAAAAAATGCGTGAGCGTCGTGGAACACTCGGTTGGTACGAAGTTTCTTGCGTAGTATATTATTATTGATAAGCGTAGGTATTATATTATTGATTAACAAATACAAATAAAAGAATTACTAGCGTTTATTCAAATGAAGCGTCATTAGAAATAAAATAATATTTCTTTTATGGCAATACTAACTGACCCGGCGAACTTCGTACCGCCTAACAATCGGTACGATTTTTAATTTTTTTGCCGACTTCCAAAAAGGAGACGGTACTCAATTCGAGTGTTATTTTTTTTTATTATGTGTGTTACTCCATAACTTTGTACTGGGCGAACCGATTTGGATGATTCTTTTTTTATATGAAAGCTGATAGTTCTCGTGTGGTCCCATATGAATTTGATCAAGGTCAGACCAATGGTTATTGAATTACTCTTAAATAACCTATATTGAAGTCGCTTATATTGAAGTCGGCTGTACAAAATTTTTATTTTTAAATTATTTAATACTTATTTTGCTATTTGGGACACCGGGTTAGCTAGTAAGATAATGATTATCAAATATTGACATTAATATTTATACGATACTAACGTCACTCAATTGATTTGCCTTCCCAGAACCCCTCCACTATTACTTAAACTTTATGGTATGGTATTAAAGTTCAAATTGACTTTTAAATATTATTACGAATCTTTTGTATGGGAATATAGAAAAGTGTTGTTTTTAGACTTTTTCAGGCAATTTTTTAAATTTTTCTCTCCGTAAGAACTATCTTCGTACTTCAAGGAATATTATAAAAAAAGAATTAGCGAAATCGGTTCAGTTGCTCTCGATATTTGCGCTTAGCAACACATTCAGCGATTCATTTTTATATTATAGATAAGAAAAAGTGCGATGGAGATGGATATTATTCCATCTCACTTCCTTACTTGGCCGCCAAGGCCGTCTATACTATGTATGACACAAGGGGTAGTGACGAAAAAAAATCTTACACTTTTTGTCGCCTAACTCTCATCTGCCAAACCCGTACCATCCGATGAAGAACTTCCTTCAAAAAAATGCGTGAGTGTCGTGGAACACTCGATTGGAACGAAGTCTATACTGTGACGAAGTTCCTTTCGCAGTATATTATTATTGGTAAACGTATTATATTATTGATAAACAAATACAAATAAATGAATTACTAGCGTCTATTAAAATGAAGCGTCATTTAATTGCGATTCATTAAATTGCGAGAGAGATGGTTATTATTCGATCTCGCTTCTTTATAGCCGCCAAGGCCGTCTACACTAAAGCTGCGAACAAATTATCGGACGCGTCCGTCAGCCGCGGCTGACAGTCGCGGCTTAGCAGTATGCACGGTATAATGCGTTCACCGTAAGATAATATATAAGATATATAATAGTAGTTAAGACGGCGTCTTCGGACGCCTCCACAGAGTACTTTTTATATACTGAAATAGAGACGAATCTCAAGCCCAAAAATGAATTCACGAATGTGCTGCCGTCTGGTGGTGTCGGATGGAACAATTTATATTTATCATATAGCTATACCTACTATAATAGTAGCTATATATACACGTAGTATACAACTTGTCCCAAAATTCAACGATAAGCTAACACCGGAGGATAGACCTGCCCCGGACTAATCGGGGAAAAAAAGAAAAAAAATATATCTCAATTATATTTTAAGTTATATAAAAAAAATGAAATTCTTCAGAAATTGAGACCGTTTATGATATTTTTCACTATCATGACCACATTTTTTTAAATATTTTTTTCTTTTTTTTATAGGCAACCTGAATAGTACTGCTATCTACCACAATTCTTAAAAACTCCAGAATAACTCTTGTTTTATCACGAAAATTCATGAAACTTATTTTATTCCCTAAATTTTTTGAAGACTTTTACTTTCAACCAAATTTAACTTATCGTTGTGTAAAAAAAAGTATGAACACTAGTATGGCAAGTTTTTTTAAAAATTGACGCAACTAACCAACATTCCAAAATGGTATAATACTCTAGGAAAACAAGTTATAAAAAAATATGGGCCTATTATTTCTAAACAGGGGCCAAATTTCTTAAATTGTAATTGTCAGTAATCACTTTTACTACATGCCCAAAATGGGTTCCTGTTACAATTTCTAGGAATTCGAATGGGGCATTAATACCTTAGATGTTAGAGAGAGATAGATAGATAGAGATATTTACGTTAAAAAGAGACAACAACAGGGCAGGTAGAGAAGCTGTTATTATTCTCAGCAAGTCGGTTCAGTACGCTCTGCTCCTTTGTTTACTGCGCACCGTTCCCAATTCAACTTACGTGGCCCTCGTACATACTATCGACTTTTGGCTTGGCTTTTTGAACTGGAATCGACCTGCAAACTTAACTGACCTGGCATTATTTGGACTGGAAGTGATCTGCAAACTGAACTGACCTGGCATTGTCTTGGACTACGATTGTGTGTTTTGTGATTTAGAGTTCTGGCGCATTTTGGACTGTTTGGCGTTTAATATGCCGCAACCGTACACACCACAGGAATACGCTAATATGAATTTAATCTATGGAGAATGCCGATGTAATGCTAACGCTGCTAGCAGACTGTTTCGAGAAAGATACCCAAATGCTCAAAAATATCCTGATTATCGAGTGTTTATTAATGTGCATCAAGCGTTTTTGTAAGGTTGTATGCCATCCAATAGGAGCAGCGCTGGAAGACCTAGATTGGATCGTGATGAAGAAGTTCTCAATGAGATAGAAAATGACTCGACTACTTCGGTACGTGCCATAGAAGAAGCTACAGGAATCCCGAAAAGTTCTGCACATCGAATATTAAATCTTCACAACCTACATAGTTGGCGTAATGAAAATCCACACTTGATGAGACAAGACAAATCCCAATATCAATTCAAGGTTAACCTATGGACCGGCATATTAAATGGAAAAGTAATTGGGCCCTTTGAGTTACAAGGAAACTTAGATGGCAATAGTTATTTAAACTTTTTACAAAATGACTTGCAAGAATTGTTTAACGACGTGCCCTTAAGTGATCTTCAAAACATGTGGTTCCAAAATGATGGTTGCCCAGCACATTATGCCCGTCCTGTGCGAGAATATTTAAATCAAGAGTATCCAGGGCGTTGGATCGGGCGATTTGGTCCTATCTTATGGCCACCCCGTTCACCCGATTTGAACCCCCTGGACTTCTTCTATTGGGGTTGTCTTAAAAACAGGGTCTACTCAAAACCCATTGTGACATTGGACGAGCTTCGTCGAAATATCACTCAGGCTGCTGATTACATTAATAGCAGAAGATATGCAAGACAAATAAAACGATCATTTTTAAGGCGATGTCGTGCATGTATTAATGCTGGTGGCAAACAGTTCGAACATTTGCTATAATGTTAATAACTTAATAAATTACACGTGAAACTGTTTGTACCATTTGTTTTGAAATATTAAACATTTTTCAAGAACTAATACTTTTATTACACCCGACCGTCATTTGGCCCCTGTTAAGAAATAATAGGCCCATATTTTTTTGTAACTTGTTTTCCTAGAGTATTATACCATTTTGGAATGTTGGTTAGTTGCGTCAATTTTTAAAAAAACTTGCCATACTAGTGTTCATACTTTTTTTTACACCACGATAAGTTAAATTTGGTTAAAAGTAAAAGTCTTCAAAAAATTTAGGGAATAAAATAAGTTTCATGAATTTTCGTGATAAAACAAGAGTTATTCTGGAGTTTTTAAGAATTGTGGTAGATAGCATTACTATTCAGGTTGTCTATAAAAAAAAAAGAAAAAAATATTTAAAAAATTGTGGTCATGGTAGTGAAAAATATCATAAACGGTCTCAATTTCTGAAGAATTTAATTTTTTTTATATAACTTAAAATAAAATTGGGATATATATTTTTTTCTTTTTTTCCCCGATTAGTCCGGGGCAGGTCTATCCTCCGGTGTTGGCTTATCGTTGAATTTTGGGACACGTTGTATATAGCTACTATTATAGTCCTTTATACTTTACTAAATTATTGTTTCCTTATGTTTTTTCTTTTTACTTATTGTAAGAAATTATTCTTACAATAAGTATAGGTTTTGAGGTAAAAATAAAAACTCATTTCAGAAAGTTAAGTAATTTATTGAATAAAACGTCTTTTTTACATTTGTGGAAATATTTTTTGGCTTTCATTTGAAATACATCTTCCACAGACATCTTCATTATTGTGACACATACAACACATAATTGAATATGAAAAAGCGGCAAGACAAATGTAATAAATACTTATTTTATTTTACATAGCAAAAAATCAAAATCTACATGAATTAGTATCAAGATTTTTATTAATTCTTCAATATTGTTCTTCAGCTCCTGAGGCATGGACACTGGACATATTGTTAATTAAAAGTGTAGTGTAGGCACTCTGAAAATGTTCTGGTGTTGGATTAACATTGCGGCACTCATAGCTTCTAATGGTTCCAAAAAAGTTTTCAATAGGGTCTTGGTTGAGGTGTCGCATCCAAACAGAAGTAATACCATACTTAGTTTCCAATTTTTTAAAACAATTTATACACCAAGTAGTGTCCATACCCATTTTTTTATTGTTGATACACTCTCATGATTATTAGACATTTTATTTATAAATTTCATGTTATTTAATATAGCTTTTGCTTCATTCCACAACTTATGGTGTTCTGAGTTTGGCCTTGCTGGTCCAAGAAGAGGCTTTACATATAATTTTTTCTTTATTATAGCTGCCATTAACAGAATCGAATACCTTGTCAAAAAAGAGGAGAATTTCGGCAGTTTCCGCATATTCTCTTGGAAGAATGCCTTTTTCTGGAAAACAAAAAGCTAATTAATCCATTAATAAACACTTGTATTATCAGAGCACAACAAGTTTTTAGTGACTTTTTTCTTCTTTATTGGCCTATTAAAGTTTACTGCTGGACTTGAGCCTGTCATGCTTGGCAGGCGGCTTCACAATCATAGATCATCGTCAATTTGGATTTTACGTCTGGCGTAAACGAGATGGTTATACCGCCGACTAAACAGAACTCATGAAATTATTTGACATATCTCTTATAACATAACACCCACGGGACGAAATAAGGTGATGGGTTCTCTGTTTTTATTAACATACAATTTTTAAGACTAAATACATAATTTAATTTAGTTCTGAATACATAAGACTTAAGCTGGACTGATTAGGAGTAGAAATATTTTTATTATTATTATTATAATACAAGTATAATCAATTGTGTCAAATACAAATTATTTATTAATTAAGTGATATTTTAGAGTACACTATTATTATGGTGACGAATTTTTTCAGCACGGACTATAACATTGAATAAAACCAACAATTATTCATCATCATCATCATCATCATCGTTACAGACTAAACATAGGCCTCCTGCCTCTTCAATAAAAATCACAAAGCACGGTCCTTAGCCACCTACATCATATACCAGGTCATCACTCCAGTGGAAGCCCACCTAACTTCAAAATCACAATCTTACATTTATTACATATAATAATATATTAATATGGATATTAGCCTACAGCCGTCCATACCAGGCATAGCAGATGCAAGAAATTTTTGATAATATGTTTAGTTTAAATCTTATCAAATTACGGAATATACTTACTTCCAGAGTCCAAGCAGCCGTGAACACAATACTTTTTACTAGTCATATTGAGGAGATGAAGAGTCCCTGTCTCTAAAACAACACTCAAAATATAAGAATGTTTGTCTCAAACTCAAAAACGCAATAAATTATCACAGAGTACATTTTATAAACTTATGTCTATGTGTATGGTGGCACTTCACATGGCTATTTGTGTTTGCGTATTTGGAGTATTCGACAAATAACTTCCATGTGTGGAGAGTATATTTGCCATAATTATTGCCCTATTTGCCTATTTGGCAAATATAGCCAATAACAAATACGGCTTACCGATCGTCTGTCGGTTTTTCAAGGCTCATCAAAGGAGACAGATAGGCAAATACGCAAATATACTGGCCACACATGGTCGGGCTCAAAAGCGCGCGAACTGTCAACCAGTACGGACGGACCTGTTTATAACCTTTTATAAGTGATTATTTAGGTATCTACGGAAAATGAATTGGAACAAAGAAACCGTTGTAAGGTTTCTAGAACTTTACCAAATGAACCCATGCATTTGGGACCCTGGAAACGAGGGGCAGGTCAAAAAGGAGTCACTTATGTCTATAGAATAGAATAGAATAATTTTTATTCAATATAGATCACATGTAATTCTTATTGAAAGTCATTTTTTACTTTACCACTGGTCCGAAAAAAAAAACTCTGTCCTGGGAAGAACCAGCAAGAAACCCAAGGGGACTTTTTTTAAAAGCAAATTTTACATTAATGGTTGTACAAACTATATAAGAACAAAATTTATTTTAGAAACAGCTTGGAAGCGACCACTTCATTCCCAGGGGTTATTATTAACCATGTATTCATTTATACTATAATAACCCTTTTTATACAGTTTAAACTTAACATCTGCGTATCGAGGTTACAAAACCAAAATAAAGAAAAGCGAACGATCCAGATCAAGTGCAGCCGATGTGTACCAACCAAGTTGGTTTGCACTTTCATTTACGGATAGTTAGATTTTTATGCAGTCAGCATCCACCAACGCCTTGCTATTGGTCGTTTTTTCATCACTGTATTTTTTTTACGCATAACATATAATAGTAACATGCGTTCAAATAATAAAATCCAGCTGCAAGTGCAACGTCCATTTTGTAGGTACAACTACTTTCTGCTAGCAAACATTTTTAATTTTTTGGTATATGGCTCCATGTGTGGACGGTTGTATTGTTTATTTGCCCGTACGTCAAATTTTTTGCCAAATACGGCACCATGCAATCACAAATACAAATAGCCATGTGAAGTGCCACCATAAGATTGGAGGAATTTGCACTCAACTTAATGCGACCATTTTAAAAATTTTGTCTAATAGGTTGTTGAATCTCATAACCACATAGCCTTTTAATTTTATCTTCTTACATCAATAGAGGCGACATCTGGTGCCAACAGATGAATCTAGTACATTATAATACGACAAAATCTAAAAAATATACGTTTGATAGACTTTAAACGTTCTTTTGGTTCATCTAAATTTAGTATAATAATAATTGCGTTTTTCAAGCATTAATGTACTAAGATTCTATGCCCTGGACGCCTCACTTCAGTCATTCTATAAAGGTGTTTCAATCGAGAAACATGACAAGCAGCGACAACGAGAACAAATTTATAGAGTTAGCGGCAGCTGCCTTATGTTGTCCTCCAAAAACAAGTGAAAAGGAGTGTTTGGGTCCATGATATTAATGTAAAACGACTCGAGTATGGTGAATTTCATACATTGTATCCAGACTTACAAAAAGATGATAATAATAATAATAGCCATTTATTTCCCAATTTTCATACACAGTCCATATTAGAGAAATAATTTACAATTTACAATATTATTATGATTCATGCAATATTGTTTCCGTTACTAAATGTCATGTTATCAGTGTTAATTTCAAATAAAAAAAGTTCAAATTCAATTTACAAAATTAACTTATGATTATGAAGAATGTTTCAGTAAATAAACCATTTTATGATAAAAATTAATATTTAACATAATTTTGTCATAAAAATAAATTTTTATGACAAAAAGATGATAAACGTTACATAATGTACTTAAGAATGAATGAAAACCAATTTAATTTTCTGCTTAGTCTGATTGAAAATGATGTTTAATTCAGCAGCAATTTGCTCCCACACTTCCTGTTTTAAAGTAGCATTTTTATAGTGCTGCAGTTTGTAGTTATAGAGGCATTCGTGGCCACGAACGCATTCAATAATTGATTTAATTATTAAATTTTCTTCGTCTGACATGTCGCGAGCGCGGTCGGTTATAAAAAGATACTCTGTGGTTTATGAATAAAGGTACTCTGTGGTTTATGACACTCGAAACGTCCGCGGACGCGTCCCGTGCCCTGTGCACACTGTCCGAGGACGCACAAATATCCAGCCGGCTAGATTCTGTTCGGACGTCCGAACGCTCAAGGACAACCCAAGGCCACGTCCGCGTCTTACGACTGATAGTTTGCACAGTGTAGTATTAAATGTACTGGCTAGATTCAAATAAGCCGCGTCTTTCAGCCGCGGCTGACGGACGCGTCCGATAATTTGTTCTCAGCTTAAGTCAGAAGGGGTCGTGACGAAAAAATCTTACACATTTTGTCGCCCTGCCCCCATTCGACAAATTCGTACCGTCCGATAAGGAACTTCGTTCCAAAAATAAAAACAGTGACGATCATTTTTACAAGAAAAAAAATACAGGTAATCGGATCGACTTTCAGTAATAACTTTTAAACGGTGTTGACTTCAATAACAAAAATCAATAGCGATTTTCTTTAGAATATATGGAATCTTATTTAATATTATAATATATCTCAATCTATTTATTAAGCGAGTAGACTCACCGACACACACCAACGGACGGCAGTCCATATATTTTTTCAATTACATTTTTTGTTGTATAATCTAAAGTGAATCAATTAGAAAATAAACTAATCTTATCATTATTGTATTATGAGATTAAATTGCAAAATGCACGCCTCATGAGCGTTTCATTTAATTTTTACAAAAAATGCGTGAGTGTCGTGGAACACTCGATTGGAACGAAGTTCCTTTCGTAGTATATTATTATCTATTGATAAACGTATTTAAATTATTGATTAACTTTACAAGGCGCAGGTTCGGCCTCACATGGAATACTGTTCCCATCTCTGGGCAGGGGCTCCCCAGTGCCAGCTCCTTCCACTTGACCGCATCCAGCGCAGAGCGGCTCGAATCGTCGACGACTCGGTCCTTTCCGATCGGCTCGATTCATTGGCACTGCGAAGAGATGTTGCATCCCTTTGCATTTTCTTTCGCATCTACCACGGGGAGTGCTCTGATGAATTGTTCGGATTAACCCCAGCCGCCAAATTTCGCGAACGCACAACGTGGCAGAACTCCCGATACCATCCACACCATCTGGATGATTGGCGGTCCACCACTGTGCTATTTAGAAGATGTTTTCGTCCTCGCACGACTTCCTTGTGGAATCGATTACCATCAGCGATTTTTCCGGACCGATATGGCTTAGGGACCTTCAAGAAAAGAGCGTATTCCTTTTTAAAAGGCCGGCAACGCATCTGCAATTCCCTCCCTGGTGTTGCAGTTGTTCATGGGCGGCGGTAGTCACTTACCATCAGGTGAGCCGCATGCTCGTTTGCCCCCTCTCCTATATTTTTTTAGAATATATGGAATTAATTACTAGCGTCTATTAAAATGAAGCGTCATTTGAAATAAAATAAAATTTCTCTCACGGCAAGATAAGAAAAAGTGCGAGGGAGATGGATATTAATCCATCTCACTTCCTTATTTCGCCGCCTTCTTCTTTAAAGAACTTCGTTCAAAAAAATACAAAGACTCCGACGAATTGTCCAACCTCCTCCTTTTTAAAGTCAGTTGAAAGAGTGTTAAATAAATGAATTAAGCGTTAAGTTGCAGCCTATAATATACAAAATACATTACGATTGGACCGTGTTGTGCAAAAATATTGCAACCCAACAACTTAAAATTAAATAATTGGCATAAAAGAAAAAAAAAACTGTTACGTGTTAACACGGCGTTGCGATAATGCTATAGCAACAGATCCGACGTGACTGCCCTTGTAGAAGGCGTATACGTGGTTGGTGGTGGATGGCGGTTGCAGTTGCGCAATAGACGGCCACGTACGTGGTGCTTTGTAATATATTGACCGTGAGACGTTCTAAAACTATATATGAACGTGGTAGAGCCATGGCTCTATTCTCAGAGTCACAGCTAGGTACATTATGATTGTAGCACGAATGGGTCGGCCGGAACGGGAACACGCGCTGGATACCAGCGTAGTGCCGCTGAAACAAGGCATTCCATATTAGTCCTCAGCGTTAATATTGCATCAGTATTTTAATTCTTAAACATTAATAAAATACGACTATTTAAAATTAAAAATTTTGTACAACCGACTTCAATATAAAGTATTAAGAACAACTCAAAACTATTGGTCAGCAACACATGTGAAGCACCAGCTTTCAAATAAAAAAGAATTATCGAAATCGGTTCACCCAGTAAAAAGTTATGAGGTAATACACATAAAAAAACATACAGTCGAATTGAGTACCGTCTCCTTTTTGAAGTCGGTAGAAGTCGTCTTCAAAGTACTAAAAAGTATAAAATAATTTCCACATAACATCTTCAGAAGCCGGTGCTAATGTTTTAATTGTTTAAGCAATATACAATAATAATACACACTAAGTAGTACAAGTCCACTGCTGAACATAGGCCTCCACCAAGGAATGCCACAAAGCACGGTCCTGAGCCACCTGCATCCATCCACTTCCTGCATGTCTTACAAGGGCGTCACATCTAGTGGGGGGTCGCCATACACTTCGCCTACCGGTACGAGGCTGCCACTCGAAAACCTTTCTTCCCCATCGGTTGTCGGTTCTTCTAGCTAATAATATAATAATGTAGAGAGTAATTAAAAAACCATGCGTGAGTGTCGTGGAACTCTCGGTTGGAACGACGTCCCTTTCGTAGTATATTATTATTGATAAACGTATTATTATTTGTATTTATTGATTAATAAATCCAAATAAATTAATAACTAGCGTCTATTAAAATGAAGCGTTATTTGAAATAATTTAAAATTAAAAATTTTGTGCAGCTGACTTCAATATAAGTTATTTAAGAATAACTCAAAAACTATTGGTCTGGCCTTGATCAAATTCTTATGGGACCACACGAGAAGTACCAGCTTTCATATAAAAAAAGAATAATTGAAATCGGTTCTGCCAGTACAAAGTTATGAGGTAACACACATAAAAAAAAACACAGTCGAATCGAGTACCGTCTCCTTTTTGGAAGTCGGCAGAATAAAATAATATTTCTTTCATGGCAAGATAAGAAAAAGTGCAAGGGAGATGGATATTGTTCTATCTCGCTCGCACTATTGAAAGGGCTTTATGACGGAAAAATCTGTTTTTCCGTCACGACCCCTTCTGACGTAAAGTAGACGATCTTGGCGGCTATGAGGAATCTAGATGGAATAATATCCATCTCCCACGCACTTTTTTATTTTAAATGACGCTTTATTTTATTAGACGCTAGTGCATAATTCATTTATTTGTATTTGTTAATCAATAGTATAATACGTTTATCAATAATAATATACTACGAAAGGAACTCGTTCCAACCGAGTGTTCCACTTACGCATGTTTTTTTTATAGTATTGTGTTGTTATCAGGAAGATGGTGCTGTCCATCACCTGTTTCAATTTCCCTTGGTCGCCTCTTACGAGCAACGACACCCACGGGATGATATGGGGCAGTGGATATTATTAGTTATTAGTTATAACACCGCCGCTACACGGCACTTACTTTATCAGCTTTCACTTTTTGTTAAAAGTTAAAAATTTTGACCCTTTTGAGTGGACTAAGGAATAATGGAAGCAACTAAAATTCGTCTAAAAAATTATTACAAAATTTCATGCACTATTTTCCCACTCTTTTTCTCCTAAGTTATATGGGGCCACTCCTGGAGTATAAACCTATTTAATAAAAAAATATAGTTCAAGAAGGAAGATAGATATATAGTGACACACATACAAAATACATTAATGTCGAAATAGTACCTTCTTCTTTCTTAAAGCTAACAAAGTATATTATCAGTATTTTTGTGATTCAATCTTTAAACAGCAACCAGGTGTGTCACAAATAGACCAAATTCCGTTTATGTGACGAAACGTATTTTTATTATAATACACATTCTCGAGATATTTTGGGCTGGTGGATAAACAGCTTTAATTGGCTACACAACATGTGGGTTTCTTCCAAACGTGACGTTACTTTATTGCGTTAGGGCAGTGACACACCTGTGCGTATCGTAATACGGGTCCAAGCTGTTAAAAATAAAATCTAACTATTTTAGGAAGAAATATATGATGCAACAGCATAATTTTAGTTTGATGTTTTAAACATGTTATGTGTGTTTGTAATTTGTATTAATCTATTGATATAAATCTTCTTCGTCATTTCATGTATGGGGGTATTACATACCCAGAAGTTTGCTCAGTGGCATTCTTTGGGCGAGGCCTATGTTCCGCTGTGGACTTGTGAATGTCTGTAATGATGATGATGATGATGATGATGACTAATCTTCTTATCTCTCTCTGCTCTTTGGATTTATCGTAATGCTTAGTTCGTAAATTTGAGATCACAGTATTAGACGTCACAGTACTTCTGAAGCTGCTTCCCGTCGCTGGTTTGGGTAGATGTATAAATAAAAACTTTTTTATTCAATATGATTCAATAATAATATTTATACATTTACATTATATATTGAAAGTTAATTTTGTGTTTAATTTACAACTAGTCCGTAAAATAGCTCACCTGGAAAGAACCAGCAAGAAACCAAGCGCTACTATTTTACAAATGAGAAATAGCTACCGTATTCAATTTTACAGTCTAAGGAAATTTGCTCTCCCCGATACAGGAGAAATGCTCAGTGTGTGTTTATTTTTTTTTAATAATAATAATAATAATGTCCTCCAGACCGAATTTCGGCCACGGCGGCCAGTCTCAACGGAGACTAGCCATCTGCGCAGGACAGGATTATAGTGCCCAAGTGTATGCGCAAGCACAGGTGCACTCTCTATTCTCTCACTCTCATAGTCCGATGGGATGGTAAACCGACACGACCGGAGAGAGATCAGGCGCAGGACCAACGGCTTTACGTGCTTTCCGAGGCACGGGGGTGAAACACCGCCAACTTCCTGACTTCGGGTAGATACTGAGAATTTCTTGATGGAATAACTCAATAACTGATTTTTTGGCCCGACCCGGGATTCGAACCCGGGACCTCATGATCAGCAGTCGCACTACTACAACCACTAGACCAACGAGGCAGTCATTTTTAATAATAACAGTATACTAACTGTAGAGGATTTATCCAAAAAGCTATTGATTCGCTATGCTACTCTAAAAGAAGTTACAATCCAGTGAATTCGTACCTTTCAGATAAAAAATAATTGGCCTAAATGCAAATTCTTTTTTCAACTTGTTGAGTCATGCAGTTTAAAATTATGTGTTTTTAAAACTTGTTGTTTGTAAGCTCGTAAGCAGTTAGTAAATGAAAGAAAAGAAGTTTCTTTTTTAATGTGTACCTCATAACTTTTTCTATAATAATTTAAAAATAAAAATTTTGTACAGCCGACTTCAATATAAGTTATTAAGAATAACTCAAAAACTATGGGTCAGACCTTGATCAAATTCATATTATATCATATACATACAAACATCATCATCAAATACATACAGACCACACGAAGCTTTCAAATAAAAAAAGAATCATCGAAATTGGTTCACCCAGTTAAAAGTTATGACGTAACAACACACATAAAAAAAACATACAGTCGAATTGAGTACCGTCTCCTTTTTGGAAGTCGGCAGAAAACCGATTTTGATGATTTTTTTATTGAAAGCTGGTGCTTCTCATGTGGTCCCATATAATTTGGATCAAGGTATGACCAGTATTTATAGAGTTATCCTTAATAATTTATATGGAAGTCGTTTCTACCTAATTTAAAATTAAAATTTTTGTACAGCCGACTTCAATATAAGTTATTAAGAATAACTCAAAAACGATTGGTTTGACCTTGATCAAATTCAAGAATCAAAGAATCATCGAAATCGGTTCACCCAGTAAAAAGTTATGAGGTAACACACAAAAAAAACATACAGTCAAATTGAGTACCGTCTCCTTTTTGAAGTCGGTAGATAAATGTTTAATTTTACCACTTGTACTATAACTTATTGCCATTACCAAGAGGGCGATGGCTGCACCATGTGTCATACTTGTGAACAGGTACTTTTTGTAGGGACTGTTCTTCTAGGGTTCGCTAAGGTAGTTTCGTTCAACTAGATGGTTTCTAAATCGAAGACAGATATAAGTCTACCGTTTGTCACCCTATCCTATAAAAAAAACTCCATAGTGTGGCGGCATAAAAGGAGCCATCTACGCATTTTCCCAATGTGAAACATATGGCCCAAGACCTATGTTCAGCAGTGGACTGAAATGAATGAATGAATGATGTTGCCCATAGACACCTTCACTTATCCCAGATTATTTATGTATTTATTCATAAATAAAATAAAGATACGTTTCACTCCTGAAAACTAAGATAGAACACCTCGTTATCAGTAAAATGCGTCCCTGGTTCCTGTTATATTTTTCAAAACGAATTTCATTGCAATATTTTAAGAACGCATTTATTATTATTACTCACGTATTATAATTGTATACGTAATGTCAACGATTTGTAAATACCCAATTGCCACCGTAGACACGTAAATATTTAAGCAGATGGCTTAGTTAACCGCATAAGTGACGTCATTTCGCGCGTCACAAGTTACAGTTTATTGAATGGCTGTGTACATCAGAAGTTAATCTATATCTACATAAAACTAAATTGTACATAGTGTCACGCCTGTACTTCTCTTTATTTTACATTATTTTATAGATTTAGGGTGATAAACGTGCACACAGTCTACGCGTTAGGAAGTGGATGTAGTGTTCCATAGACACTTACATGTTGTGTCTTCGGTTAAGAATGAAAACGTATTTAGATGCGTGACAACGCATCTAAATACGTTTTCATTCAGGGGTGACAACCCCTGAGGTCTAAAATGGAATGCCTCGTTTCCAGTAAAAAGCGTTTCCGCTTCTCTACACTCACCATAAAAAATACAGCAGTATTAATCTGCTGCTAGTATTCTGTGTGAGCGTGGTCCTACCCCGGTCGAGCCGACCCGTTTGTGCTAAAACCATAATATGGCTCTACCACGTAAAAATCTCTAATTCTCAAATTAACTACGACATTATCCCCCGAGGGCGAGGCGTCTCACAATGATGACATTCGCAAAAACTATGCGTCTGACTTAAATGTGTAAGGGGCTGGGGATAACATCGTCTATTGAAAGCTTTCACTTTCGGGAATATCCTATAGTGTCCTCTTCCAATCACCACACGACGAAAAGGGAAGCTGAATTCCATTCACAGCCACCACACAGCAAAAAAGGGAGTTGAGACAATTATGAAACGACTCCTATATTATTCCTCCCTCTCCTTTCCATCTTTCGGGCAACCAAGCGGTTAGCGGGGCTTCACACCTTTGTGTTCGATGTTCCAATTTTTTTTTCATAGGATAGGGTGACAAGCAAGCACACAGTCCACTTGATGACAAGTGGTTGCTGTGGCCCATAGAAATCTACATCTATATCGTTAGCGAATCATTCATATTGGTTGTCACACGTGAGGCTAAAATGGAATGCCTCTTTTCCAGTAAAAAGGGTTTCCGGTACTCACATTCACCATACGAAACACAGCAGCATTAAACTGTTATTTTACGCAGATCTATGACGCTGGTATTCTGTGAAAGCGTGGTTTTGGTTATCAGGTTGAGCCGATTCATTCGTGCTACAACTATACAATTAATATAGCTGCAGCACGGCTCTACCACGTTTCCTCGCATTAGAACTAACAGAACAGGAATGGAATTATTTTGCGGGCGTCTGTCATTCCGTCTGAATACAGTCATAGTCTGAATATAATAATAGAGTGAATAGGCTTTTGTTACGCTAAGAAAATGCGATTTATCATCTAGAGCTTCACCATTTACCACCAGCTGGGATTGTGCTCAAACACTGGCTTATAATAAGTTAAAAAAAAACCTAATATAACCTATGTTATTAATATTTTTGATAGATTATTTAGGACAATGTGTTTCCGTCATTTACGTCATAAAAAAAACTATTACGGACTTCCTGGCTTATAATAATTAAACAAAAAACCTTAACATAACCTAAATTATTATTATTATTGATAGATTGGTTAGGACAAAGTGTTTCCGTCATTTACGTCATAAACTACCACGGACTTCCCTGTCTTTATAGTGTGTATATTAAATTAGGCTGAGTCACACCTTTGTGATTCTATTCGAACGTTTTTTTTTTTTATTTCCGTAAGTTCCTACACGTGCACGCCCGTACGTATCACTGCTAACATTTAAACATATCATATTTTACTTGCGTCTCGAAATTGAAGACTACGTGCTAATTAACTCCTTTCGACTTAAAATTACATAATTTGATACTTACAGATCGTTAACCAACTATTTCTTTTTTATCGCGTTTTTATTTACTCGCATTCGTGTACGTACATATTATGTACGGGTGGAATTTAGTGATTGATTTTAAACTAACTTCCCGATGTGCTAGACTTGTAATTTTGAATATAGCTCAGAATCCGGTGAAACTGTAAGAATATGAAGAAAAAAATATTTCGCTTTAAAAACGTGGTATATTAAAAATGTTGGTACCTACATAAAAGTAAAGTTGCAGCCTATTTATGTCCCACAGCTGGGCGCAAGCCTCCTCTCATTTCTGGGAGGGTTTTAGCAGTGGTGTAGCGTGCCTTAGACGGGCCCTGTATCAAAATTTATTGCGGGGGGGCCCAAATTAAGAGTAAAGATTTTTTTAAAGGGAACAAAAACGCTTGCATTGAATTAAATAATTATATATTGATTTTAAGCTATTGCTTACAATTAATACTCCTAGGAACTAAACTAGCCAAACCAAATATACACTTTTGCCCGCGTCATAACGCAAAGCGTTATTAGGTAGTGCCATAGCATAAAGACACCTCTCTTTATACTTGCTCTTTATACACGTGCTTTACTGTCGAGACGCCAAGGTCAAGCGATTTAGTGTTCTTAAAATTCCTCTATCATAACCATATTGCACTTATACCACAGAATAATGCTTATACGATGATATGAGTAGCCGTAACAAGAAAACACTAATTAATCCATCTTATATTTCATACAAAATCATTTTATATTGCTACTTAGAAAAAAAAAACGTTTTGAAAAAAATTTCGTGGACGTCAGGATGTTGATTTTGTATGTGGTCACGATAACTCTCGAAATAATTGACGTATAGAAACCGGGTTTTTTTTTTTTATCAGCTTCAGTATTACATCAACTGGTTCCCTATTTCATATCAATAGCCTAGTACGCGTAGTTTGTTAATAAAATGTTTTTCAAGTTTATAAGTTTTATTGCTATTAAAATTTTAAAGGCGCTAATTTTTTTAGTCCTTGAGAAACAAAGGACACATGTACCAAACAGCCTATATCGATTTTATAGTTTGTGTAATCGATTTATTTTGGTAAAATAATAGAGCGCTAAATTTAAAACACGTAAACATAATTTTTTTTCCATGAAAGTTAAATGAAATCCTCATAAGGCGTGCACTTCTGGATTTTTCAAACTGTTCTTGCCTTTAGTTCTGCGAACTTATTTATTATTATTTATAGCTGAAGACGATTTCAGTTTTTCTAAATTTTCTGTCTCTATAGACAATAGCGACAAGTCTGATAGCTTTTCCTGTCCCATAGAAGGCTTTAGAATTATTGCCTATACACTCTCGGGGCCACTGAATCCCGGGGGCCCAGTATCATTGATACGGCTGATACGGCGGTAGCTACGCCCCTGGGTTTTAGGGCAAGGAAATGTCCGCCGCGCTGCCCCATTGCGTGTTGGCGAACTTCACTCGTTTTCGAAATATTTTTTTTCTTATTTCTCAGACATGCAGGTTTCCTCACGATGTTTTCCTTCACGGCCGAGCACGTGGTAAATCAGCACTTAAAATTGCAACTAACAATTTCATTGGTGCCGACGGGGATCGAACCCGGGTTGCTCGAGTAATGTGAAGCTTACAGCGAGCGCTAACCATCTGAGGCTACCACGGCTCTTACCTACTCTAGGTACCTACATGAAATTATTTAAAACTTAATTCTCTAATTTAGTTTAGTATTAGTTTAATTTTTATGCCCTTCGCATCTTTTGGTCAATGAATAAATATTTTTACTATTATTATTATTTTAATTATATGCTGAGGCAAAAATTTCCATACATTGGTGTATAAGAGAATCCATTATTCCATTACGGATCTGACATGATTAGAGAGAAACCAAGAGTATAGTACCAAAAACGAAATGTACCGGTACATGTGTGCGAAACGAATAGTGCTGCGCCATTAGTCAACTTCAATTATCGATACAGAGCGCTGTGTCCGTGCCATAAAATGAATATTTTAATGTTTGAGGCCATAAAAATAAAACTAAAAACAAAAGCTTGGTGATGTTTATTTTCCACCAAAAATTAACTAATTTATTGTAAAAATGTCGTCCTACTCCAATCTAAGAATGAAATAAGTTTCGATTATTAATTTAATAAATAAGTGTTTATGGTTTGGTATTGCTGGCGAATCATACATATGTATGTCAAGTATGTTATTGTTTTTGTTTTATGTATTATATGTATGAAGTTGTGTTTTTGCAGGACACAAGGCATTCGTTACCTAATTTTCGAAATATGTGTTGGTTTACAATTTTTCCTTTCATGTGTTTTTGGAAAACTCGTTCAGAATTAATACCTATCTCATAAGCGTCTTGAAAGCGATAAACGAGGCCACTTATGTCCTTCATGTTTATAAGTGAACCCTAAATATTAAAAAAGATAATTTAAAAAATTGCGAAGTTACAATAGGCTGCATCCAAAGATATGTCTTTGTCTCTTATAAACATATTATGAATAAAATGATATTGATAGTGTCAATCTCTACAAAAATTATATTTCACGTACTAATTCAATATTATCAGTATAGTATACAGTAAAAAATAATCCTAATACCCAACCACAATATCTTATTAGGTATAGTACTGCCTCGTTGGTCTAGTGGTTGTAGTAGTGCGACTGCTGATCATGAGGTCCCGGGTTCGAATCCCGGGTCGGGCCAAAAAGTCAGTTATGAGTTTTTCATTTATGTTCTGCGTTATAATTAGGATTACTAAGTTATAGTTTTTTGCTAAAATATAGTATATTATTTATTGCTTGTTTTTATTCTTTCTTTTCAAAAAATAATTGAGTACATAAGGTGTTCTATACGCCGAATGTCAGAGAGAAAAGCTAGTACATCTTTTGCTAAACTTTAAAATCTAAAACCAATTTTAAAACAGACGAATTGATCATAACTCCCTTAGCTATAAAATAAGTTATGATCTAGTTAATGGTATTTATTCCAGTTTATGGCAGCCCTGATTTATATTAGGTGGCTGAAATTAGGTACTTCTTATTAGGTACGTCAAACCAAATGACAGCCGGGCGGCTGACATTATACACTCCATACATTTCTTATATCTAATTTTAGCTCCATTAATTTCCACTAAAAGAAAATAAATAACTTGTAAATTCAAACAAAAATAACTGCATTACTATGTATATAGTCATATTCATACAAATCAAAAAGCCTATATATGAGATAATGTAAAGTAAGCATACTTTTACCGGGATAATAACTTGTCAAATAATTAGGAAAATGATCGTTTTTCGTTGCGTACCTTGTTTGATTTTAACACTGTTAGGTTTAAAACTGCGAGGTAATATTTGAATAAATATACTTTCCTCTAGGTACAAAGAATTTTTTAGATGACAATATTTGTAGTTAAAGACTACTAGAAATCTTATTTATGGAGTAAAAAGGCGAAAAGACTGGAATTAGGGGCATGACTGGTATTAGGGGCTTCCACCCTAATTCGGTATAAAGTATCTAAGTAGGTATTAATATACCTACTTTATACTATAAACTAAAAAAAATTAAAACTAAATTTAACTAAAAAAAACTAAACTGACCATTTATTTTTTAGCTCAAAACAGGACATGGGTTTATTTATACTCTAAAAACTAAAAATTTATACAATTAGTGTTCACTATAAAATTATATTCGGTATAGACGGTAATTATTAAATGAAACATTTTTTTTTAATTATTAATTACATTTGTCAGTGGATTAAATTTGCTTTAATAAAGTTGGTAACAACATCGCCTTTAGAACTGGAACCGGAAGTGTTTCTTTCAGACGTCCACAATTTATTCAAAATAAAAAAATACTCTTTCTACTGGAGCATTTGTACCAGGTAGACATAAAATATATTCGATTAAAAAAAATATGTTGAAAATTGTTGACTTTGAATACTTCCATCCAACGAGTTACGGGACAATTTAGTGTCCCGGAGCTTTGTTTGGGGACAATGGGACAGGTGACCGAGAAAAGGGACAGTCCCGTTCAATACGGGACGTATGGTCACTTTAGCTATAACCCGGTGACAGCTCCGTGGCGCAGTGGCTTAGCAATCAGTTGTTGCGCTGGGGGCCGCGGGTTCGAATCCCGCACAGAACAAGTATTTGTATAGCCTACAAATAATTGTTCCGGGTCTGGATGTTTGTCCTTGTGCAATTTATGTTTGTAAACTGCCTCCACGACACAGGAGAAAACCCTAGTGTGGGGGGTAACGTTTTTTTACAATTGAAATTGAAAGATTGAACCTTTATACTTCTTGTTGATTTTTGTATTACCTTTATTAAAGTTACCCTGTATGAATAAATATAATTACGTATGTAGAAATAAAATTGATTTTCATTCTCATCAATCATTGGGGTGAGGATAATGTCTGCCAGCATAAGTAATAAGCAGGCTATGTTACAAGGTGCTCAGTTCGTTACTTTTCAATACGTGACACGTCATCATCATCATCATTACAGCCCTTCACAAGTCCACTGCTGAACATAGGCCTCCCCCAAAGAATGCCACAAAGCACGGTCCCGAGCCACCTGCATCCATCGACTTCCTGCATGTCTTACCAGGTCGTCACTCCATCTTGTGGGGGGACGCCGTACACTTCGCCTACCGGTACGAGGCTGCCACTCGAGAACCTTTCTTCCCCATCGGTTGTCGGTTCTTCGAGCTATATGGCCGGCCCACTGCCACTTCAGCTTACTAATCCGTTGGGCTATGTCGGTTACTCTGGTTCTACTGCGGATATCCTCATTCCTAAGTTTATCACGCAGAGAAACTCCGAGCATAGCCCTCTCCATAGCTCACTGAGCGACCTTGAGCTTCCTCATACGGCCAGCAGTGAAGGACCACGTCTCAGTTCCGTAAGTCATCACTGGCAACACGCACTGGTTGTACAATTTTGTTTTAAGGTTTTGAGGTATTTCTGACGAGAAGATGTGTCGTAGCTTCCCGAACGCTGCCCAGCCGAGTTGAATCCGTCGATTGACCTCTCGGTCGAAGTTGGACTTACCTAGTCGGACTATTTGTCCCAGGTAAACATACTCGTCAACAACTTCGAGCTTAGTGCTCCCAACAACTACCGGCATAGGTGTGACATGGACATTAAACATAATCTTTGTTTTGTCCATGTTCATATTAAGACCTATCCGTTGGGAGACACTATTGAGGTCATTGAGCATAGTGCTTAGTTCCTCCAGCGATTCTGCCATGAGGACTATATCGTCGGCAAATCGAAGGTGAGTGATGTACTCGCCATTGATGTTAATTCCGTATCCTTTCCAGTCCAGAAGCTTGAAAACGTCTTCCAATGCAGCGGTGAAGAGTTTCGGGGATATAACGTCACCCTGTCTTACACCTCTCTGCAATTGGATAGGTTTCGTACTCTGGTTCTGTACTCGGATAGCCATCGTAGCTCTATTGTACAAACACTTCAGCACTTCGATATACCGACAGTCAACTTGGCACCGCTGAAGGGACTGCAGCACCGCCCAAATTTCGACGGAATCAAAGGCTTTCTCATAGTCCACATACGCCAGACATAGTGGCAAATTGTACTCTTCGGACATCTGTACAATTTGCCGTAGGGTATGTATGTGGTCTATGGTGCTAAAGCCCTTTCGGAAACCGGCTTGTTCGGGAGGCTGGAAGTCGTCAAGTTTGCGCGCGAGACGATTCGTAATGACTCTCGAAAACAGCACGTAGACGCGGCTCAGAAGGGAAATCGGTCTGTAGTTCTTCAAGAGAGCGTTGTCACCTTTCTTGAAGAACAAGACCACCGCACTTCTGCTCCACGCCTCCGGTGTAATGCCACCATGGAGGACGGAATTAAAGAGCTTCTGAAGGACTTCAAGTACCGGTCTTCCACCCGCTTTCAGAAGCTCCGCTGTAATTCCATCCTCGCCTGGGACCTTGCCGTTTTTAAGGTGCTGGAGAGCCATTCTAATCTCGCTCAGACTGACGTCCGGGATATCTTCGGAATAGTGTCGAATTAAACTCGCTCTTGGATCGTTACTCACACTTGCGTGTGGCTCCAACGATGACGTGTACAGCTGCCCATAGAACCTCTCAATCTCACTCAAAATCTCAGGTGCCCCGGAAACGATGCTGCCACATTCGGTCTTCAGCTTTGACAGTTGGCTCTTTCTGGCAGACAGATCTCTGGCAAAGACTTTGGAGCCTTGGTTCCGCTCGATCGCTTCTTCAATACGAGCTGTATTGAAGTTGCGTAAGTCTCGCCGCATGCATTTGGAGATCTGTCTGTTCAGTTGCCTGTATTCTGTCAAATCTGTTGAAGAATGTAGCCTCATCTCCCGTCTAACAGCCATGAGATTAAGAGTGTGATCGGAGAGTTTTTGTGTTCTTCTGCGGCGGGTCTTGCAGAACTTAGCTCCGACCGCATGGACAGTTTCCACGAGCTTGTCATTCATATCGTCCACTTCTTTGCAGTCTTCTAGGCACTGAAAACGGTTTTGTAACTCGAGCTGAAAGGTTTCGGGACTTTGGATTAGAGCACGAGGGGGACGGAGCGTTGACTTCATCAGACGAGACCTCTCCAACTTAACATTTAGGTTCAGTGTGCCTCTAACCATTCGGTGACCGCTGCCGGTTTTCACCCTCGCGATCACTGAGACATCACTGAACAATTGTCGTCTGGTCGTCATAATGAAGTCAATCTCATTTTTTGTCGAATCGTCGTGGCTCGACCAGGTCCACTTCCTGTGGGGCCGCTTCTTGAAGAAAGAGTTCATCATAAAGAGTCCCTCTTTCTCCATGAAGTCGGCCAGCTGCTGGCCCCTTGGGTTCTGTTGCCCTATTCCAAATTTCCCTACTTTCAGCTCACCGTTCTCTCTTGTGCCTAGTTTTGCATTGAAGTCTCCCATTAACACCGTATATTGAGTTTTGGAGGAATGCATGGCTCTAGAGATATCCTCATACATTTCCTCCACCTCCTCATCGGGGTGTGCCGAAGTTGGTGCGTAAACCTGTATGACCTTCAGCGAATATCGTTTGGTGATTCTGAGTATAAGGTACGCAACCCTCGTCGACACACTCCCGATCTTTACAACGTTGTTAACGAGAGACTTGTGGACGATAAATCCGACACCTCCTTGGGACAGTTGTTAGCCCTCCCGGTGATAGAGCAAGTTGCCGGATTCGAGGATTACCGTGTCCTCCCCCTCTCTTCGGACTTCGGATAATCCTATAATATGCCAGCGCAACTTGTCTATCTCTTCTTCCAGCTCCACGATCTTCTCGTCAGTCCTCAGGGTGCGTGCGTTGTACGTTGCCAGGTCGAGTCGTCGTAGGTGGCAACCGAACCTCCACCGGAGATTCTTAGCACCCCCTGCCCCGCCGTTACCATGGTCGCCACCGTAGCCAGGAATAGCGGGGCCGCCGGGGACTAGGGGCCGTCTCTTTGTTACTCTCGTCATTGGGGGGTATTTGCCATAGTTGCCACGCTTGGCGAGCGGGTTGGCAACCGCAGTTTTTTATTGTAACTTTGGCTATTATCAGGAAGATGCTGCTGCACATCTCCCGCCTGTTTCCCTTTGTCGCCTTTTACGACACCCACGGGAGGATATGGGGTAGTGGATATTCTTGACCGCCACTACACGGCTACGGTACGTGACACGTAAAAATTAACAATAATCAAAAACACATCTGCGAAACATCCTATTTATTTATTTATTCTTTATTGCACCAAATATTTGTACAAAAGGCGAGCTATCTATTTATTTACCTATAGTGAATAGGTATCTTTTAAACTCACAATTTTCAATGCTTCATTTTTAATATATAATTAATTATAAAATTTCACAATTAGATAAAATATGAAAATACATCATTCTAATATAATGCAACTAACCGAATAAAAAAAAATACATTTATCGTTGTACGCTGTGTGTATTTCCATAAAATAGTTTATTGATGTTGAAAAAATAATACTACGTTCGTACAATAGGTGGCGTCTTACATATTTCTTACGCAATATATTGTATAGCGAGCGGCGCGCCTAAATGCTCAAGGTCGTTAGCATGGAGTAGCTCCTTAACTCATATATGTATAGGCTTTTTAATTTGTATGAATATGACTATAGACATAGTAATGTAGTTATTTTTGTTTAAATTTACAAGTTATTACGTTCTTTTAGTGGAAATTAATGAGGCTGTAATTAGATATAAGAAATGTATGGAGTGCATAATGTCAGCCGCCCGGCGGCCCGGCTGTTATTTGGTTTGACGTACCTAATAAGAAGTACTTAATTTCAGCCACGTAATATAAATCAGGGCTGCCATAAACTGGAATAAATACCATTAATTAGATCATAACTCATTTTATAGTTATGGAAGTTATGATCAATTCGTGCTTTAAAATTCGTTTTACATTTTAAAATTTGGCAAAAGATGTACTAGCTTTTCTCTCTGACATTCGGTGTATATTAAGAACACCTTATGTACTTAATTATTTGTTGAAAAAGAAGAAAAAAAAACAAGCAATAAATAATATACTATATTTTAGCAAAAAACTATACCTTAGTTATACTAATAATAACTTAGAACATAAATGAAAAACTCACAACCAGGAAAGTGGGCCGGATATTCAGTGGACTTGTGTAAAGTTGTAATGACGATGATGATTTGAATACTAGGATCATCGCTCACTAATAAAAGATCGATGACTAGGATAATATTTTATCATAATTTGCTTTCATTTATTGAACAGCTTTTTAAACTAAAACACAGTAAGTTAAGTAGTAAAACATTAAGATAAAATAATGTTGTCGCCAGCCTTAATAGATATTCCATACTTGTAATATGCAGATTCAAAATTAACAAAAACTCAAAAGGCATAATCCTATGCTATGTTGACATTAGGTACACAAGGTCGACATTCGGTACAGGGTGGCTGGAATTTGAGCCATAACTCTTTTTTTTTTTGCTTATCGTCGTTTTTAAAATTGTTCTTGAAATAATTTGATTTGAAATAAATGTTCATTACATTTATCCATAAATAACCTATCGATTAAAACAAATGTTTAAAAGTATTGTGCCCTAATTAAAATAGCAGGAATTTTTAAAGTTGAAATACTATACATATACTATACCTACTAAGATATTGTGGTATACTTTATACCATACCATACCATATATAATACCCAATATTAGGATTATTTTTACCTGCATAATACTATACTGATAATATTGAATTGGCCTTTTAAAGTGTAAATTATAATATTTGTCGAAATGTTAATTATGGATTCGAACCTTACATGCTAATGGTGCTTAATTTTTTTATTTGCATTTACTTCAAAGAGTATACACGCAAAAAGCTTCATCGCGGAGTAAAAAACAACAAATATATGTATAACTAATACGAAAAATTATACCCAAAAAAAACAAATAATACTACCTATAAATAACCTAATAAGTAATAATAATATTATCGATTGATAAGATGACGTCAGCAAGCATGTGTGCTGGCTGACGCCGCGCCGTGACAAACGACACGGGTTTCACCTTCAATAGCTTAGCGCTCACTGACTCCAGCAAGCCCGTGGGCAGTGAATACGCACAGTTTTTAAAATAATTTCTTAATAAAATCAAATTTTGGTCTTTTGAAAAAAAAATTATGATAGAAATCTTCATTAATAAATTGCCTATCCATTGGTGTAAATCGCAAAATAAAATAATACTTACTTTACGAGGAGATGCATGTTATCAATAATTATTTCACATTTATGTGGTTTCGTTGTAAGGAGATTATTTTAATATTTATTCCTTTAAAAAAAATTGGATATGACTCTTATGAAATCAAGATTATGTAGAAATATAATGTGTTTTTTATTAGTTGATATATCTTTTAAATAAAATGTAGATAGCTCCTAAAAACCACACAAATAACGACTAGCGCGACATTTTGCTCAACCTGCGCCTTAATTAATAATATTATACTACGAAAGGAACTTCGTTCTAATCGAGTGTTCCACGACACTCACGCATTTTTTTGAACGAGGTTTTTTATCGGACGGTACGGGTTTGGCGGATGGGAGTTAGGTGACAAAAAGTGTAACATTTTTTCGTCACTACCGCTTGTGTCATAGTGTAGACGGCCTTGGCGGCGAAATAAGGAAGTGAGATGGATTAATATCCATCTCCCTCGCACTTTTTCTTATCTTGCCATGTAAGAAATATTATTTTATTTCAAATGACGCTTCATTTTAATAGACGCTAGTAATTCATTTTTTTTATAGGATAGGGTGACAAACGAGCACACAGTCCACCAGATGGTAAGTGGTTGCTGTGGCCCATAGACATCTACATCTATCTTCGTTTGCGAATCAAAATGCAGATGCGTTGTCAGCCGTCATTTATTTGTATTTGTTAATCAATAATATTATAATGGATGAACAGTGGACTGTATATTTATTTGTGACTGATTACTTAACGACTGATCTGAGGTTAGCTATACTAGGGGACTGCTTGAAGAAAAGATGGTACTTTTTAATATACTGTATTAACTATTTACAACAATTCGGCACTGACTAACTATAACTATGTCTAACACTATGTACAGAGGGAGGTCTTGATTTAGGAGTCTTGAGTCTTCTTCAGGTTTCTTCCTTAGTGCCGCTCCGAAGTGAAATGAACAGCTCACAGACCGAGACGCCCTTCTTATATCTCGCAAGAAGGTGCCTCAGTCTGTGAGTAGTGCCGTGCGACGACAAATGGAGCCACACGCGCGCTGATTGGACGCCGACATCGCTGGTCGGCGCCGGTGTGCGGGGTGCGCGGGGGGTAGCGGGGTACGAAGGGGCGACGGGGCGGCGGGTCTCTAGCTGTCCTCAACATCCTCCCCCCGGCGTAGCTCGCGAGCCTCATCTTCTTTCGGGAGGACGGCGATCTTCCTGACCGGCCGCCGCAGCAATCCGCCCCTGGTCCGCACCTCCAC